>JAVGVS010000002.1:7500-1270000 GCA_032718565.1 Distichodus sexfasciatus
ATGGACCGCAGATCGGGTAGCCGTGGTGACCAGATTCCCAAAACATCTGGGAATGTTTGGGAAAAATTTACTTAAAATCATTTCAGTAGTGAATCTGGATTGATTGTCATGGACAAACTGCAGTGCATCTGCGGACCACCAGGGGGCCCACAGACCACCGGTTGAAAACCCCCGATATAATTGATTGCCACTGCATCGATGCAGAATCGTCCACGTCTGCATCGATTATGCGATTCATTTCAACACCCCTGGGTATGTACGGCCAGTTGGGGTTGAATTACAGCGAATCCTCCGCTCCAGCTCCCCGTGCTCTTATCGGCTCACGTTAGTTTATTATATGCGCTGAACATAATTAAAATGACCAGCACTTTTTAGGAAAGGGGCAGTTTTAATCACCTGTGAAACACTTCAGCAGCAGACGAGAGGAGAGGCCTACTTCAGAATAATTGAATCCTTGCAGCAGCATGAGTTAGGTGCCGTTTTAACGCTTTAACGCTTTAAGGTTGACTTCACAACTGGGCGGTGTGACTGCTTTTACTAAACAGCGACCTGAACGCTTTGCATTTACAACATTTAGCAGCCGCTCTTTCCTCACGGCACCTACAGTCTCCTTAAGGGTCTTGCTCAGGACCCCCAGCTGTGGTTTTACACACTACCGGGATTCGTACTACTGCGTTTTCAGCCGCTTAGACGACTGCATAGCCATGGCCCTCTTTTTTTTTTAACGCCACTCTTCTCTCTCTCTCTCTCTGTGCGTGCAGGAGACGCAGAAAGCCAAGCAGTTCCTGCCCTTCCTGCAGAGGGCGGGCCGCTCGGAGGCAGTAGTCGAGTACGTGTTCAGCGGCTCCAGACTCAAGCTGTACATGCCCAAAGAGACGTGCCTCATCACCTTCCTGCTGGCCGGTAAGAGCCCAAACACCGGGGCCCCGGGACCTTTTTAAAAAAAAAAAAAAAAAAAAGAGATCTTAACCTCGTTTCGCCGCTCGCACGCCAGTGCCCGGTCATGCGGGGCTAATGCTGACATGGTGTGAGTGCGACACCTTCGCCAGGTGTACACCTCCATCCCGGGGTTAAGGGCTTCTTTTGACAGCCTGTGTTGACTTGCAGAATTTTTTGAAAACTTTTAATGGTCAAATATCTTAATGCGTTTTTCAGCAACGTAGCCAACCTGTGCCCAGCGCCTGTGTCAGCACTGATGAAAAGCGGATCTCGGTGGAGTTATTCGGGCCTGGTAAATAAAAGAAAGACCTTTTGTAAATGTCTGGTTTAGATTAAATAAGCGTAGCACGTGTTGGGCAAGGCTGAGTAACGATTGCGAATACAGTTTTGGCTCCTTTTTATTTGATCGTCGCGGCCTCAGAGGTGGGCAGTTTGTAGCCTGTCGGCTCTTGCGCACTCTTCGTTGACTGCTCTGCTTTCATTAGCGGTCGCTTTTTCCGGCCGCTGGAGCACCATGTAATGGCTGCTGCCAAGGGAAGGTGGTTGAACGCTTACATATATACCAGCCAGTTAAGCTTTCTGCTGAGAAATGTGCCGAAGATGAGGGTCCTAATGGACTGCAGATGCGCCGCACAGCAACTAATGGGCTGTCTGCTGTACCAATAGCATATTTCTAGTAGAGAATGTCCAGTGTGTAATAAAGGCTTATGATTTAGAAAATCATATAAATCAGTAGTGTTTCTGTAAACTAAAGGTTGAGCAATAAACTGCTGGGCAGATTTTATTGCTTGATATGCGCTAATACTCGCCTGTGGACCAGAAGCTTGTAGGCATTGGGCCCCTGAGCAAGGCCCTTAATCTCAGGCTGCGGTATTTTTATGCTATGCCGCTATACATGATGTATGTCTCGTTATATTATCTCTTTCTGGGAGAGAACTACATTTCCCACAATCCCCCGTTTGTAATATATCAGAGTTCTATCTGTAATAAAGGAACTGGAGCGTTTTAGCGAACCATGGCGTTCAACATGAGAGAGGCGAGCGCTCACACACGGCGTGTTTACAGTGTCATTTATGCACGTTTACGCTTTTCCGTCTGCTTTCGTACACCGAATAACAGAAGCAGTGCTGTTTTTCTCCAGAACCAAGTTGTCCACTGCCATTTCCGATGACTGTCTCTGAAATAGCGTGGATATTCACTCCTCTCTCTGCACGCTCGCTTCCCTCAGTTTCCGCTCAAAACGTCCTTGCGCTAGGAGCGTGTCTTGAATGGCCGGGGCAGTGAGCGCTCTGCTTCGAGAGGGGAGAGAAGCTAAACTTGAAAGTGAAGTAACATTAACGATATATCGCCCACACCCTCCTTCAAGCTGTGGACATATTTCCCTTTCCACTTCCCGTGCGTTCTCTGCAAATTGTGTCAACTTCAAATCCGGTACGCTCCCGTACTGCACCATTTCCAGACATGCTTTACCCTTTTGGTACAAGGCTTGGGCAACATTTTACCGCCTCGTTGTGTTCGTCCGTTTCAGGTCGGTCTTGTCGTTTAGGAAGCGTCAGTTCCGATGCTGACAGAGGTCAGTGTGCTTTGGCAGATGCTCTGACTGCAGAGTCTTTGCTCTGCGGTTAGCCCTGACTCATGGCCGCCTGCTCCTCCTCCTCCTCTTCGTAGATGTGCTGCTATGAGGGGTTAACATGAGAGGAGCTGAGCACAGCTGTCACAGCTGGATGCTGGCGTGGCGCTCGGCATAGGAGGCGTGTTCAGCACCTGTGCCCTTTAACCTGGCACTGCCACTTTGTTCTTCTTATCGACCGCCTAGCAGGACCGCTTGCCCTGTTTGCATTAATTCATTGTTAGCCATGCAGCGTGTTTGGATTCTCTGTTTAACGTGGAAAGAACCAATTGTGCTTGTCGGCTTAACGCTGTGCTTAGTATTCGTGTCCTCAGGTGAGCACATTGATAAATCTCTGACTTTAAAATGACGGCGTTTGTGTCGATTAACGAGGGACGCCCGACTTTTGCTGCGAGGTTGCTTTTACCGTCAATTTCAAGACCGATCACGGCGCGAGGCCGTGAGATTCCGGGCCTCAAGCTGTTATTTATCTTCGAAAAACCAGAGGAGCGGCTTTCGCATCCTGGTGTTGTCTCTCCACCCCCGACCATCCCAGCCCCCCTGCTTCAGGCCTGCTTAATGGTGTGTGCTTGCACTGTAGATATTTCAATTAAATTGGTAATTTGTTTCAAAGTGTCTTCCTTTGTTTTTTTTGTTTTTTTTTTTCCCCTGCGCTCGTTCAACCCCGTTCCTAATTAGTTTTTCCAAGAGGGAACGTTTCTGACGCGGGGTCCGGGCCGAGCCTCGCCGTTCCCGAGTCAGCAGCGCTGAGCGGGTCTGGCTCGCCGTTAATCTCGCCGGCCTTTCCCTCGGCCCCCGGGGTGTGTTTTTGTTTCGGCACTGCGCCCGCCGCTTCTCTTAGCCGAGCCTCCTCCTGCCGCATGATCTGCAAATGCGCTTTTTTTTTTTGATCGAGCTTATCACCACAGCCCATTAAAGGATGTTTTTGTGCAGCAGGTGGCTGCAGGTCTGATTAAGCCATTTGCAGTGGATTGGAGACAGCATGTGGGTTCTTAACGTTAGGCTGAGACGAATGCTGATGCTGGCGGACGGTTGTTGTTTATTCTTAGTTCAAGATGCAAGGCCATTATACTGTCTGTCTGTTTTTTTTTTTTTTTTACACGTTATGGGGCGATGCTTCTCACAGCAACTGCTACCTCATAGAATCCTGATCCGAGTCAATGGCGTCGGCAGAGTGCGATCCAGTCACTGAAAACGTTAGGTGGAGAGGTTTTTCAGCACCACATGCTTTGACAGCGTGGAAGTACTTAGTACAGATTAGGAGAGATGATCAGAAAAGGTGTTTTGTTTATTGTGCGAGGTTCGGATGACGGCGGCGGCAGCAGCACTACACACAATCTTCTGAAGAGACAACACACAGGTGCTGTCCTGGACCACAAGCGAGACAAAACCACCCCAAATTACCATTAATAGGAGGGATTATGAATGTTATTTGTCCTCATAGCTGATAAACGCACTGTATGCATATGTGTGTATTTGTGTCAAATGAAATGAATTCACTATTGTCACGTGACATAAAACTGAACATATATCTATTCTTGCTGTCCATTTTTCTTTTTTGGAGAGCGCCATTTGTTCCTTATTTTTCTCTCCCTTTCTCCGTCTCACCCGTCTTTTTCTTTTTCTCAACTTGCTCCATCGCCGTCGTCTGTATCTCTCCCTTTGCTTTCACTATCGCTTTTCACGTGTTTGCCTTGCCTCTGCACTGTCGAGTGGCAGTGTTTCCCCACCTGGAATGCACCGACACGACTGTGTTGAGTGGCATCACGTGGGATGGCGTAACTTGCGTCCAATTGGTCTGTGCGTTTCCTCATCCACTAAACCACTACCGAAAAGACCACGAAAGCAAAGCTGCACCGGCTAAAGTTGAAGTGTCCCGTCAGGTTTTAAAAGTCATAAGCTTCAGTTTTGGCTGTAGGTCCGTATGTTCCGTCTACGTGATTGAGGGTCTTGTTGAGCCTTGTTGAGACCATATCTATATATTTGATTGGTCCGGTATGATGTCTGATCGAAGTTTTCATCCGTTATCCCCTTATGTGCATGTTTGAGCTGTTCCTTTGACGACTTGTTTTCACATGACCTTCAGAGTGACTTGATTCATTAATCGTTTGCTTCTTCGCTCTGCCATGGCCACGGTTCTCCTTTGAGTAAGCAGTTGGCTTCGGCCCTTAAGACCAGTGCATGCAGATCTTGCCCTCGCCGTGTTTTTTTGCGTTGTGCGGGGGACCTTTGAGGGCCTTTTTTGTCCCTTAAAATCACTTTTATTCATTTTTTTATGGCTTTGTGGGGACATTAGAGAGGTCCCCACGAGGAAGAATGACTTTCTAGAAAATGGCCTTGTTTTATTTGAGAAACTAAGAGGTAAACGATGTGCATTTGGTCACTGAGGTTAGATTTCGCTGGAGAATTATATACATCTAGTCATTATGGGAGTCTGTGGAATGTCCCCACAAAGATAGTTATACAAGTTTGTGCGTGTGAGTCCCTTGCTCGCTTGGGCCCCGTAATCGCCCTCCATATACGCCGCCTGCTAAACCTTACTCACAGCGCACAGCCAATTAATAGCACTCATGCCCTGGAGTGGCAGAAAGGTCTGATAATGCCAAGACCCTGATGAGAGGGAGAGGGAGAGACAGAGCGAGAGAGAGAGAGAGAGAGAGAGCGCAGTGCATTCACTCACTCATGCTTTCATTACGCTGCTCAGACTCCTATTAACGTTGCCACGGAGCAGCCTTCCCACGGGCACGCCAGCAAAGGTTACTGCATTAAAAAGACCCAAATTTACTCTTCCTCTCCTTCTCCTCCACTCTCTCTCTCTCTGTGTTTACATATCCATTTTCCTACACGACATGGCGTATGCATATTTCATCCCTCCATAGGAGCGCACTTCTCCCGTGTGATGAAATAAACATGGCGCGCTGGCGGGGCAAACGGCGTTGGCTGCACTAAGCCGGGAGACAAGCAGGGAGTCGTTGAAGTCGCATGCCCGAACGCAGGCTACGTGCCCAGGACCTTCCCCTACTCCCCAGCTCGCCCGCTGATCAAGGCAGCTTTTATTCCGCAGCCCTACAAAAATTTCAGGTCCTCAAATCGGTTTTCAGAAACCCGACCGACACGACATCACAGAAAACTTTCCTTCCTGAAATTTCCATGACCCGTGCTCCCATGTTCAGCGGTTGAGGGGATATACGCATTTTTTTGATACGTGCACTCGTTTGCGCGTTCTGACCATTTTTCTGACTGTTTTTTTCCCCCCCATAGATTAACATGGAGCTCAAATTTCAGTGTTTTACAGTCTGGCCACTGTTCTTCACAAAGCCACCAAATTTTCAGTGTTTCGACAGCCGATGGGTCTCTTCACATGTCTGGAACCGCGATGACCCGCACTCGTCTTCTACATCCTTTTTCTTTTGGTCTCCAGTAGGAACCCATTCATTTTCTCCAGTTAAGAAAACATGGGATTCGGGACTCGAAAGCTCCCCTCGGTCTGTTTTCGCACACGGTTCTTATTCCACCTCAGACCACCTCACCGAACGCGCATCTGAATTCGTTTCGACTCGTCTTTTTCTTGCTTTTATCCTCACTTGTTCTTTCCCCATTCACTTCAGTGCATTTTAGTCTAAGTCTAAGCCTTTCGACACGGCAGGTTTCAAAACTTGAGCAGTCACTGGCATTTTCCTGCAGAAATAGCTCCAATTTATTTTAATAAGCTATAGAATGTTCCAGCTTCTTAATACTGTATGTCTCTGTGACAGAAATTGTACCATAAATGTTCATTCATTCATTCATTCCTTCATTATCCGAACCGCTTAATCCCAACTGGGGGTGTGGGGCCACTGGAACCCATCCCAGGAACGTTCGGGGCGCAAGGCGGGGAACAACCCTGGGCAGGCGCCAACACACCGCAGGGCACACGCACACTCACAAGGTCACATTCACACCTTACGGGCCCAATTTAGAGTCGCCAGTTACCCTATAGTGCATGCCTTTGGACTGTGGGAGGAAACCGGAGCCCCCAGAGGAAACCCACGCAAACGCTGGGAGAGCATACAAACTCCACACAGAAAGACCTTACGGCCGACCCGGGGCTCGAACCCAGGACCTTCTCGCTGTGAGGCGGCAGCGCTAACCACTGCGCCGCCGTGCCGCCCTACCGTAAACGTGTCCGGCAAATATTCACTGAAAACAAAATGTGAACAAAGTTAAGACAAAATTAGTGGCTCATATTAATAGCAGGTTTGTCTTGTATTTTTTCATCAAATACGTATGTAAACGAGTAGACATTCTGATTAAACAAATTAATTAAAGGCATGTACAGTATGTGCAGCATATTAATATTAGCCACTAAATAAAGGGACAGGAGAATGCTGAATAAAATTGATTTTTTTTTTGATCAGATACCTTCTCTAGAGCGACCGATGTTTGCCAAATCTTTGACACAGGCATTGTGAGGTATACCGCGGTTTGACAAAGCTGTACCGTTCCTGCACTACGAGCAGTTTTTCGGGATTCATCAAAGACAGAAAGTACAGGAGTCCCTCAGCCCTTGTGCAGTGTAGAGTTTCTGTGTCGCCAGCAAAAGTCATCGATTGGGCACAACTCCAAATTTGTGATCAAACAAACTCCCTGATGCCAACTCTGACCAGATAGACATCTAGCCGCCGGCAAGCTACGGCCATGAGCCACGAGAGCACAGTTCACGAGTCGACAGAAGGAGGTGGGGGAGCTTGGGTCAGATCACAGAGCAAATATATTTATATATATCTACAGTATATTGCTGGTAACTGATCGCACGAACAAGTCTTAGCGCTTGTTTTTATTGCGTGTCCACTTTGAAACGCCACTTTTTTCCTGTTCAGTTTCCAGTTTCTGCTTCACTTCTTGCCGTACGTCTCCTCACAGAGTGGTGTTTTTGAAGACCAGACAATGTAGTCATGCAGAAAGATGATGCAGTTGGTGACCACTTGTTGCTGCTGTGTTCACACTACGCAACTGTGTACTACCAGCCCAGTCGTAACTTTACCGGTCTGGGATTCGAACTGGCCACCTTCCGATCACAGAACGAACTCCCTAACCCAGCGGTGGGCAATTCATTTTCCCAAATTTGAATTGACATGGAGGACTGCACTTAAGCCCGTAGTCAATTCTGCTCAACTGAACTTCATTTAAAAAACAGACAACTGTCTACTTTTGATCAGCTCCAACATACTAGATGTTGCCGTTAAGCTATAAATGTGCAGAGCAGGGCTTATTATATCTTTATGTACTTTTATTTTTTGACGATACGTTCTTTTAACAACAAAAGCAATATTGAAATCTGTACATTTTTGCATTTTTTCACCGTGAAAATGAAAGCAATGCAGTTGAAAGGTGTGCATAAAGTACACTACATATTTTTATGTAATTTATTTTTATTTCACGCCGTCCTCAGGTGGGCCGGGCAGTGCTCAGGTCTGCTTTAACCGTTACGCTGTCAACTGCCCCAAAGACCTTTTACCTCAAAGTTGCTCCTGAGATTAGCTGACGGAAGTGACTCTGGATGAGAGTGGTAAATGCAGTAAATCTAAATCAGGGTTTTAGCTGCCTTCAGCTCAGTACGGTACACTAAATTGTATTTCTTAAAACATATATATTTGAATTTACTTTAATTTTAAACTACATTATGTGTTGTGATGGTATTTTGGTTTAACTGTATAAAAAATTCTGTATCACCCATATTCTACAATATACATATTTTAAGTATTACTTTTTAATACCTAAAACTATTTAAACGTGTTTCCGTTAACCATTCCATTAAGGTCTACTGCCTCCAGTTTAACACAGTTGGTGCCTCTTTACCGAAGATCTATTTTTTACAATGCCGGCAGTCGTCTTGGATTCAGAAAAAGGTCAGAGACGGAAGGATGTAAAGATGAAAGTTTCATGGCTGAATTTTGTCAAAATGTCTGTAACGGTAGAGCTGAAGAGTAAATTGGAATTTAGCCGGGCTCCTCGATGGCACCTTCCAAAAAGGAACGCAAGCCAAAATCAGTGTCGTTCTTCCTTTAAAACCCTTTTAAGAGGGAATTCACAGTGATGTTTTTCTTCTCCCCCCCCCACTTTTTTTTCCCCCTTCGCCTCTTCTCCTCCTATTTTTGTGGCGTCATATTCTGACTTACAGATCGTGACTATCCTCACCTATGTCCACTGTTCTTTTTCTCCTCACAAAATGCCCAACAAGCAGACAACTCCTTTTCAAAGTAACTTCTCTGTCTCCGACACACAGAGAGAGAGAGAGAGAGAGAGAGATGCTGGCACTCCTGGCAAACGAGAGGAGGTGAGGTAGCTGAAAAGCAGACATCAAAGTGTTCCATCAGGGGCTGAGGGACCCTGCTCTCTCCTTCTCCCTCTTTCCCCGTGTTTCTGGGCCGCCTCTCATCTCACGGTATCTACGGGAGGCTTCAGAGCCGGTCTCGAGCAGCGCTGAGCGCAGGTGCTGCCCAGAGGAGGCCAAGCCGCAGTTTGTGCGCCAGTTTGTTTTTCCCAGACTTCCTCTCCGAACGAGGGCACGACGGGCCACGTTGACAGCCTGCTCGACGGCTAACCCTTACTCTACCAGCTACCATGTCCAGGACGATACTTGAATACACACTGGGGAAATATGTGTCACTTAATGCAGTTTAAATCAAACACTTCGTTTGGTACGAAAGAAAGTCACTTTTCACTACTCATTGACAGGAGAAGTGTTACGTGACTCCGATTTAATATTGAGTGATCATTTGTCGTTGTGAACGCAGCACAGCACACAGTGCACCACAACCAAAAGCGACCCGTATTTGACCCCTCCGTGAAGGAGCAGTGGGCAGCTGTTTTCTACTTTCTGCGTTCTAACCCCTTATGTCTTGATAGGTTTTTATGTAGTTATGTGCTTTTACCTTTTCACTTTCTTTCGTCGTTTCGCTTTGTTCTACACACATACACAGACACTGCTGATGCTCAGTGCTGACCCTTTTGTGCTGCTTTTTGCGGGGTGTGCTTGGGCCCCGCTCGTTGCCGCTTGTGGCTATATTTTTCAATATTTAAATATTTTTCTATTTTATTTCTTATAAAATATGCCCTCGCCTACAAAATCACGCCAGTTTTTTTCTTGAATAAGTTATTACTTCCTAATTTTTTTATAATGAGAGTGAAAGTGAGTGATTATTTGTCATTGTGAACTCACCACAGCACACAGCGCACCACAACCAAATGTGACCTCTGCATTTAATCCATCCGTGAAGGAGCAGCGGGCAGCTAACAAGCGCCCAGGGAGCAGTGCTTGGGGACGGTATCTTGCTCATGAGTACCTCAGTGGTAACTTTCCCGGACCTGGATTCGAACCTGCGACCTTCTGATCACGGGGCGAACACCCTACCGTTACGCCGCCAACTGCCCCATGGTATATTGTAAATGAAAAGGAAAACTGGCGTCATGGTGGTCCTAACACTTATTTGGGATAGTACCCCTCCACCTGCTGGTAGCTACTGTAGGTTGCTCTGTGGTCGGAGCACGTCAATAAAATGGACAGAACTCACGAACGAGTGTGCGTGTTAAAGGTCGTGGATACAGGCACCCCGCCCTGCTGTAGGCCACACGTTTAAGAGTTGGAACGAAATGTTAAAATTAATTCAGATAATTGTCATGAGCAAGATTTCATTGATTAGATGTTCTGAACGTCGCATTTGATTGTCCATCTCCTTTCCATACTTTCTAAAGTTTGCACGTCTGCATCTAAATTCTCCGCCGATACGTTTTTTCTAAGCGGAACTGTGGGTTATGTGGACTAATCGTTGTCGTGATTAGTAACGGCGTGGTGTTCGCCATATTTATGGGGGATTAGAATCCTGGGAAAATCCGTCAGCCGTTAACCTTTTTGGTTTCGCTCCTGTGCACGAGTAAGGAAGCAGCATTTGTCTTGGCGCGATCGAGTCCATTTGGACTAAGTGGGGAAATTTGTCTGTGATTTTTCTTTCTCCCTCTTTAATGACATTTTAAGTGATAAAAAGCAGACGTTCCGACGCGGGAAAAGGCTGAGTCGAAGTTTGGGACGATGATAAAGTGATGAGTAACTTCTGATTGGTACTTGGGCTGTGCGGAACTGTGTGTTCTGAGTGCTGGATCATTTTTGGTGCCTTTTTCCTCTGTTAACCGGAATGTCTTGTGCTGTGTTGACAGAGGCTGTGCGTGCGCGTCTGAGTGCGTGCGCGTCTGAGTGCGTGCGCGTCTGAGTGCGTGCGCGTCTGAGTGCGTGCGCGTCTGAGTGCGTGCGCGTCTGAGTGTGTGTGCGCGTCTGAGTGTGTGTGCGCGTCTGAGTGCGTGCGCGTCTGTGTGCGTGCGCGTCTGTGTGTGCGTGCGCGTCTGTGTGTGTGCGCGCGTCTGTGTGTGTGTGCGCGTCTGGTGTTTACTAGCGTAGACTTGTGTGTTTAAGAGCTGCAGTACCAAACAGTCTCCCTTGAAGTGCTTCAGCTCACAGTGAATCAGTGTTCCTAGAAAAACAGGGTGCAAATCAACATCTGTCTGTGTGTGTGTGTGTGTGTGTGTGTTCCCTTGTTTCCCAGAAAGGGGGCTTTTTTAGAGAAGAGCCCCCGTAGATCTTGCTCACTCAGTTTCTTCTCATAAGACCTGGTTGATTAGTGGTTTCTCCCGTCTCTGGGCTCGGTGTTTTGATTAGCAGTCACTTTGCTGAATATTTAAAAGTGTGTGTGTTTCTTCCTATTTCTCTCTTCTTCACATTCTCTACCTTTTTTCCCTTTATCTTCTTCTCTGACTCTCACTGTCTCTTCCTATCTATCTATTCCTTCCATCTATCTTTCCCTCCCTCAGTCTCTCTCTCTCTCTCTGTCTCTGTCTCCCTCTCTCTCCCCCCCCATCTCCCTCCCTCTGTGCCCCTCTCTCCCTCTCTCGCTCCCTTTTTTATGCGTCTCTCTCTCTCTCTCTCTCTCTCCTCTCCCATCTCCTCCATCATCTCTCTCTCCCTCCATCTATCTATCGCCCCTCCATCCATCCATCTATCACTCTCTCTCTATCCTCCACCCCTCTTGCCCTACCTCCATCTCTCCCTCTCCCTCCATCTCCCTCTCTCTCTGTGTCTCTCTCTCTTCCCTCCATCTCTCTCTCTGTCTCTCTCTCTCCATCTCTCTCTCTCTCTCTCCCTCCGTCTCTCTCTCTCTCCCTCCATCTCTCTCTCTTCCCTCCATCTCTCTCTCTTCCCTCCAGCTCTCTCTCTCTCTCTCTCCCTCCCTCCCTCTCTCCCTCTTCCCTCTTGTTCTCGCTCCCGCCGTCCCTCTTGTCGCCCCTCTCTCCTCCCCGTGTGGCTCTTAGCGGGTGTTTCTGTGTGGTAGGCGCGTGTTATTTCTTTGAGGGCTTTGGTGCGTTGTGTTTTCTCTCCCCACTGATTGGGATTGTAACGTCGAACCCCTGGCTCTACATGAGTGGTCTCGGCTGCTAAAATATCACTGGACGTTTTTATTCCGCATCCTCTCTTTTAATGCTCAGCATGAGGCTGCCTCACGGCGTCAGGTGGATGTTTTAGTCGTCGATGGGTGCTGTAGGCTGGTTGATCATTGAATATAGACTGACGTATCGTTGCACTGCCTCGGTGCTTTTTCTGCCACTGCAGCAGGATCTGCGGTAGCTTCTCCGTGTTCACAGCTCGCGTACGTCTGTGATGTGCTACGGCTGATTATTGCTGCACTCGCGCATCACACAAATTCTGTGTGTGTGTGTGTGTGTGGGAGAGAGAGCTGATGGGAGTGGTGTTGGACAGAGATCAGTTGAGCCAGCCTGCAGTTTGGAGCAGTGCAGCAGGTGGGATTCTACCAGCAGCAAATCAAGTGTTTATGCCCACCTACACACGTGTTCAAAATATATTCATACTCCCACCTAACACCCTCCCAGGTGTGTGCGTCTGTGATGGTCTTCAAACGACAGAGCTAAGACTCGAATCTCCAGAAGTGTGTGAAGTGGCGTTATAGCAGCTTGGAGACTGAAGTGTGTGTGTGTGTCGTCAACTCGAACGTTTGGATGGTGACGTCAATCCCGCGATGGGAGTCGGACCCGTCTTACGAGCTGAACTTCTCTTCCAAAGTTTATCATTTTTTCTTTACTTTCACTGTTCGACCTCATCACTTCTTATTACTGAACATGAACGTGCCTGCTGCTTTGTTGTGTCTTTATTGCCGCGTCTACGGTGTGAGACTTGGCAGCGCCAGAAAGATTAAAGACGTAATAATGCACATCACTTGATGGGCGTCAGTGACATTTCTTCCAATCCTCCTCTAATTGAGCCAGTCGGGCGGCCACGTTCTGCTTGGCCGAGCTCACGCTGTGGAGAATTTCCGTTTTTCGGGGGCGCTGAATGAGCTCGCCACTATTTGAAGTCATTTAAGCCTTTGGGAGAAGGGCCAACTGGCCAAAGCGTTGGACTCGGCGCAAACTTCCTCAGAGCAGAGGATTTTTCATAAACGGGCAGAGCATAAAAGCAAAGATAAACTAAGAAGCAATTTTTTTGCTGTTCACAGCCTGTTTTCCTGAGTGTAAAGCAACGCCACAGATATGAAACAGTATTTCCTTTAACAACTGTCGTAAAACCTGTGTTGCGGTAATACACGCGTATTTGATGACGAGACTGGCGCACGTCCTAAAGCGAGACAAGTAATGTGGGCAGTAAAGTGTTATTATCCGTATTGTAATACAAAACATCGTAGCTTGATCTGCAAGGTTGAAAGATCAGTTTGCATTAGCCAGAGATGCGTCCGAGCCGTTTGTCACGTGGAGAAACACGGTTGACAACAGACATAACACCTATGGTCTACTGTCATCTAGTTGCACAGGAGCTGCTTTTGTCCATATTTGTATTATTCAATTCTCGCAAGTCAAAATGAGAATAGCGGTAACTAGCATGCTAACTATCCACAACTAGCTAGCATGTTCGCTGCCGGCTGGATAAATGTGACCCCCCGCGGCAAAACCAGTCGCTTGTCGCAACAGAGGTTTCCGAGAAAAACGAGCGTTTATGTTGCGTGGGGTATTGTTTTGAAACAGTGGAAGGTCTATACTGTACTGTTGTGAATAAATTTGGCTGAAAAACTTCCCCTTTCCATCCTAAAAACCTGTCTTTCTTGAGGTGAGGAATTCAATTCCAGCAGAATGTTAAAAGTTTCTGTTTTGACCGCTCTACTTCAATATTTACGGTAAATCCACTGGTTGACTAGCGTGAAGATATTTCTCCGGAATCCATCTCCGTCTCCCGAGTTCAGTTAACCTAACGCAGGTAGGCTATCCGTGTGGCTGTGAATGCAGCGTAGGCTACCGTAAATACAAACGAGCTGCCACCGCACTAAGCGCTCAGAGTGCTACGCCGACAGTCAACGATAGTCAAAATTTAAGTATGTTTAATTGGTTTTGCCGTGGAGGGTCACAAATTATTTGTTCTTAAAAATTGTTCGTTTAGACATAAATCGTTTTCTTTATTGGATTACACTGTAAATGACAAAATAAAAGAAAATGATCAATTGAAAATGAAGAAATACTGAAGTTTTGGGTCATTTTGGACCAATTTCGACCTGTAAAATGAGCTACTTTTGGCTTTCCTGAAGAAAAAACTACATTTCCCACAGTCCCCCAATGCTCTGGAGGCCACAACGGTTGTATGCCAAGGCTCCAGAATAACAAACGCATCTATGGAAAAACTCTATGGGAAAATCAATAAACGTGCTGTAGTGAGAGAACGCTGGTTGTTGTATATTTATCAGCTAAAATAACGGTAATCGGTAGCATCTCTAGTAAAGACGTGAGATGTTGTTTGTGAACGTTCCACTGCGTGCTCAGAATTTTAGCACAAAAGAACGGCATACATTTTAACACGGAAGACACGAGCCGTATAAAATCTCACCTCAGACTTTGGCCGTGTCAGTTGTATAAATAAGTTCCATAAGTAATGGTGAGGCCTGAATATCAGGCCTAAATGGGGGGATCCGTGCTCAGTGTCTCTCTCAACCAAGGGGGCCTTGGACTGAAAAAAGTTGAAGACTCCTGGACAAACTGATAAAATAGTCAGCGTCTTAATAGACAGGAAAATAGTGGTTAGCGGCAGCGTCGCTTCTTCAGTAATTTTAGCTTTACCCCGACCTGAGTCTCATGGGTCTCAGGAGCCTCTTGGTCTAATCAGCTGGTTGAGCGGATTCCGTGTTTCAGGAAACACCGCCAGCGCCAAGAGCCAGGAAATGGCCACCGCCGAGGGGGCCAGGCGCTCCGAGCAATATAAATGCTAATCCAGAGACGACCCGCTGGCTATTAAGAGGTAATTGAGTTGTTTCATTTCGCCACAGAATACAGGCACGTTTGTACACACTTTGTTGGCCCTTTTGTCCTCGTGTTCCTGCAGATGCGACGCTGTTGGCCCGGGAGAGGGTCGGGACTCACTGTAAATGGGGCCGAGGAGCCGCCCCACTTATTCATTCATTTATTCACTCGCTCGTACTATCATTCAGGCCTCGAGATGGGCCGAGTGCTTTCTTGTACATTACTAAGAGCGCCCACTGGAGTTTTGGGATCGATCTAGCAGTGAACATTTGTTCGTTTTGTTGGGTCTGTTTTCTGTGCGGCTGAGGAGCACTGGCGGTGCAAAGTTTGCCTTGCCGCGTTGAGGAGCTGCGGTCTGGAGTGAATAAGAGCAATTTTTGGAGGGAAAACAGATCCATCATCTTGCTGAAGAGAGCTGAGTACTTTTGGCGTACTAAGGGCCTTTTTTTCATGGGTTTTGCTTAAAATAAGAACTCTAGAAAGTACAAAGATGACTCATCAGATCATGTTGCCGTGTACTTCTGCTCTAAGGTTGTTTTGCTCATTACACTGACGTTTTTTTTTTTCCCCCATTTCCCTTTTGCTGCTGCTTCATCCCAGTGATGAAGTAAGGATGCATCGAACTATATCGACCCACAGTCTATATCGGCCAGTGAAATAAATTTCTACCACATAAGGTCCATCCATCCATCCGTCCTTCCTTCCTTCCTTCCTTCCTCGATTCACAGGAAAATGTCCCATTTTTATTCAGTTCCAATTCTTGGGCTGCAATCCTGCATAACCAACTTTCTAATAAGCTCGCGCTCGTGCTCCCACCTCCCGCTCGCTTTTTAATTCTCATGGATCTGCTTTTATCTCAGATATGCCTTTGTCTTTGATTGACGGAACCGCTGCTGGAAGTATAGGTCCAATGGGCGGAGATCCGAGAACTGTAGTCCCTTGAGAATGTGCGTGGCAATGACTACACGCGTAATGTCGGGAGGTCGTGGTAACCATCGCTGTTTCACCCATGCACTGAACCCGAACGGGCGCATAGATACACTGCCTCCAAAAGTTTGGAAACGCCCTAGAAAAGTGGGGTTTTGGACAGTATTGCTATGAATCCTTTTTAATTTGTGATAATGTTGCACTGATAAGGGACAACACAAACTACGAAAACATGTTTTATTACATAAACAGTTTATACATAGAACATTTTGGATTCATCAAAATATCCACCATTAGCAGCTATTACAGCTCTGCATAATCTGGGCGTCTGAGCTGTCAGTTTATTCAAACATTGACTTGATCTATTATTCCGAGCCGTCTGAGGGATTGCCCAAGATGATTCACACTGATGGACACCCCCACGGACATCACGGTCCAGTTCCTTCCATAGTAGCTCAATTGGGTTGAGGGTGGGTGATTGGGGAGGCCATTCCATGAGAGACATGATACCAGCTGACCGTTTCCTGTCCAAATAGGGATTTGTACAGCTTGGAAAATGATGAGGATTTATATGATATCGTCTAAAATCCTACTTTGCCAGGGGCGTTTCCAAACTTTTGGAGGGCAGTGTATTTATGTGACCCTCCACGGCAAAACCAGTCGCTTGTCGCAACGAAAGTTTCCGAGAAAAGCGAGCGTTTATGTTGCGTGGGGTAAAATTTGGGATTTTTGGTTTTTAGTGTTTTGAAACAGTGGAAGGTCTATACTGTACTGTTGTGAAGAAATTTGGCTGAGAAACTTACCCTTCCATCCTAAAACGGACTTTCTGAGGTGAGGAATTCAATTCCAGAAGAATGTTAACGTTGTTTTGACCGCTTCTACTTCAATATTTACGGTAAATCCACTGGTTGGACAGCTGCAGCCCGAATCCATCTCCGCTTCCCGAAGTTCAGTTAACCCACGAGTAGGCTATCCCAGGTGGCTGTGAATGCAGCGAGGGGCTACCGTGAATACAACGTAGCTGCCACTGCACCAAGCGTTCAGAGTGCTACGTTGATAGTCAACTTCTTCGACGGCAGATTTCTCCGTTTTCACTTGGCGACAGGAGAAACCCACTCCTTTGAATGTTGATATCTCAGTCATATGTCGGCCCCATTCGCTCCATATAGGTATCGCTTGAAGCTTGATTTACGTTCTTCATGACTCAATTTTGAAAATTTACACAAGCCGCTGGTTTTGCTGCGGAGGGTCATATATATATATACCGCATACATCGCCAGTATCATCACTAGGGATGCACCGATCGGATATTGGTCTAATAACGACTAAATAGCCGACCGGGTATTGGGCTCGCCTATGGAGCCGACCTGTTCGATAGTCTGTTTATGACGTAAGACGCGCACAATTGTTTTTGCACGAAAGTGTATCATGTAAAGATGGTTTATTGTTCGACGTTCACGCTCATTCCTACGTATTGATATGTCAATGAGCCGAACAGCAACGCAACACCCGACAACCCCAAAAGCACATCATGTGACTATACTGTTTCATTTCCTCAACACCACCAGCTCTCGCTCACAATCTCTGCTCCTGATGGTTTTAGCGCCGCGGGATTCAAGATTCAAGGGATTCAAGATTCTTTATTTGTCACATGCAAATGATACAGGTACAAATAATTTGTACCGAAATGTATCCTGATCCGCTTCTTTTTTGACTGTGCAATTAAGGCAGAAAATTTAAAAGTAAAAACAATAAAATAACAAGGATTATACTAGAACCTTAAAATAACTTAGAAATACGGAGATAAAGGGAAAGAGATGAAAAAAAGAAAAATAAACTGTCACATATACAGTAGGGTTAGGGTCGTCACAAAAATTACACAGCTGTGTTTAAATGACTCATTTTTCAGGCGTTATTTTAATAAGAAATAATTTCGCAAATAGGTATGAGTGTGCTGTTATGACATTGTTTTAGTCAGGAAAGCAGTATGTAAGTCAAGTACTTGCTTAAGCTGCAATAATAATCCGTCTCCGCCTCACAGAAATCCACAACTTATTAATTAAACACGGGTATCGGCTCGACACTCCGGACCGTTACCCAAAAACCACGTGTAGGCATCGGTATCGGGACTAAAAGAGTTGGATCGAAAGGCCTAATCATCCCCACTGGGTTGCCACCGGTGTAGCAACGTAGTTGGCTAAAAGAGCAGACTTCCTTACCGTTGTGCTGTTGTTTTGTCTACTCAGCAGGTGGGAGGTTTTCTGCAGGAGGAAGCTATTGTTTGTCATCGCTCACTCTTCCCTTTTCCTCCAGTATACAGAATGCTTGTTGAGTGTCCGTTATTGATCATCTCCCCGGAGGAGCTCGGTGGGATATTAAAGGCCGGTGCTGAATTTGTAGCGTGAGGTTAACAGGTGTAAGCTGCCGTCGGCTTCCCGCCGCGAATCATTGCTGCACGCCTGCATGAAGAGCGCGCTTCCCCTCGCCATCTTCGCAACTCTGTGTAAAAACTGAACGCGAGCCAGGGCTGAAACCTGAAACCTCACACAAGCACGCACGCACACACACACACACAGCCTGGTGGAGCCCCGGTTGCGGCATCGCAGGTGCTCCGCGTTTTCCGACTCCTTCCCGCCTCCTCAGAAGTCGGCCCCAGTTTGTGCTTAGGCGCAGATTTGTTGCAAGCGGCGCGATTCCACTGATCCAAGCATGAAAGAGCTCAGCAGAAAAAAGCAGGCGGAGGCGCGCTTCGCCAACCGTATACGGCACGTCGTCGTACGCGCCCGTCCCGTGGCCCCGAGAGGATCTGTCAACAGTTTAAACAGAGATAAGCAGTGATCGGAGCTAGCGGTGAGACTGAGCCGACTGTGAATCACATTCTCATAGCTGTAGGCCTCGCGCCCTTTTGGCCTCAGTATTCTTAGCTGTTTTAGTCGTCTTTCTATGCCGGGTTGGACTAAAAAATACGACACAGTAGGGGGTTGAGCTAATAGCATCTGTTGTTACGTGATCAGTCCTGGGCATCCACCGGTGTTTTATTTTCTAGAACAAAATGACATGGTTGTGTTCGCACAGTTCACACTGTGCATGGTTTATGTCGTGTCATTTAATATCCTTTTTTCAGAAAACCTTTAGATAAATGACATAATTTACCGTGGTTTTGTTTATGGATATGACTGATTATTAGAATGATTTTTACCCGCTGTAATATCGTCTGCCGATATTAATCTGATCTTTACTCTCCCAATATTTGCAGCTCACTGTCTTTTTTTATAAGCTAGTAAGCGTTCAGTCACCGAATTGTGTCCTCATATTATCTGTACCTTTACCTGGTCTGGAATCTAAAAATGTGACCCTCCACGGCAAAACCAGTCGCTTGTCGCAAATTTTCATAATTGAGTTATGATGTTTTCATGAAAGGGCATAAATCAAGCTTTCAAACGATACTCTATATGGAACGAATCGATTTACATATGACTGAGATATTAACGCTCAGCGAGTCGGGTTTCTCCTGTCACGCCAAGTGAGAAACGGAGAAATCTGCCGTTGAAGCGACTATCGCATTTAGCACTCACAGACGCTTTTTGGTGCGTCATACACGCTTTGCATTTACGGTAGCTTCACGCATCTTACAGCCACACGGATAAATTTACCTTGGCGTAGGGGGTTAACTGAACTCGAGACGAAGATGGATTCTTGGAGAAATATCTTCACGCTAGTCAACGAGGATACCGTAAATATTAAGAGAGCGTCAAAACAGAAACTTTTAACATTCTGCTGGAATTGAATTCCTCACCTCAAGAAAGTCACGTTTTTAGGATGAAAAGGGGAAGTTTTTCAGCCAAATTTATTCACAACAGTACAGTATAGACCTTCCACTGTTTCAAAACACTAAAATTCAAAAATCCAGCGTTTTGCCCCACGCAACATAAACGCTCGTTTTTCACGGAAACCTCCGCTGCGTCAAGCGACTGGTTTCGCCGTGGAGGGTCACAAATCCTCAAACCCTCAAACCCCTTGCCTTAAAAGTCTACGGGCTTGTTTTCTCAACGGCTTGAGCCTGATCGCCTCTGGCAGGTGGCAGAAGAGGAACGCTTTAAATAGTCGGTAAACGTAAACATATGCATTACGCGCACATGGACATCAGCATTTTTATAGTTATGAGTGGAAAAGTCCTCCAGCACGTTCAGGAATCAGCCAGACGGTAAATCTTTGTCAATCTGATGACGCTCTGTTGCCATGACACTGCCAAAAGCTGTGTGCCACTTGCAAGAATTCCACATCAGGCCTTCATAACGATGATGGATTTGAATAGTTTCAGTATAGTTGTAGAATTGTACGTCAAAAATGAATGGGTACGACCATTAACGCTACATTACGTGAGTCGCGCTTGGCGTGACGACGAGCTTTCCATTTTTGTTGCCAATTTTGGCCTGGCCGAGCAAGGTACCGCCCTGGCAGTTGCCCTGGCGCTGCAGATCAGCTGCCCACTTCTGCTCAGAGATGGGTCAAATGCAGAGGTCACTATTCCTTATGATGATGATGATGATGATGATACATCACAGCGCACAGTGCACCACAACGACATGTGACCTCACCGCATTTGACCCATCCGCGAAGGAGCAGCGGGCAGCTAACATGGGCAGCGCCCGGGGAGCAGCGCTTAGGGACGGTACCTGCTCCTGAGTACTGGTGGTAGCCAGACTGTGTGCTGTGTTGTGGTGTGTTCAAGGCGACTTCATCGCTATGTATTGTGGTTTATTTGTTTACAGCAATTTCATGGTTTGTGTCTTTAAAGACTTGTTTTGCCTCACCCACTAACTGTTTCCCTGTTGTGTGTCCATAGGCATCGAGTGTCCGAGAGGCTCCCGAAACATTCCCGGGAGTCAGCCGGAGCCCTTCAGCGAGGAGGCCACGCTCTTCACCAAGGAGCTGGTTCTGCAGAGAGAGGTAGGCCTTTCTGCTCGATTATACAGACCCCTCGCCGCCGACCTCATTCGGGTAACCTTTTAAAAAAACTATCGCAAGTACGTTCCACATTTTCACCATTCGCGACTTTGCCTTCATTCATTATTTCACCACGACGAGAGCTTTTTTTTTTTTTTTTCCAAATCTCCGCAGGTTACCGCGACTTAGTTTTCACGTTTATTACCACTTCATTACCTGCCGCTAAGGCCACATCCGGCCAGGGCTTTACCGCGCGAGTCTCGATTCTGGAGCCTTACCGGAGTGGCTCTCCTGGCTGTTTTGCCGATTCTTTTCGCCTCGCTTAACAGGCGGGGAAAATGCAGTCTGTACAGATGGGCCGGGTCAAGGCTAAAAGCCACTGCCTGGTGAGGCCCGTCCGGATCGCACGGAAGGGCTAAGTGGAGCACGACACACACACACACACACACACGCAAGCAAAACCAGACGTACTTTCTCTTCAGCCCATTTCAGGCACTGTTAGTGCTATTTCCATTAGTGTGGTGTGATCGAGCCGGGCTCTGTAGCCAGGCTTAATGAGGTGAGCTTTATGTAAGTGGCTGACTCTAACCTGCCCGACGCAGACGACTAGGACTCCGGAGCCTACATTCATTAGAGAGAGAGAGAGAGAACAATGGACGGGCCTTTACTGCCAGAACATTCTGTATCAGCACCGAATTATTTAGTCCACACAAGTTCTGAGACGTAGATCCGCAAATTGCCCTCACCCCACGGCAGCCTTCTGAGGCGAGAACTTAACGACACGCGGCGGAAAGATTCTCGCCGCGTCGCGTTCCGGTCTCCGGGCGGAGCTACTGATCTTGGCGCCGTTGTGTGCAGAATTAGCCTGCAGGTTGATAGCTGGTCTCGTTTCGAAAAAGGCAGTTTTCTCATTTGGGTCAGTCTCCTTTTCGAGCTGCTCACAAGAATCGGCCTGGCGGGGTTTAAGTTTTCTGCCGCTTTCAGCCGAATAGCTTAGGTGATTTTGTAAGTGTCTTTCTTCCACACCACGCTTCTCGTCCTTTGAGGAGTCTCGCTTCGCTTGGTTTTAGGCGGCAGCCGTCTGGGAAGCGCCGGCCAGACGTTGGCACTACGGCTCCGACGAGTGCATAATCGAGCCGGCACGTGCTCGGGCCCCCGAGACGCAGCCATCTCTCCGCACTTCCATCTTTTAAAAGGTTAGACTGCGTCAAATTTAAAAAACCAAAAAAAAGCAAGACTGCCGTTCCTTCCCGACTTTCCCTCCTCTTTTCCTCATCTCAAGCGGCGGAGAAAGGGCTGAGCTTTATTTTTCGCCATGGAGACTTGCCCTCTTTGTTTCCTTTTTTTTTCTCTCTCTCTCAGCAGAAAGTGAGACAATGTTTTCCAGGAGTGAGACGACGGAGAAAGTGAGGGTTGTAAGAGGAAAATATTTTTATGACGATTTATCGGGGACAACAGAAAGGCTGCGCTGGCGCCCAGGCACGCCCAAAGCCCCAAGTGGTATTTTTATAGGGTCTGCACCTTGTGTCGTGAAATGTATGGTGTTATTTTGTGCTGTACCCAAGGACACAGTGACACTTCTTGTGACAAGACGCCACCCAGCATGCACATGCGAATGAATTTAGTGAGCTTCAAAGAGACTATTGCTGTGTCCGGAGCTGGCACTGCAGCACTTGATAGTATGGTAGGTAAGGCGCTCTTCTCATACTTATCTATGCCGTAGTATGCATCTCAAGAACAGCCAGGGTTGTAGCTCAACGGCTCTCTACGACCAGGTAGCACTTGAGTGTCGCGACGCTACCATTACGCGGGTAACTTCGTAGAGGGCGGAAGTGACTTTTCTTTTAAATGCCGCACCACGCTTCGCTGACTTTCACGCTGACAAATTTTCAGCTGCAGTGGAACTTCCGCAAGATCTCACCACGCTGAGATCAACTTCACGCGCCACCTCTGCCTTCCCCATTTATCGGCACGGGTATGTGCTAACGAAAAACGTAAGCCGCGCGGTCGGCGGCGCAGCTAATAATTCTAATCGCAATCACAAGAGTCTGTGTACGTGCAGTCATTCATTAAAACAGAGGAATGGGCGTCGATTGCAGCAGCAGCTTGCTCACGGACTCCTGCATATCAGCACCGTTAGAGAGCAAAAGAGGAAAAAACAAGGATGAGAGAAAGCGAGAGAGAGATGGAGACGAGAGGGTTGCTTTTGCCCCCATTCATGACTCATCCTCCTGCATGGCTCCACAGCTGCCTCCTGCTCTTCCAGATCACACACGCTCAAACTAATGACCTTTCTGTTCAAAGCCGCTAACTCTTTCCGCCGGGCTAAACGCGCCTCATATGCTACCCAGCTCGACCGCTGGACGCTTCGATGAGTCGGTGCACTTTCCAACTGCGCGCGCCCAGTTTTCACGCCTAGAGAGACACCGGCTTCATCACTGCTCGGAGATTGTTCAAAGGAAGTAGCGGAATAGAGGCGGGATACTCATCTCGGGAGCGAGCGGTTCAGATTAGGCGTGATCCTCAGGCCTGTCTTCAGGACTGGCACCGTTGAACCCCTGAGCAAGACAATTATCTCCAAATTTCTCTAGGGAAACTGTGGCCGTTACTTAGGAATTTGATGGCACAGATGCATCGAAACCGGCCCAAACCATGATACTGCCACCACCGGGTTTCCCAGATGGGATTAGGTTCTTGGAATACATTATCTTCCTTTCTCCCAACGTAACCTACTCTCCTTTAAACCCAAAAAGTTGTCTTTGTCCCATCCGTCCACAAAAACATTTTTCCAAAAGGCTTCTGACTAACTATCACTTCTCTGGGATATTATAACGACTATAAATTAGATGCACCAATATTCACACACTGAAAATTTAAAATACCAAAAACGTATTTTGCCGTCAGCGAAATTAAACAGTGATGATTTAAGCAACAACCGCAACTCCGTTACGAGACTGATTACCCTGTCGCGTACTGATGCGCGGTCCGCTGGCGGGGCGCCACGCAGCGATGACGGCGGCCGCAGCTTAATCGCCGCCAATAAAGTCAATGATCAATTTACACCAGATCTGCTGGCAGGCTTCCGCTTGTTTTATTCCGCCACACGTCTGCAGTCCGCCGGAGATGATTGCCTTTGACGGATAATGTGGATCAAGAACGCAACATGGAGCGCATGCGCCAACTCCAGCTGTGCTGTATTTCCATTCCGTCCGAGGCCATCCGCCAATTCGCACTGGACGCTGCTAGGTCCTCGATTCGATCCGGCAAGGCTGGCTGGTTTGGCGATCATGCATGATCGCGGAGAATTCAAAGATCGCCATGACGACTTATGCAGTGCTTGACTCAGTGAGGTAAGTACACACAGTCCCAGCCATAACGGCAATATTATAAAAAATTGGTCTAATAATTTCTTTGGGGGTTTCGGTTTCGGTTTTCGGCCCCATGATATTTAGCCAAGCCTTAAGTACTATTCGGCAGTTGGTGGCGTAACGGTAGGGTGTTCACCCTGTGATCAGAAGGTCGCAGGTTCGAATCCAGGCCTGGTAAAGTTACCACTGAGGTACTCATGAGCAAGGTACCGTCCCTAAGCACTGCTCCCCAAGCGCTTGTTAGCTGCCCACTGTTCTTCACGGATGGGTTAAATGCAGAGGTCACATGTCATTATGGTGCACTGTGTGCTGTGGTGTGTTATCATCATCATTATCATCATCATCGTAAGGAATAGTGACTTCTGCATTTGACCCATCCCTGAGAAGTGGGCAGCTGACGTGCAGTAATATTAATATGGACGGGATAAGAAATCTCAGTAAAGCTTCTAGAAGTGGGAGGGGTAACTCGACGACGCACCCCCTCGGGTTTACTCTTCAGGTCGCCACGCGGCGCCAAGTACGCCGCCATTGCGAGCGATGGTAATACACGCTTAGCTAAAGCAGTAAGAAACCGTGTGCTTCTCGCCATGCGGTTTTCAGAGTTGCCTTTTAAATGGCAGAGCAACACTCGCTCCGTCCCCCCGAAAAATACCAAGTCATCTCAGCCGGAGACAGAGAAAGAGTTGTGCCTTCGGTTTTTGATAGCGACATTCTCGATACAAGGCGCTACTGGACATTCCTAACGCCGGACTTATTTCTCGCTAGTCACATTGCATAAGTGCTGCATCTCTCTCCCTCCATCTCGCTCATCTGTCTCGTCCTGTCACCATCATTGCTCCCTCTCTCGTTCTCCTTCTCTCTCCTTCCATCTCGGCTGAATAATTAATGGACTCTTGGACTGGCAGGACACACACTTGGACGACTGGGGTCCCTTGGGACACGCGGCGTGGCAAAAGCAAATTAAAGAGTGCGACTGCAGTCTCTCCTTCAGACCAGAATACACGCCATTTCGACTAACGAGGAAGAGAGGAAGAGACTTTGGCCGGAGTCAAGCGCAAGGCAAATGTTCTGCTCTTCTGCAGTCACAGGATGGAATGCACCCTGGCTGGAGTGTCCTTTAATCTTTACTGGGGTCTTATTATCTGTAAGCAGCCAAGTTTGAGACATTTAGCGGTTGTTTGTGTGTGTGTTTTTGAATCACATTGCTCGCTTAGCTTTAAGGTGTCAGAATGAGTGACGGCTTGCCGTGAACACAACACAGCACATCACAGCGCACCACAACCAAACGCGACCAGGAAGGAGCAGCGGTCAGCTGATGTGCGGCACCCAGGAATAATGTACCTGGTTGATGAGCCGTTTGTAACAGTTGCTCCCTGCTTCTCAAGACATGGAATCTTGACGCAGAGGTTTCATTTTTTGTTTTGGTGCACTGTGTGTGCTGCGTTCACAATGATAATTCACCAAACGTTCACTGTCGGCAAAGTGCGGCGACCCACACTGCATAGCAAAGAGCTTGGTTTTACCCACCTGTATGAGCCCGGCACAGCGTCTGAACTCAGAGATTAAGCGGAGTCCCAAAAGTTTTGTACTCAAGCTGAATGTTCTCATCTTAAGCTACCGTTTTGATCACAATAACAAAAGCTCTAGAAACTAGAGTAGCAGTGACTTCGATTTAAAATGCAGTGAAGGGAATGGGGAAGAAGTCAGGATGATAAAAGCAGGGAAAGATGAGGATTGTGGTATGAACACAGACGCATTTGAAGACTTTTTATGCTCCAAATCCTTCTTCGCTCTGTTTTATTTCTATTTTCGTGAACTGCTTAACCTTATCGGCACCACGGGACTGGAGCCTGTTCTGGACTGTAGGTGCGAAAGGGGATCGGCGACCGCGCCACGCCACCATCACACTTTTTGTTACACCTTACAGCAGGGCCCCAATGAGCGGTTCGCGGCCAGATCCGCCCGAAAAGCCATATATCTGGGTCCTCACATCACACTGGAAACAAACGAACGGATATGCGCCCTTGTGGCGACCGTGATTGAAGCGATTCCACGCTAGTGGGTTGACATTCCACTAGTTATTTAGAGGAGTAACTCAACGATACCAGTTAAGTATAACTAACTTTAAACTTAGCGACATCGTATTCTTACTGGCATGTGAAATCTACCGAGTGATTCCACGCGCGACCAGAAAATGGAAGGAAAAATGTAAACACAGGTTGGCGTCATGATTTCACAGGGAACCATGCTGAAAACGAGTTCTGCCCCCGAAAGGCTGCAAGCAGCTCAGGCTTTTATATATTAAAATAAACTGATGTGGGCGGGTTTGCTTGACCCTCAGCCCATTCTAGGCTTTTACACTTTGGCTCAGTTAAAGATGATTGGGGACTACCTTGGGGACCCACTTTTACAGGGCCACTGAGAGTCGCCAGTCAGTCATATTGCATGCTTTTTCGGGACCATGAGAAGCCGGAGCCTCGGGCGGACACCCACGCTGGGAGAGTATGCAAACCACAGAAAGGCCCCACGATCACCCGCTGGGATCGGGGAATCCCAGAACCTCTGAGTGAGGCGGTGCTGACTGCTGCACCACCTCCACTGTACCCTTCTGTATAATTTCTATAAAGTAGAAATCAAATGGCTCTATGGAAAAATAAATGACAGGATGCCAGTGATTTGCCCACCGCCACACAACTAATGAAAGTGGAAATGGTCGTCTAGTGCTGCTACAACTAATCGATTGATATTGATTACTAAGATAGTTGGCAACTAATTTAATCATCAGTTAGTTTGGTCTACGCTACACGTACAGTGGCTACCCCCTAATGTGGCAGTAAGTTAACCAAAGCCGCGAGGTGGCAGTAAAGTAGCTGCGTAAGCTGATGTCGCATCACTATGTGTTAGTTAAATAACAAGAAGGAGATTTAGAAGCAGAAGCCGTGTCTTGTCGTTTGTGTCTGAAGTAATTGTGTAGAAACACATGAATGAAGCGTTCCAGTTCAGTCAAATCTTCCCATTTATTACAGACAAAACTCATTTTTAACTGATAACAAAATAAAAACCCAAATGTTTCTACTCACAATACTGTGTTTTATTTACTCAGCTATTTTCAGTTTATTATTCCTAATACTTTGTTCACCACAGGAATCTCATCTTATGTAAAAAAATGAGCGAGGTTCTTCTCCTTATATAATGAGGCAAAATGAGTTATAGGCCAAAATGGCCTATAAATTTTTTTTTTCAAAACTTCAATATTTCTTAATTTTCAATTAATCAGAATTTTTGTTTTTCCATTTTATAATGTTAGGAGATTTAGAAAATATAGTAGAAACAGTATTGAAGTTTGGTTTATTTAAAAATGCTGGAAATGAAAGTTTTATTTTTATTTTTTTCCGATTAATAATCGATTATTCGAAACAAAAACAAAAGATTAATCGATTAACAAAATACTTGTTAGTTGCGTTCTAGTTGCCTCTGTCGACAAATGTGTGGTGCTTGCTTTATAAAGGGATAAATATGAACAGAAGTCTTGCACGACTGGTCGGGTGATATGAAGTGAAGCGAGATTTCATTGCAGACTTAAAAGCAGCTTTTAAAGATGGAAGGAGTTGAAGGCCCAAGAGTCAAGGCCAATAGGTTTACTTGGGGAAAATCGAGTAGGACGACGGTGGGAAAATGGCAGACTGTTCCTTTACGTCCTGTTAGCGTCTGCTCGTTGCCTTTCCCAGCATATGGTTGATGTGGCACTTCCGCCACAGGCCGCCACGCTTCTGTAGTCTTGACCTAACGGAGTCATTAGCTGGATTCGACGTGAAGAATTACTGCAGAAAGCTCCTGGGAGGGAGTGATTCACAACCAATGTAACCTTACTCTTCTTCGTTTTGACATCCTGACCACTGCCCCTCCTCCTCCTCCTCCTTTCTTTCTCTCTCTCTCCCCCTCTTTCTTTCCCTCCTCCTCTTTCGTTGCCTCCTCCTTCTTCTCCTCCTTCTCCTCCTCTTTTTTCCTCCTCCCTCTTTTCTTTCCTCCTCCTTCCTCTCTCTGTCTCCCTCCCCTATATCCATCTTCATTTGTCTCTGAACTTTCCTATCCTCCCTTGCACCCTCAAATCACTCTTTTTTTCCTTTTTTTTCTTTCTTTCTTTTCTTTCTTTTCTTTCTTTCTTTTCCTCCCTCCCTCTGTTTCCTTCCCTCCTTCTTTCCTCTCTCTCTGTCTCCCTCTCCCCCTATATCCGCTCTCTTCATCCGCTCTCTCCAACTCCTTCCTATCCCCCTTGCACCTCTCTCAAAATCACTCCCCTTTTTTCCTTCCTTTCTTTCTTTCTTTCCTCCTCCTCTCTCTCTGTTTCTTCCTCTCTCCCTTTCTCTCTGTCTCCCTCTCCCCTATATCCATCTCTTCATCCGCTCTCCAACCTTCCTATCCGCCTCTTGCATCTCTCTCTCTCAAAATCACTCCCTTTTTCTTTCTTGCCATCCTTTCTCTCTCTCTCTCTCCCTCTCTCCCTCCTCTTTCTTCCCTCCACCCTCCTTTCTCTCTGTCTCCATATCCATCTCTTCATCCTCCAACCTTTCCTATCCTCCCTTGCACTCTCTCTCTCTCAAATCAATTCTCTTTTTTTCCCCTTCCTTTCTTTTTCTTCTTTTTCCTCCTCCCTCTCTCTGTTTCTTCCCTCCCTCCTTCTTTCTCTCTGTCTCCTCTCTCCCTATATCCATCTCTTTCATCTGTCTCCAACCTTCCTATCCTCCCCTTGCACTTCTCTCTCTCTCTCTCTCTCAAAATCACTCCTCTTTTCCTTTTTTTTTTTCTTTCTTTCTTTTTCCCTCTCTCCTCTCTATTTCTTCTCCTCCCTCCTTCTCTCTCTCTCTGTCTCCCTCTCCCTATATCCATCTCTTCATCCGCCTCCAACCTTCCTATCCTCCCTTGCACTCTCTCTCAAAATCACTTCCTCTCCTTCTGTTTTTTCCTACTTCTTTACTTCCATCCATCCTTCCTTTCTTACTTCCATCTTTGCCTCCTTCCTTGCTTCTAGCTCTCCCCTCCTTCTCTGTACTCTCTCCTGCCTTCCTTATTTCTCCCTCCTCTTTGCCTCTTCCCATTTCCATCTCTACTCCCTTCCTTACTTCTCTTTTCCTGTTTCTTCCGTCCCTTCTTCTTTCCTTCCATGTTTTCCTCTTTGTTTCTTCCTTACTTCCATCCCCTCCTGTTCTTTACTTCTGTTTATTCCCCACTTTTACTTCCATCCATCCATCCATCCTTCCTTTCTGTGCTTCCATTTTGCCTCTTGTGCTTTCCTTCCTTACTCGCTCTCCCTCTTTTCTTCCTTACTTCCATCTTTGCCCCTTCCTTGCTTCTATCCCTCCGTCCATCTGTTCATTTTCTTTTACTTCCAGCTTCCTTTTCTTTTCTCCTTACTCTCATTCCTGCCTTACCTCCATCACCCCTTTCTTTTCTTTACTTATCCATACCTCTCTTTCTTTCCTGGTGTATTATGATATAAGTAATTGGTTGACTTATTATGGATAGCGTACGTTTTGCTAAGGGTCAGGTAATGGAGTTTTGGGATGTGTTGATTCATTGGCTGCTGCGTGGTCACGGCGTTTATAAATCAATAGCAGAAAGGAGAATTGTTTCTTGTATAAATCAAATGATGAATCTATTACTACCACAAGACTCTCTCTCTCGCACACACACGCCAAGCACACAGACGCACATACAGACACACACACACCGCAGCAGCAGTTTTAGGCTACACTGTTTTTACACTAATCACCAAGTTTATTTCTCCCCCTGCCATCTCACCGCCCTCCATTTTTTATTTCCTCCTCATATCGTCAAGTCTGTTCATCCGTAGGCTTTGGGTAGCGGCGGCGGGGCGGAGAGAAGCGCACAGCCTGTTTTGAGTTGCTGGTGTGTTGCTAAGTGACTGGACAGTGAGAAAGAGAGAGAGAGAGAGAGGAAGAGAGAGAGAGGAAGAGAGGGACGGGAAATAAGGGGGGTGAAGGAGAGAGAGTGGATCTGGGCTCTGTGTTTTGAAAGAGTGCCTCTCCCTCTCTCTCTCTCTCTCTCTCCCCCTTTTAGTCTCTCCCTGACCCCCTTGTGGGTGACATTTTGTCTTGGTGTTGAAACGACGAGGGCTCTATTAATAAGCTTTGTTTTGAGCTATAGCTCTTGTTCTCCTCCTCACCTCTCCTCTCTCTCCCTCTCTCTCTCTCTCTCGCCTCCCTCTCTCTCTCTCCACTGCCCCTCCTTTCTGTTTCTGCATGATGAAGTCTCTTTGTCTTGGGTTGCTGCTGCAGACTGTGACATAACCTCTCCCTCAGATCTGGTACTACTCATTTGCCCTCCTCCTCTGCAAACTGTGCACACACACACACGCCAAGACGCACACACACACACAGCACACACACACACACACAGTTGTGTGTATGTGAATGACAGAAATTGTGCATGAGTCTGAGGGAGTATTTGTCACCCTGTGTGTGTGTGTGTGTGTGTGTTGGCAAGCAGTCAGGGGCAGTGGCAGCAGAGTGCAGCTCCTCCTCCTCCTCCCGCCTCCTGGGTCCCTCAGGTAGAGGACGCTGGGTCCTCGTGCCCCAGTGGCTGCCTGGCTCACACTCTTCCTGCAAGCTTCTATATTAAGTGTTCTTCCCCTCTTTTTGCTTCTTTTCCTCCACGAAGACGATGAAAACGCTGATCATTAGCCGAGCTCGTGGAGAGAGTCGTGTCCTTAGGCATGTTGGGTTGCAATGAGACACTGGTATTAAAACGTCTTAAACAATCCCTACACACACACACACACACTCACACACACACACACACTTCGAAGCTGGAAGCAAGCGTCAAATGAAAGTGAATTTGGCCGGTTGGAACAGACAAAATGGCGAATGTGTATCAGAGACGGAGAGCGGTGATCGTAAGTACAATGATTTGGCTTTTATTTTTTCATTTTTGTTTTCTCAGTTTCTTGCTCTCCCTTTTTTTCTTTCCTTCTTTCTCTCTTTTTCTTCTGTTATTTTCCAATTTCATGTTTATTTCCCCTGCCTTACTTTGGTCAGTCTTCCTTCCTTTCCTTTCTTTTACTCCTTCTTTGCCTTTACTTCCATCTTGTCTCCTTATTTACTCTCCCATCCCTCCTTCCTTCCTTACTGCCATCCTTGGTTTCTTTGCCTTTACTTCCTTCCCCTCTTTTTTCTCCATATAGTTCAGTCATCGACTCCTTCCATCACTGCCTATTTCCCTCCTTCCTGGCATTTCTACTACCGCTATTTTTTTGCCTCCCTGCTTACTTACTATATTTTTTCCTCCTTCCCTTCCCTTTTTTTACTTCCCTCCCTCCCTCCCTCCCCCTCCTTACTTACTTCACCCTCTTTCCTCCTTCCTTACTTACTTCACCGCTATTTTTGCCTCCCGCTTACTTTCATTATATTTTCTCCGTTCCTTCCTTCCTTACTTCCATCCCTCCCCTCCCTCCCTCCCTCCTTCCTTACTTCTACTACCCTCTTTCTTCCCTCCTTCCTTACTTACTACCATCTTTTACTCCTTCCTTACTTCCATCCCTCCTTCCTCACTTACTACCATCTTTTCCTGCTTCCTTACTTCCATCTCTCTTCTTACTTCCTGACTACCATCCTTACTTGCACTACTCCCTCCTTTCTTCCTTACTTCTCTTTTCCTCCTTTCTTACTTCCATCCCTCTTTCCTTCATTGTTCCATGCTTGACTTCTGTTTTTACTTGTCTCCGCCGCCTTTACTTCCGTCTTTGCATCTTTTTTCTCTCCTTCCAGCCCCACTTCTTTCCTAACTTCCGTTCTTGCCTACTTAATTTCCATCACTAGTTTCTTTCTTACTTTCTGCCTCTCTTTGACCTTCATCCTCGCCCATCCCCGCCTTCTCGTTCCTGTTCTTTTCTTGTTTGTCTGTATCTCCCCCCCTTTTTATTCTTTTTGCACAGGCAAACGTCATGTACACTGTTACAGTTGGTCAGTGCTGCAGTGCCCTTCATTAGTTGTTTTTCAGCTTGCAAAAAAAAAAAGGTGCATTTAAAACACAGCAGTGAGAATCCAGAACCGCTGCTTGCGTTGCCAGACGCTTCCTCCCCACCCATGAAAACTACATCCTCACATTTGCCAAACAAACGCAGACGCCTCCATCTAAATCGAAACACCCAGTTTATTAAATAATTCCCTTCATCTTTCTGAAATGGCGACGTTGCTCTCTACTCGCAGCCTTGAACAGCATTTTTTTCCCTTTTACTTTATGTGCAGTCAAAGAGAAAGCCATTTCACATTCAGGCTTGTGTCAATCGCAAATCTGTTTTCTAGACGTTGATGTGCGACTGCGTCTAGAGACGTCACCACTGAACACAACAATCACAAGTGAAGGCATCAGGCATGGTTCTTGGTTTTGGTGTTTACCTCTAGTCCGGGTCATCTCAAATCAAATGAACAGCTCACTTTTTGAATCGTTTTATTTTCGTTGCTTTTATTCCGTCACCTCGTCTTACCTCGTCTTTTTTTTTTTTTTTTTTGCATTGCAACCACATTCTTCAACGCCACTGTCCTTGGCTGGGTTTTAAGCTATGCGCAGGAATGACCGCTAACCTCCCGGGCCGGCTAAACACGCCACAGGGCTGTAAGTGCAGCTGGGACCTCGTAATGAGTGTGTTTTTTTATAGCTCGTGTTGGTTTTAGTGTGGCAGCATGTAAAGCTGCAGCGCTCGCTGGCGTCGATTGTGTTACGCAGGTGCAAGCACGCAAATCCCCTTTAGTGTCCTTCCAGATATGGGAAACGCCCTTCCAAATCATACTCAATGCACACACACACTTTTATGCAACATCGTTTTTTTTTTTTCTTCTTCTTCTTCATGCAAGCCACCGGGCATTGGCACAGTTGGCATTTCATCTGTGCCCTGTCTGTGTTGTCATGACCACAGACCCGCTCTTCTGGGCTTTCTTATTGCGGCTGTTAGAACGATCGTGATGGGATCCAGACTTTCACGTGCTGGACTATTTATTAGAGAAAGTGATTTGTCGTTGTGAACACAGCACAGCACACAGTGTGCACCACAAGGAAATGTGACCTCTGCATTTGATCCATCCATGAAGGAGCAGTGGGCAGCTGTAGAGTAGCACTTGGGGTCGGTACCTTGCTCATGAGTACCTCAGTGGTACCTTTACCGGTCTGGGATTTAAACCGGCGACCTTCTGATCACGGGGCGAAGTTTCATCACAATATACGATATTATATCTATGCAGTGGGCAAAAACTGAAACTCTGAAACTGAAAAACTGGCTTCCCCTTTAATAAAAATCTCGACCCCCTGTGCAGTATAAATGGTCGTTTCAATGTGTTCTAGAGGTCGACCGATATTGAGCTTTCCAGGTTGATTTCGATACCGAGTATTTCTAGTTAACCGGGCCGAAAAAATGCGCAAAATAGAAAATCAATCAATTTTTTATTTTACAGACGCCAGACTCCGCTGAAACTCTCGTCTCTCCTCTTCTCCTTCTCGGAGCTTCACGCTGTGCTTGTCTGCGAGTGTGTTGAGAGTGACAACAAGGCATCGAGTGTTGATTAGCTACTACTCATGTGACTCATGTCGAGAGCAAACGGCACAGAGAGAAGAGACGACAGTGGAGCTACAGTAGCGCACCTTGTAATTACTCAAGATTAAACGTTGATACAAATTATAGACAAAATGCCTAATTTCGGCCCCCGATAATCATCCGCGGCTGATAATCCGTCGACTCTTAATTGTGATCTCCTCTTGTCTCACTTTTTAGTGTATGTGCACGTCTGTGTGTGCTGGACTCCAGGTCCCGGATGGCGTGAGGGATTAGGATGATAATTGTAGTAATTGTTCCGAAGAATTAAGTAGCACAGCAGCCCTCTATAGCTATAGTCCATCTGCCACCCTCTCTCTCTCTCTTTCTCTCTCTCTACTCCCTCTTTCCCGCCTCCTTTTCTCCATGACCCCCCATGTTCGGCATTAGCAAGGCGTAATCTTTTGATCAATCGCATCGAGCCACGGTTTTTAGCCGTAAGAACCCGGATTGGGATCCTTTGGTGTTTTTCATGTCCGGGAACTTTACCAAAATCCTTCTCTTTTCCTCGTTCATCCTGCGCAACGTATCTCTTAACAGGGGAGCCGTTAGCCACGGTAAAAAATAAATAAATAAAAAATTAAGTCATATTGTGTGTGCGTGTGGAGAGAGAGAGAGAGAGTGAGTGAGCGGTCACGTGTGAAGGGAAAAGAGGAGAATTGAGGGCTGTGGGCAGCGTGACAGTTTCTCGCTGGCGTCCCAGTCTGGGGTTAGAATGGCTCCTCTGGCAAGTCGGATTGCGGTTTGGCCACGCGAGCCTCTCTGTGTTGTAACAGCCGCTTCGGGCTTCGTTCTGGCCTCTCCTCTGGCCCGTGCACACTCGACAGCTGTCATCTCTCTCTCTCCCACCCCCCACCCCACCCCCCACCTCTTTCGCTGTCTCTCTTCTATTCTGTTTCTTTCACCTGACTCTCTCACCTCTTCCCTGGCAGGCTGGCTGTATGACCGGGGCGTGAGTCTCGGTGCTTCTCGGGTGTTAGTTGAAAGAGAGCGTTAGGGCTGGTCGATGTCACCTCTAATCAATGTCACGATTAATTGAAATGTTGAACTCGATTTTGTTTGTTTTTCAGACCTGTTGTCTAATGAGTAGAGTCCATATCGTTGTGATTCTAAAATATGTGAACATGGTTGCAGTACCGTGATAACACATGCCGTAGTGTGTTGTTAAGGGGACAGTACGTGAACGCGCGCTGCCGAAAGTATTAACAGAATTCCTTTTTGAATTAACATTATTTTAACCGTGGTCAAGCGACTGAGTCATTGTGGACGCACCACCGCACACAACAAAATGTGATCTCTGCATTTGACCCATCTGTGAAGGAGCAGTGGGCAGCTGACATGGATAGCGCCCGTACCTTGCTCATGAGTACCTCTGTGGTACTTTTACTTCTCCGGGACTCGAACCGGTGACCTTCCGATTTGGTGGCGAACGCTCTACCCCTTGCGCTTCCAGCTGCCCCGATGATAATATATTCTCAGTCGTCCAGGACGTGTTTGAATCAAAACCAGCTGGACTTCTTTTCGAAATTCTTGACGTTTTGCCCCTCATCCGAAAGGCTACTTTCGGCTCTCCCAGTGTCTAACACCGAAGAGGTCTTTGAGAGAAGAATTTTCGAAAAGGCATCCCGTTGCCTTCAATTCAGGCTCTCAAGATCGGCATGGAAAGGATTATATTATTCTGAGGTGGGAAGCAGTTCATTTTCGATGAATTGCTCAGCCCTCGGTAAACGGCAGCACGGTTCTCTCTCATTCTCTCCGTCCTCCCTCATTTCCTCCCTTCGCCGCTACAGCCGCCCGCAGAGTTCTTTCATCCAGAGGTATCAGCTCTGGGAGCGAGTAATCCCGGGCCGGTTTAGTCCAGTACAATGGCTGACCTCTGCTGGCAAGCGAGGACAACCCCCACCCCCCACCCACCCAACCACCCACCGACCGTTGAGCCCGGAGAGAAAGGCTTAATCTTTGCTGCCTCATCAGCGCCCCCTTTGTCCCTTTCTCCCTCCCTCAAACCATCTCTACACAACCCACCCCCAGCAGGACAAGCAAGAGAGACTCTCAGTCTAAAGGACTGGAACTGGATATTCCCAGTTCTTTCCAGCGTGGAAGGGTCGGAACACACACACACGCGCGCGCACACACACACACACACACACAAACACCTTTGAGCAGCGCTGTCATTTCACAGCAGGTCATGACATCAAAGCTAAAGGAGAACAGAGGATCCTTGTAAACACAGTGGTGCTAATTCTAACTCCTGTGAAGTCACTCACTTGTGTGTGTGTGTGTGTGTGTGTGTGTGGGAGGAGGTGTGTGATGACTGTCTGAGCAGAAAAGGTAAAACACTCCTTCCTAGTCCCCTTCATCCGTTTCCTTTCTTTGTCTGTTGTGTTTATCACCAGAACTGACGGAATTAAAAAAAAAAAAAAAAAACGAGGAATCTCTAACCTTTGCCCCGCTGCCATTTTCGCTCAATTAAACTAATATGGGCATTAAGAGATGGCACCGCTTCACTTCCGCCAGTCGACCGTTGCTGTGAAATCGAGCTTAGTAGCTCCTGAAAAAAGAGGGGGTGTCTCATTTAGCTAAAGCTATCCGACCTTTAAGGCAGACGCGTCCACTCGAAACAAGAACTACAAATCCCAGGCCCTCCAAGACTCATGCAAGCAGTGCCGTCCTGACGAGCGCGTTAATATTTACACCGACGTAGCATTGACATCAGTCCAAGCGTGATGGTGAGCCTGCCGTTAGCAGGTGCGCGTTCTATTGCCGACGAACATCTGCAACATTCTCCTTCCCTCACTCTCTCTCCCCCGCTCCTCGTCTTCCTTTTTTTTTTTTGAGCTTAGTCCGTGCAGGGCGCTGTGCTTTATGGCATTTCACCTCTGCTGCGTAAGCACTGCAACAATGCTAACAGGCCCAGCCACGGTTGCATTTGTCACCGGTCGTGGTGGGGAGAGGAGGGGAGGGGAGGGGAGGAGCAGTGGAAAGGAGGATGCTCGCAAAGCCTGTGCCAGGAGAAAGTGGGAGGTGAAACGCGTGCCAAGCCCGGCTGAATCACTCCTCCCTTCGCCCTCGCCCGCATTGCCAGCCAGATGCCCGACGCTATCTGCGTGTCTCGCACGCTGCCGGATGTGCTCACCATGCCAGCGTGCCACGCCAGAGCCTGGCACCGGCCATATTTCCCGCCACAGGCCTCGTTAACCTCCCGCTTGTTGGATAAGATCTCGGAAGACGGCCGAGCTGCTGCTGCTGCTGCTGCCGCGTCACCGCTCTCTTTTTCTCCGCCGGTTCTGTGCGTTCTAAAACCCGTTCTCCACAAGCGTGGCTGGGCGGTTAATCGAAAAAGAAAGTGAAACAGACATTCAGCATCTCTAATCTAATAAAAATCTGTTAATGCTTTATCCAGCGGGTCTCGAGAGCTTGAATCAAAGGCAGCTGGACCACTTTTTATGTCCTTGAAGACGTTTCGAACGACTGTTTCAGTTCAGAATTGAAGAAGCTTTTGGATGAGCAGTGAAAGGTCTCCAAAAGCTTAACTGAAGTCCAGTCGTCTTCAGTTCAAGCTCTGAAGACTACCTTGTCCTGGACGGCTGAGAACCTACAGACCTTTTCCCCCAGTCCGTGTTGAGTCTCTCTCTGTAACAGTTCAGTGAGTGATTATTTTGTTATTGTGAACACAGCACAGCATACAGTGTCCCACAATAAAATGTGACCCATGAAGAAGCAGTGGGCAGCCATGGGCCTTGGGAACCGTACTTTGCTCATGAGTACCTCAGTGGTACCTTTACTGGTCTGGGACTTGTACCAGAGACCTTCCAGTCGTGGAGCTAACTCCCTAACCATTACTCTGTCATCTACCCCAGATGAGTTGAGCATATTTACAGTGAAAACATTGACGGGTGAGCTATAAGGGCGAAAACAAACAGAAAAATTGAACCTGAAGAATTCTCTTACTGAGGTACTTGGGGTGCCGAAGGGCGATTAGGAAAATATCTTGTTTTGAAGCATGCTTGAGAGATTGGAATCAGACCTGAAACCGCCACGAGCGCTTCACCGAGCAAGAACGCCGCACTCTCCGACTTCGATGTTTGATGTCGTGGTCTTCGCGTTTAATTAGCTGGTCTCAGCCGGTGGTAAAGGTAGGAGAGGGCAGGGGGAGGGAGTGGGCCATGACTGACATGGGGGGTCTTTAATTAGAGATGCCCCCCCGCTGAGAGAGATTCCCCCCCCCCCCCCCCGTCCCGACTCTCTTTTGCTCTGCTGGAAAAGTTCCACTTATTGGCGCATTGTTCGTCCGTTCCATTAAGAGGGTGCTAATAGGAGGCTGAGACACGACTACAAATGTGTCTCCTGTCCTCCCCGCAGGATCAGCCTTAGGATGCTCATCCTACTTATAGATGCGAGGGCCCCGTTTTTCATAGATCACACAATACCAGATTGGCCCATCTATATTCCGCGCCAGTGATGGTCGGGGTATTCGAGGGCTACTGATTCAGCATGTACCCTTTGCTGTTGTTCCAGACTCCAAAGCAGCGCTGTCCCCAGCCCCCCGTGGTGAACCTCTGCAATAAAACATTGCACCCACTAGACTACTTAAAAAAGAAAAGACGGGACTTGGGTCTACAGAAGTAAAAAAAATTGGAATAGGGAGAACGACGTGCCCAAACCGTGGTATAACTTTTAAAGTAACTGTGCGGTTTTTTAACTTTTTAAATGAATACAGCAACGTCCATATTTCCCAGAGGTTCACCAGATGTCAGTGTTAAGGTTTTTCCCAAAGCCTGCTGCAACAACATCCGTACCTTGCCGTAATTTTATATGGAACGCAGCAGTGTTGAAAAGGCAAACGGAGCACCGTGTTGCTGGTAGATGCGGCATAAGGTGCTCACTTTGATCCAGTACTTAAAATGAGCGTCTTTTTTTAACCGATGAAGCTGAACTTGTAACTGCTAAACTTTAAAACAACTGTTGCTGACTAAAGTTCTTTACAAATGCTAAAAGAAAACTTAACGTAAAACGTTAAAATAGATCAGACATTCTGCAACCCTTAATTAAAAATGCATCAACGTTTCGAAGATATGTCCAAAAAACAGCACCCAACCATCATCTTTCATTTCTCTCCAACGCTAACAAAGAGAAGAGACGTTTTCGGTTTAGATTTGAATATGGAGACACTGGTGGCTCCTCTAATGGGAGTTGGCAAACTGTTCCAGCTGTACTTGGGTAAAAATTGGATTATGCAAACAGCATGAAACTGCTGTTGTGCAGTTTTGTAGCCACACTCTGGCTGTAGAAAGCTGTGTTTTTGTGTGGAGGGGTTCAGATAAGCCGCGATGATTAGCGTGTACCTAACCGTTATCATTCATCAGTTTTTCCCCTGTCCTTTCTTCCCCCAGACCAGAATCCCCCTCTAATTTGGTTGTTTGTGCTGTAGCTGCAAGCGAACACCCCGTTAGAAACACTGGCAGTATCTCACACAGACTTTGATACCTGCTGTGATATTTGGCAGACACTGGCAGAGCAACTGTCGTGAACTAATTGCAGGTACAGTCGTCCTAGAGGAGCTTGGGGGTTAAAGGTCTTGCTCAGGAACAGAACTGCCCCGATAGACCTCCTTCGCGTGAACATGAAGGAAATGCTGTCAGTATGTGTACATATGCATTAACATTTAGTAAACTACGCTGATTCAGTGCGACATTTGACTTTACCGCAGTCAGATGGGAAAAGCAACTCCAAACAGCAATCTGGAAAAAAAATCACCCTATTAAATCGTGAATCGCGTGTATCGATTTTTGAATCAAATCGTAAGCCCAAGAATCAAAAGGTGAGATTTTCTGAATTCTGAAAAGTTTGTTCTACTGTGAACTTTGTCCATGTTGTTTAAAGTGACTCACAGGTAAGTACAGCATTGCCAATTCTGGTCCTGAACTGCTCCTGCATGCAACGTTTTTTGGTCTTTTCTTCCAGTCTACCACACCACCTTTTGACCTATTGAAGGACTCGTTCGTGCGATGCTTGCCGATGTGAGGTGCTGGTCTCACAGGACTGGAACTAGGAAACACTGACATAGCACATACTCTCTCTCTTAAGTTACGTGTTCAGTTCAGCTTCCTCGAAGCCTAACAAACTCTGTCAGAGGCCAAAGCAGATCTCCACCCTGTCCATAAACTGTCTCAAATGGCAGCAAGCTCTTCTCCTAAGGCCTGATTAAGTTTATTCCCTCTCCTTAATACACACAAAGATCAAAACCTGTGCCACTTTTTTTTTTTTTTTTTTTTTGCTGCACCCTCAGCTCAAACTACGTCTTCTCCTTTTTTTTTCACCTTCCCCTCTCCTTTCCTCCCTCTTCCTCCTGGCCTGGCCCGGCCCGGCCTTGCTTGAGAAACCCAGAATAGACACACAGACATAAGCGCATCCAGCGAACATCTGTTTCAGAATCCTCTCGAGACGGCGGCAGAGAAGGTCAGCCAATGACGAACGCGTTGCTCGCCTTGTAACGAACCGCTTTGGTGAACAATCAGAAAATCTTCAGATCCCCGCTAATGCCCCGCGACAAATGAAGCGTTTGACCCGGGCGGCGGCGACTGATAACTGGTAGCGCTAAACGCTCGGTTTGACTGTAAACAAAACGGGCCATGTGACCTCTGAAGTTGCCACTCGACTCTGACGCAGACTCTTATTAGTCTTGGGCTGCAGCATTTTGTCTTTTCGTTCGAATTCAGTCCGGCAAAACGTTAACGTTGTGAAAGCTGCCGCAGTCTTGCCTCTTTTGACTAGCAGTAGATATTTTTAAGCGAACCAAAGTGAGTGACGGGTGACGGTAACAGTTTTTCGTGCCAAAGCTGATCGTGATTATTCAGTAATTGCTGTGCCTTCGTACATCCCAGAGGCAGCTTGTATTGCCACCTACAGATTGCTTTATTAGCGCTCAAAGCAGCCAAGCCTGTCTGCCTCTCTGTCTCTCCTGCATGGCCACGCTCTTCAACCCAGCGTCACGGTCCGTCTTTGCCGCTGTTGTTATCTCTATTCTGCCCGTCCTGATGGAACGTTCCTCCCCATACTTCACACCTATTTGATCGCCTCAGCCACTGTCTCCCCCCCCCAATGTTGGCAGCCGTTGCCACTTTAGACTGTGTACTTGGCCTGTGACGCTCTCTCTCTCTCTCTCTTTGTGCAGTGCTCTGATCTGTTTGCTAACATACAGGCACATGCCCCTGTTCCAAATTGCTTCCTAATTGCGAATGATACACGCTGTGGAAGCGCTCTCGCAAATGGCTGGCCGACCGGCATGAGTCCGACTGCCAAACAGCAGCATATGAGCCCTCTCTCTGTCCTCCTCTCCCACCTCCCACAATCCATCCATCTCTCTCTCTCTCTCTCTCTCTCTCTCTCACACACAGTCACGTTGCAACATCCAGAGCAAAGCCCCACTTTGCCCCTCACAAAAAAATATTGTAACGCTTTTGCTGCAAAACAACACACATGGTCATAGGTGTGTCCTAAAACAACCAGACCCCCCTTTTGCGGATTCCTCCTCACTGATTACTCCCTTTCTCTTTTCCGGCTAAAATGGGCACAGACTCTGAGTTAGGGGTATATTTTCCCGCCGGTGCAATCACAACCTAGCGAGGCGCTCTACTCAGGAAAAGTGCTCGCTGTCTGAAGGCAGACTGTGATTTTAGGATGAGAGAGAGAGATGTTTGCTTTGATCTCGGCCTAAGTAACCATCACTGGTCCCCTGATTTAGTACGAGCATTCGAGCAAACGGAGTGTGTTGAATGCTTAACCCCTGTGTTTGAGAGTGTATTTGTTTGGCGTGTCAGTTTGTGAAGCCATGTGTCTTTTTTCAGTGAGAAATTCATGATGTAGAGGTGGATATTCGGGGAGGAAAGTCCCATATTCCAACATCTGACATTGTGGGTGATGGAATATGACGGTGGCCTAATGGTACGATTCTTGCCTATAGACCAAGGACGTTTCACCTCTCTCACAAAAATCTTCAGTTCTGAAGAACCTAAAAGAAGTACAGTTGCCTTCTATATCAGGCTTGCAAGACTTTAGATTTTAATCGAGCTCTGCCCTTCTGCAAGAAACATCACCTCTAAGCCCCTGAGCAGGACCCTTACCCCTGATCGGAGGGTTGCAAGTTCAAATTTTGAGTTTCCCAAAAAAATTGGGCCCCGAGTTCTCCCCACATCAGCCGCCCGTCGTCCCTACACGGATGGGTAAAATGCAGAAGTCACATTTCTTTGTGGTGCCTTCAAAATTATTCAAATGTTTTAAAGTAGTTTTTTCTATCTCTGTCTCTCTGGATTAGTGTCTCCAAAATGGCATAAATGAGCATTTATTTTGTTTCAATACCCGCTCTGATTGAGTATGTCCCTTCAGCCACTAGATTGGGCATGAGAGCAGGGAGCGTGGGCAGATTGTCTTTAAGCACTTGGTGGCAAAGTCCTGCAGCCCAGAGCCCTGGCACGCTGCTCTGTGAATGAGCCGCACCACGGCCAGAGGTCCCAGCTGCACGGGGAAGGGCGTGGCTGCGTGCTCGTTGTGCCCGATCAATTATCGTTTAATCAGCCTTGAATTTCTCAGACAGCCTGCACCCGCTCAGCCAATATGCCTCTCGACACATACACGCATTACGTTTTATTCTTCTCCGCCGCGCTGTCAATTCGCCGGCCGTTTTGTCCTTCCTTTTTACCTTACTTTTCAATTACCACCGCAGTCGCCGAGCCGGTGCCGTTAGCTCAACAAGACTGATGTTCCTGCAGCGACCTCGACAGCGTTCACAGACTCGCAGCCCGAGAGACCCTTGTGCGCCTGTAGGTGTCATGATACTCTGTGCAATGTAGCCCTTTTGTGGAGAAAGGAGTCGGGTGATTTATTACCCTCCCCTCTGGGCCTTGTACACACCACACTGTCCGCACGAAACCAAAAGCCATTTTAAATGGAGAGCAATAAAAATAAACTTAATCTTGTAAGAGCCCCACACCATTCTTTTTGCATTATGGTTGACCTTCTGTTATTCGGCAGCACACATATAACAAAGCATTTTTGTGACAAACAGCACTTGACATGTCAACGATACCTTTGATAAGCCCAGATCTCTTGACTTTCTACTGTCAGGGCTTCTTTGCCTTTGAAATAGTAGCACAGTGCAGCAGCTCTCTTGCCGACCTGCCGCTGACGCATTTGTAGAACTTGGAGAGAAGCACGTAACATCTCAAATGTCTGCCTCTCGGGAGGTAAAAATAGCAGCCCAGCACTAATTACGTAAGCTGAGCGTAGACTGTTAGATTGAGATATGTAAGAAGAGCACAGCTCGGGTTTAAAGGAGCTTGTTAGACTCGAGTGTCGTCTGGCAGGTGCAGGGTTAAAGACTAACTGCAGAGTTCTGCTGCAGTGGCTGAAGCCTTTGCCTGCTCGATACAGTACGGCGATGTAGAGGGAGAGAGGGTCTCTTTTTTCCTTTTTTCTTTTTTTGTTCCCAAAAATTCTTTTTATTGCATTTTATGACATTTGGCACAGTACAAATTTATGGTGCTTACAAGATAAATCTGCAAAGATCAACATGGACCTTTTTTTCCTCTTAAAGAAAGACTTCTCAGTATAAATGTTTTTTTTTGTTGTTGTTCTTTTCACTGCATTCTTTGTAGCATGGTTTAGAAATCACATAGAATGCCCTTTGAAAACAACACTACCTTCATAAATTCTGGACAGCATTTTTAAACAACTCTTTTTAAAGTTACAAGTTAGAAAATAGTTTTATTTCTTTTTTAATATAATCTATGACCAACCCATTGTAGTTTCAATTTTTTTCCATATATATATGTATTTATTTATAAGCATGTACAACAAGAAATCAGTCTTTAGGTTTTGTACTCTGTACAAAAAAAAAACTAGTTCCTGTCTCTTTTTTCCCTCTTTGTGCATTCTATTGCATGTTTTCATGGGGGAATCATGGGAGTGTTTGGGGAAAATAGGGAGTTTGGCCCTAAATTTTCTTTTGTTGTTTTTCTTTTTTTTCAGGGGGAGTGCTAATTTAAGTCTAGATTTGAGTCTCTTGTACTTTATCTTTGTTGTGTGTTTTTAAGACGAAGGGCTCAGAGACACCCGTGATGGCACTGGGCAAGGTTCGAGGAAGCGAGTTTCCGATGCTGTTAGGTTCAGTCCATTTAGCTGTGTGGCCTCCAGGCTTGTAGGTGTTATACTTGGGCTTCAAGGTGCTGTAGTCAAGTTTATGGGGACTGTAGTCCACTTTGTGAGGGCTGTAATCCATTTCAGACTTGAGGGGACTGAAGTCTGGTTTGTGGCTGATGTATTCTGCTTTGAGTGGGCTGTAGTCTGCCTTAAATGCATTGTAGTCCGGTTTGAAAGGACTGCAATCCGTCTTGAAGGGGCTGTAGTTAGTGGCAGCTTTGTGAGGAGTGTAATCGGTTTTGGACTTGTGCATACTATACTCCATTTTGGGTCTGTGAATGCTGTAATCTGGACTGAAAGGGCTAAAGTCTTTTTTGATTGTTTGAGATTTGTATTCAGGCTTGTGAGTACTGTATCCAGGGGTGTAGGGACTCTGGTCAGGCTTTTTGTGAATGTGGTAATCGGGCAACGATCTATGAGTGTAGTCTGATTGTTTGGGAGGGCTGTAGTCCATTGTTGGTTTGTACGTGTTGTAATCCGATTTGAGTTTGTGTGTGGTGTAATCTGTTTTGGGAATCTGGATACTGTAGTCCGATTTTGGTTTGTAGGTGCTATAGTCTGGTTTTGGTTTGTGGATGTTGTAATCTGTCTTGGATTTGTGAGTGCTGTAGTCTGTTTTGGGTTTGTGATAGCTGTAGTCTGATTTGTGGGTGATATAGTCCAGTTTGTGAATGCTGTTGTGGTCCCTTATCTCAGGTAGTGTCAGAGCTCCCTCCCCTGGTATACTGGCAGCAGAAGCGGGAGGGGGCAAGTCCTCATCGTCCACCGGAATAATCTCTACAGTCCTGGTGGCAGCCACTGTGCGACTTTGTTGGTGCCGTTTACGCAGTTTATAGAAGACTATCAACATGATTGCTGCCAGCAGCGTCACCGCCACAAAACAGCCAATGATGATCTTTGTTGTCTTCATTACCTCATCCAGACTGGTGCTGGCCGGATTAGGCGGTTTACCTGTAGTCACTTTTGAGGCCGGCACAACTGAGGGGCGACTTGGCGGTGTGTCAGTGCTTTGGAGAAGAACTGTAGGTGTCGAAATAAAAACCGGTTGAAAGACCGACGGGGAAGCTGTAGTTGTGGTGCTCATACCTGCAGTAGTGGTTGTGGTCTTAGGTTTTGGCATTTCTGATGTCGGGCCCAGCACCTCCACTGTGACCGTGGTAAAGTAGCTGAGGTTGGATGTGTTGAGCTCAGCAGCACTGACGTTCAGGTAAGCTGAAGCGTTGGATTTTCCAGCCGCATTGGACACCATGCAAGTGTACATCCCTGTGTCGCTCACCAGCACATTGGAGAAATTAAGAGTCCCGTCATTGAGAACACTTATTCTTGGGTGTCTGGATGCATGTGTCAGAATAGTGCCATTTGGCAGGAGCCACCGCACCGATGACATGGCTGCTGTCCGACATCGTAGCTCAGCAACCCGTTCAGCTGAGATGTTGAAGTCCCTCGGGGCATCAGCGATGAAGGGTGCAGAGCACTGTAATGCACCTGTGTCCCCGCGGTCTGCCTCGACCAGCTGACGGCCTCGCATGTGTGCTGGAGAGTGGCATCTGCCACAGCAGGTTGAGTTGGTGGGGATGTAATCGCGCAGCCAGCGTGCCAGCCACAGTGAATCGCAGCCACAGTTCCAAGGGTTGTGATGAAGGTGCAGTTCCACCAGGTATATCAGGGGAGCAAAAAGGTCATGGGGCAGGGTGCTCAAGTTGTTGTGGGCCAAGTTTAGCTCCACCAATGAGGACAGATCATCGAACGCATTGCGCTCTATTAGCCCTATTTTTGAGTTCATGATCCATAACTTTTTGAGTGAAGTCAGGCCTTTGAAGGAGCTGGGCTTGATCTCAGGGAAGAAGTTTTCCGAAATCTCCAGCTCCTCCAGTGCAGTCAGTGGGTTTAGGTTGGGCATCTCGCCTCGGATGTTGCACATGCCCAAGTTGAGGTACTTGAGGTTGAACAAACCCTCGAAGGCCCCATCTGAGATGTACTCGAGCTTGCGTAGCTCACCCAGGTCCAGTCGCATAAGGGAGGGCACGCGGTTGAAGGCGTATGATGGGATGCTCTCGATTGGGTTGTTTCTCAGCCACAACTCCCGCAGCTTGGACAGATACTCAAAGGCCCCACTGGGCACCACTGTCAGTCGGTTATCGAAGAGCTCCAGGGTGTTGAGGCTTGTCAGCCCATTGAAGGCCCCCACCTCAATCTGTCTGATGGCATTGCGTCCCAGCTGCAGCACCTCCAAGTGGTGAAGGTGGCGGAAGGAGTCGGCCTGCACAGACTCTATGGCGTTCTCCATCAGGTTGAGGTGCCTCGTGTTGGTGGGGATGCCTGGGGGCACACGGGTGAGGCCACGGCGGGTGCACACCACCTTGCTGAGCTGGTTACTGCAGGAGCAGACAGGTGGGCAGCCCTGGGGACCTGCCGCACCCGCCGCCACCTCCACACACACTTGCACCATGAGGACGACGACACAGAGCAGGGCGGCTTTCCTGGCTCGACGCACAGCTACCCGCCCCAGGAGACTCATGATGTGGCACGTTCATAATTCAGCATCGTCTGGGGGGAGGGTTGGGGCACGGGGTGATGATGGTGATCAGGGCAAATTGAGGGGTGGGGGAGGTGGGAATGGGATGAGGGTAGGGGGGTCGTTTGGCTCTTGGAAAGCTGGCCCTACCCTGGGTTAAACAACACACTGGCTTGTTTTTCCATTTACTGAACTGGAAGGGTGAGGGATGGGGGGTGTTCAGTGACAAGTATAAGAGCAGAGGGAAAGCAAAACAGGGGCAAAAAAAGCCAAGGAGTAATAAATAGAAAAAAGGCAGAGCTTTTGTATAGGGAGGGTAAAGGGTTGGAAAGGCCAGGCACCTACCTCAGTGGTTTTACAGGTCCATTTTTTGCAATCACAACACAGATGATGTTTTTGTTAAAGAACAATAAATCCCAAGGAGTAGCAAAACCTTCAGTTTTTTTTGTATTTGTTAGCGAAAGCAACAAAGAGACACCAAAACGGATCCTAATAAATCCACAGAGAAGCATCCGAGGAAAAGCATTATAGCTGGAGGCCCTCAGAGGTTTAGGCAAGCATAACATTCCAGATTAACTCCCAGAAACGTGCTCCCTCGCTCACCATCGCATCTTCAACAGACGCTTGTCCTTGGAACCTGCCGCTTGACGCCGCCACTAAACACCTTTCCCAAGTCTCCATAGTAGAACGCCTACACAAGCTAAACCTAGGCAGAGAGGGAGGGGTAATAAAAGAGAAGGGGGAGGAGAAGGGGTGAAAATTCCGGTGTTTTAAAAAAGCTTTTCTCCTGTTTAAAAAAACCAAACAAAAAAAAACCCAAAAGACTGACCCTCAGTCTTTTTCACTCACTTTTTCTTTTCTCCGTTCCTCCTCTCACCATGGCTTTTGAGCTCGATCGAGCGTGCCGCGGTCAGTCAGAAAGGCTGTGCGACACACACATACACGCTGCAGTCATTAGGCTATTTCTCCCTTCTTAACTAGTTCCACGCTCTGGTTTTGGCAGACCTGCACACGGCGGCCAGCTGCCACTTGCCTCCCGCTTTGTTCCCTGGTAATCCGTCAATTTCTTCTGAAAGGGGGGTCTGCAAGGGTCGGAGGAGATGCGTTGGTGGGGGGTTTCAGAAATAGTAGTGGTGGCATCAGGAGCCCGATAAGGCTTGTACGATGGAGCAGACTCTCTCCTGCTTTCGAGCACGCTCTCTCTCTCCCCCGGAATGAGAAGGAAAGGGAGAGAGAAAGGGGGAGCGAGCGCTTCTCCTCCCCTCCTGTGACGTAGCGTCGATCTGAAAAGTATCCGTATAGTGCGGAGCCGGAGCCCCTGCAGTGTCCTAGGCAGAGAGCAGTTTCGGAGAGCTCAGCCCCACGTCGCAGCGCGAGCGCCTGGCTGGAGCTGCCGGATGAGCGCTGTGGCAAGGGAGAAATGCGTCCCCACGGCAACAGCATTCATGTCTTTCTCTTACTCGCTCACTCACTCGCTCTCTCTCTCGCTCGCTTGCTCGCTCCCACTCTCTCACTCTTTCTCTTAACCCTGCTGGTCCTGGCTTAATCCTGCTTCCACACTGCCGTGTGCAGTGGCAGCTCCTGATGGTTTTCCGACATGTTCTGCTGCGCTGTAGCAGGCAGCCAGGGCACAGGCTTTCGCGCACACTCTCCCTTTTGTCCTTCAGTGGAAACGTGAATGTACTGCTGACGCATCCCGCTCCAAGCAGTGCATTGGTTTGATGCAGTGTTTTTGTGCATTAACTCTTCCGCCCACTCTCTCTCTCTCTCGCTCGCTCTCTCTCTCTGACTCTCCCCCTCCCCCTCTTTCTCACTCTAGCTCCCTCTCTTTTTCACGATTTTGTTCTTTTGCTTCATCTTTTTTTTGTTTTTTTAACTGATCTTTGGTTCTGGTTGTACTCTCTCTTTCTCCATCACTCTCTCCATCTGTCTCTATCTTTCTCCCGCACTCTCCCTACTCGTTTCTGATCTTTTGAGGTTAACGTAAATTGTTTCTTGTTAAACTGCACTGATTTTGTCCTATAAAATCTTATGTCCTGGTATATATCCGTTTCTTGAGGATGCGGACGGGCATTGGAACAAGAGCAGTCTTCTCTGATTTTTACAGATAAGCACGGTCTAACTGATGAACGATTTCGTGCCACCCGTTTCCCGACCTCCTGCAGAGATACTCTCTGTTAGCTCCAGCTCCCCCTCCCTCTTTTTTGTGATGTTGTGTAGTCATTACGTTTGTCATACTGCTGCTGACTGAGGTGAGTGCAGTAATGTGCTACCATTAGTGCATTGGTTTGGTCAGTGTCAATGAAGAGGAGGCACAGTATGGGTTGGCTAGGTCTCTGTATGGGTCATTATTCCAAAAGGATTAAGTATCCCATGGGAACACCTGAGGGGTTTCCAGACCCTGACTCTCTCTTACTCTTTCCTTTGTTACCTTTGTTCTCCCTTGTCTTTCTGCACTCTCTCACTCACATTTTCCTGTAAAACTGCAGAAGATTGGATGGTTCTTACATGGCAGAAGTTATATGTGTAATCTCAGGACACACCACCACTTGATTATACCTCTGTTTAGTCATCATTATGCGTTCATGCTGCATTGATCTCACCCCGGCTGTTCCATAGCTGGAGGGTCTCTGTGTGTGGAAATTTTGCTCAGAGCTCAGCTGATCAAATCTTGACGCCCAGGGTCCTTTCATAAATAGCGCAACCCCGAGGGTAATTGTTGCCTGGAGATTGGGCCGAATGTGTAGGTGCAGTTCTGTGAATGGATCTTGTTTTTTTGCAGTGTTCTATCCAAAACTGGGACAAGCCGAATAATCTTTTTTTTCGACCCCCCCCCCTTTTTTTTTTCCTTTTTTTTTCTCGGAAGAGGAAGAGGGTGAGCAGTACAACACGTCTTGACAGACAGCCAGAGGTGTGTTGCTAGCGATTTGGGATGCGCAGATCTCTTTCAGGCTATTCCAGAAGTGCAAAGACGTACATCAGTATGTTATTTCCATGTTGTCAGAGTTGCACCATCTCCACATTAACCATGATCCTCCATGGCAACAGCTCGTAGTGAGGGACGCCCATCTTGCTTGGGGCCTTTTTGGAAAGGTCTGGTAGAAGAAGGCAAGACTCTGCCCTGCCAAGCCACCTTGCCCTGGGCTGGGAATTGCGTGAACCAGCTTGCTTGGGACTTGGGGCTCCCAACAGGCGACCCAGTTTGACGTGGTGGTGAGGTTCCGGGGTGGAAAAGGGAAGGGGTTGTGGAGGGTGGTACTGGAGCCCAAGGGTATGCCACTAAATCTGGGCTGGTGCCAGCTGCATGTAGGTCAGCCTCCCACCCAGCACCGACCAGGCCACAGAGGGCTGTTACCATCTGATAAAGGGAAAGCAATAGCACTGAGCTTGACGCTTAGGGCGATGCAGTCTGGGCTGTACTACCAAAGCAGATCTATAGCATTGAGCGCTGGGTGCATTAGTGGCCTCTCCTCAATGTGAAACACTCCCGGAATGGCGCTCAGATGATTATGGGATAAATTTGATGGTGAGGTTATGTTCCTAGCTGCTATTGCAGCACGTATGAAAATGCCATTGGGGTGCCATCACTGTTCTGGCCAACAACATTATACAAAAGCTTCAAAGGGCCTCTTTATGAAGCCTAAGTGTCGTCAAATGTCATGCTTAGCAGAAATGTGACTAAAGGACATGAAAGAAATGTTAGTTTGGTTTTCACTAAGTTGTCTGAGGCTGTTTACTGGCCTAGTGCTGGAATACTCGCCTACGGACCAAGTGGGTCAGGTTCCAATCCAGCTCTAACTTACTTATGGCACTACCACTACTGAGCTTGTGGGCAACACCTGTAACTACAGAGTTGCTCCAGGGAGAGTGTGTCTAAAGAATTCTGAATTCCCTTATTATTAATGTTTTTTTTTGTAACATTTCAGCTTTTTTTTAGTGGTGCCACAGGACCCACTAATGTACCCCAGGATGTTTTATGTAGTTATTATTTAAGTTTTGTCACAGAGAATTTGGCATGTTGCCACAGCCTTTGTCCGCTGGTGTGTTTGCTTTGCAGAAAGTCTTACCAGGTCTTTTAACTCCAATTCTAATGCACCACGAGTGTTATGTGACTTTTCACCACGCCAGTCAGGCGTTCAGGCTCATGATCATGCAGTTCGCTCACATACAACAGGCAGGATGAAATGTACCACTTGTTATTTTGCTCAGACATTCATTCTTATTGCATCTTTTTTTTTTTTTTTTCTGACCAGCTATAAGTGATTACTTGTCTGCTGTTGGCACGCACACACACACACGCACACACACAAACACGCACAAACGCACACTCACACACTGCACATGCTCATTGGCAGCTTCAGGCTGCTCCAACTCATTATTTTCTCCCGGGCTCTGAATCAATCAGACATTGTCAGGCTGAAAGCTCTGTCATTTCAGCAAACACTTGTGACCTTGAGTGGGCCGGGGGAACGGACACTTCCGTTCCATTTCATTTCACTTTCCAGGAATTAATTCCATGGGAGATTAGCACAGCAGCCAGCGAGCTCGCCAACCTCCTTCCCCCACCGTGGGATTTACCTGTTATCATTATTCACATCATATGCTCCAAGCTAGAGACGGCTGAGAGAAAACACACGCCCTGGGATTTAGAGTTTTAAAGCTAGCTCTGGGCTGCCGCCAAACCCCCCACCCCCACCCCACACACACACACTCACACACTTTCCTGTATCTCAACTTTTCTTTGTTCTCTTCATCCCATGATATGCTATAGACACTCCTCTATCACTTCATCCGCTCACTCACTCCGTCTCATAAACACACACACACACACACACGCACACAGTTAGTCTTCCATTCCAGTGAGGGAGTAACGTCCCACACTTTTATTTGCGCGCGCACACAGGCCCTGTCACTGACGCCGGATCGCTCGCTCACACTGTGGGTCAGTCAGGCCCTCACTCATGTTAGATTGTTTGCTTGCTCACTTTAGATCACCTTCTTGCTCACACTGTGATTTAGTCGGCAGCTCACTCACTTTTGATCGCTCACTCGCTTTAGATCACCCACTCGCTTACTCGTTTGTTCGCTCACTTTAGATCGCTCACTCTCTCACACTGTAGTTTAGTTGTTTGTTCCCTCACTTTAGATCACTCACTCCCTCACACTGTAGTTTAGTTGTTTGTTCCTTCACTTTAGATCGCTCACTCGCTCACACGTAGTTTGGTTGTTTGTTTTACGCTCCTTAGATCACTCACTCCTCACACTGTAGTTTGGTTGTTTGTTCCTCACTTTAGATCGCTCACTCTCTCACACTGTAGTTTTGGTGTGTTCCCTCACTTCAGATCCTCCACTCCTCACACTGCTTAGTTTAGTTGTTTGTTCCTTCACTTTAGATCGCTCACTCGCTCACACTGTAGTTTAGTCGTTTGTTTGCTCACTACAGATGGTCACACTGTAGTTTAGTTGTTTGTTCGCTCACTTTAGATCACTCACTCCCTCCACTAGTTTAGTTGTTTGTTCCTTCACTTTCTAGATCACTCCTTTCGCTTCTGCTGTAGTTTACTGGATTCGTTTGCTCACTATAGATCGCTCCTGTACTTTAGTTGTTTGTTCACTCATGGAATTTTCCTCCCTCCTGTAGTTTAAGTCGTTTGTTTGCTCACTATAGATCGCTCACACTGTAGTTTAGTTGTTTGTTCACTCACTTTAGATCGCTCACTCCCTCACACTGTAGTTTAGTTGTTTGTTCCTTCACTTTAGATCGCTCACTCCCTCACACTGTAGTTTAGTCGTTTGTTTGCTCAATATAGATCGTTCACACTGTAGTTTAGTTGTTTGCTCGCTCACTTTAGATCCTCACTCCCTCTTGCCTTAATTTAGTTGTTTGTTCCTTCACTTTAGATACTCTTTCGCTCACACTGTAGTTTAGTCGTTTGTTTGCTCACTATAGATTAGCGCACACTGTAGTTTAGTCGTTTGTTTGATCACTATAGATCGCTCACACTGTACTTTAGTTGTTTGTTCACTCACTTTAGATCGCTCCTCCCTCACACTGTACAATTTAGTAGTTTGTTTTGCTCACTATAGATTCGCTCCTGTAGTTTAGTTGTTTATTCCTCACTTTAGATCATCACTCCCTCACACTGTAGTTTAGTCGTTTGTTTGCTCACTATAGATCGTTCACACTGTGGTTTAGTTGTTTGCTCATCCTTTAGATCCTCCTCCCTCCTGTAAGGCTGGTCGGCCCGCTCGTTCCTTTAGATCGCTCACTCACTTACCTTAGTTTGGTCGGCCCGCTGGCTCACTCTGAATCTCTTTTTCCTAGAACTAAATCCGCTCACTCTCACTCACTCACACTACATGGCTCTCTAACTCACCTGGTACTAGATCACACACAAAGCGGAAATGACTTAGTTCAATGCATTTTTCTCTGTTTTCTTTTGTTTATCTTCAACTGTCTTGCTTTTTTTTCCTCTCTCACATTCACACACATTCGCTCACTCACTCGCTTGCTCGCTCTCTCTCTCTCTCTCTCTCTCTCTCTCTCTCTCTCTCTCTCTCTCTTTGTCGTAACACTTGAGCCCCAGTGTGTGGTTAATGATATTTGCCCAAGCTGTTTGTGCTATGAGGGATTGGGGGAACTGAAGTGAGTCTGGGCCGTGGCGCTGGGTGTCACAGCCCTTCCTCTGCGCTGGCACTCTCCTAATGGCCATTCTTTATCTGTTAATGACCTTCATTATGCCAGGCTCCGTTTGTCTTCTGGCCAGCGGCCAGCTTATGAAACTCCAGCCCAGGTACCTTAAATTGAACTGAACTTAACCCGAATCCAACCGCACCCGTCACTGCTATGTCTTACAAAGCGACGGCTGGAGGAAACACACCCCGACACCCTGTAGTGTAGGATTTGTGTTCCTGATCGTGCTCCAGATCAGCTGGAAAGGGCAAACTCTACCTGCAGTTAAATGAAAAAGAGAGGGGGGAAAAAATGGCAGGCACGTCAAATTGATAGACTCATTCCTTTTAATGAGGTAGTGGAGTGCTGGTGTGATTCTTTCATATGCCATGGTGAATTCCTGATATAGAATGCTCATTAGCGGACCGACGGGGAAGTGAACTTTGTGTCCGTACACGAATCTAAATAGAGGAGCCGACTGTCGGCGTGGTTATGCTAGTATACAAGTTATACAGTTTACTGTTACTTTCAACTTGAGAAACTTTAGATGTTAGTAGGGTCATCGGAGCTCAAGAAATGCCAATATTTTATGATGGAGTGTGCGTATAAGATGCTGGGTAATGATTTGAAGCGTGCATGTAGGTTTGGACGATTAATCAAACAATTAATCGAAAATTTGGTCATTCACAGCCTCTAACTGATGTAATCCTTCCTGAGACTGTTATTTTTGTTACTTTTAAAAATTATGGTAATACGTTTCTCCAGTGTGTGTTCATGTACTGTCCCCTTAAAAACATACCACACAAGCAAATAAACCAAAGCAAAATGGTTGTTCAGTAATTGATGTAAAACGTTCAGTTAATTGTGATATTCATTTGCGGTCGTCTCGTCCAGCCCTACTTGCACATGCATTTGAGGAGCTATATGTTTTGATCAAATGTTCTTTGCAACTGTTTGCGCAAAGTGAGTTCTGCACGTCTGTTGTTACCGTGCTCAGACATGAGACGCCGGACGCGCTGCGTCACTCAAAACGCAGAAATCGCATCCCACGCAAGTCACGATGGTCTCGATTTTGCTTTATAATACTGATCTCCTTATTTCCCGTCAGGCGCCTCATCGGGGTTCGGTGGAGATTTCCATTCCCCTTCCCCTGTATGCGGCTGACGGGGAGGCTAATTGGCATTCTATATGTGCGCAGACGAGTTGTGAGAGCCGCGGTGTTAGGCAGCGCGGTAACGAGGAAGCGGCGTCTCTTATTTAAAATCTCACATTCCGCTGATTGAGTGAATAAAGGGTGAGAGCTTCTCGATGGCTTTAAACTCCAGCGCTCCGATTAAACTCATCACTGCTGTCTTCTCCGGCCGGCCTGACGTTCGTCCGACCGTCTTCACGACTAGCGGAGGACGACACCCTGTATTGGACAACAGTCGACGTTGCGGGACTGACGTTTGAAGCCGATGCCGAGGCTCAAAATTGGCTTTCAGCACATTTTGACGCGACGTCTACGTTTTCGTCTTCCCCACCGTCTAATGATTCTCTTCCTGGCACGCTCCGCTCCTCCGCCGTCTTGCCCTCGTTCCCTCTCTCCACATGCTGGGTGTGTGGTGTGGCAGCTTGGAGCCTCACATTTCATCGCTAATATAAAATATTAAAGGCCACCTCATGCTGGGATTATTTCTCCTTACCTGCCTTCCTACCTCTATCCTGAAATCTCTGAGGTCACCTGAAGGTCAGCAGTCGTATGCCCATCCCTGAAAACGCACGCTTGTTTTGGTGCCAGCAGAGTCATAAAATGAAATAAGAAAATTGGGAGTTGGAAGAGGGCTTTAGGCTTGGATCTGGCCCCGCCTCGTGCCTTTTAATATATTCCAAATGGCACCATTAAGCTGCAGAGTTGTAGGAAGATAGAGCGGTGTTCGATTTAAATGAACAATATGCTTACAGTCTTTTCCAGGCGAGATGAGGGCGGGAGAGAGGGAGAGAAGGTGGGAGCGTGCAGGGCTGCAGGCAGAAGCAGAGGTAATAGGGTCTAGTAATCTAATGCATGGAAAATTATATTCAGCCCAAAAAGGCACATCAAGGTGAATTCTGCAGCGCTGGAAAATGTGGATCATCCCTGCGAGAGGTGGAGCTTGTGTGTGTGTGTGTGTGTGTGTGTGTTTCAGGAGCATTTTATTTCACTTATACCTCCCCTTCATTTTCGCCTCCTTCTAGCCGACTCTGTCTGGCCCGTTTTTTTTTTTTTTCCCCTCCCCCTCACCAGAATATGGAAAGTGACTTCTTTTCGACGCTCCCGATTCTCATCCTTGCCGTTGCCGAGCGCGCCGTCCTCACTCCACGCCAAGCCAAGGGTGTCCGAACCTTGTCGTACCGCCCCGCTAGAGAGCCGTACCAGAGCTTCCCCTTTTAGCCCACGTATATTTCCCTTTAGCGCAGCCAAGAAAAAGGGTCCGGAAGAGGTTTGGGAAGGGGGGGTAGGGGGGGTTGACAGACAGCTCCAGGATAAATTCCCCTAAACTCCGGGCTATGACCTTTTCTTAAATGTTTTTTCTGTTGCAGTGCGGCGGGATTTCCCAGAGGTGGCGGAGCCCGGTATAAAAAGGGGGTGGGGGTTGTGGGGGGGGTGGGGAGCGTTGGGGGTGAGTTTTGTGCGCCGGCTTGAAAAAGCAGCGGGCAGCACTTTCTAAATTGAAGTCAATAACCCAGCGGCCATCCGGCGCTGGCCGCCCAGGGTTAAGCACTGACCGGCAATGCCAGTGATTGAGCTCTCAAACCCTCCATCCTCCCCCACCTCCCTCCGCCAGGACAGAAAGAGGGAACGATTGATGACACCGCAGGGGGGACTTTGGGGTAGTAGAATCGGCGGGGGGAGGTTGAAAGGAAATGGAGAAGGAGAGGCCCAAACCCGCCTCGCGTCCCCCGGCCCTCCCTGTTTTTAAGTCATTGAAAATCCTGCTAATGCAAACAGATTTGTTACAGACCGTATTCTCCAAATCCCTTTTCGTATGTTAGCGTTTTTATTCGGGCTTACGAGATTAAGAAGCCGCGCGTGGGCCGCTCTTCCCTAACTGGCGCAAGGGGAAAGTGGGGGGGGGAATGGGGTGGGGGAGGGAGTTTGGTGTGAGATGGTACAAGGCCGTTTCCAAGTCGCACATTTGCGGGCTGATACATTGTCACTCCGAGCCGTTGAGTAGACACATTGTTTGCTTTGCGCTCAGCTTTTAAAACCCATAATTGATTCGTAGACGTACAGTACATTGTAAACAAGATCAAGACGCTTTTTTGTTGACGTTGCCTAGAGGTGGGCGATATATAGAATAAATTTATCTCGGCTTGTTCCACGGGCGATGTAGTAAATGACCGTATTGTGAATATCGAGTACAAATCCTCACGTTAATGCTAAACGGACAGCATTTACGTCACTTTCGAGTTTAGCTTCTCCTCCCTCTTAAAGCAGAGCGCTCACTCCCCTGCCCGTCCAGAACAGTCTCCTAGCGCATGTGAGTTTTGTAGAGTAAGCGTTAAGCGTAAGCAGAGAGAGACATGAATATCCACGCCGTTTCAGAGACATTCATTGGTCGACACTGGTTGTGTTATTCTGTGCACAAAAAACTGCAAAACTGTAAAACTGCACAAACAACATTCTTCACGACGTAAGCTTGTGCGCTGTCTGTGAACGCTCGCAATTCTCGTCCTCACTGAACGCCAGCACTCACAAAAACTCTCCAGTTCCGTCAAATCGTCCCCTTTATTTCAGACAAAATTCTACTCACAATACAGCTTGCTCTGTTCAGTGTTTATTCCAGACGCACGTCCGTCACGTTATTATGACGCGGCTCAGAGTAATGCACGGGGGATTGTGGGAAAACTGGTTCTCTCCCAGAAGGAAAGAATACACACATATATATATACTGTATATAGCATTAAATTATCACAATATTATTTTTAGCCAAATCATCCCCCTCTTTGTGGAACTGTTGACGAGTACAATGTTGGCTGTGTACATTTGTCAGTTACGTTTGGAGGCTTTTTTGCTTTTAGGATTGACTCCGCTGCCCCGTGTACGCATGTGCCGTTAACATGGCGTTTTAATTCGCAGGAAAATGAAAACATTGTCCGTTACGGTGGAGACGAGCCATGCACGGGTTAAAGAACTGGATCCAGGAATAAAATCCCATTTTGACTTTGACTTTGTCCTCAAAAGATTTGTCAGCCTCATCCAGAGCAACATCCATTTTCATAAAGTTATAGCAACAGCGTCACTGGAGCAACTTAAGGCTTGAGGGCCTTGCTCAAGGTGGTGGTGGCGGTGGTGCGAGAGGTCTTGATCAATTTTGCTTCTCTGAGGTCAACTTCTGGGCCGGGATTTTCTCACCCGGATTTGTCAACCTTTCTTCCTGCACTTCTCAGGTTTTTGGGCATGTTGAGGATATTAGTCAGCTTATTAATCTTTTAGCAGATTAGATATTATTTATAAAAACCTCACTGAGATGATGTGAGTTTCTGGTAGAATGTCCCAGGACTGATACTTTGTGAGTCTGTCTCTTTATGTACATCTCTGACACACACACACACACACACACGCACTGGTGTAAAGTATGTGTGCCACTGTGTGTGTGTCAGACTGTGACTGCTTGGTTTGGGGGATTCCTGTAACAGTGCAGCCTGAACTGGCTCCTGAAAAGCCTTTTCTCTGCGAGCATTATGCTTGAGAGGATTTCTTCCTGTCCCTCCCTCGCTCCCTGCTGCTTCTCTCCCCTCTCCCCCGCCCCTCCTCTCGCCGCTTGCCCCACTTGGGCCGCTGAGAATGTTTATGCCTGTTCCTTGTGCCAGGCATTCCAGGCTATGAGTCCACTGCCAGTACCACACGGGGCCTTTTTCTGTTTCTCCTTTTCTTTGTGTCGCTCGCTCAGTTGTTGACTTGTGCTCGCTGTTGCACATTTCTGGTTTCTCTTCAGCTCTGACACACCCTGGGTCTTGCACGCTCTCTCTGTCACACACGTTTGCCGTCGTCGCTGTTTCTCGCACACTCGCCGTCGCTGTCTGTCTCACGTCGGCCAACGCTGTCTCGCGCTCTCGTCATCATGCTTTTGCTGTTACTTGTCTTTTGTGCGCTCGTCGCCGCCCTCTCTCCTGCGCGCCCGTCGCCGCCCTCTCTCCTGCGCGCCCGTCGCCGCCCTCTCTCCTGCGCGCCCGTCGCCGCGCTCTCTCCTGCGCGCCCGTCGCCGCACACTCTCTTGCGCTCTCGTTCACAAACTCGTTGCCAAACTTTTTTGCGCACTTGCTGCCGTAGTCTCTTTCATGCACTCGTTCCCAAACTGTCTTTTGCACATTCGTTGGCCAATGCTTTTGCGCCCTTGCTTCAGCAATCTCTTTTGTGCACTCTTGTTGCACGCTCACTCTTTTGCACTTGCACTCACTGTCTCTTGTCGATGCTGGCTCTCTCACACTGACGGCTCCTACCGTCGCTCGCTCTCGCGCTCTTGCCATTGCCCGCTCTTGCACTGTCGCTCTCACCCTCTTGCCTTTCAGTTGTGCTCTGTCTCTCGTGCATGCACACTCTTCTGCTCACACACTTTCTCACGCATTCTCTCTAGCTGTTTCTCTCAATCTGGCTCTCACACACACACACGCGCGCGCACACACACACACACACAGGCAGTCTCTCACATACATATATGAATACATACGTCAAAATGTAGTGGCTGAGAGCTAGAAGTGTGACTGTGGGGACGTTTTATATAAAGCATGACCTTTGTAGTGCTGTCACTGCCTCAGTAGTGCCTTCCTGCTTTTTTTTGGGGTTGTCGCTCCCCCTCCCTTGTCGCGCTGCCCATTTTTGCTAATGACATTGTAGTTTCCATGGTGCTTTAGTTCCACTCTCATGTTAATAACGATCCTATGAGAGAACTGTTCAACATCTCTCTCTCTCTCTCTCTCTCTCTCCCTCCAACCCCATGGTGAAAGCCTCACCCGCAGGCTGTGTGTGCTCTCTTCCTCCTCCCCTTCCTTCCTCTGAGGAGCACATAGTCCAACACAGAAGAGGAGGAGGAGGAGGAGGAAGAAGAGCAGCGGCAGCTCCAGAGAGGCAAACAGAATACATAGAGAGGGTAAACTCCTCTGCCCCGGAGCTGCTGACGACAGGGTCTGCGTCACCTCACGTCCCTCTCTACACAAACCCACCCATTTCAAACACACATGCCAGCTCACACTCACGCTCACACGGCGTTTGCCTTCCAGCCGACTGCTTCCTGGTTGTTTTTTTGTTGTCTTTTTTTTCTTTTTTTTTTAACCTAAGCCTCTTTTGGACCCAGAAAGCGGCGTTAAAACAGAGCCAAGCGGTCTCATCCTTCTCACTCACCCCTCATTTAAGGGCGGTGTATTTCACTAAACACGTTAAGCGCTCTCGGGAAACGAGGCGTTGCTTCTCCAAAGTGGCAGTGACGCAAAGGGCGAGGCGGCCTAGTCACTTCAGCTCGGGCTCAGCAGTGGTCGAACTCGCTTGCTGATATCCAGCCCCGGTTGCAGTTTGTTTTCCTGATGGAGGGAGGGAGAGAGAGAGAGAGAGAGAGAGCGCGCCAGAGGCAGGCCCGAGTGTGGCCTGGTGGGTCTCAGAGTCACATGGCCCCCGGTCCCTGGCCGTGACGCAGCTGTTTTAGGCATGTGCGGGCCGGAGAAAGAGACGAACAGCCTCCAGCGGCTCCAGCTTTTCTGCAGGGTCTGCTAATTCAAAAGCTGAACGTGTGTGAAAGGAGTGTGGAATGAGACTGAGATGCGAGTCGTTATGACTCGTAGCTGAAGTTCCGCACGTGCCTTTTATTCAGGACAGCAGCTCTCAGACAGAAGTGAAGGACACCAGGGTTTTATGTACTGTACACTCCATGATACCTTTAGCGCTTGTGATAGTCCTGGACTTGACCAGACTATTCTGTGAGGATGTGTTGGTGAGGGAGAGTGTGTGTGTTATTGAGAGTGTGTGTGTGTTATTGAGAGTGTGTGTGTGTTATTGAGAGTGAGTGTGTGTTGGGGTGTGTGTGTTGGGGTGTGTGTGTTGGAGTGGGTGTGTTGGAGTGGGTGTGTTGAGGTGCGGGTGTGTTGAGGTGCGGGTGTGTTGAGGTGCGGGTGTGTTGGATGGGTGTGTTGAGGTGCGGGTGTGTTGAGGTGCGGGTGTGTTGAGGTGCGGGTGTGTTGGGTGGGTGTGTTGAGGTGCGGGTGTTGGGTGTGTGTGTTGGGGTGCATGTGTGTGTTGGTGAGTGAGCGTTTGAGTTTGTGTGTGAGTTGATGTGTGTTAAATTAGTGAATGTGTGTGAGTTGATGTGTGTTAAATTAGTGAATGTGTGTGAGTTGATGTGTGTTAAATTAGTGAATGTGTGTGAGTTGATGTGTGTTAAATTAGTGAATGTGTGTGTTAGAGTGCGTGTGTTAGAGTGCGTGTGTTAGAGTGCGTGTGTTAGAGTGCGTGTGTTAGAGTGCGTGTGTTAGAGTGTGTGTGTTAGTGAGTGCATGAGTGCGACTTGGTGTGAGTGTGTGAATTAGTGAGATTGTGTTAGTGAGTCTAGTGAGTTTGTCTGTGTGAGCTAGTGAGTTTGTGTGTGCAGAAGTTAGTGAGTGTGACGGTGAGTGTGTGTGCATTGATGTGTGTGTGTGTGTTAGTGAGTGCATGAGTGCAACTTGATGTGAGGGTGTTTAATTGTGGGTGTGTCTCTGTGGGTGTCATTAAGTGAGTGGGTGGGCTAGTATGTGTGTGTGTCTGAGAGAGTGAGCCTGTGTGTGTGTGTGTTAGTGAGTGGGGTTTGTGTGTGTATGTATGTGTAAGTTAGTGATGAGGAAAACAAACAAAGCCCCGTGCTGTGGATGTGCTGTGTTCTTTAGCGTGATCGCGGCCGCCCCGGGGGGGGGGGCGAGTTCTCATCAAGGTTTTCCTCCTGTGCCTGCCTAGCAGCCTCTCTAAAACACAAGTGAAGTGATGAATAGTTCATGAGTTCATTTAGGCTCATCCATTGTTAATTGGCCGGGACGAGACGCCGCTGTTGTGTTTGGTATTCGCTACCCGTTCGCCGACTCCAGCGTCGCTCCCCGTCAGCCTCTTGATCCCGCGTTTCACCCTCCGCCCCTCTGTCTCTGCAGACCGCACAGGTGACGTTAAGTTTAAGAAATGTAGCCGCCGGAGCCGGAGGGCCTTCGTTTTTTTGCGGTAGAAAGGCAGACTGCTTGGCTGAGGCTCCTCCTCTTCGCCTCCTCGGGGTTCGCCTCCTTCTGCCTAATTGGAAGAGGGGGTTGGCTAATGCACCTGGCGTGTAAAAGCCACTTTATCGGTAAGTGGCGCACGCTTAAAAGCTCTTCACACCCTCTCTCCCGTGCCTTCTTTGCTCCGTCTGTCTCTCGTTTGGCTCGTAATGGGCATTTGAGGAGGGTGGGGGGTGGGCTCCTGTTCCCAATTTTAAAGGAAACAAGATTGGGGGCTGATTGCGGCAATGCAGAGATACAGTATTTTGGTCAGCTATCCCAAGTACCAGATGGAAAAGTTCTTGTTCTCCACGTTTTTTATGGCTCCTGAGAGTCCTTATGCTGAAAGTGCTTCAAGGTTGACATTTTAAATTGGGGCAGTGTTTTGTCATTTTGTTTTCTGAAGTGATTCAGCTAGTTGTAGCAAATAGTATATATATATTTTTTAAGAGTTCAACCGATATTGTTTTTTCAGGGTTTGATATTGTTTTCGATTATCGCTAGTCGATAAGCGATGTGCGTGTTGACGGTTTGTCGAATAATTAGTTATTTGTTAAATAAAGCAAATGTAATTATGTTCATAAAAGCTGTATGTTGGATATAAATATGCCTATAGGAAAATAAGAACATGTTAATTGATTAATTGATCAATTGGTCAATTAGTAGAGAAATAGTTGTTGGTGGCCCTGATTCTGGGCTTGAGCTTATCTTAAAATCTCAAGCGAATGCCATCTTCCCTCTATTCCTCTCTGCGTCATCGATCCTTTGGCGATACAAATCTGAAATTACTGTTCTGGGGTCACTTTGATAAACGCAGGTGTGTGCTGGGGGTCGACTCTAAACACGACCGCCTGCCTCAACAGATATGGAGTCGGCAGGGGTTGGTGCGTCAACCATATGGCTGCCGAGGGAAATCCTCTCCTTCCCCCCCTCTCTCTCTCTCTCTCAGTGGGGGACCCTGCCGGCTCCTGTCTTTTGGTCCTTGCGTATATTTTTTGCATAGACTCGTGTCTAACGTAAACGCTGCGTGAAAGTTTGAGGTGATTAATGATGACTGATCTGCCTTCCCGACACTTTTTGTAGCCTTACTCTTTATGAGCTTGTTTTTAAGACGGTAACTAATGCCTGGGTCACATGGAGATGGAAAAAGTCACGTGTAAAAATGGATTTAAAAATGTAGACAATTTCCGTACAATTTTTAGATTTTTCTGATCTCTTTTTGTGGGATTTTTATTGTTTTTTTTTTTTTTTTTGTAAGTTGTGGTGAAGATGGAGCTGTAATAAAATGGAGGCTTCAGTCTAAGACATGATCGCTCAGTCTCTTCCTAGCTTTCTCACTCTGGGTTTGCCGGGCAGTCTGCTTCTGCTTCACTGGTTAGCAGCATCTCTTCATGCTTCACTTTTAGGTTAAGAGTGTGTGCTTGTGGTGTGTGATGGGGGTCTTCTCTCTCGTCTTTCTGTCCCCTGCCTCCTCATTATGGAGCTGTTTGGAAACATGGCCTTGTTCCTGACATCACTGCTCATTTCCACCAGATCGCCGAGAGAGCAAAAGAGCGATTCGGCACTGGAGTTCATTTTTCTCCGCCCCCCCCACCCCGCCTCTGCTGAGGACGGGGTGTCCTTGGAAAGGCGTCGTTGCCAGCTCCTCGAGTGAATGAAAACTCAGGCTCCCTCTGATGAGCCTTTCGGCATGCCACATGGTGAGCAAATTAAAGCTCATCTTTGTCTACGAGAGCCACATCGCTGGCTGCGTTCATCCTCATAACGTCAGGCTTTAATTCTTTCCATCTCTGGCAAAAGATCCTCTGAACTTCTCTCCGTTCACTCAGAGAATCTAACTTGCCAGACGTTTGGCTAAAAGAGACTTTGGGGGCTTTTACCGCCAAATCCCAAGTCGAAGACCCGGCCTGCGGGCCCGCTTTCGAAATGCTCCTGGACGAAGAGGGAGACGCAGATGCCCGTAATCTGGTTTGTGCGACGCCACACTTCTCGCTCGATTCGATTAGAGCGCACGGACAGCTCTGTACGGCTGTCTGAACACAGATCCTTAAAATGCCATTACCTCGCTGGCCCAAGACACACCGACTCCCCTGTCGCGTTCCCGCTCCTTTTCGGCACTTCCTCTTCACGCCACTTCCTCTTTCCCTCCCTTCTCCCCCCAACGAGCCAATTTGTAGGTACTTCAGGTTTTGTGATTGGCATTGTGAACCCCCCACGGCACCGCTCACAGAGCACCACAGTGAAACGTGACCTCTGTATTTGACACATCAACTAAGGAGCAGTGGGCAGCTGACGTGGACCACCCAGGGACGAGTGCTTGTGGACAATACCTTCCTTATGAGTACCTTAGTGGTTCCTTTACTAGACCGGGACTTGAACCACCGACCTTCCAGTTCGTCTTCTCTATCCTTTAATTTGCATTCGCATCATTCGGCCCCTCTCTTATCCAGAGTGACGTACATCCGTGCTTTGTAGTTCACCAGCAGGATCTGTTCTTCATACTTGTAATCTCTGATTGCACAGCAGCCGTTAAACAATGTTAGACTCCGCAGTTCTGATAGCGACGTGAAGTTTGTTGTGCTGGAGAGTAGGCCTGAGGAGGGTCATTCACAATTTCCAGCATTTAGCAGCTCCATGGAACAACTTGAGGTGAATGGTCTTGCCCAGGACCACCGTGTTAGACGTCCCGGCAGTACAATAGAGCCAGATTTGAGCCTAGAACCTCTAAAGGTCCGTAGACGAGTTTCTTACCGCTAGCCCAATGTCCGGACTGACGTATGTCTTGCTCTTCTTTTTGAGTAGCAGAGAATCGAGGCAAGCAGCTTGATGTGAGGGAATGAAGTGAAGTGACCTTTGGCTTGATCTACAGGCTGCTCCAATTTTTGGCTTTGTAAGCAAGTATTAAGAGTAAAGATTGGCAACAAAGGGGGGCAATGCATTTGGAGCAGTGAATTCTGGACCATTGTGGACTTGTCTGGCAGGTGCAGGTTGTATCATTTGAAATGCTTTGAAATTGAACTCAGTTATTGACAATGTATTATTTTTTTTAAATTTTGTAATCATCTTTCCCAACCCTTCTCCATTCCAGAATGATAACTTGGCCTGCGCTTGAAAAAGAAGGCATGTCTTTTTTTTTTTTCTTTTTTTTTTCTTTTTTCGGTCCGCTCCTCCGTCCTCATCCTCTCTCCAGCTGTTCCTCGTTCCCCCATCTGTCAAAGGGGTCTTGGACAGAAATGGCTTTTTGAGTGACACTGGCTGCCATGTTGTTCTCTGTGTCACTGGATGAGGGGGGGGTGTTTGAGCGAGCAATGATGGGCTCTTTATGATTGCCTGCCTCTCGTCTCTCCCAAGTTCAAAAGAGGCCAGATAACTGCTACGCCAGAGCGGGTAATGTCATCTCAACGAGATGGAAAAGACCCGCTCGATCCATCCTTCAGTCTTTCTTCAGGGTTTTCTCTTTGTTCTTTGGGAAGCAGTTGGAGAAGTTTATTATTATTATTATTATTATTATTATTGCTAATCTGCGTTCATATTTAGAGCTTTATAATTTAGTGTGGTATCATTTATCATAGTTTCTTTCTGCGAGACCTGTCCAGTTTAAATCAGTCTTATGGAAACTGTGTCATCTCTCTCTCTATTGTTTTTTTTCCCCTTTATGCGCCTCTTAAAATTTGGCAGGTGGCCTTGACCCAGGAAAGGGTTTCAAATGTCTTGCTGAAGTGTGTGTGTGTGTGTGTGTGTGTAATGACTCTATGGGATATGCGACACTTTGGGGAGTAATGTAGCTTAATACCCTTTCAAATCATTCTCCTCCCTTAACCGTGTTCAATGTGGCTTGACGGCTTGTGGAACGCTCCCCAAGGCTGTGTTCTCAGTATGAACCCCACCTCTCTCCGTTAAGTCTCACTCTCTCTCTCACACACACACACACACACACACACACACTCAAGCAGCGGGGTGAACGACCCAGTGTTCCGTATCCACTGCCACTGAATGGCACACCTGCATACAGCATCTTTAGTTTTTTTTCCCCCCGTTTCCCAGTGTGTTCCTGAGTTTTTGAACAAGCTCTCCCGAGTAAGTCCATGTGCTCCAGCACTGACGTTTCTCCGCACCTGCCGACATGTCTGCTCGCTCTCCTCCTGTGTACAAAGGGAATTATGAGCAATATTAGCAATATTACAAATGTAGCTTGATATGCATCGATCCGGGAGCCGGCGGATTACGCTTATTGCCTTTATCGATTTTAATAACCAGGCTGTAAAAGTGCGCCTAGAGACACACTCGATCGTCACAGAGAGTTACGCTGGCTCTCTTAGGCACCCCCACACTGCTCCGAAGTGACCTACCCCACACCTGTTTGTTGAAGCGGCTTCCTAAGTGCCCGTTCGTTAACCTCGAGCAGAATAGCCACCAAAAAAAAAACGAAATCCAAAATTTGTCCCTCGGCTATCTTCGACTATCGGCCGGCATTATCCTTTGATCACCTTTTCTCGAGCGTCACCATAGATACCTAGATAAATCGCAGCAGGGGCATGTGACCTCAGGCCATCCAATGAAATCTTGAGCTCTCCGGGGGGTGAGAAGATAGAAGGGGAGATGGAGAGATGATGGAAAAAGTAGAAGGAGCTCCTGGAGCTAGAGAGTGGAGGCAATTGATCTCTCTCCCATTGGTCACTGTTACGACTCCCCGCGCTGGGAGAGATTGACCGGCTTAAGGGAGGATATGGCGCCTCATTATGCGTTTAGCTCTTTGATTACCTGCTCTCTCTCTCCCCCTCTCTCTCAGTCTCTCTCGGCCAGGCCCTGGAGAGTTCAAATGCAGTTTGCCTGCCCCGTTTCGAGGGCTCTTCTAGAAATTGCCACGGCCAGAGAGGCTTAGAGGCTGCACATTTGGCTTCGCCCCTCCCCATTGTGTAAATTTTGCCGTTTATAACAAATGTCAGAATCAGTTTGGATACACATTATAAGCTTGGCTGGCCTAAAATGATGGGAGCAGTGGGTGCAATTCAGTTTAGTCCAGGTGTGGACTATTCCTGTCCTTGAGGGCCAGAGGACAGAAGGTTTTCCATCATGCTTGAGAGCAATCACACCCGGTCTCAGATAGATAGCCACTAGAAAGAGACTCACCGGGTAGGATGAACTACCTCCAGGACATTGCCCATCCCTGGTTTAAACGTTCTGTAGAAAGTCCAGGACCTTTTTCTTTTATGCGTGGAATGGTCTAGTGGTGAGGCTACTCGCCTCTGGACCAAGAGGCTGTGACTAAGAATCCTGCCTCCAGAACCACAATCAGTGGGTCCTGGGGCAAGACCCTTAATCCCCAAGTTGCTGCAGGGAGTCTCTAAAATTAGTAAATAGTTACTCTGGATAAGAGTATCTACTAAATTTAGTATCTACTAAACGCAAACACGTTTGTGTCGCCTGGAAATGCATCAATATTGACTAAAATCTGAAGCAGAATTTCATTTTATTGAGGTTTTTTTCTCACAGCGGTACAAAAATGACATTTGACAACAACAGTAAACATAAATATCAATGTATAATGTGAGAACGACTCACGTTTCTTTATTATATCAACAGTCTTGCTGGTGTATGTTGACTGTTTAGTATCCCACGATATACAGTACATCTTAGGCTTCGTCAACATCAGTGTCTGAATCAGGTGTTTTTCTAGGGTTCGTGGTGTCAGGTGAGTGTGGACTGAACCTCGTTCCACGCCCCGTTCGTGACTTGGGTCGATGTTTGGATGGTGTCAATTAAACACTGCATGCAGCATTTTCTTGATGTCAGTTTCTGCCAAAATCCCAACAAACGCAATGAAAACGTTGCTGTTGCGGTTGACATTTTGAAGCATGTGCCATGATTCCAAAAGAAACCGCGTTTTGGAAATGTTTGGAAGTGGATCAGAGACCACCAGTGCATCACTTTAGCAGAATACAGTGACCGCTAGGGTGAAGTCAGTAGCGGCAGCAATGGTTTCTCAGTCTACGTCGCTGAAGCAGGTGACACTTTGGACATCCTGATTACTGCCCCCACAGGTAAACACAACAAACTGCAAAATGGGCTGCAGGTTAAACCGAGGTCAGTGTAACGCCTCACTGGAGTCGATCAAGCGCAGCTACAAAACGCATCAAAATCACGTAGGGCCCGCAGAGCTTGTTCATTTATCTAAGATTCGAACACCTGTGTGAGTGGGGCCTAAACAGCAAACCGAGAGCAGACTAGTGTCAAGATTACTTGACAAACCCCAAACAGCTTCATCATATACTTTTCTGGACCAACATTTTCTAATGACAGAGACGGACAGTCTCTCTGGAGCAACTTTTTGTTTCGGTCTTTGCTGAGCGGTTCGGTGGTGGTAGTGGAACTGGTAGCTTGGAGCCAGACTTGACCCAAATGACCTCTTGGTCCGTGGCGGAGAATCCGACCTCTACACCGGCATGTCCACCACCAAACAAGTCTGTACATCATGAAGGATTGCGAAACAGAGCACGAGGCTCGTCTTGTGATGGAATCCTACGCGGAGCATGTTAGAAGGTCAAGCCAACCCTGGAGACAAGCTTCCTCTCAGTGATGAGTAGACACGCTGAGAAGTGGAGTTGAGCGTGTATTAGACGCTCTTGTCCAGAGAGACCTCCTTTTCTTAATTACAGGAACAGTCACCCTGGAGCAACTCGAGGGCGGGTGGGGGTTAGAGGTCTGACAGGATTAGAGCCCGAATCAACCTCCAACCTCTTAAATGTTAAAGCGTTTCACTCTTTTCTCTTATAGTAATCAATATTGCGTATTGATATTTTTCTTCATGCCTAATACCCCTTTTCTTTTTTTTCCTTTTTAATTACTTGGTTTGCACAAGGGATTCGCTGTCTTTGCAGTAGATCTGATTCGATTATGTCGAACCTGCACATCCTGACACGACTGACTGCTCCAAAAAGCCATGTCGGACATTTAGATATGACAAGCTTCGTTCAGAGTCCCTTTAGCTTGGCTATCGACTATTGCCGTGGCGAGCGTGAGGATCAAGACTTCATATGTCTTTAAAAGGTCTCCAATCTCCCACGCATGACTCACACACACACACACACACACAAGCATCCTGTGGCATCGCCATGGTAATCCCTGTCAGTGCCGACCCCTCTATCTCGTTTTATAGAAGTGTTTGTGTTTTTTGTGGGTTCTATCGCTCCTGTAACTGGGTGAAAATTTGGAACGGTCCTTTATGGAGTGTGTGTGTGTGTGTTCAGCACATCAAAGTGCAGCCACCCTACCCGTTTGTCTTTTAATTGGCCGCTTTTTTTTGCGAAGTGCCGTTCTGGCTGCGTCAACATCCGCGCTCGTTTGCGCTGGAGAAGAGGGAGAGGAAACAGGTTAAGTTTCGGATCACTTCTCGGCGTTCACCAGCCAGACGACACGCCTTTTCTCTTCCTTTTTGTTTTTTTGATCTCGCGTCCCAGCCAGCTGAAAGAGATGCATCAAAAAAGGCCCGGTTGCCTTTAAGACGGCAGGAAACAATAATGTTCTCGCTTTCGCACTCTCGCTCTCTCATACTCACTCTCTTATGTGGATGAGGGCCAGATCTTCTCCAGAATAACACTTACTTCATTCCGTTTTATCTCCCGACTGCCAAGCCGTTTAACCGCTTAAATGGGCAGCACACGCGATGCCTTTTTTAACATCCTCATGTCTTTTATCCCCCCCCAGTATTGCTTGTTTCAAAGCTAGAGGGCAGGTGCCTCGTTCAGTTAGCTACTGAAGAGAACATGGCAGTAGTGAGGATTTATGTTTGTGAGGCTGATATTTAGGGCTGCAGAATTTACAACGTCGCTAAGCAAAAACGGAGAGAAATGAACAGCTACAATAGTACCATGAGTCATTATGAATGAACCACAATCGTTGGGCAGAATAGTTACCAGGTTCACTAGAGGCACAATGCTTCGTAAACTACTGACTAGCTGCTTCACTAGCATGCAAGTTAGCCAACATCTCTAGCATGGAAGCTAGTTAACCAGAATATTACCCAGTGTCAAGAACACACAATGTTTTGGTTAGCTAGCAATTTTCACTTTCACTACCTAGCCAACATTGCTAGCATGCTACTTATTTTGGAAGCTAGTTTACCAGAATATAAGCCAGTGTCAGAACACACATTGTTTTGATTAGCTAGTAATTACCAGTTGCCCTACCTAGCCAACATTGCTAGCATACTACTTATTTTGGGAAGCTAGTTAACCCAGAATATAGCCAGTGTCAGAACACACATTGTTGTTTTGTTAGCTAACAAGTACCTGTTTCACTACCTAGCCAACATTATAACATGCTACTTATTTTGGAAGCTAGTTTGCAAGAATATAAGCCAGTGTCAAGGTATGCATTGTTTTTGTTAGCTAACAAGTGCCTGTTTCACTACCTAGCTAACATTGCTAGCATGCTACTTATTTTGGAATCAAGTTTACCAGAATATAAGCCAGTGTCAAGAACGCGTATTGTTTTTGTTAGCTAACAAGTGCCTGTTTCACTACCTAGCTAACATTGCTAGCATACTACTTATTTTGGAAGCTAGTTTACCAGAATATAAGCCAGTGTCAAGAACACACATTGTTTTGATTAGCTAGTAATTACCAGTTTTACTACCTAGCCAACATTGCTAGCATGCTACTTATTTTGGAAGCTAGTTTACCAGAATATAAGCCAGTGTCAAGAATACATTGTCTTTGTTAGCTAACAAGTGCCTGTTTCACTACCTAGCTAACATTGCTAGCATGCTACTTATTTTGGAAGCTAGTTTACCAGAATATAAGCCAGTGTCAAGAATACATTGTTTTTGTTAGCTAACAAGTGCCTGTTTCACTACCTAGCTAACATTGCTAACATGCTACTTATTTTGGAAGCTAGTTCACCAGAATATTAGCTTTATTATGTGCTTAATATAGCCTTAATATGCGTTTTTTTCATGTTGTAGTTGGTTTTTGGCAACCGTTAAGGAGAAATAGGCTAATACCTATGGGTGGCCTGTTCTTAATATTAGTTTAACATCCAGATCAACTTTTATTGGCAGAAACATCAATAAACATACATGGTCTTTTCTCTTTTTTAAACCTTTTCACTCCTTTTGTCTCTGTCTGCTTTTTTTTTTAACTGAACAGTCACACATCTTGTCTTTAGGAATTGCCAGTGTGGTTGCATTTGGTGTTTTTGCAGCATTCGGGTCCATTTTCATATTTATTTTGAGCCCTGTCTGACATCCGATTCACCGGTAGCGCTGGACGATATGACCTCAAACTACTATCACAATTAAACATTTTGCCATGATTTTGATTAATCAGCTATTGATTTGGCTTGTTTTTTGCCCTCGTAGTTGGTTTGTACTGTAAGTACAGTTGACTTCAGATCATTTTCAATTTTTTGCCCTGCCCTACGCGCCAACATCCTTTTGGACCAGTATCGACGGTGTTTATTATAGCGTTGCCAAGAATTTGTTTTGTTTGGGTTACTGAACCATCAGTTCTGCTGAGTAAATGTCTAAGCATAAGCCTGACCTTTCTGCGTCGTTAAAGCGAGGACCCGAACAGACGCTGCACATTTCCGATAGCTCTTCCCTGCGCGATTAATCGACCTTGAGCCTCCGCTTTTTTCCCCCCTCTTTGCTTCATACGGATGTTTGGCCCTGTAGCGAGAGAGCCAATGCACGACACCACTTCCTTTTACGAGAGGTGCTCCACCCCCGAAGAGGAGGGAGGCTGATGCTCTTCTCGTTCTCGATCAATGGACGCACGCTGTTCCCGAAATGAGCGTTTGATTTACACTTCGGAAAACGCTTCTTTGTTAACCTTAGGGATGCCCTAGTTTTTTTTTTTTTAATCAGTTTTCTTGTCTTTTTTTTTTTCGACAACCCACCCGCCACCTCCCACCATCCACCACACACTTCCTTTAATTAAAGGGCTCATTAACTGTGTACTTACATGTGAAACACACTTTAAAGGGTCAGTGCTTTCTTCTTGAAGATCGAATCCACGTGAATCATTATATAGAATATTATAGAAGTCCTCGCCCACTGCACGAAAGAGCAGCTGAAGTTGATGACTTCAAGGTTGAATGTTTTTTTGGTGAACGTCGGTGTTTTAAATTGGTACGTTTTTGGAGTTTAGCATTTTGATTAATGCGGAAAATGTTACATTTATTCCAACATAAAAATGTGCTTTATTCCCCTTGTCATCTGTCACTTGTGTTTTGTTTTAAAGCCTGGGTAGCTGCAGATAAACTGGTCCATTTGGAAAAAAGTTTCCAAAGATCCAAGGTATCGAAAGAACACACTGGTCCTATTCTCTCGGACACAGCGCCAGCGAATCAAAACCCTAAATTACCATTAATATGAGATTTTTAATATGGGTCGTCTTTATAGCTTCTAAACAAACTCGTTATTAAATTCCGAATTATTTTGAAAATGTTTAGGCTGGAATCTGGGCTTATTCCGCTTGATCGTGGGTAATGAAGCGTGTGTTGTTGCACGTCAGGCTTTTTGAGACCTTGTCTGTGTTATTTTTCTGATTTACGTTCAGTAAATGCCTTCAGTACGTTTTGTGGCCGCCCTTGTTGAAGGTCTCTTCGCTTTTTAGCGACGTGACAATTTCTGCTAGCAAACCCTGAAAATGTAATTACTTGTAGGAGGGCTAACGTCCTGATTCAGGTATGTACACCAGGCGTCAGTTGACGCAGGATCTTCAGCTCCCAGACTCCGAGGCCCGCGACATGGAAGCCCATCTGTCGTAGCTCTCGCGCCCGCTAGTTATTTACCTCGCAGATGGCGCCGCGGGACGCCACGTTTTGACACAGTAACCATGGTTACCCAAGGTTAAGTGCCACTACCAGAGACTGCCCTACCAGTCATCTCGCTCACTCTTGCATCTGTGCCCAGGAGAGAGAGACAGACAGAGAGAGAGAGAGAGAGAGAGAGAGAGAGAGAGAGAGAGAGAGCGCATCGATTTTCATATCGGAAAAGCGAGGACCGAGTTGCAAGCGGCACAGGGAGGGGTCGTCACGGCAACGGCGGTCGCACGACGACCGTGCCAGGCAGAAGCGACACAGCCCTGTATAACATTCAACGACGAGGCGCTCGGTGGTCTCTGCGTTTTCCGGAGCACAGAAAGAATCATTAAAATCTGGGGGGAAAGTGTGTGTGTGTGTGTGTGTAGATATATATATATATATATATGGTTAAGGTACTATTGAGGTACTCATGAGCAAGATAACCTCCCCTGGCGTTGAACCTCACCTGCCCAATGCTGCTTCACGGATGGCTCAAATGCAGAGTTCACTTTTTGTTGTGTTGTACTGTGTGTTGTGCTGTGTTCACAGTGACACTCACACTGAACTGGATTATATTTATATTTATATTTTAATGTGTATGTGTGACTTCATCTTTGGGGCAGTTGATGGCGTAACGGTAGACTGTTCACCCCATGATCGCAGGTTCAAATCCAGGACCGGTAACGTTACCACTGAGGTATTTATGAGCAAGGTACCGTGCCCAAGCGCTGCTCCCTACGCATTACCCTTGTTAGCTGCCCACTGTTCCTTCACGGATGGGTCAAACGCAGAGGTCACGTTTGGTTGTGGTGCACTGTGTGCTGTGCTGTGGTGTGTTCATAAAGACAGTCACAATCACTTTCACTTACAAAGAAAATAATAAGAAAAAAATCTGACTTTTCAACTTTTTATATAAATCATTTTGTTCTAAGAAAAACATCGCTCATCAAGAAATCAATCTTTTTTACTAAGTCACATGATTTTGTCTCGATCCATTTTTATCAAGTTAACATTCACAGTACAGACTTAGTCGGTGAATCGTGAAGACAAAGACATACAAATAGAAACGAAAAAATATTCGCAGAGTTACCGTAATCGAGCTAAAATGTTCCGTTAATCATGATATTGATTCGAGCTCACGTTGCCCAGCCCTCGTGGGAGTCTGTGTGTGTGAGAGAGTGGGAGGCGAGATGGCAGCATTTTGCAATTTCATGCCAGTGTGGGTTTTTTTTGTCCTTATCAAGGTCTTTAGGGATTATGGCAGTGGAAGAATGTGTTGCTGATATTTCTCCTGTTTTGCCATGTGCTGCTGTTCTTGTGGTTTGTTTATTCAATCCCCCCCCCACCCCTTACTCTTTCCCCTCTGTGAGCTGTGATTAAAATAAACGCTAGCCCCACACACACACACACACACACACACAAAGATGTCCTCTCACTGTGCCACTGTTCACACTGTCGACCCTCACAGCTGTGCTGTCAGCAAACCTAATAACAGCGTTAATGCCACACGCGGCTGGAACTAGGCTCGGCTCTGCCAGACGTGATGCGAAAAAGTCCCCCCACCCCCCATCTCGTACACACACACACACACACACACACACAGCTAAGACAGATGTGCAGTTCATCTGTAGCCCTGACTTTTATCCGTTCCAGCCATATTCATCTTTACAGATGCCCATACAGGCAGCACTGAAACCTGATCGATCGCCCGTCTTGGTCTTTGAGAGGTCAAAACGTTACGGCTAATAGATGCTTTTTTTCCTCCCTCTCCGCTTAACGCCAAATGATCCATAATTTAGTCGACATAAGAGTGACGTTTGTTTCTTTATTTCGCTTTTCCTCAGATATAGGGATCTGACGAGCTGAAAAGTCCTGATTCAGCAGAATTGCGCGTGTGTGTGTGTGGTGTCTGTCATCCGGCGATGCCTCGCGCGCATCCGAGAGTAGGCTAAGTGTGTGAAAGGCTCCTGCTCGCGATGGCTCCATTTATACGGCGGACGGGGCGGTGATTAGCCCCGGCTCCTTGTGGCCAGCGTGTGTGTGTGTGTGTGTGTGTGTAGAGAGTTGAATCTGTGTTTTAAGCGCTGGCTCTCTCCTCCTCTCATGACGCCGCACGTGCACGGAGTGGCATGTCGCATCGCCCTCCTCCTCCTCCTGTCTGTCAGCACCGGCTTTTCTGTCCACACACACACACACAGAGACTTGCATTTCCATCTCCAGGAGGATCGTGGTCATTAATTAGGAGAGTCCGACCAAATCAGGATTTTAGGTGATTTTGGCCATTAGAGCGTATACACACACACACACACACACACACACACACACACACAGTATAAATTCTCCTTCTATCCTTTCCTTCCTCCATTCTCACCCTCTTCCTAGGCTATTCTTCGTAACCTCTAAAATTCATCATCTTCCTCTTTTTCTTATTCTAACCTCTAATATATTACATTTTTTCTTCCTGTGATATTCTTATACTACTCCTCTTCATAAATCTAAGAGTCAGCGGTACAGTAATACCTCACCTTGCGTTGTTAAGAGGTTTCAGAGCGCGCGGCATACGTCGAGAAACGCCATAACTCTAATAAGTTCTCTAAAAGGGCAACCTAGACCCCTATATAACCCCCGTATAAACACACCAAAACATCTTTCATAGTCACGTAGAAATACATCAGTCATTCAGTAATGAAACTTTTTTCCTGTCACGTCAACGACGTTTTTAGGTTTGTTTCGTGCGGCACGTTTGATATGTTGGGATGCTGCCAGCGTGGGGACTTAGCCGGTGATCGACTTAGTTGAGGTGTTCAGTTTATTCCGTTTTAAAGACCACTGTCTCAACGTACGATATTTTCAAGTTACGATGGGGTCATCGGAATGCATTTCCGTTACAAGTTGGGGAGTACCTGTATGTGTATTTTGCAGTGTTTGGTGTAACTTGTTTTATGATATTAGGCTTGTTATTTACACTTTTATACATTCGTTTGTAAAACGTACATTTTCCCCCCTTTTTTAGGAGGGAATTAGCAACTGTATTGGGCAAAATTACAGAGACGAGACGAGTAGAGCTGCAGTAGGACAAGCTTCGCAGTGACAACACTTTTACCATATCTGAAGGATCCGACTTTTGTGCTTCTGTCCTGTATCGGCCAATAGCGTCGACACCGGTTTATCAGTCGGTCTCTAAGGCCATGTCCACACGTACACGGCTATTTCCGAAAACGGAGATTTTCCGTTTGGGTTTTTTTTTTTTTTTTTTTTTTGCAAATTGCGTCCACACGAGCACGTTTTCAAAAATCTCTCTGTCCACACGCAGTCACAAAAACGCTGTCAAAAGCGTGCCTTGCATTGTAGATGAAAACCTAACGTAGACACGGCGCGTACCGTGACGTCATATGAGTGGCTCGTGGTGTGACGCGAAACGCTCCGCTTTGCAAAATCTTCGTTTGTCTTGTCCACACCTAAACGCAGAAACGCAGTTTTCAAAAATCGCCACTTTGGCCGGAGTTTTCAAAAACCTCCGTTTTCACTGACCCGAAAGGCCAAAACGTGTAGAAAACCCTCCGTTTTCACAAATACCCGTGTACGTGCGGACATGGCCTAAATAATATGGAATAAGCAAGTTGTTACACGTTACAGGGAATCCCTTGCAACTGAAGTCTGGCTTTCATCGTTAAGCTTTGCGAAAGAGACGCTCGAACAGTAACCAAACCGAAAACACAGCTTCTTGCTTCATGACGTCAAAAACCTATGTTTCCGCTTGAGCTAAAGACCCACACACACAACTCCACCCCCCGTCAATCCCTTTGCAGATATGACACAATCCTTCTGGGGTGCTGAGTTGCTTTATATCCGCGCACACACACACACACACACACACACACACACACTTGCATGCACACATACACACCTTTAATATTGTAATATTATACATTATGGTTCAAGCACTATGGCAGGTTACATTACTCACAGAGGGGCTGCTGTTTAATGAAAACGAATGAGGACATCGCGTGCATACGCACACACACACACACACACACACACACACCACCCTGTCTGCCTGCCTGTTTGGTATTCAGCTGGAAGTGGTGCTTACATCTGCAAATTAGAGGCGCAAAGATGGATCTTCGCGTGACATCGGAGAGTCGGCTCGCAGCAGCGCTCGCGCTCACCACTTGGCTCCGTTTCCACGCCGCCCTTTTTTACGGCCATGATGGGCTTAGCAAGAGCGAGGGAGAGAGTGATGCACATGAGCAGGAGGCTTCTGGTAATTGGGCCCTGCTGTACAAGCAGATTTAGAATCTGTGTGTGTGTGTGTGTGTGTGTGAGGGGGTGCACCTAGGTCTGGGCAATTAATCAGAATTTTATTGACATTCAGAACCGTAACGGTGATTAGTATTTAGATTATTTTCACAATTCTGTTATCTCTTTCTCCAGCGTCTTCATGTCCTGTCGTTGTAAACGTGTTTGTCACATGACCCAGCTTTAATCGTTTATACCAGCTGTAGTCAGTGAACGAGCTCATATCGACCATCCCCAGATGCATTTCTACTAGTGTCTCCACGCTGGAGCCGTGGTCCTCCGTGCGTAGAGGAGATGGTTGGGAAGGGAAGGTTAAGCGGAGGTCGGCTCTTACGATCTGAAGGAAACAGCGGTGGAGGTGTGTTGCTCTGGCAGGGTGCTGTTCTCCTGGGAGTTGACGCTTTGTTGGTATTTTTGAGTAGCTCTTTTTTTTTTTTTTTTTTTTAAGCCACTTCGCACTGTATCATTACTCTGAGAAATGGCGCTACATGTTTTTTCCTTCCCCCGCTCAGACTTGTTGCCGCAGTATCGGAAAGTCGTTTTTCAAAATAGATTTCCGGATGTTTTCTCCTTTTCCTTCCACCCGCCACCCCCCCCGCCGCCGCCGCCACTGCCGCACACTCGCGGAGGCCTTTTCTGCTCCGCCGAGATTGGCGTTGGCTCGAAAGCCTTCGCCGCGGGGAGCGGCCTTTGCCCCGTGAAGCCTCCAGCGGGAGCCGGCAGCATCCTCGCGGGGAAGCTCCTCCCACTCTGTTGTGCTTCTCGTTTCCTGTGGACGTGGTTCGGCCCGGGGTGTGAAACCAGGGCCTGTTAACTCCAGACGGTGCGACGTTCACACGATCTGAAGCCTGCAGAACGAGCAGCAGCATGGGAGTGAAAGTGCTGATCAAACGAGAAGCGTAAATCACAAGGTTGATCGCAATACGGTCGATTCAGTGAACGACGATTCAGTGTTTGACGATATTGCAAAGGCTGCAATAATACATGTATTTGTACATTGTACCAGTGAACAGAGCAGCTTACCCTTAGGCCTCGTTCACACGGACGTCTGAACCTGGCGTTCTTCTGAACGCCGACCGTTTTTCTGCTCATTGGAGCAAATCAAAGCGTCCACACGGGCGTTCAGCACCGGCGTTCGGCCGGCTGCGCGTTCGGGTGGCGTCAAATAAACGCTGCATGCAACGTTTTCTTGGCGTCAAAATCCCGACGAACGCGAGGACGAGGACGCTATTGCGAACGCCAGTGAAACGCCAATCGAACGCAGCTACAAAACGCAGCAAAAACGCGTATGGCGTTCAGAGGGCGCTCATTTCGAACGTCCATGTGGACGAGGCCTTAGTTGTAACAAATGGCCAAACAGAGCCAAACTATTTCCTGTTTCTATACCTAGGTTTGACCTATGACCTAAAATCTACTTCCTGTATGTAAATTATTTAAGATGGCTACTTCTTTTTGTTGGGGGAAGTTTGTAAAGAGCGTTGGTTGGTTTTTGGTGTGGAGAAAGAGTGATGAATAAGTATTGGACTATTGGTTTGACTACATTTTGGATTATACTGGATTTGAGTCTGGATTACCCTTTTTGGACTGGTTGCTATTGTAAAGCTTTGTATATACCGTCTTCTCGTGTTTTATTTGTTTTGTCCAGTTTTTTTGTTTGCACTGTTTTTGGGTCATCACCAGCGGTCATCACTTAACTCACTGTGCAAAAGAGGCAGACTTGAAAAATCCAACGAAAAGTGGTAACCTCTCAGCTGTAACAACAGCACACAGTGCACCACAACCAAATGTGACCATCCGTGCAGGAGCAGTGGGAAGCGCTTGGGAAGCAGTGCTTGGGGATGACGGTACCTTGCTCATGAGTACCTCAGTGGTAACTTCACCGGGCCGGACCTTCTGATCACGAGGCGAACGCTCAACCGTTACTAGGCCTGGGTTAAAAAAAAATCGATTCATCGATTCAAATAGAGCCATGGCTGAAGCTGCTCCGCTCAAATCACCGTCTGGCCTAAAGGCCGATGTTTGGCAACACTTCGGTTTTAAAACAAGTTATTTTATAACCAAGCAAAACTAGTATTGACGCAAAGAAATCTCTAAATCGACATGGAATCGAATCAAGAATTGAATCGGAATCGAATCGATTCTGGAAATCAGCAACGATACCCAGCTTTAACCGTTACGCTCCCAACTGCCTCTGACATTTTGACATTGCCATGTTTATTCTTGATTTCAACCAAACATTTAACTGAAATAGCAATCTTCTCTTTTTAGTAACAGACCTTGTATTCAATGTACTGATGTATGTATGCATGATGTCTGATTGACCTTTTCATTTTGTATCAATGCTGCGGGATCATTGATCATTTATTTGATATATTGATGTAGAGCGACGTGTCATAAACACCCCAAAATCTACACCTACGTTTGCGTCAGAACATCCCGAAAGAAGGGAGTCCGTTGACACTTGTAACCTTCTAACCTTCATCAACACCTAACCATGAGCCTTAACTGTTAAACACTAACCCTAACCCTCATAATCACAGCGACACACATCGCAAGTCCACATCTGTTCTTCATTCTTGGGGCAGTTGCTTACATAACGGTTAGGGCGTTCGCCCTGTGATCGGAAGCTCGCTTGTTCGAATCCCAGACCGGTAAAGGTACCACTGAGGTCCTCATGAGCAAGGTACCATCCCCTAGTACTGCTGCCCACGTTATCGGCACACTGCTCCTTCATGGAAAGGTCACATGTGGTAGTGGTGCACTGTGTGCCTTGCTGTGGCGTGTTCACAATGACAAATATCACTCACTTTCCCTTTCATACCTGTAACACTAGACTTAAAGCAACAGCTGTTGAACTGCTGTCTAACCAAGTAGCTACCGGCTCGCCTTTGCACGATAGTCAACATGAACGCATCAATTACTGTAAATCTGAAGAGCCAGTGACTCATTTTTTTAGTAAAATAAGAAGTGCGAGGAGCAGTTAGTTCACCACTGGCTCCTTGAATAAGTGCGTCTTCAGTCCGAGAGTCGCAAACTTCAAGACGAGCAGCTTGATGCTTTGAGGGACACGCTTCTTGATCAGTGTTGCAGAAACATAAGGTACAAGTCCATTCATAGCCTAAAGAGCAGGTGGTGTTGAGGATTTGAGCCTGATGCCATCAGCCACAGGGAGCTGGTGCAGGTTCCGTAGTGGAGGTTGGGTGGTATGAGAGATTTTACCATGAAGACTAGTCTCACAGCGGCGTTCTGGATCAGTTGAAGTGTATAGTTGCAGTAGTTCCAGTTTAGAGATGACCAGAGACTGGAAGAGTAACCGAGTAGCACCAGCTGAAGGGTGAGGGATGGTTAAATTCTTCTGATTTAAAGAAGAGACCTAATGAATCCGGACGTTTCGAGACAAGTCCCGATAGTCACAAACGCATGTTTACCATCTTTGAGGGATAATTTGACGTTAACCCTCCTCCGACACCTAACTTTAACCTCAGTAACTAAAATCTAAATCAAATCTTAGTTTTCAGACTTCTCTGTAAAGGGCTCCTCGTACCAAATAGTCCTCTCTGAGCAGCAAACATCTGACAAATCTGTCAGCTTTTCCTGCCTTTTAGAGAGCAGTCCGAGTCCAGCTCGCGCCCCCCCTTTAAGGCCATGATGGGCTTAGCGAGCGCGCGAGAGAGGAACACTCATTTCCACTGTGGACCAGTCCCTCCGTGTTTTCGTCAAGCTACTGAAATCTGTCAAATGTCAGGTTTTCCTGTCTTTTAGGGTCCGTACTGGCGCGTAGACGGTCTTCTTCAGCGTTAATAAGACACAATGACGGAATGTTGAGTCGCTCCTTTAGCGCTCTTCCCCGCTGGGTAATGAGGTGTGTTTGACACATACTCGGTACAGGGGAGGTGCATCTCTGTGTGTGTGTGTGTGTGTGTATATATGTCTATGTGTGTGTGTGAGAGAGAAAGTGATATTCCAATGGTGTGACACCATCATGGCCGCCGCTCTGCCATTTGCGCTGTTGTGTAACGGATGCGGCTCAGTCAGGCTCCGGCAGATCGGGGGCCGACGTCGTCAAGTGGCGAGAGCGCATTTTTCTTTCCTTTACTTCCCGCCGCCGTGTGGCAAATGAAGCTATTCAGCCGAAGCGGCTGGAGACAGGAAGTGGATTCAGATGCGCACAGATTTTCGACGCCTTTTTCCTGCCCGATCCCGTATCCGTGGGGACGGGGGTTGCGGGGAGGATGTTGAATGGCATTGGCGCGTTCGTGTTATTTACAGCCACGCTGCCAATACTCCCGGCGCTTTTTTTTTTTTTCCCCCCTCTCTTTTTGAAACGCCGCAGGCGATCCAAAACGTGTCTCCCCGGTCAATTACAGCTGCACGGAGAGGAGCCAGACACCTGACCGTGATAGTTGGTGGCGTAGTGGTAGGGTGTTCGCCTCATGATCAGAAGGTCGCAGGTTGGAATCCAGGGCTGCCGTCACAAAAATAATGGATTAACAGAATAATCGTTAGTTGCAGCCCTACGTTAATGAACTCTTTTGTTTGGGAAGGTTTTTGCCCTCACGAAAGTGAGTGATTATTTGTCGTCGTGAACACACCACAGCACAGCACACACTGCACCACAACCAAATGTGACCTCTGCGTTTGACCCATCCGTGAAGGAGCAGTGGGCAGCTAACAAGCACCCAGGGAGCAGTGCTTGGGGACGGTACCTCGCTCACGAGTACCTCAGTGGGAACTTTACCGGCCCTCATAGTTCACTGATAACCGTTAAAGCTGGAAGATATTCTCTAATGAAAGAGTGGCTATTTTAATACAGTTGAAGGAACACGCACTCAGTGGGGCCGAGTGACGCGACGCGTGCAAGGAAGTTTTTAACGGGATAGGACATGCACACATGCGCTGGAGGAGAGTTTTGACAGAAAAGTAAAAATGCCAGTGTGATTGCTCAAGTCTTGTATCTGTGACGTGAAAACTGTCCGAGCAGCAAGACTTTGACTAAAATGCGTTGAAGGGATAACGATATAAATAACGAGGGACGATAGAGGCAAGAAAAAGACGAGTGCAGGCCTTGAGATTGAGATGCGCGTTCAGTGAGGTGGCCTGAGGTGGCATAAGAACCTGTCGTGTGAAAACAGGCCGAGGGAAAGCTTTCGAGTCTCCTATCTTCTTCATAGGAGAAAACGAATGCGTTCCTATGGGGAAAGTAAACAACGGGAGGAAAAAAGGGATGAAAAAGACGAGAGTGAGTCATGACGGTCACGATCACGGCCCCTCGAATCACCTCGAATTTGGTGGCTTTGTGAAGAACGATGGGCGTGCAGTAAAGCACTGGAATGTGTTCGTCTTTAAAAAATAAAAAAAACGGACAAAAAATTTACAGAACTCGCGAACGAGTGTATGTATCAAAAACGATCACCAATCAGAAACCGTGTGTGGAATAAAAATGGGATAACAATTTGTGATGCTCACCGTAATCCCGTAATAACCGAAGTGCGGGGTGAGAGCATTAGTTAGAGGTTCTGAATGGCGGTTTTGATGAAATGCCCAGCTCCTAGCCCCGATTGAAACGTCCTCGCCCTCTTTTACCGTCAACTTATCTCTCTCCCTTTTTAGGGAAGTCTCATCAGCCGAATAAAACGGGGGGAGATGTTAACGTTCCGCTTTATCGCCGTCCAGATTGAGTTGTTGTGGCTTATTGTGAGAGATTGGGTGCTTTTTGTTCTGGGAGTTCTAACGTGCGGTATGGAATGTGACCTTGTATTAAGATAAGCTCCGAGAATTAAAAGCTCTTCCGCTCGCCGCTTGTGGGACGAAAGCCAGATGTTCCTGTCGACCTCGTACGCGGTTACCTCAGCGGGCCTTGTACCTTTGTAGGCTCGCTCCCCTTGAAGCTTTCTCCCTTCCTCCATATTAGCCATTTGTTTGCGGATTTAGCCTCCTGCGGTTAGCAGATGGGGGTATGTAGGGTGTTGTGCGTGCGTGCGTGCGTGCGTGTGTCTTGGAGAAAGTGGAAATTGCGGTTTTGTGTGGCAGTTGCTGCTTCGATTCCAGGCCAAAGCATTTCTCACTCCCTTGCTTCCTGTGTGCACTACTAGAGAGGCATCTCTCTCTCTCTCTCTAATAGGCCTCTTATATAATGCTGTAGAACGTGTTGGGAAGTACGGCTGGGCAGTAAATCGAAAAATGAATTAAAACTGACATCAAAACCCGTAATCGATGTAATCTTGCCCATGACGGCTATTCCGCTTATTTTTGGACGATTTTCTTTTTTGTACTTAGTTTTTCTACATAATGTAAGGCACATTTTGTGAAAAATTTCACATCGACATCTTTAATACTGACCGAGTAAGGCCACGTCAAAGATTTGGCAAATTACACGTTCGGAAAAACATGTTTTTGAGAAATTTCAATTTAAAAAAAACTGCTGATGCAACGTCAAACCATAATTACCCTGACTATGTGTCATATCCCAAACTAAATCTTACATTCTCCCATTTCCAGTGATACAGCTCCGGAAAAATATGAGACCACATCACTTTTTTTTTTTTTTTTTTTCTGTGCACTGACTTTGCAATATGTGGCAGTGAGTGTAAAATGTACAGGTTGCTATTCTTCTATGAGCTACTGCAGTTGCAGGTTTGTGAAAAATAAGAAAGCAGTCGATATTTATGTATGAAACTGTGATTTTCATAGCAGCGATTCCATGTGTTATATTCCAACATCTATACACCTGACTGAATTTGCTGATTAGAGGAAACAGACCTCAGCACATGAGGAGATCGTGAACTTGTGGACCATATTCTTTTAATGACGTCATTGTAAAATAATAATATGTGTAGTTTGTAACTTCCAGGTTCAACTAAGCTCATTTACTCCATAAGATAATAAGATAATAGATAAGATCGTTTACTCCAAAAATGTCTGAAATTTTGAAATAAGCATGGGAAAGTTATAGAAAAACATTAACTTGTATATTTTACACAGAGACACAGCCACAAACTGTAAAAACATTGAATCAGAAGTAAAGTGATGTGTTCTGCATTTTTTTGTTTTCCCCCCCGGAGCTGTATATGACACATTTCTGGGAGAATTCTGATACTTTTGGAAAATTGGTCTATTTATGATATGCATGGCGATAAGGCGTACCAATAACACTGAAATGAATGGTCACGCGGTTGCAGTCCTTCTCTGTAACGGCGTGGCAGAGTGTGTGCGGACACACACACACACACTATTTTTAGAGGTAGCAAGCATAAAATGTCCATGGAATAGACTGGTTAGCTTTACAAAACGTCTACCCATCAAAAGCAAAGCGCTGATTCTGACCTGTACGCAGTGTCACGAAGCAGTGGTACCCGGCGAAACTCTTCTGCCTCCCCCGATCTGGCTTGATTACGGTGGAATGCGTGCTGAAATTAACGCGCGTTGTAAAGATAAAAAAGAAGTTTGGAAATACTGTAGAATAGCACCAAAATGTTATTACTTTCAGGTGTTTTTGCACAGAAAGTAAGTCCTAAAGACGTTAGAAAAGCAATGTTTACAAAGCCAACGGAAACGTAGCATCAGTAAAATCACAAATTTCACTGTTTATCATGTTAGCAGTTCGATTTCAATGGTTATATAGTCATCATTATCTGCAATAAACTCACATTTTGACGCTTTTCATCTTATGATTAGATCTGGCGACTTGAGCCTGGTTTTCACAGACGGGATCACATATCTACAGTCCAAAAATCGAACAAAAACCAAATAATCGTTCATTAATCGTAATTGAGGTGAAATGTTCAGTTAATTGTGATAGTGATTTGAGCGTCATATCGTCCCTGCCCTTAGGCACAGCCTTGCTCTTTCAGGATACAAACGTCTTTAATACCAGCCCTGTAGTCGTCGTTCGTTTCCTGTACCGCAAACCTAGCTCCTCGCCGCCTCCGTTTTTCCAGGGAGCGGGTAGATCCTCTGGCGGAGCCCGTTACCCTCCCGTTAGCCGGCGGTGAAGAGGGGAAGCGTGTTTGTTTGTCCCAATAACGCGAAGTTGGTTGTCACGCTCGTGTTTAATCAAAGTGGCGATTATGCCCTCATTAAAAAGCTCTTTACTTTCTCCGCGTTCGCTGCCTCAGCCTCCCAAGTAATTCCCGGCAGATTTCCCATGGGGCCGCGGGGCTAAGCAGCCCCGGTCTTAATCGCTCGACTCCTGGAGTATCTTCTCCCAACACCTGCCCCTCCCCCCATCCCCACCCCCCCACCTCCTCCCACCACTTTCCGCAAACCCTCCGTTTCCCATAACGACCCTAAAACGCCGGATACAAAATTGGGTTTTGTTTCACATTAGTCTGCGGCGCCGGAACACAAGTGGTGAAAAGCTAATCGCCACTAAAATCGGTTCTGCCTGCGTCGTTTTTGTCTGTCCCGTCTTCAGACGCTGTTCATCAGCAAGCTCTGTGGTTTCGTTAATTCCACGCATGGCCTTCTAAGCGCTCAGGTGGTGTTTTTTTTTTTTCCGTTTGTTTCAATCCGCACTTTTATCATTTTGAGAGTATTTTTAAACACGGATCGGTACGTGACGTTGAGGCGTGCAGATTAGCCCTCGCTAGGAAGCAGGAACACAGCGTTCTAGACAAGACGGCTGCTCTGCCTTGAAAATGTCTAGCAGACGTTTGGAGCAGGTGTGAGCCTTTTTCCCAGTTGACACTTTTCTCTCGCGTGAGCTCCTCTTCTTCCCGCCTCCTTTTTCTTTTTGTTTGTTTTTCCCCCTCCACATTTTACAACGCAGACCCCATGTCCTTTCACTTCCGTGTCTGAGCTTTGGTCAGTAAACAGCGCCATCGCTCTGAAACAAATGTGATGTATTACAGCTCGTGTGTTTTCTGAGTGAGTGGGAGACGGAGCGAGTGCTGGCCTAAGGTGAGCGTGCTTTAATTGTGAATGTCAGGCTAAAGTTAGTCCGTGACTCAAAGTCGACCCCGTGTGTAATTGTGCAAGAGAAGCGAGCGGCCGTGCGGAAGGTAGGCTTTTCCTGGATCTGTTGTGCTGGCCAATAAGAGCTCCTCCTCTTCTTGGATGCTGTGGTTTGAGAACCTATGGTGTCTTCAACCTCTCTTCTAGTTAGGGTTGGGTATCGTTGTTGGTAGGACACTCGCCTCGGGACCAAGAGGTTGTGGGTTCGAATCCGATCTCTGGCATTACCAACACTGGGTCCCTGAGCAACACCCTTCACCCTAAGTTGCTGTCATCAGGAACTGTCCCTGAAATGTGGAAATGTAAGCCACTCTGGATAAGAACATCTGCTAAATGGCATCAATTTAAATGTAAATGTTTGGGTTTCATTCGATATCGGTACTAAATTGATACTTTAAAAAAACATTAGCGGTTCCTAAAAGAAAGTACTTAAAAATGGTTCTTTTTAAGAAAGCAATGTGTTTGTTCTCAGGCATACTCATTCAAATTGAACAGTATATGTGACCCTCCACGGCAAAACGTGGAGGTCATATCGCTTTTATGCAAATTTTCCAGTGAGTTATGTTTTTTCTGTGAAGGCATAAATCAAGCTTAAAGCGATACCTAATACTTGAATGAATCAGGACGACATATATATTTGAGTCTGGTTTTCTCCTGTCACGCCAAGTGAAAGCGGAGAAAATCTTATATTTTTGAAGTTGACTATCGTAGCACTCACAGGCGGCAGTGCGGTGGCGGCTACGTTTGTATTTACATTGCCCTCGCTGCATTCACGCAGCCACGCGGATAGCCTGGATGGGTTAACTGAACTTCGAGCGAATGGATTCGGAGAAATATCTTCAACATCGAATCAGCGGTGGATTTACGTAAATACTGGTAAAGCCGGGTCAAAACAGAAGCTTTTAACATTCTGCTGGAATTGAATTCCTCACCTCAAGAAAGTCACGTTTTTAGGATGGAAAGGGTAAGTTTTTCAGCCAAATTTCTTCATAACAGTACAGTATAGACCTTCCACTGTTTCAAAACACTAAAAACAAAAAATCCCAAATTTTACCCACGCAACATAAACGGTCGTTTTCTCGGAAACCTCCGTTGCGACAAGCGACCTGGTTTTGCGCGGTCCTGACTGTCTCTACTTCTAGTTTAAAGTTTGTCTTTTATGTTCCACTACTAGTTTAAAGTGTTTTTTTTTTTTTTTTTTTTTTTTAATATTTTATATTCTGTTTACATATTGTTTATTCTTTGTGCCTTATTTGTTCTTTGTTCCTTGTTCTTTGTTGTTTGCACTTAACCGTGGAGCCACGTCGTCTCGTCTCTCTGTGTACCTGTACAGTATATAGCAATAAAGTTTACTTTGACTTTTGGCTTTGACTGCTCAGCGCAGCTCAAAACCTTCTTCTTGTGCTGCATGAGCATCTCACAAGAAGTACCGATACCCACATATCATTGCCGGTTACTATAAACTTTTGTCGTGTTGCCATCATTTCACGTAGAACAAAAAAATCCCCAAATAAAGACCATCGTGACTTCGGAACATATGCTCTCCGGGAATTCTCCCGTTTACTGATTCACCTCGCGACTGGGTCCTCTTCTCTACATCACAACAAGCGCCAGCTTTCGTTCGTGGGAGGACCTCATATTTTTTAGTGGTACGAAATCAGGCACCGTTAGCCCGGTTATGTACCACTGGAGACCTAAGTCTAGTGTTGTGTGGGGTGATGGGCGTTTTAGGTAACCCCAGATGCGGCACATTAAGCAGTCTCTTCTCTTTCCCTCTCTCTCTCACAGGTGGAGGTGGAGGTGGAAGTATGGACAAAACAGGGGAACTGCATTGGCTGGCTGCACATTGAGGAGTGGAGCAGCCGGTGGCACTGGTGGAGGCTCTCTCTCTAGGTCCACTTCCATGACGGCGCATGGCACCTACCCTAAGAAAAACTCTGCTGTCGAGGCGAGGACATAGCTAAGCAGAGAAAGGACAAGAGTAGAGTCTTGCCCTGCAGCAGCGCACACCTACATGGCTTACCTATACACGCTCTTATCGCGGCTCTGCCATTTGTGTGAACCCAAGACTTCATAAACAATTTGTCACTTCCTGTATTATCGGTCTGCTTCGGCCCCTTTCCTCTAATCTGGTCTGATGACATCGCCTGTGCTTCTGTTTGAAGCGACAGCGCCACCTCTTATCTCAAATGCAGGGATAACCAATCCTCTTCCCGTTCGTTCAGGCGAATGCGCTACCGATCAAGCGATTGGGTCAGAAATTAGACTTTGGAGTAAGCGGTCTTACTCAAAGCCTAACTGCTAGATTAGTCCGGAATGCTGTATCGAATCTCACGGGTTGTAGTTTTCAAAGTGTCTGATAAACAATGCAAACCTAATGCAAATCTTAGTCAGGTACTGAAAATGGAACTGTTATGACGTAACACAATCAATATGACCAAAACACACTTGTAAACAATGATAGAGCAAGTTCAACTTTGAGGTAAGACCACGGTTTAATGAAATCCAGTTAAGTTTAGTCGAATGCTGTTTTTAATTTGCCATATCTATGGTTTGGTTTGCTTTAAGCACAGCGTCAAATTTCACTAGTTTTAACTGCTTATAGAGACAAATCAGAATCTTAAATCTTCAAGTTATACTGCTGGCATGCTGTAGAACAAGGCTGTGAACTTGACAGTACCGGCTACTCGCCGTAGTCGCTGTGCTGTCCTCTCTGAGCGCTGAGCGTTTGATTGATGAAGCCCTCTCTGTCTCCCCGGTCTCTCACACTTCCTCCCTGCCCAACTGAAGTCTGGCTCGATTTTCATTGGCGAAAGGAGAAAGTGATGGGCCTAAATGGGCGAACAGCTCCTCGCTGTTTCCTCCTGTCCTCTATCCTTCATCGCTGTACCCGGAGAGTCTGTGAGAGCGCTCGAAGGGCTTCGTGCTGATATCGGTGTGATCTACAGCTGAAAGCAGCAGAGAGCCTGTCTTCGCGCTCCCCTTTGAGTCCATTACCTGTATATCACACTCCCGCTCTCTCTCTCTCTCTCTAACATGCTGAGAATACCAACCAACGGCGATCCTCCCTTAGTCCGTTGCTGATCCGACCGCGCCAGGCGTAGTCAACTTTTTGTGTTTGTGTACGTATGTCCTTCAAGGAAATACGTGCACAAGCATTCCCGAGAACACACCTCCCTCCGACCGTCTCAATGTCACCTCTGGGAATGATGCTTGGCAGTGCCTGAGTGGGTGCCTTTCGCATGCAGTTTGACCCTTTCACTTCCCGCTCCGCTGCTGTCACCGCTCCCTCGGCAAGTCAGATTGACTCCGGGAGGCAGGTCTGGTGAATAAGAGAGACACGTGTGGCTTCGCCTGTGGCACTCATGCTAAGCGGTCAGGTTGAAACTTTTAGGCTTTGAGCAGGCTGCTTGGTGGTTGCTGTGGTGCAATCTGGCTCTACACACATCACGACTTTTCAGAGGGGACTTGCAGGCTGGAGGACCGCTAGAGGTTCTGCAGCAATATGGCAATCTCATTGGACATCCGTAAACTGGTCCAAATTAAACCATCCTTTTAAGTTTGGAAGCACAGTTAGCCTTCTGGGAGATGGTTAAAACATATCGATTGTAAACTTGATTTACAAGTCCTAAATGTTGATGAAAGAAGCCAGTTTAGCAGATGACACAGCTTAATAACATGTCTAAGCATGTCTGAGTAGCAGTTGATCAGTTCTATATGTCAGCATGATGTTAGCCTCTTCCTCTATGCGAATGGCTTTAACTCTAGGGATGTAGGTAGGTTTCCTCACACACCTCAACTGCTGGCCTCCAGTCTTTCCACTACATTTCTACATTCTGCATTAAGTTCTTCACAATGGTGCAGTTAGTAGTGTAACAGTTAGGGAGTTGACCCTGTGATCGGAAGGTCGCCAGTTCAAATCCTGGACTGATAAAGGTGCCTAGGGTACTCGCGAACGCGTCATGTACGCAGGTGCTGCCTGCTCCTTCATGGATGGGTCAAATGCAGAGGTCACATTTTGTTGTGGTGCACCATGTGCTGTGCGTTGCTGTGTTCACAATGACATCTAGTCACTCATAGCGTCCAAAAATATGAACTGCGTTCTTCATTTTACATCATTTAGCAGGCGATCTTGTCTGGGCGACCCAACATTTTTCCTAATTTCAGGGACAGTTCTCCTGAGAGCAACTTAGGGTTAGGGGTCTTGCTCAGAGGCCCAGTGTTGGTAACGCCAGAGGACGGAATCGAACCCGCAACTGGTCCAAAGGCAAGTGTCCTACCGCTAGGCCACCAACACCCTATAACCTTCTTTAACCTTTCTTTAGTAGAAAGACTTGAGTGCTTACTATGGTTGCAGGAGAAACCCACTTTCTGCTTGAGGAGGATAGTACACAGACAAATGTCATGGCGTCCTTTAGAATTGGTTGGTAGTAATCCAGAAATTAATTTTTCCATCATTGCTGGCAAGCTGTTCTGTCACAAATACAGCAAAAGAGGCCCATGATGGTGCCAACATCACGTTTCACAGCTGGATTTAGCCTCCTTTGCTGGAGTACCCTTTCCCCAAACATATTGCTTCTATTTTAAACCGAAATGTCCCGTTTTGGTCTCATCTGTCATCGGAACGCCTTCTGACTTGTCATCATGACCTGAGCACACAGACAACAGCACTGTTCTTTTGGAAGTATTGACTTAAACTTCGTCTATTGATGTGGAAAAATGAAAAGTAAAAGGTCCTTAAAAGCTGTGTAATAATTATTAAAGTGTTGGCAGAGCATGTCAACCAGCAAGGTCTTTGAAGAAAGAAGTGAGCCATGGCAGACAACCCTTCCACAGTGATGGGCGAGAGAAAATCAAAGCGCCCGCATTGTCCTTTTGTGATGTCCTTTAGCTTTTCCTTAGCTGAGGCAGTCACGTTCCCGTTTTTCTGCCGCTGAGGCTTTTCGCTCTCTTTTTATGACTCCGAGGAGGCGGCTCGGAGGCATTAGCGACCTGCTCGTCAGTGTCCCGTTTGGAGACTCCAGTAATGAAATGGCCTCTGAGGATGCCCAGCTCTCATTAAGACGTTTCCTCCCATGTGGGAGCAGCAAAACGAATTTGGCTTCCTTTTTTTTGAGCGAGGGGGAGAAAGGTTGCTTACCTCGGCTGAACTAATCCAGTCGTGGTGACCAAATCCAAATCGTACTATGAAGGATTGGAGGCAAAGTCAAATTAATAGAAACCTATGTAAAGCAAACCTCTGAACAATATCTAATGAGTTGGTTTTGCTTCTTTTTTTTTTTCTTAGTTTAATGGAATTTTTCCTTGTCTAGATTTTTTTGTCAGTCTTTGTCTGGTATTTTCATTTACTTGTTTCACTTTGGCTAGCAGATTACCAAGAGAGATCTGGTCTGAACTATGTTTGGCCTCCCAGTTATAAAACAAGATTGTTTTGTCTGGACCTACTTTTTTGATCATGAGGCAAGTCTCTGTAAACACGGCTTCAAAGGAGCGCCACCCTCCCTCCTCTTTACTCAGCGGACTGTGACAAGTCTTTGCATTCAGCAGTTTGAGCTGGAGTAAAGAGCTTTCACATTCAGTCCTTGTCAGAGCGAAGCAGCAAGTGACAGGCAAACTTCATCACAAAGACGTCCACACCGCACCAAAACCTTCCCAAAAAGTTAACACTCTGTGCTGAGGTGCCACTGTGCCCTTTGTTGCCGGGCAACAGAGTTGTGAGAGAATGGTTTTCGGCGGTGGCCACCGATCTCTGCTCTCCTGTGTGATGGCGAAGAGTATAAACAAGCTCACTGCTAATAAGGCTGTGCTTATTATTAGGAAATAAAGCGAGGGAGGAGTGGCTTGCCGCTGAGCAAGAGGATTTCAGGAATGGTGTTACTGTTAAGCGATGTAACTATACATCAGTCTATGTTTATCGTCGATTCGATGATCTGCAATCCCATAGCATCGATCCAGAATGAACGCATCATTCAGACGGGGCAGTTGGTGGTGTAACGGTTGGGCGTTCGTTCGTGATCAGAAGGCTGTCGGTTCAAATCAGACCGGTAAAGTTACCACTCAGGCACTTATGGGCAAGGTACCATCCCCAAGCGTTCCTCCCCGGGCGCTGCCCATGTTAACTGCCCACTGCTTCTTCATGGATGGGTCAAATGTAGAGGTCATATTTCGGCGTCGTAGTGCACCGTGTGCTGTGCTGTTGTGTGTTCTAATTGGGGACTAATATGAATGAAAGTGGTTGTTAAATCAGCATTATTATCCATTGATTGCTGGGTCCCAAATTGATCAAAATTGTGTTGTAGGGGATTTTGTGATATTTAGTAAAGTCAGTTGAATCATTGTAGCGTAATGAATCTTGTGATTTATCCTAGTTACTGTTAGGTGGAATGAAGTCTGGGCTGATTATGCATCAAGTGCAGCTCCTGTCATGGGTCTTTGAGAGTGATTCACTATTTGTCATTATTGAGCGGCGCACACTGCACCATAGCAAAATGTGACCTCGTCTTTTGACCCATCCGCAGTGGACAGTACCTTGCTCATGAGTACCCCAGTGGTACCTTTACCAATTTGGGATTCTTCAGCGGTAGAAACGGCCTAACTGTTCACGCTTCTGAATGTATGGATCTTGCATATCGTGTAGTGTACACAGACAATCGTTTATGATCTAAGATATGAAATTAATGGTGCTGGTGGTGGAGAGGTCTGGTAGTGAGTCCTCGATTGCAGCGCCAGAGGTTGTAGGTTCAAATCCAGCTCTATCCTATCTGGAAGCTGAAACAATTATTGAATAATTAGATTCCAAAAATGGTCGGCGATTTTTCACAGGAATCAACTTAGATTAAAATCATTAAACTGCTACAACATCACGCCGCTTACCTGAGCGGCTTATTAATGGCCGCACAATATTTTTCAGTGGCGCGATCAAAAGCGAGAATAGATCGCACTGTATGTGAGCGTATTTGTGAGATATTCGTGCACAAAAAACAAGTAATTGCGTAAAAAAGCATGAATGACATTTTTGTGATGTAAACACACGCGCTGTTTGTAAGCGCCATTACTCGCTAAAACGATCCGTTTCCGTCAAAACTTTATTACGGACAAAATGCATATTTTAGCTGATAAATAACCACAACAACCAGCGTTCTACTCACAATACAGCCATTTATTGAGATTTTCCCATAGTTTTTTTTTTTTTTTTTTTTTTTTCGTTTCGTTCGGAAAGCTGAACCCTTTATTGTGGCGTGTGGCTCCAAAGTGTGCATGAAGATTGTTAAACCAGTGAAAACATAATACCTTAATTTTGAAAATTTGCGAGAAGCGACTGAACTTTATATGGAGGGTCACATATTATAGATGGCACTGTAACCTCAAAGAGAACTAACCACATGAAGAGGAAAAAAATCAAATCATGAGAGGATGAAGGATAACTCGCCTCGTGTCACTGTATCTTAATATACCATCGGTGTGAGCATTCTGAAAGGGCGAAAGTCCAGGGTAGCCTGTGAAGTGTGAAAGCCCACCCAGAGTTCCTTTCTGGCTGTATTTCTGACAATTGAAAAGATCCATCAAGCGCTGTGTGTGTGGAAGCAAGACTCTATTCTTGAGATCTGCTTGATGCCTAGTGGCGGTTCTGCTAGCATGGCGGTGGATGGATCTGAGAGCAGTTAGTTTGTGGGCCGGTTGGTTTTAGTAGCGTATTAGTTTTAGCAGTGTTGCAAGTTGCTTCATGTACATAACCTCAAGGGCCAACTTCTGCAAGAAAGAGCTCATGATGGTACATGCTGGTACCAGTAGACGGTTCTCCGCAAGACGTCTCCTCAAGGATTCGTGTTTGAAATCTCATCTCTTTCCTTAACGCTTTCATTTCTGGGCAAAATCCCAAAACACGCTGCTCGTGAGACGCTGGAGTTGTCCAGTTCTCGAGAATGTCCGGTGCTCCGGCTTGCGGATGCGACTACAAGCTCTCAGCTAAGTGCCAGACCCATTTTCTGCTTTGCAGCTTCCCCCGACATCAGGACCATCAAAGATTATACCGCCAGCCTTTAGCGCTTCGAGGTGTATCCTTAGGGCCCTCAGCGCTCTGAGGCGTCTTAGTTTTTCAGTACCCAGAGGAAGCAAGTCCTTTCTGCAGAGAGAGGTTTTTACGGAGGTTTCTGCCAAGTCAGCCCCCTTTCACACCTGGCTAAACAAGGAGGTGGGGAGGGAAAGATGAAGCCAGATAATTGGAGCTTTAGGGAACCTAATAGGTCTGAATTTTCAAAACCCGTTGCTGGCAAGTGTGGAGACCTCTGGATCTGGGCCATTCGTAGAACCATTTTCCGCAGGGAGATTTTTAATTTGGGGGATAAAGGAGCGGTATTAGCTGTTCATCTTAATATTCTAGGTCCTAAATTGATCTTCCTTTAAATGAGTCATCATTAGCAGGGAGAGGTGTCATCTAGAATCTGGGGCTCGAGGGCTGTAGCTTGTTGATGGGTACCTCAGCGGGTACCACTACCAGTGCTACCAGTCCCGAATTTGAGCGGACCATCCTCGGGATCACAGGAGTAGCCTCCTGATTCCTTAGCGTCTTTCTCCTCTCTGTGTGTGTATATACATGTATGTCTAAAACTATGTTTCCGTCCCTTTCAGGCGGTGCTTTTTGATTAAAAGTCCCTGCAATAATCTGTTCTGGTGACTTTAATTCAAATCCTGACAGCTAGGTGCTGAGCATGGGCTCTTGCAATGCCTTCTATTATCACCATGACAGCACACAATTAAGTCTGCAGCTTTTTTATATAACATACTTGTTTTTCCCTACACCAGAAAAAGATCAAACTGTGGCAGTGGCTATGCATATGGCAATATCAAAAGCGTGCTGCAAAATCCTAGAGGTTAAAGTTATCGTAAGACTTTGACGAGGGACTGTGAAGCCAAAACTGGAGTTTTGCATGCGTTCAGGTTTTGTGATCCAGATGCCCCGATGGAAGGAACCGGTGTTGCAGTTTATTTTGTCCCTCACGTTCCTTCTAAGTCTTTCTCGCTCTCCTTCTCCTTTCACGGCTCCGGCTCCCTCTCTCCTCTGCAGTCTATTTTGGAGGGTAGTGGTAAGTGCATTAGAGGGGGGAGTGAGACTATGGGGAAAGGGGCAGTGTGTGATTTTTTTTTAAATATATATTACCTGCATTCGATTGTCACTTCTCCTTGCATATGTTATTTGCCTTCTAATTTAACAAATGGAGGGCAGGCTGTGTCAGACGGGGAACGACACACTGAATCACAGCAAGAGTTATCCAATTAGACACGGCAGCGTTCCCCGAGACCTGGGCCGCCTGCCTGGTTTCCTGCGAGGCGGACTGAAGGGCCAGAGGGCCTCACGAGGAGCCTCGCATTAAAAGCCTGCAGCTAATGGGCTTGGTTAAGTACAACAAAGCCCTAAACATGTTTTCTGCAGGAGAACTTACACAACGGTCAGGGAAGTAACTCCCTTTCTAGCCTTCAGAGCCTTGGTGACAGCTGTGGCTTTCCCGCCCTTTTCATCCCCAAACTCAGGCTCTCCTCCCTCCTCAACCCCGTTCCAAGGCAGGAGAAGCTCTTCTGCCGCCTTTAGCTAAATAAGCCCTTGATGTGGTTCGACCCGTGTCCTCCTTGTCACTTGGAGCTCCAGAGTTAGCACGGCGTATTACAGTAATATATGTCATTAGTGTTTGTTATACTTACCTTCACCCTCCTTCCTCACTTCCCTCCTTGATTTAGCAAAACAATCAGAAGCAGTTTCCCATAAAGAGTTCCCCAACTCCCATCAAAAAAAAAAATATATATATATATATATATATATATATATATATATATATATGTATGTATATATATATATATATGTATATATACTTTTTTTATATATATATATATATATATATATATATATAAATATATCGTTAAAAACTAAAAAGTATTACTTTCCCCCTCGCTTTAATTTGGAACAGCGTAGACTGGCGCCACCGCGGTCTTCTCCTCCAAGTTCCTATGAATAATTCTGATGCTGGGCTTTCCCTACGCTATGCAGCCAGGGTTGTTTTTCCAGTAGAGCTCAGTGCAGGATTAAAGCCACGACTGCGGAACGCCGTTTGCGTCTTCTTCAAGCGTCTTCGCTGCATGACCAGGTCACCGGTTCAAATCCCGGTATGGTAAAGGTTCTCATGTGCAAGGTACCGTCCCCAAACACTGCTCCCTGGTTGTGGCCCATATCAGCTGCCTCACTGCTCCTTCACGGATGAGTCAAATGCAGAGGTCTTTGTGATGCACTGTGTGCTGTGCTGTGGTGTAGTGTGTTCACAGTGACAAGTGGGAGAGTGACTTGTGTGTTATTGTGTTATGGGGGGGTTTGGATGGGCTTGGTGGGGGGGCATGACAGAAGCTCCGAAAGTCATTAATTCTCCTCACTCTCGGAGCCCGAGAGCCAATTAGCATCGTTAAGCGACACCCGCCGCCTGTGTACATAAGACGACTCCCAGCTCCGCTCGGCCGTCTGCCTTTGTTTTTCTGTTTGCTTTGCCCCGCTTTGATTGGACGGTGGCGGTCGCGCAGTTTGAACCTCCTCTCCGCTTTTGCCTTTGTCAGAGCCGGGGTCTCGTTTCTTATAAGGGGTTAACGCGAGAGAGTGCTAGTCGGGCTGAATAGAGTTCTATAGGAGATCGGCCTTATTGTAGGACACGGAGCCTCCAGGGAGGTTATGCTGCATGTTGGTAATCACATCCAAACACACGCACACACACCACAAGCACCACCAGCCTCTTATTTTGCCTCGAGTCTGAGGATGTAAGAGAGAGAGGGAGTGTGTGTAGTAGAGTATAAGTGCTTGACTCTCCCTTTTCCTTAGATCGCCCAAGAAGGATCGTTCCTTTCATTATACAAAGGGATAAAAGTACAAGCGTTTCTGCATACATCGCATAGATTATGTAAGGCATGCACAACTGAGGAGGTGTATTAGAGTACCACACACATACACACACCCCCCCCTCTCTCTTAAGCATCTCTTAACAGCCCTAAAGGCAACCCGCAACCACAACTCATCAGCTTCACTCAGCCTGCTGTCAGTGCACACTCTTGCATTCTCACATACACACACACACACAGATTAGTGCAGAAGTGATGCGTGTGTTATTTACACATTCTTCTCCCAAATCCCTGGATGCCGTTTCAGCACACTGTCAGCTTTCCTCTTGGTCCTCTTTCTCACATGCACACTTCCCCAACCGAAGGTTCGCCAACTTTTTTTCCTCCTCTGGCTTTTCAACGAAGGTAAATCACACGTCCTTTCGCGCCAGTAAAGGTTGACGCACTTTGTTTGAGGAGATGATGAAAAACGGGGAAGCTGCAACCCGCGCACGCACTCCGTTCATCCTCCTCTTCCTCTTCCTCTTCCTCTGTACAGGCAGGACGTGTCACGTGCAACGCTTTTCACATACGTGCGCCATGAGCCGTATGTGTGCTAGTGGGGCGTGTGCACAAACACACCAAAGGCAGGGCGGTCAAGAGCGAGGCTCTTATAGGATGTTTGTGTGTGTGTGTGTGTCTTTGCCCTCCATGTCGTTCTTTCTCCTTCTGCGGAGATCCTTCCATCTCCTTAGCGGAGATCCTTGGGGGTGGAAGTGCTGCCCTAGGCAGACTCGCGTATAAGCGCTGCCCACATGAGGATTTTCCGGCATGAGTTCAGGAAGGTTGTGTGCGTGTGTGTTCATGTGTGTGAGAGAAAGAGAGTGTGTGTGTGTTGTGGGGAGGCCCGTAATCAGATATGACGCTGAGAAGTGCATTACTGCTGATGAGCACATGCTTGAATACTCAGGCAGCGAAGACAACAACTGATTGCTGCTCGCTTGTGGGATGCACGTTCTGTCTGTCTTTCTTTCTTTCCGTCTCTCTTTCTTTCTCTCTCTCTCTCTCTCTCTCTCTCGCGCTCTCTTTCCCTCTGCACCTCTGTCTCAGCGCGGAGAAGCCTCTTGATGTAAGTGAGGGTGATAGACGAGTGTTGGGAGCGCCGAGGTTCGTCCCTGGCGGAGCAACATGAGCAGCCATTTTTCTGCATGATTTGGTGGTGAGGGCTTCCCTCCTCTCTCTCTCTCTCTCTCTCTCTCCCTTTCCCTCTCTCTCTCCTCTACACACGCCTCCATGAGGGCGGCCTCACCTCTCCAGCTCTCTTAGTCTGAGTTTAGCAGCAAACCCTCACAAAAGGGAAAAACGGCCGTATTGCATCACCTACACATCAGCCAGGATTATGAGCTGCTCTCTTCATGTTAGGATTTCAACACGCCGTTGTTGGAAAGATGGCCGGCTTTTATGGTGGTCTGTTAGCTGTGTGCATGCGCACACACACACACACACGTAGAGAAACACATACACAGACATACACAACCCTGGCATTTCCCTATAACCTCCTGACATTTGCCTTTTTCTCAGGGGTGTCTACTCCCACACGGCGGAAACATTTGGGCCCTTGATCTCCTCGCTCGCTTCAGGTGTCCTCTTTAATCGGCTGACTATAATTAAGAGTGAGCTCACACACACCCCCACACAGTGACATTTGTGGAAAGTGAGGACTCTTGACTCTGCCTTAGATGAGTTTTTGCGGTGGGATGCCCCAGCTGTTTGACTAATGAACGCTTCAGATTTCCTCCTGCAGTCACTCTTGCCACCTTCACCTCAGTTTAAAGAGCCTGTAGTGGACTGTGTGCGCATGTGTCTGGAGCCAGTCGCCCGTGTCGTCCACGAGGACCCGTGATAAAAGGACTTCCTTTGTGGAGAAGCTCATTAAACTCGCTCTGAGCGAGGCCAAACTGAGCTCTTTCAGCAAACATTCTCTTCTGGCTGCGTGACCCAGGATTCTGCTGACAGTAACAGCCCACGGTCCAATGCACACAGAGATAGTGGGAGGGTTCGGTGCAGCAGCCTTATTGGTTTCTTAAGTAAATAATTCCCCATAAAGAGGATGCTTGCTGAGAACCGGGCTGCCGAAATGGCTAACAGCAGCTGCTTTACTCGTGTGCAGAAGCAGAATCAACTTCCCCACCAGTTTCAATGTCCGAAATCTGAAAGTGAGTGATTATTTGTCTTTGTGAACACAGCACAGCACACAGTGCACCACAGTGGAATGTGACTTCTGAATTTGACCCGTCCATGAAGGAGCAGACTATCATGGGCAGCACCCAGGGAGTGCTGCTTGGGGACGGGACGGACCTTGCCCATGAGTACCTCAGTGGGTCCGGTACCTTTACGGGTCCGGGATTCGAACTGGTGGCCTTCCGATCAGTGAACACCCTAATCGTTACGCCACCACCTGCCCCTGGCTACCTGTTGAAGTAGGAGCTTTTAAAACTCAAGCGAACACAGGAAGAGCAGGCAAACTCCACACAGAATGGCCCTATAGTCAACCCAGGGATCGAACCCAGGACCTTCTTGCTGTGAGGCGGCCTTGCTAACCGCCGCGCCGACATTTGTAGATCAGAATATTTTCGCAGCTTCTCCTTACTCAATATTTCAAGCCCCCCTCCCCCAATAGTTTAGGCTTTTCTGCTTCGTTCAGTCACTCAAGCCTATTTGATAATAGCGTTCCACATAAGCGCGAGCCACCACTTCTGTATCCCAAAATTTGACTATCCAGGGAAAAGCCTACTTGTTTCTCTGTAGTCAACCAGGCAGCTGTTAAATAAACATCTGGGTTGGACGTAGCAGTAGAACTTTGGGCCAGATTTGGGCATAAAAAATGACGTTTCCATATGAATTGTATGAGGTAAGTCGTTAACATCCTCAGTCCTACTTTTTAACTTTTTTTCTTCAGAATTGCTTCTCTGCACAAAAATGGCTTTAAAAGTTAACCGGCTCCCTGAGAGAAAAATAGAAAAAATCTCAACATTTGGACAAATCATGATTGCAGCTGTGAGACTAAAACGTGAAAGTTGATTTTCAGTGTCATTCACGGGGCTGTTGGTAGTGTAATGGTTGGGGAGTTCGCCCAGTTATCGTCACCGGTCAAGTCCCGGACCAGTAAAGATACCACTGAGGTACTTGTGAGCAAGGAACCGTGCCCAAGCACTGCTCCATGGGTGCTGCCCATGTTAGCTGCCCGCTCTTTCTTCGCGGATGGGCCGAGGTTACATTTCGTTTTGGCGCACTGTGTGACGTGGAGTAGTGTGTTCACACTGACAAATAATCTTTCATTCATTCATTCATTCATTTATTATCCAAACCACTTAATCCCAACCAGGGTTGCGGGTGGACCGGAGCCTGTCCCGGAGAACAAGGCAGGGAGCAACACTGGCCAGGTCGCCAACACACCACAGGGCACACACACTCTCACACTCTCCTTCGCACTTTACAGGGCCAATTCAGAGTAGCCAATTAACCTATATTGCATGCTTTTGGCCTGTGGGAGGAACCGGAGCACCCTGAGGAAACCCACGGGCAAACTCCACTCAGAAAGGCCCTACGGCCGACCCAGGGATCAAACCCAGGACCACCTCGCTAACCACTGCGCCACTGTGCCGCCCCAACAAATAATCACTCACTTAAACTTGCTTCCAGAGCAACTTCCATTTCCAGACTTTAAAGCCATGCAGATGGCCATGGAGTCATGTAGTATCGTTTCAGAACCATTTGAGAGCAAGACAGTTGCTCTCTAAAATTAGATTTACACTATGTATCAGACAATCTAATCCTGAGCGACTTCCATTTCCTCTCTGCAACAACTTGGCGTTAAGGGTCTTGCTCAGGGACGGAAGGGTGATTTTAGGTATTTGAACCCCCAAGTTTATGGTCACTATATACAGGGTTTTAGTCTCTTTTACAACTGCACCGCCGCCATACTACTGAGATGCCCGTGGTGTGTTCATGTTGACGAATCATCTGTTACTCTCTGAAAATCTACTATCGAAAGACATTTTGACGGACCACTTTGAAAACAAGCTTTGGTTTCTCCAGAGCATTCTAAAGCGCAGCTGTGACACAAGCGGTGCCACCAGCTGGCAAGAAGATGCTCAATGTGACGAGCGTAAATAGAGTCTGGAGTTTTTTTAGCCCAACTTTTCAGATAAGCACCTTATTTCACTAAGTAGGCCCAACTGCACACATACACATTCATCTGCGTGAAATTCATGCACGCCATTAATGCACTGAAGGTGATTTTTGTGTAATTACACACCATTGAAATGAATCACTCCACCATAAATTTCTCTTTGTTGCTGGATGTGGCAGTAAAAACGCTTGTGGCTCTGGTCCAAGGATATGAAGCCAGTTTTTCTTCCTGGTTGTCATGTAGACGTTTGAAAGTATTTTTGTGGCGTGTGCTTTCTACATTCATTAAAGTTTATTACCACATTTACTCAGGGATGCAGTGGAGCCTGGTTTGGATGGGTTTTGAGGATTGAAACTCGTGTTCATAAGGTAGGAACGGTTTTTCTAAAAAGTCTAGTAAATGCTGTTCCAGTTGGGAGCAACACGGTTAGGGAGTTCGCCCCACGTTCGGAAGGTCGTCGGTTGGAGTCCCTGACTGGTAAAGGTACCGCTGAGGTACTCATGAGCAAGATACCATCCCCAAGCACTGCTCCCCAGGCTCTGCCTGTGCCGGTTGACCTTTGAAGCCATGTATCGATTTTGATGGAGATATTGTTACATCTCAAGTAAATGTGGAGATGAGGCCCATGTTTGAACTGGGATGGAACAAACGTGAGTGGCAGTGTTACGCGTGGCAGAGATGGTCTGAAATGGCAGTCACGTTTCAGTTTTAAGCTCCACTCTACACAGTGTTCCTCAATGGATCTAGTGGAACACTCCAGACTTCCAAACAACACACTTTTAGCACGTTTGAGTGGCAGCTGTAAACACCAGTGTCGCTCTGTCCCTTCCTCTGACACGCCAGTTTTGGAAGCTGTGCTTCCTGTCCTCTAATTTGCAGTGCCGCGGTCCCGTTGGCCGCACACGTCCACGCGCCCTCCCGAGAGGTAGGTGGAGGGAGGGGGCGAGAGAGAGAGTGAGAGAACAGTAGACAGGTTTAAGGCAGCAAATCCAGGGACTGAGGCTTCAGCTAACGGCTCATCAATTTTCTTCATTACCTGCTCTAGAAAGAAAAAAAAAAAACGGTGCTATTCTTAGTTCATCAGCCAATTCTACTCCTAAATGCATTCAGTCTCTCCTCTCTTTTCTCTCTCGCCTTTCTCATTGAGAGTATCTGTTCTCTCCTCAGAGGGGCTGTAAACCCTTCGTTTAGCATGCATTGTTTGTCAGCAGAATAGCTTCTAACATCTCGTCACGTAGGTTTTCCCCACTGTGAGACGAGAGCGCTACGAGCGTTTCTGGCTTGCTTTCTTTAAAGGGGAGAGGTTGTCATACCGCACGTTTGTTTTGGGGTTTTTTTCATGCCTGCCCCCCCCCCACACCCCCTTTATTTTTTTCGGTCTTCTGTGGCATGAGTTTCCCTTCAAGGCCTGGATCTTATTTCCGTCATTGTGTGCAGACGCGTAGCGCGTGTTCGCGCACACGCAATCGTTCTCTCGCTCTTCTCGACACTTCATCCCCTATAGAGTTGTAGCCAGCCGTTAAGTTAGAGCCACTCGACATCAATCACGCACACCTTTCCCCCCACCCTTCTCTTCCAAGCCATCAGTCTCCCTTGACGACGACCCCTACCAACCCCAACGGCCCTCTCTTTTTTTATGTCTGGTTGTAAATCAGCTCGATGCCGTCTGCGGTTCAGACGAGATACCTTGGAGCTAGAGAGGGGTCACAGCTAGGTGGTGCTCATGAGGGCTAGGCGATACGACCGCCAATCAATATCACGATTATATCGAATATTTTACCTCGATTATGCCGAATGAACGTTAGTTTTTTGGGTTTTTGTTTTCATTGTTCAGTGAAAGGATTGCACTTGTAAGTATGTTCAACTATTAAAGCTAAATGTAAATTGTCCAGTCCTAGTGCCCGTCCGTGTTGTAGTAGAGGGGGCGCGATGGTGTGAGTGTGGGATGCTTATTTACTATTTAAGCCTCTCTTTGGGGAGATGAAGTGCAGACAAGCCGGTAAACGCAGCGGCTACCACAGTGCATGTTACTCCCACCGCTCTATCCACAATCGATCGGGAAGGGATCGCTCGAGAAGGGAAAACGCTCGCTTTCACTGATTCTCTTTGAGCCGGATTCCCCCTGCCTTTCCTCCAGCAAGCAGAGTGAATCAGTACTGAGTTTGATCTGACGTCTCATCGCGCCTCGCCTTCCGTTGCCTCGCCTCGCCACGGGCTGTTCGGACCAACGATTTTTGGACGAGGAGCTCCAGTGTCGTACTGAGTTTGCACAGCTCTTGTACTCCGAGATGATCTAGACTGAGAATGTTGACCTGCTCGATCTTTTTGCATAGTCAGTGTGGAGTCTTCATACAACAGGACAAACGTTCCTCGTCGCGCTCTTACTGTCTTATGTCTCACTGTTCTTACGTTTTATCTCTCTCTCCCCCTCTCTTCCCCTCACTCAATACATTTAAAGTGATTATTGCTTTTCTGGGTTGATGAAGAAACTCACTCTTTTAGTGTGAACGTCTTATTTTTCTGTGCCTTTCATTTCTCGCTTCCTCCCTCTCTCTTTCACTCCTTCCTTCTCTCTCTCTCTCTCTCTCTCTCTTTATGTGTCTATCTCTTACTCTCTGCTTGTGCTCAGTCGCACTGGGTTTCCGTCTAGCCTGAAGCAGACACACAGTTACATAAATTTGCACTCAGTCTTTCAGGCTTCAGCAAGCCTCCTTTTATCTTTTTCGTCCTTCTTTCTGTTTGCCTTCTCCTCTCTTTTCTTCCTCTTCCCTATCCCTCTCTTCTTTCCCGTCTTCCGTCCTTCTTTCCATGTGTAAAGGCAGATAAACACACCCATGGCTGGTAGGGAGCGTATGAGGCTGGGCGGGAAAGCTGCAGTGCCCAGCGCTTGATTTGAGAAATGAAAAAGGCCTTTACTTCCAGAGATAAGCGCTCCCGTGGCCATGGCAACCGGCCGATGAGGAAGGAACGCTAACGTTAATTAAAAAGTTGATTAATGGCATTCTAATTGAACAATCGTACATGTACAGGGACTTGAAGGTTGCTTTATGAACGGTGGAAAGTCGCAGCGGCCCTCTGCTTTAGTTTCATGGCATTGACAATGTTGACAAAAGACAGTCGGCAGCTGGTCATTTTTGGATTTTGTGGAGCAGTTAATGTTAAGATGAATTAAACCAAACCCGTCATGCTACCTGATGCAACAGGAAACCTCACCTGCTTTTCATTTCCCATGAGTGATCCCTTAGAGGAGTCTGCCTGATATAACATCATTTACTCCCACTTTTTACTCCCACAATTTAGTTCTTGGCTGCTTTTTGAGAAATGCCCGTTCTCACTTAGGCGTGTTTAAAGCTTTTTAAGGATCATACAGCTCTGCAATAGCAAGCAAGGCAAATAAAATCAAACATGTCTTGCTACACCTCTTTTATTGTTTGATACAGAAGAAGATCTCACCCAGTCATCTACAAGAGAAGCCTGACATTTAGGTATGATCATTTACCCCTGTTTAAGGGTACTTGGACAACTCAAGAAAGAGTGGTTTGGTCTTATTTTCTGTGCAGATGCACTCCCACGCACATCGCCCCAATCACATTTGCATGATTAATTTTAACTTGAGTTATTTGCAAAAAAATCTCATGTTGTACACTGATCTACCTTAACATTATGACCACCACGTGATACTGAGTCAGACTATGTCTTGGTGGCTGCAAGCGCATCAAACTCCTCTGTACGGTTTTAACATCTCTTTTAGCATCTCTGTCATATGCATTTTTCAACATTTTGAGATATGGTAGCTCTTCTGTTGGATCGGACGACACAGGCCAGCTGGTTTGTTCACGTTCGCTTCTTCATGTGTGTTTGTGCAGAGGGCAGCTGGCTCAAAATCAGCCTCTCTAAATAGCTCGGCGTCCCAGTGGTGGTCCGTTGCTGGATAACGAAAGGATTTCTCTGTCATCACCTTTACAGACAAAGGGGCAAACATTGGAAAATTCTAGAACAGTTAATACCTACTGAAAGACCTAATGCCTCCGGATCATTTTCCAGCAGTATTTCATTTGGTACGACCTTTCTCTATATTAGATTTGAGGAGATTGCCTCTGCCGCTCCCGACTCCACCGTCTGGCTCAATAGACGCGCTCCACTCAGCACCCTGCTAACCGAGACGGACAGTGGATGCTTAGCCTGGTTAACGGCCCTAGGTTTTCTGCCTCCGTGTTTCTACTTGTCACTGGTGGACAATCTGGACAATCATTGGCTCCCTGGCAGTACTGCCAGAAGTACCACCATTGAGTCCCCCTAACGCCAGGTTGCTCCATGGAGACTATCTGAGACTGACAGTTGGTAGTGTAATGGTTAAGGTGTTTGCCACAAGATCGGAAGATCACCGGGTCAATGCCCGGACCGATAAAGGTACCATGTCAGCTGCCCACTGCGCCGTTACGGATGGGCAAATGCAGAGGTCACATTTCATTCAGTTTCACTGTGTGCCGTGCTGTGGTGTGTTTTCAGTGACAAATAATCGCTCTACAACTCTTATAGGAAGATGTACAAGGATCTTTTATGATCCCAGTGAACAAGCACCTCGGTTCTGTGTCTTCCAAATTATGGTGCCCCGTTATTACAGAGTCCCCATAACTACAGTGGTGCACTGGGGTCCACACCGACCGAAGGATGGTGCCTCCTGTTAGACTCACCAACACCTCTTCCAGCAGCAACCTTCCTTTTCTAGTTGGTCTGTCTTCCAAACACTTACCCGGCCCAAACCCTCTTAACTTAAATTTTCCAGTCTAGCGTCTAGGCTCCTGTCGGTTTCCTGGCAGACTGACTTGTGTCGGTCTGCTGCCTCCTCAAAACGAACCGTCTCTAGAGAAGGGGGTACTGGTGAATGCTCTTGTTCCCGAACACTTGCTCCCCTGTTCCTGCGCAGAGCAATTTGTTGTAGCCCAGTTGTTCCATCTCCTTCCCCTGCTGCCGGCCATCAGCTCCGCATTGTATGCAAGGCCCGTTGGGGGATGGAAGGGCTGCACGGGACGCGTTAGGCCGGCCATGGTAGGGTTAGCAAGGCTGCCGACGTGAGTGGGGTAAAGCCGAGGCTTAGGCAGGGTGTCCGCCGCTGTGCTGGACATCTGTCGGCGATGATATGGGGCTAAGGAGAGCTTCGCCATTTGCGCTTAAGCTCCCAGCTGCTCGATCCCGATCCGCCACGTACCACCTGCGCTCTTTTAATGCATAATTTATCTGCTAAGTAGCCGCATCCGAGACTCTGCAGCAGGGATGGACAGGGCGCGAAAAGGCTACTTTTAAAGGGATTACGGCTGTCCGTGCCTGTGGTGGCATTCTGCTTGCCACAAGCAGGTCATTATAAGGGGGGCGTGTGTTTGTGTCCGTGTGTGTTTGGTCCTTGTCTGCTTGCTAGGGGATGTGTGTGTGTATTGGCTGGTAAACTTGTTCCTAGTAGTTTTACTGTGTGTCCAGATGCATATGCGTTATATATGATGAATAGATGGATGGATGAGTGTGTGTGTGTGTGTGTGTGTGATTAAGAGAGAATGGAATGGTAACAGATTTTTGTGAAGCCATATTTACACTCTGCTGTGGCACTGAGGTATGAAATCTCATTCTGTTCTTTCTGTTCTTTGAGTGTCAGGGTGTTTTTGTGTGACTGTCTGTGCATCTCTGCATGTCCCTGTTTGTCGTGATTTGTCAAAGTTTCTGTGTGTTTATTTGTGAGGGTGTGTCTCACCGCTTCCCTGCCTCTCCCTGTGTCTTTGTGCGTCTGCTTGTGTCTCTGCGTCTTTCTACCTTCCTTCCTTCTTCTCTTCTTCATCCCTTCCCCATCTTTTGTGACAGTCCTTGCTCATCCTTTGCAAGTTTTCCTGCGCTTCCCTTGCACGTCTCCCCGCACTTCGGAGTGCTTACGCGTATTCCTGTGCTTAGACGCGTTTGTGCTTATCTTGCGCTTGCACGTGTGGCTGCGCTTCCCTTTCGCTTCTCTCTGCCCATCCATGCGGTCCCCTGCGCTTCCCTTGCATGTCTCCCTGCGCTTCTTTTGCACATCTCCCTGGGCTTCCCTTGCTGGTCTGTCTACTCGTCCCTTATTGTCCCTTCCCTTTCTTTTTTGCGACTTTCCTTGCGCATCTTTGCGAGTCTTCTTGTGCCTTTGCGTGTTTTTGCTTTCCTGCATATGAGGAACAGCACTTGCGCATTAGCCGTCTCCACTCTCCCCTCCCTGAGTGCTGGTGCATAGCCGTGTGTTTTGAGCTGGTGTCAGTACACCATTAGCCTCCATTTCCCTCGCTGTCAACCAAGCGTTTTACAAAACTCCTGCACCGCAGCTTGGCCTGCTCCTCCCCACTCATTTCCATTGTGAAGAAAAACAGCATCTCTCCCTCACTCTAGCTCTCTCCCGATCTTCTCTCAAAATAACTGGAGACGTGTGCGCCAGTCTTGCAACACCCTTCTCTGCTGAGTGTTTAAAAAAAAAAAAAAAAAAAAAACCTCCTCCTTTCTCTCAATCATCATTCCCTCTGATCTTGACCTCAGGGTCACAGGAGATTGTCCAAGACTGATATTTCATTTCTCTTGATGTTTTGTCATCACCCTTTCCTAAGGCGGCTGATATATGGCACTCAATCTCAGTTGTTATTTAGTATGTGTGTCATACTAAAGGGTCGTCGTTCATGAGACCCTTTTATCCTCGCCTGTGTTTTAGTGTTCCTTTTCATTTCACGTCAGAGTTGAGAAGGGTCAGCTGATAATCAGAATCAGCGATTTTGTCGTGAAGGGTTTGGATGATTCCCGCATTTGTGTGTTAGCAAGTGAGGGCATGTAACGATTTGGGGCTCACATTTCAGCCCGCGGAAAACAAACCTAAGGTCTCACTTCTGATGCATTCCCTCTTAGTCATGTGTATTTACTAGGGATCCAACGGTACAGTGGGCGGTACGTAGCACGGTTCTTGGGCCACGGTTTCGGTGCATTAATGTTATCTTAGCTCTAACATCCAGTCGGTTTTTTTGCCTTTTCTATTTTTAGGGCTAAAACATTTATTTGAATAAGGCCTCGTTCACACGGACGTCTGAACCAGGCGTTTTTCTGGCGTTCATGGCGCCAGGTGAGCGGGTGGCGTCAAATAAACGCTGCATGCAACGTTTTCTTGGCGTCAAAATCCCGACGAACACGAGGAAAACGATGCTATTGCGAACGCCAGTGAAACGCCGATCGAACGCAGCAAAAACGCGTATGGCGTTCAGAGGGTGTTCATTTCGAACATCCGTGTAGACGAGGCCTAACGCAAATAATTTGTTTACAAAAAATGGTCGAGCCGGTTTGGACTCCTTTCGGCCTATAAAATGAGAACTACATTTCTCACCACCCCCTGCGTGCTACTCAGCACCATGTCACAATCACAGAATAAAGTACAAAAGATCAATAAATGGATGTATTGTAAGTAGATCGCTGGTTGTTATTACTTTTCAGCTATAATATGACTTTTGTCTATAATAACGGTGAGATTTGCCAGAACTGGAGCGTTTTAGTGAGAGCCGCGAGCGCTCAAACACACTGCCTGCGTGCGTGTTCACACTGCTGACCAGCGATCCTGCATAATAACTTTTAATACGTTCGCGATGTGCACCCGCCTCCCGCTCGCGGTTAAATTCTCGTGGATCTGCTGTTATCTCAGATATGCTTTTGCATTCGATTGACGGAAATCCATCACAGCTAGAGTGCAATGGGCGGAAATCTGTCGTAGCGAGGGATAACTTTAATTCCAGTTATCTCACTAACGGAGTTCAGCATTTGAAAGCTGAAAACATCACGTCAGATCCACTTATCATTCCTAATGGTGTGCCTCAAGGCTCCATCCTGGGCCCAACCCTTTTTTCTGTCTACATCAATGATATTGTCAAAGTACCTCCCGGATTCACCTTTATGCAGATGACACAATTCTGTACTCAGGTGGACCCTCTCCTCATTCTGCGGCTTCCAGTCTCCAACTCGGCCTCACTTCTATAGAGCAGTTCTTTGACAATCTTCGCCTCCGACTTAACATCAGTAAGACAAGATGCATCCTCTTTAGTCGGAAGTCGGTCGCTTCAGCTCTACCTACAATTATCTGCATGAACAGCACTGCTCTGCAATATGTCAAAGCATATAAATATCTAGGCATCTGGTTGGATTAATCTCTGTCATTCACTGCACACATTAATAATCTTCAAGCCAAAGTTAAAGCCAGGCTAGCTTTTCTGTTCCGTAATAAAGCTTCTTTTACTCATGCTACCAGATGCACTCTTGTTAAAATGTGACCCTCCACGGCAAAACCAGCCGCTTGTCGCAAATTTTCAAAATTGAGTTATTATGTCTTCATGAAAGGGCATAAATCAAGCTTCAAAACGATACCTATATCAAATGAATGGGACGACATATGACTGAGATATCAACATTCAAAGGAGTCGGGTTTCTCCTGTCACGCCAAGTGAGAAACAGAGAAATCTGCCGTCGAAGTTGACTATCGACGTAGCACTCACAGACGCTTGGTGCGGTCGCGACTACGTTTGTATTTACGGTAGCCTACGCTGCATTCACAGCCACACGGATAGCCTACCTGCGTTAGGTTAACTGAACTCGGGAGACCAGATAGTTCGAATATCTTCACGCTAGTCAACCAGTGGATTTACCGTAAATATTGAAGTAGAGCGGTCAAAACAGAAACTTCTAACATTCTGCTGGAATTGAATTCCTCACCTCAAGAAAGTCACGTTTTTAGGATGGAAAGGGTAAGTTTTTCAGCTTCACAGCAGTACAGTATAGACCTTCCACTGTTTCAAAACACTAAAAACCAAAAATCCCAAATTTTACCCCACGCAACGTAAACGCTCATTTTTCTCGGAAACCTGGTCTTGCCGTGGAGGGTCACAAATGACAGTATTGCCAATTTTGGACTATGGTGACATTATTTACAGAATGGCACCAAATCCAGTTCTTAAAAAACTTGACACACTATTTCATTCAGCCACCCGTTTTGCCACTAATGCACCATTTCACACTCATGATTGTGATTTGTATAAATTGGTGGGCTGGCCATCCCTTCACACCCGGCGGTTCCGTCACTGGCTTATCTTCATATGTAAGACAATACTGGGCAAGACACCTCTCTATCTGTCATCCCTTCTTCATGCCTCTCATAATACTTACAAAACAAGATCAAGTAACTTTATCAAGTTCAGAACCCCCTCTACAGTTACTACTTTAGGACGTAATGCCTTCTGCTTTGCGGCAGCTCATGACTGGAACATACTACAAAACGCTATGAAACTTAAATCTCTGATCCCAGTCTCCACCTTTAAGCAGAGACTTCAAAACATCATAGTTGACATTTGTTCCTGTTGACATTCCTAAACACACATACTAAGCGTTTTTTTTCTTTCTCTCGCTTATTTTATTCTGTTTGTTGTTGTTGTCATGGGCATGTCTTTGTACAGCTGTGTAGTATGTTTATATCTATGTCTGCAGCCTCTTGGCCAGGTCATGTTTGTAAATCAGAATTAGTTCTCAAACAGTTCACTTGGATAAATAGAGGTTAAAAAATAAATCCTGCTAATGCGTGCACACTGACCACGTTTTAAAAATGATAGTTTAATGTTGAGCATACTGAACTATCGCGGTTCACCGGGGTGTACCGTACCGAGCGGTTCAGTAACATACAGAAAACAGTTGCATCCCTAGTCTCTACAAACAGTCTTTGAACCATTTCAGTTTTACATTTACAGCATTTTAGCAGACCCTCTTATCTAAAACGCCATCCGTTTTCTTACATATACACTCCCCCTAGTGATTTTATGCACATTTGCAACTTTTTTTCCAGCCACGTTCTTCTGATTCTGCTTTTGAAAATGAACAGCCAGCAAAGAGCACTGGGTTGGTTATAAGATGCATACTCTCTCATTATGAAGTAAAGAAGGTAGAGGACTTCAAATACGTAGGGTCTACGGTTGGAAGGGTGGAGAAAAGTGTCAGGTGTGATGTGTGATAAAAGGCTTTCAGCAAAAGTGTACAAGACAGTAGTGAGACCAGCCATGTTGTATAGTTTGGAGACAATGAGGAAAAGACAGGAGGCAGAACTGGAGGTTGCAGAGCTCAAGATGTTGAGATTCTCTTTGGGAGTGACGAGGATGGATAGGATCAGGAATGAGTTCATCAGAGGGACAGCTCATGTTAGATGTTTTGGAGATAAAGTCAGAGAGGCCAGACTGAGATGGTTTGGACACGTCCAGAGGAGGGACAATGAGTACATAGGTAGAAGGATGCTGAGGTTGGAGCCACCAGGCAGAAGGCTGAGAGGAAGACCAAAAAGGAGATTTATGGATGAGGTGGAAGAGAACATGAAGTTAGTTGGTGTGAGGGTAGAGGATGCAGAGGACAGGACTAAATGGAGACAGATGATTCGCTGTGGCGACCCCTGAAGGGAAAAGCCGAAAGAGGAAGAAGATGCGTTTGCAGTATATTCAGTATGTCCAAATAAGACTTCAAATGACCGTACAACCTCTCCTTCTGTTGTTGTAGCTTTTCCTTTATTCTGCAGACCCCAGTTCAAAATGCAAATATCGTCTTAAAATCGCAAAAGCTCCTGAAAGTTGTTACCAAGAAAATGCACAAACCAGACAAGCACCTCATACGATGTGTGGTTACTTTGTTAAATCCTTAAATATCGTGTAGATGTTTAAAACTTCTTAATGATTTTAAAGAAGCTTTTTAAAAAGAGACTCAACTTACACCAGTCTTGTTGGAGCAACTTGGGGTTAAGGGTCTCATTGCTACTTTTAAGCGGTAAGATGCAGACGTTTGTGAACCTACAACCTCCTGGTCCCTAGACATGTATCTTACCACTAGACGACTTCCTTCAAGTTTTTTGCTTCATCAACCAGTACCAAAATGCTCAAATTGAAACGAATAATAAAGCATTGATTTCTTGCCGGGCGGCACGGTGGGGCAGTGGTTAGAGCTGCCGCCTCACAGCGAGAAGGTCCTGGCTTCGAACCCCGGGGACGGCCGTAGGCGCCTTTCTGTGTGGAGTTTGTATGCTCTCCTCGTGTTTGCGTGGGTTTCCTCCAGGTTCTCCGGTTTCCTCCAACAGTCCAAAGGCATGCGTTATAGATTAATTGGCGACTCTGAATTGGCCCTTAAGGTGTGAATGTGTGTTGGCACCTGCCCAGGGTTGGTCCCCGCCTGCGCTTGAAAGTCCCGGATAGAATCCGGTCCCACCGTGACCCCAGTTGGGTTTACAGCGGTTCGGAAGATGAATGAATGAATGATTTCTTGCCTTCGGACACCCCCGTGTTGCTTGCTGGGTTTTTTTTGTTTTGGCCGTCTCGAAATATTGTGCCAAAATGCAATGGTGCACCCCTCTCTCAGAGGTATAAAATCTTCCTTCTCCCATTATAAACGTGTGGCTCATTGCCCTGATATAAAAAACAAACTGTGAGATTGGTATTATATAGATAGTTAAAAAAGGCTCCCGGTGCTGGTTGCTTGCACTTTTCCCATTTAAAGCACATTGAAAATCGAGTGGAGCAGTCCGACTGTAGCACTACCTCTCAGCTTAAAATCCTCATTTCCTCAATTACTCATTTCTTGTCGATTAAAACCGTTAAAAGGCCGGCCCCGAACGGAGACTAATAATCAGATTTCCTCAGCTCAGTGCACAGTTTGCAGAGACTCCTCATTCCCTTGTAACACCAAACCGACTGCCACCATTTGGCTGAAAAACTTCCCCTTTCCATCCTAAAAACGTGACTTTCTTGAGGTGAGAAATTCAATTCCAGCAGAATGTTCAAAGTTTCTGTTTTGACCGCTCTACTTCAATATTTACGGTAAATCCACTCGCTGACTAGCGTGAAGACGTTTCTCCGGAATCCATCTTCGTCTCCCGAGTTCAGTTAACCCAACGGTAGGCTATCCGCGGTGGCTGTGAATGCAGCTTAGGGCTACCGTGAATGCAAACGTGGAAGGCGGCATCAAACCCGCCGCTTCCTGTGAGTAAGCACGGCGATCAATCTCAAAGGCAGAATTTTCCTGCTTTCACTTGACGTGACAGGAGAAACCCGATTTCTTTTGAATGTTGATATCTCAGTCATATGTCGTCTCGACCATTCGATATAGGCATCGCTTTTGAAGCTTGATTTATGCCCCTTTCATGAAAAACATAACTGAAAAAATATGCGACAAGCGATTGCTTTTTTTACATGCAGAGTCACAAATGTGGTTCCCGCCTGACCGCACCCGTAGCGAGCAGGCAGCATTTTGCAGTGCTTGGGGACGGTACCTTGATCATGAGTGCCTCGGTGGTACTTTTACCGGGCCGAGATTTGTTAGAACCGGTGACTTTTCGATCTTGTGGCGAACACTCTAACCACTACACTACCAACGGTCAGTCTCGGACAGTCTCCTTGGAGCGACCTGGTGTTAAGGGTACTCAATGGTGGTACTTCTGGCAGTACTGCCAGGGAGCTGAATTTGAGCCTATGATTGTCCAGATTGGAAACACTCTGATCTTTCGGGGAGCAGCTTCATTCTTACCAACTAAGGGGCAGTTGATAGCGTAACGGTTAAGGCGTTCGGCCTGATTGGAAGATCGCCAACTAAAGGTACCACTGAGGTGGTCATGAGCAAGGCACCGTCCCCAAGCACTGCTCCCCAGGCTCTGCCCATGTCAGCTGCCCACTGCTCCTTCACGGATGGGTCAAATGCAGAGGTCACATTTGGTTGTGGTGCACTGTGTGCCGTGCTGTGGTCTCAACGACAAATAATCAGTCACTTTCATCGCTCTTGTCTATTCACAACCTCTTTGTGCCTGTAATGTGTCAAATAAAGGCCACGCCCGGCCGTGGTTTTATCATTGAAGTTCTCAAATCTTGTCTTGTCTCGCTCTTCTGAATCTAATCCTCATGTATCGCCTCGCCTCGTCACAACCCCAGCCATTTATTACATGCAGCGCCACAAATATTGTAAATATCATTTTTATCATGCCTCATTTCAACCAATTTGAAAGCTAATGTACTGCTTTTACGTATGAGTCACAACAACGCTTTGCCGCAGCGGGGTCGCAATCTAAGGGCACTTGGATTCGTTCACGAGTTCCCTGCCTTCGTTTCTTTTTCCCTTTCCTTTTGATCCGAATGTGGCCGTTGCTCCAAGGTAGCGGAAGACGAGGAGCGGCTGAATTAATGGGGCCTCGCTTCCAGAGAGGGGCCTTCATTACCGCTTTTCTAATGCATGCTAAATTGATTTACTGAGTAACTTGTATTCATAATATCTGCTCCTTTATTGATTTCTTCCAAAAAAAAAAAGAAGAGGGGAGAGAGAGAGATGGCTAGCACAGAGGGAATCAAGGAGCCTCAAACTCATTAAAGTTGAGCTTTTTTCACTCCCAAAACCCCAGCCAAAGACAGCCTGGCTTCCTGTGGTCACTTTGCCAGCTGCCAGATCCGGATCTGGAACAGTGAAGCTCTCTGTTCCCAAGGAAACCGGCCCGAGGGAAGAGGGGGGAATTGTAGCACTTGTCGTTTATTCATTGGGATTCTTACGATTCCTTTTTATTTAAATGAGTTAGTCAGGTTTTCGGGGAGTCATTGTGACTTTGATGGGTGTGTGTGTGTGTGTGTGTGTGCGCGCACATTCTGTGTTGATGGGAATTCGCTCTTGCTGGGCAGAACACATTCTATTGAACGACACGCTGTCACCTTTTAATCAGGGCCTGATTGGGCTGTGTGTGTGTGTGTACAGGCAGGGAGAGAGAGATTTATGAATGGGGTTGGTGCTGAAGTGCCTCTTCTTTCTCTCGAGGGGCTAGCTGACCTGCACCTGAATGCTCAGTACAGCTGTGGTTACAGGGAGGCTGCTTGGCCCTGTGACTCAGTCTCAGGACTGCTCAGTGCCGTGAGCTGAGATGATGATGATGGTGATGATGATGGTGATGATGATGATGATGATGGGGACCCAGTGCTGCTATTGCACTCACTGCACTTCTCTTTCTTTCCTGTCTCTAAGTCCCACTCTTTGACAAAGCCCTCCCCTTGCTCTTCTCTCAGGTATCTATCTCTCTCCCAATTCGTTCATTCTCCCTCTTTCTAGCTTTCTTTCTCCCTCTTGCTCTCTCGCGCACTCTTTCTTTCTCTCTCCCTCTTGCTCTCCTCCTCTCTTGCTTTTTTTTTTCTCTCTCCTCACACCTCTCCTCCTCTTGCTCTCTCTCTCACCCTCCTCCTCTTGCTCTTTTCTTCCTCTCACACCTCCTCTTGGCTCTCTTCTCTCCCTCCTCTTCTTTTTCTCTCCACACCTCCTCCACCCACTCCCTCCTCCTCTTTGGTTTCTCACCTCCTCCTCTTGGCTCTCCACCCTCCTCCTCTCTCTCTCTCACTCTCTCCTCCTCTCTTGCTGTTTCCACCTCTCTTTGCTCTTTCTTTCATTCCTCCCTCTTCATTCACTTTCTTCTAATTGTCTTTCTTATCTTTTTCTTTCTTTTTTTATCTTTTCTTTCCTCTTTCTTTTTGCCAATTTCTCTCCTGACTTTTAAGTTTCTCCCTGTCTCACCATTTTTACTCTATCTCCTTATCTTCCTCCTCTCTCTCTCTCTCTCTCTCTCTCTGTGACAGAGAGAGTTAAATAGCAGTCACATACCTGGCGCCAAGGGAACAAACAAGAATGGTTGGTTGCAAGATGGAAGGTCGCTTTGGCCTAGGGCAGCGAGGACGTGTGTGTGTTTGTGTGCGGTGGTAAGGTAGCATGCCAAGGCTCTCCTGCCAAGAGCAGTCGAACCAAGGATTCATGGGTCAGCTTGTGTTTTCATACGCCCGCGTCCTTGCCTGTCTGCGTGTCTCGTAGCCCATCGACATGTCAGGGTCATCACGGTGGCGACGGATCAGCTGCGTCCAGTTAAGCGCCACAAGAGCACCGTGACAGTCACCGCGGTAACGAGGGCCGACACGCTAATCTGGATGCCTCTGATTGGTCCTGCAGGTTTGATTAAAAGTCAGCTTGTGTCAGTGCGCCAGGGCATGGTGTAGCATGGGATGATGAATGACCCTCTGTGTGTGTGTGTGTGTGGAGCCAGGAAGCTACATGCATTTAGATTTTCATTACCCCAGCCTTCTTCCTTCCTCTCTGACGGATGCCTCGTGATCCTATTTATTCCTGCGGCCTCGGGGTACACCTGAATACCAGAGTTTGACCCCTGTGTTTTGATGTACCGTGGTTACGCCTGGTAAGGTTCGTGTGTGTGTGTACACCGGATCGAATCGCTTTTTTTCCCCACCATCCCCCTTCTCTCAGTGCTAGCCTCTCGTGACAGGGAGTGAACGTTCATAAAAAACGTCACTCTTGCTCCCCTCTTGGCTCCAGGACCAGAACCCACATGTAAAAGGGTTGTGTGAAATACACTAGCTACTGACTGCTCCTGACCAAAACTCTGAATCTAACAAATGCCACAGAGGTACTCACATTTACAGGGCAGCTGGTTGCGTAACGGATAGGGAGTTCGCCCCATGATCGGAAGGTCGGTGGTTCAAATCCCAGACTGGTAAAAATATCACTGAGGTAGCTATTCATGAGCAAGATACTGTCCCCAACTACTGTTCTCGTCAGCTGCCCTCTTCTCCTTCACAGATGCGTCAAATGCAGAGGTCACTTCTGGTTGTGGCGCATTGTGTGCTACTCTGCGTGTGTTCACAATAAAATCGCCACCGCTTTCACTTCAGAAGAGTAAATTTCGGCAAGGCCCTGAACGAATGGGGGGCATGTGGTTGCGTAACGCAGTGACGAGATGTGATGCTCATGGTCACTGGGGGGTAGGCCCCCTGGGGTGCGTCCAGTTCTCCACCTGGCTGGGGTGAGTAATAGGGCCTGTCTGTGTTTCTGTGTAAGTTTCTGCGTAGCCTGATTGAAGATCAGCACCTGACAGCGCCCAGTAACAAGCCAATGCAAGGCAGCTCATGTCCGGATCCATCATATATGGGTTATGTTAGTTTTGTCTAACGATGAAAGATGCTACGCAGCACGAATCGACAGAGTCTGCTCAAAAAGTATTTTAAAACTCTCTTTCAAATAATGTTGTTCAGTAAATGTAATGCAAGCAGGTATCGATAGCAGAGCATGAGCGGAGCTGAGCGTGAGTATTTTAATTTCACCGCCTGCGGCTATCAGAGTTCCTTTGTCAGTGATCTTGGTATTTTTCCTCCACATCCGTCTCCGTATGCGGCACTAAGGAGGCACATAACTGGAGTGTTGTCGTTTGATCCGTGATGATGATGTGAGTGATATTGACATTAAGCGGAGGAACTTAAGAGTTTCTTTGTATCTTGATGTGAAAAGAAACTCTATGTCGCCAAAAATGCCGTCATCCCGCCTCCTGATTTTTAAAGCGTAACACTTTTTGATCATTGCTTCAAGCAGGGGTGAATTCGGGGTAGATTTGGCATACAGCAGATTCATGGTGTGGCAACATTTGGAGCCAAATTGAGCTGGTAGACAGAGTGACCGCCTCAACCTTAGAAAAACACCGCCCGAGGAAATTCCGCCACACGCTACCCAAAAAAAAAAAAAAAAACAAAAAAAACTAGTGGCATTACGTTAGCTGAAAAATATGAATTAATGTTTTGGAATGCATGAATCAATTTGGAATCAACAGAATCACGATTTGATTCGATTTGATTTATAAGTGTGTAAGGTATATATATATATATATATATATATATATATATATATATATATATATATATATATATATATATAATGCCGCAGCTTTTAGAAAGCAGTCGGTAGCGTGACAGTTAGGGCGTTCGACCTGTGATCGGAAGGTCGCTGGTTCGAATCCAAGACACTGCTTCCCGGGTCCTGCCCTAGTTAGCTGCGCACTGCTCCTTCGCAGACGTCACATTACACGGTGGTGCACCGTGTGGTGTGTTCACAATGACAAATAATCACTCACTTTCATTTTACATCATAGCTACTCTATTAGCAACCGTACCAGTCACGTGTGGCTTGGGCGCATGTTAGCATGTCAGCGTGACTGCCCACTTATGAATTATGAAATAGTATTTGCAATCATTTCACTAATTGCTTTCAGAACGGTCACAGTGAGGTATTAGCAGCCCTGGGTTGCTTACTTCAGTGTAAACAGGGCACTGACCCTGTGGCACGACGCTCGGGGTCTTAATAAGGATTATTGTGATTACGGCTTAATCCATATCCGTTTAAAGCTATATCCAGTCTTTCATTTCATATCTACTTGTTATAGACCTCCACAAATCCACAGATTGTTTTATGGCGATTGGTCTCGTAAGAATGGCGGGGATTTGGAAGTAGACATTAAATTGATATTTCGATTCCGATGTTTAGTTCCCAAAGTAGAAAAATATTCCTCTGCCTAATAAATTGTCGTTTTTTTTCCGATCATGTGACAGCTGTGGGCCAACTACGAGGAGAAGCCGACGGAAGACGTGGCCCAGGTGTCGGAGGAGAAGGAGCGCGTGGCCAACTACAGGCCTGTCTACGTCACCGAGATCACGGATGGACTTCACGTCTACGCGCAGGACGTGGAAACCGGTCAGTACCATTGTTGCTCGGCCGTTCCAAAACATGCACATACAGATGTCCTGACATTTTTCTTTAGGACTGGTTCATTAATTTAGTTCTTCATCAGTGATGGCCCAGATGAAGCAAAACAGGCCTAAACCTTGATACTACCACCACCATGTTTCACAGCTGGGATTAGGTTCTTATGTGGTACTGCGGGGGTTTTCTTTTTCATATATAACACCTCTTCTTTAACTTCGTCAGCCCGACACTCGCAATTTGTGCTATTAATTAGTTTTTTAATACCTCACAATCCTTTTAACTTGCGGAAACCTCACACAAACCTCACGTCAGAATCGCAAGACTTTGAACTTACTTTGAACCGGACATTATAGTGCACAAAAACAGAAGTAATCACGTAAAAATGAATAAGTGACATTCTTCGCAATGTAAACACGCACCGCATGCGAGTCTGACGGGTAAGTGCAGCATTCACTACAGCGCTCCAGTTCTGTCAAAACACCCCTTTTATTACAGACCAAACTCAGATTTTAGCTGATAAATAACAACCAGCATTCTACTCACAGTACAGCCGTTGACTTGATATTTTTATTGTTTATTCCGGGCATGACTCAATGACGTTATTGCGACGTGGCTCTGAGGTGCGTGATGGGGGGTTGTGGAAAATGTAGTTCTTTCCCAGAAAAGCAGCTCATTTTATAGGCCAAAATGAGGCCAAACTGGCTTAAAAATGACCCAAAAGCTTCAGTATTTCTTCATTTTCAATTGATCAGAAAATCATTTCTTCCATTTTATAATGTTATGTTTTCTAAATATAGAAAAACACATTTGTTATCATTTAATTCCATATCTAGATTGATAGCAAATGGATAAAGAAGTGTTTCTGCCTGGCACTAACCTTATTTTGCTTCATAGTACGAAGCCATAGAATGTGCCTGACAATGACAATGTTCAGCAGGTTTGTACTACAAAAAGCTAAAAAAGTCAAAAATCTCTGCAGGCGCAGGTCACTTTCAAGACTGTCAGTATTTACACATCAAACGGTGCCACATCTGAGTAGCGCGGGACGTCCTGAACACAACAACATAAAGCATGTATGGCTAACATCTACACACACACTAGAATAAGCTATAAACAAAGACAGAGAAAAAACACTCAGGGGTGTAATGGTTAAACTAGATACTTCTATTCTGGGCTCATCTGTCCGCAGAACATTTCCCTAAAACCCCTCTAGCCCGTCCACATCATCTTAAGCAGGCTTTAGACGGGCAGCAGTGTTATCTTGAGGAGCAGCGGCTTTTAGGAAGGGAGTGTTGAGTTTTATTAGATCCCCTTAATTTAAGTCATTTAAGAATCTAGAATAAAAAGCTGTGTTGTTAAAAAAGTGTAGACCTCAAAAGGCCAAGTGGCCAATTTTTATTAATGATTTTTACTTTTAGTGCCTATTGTATTTTATTATGTGATGGACGTAAAATATAAAAATAAAATGATGAGCAAAAATCACTGTAATGTGATCCTTATAAATCAAGTTGCCAATGCACACATGCTTCTTCAGCTTTAGAAAACACTTTCTGCTTTGCCGTTCAGCTACAGGCGCAAGAGTGCAGCTTTAAGGGGATTGACGTCACCCATTTGTTGGCTTTTGGCCAGTGTTGATTGATTCTGTCTTTTGCTAATCAAATTCTGTGTGTAAGCTCAAATTCTGGCTAAAACTCTCTGGTCGTTGGTGTGGACATCACAACCGCTGGTAAAGCTGTGTGGCGTTTCTCATGCGTGGTCAAGTTTGAAAACATTGCAGGTTATGTTGTCCCCGGACCAACAAAAGCCACGGGCGTTTTCCCCATTTATATTCCTTCTCCTACATGTGAGCGGAGCCGGGCATTAAACATGCCACTGGAATGGCCCACAGTCCCGGCCTGGTCAGGCAAGAGACCATCGACCTGCGGTGATTCAGCAGCACCGCGTTTAACGCCCGCCTGCACATTTTACACGCACGCAAACGTTTGCCTTCTCTGCCGCTCGCACGCCTGTGTGTGTGTGTGTATGTGTGTTTTGTCATAATAGAGGTCCCACGTCTCGTTCTGGCGCTGGACTTCTTTGGCGAGGCCGTAAAATTGACTTTCCTCGTCTCTTAATGCGCCCTAATGCGATAATTAATTAATTTGCATGAATTTACAGCGGATCCCGCGTCACGGGGACCGTGACAATCCCATCGAGCGGCGGCCCGGCCCGGCCCTGCCCTGCCCCAAATTACAGAGTTGCAGGTGCTCGGATGGGGTCGGGACAATGATGTGCGGAAAGACGGAGGAGAAACAGCACGGGGTCCCCCGTCTTTCCTCCATGTTTTCGTCCTGCCTTTATTTGCATATGTGACCCGATCTGCCGTAATGAGTCGGAAGTCGGCGTTCTGTTTATTTAGATACGGGCCCATGATGTTTTTGGGTCTTATATGAAAGAAAAGGTCTTCAAAATTAATCTGGTCTCCAAAAAAGATTTAGTGATGTTTTTCCAACATAATCGGCCCGTACGTAAATCAATAGAACGCCGACTTCCGACTCATTACGGCAGATCGGGTCCCGTATGACCTTTTGTCCTTCTGCTCTCGAGTTAAGCCCTTAAAACACATGATGCACGTGGTTGCCTTTTTTTTCTTGCGCGCACACACACACACACACACACACACTCATTCGTTGTAGTTGGGTGCCTTTGTTTTAATTTGCGCGCAGTGGGGGCTGTAAGGGACAGAGTTCGGAGCTTCAGCATGTGTGCTGTTCTTTGATTCCCAGTTTTTAATTGGGCAATGTTTTTCGTAGAGAGACAGAGAGCAAAACAAGGGGGAGGGAAATGGGCCGAGGAAAGGAGAAGGGAGCGACAGGGCGGGAGGGAAGGGGATGGCAGAGTCACAGGGGGTAATTTTGGTCATATTTAAGCCCTGCTGAAAATAACAATCCTTTTTTTTTTCTTTCTAATGAGCAGATTTCCTCCCCAAATCTATTTCTACTCACGCTCGTCCTCCCCCTCCTCCTCCTCCTCCTCTCTCTCTCTCTCTCTCTCTCTCTCTCTCTGCATTAAGGATGCCTTCATCCTTGAAGAGTACTTCAAAGCGCGGTCCTATAAATTTCTACATGCCGGGCACTTTGCAGTTTCATTACCAGTTTTTCACTTCATCTTCACAAAGCCAAAAAAATTCTAATGGAGCCAGACTCCGATTTCAGAAGCACTTTGAAGATAGGCTTCGAGATTGGACCATCACTTTTTACGTCAGGCTTTGTCGTTTTTCGGCCCACGTTCCGTTCAGGGTCTGAAATGGTCCTGCCGTCGCTCTCGATTATTGGTCATGAGCATAACTCAGGCCATGTCCACACGTACACGGGTATTTGTGAAAACGGAGGGTTTTCTACGAGTTTTGGCCTTTCGTCCACACGTAAACGGCCTTTTGGGTCAGTGAAAACGGGGTTTTTTGAAAACTCCGGCCAAAGTGGCGATTTTTAAAACTCTGTTTCTGCGTTTAGGTGTGGACAAGACAAACGAAGATTTTGCAAAACGGAGCGTTTCGCGTCACACCGCGCGCCACTCATATGACCTCACGGTACGCGCCGTGTGTACATTAGGTTTTCATCTACAATGCAAGGCACTCTTTTGACAGCGTTTCTAGCGATTGCGTATGGACGGAGATATTTTTGAAAACGTGCTTGTGTGGACGCAATTTGCAAAAAAAAAAAAAAAGAAAACGGAAAATCTCCGTTTTCAGAAATACCTGTGTATGTGTGAACGTGGCCTTAGTTTTAGCAAATCCAACGTCAGAGATTAAGCGTACGTTCTGCGTTCACTCAAAGACGTGCTGTGTAATATAAGTAGCAAAATTTTGTTCACGTTTTTCTTTACAAATTCTGTCATGTTTGTCAGCAGTAATGTGTTTGGGACATTTGTTATACTTTCTCTTTGGCACTTCCAGGCAAAAGAAACATGCTACGAGATTATAGTAAAAACAATTTCCCGTTGGCTAGAGCATACCATACACTGCGGTACAACCGAAGTCCAGAACAGGCAAACTTCCTTCAGGGGTCTAAAGGAATAGATGACTGGGAGATGTACCATAATATCGGAATCATATCGGAATCAGTCTATAACTGCTTTATGTCAAGCCATCGGTGTCGGACCGATGCTTAGATTTGCTCGGTATTTTATGATGCATTTACTGTGCGTCAGAAAGGTAGCGTTTGTGCCAGGCATGTCAAAAGTGGAGCTCGGATTTCATACGGCCCGCGCCTTCTGTCTTAAAATGTATGTTGTTATTTTGTCCCAAAATTCCAGGCACGCAGTAGAATGTTTGTAAGATTATAAATGTTAAATAAGATCCTTTGCTTTCTGAAGGCCTTCTCTTCTCTTAGACAGACTTGGGCTGAATACCTCTGATAAGCTGTGACCACCGCTTGCTCCTTAGCATCAAGTTAGCAATGCTACTATAAATGGACATCATTCAATTTCTGACCTTTTCTGGCCGGCCGCCACTTCGTGCTGCCGGCACTGCCTCGCAGCGAATGAAGTATGAAGACAGCCCCATGTTTGGAAGCTGGGGGTCAGCGCTGGCTTTTATTAAAGCAGAGCTGTAGAAAAGGTGTCGGAGAACCTGGGGCTAGTCGCATAGCAAGAAAGAAGGTCTGAATTCCTTCACCCCGGCCGGCGCAACGCATCCTCCTGGCCGCCTGGTTTGCAAGACATTCGGTTCCGCCTCCCCGCCTCCCGGAGCTCGCTGCAACGTTTACGACGCTTTGCTGCTGCCATTTCAGAATTTTCCTCCCCGACTCCGAAGCCGGGTGTCGGCTAGATCGATATTTCGTCGAGCCTCCCATGTGTAAAAAGGGATGTTTGTTTTATGTGTGAAGTGCGGCGAGACGAGGCTCCGAGACGAGAACGTTTCATGTTCAAAGAGGGAGCACTGCACCTAATCTCTGCTTTGAGCATCGTCAGAAGTCTCTCTCTATCTGTTGTAGTTATGATCTTCCAAACATTCGACTTGAGCTTGCTGAGTTCCGTAGGTGCTCGTAGGTACTCCAGCGCCGAATTCTCTGAACGGACCAGATTCCGCTCGGCTGCTTTTATGTGACGTTAAAACAAAGTGTAAATAACACTGGAGGCTTATTGGTGGGAGCTGATATCCCCAGTTCTTATCAGCGCCATGAGCCGTGCACCTACTCTCGGGCGTCCGATTGAGATCATCTTATCGCCTAATATCGCTTAATGGTCTCCTGATAGCGAAGCGTTTGCTTCCTAATATCTCCTTTCACCCGGTCCTGGGGGACAGGCAGCCGAGCACGCTTTGCCAGTCTTACTTTCCGCTTTCCTTTCTTTCTCTCCCTCGGTCTCTTAATTAATGGGATTTAATTACTCGATGTGAAATGTGCAGAGGCAAATGTGTTCAGGGGCAAACGACTTTCGCTAAGGCAGAGCCGAGCCGAATATAGATGTTGTGTTTGTGAGGACATCCCGGGTCGGAGGTGGAGTGCTGAGCAAGTTTAGAGTCGGAATGGCATTATGGGACGCATCACGTTTTTTGTACCGATCAGGTTTTTAGTGCTGTTTGGCCCGAATGTCTTGATAGTCTTCATGGGAAACGCCAAAGCTTGAACGCTTACTGTTTAACACGCTTTTTACGCAGAAAATGACAGTTTTTAGGTTCTAGAGCGACTAGGTTTTAAGCGTCTTGCTCATGAACCCAACTTGGGCTTTACTGACCTTAATGGGATTCAAACTCCCAGTTTATTGGTCACCAACAGAAGATTTCCAGTCACTCGGGCTAATGGGGTACCACCTCCCTGATTAGGTGAAAATATTATTTCTCCTCAACTTAACAATGGAGGTTTATTTTTTACTGATCTACCATGACGGGCGGTACGTTATATCACCTTGCCCAGGGGTACTCAATTCCGGTCCTGGAGGGTTTCCATTCTACCTGATCAGTCTCTTCTGGTGGTTATCTACCTGAGACCAGGTGTGAAACCAGGTTCTGAAGGACCCTGCCCTAGCCCTAGGGTAGAGTGGATCACCAATCTTCGCTTAAGCACTACACTTGCTCAGAGTCCACTTCTTTCTAGTATTTCTTCAGGTTTGGCGCTGATCTTATGATCATCTTTATGGCAAACCCCTGAAGCTGAAATTTAGCAGAATTTGTAGTTAATATCTCAACATGAGCTGTTTCCAGGTCCGATGAGCTTTTATTCTCGAGTTGAATTTGTAGCAGGCTGGATCGCCTCTTCTTCCTGTGGTTCTTTATAAACATTCGGGATGTTGGGTGATTGTGAAAAACTTGTTTTGGTGGGGCTGTGGACATGAGGTTGTGGGTTCGAATCCAGAGCTACAATCAGCTACAATCAGCTAGAGTCCCTGAGCTAGACCTTTAACCCCAGGTGTCTCCAGGGAGACTGGAAGTCACTCTGGATAAGAGCTTCCGCTAAGCTATGCCGTAAATGTAAATGCTTTATGTTTCGTAGTTTTTAATTAGACTTTACGTTTTGAAGTCGACCAGTATTGGTTTTTCAGGGCTGATATCGATACCGATTATTGCTAGTTAACATGGCCGGTAAATGACAATTTTTTAATTATTATTATTTTTTTTTTTATTATACATGCTCCAAGCTCAGCTGAATCTCTCCTCTTCTCCTTCTCGGAGCTTAACGCTGCGCTTGTGTGAGTGTGGTGAGAGTGACAACAATGCCTCAGCGTTGACTGGCTACTACTCGTGTGACACCAAGCCAATCAAAGACCGTTGTGGGCGGGACGTGAAATGAAGCAGCGAGTTAAGAGCAAACTGCAGTGGAGCACACCTTGTAATTAATTAACATAAGTGATGATCAAAATTAAACACTGATGCCGATAATCGGCAAAATACCTAATGCCGTCCCCGATAATCGTTCGACCCTCACTTTACATAGCTGTTGGAATGGAAAAAGATCTGTTAATGTGCACGAAGTTTGTGGTTATTGTTTGCCCACCTTCCTAAATTCCGGCCTTATTGGTTTGAGGCCCCTCGCTCAAAAGCCGACTCCAAACTCAACCGCGCTTGTCTTCGGCATCGGCAGCGTCGAAGGGATCCTCCACTTCGCGTTATGGCGCCGAGTTCTGGATCTGGCACCACTTCAGCACTTAATGAGTGGCTTCTTTCCCAGAGCCAGGTGCTACTCAGTCCACATTACTCACACTCCAACTTTACGCCCAGCAGCTGCTTCCCGCCAAATGAAGTCCGTTCCGCCCAAATACCGGGCCCACTGCTCAGGAGAGGCCAACAGTGCAGCGGGGAAAAAAAGACCATTTTCCAAATTTGATACATTTTGGTTGTATGACAAATTTCCATCCAACTGCACGATCTATTTAAAAAGCAACTTAGCGTGCTTAGATGTGCACCGTTTGAAATGTCCAGTAGCTGTAGATATTCAGTAAATGTGTAGAAATTTGGACCCTCAAATGGTCTCTCTTCATAAATCTAAATACATTAAAACACATAACTTTTAATATTACTGTACATTTCTAAAGTACAGTGACGCCTCGCCTTACGTCGTTTCGGCATGCGTCTTTTTTAAAGTTAATACGCTAATTCTCTAATAACAAAAGAAAAAATACAATTCTATAAAAATCACTGAGTCATTGTATTCAGACTTAAGCCGCTTAAAAACCAGTGCATAGAAGTGTAAATGACAAGCCTAATATATCCTGAAATATTTGATACATAAAACACTGTAAAATGTATATACTGTATACACATGGTCCCCAAGTTGCGAGGGTTTGACTTTTTTTTTTAATCTTATGACGATACAACAAAATAGTGAAAACAACAATAATAATAATAATAATAATAATAACCGTTTTGTTATAAGATTAGAATTAGTTTTAGACGCAGTACGTTCGGCATATTTCATTAAACATAAACAAATCCCTTATTTAAAACGTTTTTTCCCCCTTTTCTTCAGTGCACTTTCAAAACCCCTCCGTCGCCCCCAAGTCTTAACCTTAACACCACACTTCTCTTCTTGAAGGACCTTCTTGTTCCCTTCCTCCTTTAGTGCCCCCTAGGTGCCCTCCCTTTTCTTCGTGGGACTCAAGTGGCAAAGGGCACAGCCGCAAGCGTCGGTCTATATTGGTTTCATTAAGAGGACATGAGTGTTAGCATTTCATATCGATTTCAGAGGGAGAAGACACTTGGCAGCCGCTGTAATAATAGATGCTGTTTGAAGCGCTCTTGATATGTTCCCCGCCCTAGCGCGAGTGTGGCTAGACCCTCTAATCTCGGCCAGTGATCTTCTGCTTTTCCCCTTTGTAGTCTGTTTGCTCATAGCGTAGTCTTTAACGAAAGGAGATTTCCTGCTGTTGGACACTTTTGGTGTTTGGGTTGAAGGCCACATGTGGCTGCCAGCGGTGCTTTAGCCTGGGCGGGATGTTTTCGGTGTCCAAAGCACAAGGCCTCAGATTTCTGATTGGTTAAGAGTATTGTAGCCAATCAGAGACTGCTGTGGGCGGGACATTGAATGAAGCAGCGAGCTGAGAGCAAACGGCACAGAGAGAAGAGACGGCAGTGGAGCTACAGTAGCGCACCTTGTAATTACTTAATATCAGTGACGGTGCCTAATATTGTCCTCTGATAATCGTCCGGTCTGATAATTGGTCAACCCCTACTCATGAACAAGGTGCCGTCCCCAAGCGCTGCTCATATTAGCTGCCCACAGCTCCTTCGCAGTGCTGTGCTGTGCTGTGTTCACAATGTCAAACACTTAATGTAACTTTCACTTGTATCTAGACTTTAGTGACCAGCTGATGACTAACTAGAGTGCTAAGTACTACCTTTTTTTTCCCCCAAAATCCAGTCAGAGTACAAGTTGCTACCTACCCGGTCAAAACATGAAAGCTTTTAGGAAAGTGCCCCAAATACGCTGTTTTCAGGAAACTGAATAGTTAAGTAAGAGAGTGCAGAGAGTTCCCTCTGTGCTGCTTGAAGAGACAGGTCTTCACACGACGTTTGAAGACAGCAAGGGATTCAGCGGTTCTGATCTGAAGGAGAGGTTGGTTCCACCCCTGAGGTGCAGGGCTCAGAAGAGCCTTGATGCAGGTGGTTCTCTTCTTTTAAGTAGCGGGTGGCCTAGACGAGCAGCTCTTGAAGGTCTGAGAGGGCGGCCTTGATAAAGAATTTGATCAGTGGCAACATGTAAGGAAGGGCAGGTCCGTTTTTTACTCCACTCCTTTGGTACCGTGGCGTTACAGTTGAGAAGTTTTTGGAAAAGTTGTCCTCACTGAACACGCCATAGAAAGTAATCATCTCAGATTTCGACGTGGATCCGTGCTTAAATGGGACACGAAACGCTCAGGCGCGTTTGAGATTGAATCAAGTACGTGTGCAGTGTGACTGAAAACAAGGACAAGCACATTTTAACCAGTTCAAGGCTCAGTTGTGTCGATGGGTGTTGTTCTTCCCTTCTGCTACTGAAAACAACCTTTTGGTGAATAGAATTTGATGAGAAGAACGTAGTTAGCTTCAGGACCGGTGCTAGTTTTCACTCTTTCCTTTTCTTGAATAAACATACCGTGCAGTTTAGTTATTTTCTTTTTAAGCCTGATTATCCATTTAGTCTTAGCGTATTTCACTTCGCACTTCTTTACCATCTCCGCCGAGGTGAATAGCAGTCATCGCCACGGTTGGCCCTTCAGAAGCAGCAGAAACGAAGAGCGCTCCACGTTTCCGAGTTCCTTACGCCGCGGGGCTTCGTGGGTAATTCTGGAGACCCGCGCAATCAAAATAAAGCAGCCCATTTGCTCCCAGCAGCACAATGTGAGGAAATAAGCCCCAGATGCTGCCTCCGTTCTCCCTCAACCATCGCTCCCGAATTACCGAGCTGTAATTTAGCGCACAGCTCCCTGATTGCCTCGTTCTCCTCCCCCCCACACCTCCCTCTCTGCTCTCGGCCCTGCCACCCAGCCACTGTTAGTCTTGAAATAGCCCTTTAGTCTCCTTTCTGTTTGTGTGGCCCATCCAAATAACCCCCAAATCCCCAGGAGGAGCCTTCTGATGGTTTGCGCTTTCCCTTTTCCAAGGTGAAATGTCTTCCTCTAGAGTTTAGGAACTTTCTAGGGAGCATCGATCCCTAACGGACTCTTTCACATGTATAAGATGATCCTATAAGGGAAAGCTTCATGATGATTCGTCGTTATCATGGATATTTAATGGGTCAAGCGGTCAGCTGTAAGGATGAGTATCATTAAGCTTTGATACTTGGTCCGGTACTTTAACAGTATTTTTATCTGTACTTTATAAAGAAAAAATCGAATTAACAACATAATTAACATTGCTTGATTTAACAAATCACTATAATATTAGATCAATTGTATTCATGTGATTATGTACGTGTTGGTGGTTGCAGGTTGCAGGTTTGACCGGTAAAGGTACCAGTGAGGTACTCATGAGCAAGGTACCGTCCTCAAGGACCGCTCCCTGGGCACTGCCCTTGTCGGCTGCCCACTGCTCCTTCACGGATGGGTCAAATGTCTTGTTTCGTTGTGGTGCACTGTGCTGTGGTGTGTTCACAATGACAAATAATCACTCATGTTCAGTTTTACATTTGTGTGCATGCTGTGACCGATCAGGCCGACTCCGCCGGATGTCAATATCCAAATCACATAGAGCCATAAGTAAAACTGAACTTGGTGCATACTCCCGCAGCGACGCCAGCGTCTGGGTGCATATGTGTGCAAGAGTTTCCCTGTGCATCGTGACGTAACGCTCTAGATTAATATCTAAATCGATAACGGAGCTGCTCAAATTAACTGGGAAGTTTCTCCATCATTTCTCCAGTACTGAAAGCAATACCGTTAACGGCACAGCTTATCGATGCCCCAGTCTTTAAAAATTTAGCCCCGAGACCTGTTTAGTACCGGGTTTCAGTACCAGTCCCTAGTCGGCTGAGAATCGGCACCGGGATATAATGGCATCGAAAAGAAACGTGCAGCCAAACGTATGGTGGGGCTGGAAATTTCCCAAACCTGTGATTTTTTTCCATATGTTCATATAAATATGAGTTAAAACCCTATGCCACTCCTTTCCAAAAAGATCATTGCTGGTCATCTAACGTTCACTAAAGATAAAGTGGACATTGTGGATAACACCAAAACGTCTTGGTTTAAAAGAAAGAAAGGAAAGCACTATATTCTGGCAGCATAAGCTTATTCCGTGTGTGAAATATGGCGGTGGTAGCATCTACAACCTCTTTACTGTCCCCGTTCCTTTGGGCTTGCGTTGGAGGCTTCCTCCCTCCATGTCCTACTTCCTCATGGTGGGAATTTCCAGCAAGTGCCCTAACACCAATTGTTATTTCAGCACTGAATACAAATGGGGTGGGTCTTCCCCCCATCGCCCATCTGCTTGTGATTCATTTTTAATGTGGTGTTATGTTGGTGGTGTAATTGCGTTTAGATTTGTGCGCTGGTGGTTTTGCCGTGTGCTGCTGCTGGGGTCCCTGTTTTTTTTATACGCGGTTTTCGTAATGGCGGTAGATAATGGGCTCCGGAAGTAGGCAGGAAGGGCTGACTTATTGTCTCTTGAATGTTTTATTTAAGACGGTGCGCCTCGCCGCACACCTCCGTGCCACGTTCACCAGTTTAACCCCTTTAATGCATTATGCACAGCGGAGGAGACGGCAGTGTCAATTCAAGTATCTTCGCTGTGGAAACGTTCTCAGATTTTCTTTTTGCTGAATGCTTAAAAGACGGGTTTAAAAGAGGAGGAAGTGCCTTTGGACAATAATAGATGCCGATCGTTTTGGCTTGGTTTGGGGTTTTTGGAGCGTCCGCCCTGCTGTGTTAAATGAGCCTTTCAACTGCCTTTTTTTCCTAGTGATTGACCACATTGCTATCAGCTGTGAAGGTTTCACTCTCTCTCTCCTTCTCTCTCCTCCTCCTCCTCCTCCCCCTTCTTCTGTCTTTTTTCCTCCTCCTTCTCTTTCACTCTCTTTCATCCTTCTTCTCCCCTTCCTCTCTCCTTCCATCTTACCATCTTAATTTCTCTCTCCCTTTCTCCTTCCTTCTCCCTCTCTCTCTCCCTCCATCTACTGTATCTCCCTCTCTTGCACTATTACTGTCCCCTTTTTCTTCCTCCTTCTCTTCCTGTTTTCCCTCTCTTCTTCTTCTTCTCCCTCCTTCCCTCTTTTCCGTCTCCCACCCATCCTCTCCCACTCTTCTTTTCCTCTTCCCCCACCAATGTTCCCCTTCTTTTCCACCATTCTTTCCCTCCCTCCCTCCCTCCCTCCATTTCTCAGAGCGGCACTGATCGTTGTCAGTCTTTGATATTGAGAAAGGCCTAATTTGAAGCCGTGCTCCACACTAAGACAGTTGACGAGTTGACGGAGGCCAACCGACCCGTTCTGCATATCTTCGCTGTTTTTCTATGCTAATGAATGCAGGTGCGGTTTATTTATAGCTTCGCGCGGCGTTCTACGGCGCCAGCGCGCGGCTCCTCGTAGCGGGACTGCGGTGGGGCGCGGTCGCAACGCCGAACGAAAGAAATGGGTCACCTTGATTCCCATTTCGGAGATTACCTCCGAATTATTTAAGACCGATCCGGAGTTATTGAGTCATTTGTGGCTGCCGCGCAAAGTGTAATTACGACGACAGCGCTTGGCGCTTTCGACCATTCCCTGAACAGTGACTTTGATCAGAGCGTCAGTCACCTTGAAGCTGGAGTTCCCGAGCCGCGACGGAGTCTTCGGAGCTCCATAAATTATAGACCGAGGTGGGAGGAGAAAGGGAACCTCCTCTAATGCAGGCAGAGGGAACTGTAAACGTCCTCGGGGACCGCTGGTGTCCTACACCTTGTTGCGCCATGCAACCCCCTTCCGAATTATTCTACCACTGGCTACTTTACGTACGCCGGTGTCGGTTTTAAAACAGTTTTCTCAAACCAACTTTTATTTTGAAATCATGCTCGATTGTGACATTGTATCTCCTTGAGTATACACCTCAAATTAATCCCAGCTCCTCGCTTTTATTGACCAGTCTGACCAATCAGCAGTCTGAGTGTGGACGGTCTGTAGACCAGTTTGTGAGTTGGAAAGCCAGATGGAGCGGCAGTAAAGCCAAACATTTGCAGACATTGCGGGCTGTTCTATTTTATATTTATGCCTTTTATCAGAGAGCAACTTTACAAACTGTTTATCCTGGAGCAGCTTGGGGTTAAGGGGTCTGGCACATGGGTCTAATGGTGATAGTGCAGGAGACAGGATAGAGCCAAACTATGACCCCTGCGTGCATGGACAAGTGTTTTGTGACTTTAAACTTAAAGGACTTATATATATTTTCCAATTTTTATTTGCAAGGGTTTTTTTTTTTTTCCCCTTTTAGTCTCGATTCCGGATTATTTCCTTTAATTTGGGTTTGATTCATGAAAGGTCAATCCACAAGAAAACCCTACTTCACATTTCAGGTTTTCTCAGTGCACAGTGGGTGTGTGTCTTTGATTTCGAGCATAAAAGAACCATGTAGTGTGAGATGGGGCAGTTTGTAGCGTTTATGACCTTTAGCTGACGCTCTCATCCAGAGGGACTTTCGTTTCTCCTCATTTCAGGCCCTCCCCTGACAGTAGCTTGGGGTTAAGGCGGGGGTAGGATTCGAACCCGCAACCTCTTGGTCCAGAGGCGAGTATCCTAACTGCTAGACCACCACCACCCCATAGGGTTAAGGAGTTGGCCCCGTTATCAGAGGGTCACCAGTTCAAGTCCCGAACCGATAGGTACCACTGAGGTACTCGTGAGCAAAGTACCGCCCCCAAGGACTGCTGCCAAAAAGCTGCCCACTGCTGCTTCACCGATAGGTCAAACGCAGAGGTCAGATTTTGTTGTGGTGTGCTGTGTTCACAATGACACTGACTTCATTAAATTCACTTCATTAAATTCTAGGGATGGACGTTACGGGAATTATTGGCCGATGCCGATATCTGATGTTTTTCCTGCTTATGTCTACCGATGCAGACGAGGAAGGCAGAGTTGAGTTTTGCCACAAAATAGCCGTGTACATCTTAATACAGAAGGCGCGGGACGTATAAAATCCCACCTCAGACTTTGGACATGCCTGGCCCAAGCGCTACCTTTCTCACATCCAATAAGCGTGTCATAAAATGTTGGATAAATCTAAGCATTGGTCCGACGCCGAAGACTTTTGAACAAGCTGTCACCGGCCAATTCCGATATGATTCCGATATTATCGTGCATCCCTATTAAATTCAGATCTCAGCTGACGTCCCAAAGCGTATCTCAGCGTATCCCCGGCTTTCCAGTCCTTCTAATTGGGTTAGCAGTACGAACATATTTAAAAAGACGTTTCCCCGCTGCAGACTTGCCTGCCTGGTGTTCGACAATTTTACCATTTGCACCACCGACTTCTGGTTAAACCTAGTTAAAGTCTGTCGGGTCACGTTAAGCATCTCGGTGCAACACTATCGGCCAGACCTGGCTCTCAACGATTATAAATGCTCATCAGCCGGTGCTCTTGGACCTGTACTTTAGTGGTATTAAGCTCTAAAAAGGCCATCAAACTCTTATTAGATGCTAAACGAACAGCCCCTAAGCGTAGCTCTTTAACAGAGGAGGAGCGTTGTGGATTTACAGCTGGTGCTAAAGCGCTGACCCTCGCTGTAATTAGAGAGGAGTCCCTGCTTACGTCCTTCAGCCGTTTCATGCTAAGAGCATCTAATGATCCATACATGGATACAGCGCAGGCCTCTTAAGTCCAGACGGGTGCCTTATGGGTCAGCGTGAGCTTTCACTAAATCATAATGCGGGAGTTTGTTAATGGGCTTTTCCTCGTCTGTAGATGTTGCAGGAACCGCGTAGGACATGTTGTGTTTACAGTCTACGTTGAGGAAGTGTCCTGCTGTTTAGTGCCTGTGACTGTTCTGTTGAGGTTGGGACCCTGCACTAGCTCAACCAGTTCAGTCACATCCATAACTCACATTATTTCCTCAGTATCACCACGTGAATTCATACCCTTTTGGCTTCAGTCAATGAGAGGTTGTTTAAAAAAATCACGCGGCTGCAGCTCGAGTCCAGTTTGGTCGCGAAAAAGGTGACGGAAGAAGCTTCAAAAGCTCAATGTTATCTTGTTACGTGAAGCAAAAAAAAATGTGAGCGCGCAAAACTTTCTCATAAGCGTTCGGTGCTTTCTTATGAGCACGCAATGCTTTCTCATGATCACTAAGCGCTTTCTCATGAGTACGCAATGCTGTCCCGTGAGCAGGCAGTACTTTCTAGTGATCGCGCAGTTCTTTCGCGCGATCACAAAATACTTTCATGTGATCACACAATGGTTTCTCGTGAGCACTCAGTGCTTTGTGGTGAGCATGCAACTTGTTCATGAGCTCTCAATACTATATTGACCCTCCACGGCAAAACCAGTCGCTTGTCGCCACGGAGGTTTTCGTAGAAAAACGAGCGTTTATGTTGCGTGGGGTAAAATTTTGGATTTTTGGTTTTTAGTGTTTTGAAACAGTGGAAGGTCTATACTGTACTGTTGTGAATAAATTTGGCTGAAAAACTTGCCCTTTCCATCCTAAAAACGTGACTTTCTTGAGGTGAGGAATTCTTAAAAGTTTCTGTTTTGACCGCTCTACTTCAATATTTGCGGTAAATCCACTCGTTGACTAGCGTGAAGATATTTCTCCGGAATCCATCTTCGTCTCCCGAGTTCAGTTAACCTAACGCGGGTAGGCTATCCGTGTGGCGCTGTGTAGATGCTGGCGTAGGCTACGTAAATAAGCGTGGCAGCGACCGCACCAGCGTCTGTGAGTGCTCGGCGATAGTCAACTTCAAAGGCAGATTTCTCCGTTTCTCACTTGGCGTGACAGGAAAACCCGACTCGCTGAGCGTTGATATCTCAGTCATATGTCGTCGCGATTCATTCCATATAGGTATCGTTTTGAAGTTTGATTTGCTGCCTTTCATGAAAACCTTAACTCAATTTTTTTGAAAAATTTGCGTTAGCGAGCCGTTTTGCGTGGGGAGAGATTCACATATTGCCATATTGCAATACATAGATATGCCATAAATAACGGATAACCTTTGAATCCTTAATTGTGATAAAATGTTTTAATTCGCACTAAGAAGTACAGAGTGAACGTACTCTTAATTATTATTACGCCTGTTAGGAAAAATGGTTGCCAAATTAAACCTGCATAAATGCTTATCAGATTATATCAGAGATATATATATATATATATATGTACTTGTTGATGGCAGCCCTACTTTATTCATCTTGGAAGCTAGCGATGCGGAAAAATTAAGACTATGGCTGACGTCCGCGTGCCTTAGCGAGCACCGATATTGATGGGTTAAATGAAAGCGTAAAGATTTATATAGCGTCGGGAGGACTCCCTCCCTCCCATCTCATTTATTATTTAATAAGCTCTCGCAGGGCTCTTAGAGGTGGAGCTGAGAATTAGGATCCCCGTTTAGGCTGGCGTGGCAGGAGTTCGCTCCAAACTTTTTAATGAGTTGATCATCAGCCCGGCATTCTGCGTTGTCTGATAGGCGGGGCATCATAAATATTTACCGGTGGGACTTTGCCTTTTTTTTTTCTCCCCCCACCCCACTCCTCCTCCTCTCCTCTCGTTGCTTTTCGCTGCTGTCTCCTAACGCCCCGATAGATGGGGGTTTCCGTGAATCTTGAGCGGATACGTTTTATTCCTCCGCTTTTACTCTTCGCTCCTTGTGCTAATTCCTCTTTAATAGCTACGACACTACCGGGTAGGTAGAAAATAGAACGCTTAGCCGTGCCGCTGGATTAGCGCCAAAACAACCTCTCATTGCTCTGCTCTACTCGCCTCTTAACTTTTTACACGGCCACAACTGGTGTTCCTTTGGCACTGTGTCTAGTGGAGTACAGTGTTGGCTGTGGCGGCTGACTTCCCCACGACAACGTGCTAGTACTGTTGCTCTCCTCCTCTCTTCCCCACTTTTTCCCTCCTTCATCCTCACTCTCTCTCTCTCGCTCACTCCCTCTCTACTTACCGTCTTGTCTGCTTTTTCTCTTTTTTCCCTCCCTCTCCTCTCTCTGTCTTCGTCTTTCCCTCCCTCTCTCTCCTCATTACTCTCTTCCTTCTGTACTTTCCTCTACGTTTTATCTTCCTCCTCCCTCTCTTTCTCTCCCCCTTTTTCTCCCCCTTCCTTCCCCTCTCCTTTGCTTTATTCCTCTCACTCCTCACTTCCTCCCTCCCTTCTACCCTTCTTCTTCCCTTGTTCAAATTCCCCCCCCGTCCTTTTCCTTCTTCTCTCTCTCCTTCCCTCTCATACTCCTGTTCTCTCCCACTCCCTTGCCCCCTTTCTCTCTCAACCCCTTCTTCCCTCTCTTCTTCCCCCTTCTCCTTCTCTCCCCCCCCCTTTCTTTCCTTTCTGCATATCTCACTCATTCTGCGTTCCCCCCTCCTTCTCTCTCCCTCTCTCCTTTCTTCTTCACTCTTGCCTCCTTCTCTCATTCTTTTTCTTCTTTACTTTCCTCTCTCCTCTACTTTATCTCCTTGTCTTCCTTCTCCCACTTCTTCGCTCCCTCTCTTCTTCCCTTATAATTTTCCTCTCTCTCCCTCTCATCCTCCCTCCCTTCTTCCTGTGCTTCTTTACCTCGTTTTCCTTGTCTCCTGTCCCTCCTTTTCCCTCATCTTTTCTTTTCTTTTCCTCTCTCCTACCCCACTTTTGTCCTCATTCTCCCTCTTTTGTCCTCTCTTCTTCTCCCTTCGTGTTGCCACCCTCATCATTCCACTCTCTCTTCCTCTGTCCCTCTCTCCCTACTTCTTCTTCTTCTTGTTCCTCCCCTTTTCTCTTTCGTCTTCTCACATTCTCTTCTTTCTGCACTTTCCTCTATCCTTGTTTCTCCCTCTCTTTCTCTCCCCCTCCCTCTTCCACCTTTCCTTCCCTTCTTATTCCTCTCCTTCCGTTACATTTCCACCTTTTTCCTCTCCTGTGCCCTCCTTCTCCTCTTTTTCCTTCCTCTCCTTCTCTCTTTCACTCTACGTCCTGCTCTTTTTCTCTCTCAACCCCTCCTTCCCTCTTACTCTTTCCCTTACTCTAACTATTCTCTATTCCCTCTTTCACCTTCCGGTTCTCTGTCTCACCCTCTCTCATCCTTCCCTCTTTCCAGTTCTCCTCCTCGCTCCTTTTCTTGCTCTTCTTCCCTCTGACTCCTTTTCTCTCTCTCTCTCTCTCTCTCCCTCAAATCCCCCTTTCACTCCCTCCATCTCTCTATCCCCCTCTCCTTCTTCGTCTCCCTCCCTCCTTTCCCCCTTTTTGATATTGGTGCCCCCACCAGCTGTGTTTTTCTCCGGGCTTTGCCGTAGTCCCCTTAAAACCTCACAGCTCAGCGATTACACTGATTGCCGCGTTGTTGGAGGAAACGATCGAGCGGCTGTGGGTCCTGCGCCGAAACAAACACCTCCACCCTGGCGCCCTTATTGGCAAGGAGGGGGAAGCAGCATAAATCCGCCTTTACGTTCATTGCCGCGCTTTCACGACAATCCCCTAATACCTTTTAATCCGGCCTCCCGAGTGCATCTTATAAACAGCGTCTGTGTTTAATTTATCGAACTGTGTTTTTGATCGAGTAAATGCCAGCGCTCCCCCTGTAACCCCCTCGCTTTTGCACACACCCCAAAAAAAATCTGTAGAATCAAATGGAATTGTGTGGTTGCTGCAGCCGCCCATCTCGACCGCGCTCAGGGACTTCCTGGGCAAGCCGCCCGTGGTCCAGTTACTCGGCCACCGTTGCCGTGTTTTCATTCCCGTAACTGTGTCCAAGCTCTCTTCCAAACCCAGATACGAGCACTAGACGGCCGAATCAGCCGGCATCCCTCTTTTGTCCTCCTTTTCTTTCTCTCTCTCCTCCTTCCTTCTTCTATCCTCCCTCTCTCTCTCTCTCTCTCTCTCTCTCCCATCACTTTCTCCCTGGTCTTCCTCCTCCCTCTTACTCCCTGATCTCCTCCGCTCCCTCCCCTTTCTCCTTTCCTTTTTTCTCTCCCTCCTTCTCTCTTCCTCCTTCTCACTCTTGCTCCCCGTCTTCTCTCTCTTTTCCGTTCTCTTTGCTAGACGGTAGCTCTTCACACAATTAAACGACTACATAGACTACGCAATTTCTCGAACCCAACATTTTAAGCAGTGCTTGGGGACGGTGCACTTGTACATGAGCACCTCAGTGGTACCTTTACCCATCCGGGACCTATACGGCGACCTTCAGAACGTGGGGCCGACTCCCTAACCATTACGCTATCGACTGCAAACACAATTTATTCAAATGTTCAATTTAATGGCGTTAACCCCAGACCCGTCACCGACCCCTCCTGAGCCTGCCGTTGAGGACAGGTCGATGTAAATAGAGCTGTAACTATCGATTCTTTGTAATCGAGTATTCTATCGATTTTCTTATCGATTAATAAAGTGTCCGGTAAATTAAAAAAGACAATACATTTGTTTTAGGCTTATTCTGAGTATTGTGGTAAAGTTATGTCATTAACTTTATGGTGTTTAATTTTGGGCCCTGCACTACTCATAGTTTGATGTGTAAATGCTGACATAGTTATGAAATCAGCACATTTCTGATGACTCATTTTTTATCTTTAGGTCAAATAAAAGAACTGAAAGAACAATGAAAGAACATGTTTTACTGCTAGTTTTTATCTATTGTGTCTATTTATTATCTATGGCGTAACATTCTAACACTTCTTTATCCGTTTGGTGTCCATCAGAATATAGAATAACATTTTTTTGATAAATACATTTTCTATATTTCTTCTTTCCTATTGATTACACTATAACATTATAAAATTTAAGTAAAAAAAAATCTGATCAACTGAAAATGAAGAAATACTGAAGTTTTTGATCCATTTTGAATCAATTGGCCTAGAAAATGTGCTACTTTTGGCTTTTTCTGGGGAGAACTACAGCTACAATCCCCTCATCCTCGGGGGCGTCTAATGTCGCGTTTAAGCGTCGTTCTGAATAAACTGTGGAAATCTCTGGGAAACTCAATAGCGGCTGTATTGTAGGTAAACGCTGCTTATTGTGGTTATTCAGCAGCTACATGTGCGTTTGTCTGTAATGAAGGTGCGTTTAAACTGAAGCGTTATGGCGAGTCATAGCGCTAATGTGGTGCTTTCGCGAACACAAGAGCGGCGTGTTTACATCGCCAAAAATGTCATTCATGGGTTTTTATGTATTTACTTCTGTTTTAGTGCACAGAATATCTCACAAATACCTTCACATACTGAGGGATCAGGTCTTGTCTTGATCGCGTCTCTAAAACAATGTGCATCATTAATAAGCATCCGTGAAGACCTAAGCGGCGCGTGCACTAAGCGAGTAGAAGCAGGTGCGCGCAACGATTCTGGAAGTACTTATAAACCATTGCATAATCGAATGATTAAAGTTATTAGAATAATCGTTTCAGCTGTATTCTTAAGCAACACTGGCGTTCTTCGATCTACTGTTGATCCCGGGGCTGGCAACCCTCTTCCTCTTCCTCCTGGTTATACGCGCAGGTGCCCAGCTGGAGAACCTGATGGAGGCCATGCGGGCGGAGATCACTGCCCAACCTTACGCCCGGTGGAGGCTCCTTCAGTGCGCTGAGAGGACTATTGCATTATAAGTTTGCCCACGGCGGGAGAATGGTGAGCACTTACTCTAACAAGCACTCCACGCTGCTTCTCCAGCTCGCCTAATGCACTGCAATAGGCCTGTAAACCAAGTGCACTACGTAATTAGGGCCGGTAACGACCGCGATCAACGCGCGGTCTGTAGCTACAACCTGAGGAGCGAAACCGTATCCTGTACATCATTAGTGTATAATGTGTAATTAAAAAGAATCACAACGAGTAGCCGGTTCAAAATCACTAAAATGACCAGTCTTAACATTCCTGTGGTCAGGGGTTGGAAGTAAGGAATTACAGCTACTCACGTTACTGTAATTAAGTGATTTTAGGTGCTTGTACTTTTTGGAGTATCTTTTTAAGTCTGTAATTCATTAATTATAGTATATATACAGGTTAAAATAGGTCTAGGAGCTCCTTCATGATGTCTCTGAGTTAGGGTGGGCGATATATCAGACATATACTCAATATCTCGGCATTCCGTAATGCGATGATAAATCCTAACGTTATTGTTAAAACAGACATATGTACTGCCCGACTTTTAGCGTTTTGCTTTTTCTGCCCGTCAAAGCGAACCTTTCGCTCCCCGCCCATCAGAAACTCTCCTAAGCGCATGCGGCGAATTTTTTGAACCGCTTTCGTTCGGCGTCTGCTCGCTCCCGCCTATGACGTCATCAACTCCAAAACTAGGCCTTAAATGGCTTGCTTACAAAATTCCATGACGTGAATTTCCAAAGTCGCCCAGCGCCAAATATGTGGCTTCGAGCACAAAATTAAGAAATCAGTGCGGTTGTGATAATATAAGCTCGCAAACTGTATTTTTCACTCTCAGAATGTCTTTTTCACTCTCGATGTATTCCGTGTCTCTGCATAAAAGTAAATTACCGTGGCTTTGCTCGGTGAAGTTTCTATTTCGCGGTTTTAAAAGCCGGGGTTTTGGCAGTTTCTGCCCGTGAATCCTGATGGCCGATGGCTCGGGTTTTGTGATTATTTGCATGCTACAGACAGTTTCTACAGAAAAACCAAAGGATGAAGAGTTATAGTTTATCGACATTATAATTATAATTTAATAGTTAGATCTTACACGTTTAATAAGCACGCAATCAATGGCTCCTCTTGCCCACTTGTCTGTCCCCAATATAAAGTATAAAGTTTGCTATATTATACTTTGGTTTAAAATAAAAGCATTTACTATGTTAAACTTTGGCTAAATTTATTATATTGGTGTCATTTTATGCAATATAGGGCGAATTTATCATTTATACAGTGATTTAGAGGAAATTTCAAAGGTACTAAGGGCTTACCATATTGTGTATATATTAGATTAAAAATATAAATGGAAATATTATTTTTATGCCATATCGCCCAGCCCTACTCTGAAGTTGTCTCTGCTGAAAAATCCCCTCTCAGATTAGGCATTTTCGCCTGCTTTTTACCCCTCTATTTCAGTCCCTTTCAGAACTGGCTGTTTCTCGTCAGTATTCCTAAATGCAAATGAGCCGCCGCTGCCCACGTCCCACTCCGGACCTGGGGCATAGACAGCATGGCGAGTGTTTACCTCACATGAAAACATCTTAAAATGCCTTGGTTTTATACATTCTCGAGTGCGGGGGTGGCTCGGCTGGGGTGGAAACCACCTAGCGTTGAGTGTCGGTGTTAAAGCGACTAAATGGCTAAAAGCGCGACAGGATAACTAGTTAGTTTGTGCTGAACTACAAAAAGAAAGACGTTGGTCATTATTTATAAGTACTGACATCTCCCTCGTCTGCTGGTTTGCCATGGACAGTTGGAAGTGCGTCGAGACAGTTTGGTGGCTGATCCTAGTATTGGCCGATTTATGAAGTTGATGAAGCAGTCATCCTTGAAATAGTTAGCATACGCCATCAGGATCTTGCCAGTTAAGGGCCTGTGTCCTAAGCGTGGGGGTTTTGTGTAAAAGAAAATTTCCAAATTTCGGGAAGAGTTCCCCTGAGAGGTTAGGTTTAAGGGCCTTGCTCAAGGACCCGGTGGTGGGATTCGAACCCACAAACTCTTAGTCCAGAGGCTAGTGTCCCACCACTGGGCCTGCTCTTTCCCCAACAAGACAAAATAATCACTTCATTTCACTCACTCACATTCACTAAAAGAATATCAACTGCATCCTTGTGTTTAGTGCAAGCTACCCATAATCCAAAGCAGTGAAGGTCCGAGAGCTCCAGAGGAACCAAAGGTAGCAGAGCGAAAGAGGGCGAGGGCCAATCTAAGAGCTGAAGTGGGCAGAATTTTCCTTCCTGAGTCCCCATTTTCAAATGAACTCCTGCGAATTCTGGCCGTTCTTTTACAACTGTTATTATTAAATATTGTCATTATCGCCGCCGTTATTATTAGAGCGATTGAAAGTAAGCTAACTGCGTTACTGAAGCAGCTTCGCGATGTGAAGCGAAATTGCGTTTATTGCGGCTTTTCACACTTTTTGTTGTCTGCCAGGGGAAAAAAGAAACAATCCAGTTGGTTAGCTCTTTGCCAGGGAAGCGGGTGCCGTCTCACGCCGTTTAGAATTACGGGAGGAGGAAAGTGCAAATGTGCGATTGGAGCGCGTCTTTATTTTTAGCATATTGCAGATTTTTTTGCAGTCATTAAACACTTCCAAGTACATAAGTATTAGGCCGAGCCACTCTCTCTCGCTCTCTCTCTCTCTCTCTCTCTCTTCCGCCCTCCCTCCCTCTCTCTCTTTATCTCTCTTGTGGCCGCCCGTCCCTGGCAGCTTTTGAAAAGCCGTCTCAGGCCCGGCCTTGGTGATGGATGGGGGCCCCCGGTCACTCGGTTGGGCTTTAAAAGGCCAAGGAGCGATGTTGCCTGGGTCGCATTTCTCCCATTTTATGATGGCATGTCGGCTAGTCGCGCTCCGAGCTGCCCCGTCGTCTGTAAATAATGGAGGGCAGCTCAGGTGAAGCGGGCCGTATATTGTTTGTGTTTTTGTTGTTGTTTTTAAAATTAGGGGTTACAGCAATGATGGAGGTCCCCATTGGTGTGCCCTCAGGGGCTTATTTCAGTGGATAAACACAATCATTATTATTGTTATTATTACGGCGACAACAAAGCAAATTTTTTAAGCAGCCAGGTGGGCGCCGCTCCATCGCCTCGGACTTTAGGCCCGCCGTAGTATCCTCTCATGCTGTGACGCTTCAAATGAACCGTGTGCAGGTCTTGGGGTTTGTTTGTTTCATTTATAATTGTAAAAGTAAATGTATGTAGAAAGTTGATTGATAAAAGCGAGTTGCCAGTTGTTATGTCGGTTAGTTGTTTATATATTATATAAGGTGTGGCGAGATCTTATACTGAGATCTCGCGATATTGGCTTGACCATATTTCGTCGAGGTACAAAGCTGTCTCACGAAATAGAATGGTGTTCTGTTTGAGCCAAAATACTGAGTGAGCGAAATCTGGCATCTTTACGCGCTCAACTCTGTTTAGCGCGCTTCGCGCTCGCCTTCACCTCACACGCTGGTACGTATTGCCATCTTGACCCTCCATGGAAAAACCAGTCGCTTGTCACAAATTTTCAAAATTAAAGATTTTCATGAAAGGGCATAAATCAAGCTTCCGCTTGATACCTATGTCGAGAGATAGTCGGGCGACATACTTGGCTGAGATATCGCGTTCAAAAGTGGGTTTCTCCTGTCATAAGTGAAGCGGAGAAATCTGCCTTTGAAGTTGACTATCGGCAGTAGCACTCACAGGCAGCAGGTGTGATCGGCGGCTACGTTTGTATTCTGACCCTACGCTGCATTCACAGCCACGGATAGCCACCGTTTAGGTTAACTGAACTTCGGAGAGCCACGAGGAGATGGATTCGGAAAATATCTTCCATACTCAACAAGTGGTTACCGTAAATATTGAGTAGGCGGTCCAAAACAGAAACTTTAACATTCTGCTGGGAATTGAATTCCTCACCTCCAAAGAAGTCACGTTTTAGGATGGAAGTTTTTCCAGCCAAATTTATTCACAACACTACAGTATAGACCTTCCACTGTTTCAAAACACTAAAAACTAAAAAGCGACTGGTTTTGTCGTGGAGGGTCTCAAATGTGTCAAAAAACAGCCAATCACAGCAGAAGCTGATTGACCGATTTACGTCCTCAGTCAGGTCACTCTTGTGAAACCAAATTCATACACTGAATAAGCATACGTTTTTAGGTTTTGACACAAAGGAGAACAAAGAAGATGAGTTGTGGATTATTTGAATATATTCCGTGTAATTTTTTTGCCTGTTTCCTAGTCTAGTTGTATCTGTTAATGTTCCTTAAATCGTTTAATTTTGCAGGGATTACACCGCTAACGTACTAGGGGTGTGACGAGACGCTAAGCTCGCGAGTCGAGACGACACATAAGATGAGAACCAGACGAGACGAGATTTTAACACTATTTTAAGGAAAACTTAAGTGATGAAACATATCACTATGGCCTTTTATTTGACTAACGTACGTAAAAAGTCAACAATTTTCTCTTGTGTGATTCCCCATGTCTCTCTTCACGCTACTACTGTGCAGGAGCGTCTACTTTTAATTGAAGTCTAAACGTCTAAATGATCAGATTATGCGTTATAAATATATATGAATCTCATCATATATTGGAGGTTGTGTGATCACATCCTCTCAGCACGATGGGTGGCAGCCTGTTAATACTAATTATTTCGCTTCCTTTCAGGAATCCGTGAATGGCGAGTGAGGAAAAGGGGTAGTGGGGGAGGTGTGGTGGGGGGTGCGAGAAGCTCTGCGCCGCGCCGCGTTTAGCCCCAACTTTCCGCCCTACTCGTCTCTCTCGCCGCCTCAGCGTTCCAGTCCACTTTGCTCCTTCCTTTTCCTCTTGTTCGTCGTCGTGCATTCTTCAAGCTTTAGAATGGGGGCGGTGAGTGACAGACTAGCTGTCCTCGTCTTTCTTAGTGCTGGAGGCGGAACAATGCTTCTGCACAAATCATGAATCTTATTATACCAAGCGAATCTTATTCCGCCTGGCCAGGCGGCATGTAGTTGTCAGGGGCCCTGTAGACTCTGGAATGAACCTGGTTGGTCAGTGTAACTCTGCCAGCCTGCGTTTGCACATGTGTCTGTTGTAGCGATGTAACCAGCGCCTACCACTGATGTCTCGGCTCTGTAATGAGGAAGTATCACATAGCACTGACCTATAATGCCTTTTATGACAAAAGTATATCCACCGCGTCATTTAGGAAGACTCGTCAGACTTTTTACGAGTGATTATCTGTCATCGTGAACACAGCACAGGACATAGTGTACCACAGTAAAATGTGATCTCTGCCTTTAACCCATCTGTGTCGAAGCTGTAGGCTGCTGATGTTTACAGCTGTGTTTAATGGTCACTGGTTCAAATCCCAGAGCTGTAAAGGTACCGCTGAGGTACCTGTGGGCAGAGTGCGAATTGCACCTCCATAATTGAAATTACTGCCTTCCTGGAACCACAATCCCAACTACTTCCTTTTTGTCTCTTTGGGAGGTCTGGGTCTTGATGGGGTAACCACCGTAATTCGAACCGTGCCTGTTGGTAATGTAGGTTTTGTTGAGATGTTAGATAAGATGCCAAGTAAGAACCATCTAGTCAGCATTATCTTCTTCTTGTTTTCTTGGATCAGTTTTGTGAGAACGTCATCAGGAAGTCATCATTGATGCCCCCCCATACAGAGTTGTGTATGATAAAAATTTCCAAGGTTTTTCCAAGGATGCTCGGGGGCGATTACGATGGATATTAGGCATTTTGCCGATTATTTGTATTGGTGTTTAATTTGGACCATCACCGATTTTACGTAAGTAATTACAAGGTCTTGTATTAAGCTCCTGCGTCGCTTCTCTGTGCTGTTTCCTTCATTTATCCTGCGTGTGTATCACCACGGCGGTAATAATCAGCGCTAAACATTTATACCGACTCTGTGGCCAATGATCAGCGAAGAATTTCTGCTGAGCTTGGTGTTTGTAAAATGTAATATATTGACAGATTTGAATTTCTATTTATTTATTTTTTTTGCATATCGGTTTCAAATATCGGTTATTGGCCCCGTTGACGACTAGCAATAATCAGTATCGGCGATAAATGACCCTAAAAACCTCAGCATCGTTCAACCTCTAATACAAATACAAAATCAAATGCACAGAATACAAACCGCCACTTGTGTTTCCAAGAAGTTTTTCCAATATGGAATATGGAAAAACTCTGTTTTATTAGTGAAATAAATCACCTAAAATTGCGATGCCTCATTTCCTCAGCTACTGAGCAGTGGATTATCAAGAAGCTGCACAATGCAGAATGTGCCTCTTTCATTTCAGCAGCGCGCTGCCGTCTTCAGACCGGGTCAAGTGTGAGAAGCCTTAAGTGTAAGAGACTGCGCCTCGACTTGACCCGGCGTTCACGGCTCAAAGGCCTTGAAGTCTTGTGCTAAGACTCGCAACGCCTTCTCTATTGTCTCGGCTCCCGTGTTTGTGATGTCATGCGGTGCTTTGAACTCCTTTGAAATGCGAAGCGGGCGCTCCCTGCTCCTGGGGTTTTTGGATATGAGCTATGAATAAAAGTCCTCTCTCGCTCTCGACTCCATGAGCCGGCTGTTCGCCTGCATCTTTAATGGGCCAGGATCCCCAGCCGTGGTGTAGTGGTCGTCTTCAGAAGACGGCGCCTCTTATGCAAATGCCCGCGTAAAGCTTTAATGCCGTCGGCTTGGCCTGGGAGGAGGGTTCGAGCCAACATTTGTGTGGCACATTTTATGTCTGGAAGTCACTCAAGAGGGGCCAGATTGGAGGAATGGCCCATAGCAAGGGGGATACTTTATGACACACACACACACACATACTCAATGCTTTTGTGTTTTGGGAGTTACCTGCTGCGATGGCCAGGAGAAGGAAGGGCTCAGAACGCTGCTGGCTGTTGTGTGAATCACGTAGCCTGCTTTTGTTTCTTTGCTCAGCGCCTCAACAGACCCACCATGACACACACAGACCCCTGGGAAATAAGAATCTAATCATATACTCATCTGCTTTCATCTCCACTCTTTTTCCTCTTTACCCTTTTCGCTCTCTCGCTCTCTTTCGCGCTCTCCCTCTCTCCCTCTCTCTCTCTCTCCCTCTCTCTGTCTCTCTCTCTCGCTCTCTCCCCTCCTCTGACCATTCCTCTACCCTCTCCTTTTCTCCCTCTCTCTCTCTTCTGCTTTCTCTCTCAATCTCCTTCTTCCCCATCTTTCTCCATTTCTGTATGCTTCTTTTTGTGCTTTTTCCCTCCTATTTCTCTCTCTCTCTCTCTCTTCCTCGTCCCCCCCTCTCTCTTTCTTCCCTCTTTTCTGTCCACTCTCTCCCTCTCACTCTCTCTCCCTTCCCTTTCCCCCTACCTTTGTGCTCTTCTCATCTCTCTTCTCTCTTTTCTCTCACTCTCATCCCCCATCTGTTTCTCTCCCTCTCTTCATCATCTCTTTCTTTCTTTCTCTCGCTCATTCCCCCCCATTTTTTCTTCTGCCTTTGTCCCTCTCTCTCTTTCTCTCTCTCCACCTCTCTCTCTCTCTCTTTCTCTCTCTCTCTCTCTCTCTCTCTCTCTCTCTCTCTCTCTCTCTCTCTCCTATCTCCTCCCCCCCCCCCCCCGCCCTCTCTCTCTCTCTCTCCCTCTCTCCCTCCCTCTCTCTCCTTCTCTCTCACACCCCCCCAGGTACAGAGCTCGAGTGGAAAGGGTTGAATCATCAGCAAAGGTTCATGTCTTCTACATCGACTACGGCAATGTGAGTAATCTTGCTACGTGTGTGTGTGTGTGTGTGTGTGTTGCAGGAATGTAATTCAATTTAAAATCAACTGCCGTTACCACCATCAGATCAGGGAAGGAAGTGGCGGTCAGGTTGCCATTAGCCACCGGCCCCCTCCACTCATTATGTTGGCAGTGATGTCTTTCCCCGGCCTCAGGAAGTGCTCTACCCAGCAGGCTTTGCTGCTGTTTTTGGTGCTGCCCTCTTGGTGGCCTCATGTCGAGGGCAGTGTGTTCATAATAAGCCTCTGTGTGTGTGTGTGTGAGAGAGAGTTTAGAGAGCTAAGTAGCCCATTCCTGAGCGTGTGACTCATACCACACCATCATCAGATGCTTGAGCCTTTAAGGGACGCTACCGCAAGCTTTATTTTAGGATAAATAATCCAGTCTCTCTCTTTTTCTCTCACTATCCATCTCTCATCACATTACTCAAACACCATTAGTCTGTTTGCCATCCAACTTTTACCTGCTTCTTCACCTCCTCTCTTTACTCTCCTTTACCTCTCCACGTCCTCGTTCTTTTGGAGTTGTTTCTTCCTCATGCCACGTCTCCTGTCTTTTTCTCCCAGGTTCTCAATTTGTCCTCTTCTCTTAACTGTCTCCCGTGCTCTCCTTCTTCACCTCTAGATTTTCTCCTACCTCCTCTTCCCTCTTCCCTCTTCTCATCTCGTCTCACTCATTCCTCTCTTCTATATTTCTCCTCTCTTCTTCGTTTTTTTCCTGCCCTCCTTTAATCTCATCTCAACTCCTTCGTCTCCCCTCTTCTTTCTTCTGCTTTGTGCTCATCTCTCCTGTCTCACCTCACCACCCCTCTGTTCTCTCTTTCCTCCTCTCCTCTTTCCTCTGCTCAACCTTCTTAATCTTCCCTTCTTGTCTCCTCGTTCACCATAAAACTGTTTTTTATTTCTCCTTGTCAACATTTCTTCCTTTATCACTTCATCTTTTCTGTTTTTATCTTATCTCTCCTCTTATTGTCTTATCTCTTCACCTCTCCTTAGCACGCTCCTTTTCTAACTTTTCTTCCAACCCCTTCGCTTTTCATTCGCCGACTCATTGTCTAAATCACTTCTCGTTCCTTCTCTCCCTGCTCTCCATGCCTCCTCTGTATCACCGGGCTCTGCCTGCACCAGGCCATCAATCTGCTTACTTCATCCAGGTCCCACAGGATGTGGTATACTACACACACACACACACACACAAAATAACAAGTGCCCCCTACCTTAAGATTAGGATTTTGTCACATGACAAGTTAATACATGCATGAAATGAAAGAGAAAAGGCTACATCAAAGGTTATGAAAATATCCCAAAATAAATATAACGGTTAAGAGCAAACCTCTCTCTCTATTAGGGCTGTGCAAAAAAATCGATACATCAATATATCGCGATATTTCTCTTCACGATATACTGCATCGATTTCTAGCTCCAAAAACCTATATTTCCGAGGGGGAGAATCATGCACCACAAGCAGCCTCAGATAACTGACCGGGCACTTTAATTTCTTATCTTCAATCTTATGCACTTTATCGATGTTTTTGGTGTCCACTAGTTCAGTGTGTTAAAATGCAAAGACAGTAAAGTCAAAATTCAGTTCTGAGTTATGTTGTTTTGGCTGAATTATTAATGAGACTCATAAAGACCACCCTGATCATACACAGCAACTTGCATTTCAGCTCTGTTTTTACATTTTCAACTGTAGAATATCGCAATATGTCGAGTATCGCAATATATCGTGATATTATCAGATTATGACCCATGTATCGTGTCACAGTATCGTATCGCGAGGTCCTATAGGTGGCCAATTACATAGCTTATATCTGCGGATGAATGAGTCGAGCGTGTAAAAGTCAAGATATTTTGCTCGCCTAAGTTCCCACTGCATGCTCAAAATGGTCATATCTCCTCCTGTCTCTCCCTCCATCTCCCTGTTTCTCTCTCTACTTCTCTCTCTCCCCCTCTCTCCTCTGTCCCTCTCTCGTTCCCTCTCCCTCCATCCCTCCTTCCGTTCCTGTCTCCCTCCCCCTATCACTCTTTCTCTCTCTCCCTGCTTCTCGCTACTCCCTCTCCCTCTGTCCCTCCCTCCTTCTGACTCTCCCTCCCTCTCTCACTGTCTTTCTCTCCCACTTCTCCCTCTCCCTCTTTCCCTCCCCCTTCCGTTCCCCCCGCTCTCTCTCTCTCTCTCTCTCTCTCTCTCTCTCATCCACTTCTCCCTCTCTCCCTCACTCTCTCCCCACTTCTCCCTCTTTCCCTCCCTCCTTCCGTTCCCCCCCCCTCTCTCTCTCTTGCTTCTCCCTTCCTCTCTCACTGTCTTTCTCTCTCCCCTTTCTTCTCCCTCTCCCTCTTTCCCTCCCCTTTCCGTTCCCCCGCTCTCTCTCTCTCTCTCTCTCTCTCCCCTGCTTCTCCCTTCCTCTCTCACTGTCTTTCTCTCTCTGTCTTCTCGCTCTCCATCCCTCCTTCGTCCCACTGACTCTCCCTTCCTCTCTCACTGTCTTTCTCTCCCACTTCTCCCTCTCCCTCTTTCCCTCCCCCTTCCGCTCCCCTCTCCCCTCTCTCTCTCTCTCTCTCTCTCCCTGCTTCTCCCTTCCTCTCTCACTGTCTTTCTCTCTCTATCTTCTCCCTCTCCATCCCTCCTTCGTCCCACTGACTCTCCCTTCCTCTCTCACTGTCTTTCTCTCCCACTTCTCCCTCTCCCTCTTTCCCTCCCCCTTCCGTTCCCCCCGCTCTCTCTCTCTCTCTCTCTCTCTCCCTGCTTCTCCTTCCTCTCTCACTGTCTTTCTCTCTCTATCTTTTCCCTCTCCATCCCTCCTTCCGTCCTACTGACTCTCCCTTCCTCTCTCACTGTCTTTCTCTCCCCCCAGCTTCTCTCTCTCTCTCTCTCCCTGCTTCTCCCTTCCTCTCTCCTGTCTTTCTCTCCCCCAGCTTCTCTCTCTCTCTCTCTCCCCTGCTTCTCCCTTCCTCTCTCACTGTCTTTCTCCCCAGCTTCTCTCTTTCTCTCCTACTTCTCCCCTCCCCTCTCTCCTGTCTTTCTCTCCACTTCTCCCTCTCTCCCTCACTCTCTCCCCACTTCTCCCTCCTTCGTTCCCCCCTCTCTCTCTCAATATCTGTCTCTCTCTCTCTCTCTCTCTCTCTCTCTCTCCCTGCTTCTCCCTCCCTCGCTCACTGTCTTTCTCATCCACTTCTCCCTCTCTCCCTCACTCTCTCCCCACTTCTCCCTCTTTCCCTCCCTCCTTCCGTTCCCCCCCCTCTCTCTCTTCTTCTCCCTTCCTCTCTCACTGTCTTTCTCTCTCCCCTTTCATCTCCCTCTCCATCCCTCCTTCCGTCCCTGTCTGTCCCTTCCTCTTTCACTATTTCTCTCTCTCTCTCTCTCTCTCTCTCTCTCTCCTTCTCTCCCTCTGTCCTTCTCTCACTTTCTCCATCTCCCACTCTCACCCCACCCATCCCCCATTCTCCCTCTCTTTCTCTCCTCTCCCTCTTTCCCTCCCTCTCTCTCATATAAATACACACACAGTACAGACTGTTCTCTGCTCTGTTACCCAGGCAATATTTTCCATCGATGTTAGACATGTCTTCAACTCGACAGGCTAATACTGTCTAATAAGAGAAAGACCCCCCCACCGTCCTCTCCCTCATTCTCTCCGTTCCTCCCTCTCTCTCTCTCTCTCTCTTTCCTGCTCCCCCTCTCTCTGAGTTCTGGGCTCGCCCATGGCCAGTTAAGCAGGCTGACCGGAGGCGGAGCGAAATCAGAAAGGCCCCCACAGTTTTTGCTCTTCATACGAGTCCCTCTCCATCGCCCCCCTCTCCCCCCTACACCCCCGCATAACTCGCCCCAAGGGTAGCATGCTTCACAGTTGCCATGGAGACTAGGTCAGCTCTAACGCTGTGCATGTTGGAGAGAGAGAGAGAGAGAGAGAAGTGTGATGGTCAATAGATGTCCAGCTTTAGGTACGAGTACACAGCCACATACAGCGTGAGAGTCACTCATTCATTATCTTGCTCTCACTCATTCTTTTTCTCTCGCTCATTCATTCATTTGTTCATTTTCTCTCACTTATTCTCTCACTCTGTATCACTGTCTTTCACTCACTCATTCGCTCTCGCTCACTCACTCCCTCACTGACTTTCTCACGCTCTCTCATTCTGTTTCTCATTCTCTTTCTTACTCTCTCTGTTATTCACTCTCTCATTCTTTTTCACTCTCTCGCTCACTTTTACGTGCTCACTCTGTCACTCTTGTAGTACTCACTCAGTCACTCACACTCTCTCTCACTCACTCACTCACTCACTCACTCACTTGCTCTTTTCACTCTCTCTGTTACTCACTCTGTCATTCTCTCTCTCTCTCTCACACACTCACTCGCATGCTCTCCTTCACACTCACTTTGTGCTCTCTCTTTCACTCTCTCACTGTTTCTCTGTCACTCACTCGCTGTCTCTGTTACTCTCTCTCTCTGTCATTCTTTCACTCTCTAGTTGTCTTTCTTTCTTCTCTCCGTCATTCTCTCTTTATCTCTCACTCACCCACTCAAACGTGCCACACTTACCCTCTTACGCACACACGTGTGCGTTCCCCTCGTGTGCGCTAACCCGTGTGCGGCCCCCTTGCAGGAGGACGCTCGTGCCGATGCGGTGGACTGCCTGGTGAGGGACATCCAGAACACGCAGTGTCTGCTGAACGTGGAGTACGGCGGCTCGCCCTGCGCTCACGTCACCCTGCAGTTCAACGACTCCAAAGACGACGTGGGGCTCGGCCTGGTCAAGGAGGGCCTGGTGATGGTGGAGGTGCGCAAGGAGAAACACCTGCAGAAAATGGTGAGTGCTGAAGCCCCAAAACACACACGTCTGGGCCACAGGTAGGGATGTACAACTCGGTATGCTTCAAGCCGACATAGGTCAAAAACAGGTGAAAATGAGTGATTTGTCGATGTGAACACACCACGTCATAGCACACAGTGCACCACAACCAGAAGTTACTTCTGCATTTGACGCATCCATGAAGTAGCAGTGGGCAGCTGACATGGGCAGTGCCCAAAGGGCACGGTGACATGCTCATGAGTACCTCAATGGTGCCTTTACCGGTCTAGGATTCGAAATGGCGACCTTCCAATCATGGGTCCCACTCCCTAACTGTTACGCTACCAACTGCCCAAAGAGGTGACCAAAGGTGACCATGTAACACAGGTATGGAAAACTTCAAACTGGCATCTATCAAGAAAAAACTACGCACCACAGCAAACTACGAAACGGTAGCGTAACGATTAGGGAGTTGTCCCTAATCCTGGACCGCTAAAGGTACCACAGAGCTATAAGCATAAGCAAGGCACCGTCCCCAAGCACTGCTCTCCGGGCGCTGGCCAAAAAAAATAAAGTCCCACCTGCTCCTTCACGGTTGGGTCAAAAGCAGAGGTCATATTTGGTTGTGGTGCACTGTGTGCTGTGCTGTGCTCACAATGATAAGTAATCACTCACTTGAACACAGCATCTGCGTTAAACCTGTCCATGAAGGCACGGCGGGCAGCTGAGGTGGACAGCGTCCGGGAAGCAGAGCTTGGGGACAGTACCTTTATCATGGGTACCTCAGCTTGCAACACACGGGAAGTGCCGGGATGTAACAAACAATACTTTCAGTGATGCCAGTTTTAATAATGTAAAGTGACAAATAACGAAGGGTGTGTTCACAACAGGAAAGTCCAATCGTTCACTCGCTTTGATCCGGACCAAATAAAACGTTTACTTTTTATCTTTGGTGCAGTTCGCTTTCACATTGTAGGCCTTGCTAGTGGACCAAAACATGTAAACCAAACCACGTGTGCTAAGGTCGTTCAACTATTGGGCAGAAGCGTGTGGCGTGGGGTAAAGCAGGAAGCCCAAAGTGAAAGCACTCAATCAGGACCGGTGCTAGCCATTAGGGTGCCCTAAGCACAACAGATTTATTCAAATATGAATCTGGTGAGTTTCCATTACACAATTTTTTTCGGTACCCTCTCCGGCACTTGGTGCTCTAGATGCGGTGTGTGATGCGCCGGCCCAGAACACAACGTCCTGTTCTCCTTGTCCTTCCTTATAGTGAGTGAGTGATTATTTGTCATTGTGAACACACCACAGCACAGCACACAGTGCACCACAACTAAATGTGACCTCTGCATTTAACCCATCTGTGAAGGAGCAGCGGGCAGCTAACATTCGCCCCGGGAGCAGTGCTCAGTGGTAAATTTACCGGCGCTGGATTCGAACGTGCGACCTTTACGTCACCAACTGCCCCGATATGGTTTATACAGTTACATAAGTTAACAGAAATGTTTGAGCGTCAAGAGCGTTTGTTGCAACGTCAGTTTTACAATATGACGCTAATAATTTTGCAACGGCAAAGACGCCTGCAAAGGAGAGCTCTCCTCGGAGCTTCCCGTTAACCCATGGCTCATTTCTAGCTCTGGCTGTACACGTCTGTTTGTGTTGTGTAGTCATCCAAACAATTATTGTAATGCGCAACAACGACGAGAGCCCATTTGATCCAAAAGGTATGCTTTTTGCTACAGGGTCGGATCAAGGTCGAGCTGTGTTCACACATACGAAAGTTCGTTTGGAACCAAACCGAGACCACCTGTTCAGCTGGGTCTCGGTACGCTTGTTTGGTCCACACTCAGCATCACGGTACGCTTGTTTGGTCCACACTCAGCATCACGGTACGCTTGTTTGGTCCACACTCAGCATCACGGTACGCTTGTTTGGTCTGCCCAAAAGGTCCGAAACCAAGGGAGGAAACTAACTTGGGTTCGTTTTAAGCGAATTAATGTAAAATTTCATTTGATTTATTTTTCAAGATGACATTTCCAGATGATTTACACATCTGACATGAACATGACGTGAACGTCACTCTTGCCTAAACCCTTTCGTCGCAGGCAGGGGGTTGGTTTGTGTCGGTTTCCAGTGGAAAAGCAGCTTTCTAAAACGCCAAGAATGACTCCCATTTGCAAGTGTAAAAGCAGCGTGACGTTTGAGGTCTGCATGTGGTCTGCCATAACACGAGTGAGTCGGTGCACTGTGCTGAATCTCCCATCAGCTCCTCACTGGCTCCTTGGCAGGTGCCCTCTCCTCGGTCATTTACTACAGTTATCCGACTGTTTAGCTCTTCGCTCGTTTCTGTCCCTGTTTTCCATCGGCTCACCATCATTCTGGACATGGTACAGAAGCTTGTAGCGTTCTCGACTGAAAAACCATACTTTGCCGACAGAACTGAAAATCTGTTTCTAAGCACCCAGAGCTTGCCTAGAGCTGTTAATTAGGTAACAGTTAACGAGCGAGCCAGCTCTTGATCTCGTGTAATCCTGTTCTTTGCAGAAGGTCTGCACGAAAGATCATATTTCCAGACGCCTGACGGCAACTCGGCTTAGGCCGACAAACCGCAAAACGCTGCCCAAACATCCACGCTGTTCGGACTTTGAGCTTAGCCGCTAGCTTCAGCCAACTTTGTGCTCCCGCTCTGAGCGCTCCGAAGATCCCCACTTTGATTCGATTTGATTTTTTGACCCGTTCTTTAACGTGAGCGGGGGTAGTCTCTGGAGGAAAAGCCAACCTTCTGTCGCTTGTTCCCAGGAGAGCTCTCCTCGTCAACCGCTGTGTAAACATGGCGGAAAACCAGCATCCTGGCGCCATATGGAGCCGTCCGGGAGGGGTCCCGTTCTGTCGTTGCTGCGTCCTGTCGTTGCCGCCACCGGTACACCGCTGTTCCTGACTGCGGCAGCACACGGCTCTGTCTTTCGGGCTGGGCCTCTGTGTGCCGTAGTTTAAAGACGTTCTCCCCTCTCCCCCAGCAAGAGCTTACCCGCAAACAAGCGTGTAATCTGTTTAATGCATGGATCTGCCATGTGGGGCGTGTGTGTGTGAGAGAGAGAGAGAGACAGAAGCAGAGATGTGCTGCGCTGTTTTTGAAGCCTGGCCAAGCATTTTAGTCATCAGATGATTATAAAGCGCTTATCCTCTGCAGGTATTTTTGGGATGCTGTGCTTTGTACCAGTTGGTGTGTGTGTTTGTGTCTCGGTGAGCGAATGAGCGTGGGGCTAAGCAGATGGACCGTAGCTGCACTGACCGCTGGATGAGTCGAAAGCTAATCACGCTGGATACGTCCAGCTGTTGCCTGCAGCTCCGACCAATGCTAAACAGAACTCGGGGAACGGAGAGACGCGGCGCCTCCCGCACAGCTCGCTAAGCTTTATTAACACGCGGCCGGGCCCGTAATTCGTACTAATTAATTCCTCACATTAAATTGTAATTGTACAGTAATTAGCTTGCGAACTACAGGTTGTTAACGTCTGCAATGTCTGTGTAACTCTTCAACAGTCGAAACGTGATGTACATTAATGTGGAAAAGAAGCACGAAGCAGGTCATAGCTCTCTCTTGTCCCGGATAATCTAACGGCTCGACACGTTAAGTGGTTGCGTGCTCGCAACCTTCAGCTAATGGAAGGACACCAACTCCGGCTTTACTTGCGTCCTTTCCTCCTTTACTACCACCATCGGGGCCTCGGGGGAAGTGTGGTAGGGCTGGAGTTGTTCCTGGGAGACTGTCCTCGTCATTAAGGAATGGATGTGACTCCCTGGATCGGTGCTGTAAATGGAAACGCAGTGTGACTTCTGCATTTGACCCGTCCATGAAGGAACAGTGGGCAGCTAACATGCAGCACCCAGGGACCAATGTTTAGGCACGGTAACTTGCATACCATCAGTAACTCAGTGGTACCTTTACTGGTCCAGGACGTTATTGGCCCCGTTGACCGTCCGATCACGGTTCCAACTCCCTAACTGTTACACCAACAACTGCTCCATATATCTTGGAGTATCAAAAATCTCTCAATTTGTCTGATCTGCCTGTTTGGACCCTGCTTTCGGAGCAAGTATAAGTTCATAGCGTGGTCCTAATCAGTGGTCATGGTTTCTACAGGAGACGATGTTTGTACTTCTTCTGTGACCTCACTCTACAACCCCCGGAGTTGACTGAAGTTCAAAATTGCTGTCATCTGGAGAAACAGAATCCTCTGCAGCTGTGTCCATAAGATGAAATATTGCCACTTCTGTGTCACACTCTGCCCCCAGCCCACCCCCACAGTTAATCAACAAGAAAAAACGTGGCGTGATCGATCGGGTCAGCTGTGTCCAGCTCTCACCTGCTCATGTCAGTGTTTGTCAAGAACACACCCCAAGTTGCAGTGATCATAAAAGCAGCAATTTGCTTCGCATAGGCATCTACAGCCCCCCTTTTTAGAGAGAGTAGCGTTCTCTTGATGTAATGCCAGCCTCTTTCTCACTCATGTATAGTATAATGAATATATATGTACATGTAGTCATCCAACGGCAGCGCTGCATTTCAGAAGACTGCTGTTAGCCAATTTGCATCCATTTGCATGTCTGAAAGCAGCCCGGTGAATTAGACTGTGAATTAAAGTAAATGCACAGGATCAGACTGTTTCTTTCCCTCTTAAAGAGATGTGATTTAAAATGGCATTAATGTGCAGTAATTATTTACACTGCTTTTACTGCTGAGCGGCCTGCCCTTCAGCCCTCCCCTTCCTTGTGCTTTATTTGTGCCTTCTAAGGAGTGAGGGGAACAGGGATATCGTCTCTTCTCTCCCGTCCTTCACTCTCGTCCAAGGATATCAGCGGTGCTCGACACCTGCTTTTTCTTTATCGGGCGATCTGAGCCCTCCTAAACCCCGACAGAGCAGAGACGAGTAGACGGAAAGCAAACAAGACGCGCCCGCTAAAGCCTAGTATGAAGGAAGAGATGGAAAGGGGGAGAGTAGACAGAGTAGGTGTTAGATAAGTTCTACCCTCTTCACACCACCAATGCTGTTCATGTAGATTCTGTGAGACAAGAATTAGAGGAAGCTGGTTTTAGGTTTTAGGTTTTAGGCTGGGTTGGCGAGCCCTAGATTCCATTAGGATGCAGAGTGTTATTGCGTTGAGCCATTACAGCGCCGTTCTGTTAGGATGTTGTTCCGTTCAAATGCAGTTAGGCTGTTCTATTAGGAGGCTGTTCTGTTCCATTATGGTGTGATTACACTATTCCATTAGGACACAGTTAGGCCTCGTTCACACGGACGTCTGAACCGGGCCTTTTTCTGGCGCCAGGAATTCAATTCCGCCAGGTGAGCGCCGACTGAACGCCGACCGTTTTTCTGCTCGTTGGAACAAATCAAAGCGTCCGCACGGGCGTTCAGCACCGGCGTTCGGCCGGCTGCGCGTTCGGGTGGCGTCAAATAAACACTGCCTGGAGCGTTTCCTTGGCGTCAAAAATCCCGACGAACGCGAGGAAAACGACGCTATTACGAACGCCAGTGAAACGCTATTGCGAACGCCGGTGAAACACCGATCGAACGCAGCTACAAAACGCAGCCAAAACGCGTATGGCGTTCAGAGGGCGTTCATTTCGAACGTCCGTGTGGACGAGGCCTTAGGCTGTTCTGTTAGGATGCTCCTCCTCTAGATAGGATTTTTGCTCATCCATTATGGCATGGATACAGTTTTGTTAGGATTTAGTTTTTGCTGGTTTATTGTGGCAAAGTTATACAGTATTGTTGTGTTAGGTTCTTTTGTTAGGAAGATGTTCTGTTTTTCTGTTTCATTTGGCAGCAGTTGTACTGCTCCATCAGGATGCTTTTCAGTTAGGGGGCGGTTTTGCCGTTCCATTATGGCTTGAGTACATTGTTCCATTTGGACGCAGTTCCATTAGGGTGCTGTGGCTGTTCTGTTCCTTCAAAGCTGCAGTTGTACTTACTGTTCCGTTAGGATTTTACTCCATTGGGACCACAGTTAGGCTGTTCCTATAGGACCGGCGGGTGTTTTGCTGTTCACATGGGGTGTGTGTTTACACAGTATCATTGGAACACAGTTAGACTGTTTCTTTGAGGAGCAATTGTGCTGTTCCTTTGCGATGTGCTTTCCGTTGTACTTCCATTAGGATGCTGTTCCTTTAGGCCATTCTGTTGGGGTGCAGCTGTTTGGCAGAAGAGTTTGCAGTTGCCTTATTCGTTCATTCATTATCTGAACCGCTTTATCCCAACTGGGGTCGCGGGGGGACTGGAGCCTATCCCGGAAACTTACAGGCGCAAGGCGGGGAACAACCCTGGGCAGACGCCAACACACACTCACACAATCACGCTCACACCTTACGGGGCCAATTTAGAGTCGTCAATTAACCTGTATTGCATGCTTTTTTTGACTGTGGGAGGAAACTGGAGCACCCGGAGGAAGCCGACACGGACACAGGGACGGCATGGTGTCAAGGTGTGATGCATTTGTATACACAGGGGTTGGCATGTGTTTACGTAAAGTTGCGTGATTCATGATACTGATCTTAAACAGTATTTTATTTAACAATATTTCTGTGAAAGTGCACTTGGCATGTATGAAATAATTTTGACTTTGCAGCAGAAGTACAGTTTTTTTAATAGTGATAAATGAGAAAAAGAATCATTGGGACATTAAGCTTTATTACTCTAACAATGTAGACAGCTGCATTCTCTTCTACTTCACAGAGGATTTTATCTTTAGTTACCAGATCAGTCTGACTTTCGATTAGAAGCTGCTGCTGATCGCTTACAACTGTGCACGTTTTACTTACATGCAGGAGAATTTCCGTTCTGTTGCCTAGTGCCCGAATTGTTCCCCTGCAGCGAGGCCGGGCGCACGTGTGCGAGATGGAGAAGCGCCACTCTGCTGCCTCGCGCCATCAGGTCTCCTAAGTGACATCGATGCCATTCGAAGTTCATTAGCTTTACAGGCAGATCATTGCCTACTCACTAATTACTACCAATTACAATCATATAACAGATCCTTACTGCTGGCTAATTGTAATCTATGACGAACTGCTCTAGACAACAGTCAGGAATGCCTGGGGATTCCCGACAGTGTGCTGATCCGACCAATTTCCATGGCCGTTATTTGCTCACAGCGATTGCTCCAAATGGCTGCTACTGTACATTTTCTAAATGGAATCTGAAAAGGGTAAATATGTTGTTGTAACCAGCTTTAGCCATCAGTTGCTATGGAAATCAAGCTTTAACGGTCCCCTGCCTGCAGCCGTGCCTCATCTCCATTTACCACAAGAGGAAGCTCAGAGTGTGTGATCCTCCAGATCAAACATTTAAAAGGTACACATATGATCCTAGCCTGTTTGCCGTAAAGTAATTTTTGAAAACTATGCCGTTATCGTAGCGGCTTTAGCACAATGCCGAATATTGTGTATTGCAGTGCTAGTGTGGGTTTTGGACTCGGAGTTGCGGAAGTTGTCTTGTGCTTTACCAGGAGGGGATGTGGAGCAAAGTGACACTTCACAGTGTCCTGGAATCAACCGTGTTTGCTAGGTGGTGTAGCGATAATGTTTGCAGACACAACAAATAGTAACATTTATCGCCTGTAAACAACACTGGTAGTTTGACCATAACACTACAACAAAAATCTAGTTTTATCAGTCCGGAGAGGGAATTGAACATTAGATGTGATGCACACTGTTGTTACACCAGCAGCAATTAGCACTACCACACACAGACTTGTAAATGATGTTTTGTAAACCTCTGTAAATAGCAGTGTTACTGTTTAAGGATATGTGACCCTTGTCGCTTGTCACAACGGAGGTTTCCGAGAAAAATGAGCATTTATGTTGCGTGGGGTAAAATTTTTGGATTTTTTGGTTTTTAGTGTTTTGAAACAGTGGAAGGTCTATACTGTACTGTTGTGAATAAATTTGGCTGAAAAACTTACCCTTTCCATCCTAAAAACGTGACTTTCTTGAGGTGAGGAATTCAATTCCAGCAGAATGTTAAAAGTTTCTGTTTTGACCGCTCTACTTCAATATTTACGGTAAATCCACTGGTTGACTAGCGTGAAGATATTTCTCCTGAATCCATCTTCGTCTCCCGAATTCAGTTAACCTAACGCAGGTAGGCTATCCGTGTGGCTGTGAATGCAGCGTAGGCTACCGTAAATGCAAGCCGTAGCTACGGCGATAGTCAACTTCAAAGGCAGATTTCTCCGTTTCTCACTTGGCGTGACAGGAGAAACCCGACTCCTTTGAATGTTGATATCTCAGTCATATGTCGTCTGATTCATTCCATATAGGTATCGTTTTGAAGCTTGATTTATGCCCTTTCATGAAAACGTAACTCAATTTTCAAAATTTGCGACAAGCGACTGGTTTTGCCGTGGAGGGTCACATATCTGAATATGGTGTGTCCCACTGCATGTTCAGTTCGATGTTTTGAATATGATGCACATGCAGTCGACACGACTATACACAGACTTGTAAACGACATCAATTTGTCTTCCATTGCCTAAGCGTGTTTTTGCTTTAGAGTAGTGGTCGACCAATATTGATTTTTCAGGGTTGATATCATTTATTGCTAGTGAACAGGGCTGATAAACGATATTTGGAACCGATATGCCAAAAAAGAAAATCTCAAAATTTTGGATTTTACAAACACCAGGCTCAGCTGAAACTCTCGTCTTCTCCTTCTCGGAGTTTCACGCTGTGCTCGTGTGTGAGTATGGTGTGAGTGACAACAGGGCTTCAGCAACTGTTGTGAGCGGGACATTACCAATAATCAGCAAAATGCTTAATATCGGCCCCCGATAATCGATCAAGTCTTACTTTAGAGGCACCGTAAGATGACAGTAGTCTGAGGGGTTGATGACCATAAAATTGGACTTTGGAGTCCTGGGAGAACATAAAGGCAGATTGGGCCGGTGACCAAGAACCTCAACCACAAGTTGCTCCATGGAGACTGACTCTATAAATAGGAAATGGATTTGGCTCCGAATAAAAACATCAGCAAAATTTTACTGCGTAACTGTTAAAGAAGCAGCAGTGACACTTTGCCTGATGGGAAATGGAGTTTTTTTTTGCAGGAGGTGCAAGAGCTGGACTAGTGTCTCCAAGCCCTTCCCAAGTGGCACTCGAGTGTTATTGATATTCTCCTTCCCCACCGCCCTCCGAGTAACAGAGCTGTAGTGTCCAGATGAGGAGGCTCGAGGGAGCTGTAGTGTTTTTATTACTTGGTGATTGTGCAGAGGGGGAACAATGAGACGGTTCCATGGGAGTTGGGGGAATTTTTTTGGTAAAAGCCGTGTGGAAATGATGAGAAACTTGCCTCCACCCTGTTCCCTCTTAACGAGGAACCAACTGAGATGAATTGAACAGACTTCTTGTTTTATTCTTTTTTTCTCCCTTACACCTTTCTTTTGTTCGTTCACCCTCTCCCGTGCGGCTCTTTGAAATACAATCACGTTCGGGTAGTTCTCCCTAATAGGGAGCAGACCGCAGGCACGGACAGCAGAGATGGCCAGTTAAAAGAAAAGTCCTGACCACTAAAGCAGGTGGTCTGTGAGCTGTTAAAACACCCTCTTCCTCACTCCTCCTCCTTTTGCACTCAATAAACCATTGTTTCAGGCACATGTTGGCTGGTTGTCAGAGCGCTATCACTTCTCTTCCCTTCCGTCTCTCTCTCTCGCGCAGACACCCGTGTGCACTTTCACACGCTGACTTGCCGCCGCCCCCCCCGTAAGCCTCTGTCATGTCCCATCAGCCCCCCACTCTGTGGTTGCTGGTGTGTGGGAAGACATGACACTTCCTGCCGACGACCCGATTGCTCATTAACCGGGGGGGAGAGTGTAAGCGGCGGACTTGGAATGGATGCGTGCGCTCGCACGGAGTTCGAACGGGTCCCGAACGACACGCGCCACTGACCAAAACCCATTTCCCGCTAACCTGCCCAGCCCTGGCACGACTTGAGAACTGAGAGAAAGAAAGAGAGAGAGATAGGAATAGAGACTCGCACCGTTTCGGTTCAGTTGACGGACGAGATTGACAACAGCATTCTTTGAAAGCCTCTTTGAATGGGGAGTGGGTGGGTGGGTGAGTGGGTGGGCTAGATTTTCGACCAGTGTCATAGTGCAGTGCTGTTTGCAGTTGCACATTTGATTGAGGGTTGTCTACAGTTGGCTCCTCACTCCCGAAGTCAGTTTAACTTCTGGAAGTTAAGTTCCTGAAGTGGGTGGTTCTGAGCTGTTGCGGCGTCGTTCAAGTGAATGCCATTGAAAATTAACAGTCCCACGGCTGCAACCCCGGTTCGACCGTATGTTCGTTTTAGTTTTTTTTCTCACAGAGTGAAAGTTTTAAAACTTATTTCTGTGCCAAGAGGCCATTTTTAAGGTTGGCCCAATGTTCTATCGTTAGCTCCAGCACAGATCTCGATCTGACTGATGACGCGGTGGCTTGCGCTCACATGAAACGTCATTATAAAACAGGCTTGGGTGATTATAAGGCGTTAACGAGGGTACGAAAGGGGCTCCAAATCTCGGATAAAGGAGGGCCCTGCAGAAAACATTTGGGAACCACTGATTGAAAGGACGAAACCGCCATTTTTTAGCGTACATGTAATTGTATGCAGGTGATGTGGAGGCACGTAGGGTTGGCAGATGTAACGTGTGTGTGTGTGTGTGTGGCGGAGGTCATATGGGCTGTGGACTTGATGGATGGCCAGTGCTCTTGCTGCACTTTTCCTCACAGTCTGCAGCTGCAGCCTCCAGACATGCTTCCGTCTCCGTCTTCCTGTGTTCAGCGGCACTGCAGAATCAGCGTGCCAGCTAAGCAATTACATCTAAATACACATCCTCACCCCCCAACACACACACACACACACACACACAAACTTGAGCACACTATTGAAAGAACTCACACGTTGCAGTTTTCAACATCTGGCATCTTTTGCGGATGTGTTAATTTCTTGGCTGGGATCTCAACTGTTAGTAATACGCTGGGAATTGTGGGTAATGTGGGCAGCCGCTACATCATACTCCTCCTCCTCCTCTTCCTCTTCCTCTCTCGCATTCCGAGGCCATCTATCACAGTGGCAGCTCCTGAGAGGTTTGCACCTTGAGCTGAGAAGACTATCCATACCTCTCCCCCCGCCCGCCCCCTTTTACAGTCCCTCTCTCTCTCTCTCTCTCTCGCTCTCTGACTCATCCGCGCTTTCGTCGATGACTCTAAATGGCCACTCTGGTCGAAGCGGTCAATGCGGCCACTGGGAGTGCGAGCCTGACCGTGCAGACGCTCATTCAATGGAGGGGAAGAGAGCGAGACAAACAGACAAAAGCTGAAATGGAGAGACGGGACAGGAAGAGAGTCGGTGAAGCGGCCCAAGCCCCTTCTGTCGTCACCCACTTATTTGTTCCCTTCCAAATCCGGCATCGGTTTAAACCACCCCCTCCACCACTATCCGCTCTGCTGCCTCCTCCTCCTCCTCCTCGCATGACACCTCCATCTTCATGACTAAAGACCCTGATTTGATTTCAGCACAAGGCCTTTTTTTTTTTTTACACCTTTCGCCAGCACTAGACCTTGTGTAGCATGGCATTGTGGGCAAGGATTAGAACGGCAATTTGCAAGCGGGTAGGCAGGGGGATAGGGATGCGCTGAAGCGTGCACTCAGACACCTATTGGGAAAAAGCCCACCTTATTGATGTAAACCTGGCCGCGGTGCATTGTGGGTGGGCGGTTGGAGTTGTCATGAGTATTGTTTTTTTTCTCTCTGCCTTTTTTGAACTGCTAATTCTCAAGTCGGTTCCACCATGTGACACTAATCCCACCTCGTAGTCTAAGCGGTGTGCTTGTATTTGTTTTGCAGATGACCGAGTATCTGAAAGACCAGGAGGCTGCTAAGACCGCCAGGGTAAGTCCCACCTCCTCCAGTATCTCTCCTTCATTCTCCCCATTCGTTTTTTTTTGTCCTTCTCAGACCCCCGCCACTCCGCCCACCGCCACCCCCCCAGTGCCTTCTCTCCTCTGTCTGTTCTGACTCTCCCCTCTCTTATTCCATCATTCTCACCACCACCCCCATCCCGCTTCCTCGTCTCCATCTTGTTGCGTGTCCCTCTTTTCCGGAAGCATCGCCCATTTCGGCTCCGGCGCCTCCTGAAAAGAGGAGCACACGACAAGGCGGATTTGACGAAGCGGGATGAGGGGGATGATGGTGAGAACTGCCGCCACACTTCACTTGTTTTTTTTGGGGGGGGGGGGTTTGTCCGACTCTTCCGCTTTGAGAGGCTCGGGCACGTTTGCAAGAAGCCCGGTCTTCTCACTTACACCAATATTGCACCCCGTCGGAGGCTAGCGTTTTAACAAGACGCCGGCGACATAGGCCTCCGCTTCGGGAGCCGCGGAAAGTAGGCACGCAAAGGAGGAGCCGACGACGTCTCCGCTAACAACGGCGCTAATTATCATAGCTGCTAATTAGCTGCGATTCACTCCCGAGTTAACAGCTGCCACACTGAGAGAGGGGGAGTAGTCGGAGATGGAGACGGAGACGACCAAGAATGAGAGAAGCCTCGACTCCGCAACAACATCCTAGCGTCCGCTTCGAATTAGAAGCCATTCCGCCGCTTAGGGATGGAAGGTTTAGCGCCAAAGCGTGCTTTATGAGGTGGAGCTCGGCCGCGACGACGGATGGAAAGGATAGAATGGAACGAGGGCGTGGCCACACATGACGGAAGCTTAATCGGCTGCTGTTAAAGTCTTTAAAACGACTCTGTTGGTGAGGTGTGGTGATGTAATGAGCACTTTGCGTCTCTCCATACACCAGGCGTTCTGTGCATTTCACACACCGTACAAAAAGGGGAGACCAATATGTGGCGAGTAGCAAGAGGCTAATTGGCTCACTTATGCTAACAGCGGATTCGTGTTCTAATCTGCTGTAATGGCTTTGCCAAGAGGGGTGTTATTAGGGGATAGATCCAGTACGGCGTAATGGTTTCCTACAGTCGCTGGCTCTATCATGTGAAACCTTTCACAAGGATGTCTGATTATCTGCGAGAAAGTATGAAATTGAATGTGGTGTTTCGTTGGTTGCTATGGTTTCCGATGCGTATCTGTCAGTAGGACGTTCCATCTAACCTTTATGACTATTTTATGACTGATCCTCTTGGAATCTCGTGTCCAACCCGCGATCAATCAGCCGCGTAGATACAGTCACGTCAGTTCACTACATTGGACCATTTAATAAAGGAAAGGGTGAATCATGGAGCCTCTCAGTAGTTTCCAGAAGTTAATATTGTCAGCGCAGTAGATCTGCAGTAGAAGAGAAGTTTTGTGATGCACGTACGAAAGGCAAGACGTTAAAATAATCGGATTCTATGTGCATGTTAGTGGCTTAAATTTACTTGAAAACCCGCCAATCGCAAAGCTGATTTGCTTTGCTCTCCTGCTTTTTGAAGCGCCGGGACGGAGGGTAGTACTTGGGGAGGGTACCTTGCTCATGGTTACCTCAGTGGTACCTTTATTGGTCCGAGACTTGGAACTGGAGACCTAAACGTCAAAGCCAAATTAAACTTTGTCATCTCTGCTATATACTATACAAGAGAGTCCAGAAGACGAGAGGTGAGACAACGTGGCTCCAGCTTTAACAGTTCAAAGAACAAATAAATAACTGAATAAATAATACAGTATGAATAGAATATAAAATATACACTTTAAACTAGAAGTAGAAAGAGAGACAATTAGGATGCGGTACTCAGCGTACAATTGTGGTTTTGGAGTGGTCTTTTACACTAAATGCATGTGAATGTGCTGAATGTGCATGAGGTCAGTAACAGTTTCAATATGAAAAATTCTATACAGTCTAAGAGATGCTACAGTGTACCATATATATATACTTATATATGCATACAGTACTGTGCAAAAGTTTTAGGCAGGTGTGAAAAAATGCTGTAAACAAAGAATGCTTTCAAAAATGGAAGTGTTAATCATTTATTTTCATCAATCAACAAAATGCAGTGAATGAACAAAAGAGAAATCTAAATCAAATCAATATTTGGTGTGACCACCCTTTGCCTTCAAAACAGCATCAATTCTTCTAGGTACACTTGCACACAGTTTTTGAAGGAACTCGGCTGGTAGGTTGTTCCACACATCTTGGAGAACTAACCACAGCTATATAATCCTATAATCCTACAAAATAATGTAATGACTATAATCCTCCAAAATCCCTGACTTTCTGCAAGTGTACCTATAAGAATTGATGCTGGTTTGAAGGCAAAAGGTAGTAACACCAAATATTGATTTGATTTAGATTTTTCTTTTCTTCGCTCACTTTGCATTTTGTAAATTGATAAAAATAAATTATTTATGTTTCTTTGATTACAGCATTTTTTCACACCTGCCTAAAACTTTTGCACAGTACTGTATGTACATTCAGTATATGTCTATATCAGTTAAATAAAATTGAAAATCAGTTTTGTAGACTTTTCGCACATTTTCTCAGCCACTTCCACGAATGCCTGTAGAATAAAAAATATCGAAGTCTAAGATCAGTCAAGAAGAGCTGATTGCCACGGCGGTTCTGAGACTGTAGTAGTGTGTTGTGTGGATTGAGACTGACCTTTTACTGTGCCTACTCCCTCAACACAACACTTACTCCAACTGGTTTTCATTTCTGTTTAATTTCATTCCCCCCTCCCTTCCGCGCTTTTTCTTTTCAGCTCAACATCTGGCGCTACGGAGACTTCCGCGCCGACGACGCCGACGAGTTTGGATACAGACGCTAAAGTCCCTCCATTCCAAAGACCTTGCGGAAGACGAGATGCGTTTGCAGAGAGAAAGGAGAAAAAGAAACAACAACATCACAACCAAGCGCAAACATGTCCTTCTTTTGTAACATTAATCTCTCTTACTCTCTCTCTCTCTCTCCTTTCATGCTCTGTGCATTTCCCCTCTTCTGCTCAAGGACCTTCACCATTTTTTTTTTCCTGATTTTTTTTTTTTGTTTGTTTGCTTCTTCTTTTTTTATGAGAGCAGGGCTACAGGTGAATTCACTTGTGGATACTTACAATAGGACCAACTTACCATGACATTTTAGCCAATCATCATATTCACCTTCATTTTTAGCCAATCATAGTAGTGTTAAAGGCCCGGCTCCGCCTCCCTGGTGTGGAGAGTTAGTCGCTCCAGAGGGGTGGCGTGGGGTTCTTACGCGAGGAAGGTGGAGGGGGGGGGAGGGAGTGACGGGTAGGAGGTCGTGCGGCACCGTCGTGAACTCGACGGCTACTTGAGAAAAAAAAAACGCTTCCTTAAGAAGAACGAAGAAAAATCTCTATTTAAATGTATATGCATATTATTTTGAAGTTAGATATGCGCGCTCAAAGTGGAAAAGTGACGAGTGTCTTTTTTAACGTGCGAGTGTTCGACTTTTCTGGACTTTTGTGTAAGGAGTGTGTTTTCTCTCTCTGTGGCAAAAAAAAAGAAAAGCTGCCAACGCCTTGACAAGCATTCATTCTACTCCTCTGGGATGTTTACATATAACAGTCATTTTTTTCGTCTCCTTCCCTCTCTCTCTCTATCACTCTCCCTCTCTCTCTCTCTCTCTCTCTCTCTCTCTCTCTCCCCTGCCATAGCAGAAAAAACAGTGTTTGAACTTGTTACCTTCCGAGGTTAGACCCTGTCGTTGTATTTAAAATCTGCTAAATAAAAGTCAGCAAAGTTGTCTCGTCTCCCGTCTCACTAAGCACGAACAAGGCACGGACTAATCCCGTGTTGACCTTCCACCATCGCTCCGTTGCGTAACGCCAACTAACGCGTCTGTTTGTCGCCTGCCCTCCTTTTTTTGTTTCATTAATTAATGGGCCAGACTCTGACATGTGTACAGTAGGCTGGGTGTTAATCTCTGTTTGTCATCTTGCCTAGAATGGGGCCTCAAATTAGACCCGATTAACTGTCCCGACACACGTGTGTGCGTGTGCACGTGAATGTGTGTGTGTTTGCCTGTGTCTTTCTGTAAATGGGGTTGAGTACGTTTTTTTTTTCTTCTTCTTCATCATCCCCTAATTCCATCAGACAGTAAAACGAGATCAAATACTGCACAAAGTAAATGGTGTGCGTGTGCACTCATGCCCGCTTGTGTGAGGAAAGCGAAGCAAGAGAATTCGGAGATCCATTTTTCATGAAGCCTGAGCATGTTTCCCCTTTAAGGCATTTGGAGGCAAAATGAAACACACTCAATAATTCAGACCCCCCAAATATGTTTCAAACCACATTTGGGTTTTGGGCTAATGAAAGCATCGTCCTCCGTGGCAAGCTGGTGAGAACAAAATCCTCCTCGCTGCAGGGAGGCCGCTGTCGATGGTCGGATTCACTTGAGGAATCGACTGTGTGTGGTTCCGACCTCCTCGCTGGAGGAGGAGCGTGAATCTCCAGTGGAACAATGGTCGGTTTTGTCACTCATTCACAGTTTCCGTCTCCCAGCCGTACTGGGGAATCTGTTGTAGTTGATGGCTCTCATGGTGCGTTCCATTTGTCGTCCGAGTTGTTTTCTGAGGGCTGAAGCCGGAAATGGCGATATGCGCGCCATTCTTCTCCCGCCCAAATATCTCAGAGCAGCACAGACGACCCTGTGTTCAGAATCTAAGATGGCAGTGCAAATGCTGCGATTAAAAAAAAAAAAAAAACATTTTTTTTTTTAGCCCTGTAGTGTTGTTTGTGTCTGACTTGGTCAGCTGTGTACATAATACAGTGTTGTTGTAGTTGGTACACAGGTCGCTACGGTCATGTTATACGTGAAATACTGCGTTGCGTGTCGTTTATCAAGTGCCGATGCTAAATTGGCTGGTCAATGTTAGCTGAAACAGATGACAAATGACTAGGCTAGTTAGCCGAACAGAAAGGAGAACAGGATTAGCAACTCGAGACGGAAAATTCAGATAAAAAGTATGGATTTGTTACAGTTAATAAAGCCTAGCCTCTTCAATCCTAGCTTAATGATCCTGTGGCAAATGGAACACATCCAACTCAGTTTTCACTGTGTTTTTAGTGGATTTGACGAAATCACGTCAACTGTATCTCGGATCCCAAGGCAAATGGAACGCACCATCAGCTGGGCAAGAAAACTTTTATTAGGAGGGTTAAAACTGAACACAAAATTGGAGAACTACCACCATTGAGCCCCTGAACAAGACTCTTAAACCCAAGTTGCTCTAAGAACGCTGTAAATGTAAATGGAATAGATGATGATAAATCGAACGATATGGGCAGATGAATTGGTATCAGCATTTATAAGGTCCTATATATGTCAAAAAAGAAAAGGATGGCGGTGGTCGAGTCCAAGAGGTTTGAATCCTTCCTTCAGCACTACCATCACTGGATCCCTGACCAAGACCCTTAACCCCAAGTTGCTCCAGGTAAGTGGCCCTTGTAATTAGAATATACAAATGTAAATTTTGTTCAAATTACTGTGACAAAAAATGTAAATTAAAATGAAATCTGTTATCATGATGTCTGAGTGAGAACGCCAATAGTTCTACATACTGTAAATGTTGGGGGGAAATTGTGTTTTTGACCAAAAAATGGATGATAATTTTTATTCAAAACCTAACCTGTGTCCTGCATCGGTCATGCTCTTGAGGCTGTGTTTGGTGATTATGCAGCACAAATTCGAGATTCTGCCTCCTGATCATTTTAAGGAATTTTATTATCGGTGTGGAGGCCTCACCTCCCCTCGAGTCAAAACCAGTTTTTCTCATAGTCTGTTCCACTTTGGTTTGAAATTGCTTTGAAATGATTATTACAAGAGAGAGCCAATCTCATTCCAGAACAAAATGTTACAATTCATCACTCCCTCTATCAGCATAAACGTGGCTAAATTCCTTAAGATAGGGACGCATTTAACATTTAGTTTTAGATGGTGCTGATTACTGACTAAAATGGTGAGGGATGTTATTTTGATCAAATAGTTATTTCCACCTACATTATCCCACTGTTTTGACTTCACACTTTGCTCCTGTAATTTGACTTGTGTTGCATTGTGTGACTAATATCAAGAAGCAGTGAGGAGTAACCTGATGAGTAGCGGGAAGCTCATTTAACGTGGCTCAACAGCTACATTAGACTCAGTCTTTATAATGGCCAGCAAATCACAAAGGGAAACATAGCTATGATTTGGTTGAAGATACCATGACTTCGTGAATACAGATTTTTAAAATATGTTTGCGCCTTTCATTTTCCAATAAATGGACTTTTTCACGTAAATGGACTTTTTCACGTATGTGGATATTTCTATAAAGGCGTATTATTTTATATAGTTGGGGCTTTCATTTACACGTAAACACCTCAAACGCATGAGAGAGGTCAACATCTGACTTCCAGAGCGCTTTCTCTGCATTTCTCTCAGTGCTTGTTGTTGCTAAGTTACGAAAATCCGGCACTTTCGCGTTCATTACTATTTCACGTAAACATTGTAACGTGTCCCTTGAGATCGGTAGTTTAGCCAACATAAAAGAGATTATCTTTACGATGAAGAGAACCTTTGCATTAGTGGCAGAGTTTGAATTAGATACTCGCGTCTTAAAGACATAGAGATTTGGTGCATAAACCTTGCAAGAAAACAGCTGGGGGAGTACCACCGATTAGGGGTTTGATCACATAATTGTAGTTTTTTTTGCCTTATTCGAACTGTGTAAATAAAGCCAAAATAAGCTTCTCCAGCTGATCCAGATACGCTGCCATTTGTAGTGAGTTCTTGACTGTGTGTGTCCTGCCCCTTCCTCGATTTTGTATTGGCTAGCAAGAGAGAAGTGACATTGACGAGCACAGCGCTGTTCTAATAGTTAAATGGATTTCGACTTGAAGCGTTCTGAGCCTTGCGGGAAAAAAAAACGTCTCCAACGTCTGAGCGCTGAAGCTCATTGGATTTGTAAAAATAGGCGCTGCCAGCACAAAAAGTACGGGTTTGGTGGAAGCAGGCTCAAATACCTTAAATTCCTTACCACAAGTGACTTTGGTAACCATGAAGAAGGCTACTGTATCATGATCCACGCTAGGCAAGTCAAAACATGACGCAGACAAGCGGGAAACATTCGAGTTTGGAATCATTTCGTGTTCTAGTGTGACCTGAGATGTTTTTAACCAAATGTTGTATAAATGCATTAAAAAATATATATATATATATATTTAAATGTGTTTATAAAAACAGGCCCTAATTTAAGCTCCCTTTTATCATGGTATCTTAGTAAGGGTTTAGACAGCTACATATACGAGATATGTTCAGGAATATCTTGTTTTTGACCAAATGCGGATGCTGAATCATTTTCATTCAAAACTTAAGATAATAAAATTGCTGTTGTAAAAATCCTGTATCAGTCAGGCTCTTGAGGGCATGTTTGATCCTTATTTAATAGTTTTGGATTCTTCTCTTCCTCCCTTACCTTCTCCCTTGATGAAAACACCAAGGTTTACTCTGTCGGCCTGAAGGCTGTAGTCTCACCTCCAGTCAGCCTCTTGTACTATTAGCTGTTGTAAATTCTTTTGGGGGTTGTAATTGCTTTCAGCTGATGAGTACAAATGAGTCAGCCGTTGTTCTGCCATTGCTCGTCAGAAAAATGATGCCTTTCATCGTTCCTGTAGCTTAATTCTTTAACATAGTGGGAGGTTTAACATTCAGCATTAGGTGAGTGTGTTGGCTTTCATCTGCCAGTGTTACTTTATGTTGACCTGGCTGCATTTAGAGGATTGTTGACAAGTCTCTGAGAGAAATGGCACAATTGGTATAACGAGGTGACCGGTGTTGAAAACCCCAGAGTGTATACAGGTAGTAAAAGCTGACCAGAGGTGGTCAAAGAGCAAAAACAGCTCTGCTGTTTCCTTCACTAGAAGTAAGTAATTACATTCCACATGACACCTCACTTATAGTTTTAAAACATTTAAAACAGCCAAAGCTAATTACTGGCAGAAATGGGGAGGTGTGTTATTCTGATGAGACTCGTTTCTACACAGCACAAGTGCGCTGATTTCATACAAAGCTGTTGGTAATGTTTTTTTGTGTCATTTGATTAATATTGTTAAGAAGCAGTAGAGAATAATCTTCACAAATTAGTAAAATGTGCATTTTATAATCATGGTTTTTTGAAAGTTGAAAAGAACAATTTCATTCTAGCAACAAAATCATTTCTCTTCATTTCAGTTTTACATTTTATATGGACTTAAGCAGTTCTTTTCTTATATTCGAAGCCCAGCTGTTAGGAAATTTGTCATTTGGTGTAAACATGGCGGTGGTCTATTTGGTAAGCACGATGTAAACACGAGTGCTGTGTCTGAGCGTGCACGTGAGCGCCATTACTCGCTAAAATGCTCACACTTTAGTCAAAATGTCCCCTTTATTACAGGCACGACGCATATTTTAACTGACAAATATCCACAACAACCAGCATACTCCCATATTTTCCCATAGATTTTCCATTGTTTGTTCCGGAATGCGCACCCATCGCTTTAATATGACATTGCACCGGGGGGCGAACGGGGGATTGTGGGGAATGTAGTTCTCTTCCAGAAAGGCCAAAAGCAGATTGGCCAAAATGGTTCAAAATGACCCAAAACTTCAGTATTTCTTCACTTTCAATTGATAATTTTTCCCAATTTTATAATACTATAGTGTAATCAATAAGAAAGAAGAAATATAGAGCATTTATCCAAAAAACTATTCTATAGTCTGATGGATACCAATGGATAAAGAAGTGCTAGAATATTAAGCCATAGAATGCATAATAAAAACTCTGCAACTTGGCAATAAAAGTGTTCTTGCTATTTCTAGTAGTTATATCTACAGTTTCAGCACTTTTATTTTACATAAAGATTTAAAAAAATGTAAAATTCTACAGGCACAAGTCAGTTTTCATCAGTAATGTGCTGATTTCAGAACTGTATCAGCATTTACATATCAAACTATGACTAATTTGAGTAGTGCAGGACGTCCTGAATACAACAACGTAAAGCGTTTATGGCTAACTTCTACACACACACACTAGAATAAGCCTAAAAACAAAGGTATTGTCTTTTCTGTTTAAACTTTTTTTTCCGATCCGATTACTCGATAGAATCGATAAAAAATCAATAGAATACTCGATTACAAAAAGAGTGGATAGTTGCAGCTCTAGATCATAAGGAAGACTGACCTACTCTAGTGTTATATACTAGCGAGTGTACCTAAGTGAGAGAAAGAATCTTTAAACTTGGAAGACTAGAAAGCAACAATTTTGGCATTTTCCTTTCGACCCTGCTAAATACCCTGCACAAATCAGTAGGTTCACATGCTGCGAAAGATGTTGGAGAAACATGATCTCACTTGTGATGGATCAGTTCGTCAAGAAGCAAATCTGTGTGAGACGATAACATATTCTGTTCAAATAACGAGAGATAGTCCATCCAGCTCCTCCATAATCAGTCTGGTGGTTGTCTTGAAACAGGTAAATATGTGAGCGGCTGTCGGGGTTGCATGATTTCTCCCTTGTCGCGTCGACGTTGTTTTTTCATTAATACAGAACTGGATGGGTTTAGACAGAGCTCGTTACACCTGTCAAGCAAAAAATATCACAAGATTCAGCTTCCGTCATTCAGGCTCGTCGCTCTAAGCGGGAGGAAGGGTTGCATAATTTCGTTCCATCTCTTTCTTCCCCCCTTTTGATAGTATCTCATTCAGTGAAAGCACAGGAGAGGCATGGCGTGGCGACTTTAACAGATCACCTCAGAATACGCCTACAATCACACTTGTGAATACCAGCTCCGCTCTTTTAGTCTAATCTGGTATTATGACTCTTTACAACCAATTAAACTCAAGTCCTAGGTCACTACTTCTGTTTTCTTACACAAGTCAGATTCTGTGTCTTGCAGTTGTGTATAAAGTACAAAATACCCGAGCTTAAAAATAAGGATGGATTATATAGAAAGGTGTTTTTTTCTAGTGAAATCTAAGGCACACAAAACTCAAGTGAAAGTGTCTGATAATAATAAGGATGATACGTATTTGCTAATATTAACAAAGGGTTAGTTTGTTTAAGGTTATAAATATTATGTAATTAAATACAGTATATTATGTATTTTATTATATAATAACATTAAGAACCCATTATAGTGATTGTGGCTGTAATCTCTGACTACTATTATTACTACTACTACTACTACTTGTAGTAATAATAATAATAATAATAATACATTATCATAAAACATATGTTGAGAGTAACTGGATGCTTACTCATGTGGTATCAGTTGTAGGTTCTGAGCCATTGGAGTCTAAATTCATTTCAGTTTTATTTGTCACAACGTGCTTTACGTACAACTGATCCAAACCCCTAACAAGCTAGCCTGAGGCGACAGTGGCAAAGAAAACCTCCCTCTAGTAGGAAGAAACCTCGAGAGGAACCAAGACTCAGAAAGGGACCCCATCTTCCTCCGGGTGCCTGGGTGGATGAACATATAATACAAAAGTAAACATACGTTCAAGATTAATCGTTAATTAATCATTTTTAAAGAAGTGAAGATATAAAAAAGTCCAAGGGATGCTTTCGAATCCCAAGTCGTTGCTGGGGCCGCTTGCTAAGATCCACTCAGCAACATTAAGCTAAAATTAGTTCAGTATTAAATTGTTAATGCAGTTCAAGTCCATAGGATCTGAAAAATCCCAGCTGGTTTCAGATGATGAGGTCTCCACAGAGTCCCGGTGAGGGTTCAGTCGGTCAAGCATTTGCTCGGGAACAGCTCAGAAAAAAAGAAGAAAGAAGAGAGTTAGTGTCCTACACCTAACCTCCGGCAATGCTAAAGTAACTATTGCAGCCTGGCTAAAAAGGGAGAGCTGGAAAGTAGCACAGACATGAGGGCTTCCAGGGGTCGGCAAACTTGAGAGACCGGCGAGTGTGGCAGGATGACGGCACCAATCCCCCCCATTTCACCCTTAATCTCCAATGACCATGAACCCTCAGATCTCATCTTAACCTTAAGAAAAAGGGACTTTTAATATACAAAAGCCTTGATTTAAAAGCAGAGCTTGTTTCTGAGCTCCGAACGCTAATAGGAAGTTTATTCCACAACTGTGGTGCTTTATGAGCAAGGTAACATTCTTTATTCTGGGTATTACTAAAAGACCTGCGTCTTGCGATCAAAGCGTACGAGTCGGACTGTAGTTGCAAATGAGGTCACTCACATACTGCGGTGCAAGACCATTTAGAGCTTTATAAGGCAAGACTAGTATTTTATAGTTGACACGAAATTTAGCTGGCAGCCAGTGGATTGAAGATAGAACTGGGGTGATACGATCATATTTTTTAGTTTTAGGCCTCGTTCACACGGACGTTCGAAATGGACACCCTCTGAACGCCATATGCGTTTTTGCTGCGTTTTGTAGCTGCGTTTTGTAGCTGCGTTCGATTGGCTTTTCACTGGTGTTCGCAATAGCATCATTTCCCTCGCGTTCGTGGGATTTTGACGCCAAGAAAACGTTGCATGCAGCGTTTATTTGACGCCACCCGAACGCACAGCCGGCCGAATGCCGGTGCTGAACGCCTGTGTGGACGCTTTGATTTGCTCCAGTGAGCAGAAAAACGGTCGGCGTTCAGTCGGCGCTCACCTGGCGCCACGAGCGCCAGAAAAACGCCCGGTTCAGACATCTGCGTGAACGAGGCCTTAATGAGGACTCTGGATTGCGGCATTCTGGACTAGCTGCAGTTTATTTAATGACCTGGTGATGAGACAGGTGATGTAAAAATGTTACAAATAAAACTAGTAATTTTGGTTATGTTTTTCATATATTATATATTACATATTTCAAACATACAACTCTAGAATTGAATTGCACAAATGCACATGCAATAAAATTTGCTCCTCAGCATGTGTAGATATCTCATCTAAGTCTTATCAAAGAAAATCTTAAAATTTCATCTTAAGAATTGTCTGAGACAAACAAAAATGTCTCTTTTAAAAGCAATGGCACCCTTAAGACCTGGAAGCAGTCAATACTGGTGACGCTTTCTCTTCTCTCTATAGGCGAGGAGTGAGAGGGCATGGCAAAGGCACAAAGCTCTCCTCCGGTCTTGCTGACTTCTTAGAAAACTCCCACATGACCTCAGCAAGGACTACATGGAATCCCCCTCTCTATGTCTCTCATTTCTCCTCCCTCTTCCTTTCCCCCCTCTCTCTCTCTCCCCCCCCCCCCCCCCTTCTCTCATCAGCTTTGCGTCACTCATCCAGCTCCCCAGGCGTTTGCGGTCCTGTGCCAGCGTGCTGTCTTTTCCTGGGCATTCATCTTTCTCTCGCTCACTTCTTTCCACCTTCCCTCGGGCCTACATGTCTTCTGCAGTAGCCTTCTGACCTCCACGTACCCGGGAGGTGTGTGTTTGTGTGTGTTTGTATCCATCTATCTGCAAGTTCAGCAATAAAAAGGAAATGGCGGAACTCAAGGAAGCTTCGACTATGAGGGAGGTGCTTTGTGGGAGGACTCAGAGCCGCGAGGGGCCCTTTGCCATGTCTGCGTTTAAAAATGCAAGTGTTGCTTGGTGCTGACCGTAGCCATGACTGGAGAAATGAGTGTTCACTGGGGCGAGTATCATGACATGAACACATCGCTCTAGAAAGCGATGCCCTACCTATTTCCAAGAATTATTACTTACTCAGATTACTGTTAACAAGAGGAAAGTGGACCTCTCAGTAGCTAAGCTAAGATTAGGAGTTTGTGTGTGTGTGTGTGTGGGGGGGGAAAGAGAGAGTTCGTGTTGTCAGGTCTCTCTAATCAGAGGTTCACAGATGTTCAGTTTCTGATGGAAGGCTTGAGACCTACAGGGAAGCACACACACACACACAGACGCAGTCTGTAGACTCATTTATCTCCTTTGTTTCACGGCGTTAATCATTCTCCATGGCCTCCCAGCACAGCAGCCCGCCCATCTTTACTCTTCTGCTATTAGAACAGATAACTGCATTCAAGTGGGTTTTTTAAACACGTTGGTCATTAAGGCCCATCTTCAAATCTCATTTGATTTGCTTATTTCATCCTTTGTAAAACACAAGACCTGGAGAAAATTGTCCTAAAGAAGACTGCCCTTGAGAGTCCTTGCTTTCATACCCATTTTTAAACCGTTTTGTAGACATCAGCATCTGTAACATCGCTTGAAAACCTGCAAAAATATCATAATCTCAAAGTGCTATCATATATAAAGAAAACTAAGTGTTCTGGAGGTTTTTACTTCAGCATCTGTGAGTGATCCACCTGTGGGGTTGAGTATGATCCTTGACCTTGTGTACACCAGTTCTGCCAAAAGCCTCTGCGTTTCTATGTCGTCCCACGCACAAAGGCATGAGGTAGAAAAGTGGATTTTGGTTGTTTTGTTTCTCTCACATGGCAGAGATTGTTGGGTTTTATATCCATATTTCCCCACTTTTCCCCCCACAACTCATCATCAATGTCATCTTATTGTAATGAGTCCTTCTCTGCGCAGCCCCTGACTAATAACGCCGCCGCCGCCGCCGCTGTTGCTGCTGCAGCAGGCAGGCCTGGCTTAATGAAGCCTTTAGTTTATCATGCTTTTAATCACCTGAATAAAATCACAAAACAAATACAAACAGCATTAAAGACAAATTACCGTCTGACCGCTTCTGTGCAAACAGCAATAAATGCGAACTCGATCCCCCTCTCTTAAAACTTATTACGGAACCGACCGCTCGTAAAAAGCAGCCAGGAGCTGGCAGATTGGTGGAAGTTTACAAAGAGATCCACCATCAGAGCTGTGCGCTGAGCATCTACTTCAAGTCAGTGGAAATGGAAAACTCTACTAGCGGCGTGGTGGTGACCTTGTGGTAAGATAATCAGATAGAAACCAAGAGGTCAGGGGTTTGTGTTTGGCTCTATCCTACTTCTGGCACGACCAAAGTGAGGCGCCTGAGCCAGACATTTTACCCCAAGTTGCTCCAGGGAGGCTGTCCCTATAATGAGGGTTAAGTCACTCTGAACAAGAGCATCTTCTAAATCTTATAAAGTCAAATGAATATGAAGGGTAACCAACCAAAACAGAAATGGAGATACTACTATAATCTTTCATAGTAACAGTAGCCTGCAGCTGGTCTCCTTAGTCTGCTGTCACATCCTGTAACACCTAAAAAGTGCTACTGTGGAAATGCAGTTGGGATCTGGTTTAGAAGAACGAATCAGAACCTTTTTGTTGGGAAATCGCTACCTGTAGCGTTTGAATCATTAGAGAGATGATCTGACGCTCAAGCCTGCTCGTGCTGACGTTACACCATCTGGTCCCGTCGGTGATGTTCAATGTGCGCCATGTGCTGCCCCTTGCCATTCGTTACGTATTTATTAGCCTTTATTTGATTGATTGAATTATTTCATTATTTGTGTTAATTTCCCCAAACCGCCTGTAGCTTGGCTGAATAGAAATTACTCGGTGGAGCATAACTAATTGCTCTAATTAGCATATGCAAATGAGGCCTGTTATCTTGTGTACAAAATGTTGCTTATAGTAAACACAGGACTAATCACTTTAACGAACTTAGCTTCTTCTTTTTTTTTTAATGTGTAATTGTGCCCTGTTTAAACAGATGGAGCCAATTTTCAGACAAAGATCATGTTGAGTGTTCCAGTGTCCCTGGCTTTATCCCTTTATTTGCCATCATCCTTTCTTCTCCCTCCCCTGGTCAACAAATCTATTCTTTCCCCGTAAATTGCTGCATATAAACACTCCTTACTCGGTGCGGACGGAAATGAATTTTGCACTTTCGATACAAGCATAAAACCACTGAAGTAAGTCTACTGTTGTTGCTTTTTCATTTTGCCTCCTCCCTCCAAGGTCACTGTGGTTTTTGCCGTTTCTCTCATGCGCGTCACCCCATTGGCTGAGAAGCCATTAAATGCCTCCTTGTTTTCAGCTATTAAGGTCTGTGCTCTGTAGCAGCCAAGGCTTTCAGTCGATTCATTCACCTGAATTCTTTCCTTCTTTGGCGTGACGCTGTACAGGTGCCGACTTTCAAAAGAAGCCCGGAATCCTATTCACTGGGCGCTCAAAGTCAAGGACGCACGCGGTCCTTCACGTGGGTGAACGTTCTCTGAAGGGCCTCGAGCTGCTGGATGCTTGCTGTAGAGCTGTCCAAATAGAAGCGCTCAGCGTTATGCTTTTTTGTCATTTTATTTCACAAAGTCCATAGAGAAATGTACAGACAGTCATCACCAGCCTGAACACTCCTCACTTTCTCCAGCAGTAGAGCGCGTACAGTCGCAGCTTCCTGTCCATGAACCATAACAGGAAGAGGTCAACATTAAGCAATCCAACTCACCCCAGGGTCCCAGCATCCTGAAGACAAACACAAAGGGAGTGTGTTTCATTCAGTACTCCAGTTTTACTCCCATAAAAATAGGCAATGTGCTTACTTCCATCATCTTAAACCTTGGGAAAGACAACCCTCTTGAGTTCTGCTGGAATGTAAAATATCAGTATGAAACTGCACTCACGCCCACTTGTGGCACCCATCGGATATGTGGACGTCCGACATTCATGCTAATTTGTACATATTAATATGACAATGAATAAAGCAAAATACTACAATCCCAAAATCAAATCACATGATTATACTATTAAATTTCCTTAACAACGCTCGCAATCTCTGTGTTCCTGATCATTTTAGTGCCACACGATTAGGGACCATCACAAAATTACAAAACTGTGTTTAAACGAGTCATTTTTGAGGTGTTATTTTAATAATAAATAATTTGGAATATACAAATGCGTGTGTAATTATGACATTGTTTTAGTTAGGAAAATAGTATTTAAGTCAAGTATTTCCTTAAGTATAACAGAATAATCTTATGTATTCAGACATTTTTTCAAGCATTATTTTCTGTTTTCTGTTTAAAAAAGACTCGGAGACTGTACCGCACTTGTACTGTATCGGCAGATGTGCAAAGTTACAATATCGGTATCGTACTTTTAAAAAGTGGTATCTTGCCATGTCTACTTTATATAAGATTAATAATAATAATAATGAAGGTAATGTGCTTTTAATCTGGTGCATTTCTATTGACAGCAGCGCAATTACTTGTTATAAGTTACATGCTATGACTACACAGGGGTTTCGTATTATGTTATAACTGCAGCAATGTTTACTTGATAGACTTAGAACCATAATTACTTATTTAAATGATTTAGAATTACAGCAGTGTTTCCTTATTATTTAAAGGTTATTTGTTGTAACTATAACAGTTATTACAATAACAGCAGCAGCTACAGTGATTACTTCCATTACCTCCCAATATCAGTTACTTGTTGACACCTTAATATTTTCTTCACTGACTGAAAAAAATATCTTTTGGAAAGTTTTATTGCAACATTGAGTTTAAATATAAATGGCATCATCATTCACTATAGGTTTTGTGCATCTGAATGAAAGTATGTTCCATTTTTTCTCATATTCTCGACCAGGCCTCAGAATGTCTTGTTTAAAATACGTACATTGTACTGGGAAAGTTTACACTTCTATACTTTGAATTGGTATAGCATGGCCAGGCATTTTCCACCAACAGAATTGGTGCCATAATCTGGTCCTCGTCATTTGTTGAATTAAAGCAATGTAGGAATCAGAATATTTTGAAACAAGCTAATTTAAGCCACTCAGACTTTGAATGTTAAAGTCTTGAACCCTTAATGAGACGTATTTTGCAATACTGAAGCAATATTGCAATGGGTAATTTTTTTTACTTCGGCTGGAGCCATTTCCTTGTAAGGAATCTTGTCTTGGCTCTTATGTTCTCTATGCACAACTGTGTAATCTGTTTTCAGTAACAATTTACATTAAGTGCACCTTCATAATGCACTTATAATGCATAAATAACGCATTTAAAGATTCTTAAATCATCTTTAAAGCTTTAAATAAATGAGCTTTAATGTAAATTAATAGCATGCATTCGTATTGTTCAAGATCCAAGATTCTTTATTTGTCACATGCAAGTTATACAAGTACAAAATGCAGTGAAATGTATCCTGAACTGCTCCTGACTGCAATTAGGCAAAATTAAAAATATAAATACAATTTAAAATTAAAATAAAATAAAATAAAGTCACAGTACAAATTGAAATTGAAAAGGAGATAAGGGAAAGGTACAAATATATAAATAACTGTTTCTTATATACACGATGACAGGTGCAGTGTGACTGTTTAAAGTGACTGTTTAAAGTGCCGAGTGCAACTGCACAGCAGTGAACAACGTAGTAAGTAGCAAACAGAGGAGGAGTATGTAATATTGGACAGAGAAAAGTGGCAGACAGTATAAATGATCATAACAATATGATTGACAGACAGTATGGGATGGCAAAGGCTTTCAGAGAAAAGGCATGTCCTGGTTCAGAAAACGGATGACCTGAGGATAGAAACTCTGCCAGAGTCTCTCTGTTTTGGCCATGGTGGCGCGGAACCTTCTGCCTGATTGCAGAAGATGAAAAAGTCCGTTTCCGGGATGAGATGAGTCTTTTACAATCCTGATTGCCCTGGTCCTACATTGTGTTCATAAGCCTGACTTAAGAAGTTCAAAAAGCATATCAGTGCATTATTGAATATGATGCAGCATGGCCATAATGCTTAAGTGAGTAATTGTCATTGTGAACACGCCACAGCACACCACAACGAAATGTGACCTCTGCATTTGACCCATCCGTGAAGGAGCAGCGGGCAGCTAGTAAGCACCCAGGGAGCCATGCTTGGGGACGTTATCTTGCTCATGAGTACCTCAGTGGTAACTTTACCAGCCCTGGATTCGAACCTGGGCCTTCTGATCTTGGGGCGAACACACTACCGTTACGCCACCAGCTGCACAGTATGTTATTAATGGATATTAAAGCGGTTATATTTTTCATTTAAAGCTGTAATAGATGCTTTAAGAATCTTTAGGGTAGAATGAAATGCTGCTTAAAAATGGTTAATTAATGCCCATGAATGCGTTATGACAGTGCACTTAATGTAAATCGTTACCGTTTTCTAACAGTGGCTTACTCTCTATAATATACAGTACACTCCTGAGAATACCCACTTATGCAAGTCCACTTTGCCTTCTATGTACATAAAATATGATGTATTTTCACAAACTACGCACCTATGCAAACTAAGGACTAAAAAGGCATTTAAGAAGAGTGAAGAAGAGATTCTTTATTTCTTTCTGCTTTCCCTTTATTCCTTCCCTTCTCATAATGCTCTCTGCTCTGAGGACTTGGGTTGGATGCCTCACACTGACATATCTTGACTGTTCCACCCATTGAGTCGCTGAGACGTCCTGATCGAGACATCTATCTCTGCCAAGAAGAATCTCGTTCTCTTCTGCCCACCAGAACACAACACGGATTCCATACATGGATTACATTCACGAGCACTAACCGTCTCTTCCACCATACAGGTTCCAGCGCAGCACTGGGAAAGTTGTAGTCTCTTGAAGTCATGTCATGCAGCTTCGTAGCGCCTGACATCGTGTTTAATAGATAATGGTCGTTCCGTGTTCTCAGTTTCTAGGAACTCTTGATTTTGTGTAGTGAATGGAGCGAGGGCTCTCCTCCGAGAGTGAAGGACCTGGCATGTTGAGCCGCTTTAAAACTGCAGCGTTTTGGAAGCTAACATCAGGATTCTCCATCTCTGAAATATACATGCTGCTTCTCGGCCTTTTAAATATGCATGAAGCATGTAGTCTCGGTGTGTTAATGCATGCGCATATGTGTCTGGTCCCATGTGAAAGCCCCCCGTATCACCTCGTTCTGCACGGCTGGCTGGCTGGTTGGTGAGGGATGCAAGTGGTGGAGTTTGTCCTCTATGCAAAAGAGGTCAACTTTTATGTGTGTGTAGTTGTGCATACCATTGGTTTTGTCAAATTGAAAGAAAGTGATAACTGTGGCTGATTTTATGCACATATAATGTTATGTTTATTGTTTTTATGTATGGGACGGGGGTTTGTATGCATGTGAGAGGTACAGTGTATAGGAGAGCATATTGTGTATAATCTTGATTAATTGCCTTATTATGCTTTTCATGTCTTCTTCGTATACTGTGGTAACATTGTGGTGTATTGTAGTTTTTAAGTATGCGAACACCATGTGGTATTTATATTATATTATATAAATTATTATATTATATATTATTATATTATATTTAAAGCATATAAAAACAATTAAGTATGAAAAGACAAAACGGTCCGTGGAGTGTTGGTTGTCTAGTGGTTAGGATACTCGAATCTTGGGTGTGGGTTCGAATTCTACCTCCAGCACTACTGTCATTGGGTCCCTGAGCAAGACCCTTAACCCCAAGATGGACTCTGGGGAACTGTCCCTGAAATAAGCAAAATGGAGAGATGTAAAACAGAGGCCATAGCTTTCAGAAAACATCCTTAAGCATTTTTCTAAAGAGTAGTAGCAGAACCCTGATGTCCTGCTAAAATGTAATGATGCAGAGCTGGAGCATCATCCAGGTGGAGTTGGACACTGGTGCTGGTTGAAGTTGAGAAACACTGGCTCTGTAAAGAACTACTTATAAACGATTGGTTCATTATCATTTATTTATAGTCATTTGAGGCCATGTTAGATTGAAAACTTGCTGGAACTTCCTGGACATACACCTTCTGACCTTCTGACAGACTGGAATTACCTACACCAATTTAGAAGATGCTCAGGGTCAAGTGCTATTTTAGGTTTGCTCTCTCTCAACATCTCCCTCTCTCCATCTCGCCATCTCTCACTTATTTTCTCTTTTTCTGTCAAGCTATTTGGCCTGCTCCTACAGTATATTTGCCAATTGCTGCCCAGCTTAGTCTCTTTAGCCTGTGTTGTCTTTGCTTTGGCGGAGCCCCGCAAATGCCGTCACCACAGAATTTGTTTTCTCAGGAAATGTCAGCTCAGACAGGCAGCTGTCTAGCATTAGAGCAAGAGGCTGGCTCCTCGTTGCTATTGTTTTCCCTGGGAAAGCCTGTGTCGTTCTATCCTCTATTTCTGAGCCGGTGTCAGTGTAATCACGGTGTAAAGGGCTTGATAGGCTTTATGCAAACCTTCTACATCCCTTGATTATGCCTGAACTGTCTGCACCCCAATACATCAACATGAGCACAGATATGACAGGCTTCAGCACTCTGTACCGAAGTTCTCAGATTGTAGCCTCTGTTTCCAGAAGAGTATTGCCTAGAGAGATGGCGAGACTATAATGTAATCCAGAGGGGGGGGGGTGGTAATGTTTTCGCCGACAGAAGTGTGTAGGAACGGGTGCGGTAATGAAGCACTAGCAATAATAAAATCATTTTAGTGCTGTTAGCAAGAGCTGCCTGCTACTTTCACCCAGCATGTTGCTTTACAGCTGAATTTGTTAAGTGCACACTTAGGCCTGTGTTCAAACGGGAAATGTGACAAAATCGATCCTATTTACAAAATCTGTTGAGTTTTTATGCTGCGAGATCGACTAAGCTGCTCTGTAACACACTTTTACTGAAATACCATCAATAGATTAAAGTCTTTGGGTCACACCTGCAATTACATGTGATTGCCGTTGCTTGTAAGAGATTCGGAAGACTAGTTCAGAATGCTTTCATGCAAAATCAAATGAATATCACACTGACTTCCTTACACATACACTAGGCCTATATTGAATTTTGATGTAATTTATAATTAAATTCAGTGTTGCAAAACCACTTAATAACTCACGAGAAGCTCAAAAAATGATAATTAAAATCAAAGTGACAAGTGTCATTTGAATTTAACTAGAGCAATTCTTATGCAAAAAAACTAAATGCCACATTAATCATGCATGATCTGCTGTTTTCAGATCAGTGGTAAGTTTATGTATGCAGGCTTACATTCCATGGGTTAATTAAATTAATCATGAGTGTGTCTAATTAGAATATGTAGAGCCTATTGATATGTTTAATTTAGAGGTTTTCTTAGAATGGGTTTTCTACATTCCGGGTCTTCTGAAAGTGCGGATCCGACTTGCTCTTTAATTTCACTCTGATACTTCGCTCAGTGTCTATACACTGTAGCTGCTAATTGGCCTAAATATAACAGTATTTATTCAATTTCCCTCTGCTATTCCTCTATTAAACTACCTGACCCAATCATTATCACTGGACTAAACTCCTGAGGTTTTTTTTCCTGCCGGTGCTTGGGAATTACAATGTAAAGCTAAAAATAGGACAATTGTTCAGTTGCAAAGCACTTTTATTCTAAAAGGAAAATGCGAATTGACTGGAAGCAAGGAATTATAAGGATATGCAGCAAAAATTAGAAAATTCTAGTATATATCAGTAAGGTTAGTAGTGGTAATAATTAAAGTTACTAATGATTGAGGCTAGAGTTCATGTTTAGGGTTAATAGTTTTCTTATATATGAGTAATTTACAGAACATCAAAATTATTAGCATGTGAAAACACACTGAAAGTCTTGTGAAAAATGACGTCATGAACAGTACCAGTACTGAGATTATAACAGTTTTGCTTTTTAAAATCCCTAGAACTCGATTCAGGTGCCGATGATAAGAACATTGTTACAGAGCTTTTTGGAGGAGACTCGTCTTATTTAAACTGTAGACACATTGTTTCGTTTACTCTGGATCGTTGAAGTGAGTGGTATCAACAGGGTGAGGTACAAAGAGCTTTATGAGGCCTTGAGAAGGAAGATTGTAGATATGTCTATGTGTCTGGGAAACAATGTAATAAGTTAAACTGTGCCATCAGCTGTTCAACCATCTGGAATGTTTGTGTAGTCAGTGAGGGAGTTCCGCTCAACAGTTGAATCAAAGAGGCCTAATGAAGTCTCCAACAATCCTAAAATGTAATCACAGGACCTACAGAAAGCTCTTGCCACAGTTGATGTCATTGTACATGCAGCTATGCTCAGAAATAGACTGCACAAATTAGATTTACGAGACAGTATTTAGAGGAGGAAACAGTCGCTGTCAAAAAATCTGATGTTTCCTATATATATCAAATATATTTGCACAGCAGATGTACTGTAGTAAGACACTATTGAATTATTATTATTATTGCATGCTATTAGGTCACATTTACTACCTTTAATGGTCACATATTATGAATAGCCTTTATTTTATGGTCAGCACGTTATGAAAATTGAAATGAGTGAGGTGTGTTCCAGAAATTTCAATTGAATGTGTTTTGTGTTTCTTGTTGTATTCAACAATAAAGCATTTCAGATTCTGAATGCAGTACATCCTTGGATAATTAGCAGTATTATATTTTTATAACAGATAATTACAAAGGAAGTTGGTTATATCAATAAATAGTGGTGCTCTTACTGATAACCATGTGCTTGGATCCGTTTAATAACTGCATCTCATCCTGGGATTTTGCCAGTGGATAAATTAGATATCTGGTTGATGTCTAACTTCTCACCATGCTGCTGCTTTGCAGTTAAATATGTTTATACGAGTTGTGTTAAAGAGATTCTTCTACTTCCTCCAATTTCAAAATAACCCAAACTGGCAAACCTCTTCTAAGAGTGTAATTTGGTGCTGGACAAGGTATAATCAGTGTTTGGAAAATTGATTGTGCATCGGTCTTGTGAATGTGCTTTTTGTGTTTTCAAAGCCACCTCACATCAGAGGGTGTTCAAAGAAGGCGTTGGTTAAGAGGGCTTTCTGGATTGAGACACGGTGTTCTCATCTACTTTCATGAAAGAGGCTTCTCGCTTAAGTGGCCGCCCACCAACCCCATTAACCAAGCAATGGGCCTGTTTCTATTCTCTTAGTATGAGCCACAGTGAGACAGTCACCCAAGCTTTCCTTTTTAGCACTTGCATGAGGAAGTAAGGGAGCGTAAAAACCCTTAAAATCGACCTACTACTACGCTGGTACTTTTGAGTGGTATTCAATGTATTTCTAATTACTATAACTGGGCACCACTCAAATGAGCTTTCAGCAGGTTTTCAGCTTATAGATTTTAGTTTTGACCTAGAAAGTACTTATGGCTTCTAGGTCATTAAGCATTTGACCTTTATAAATCCATGTATATCTTTTAAAAGGAGGAGGTAAAACTGTGTAGTTATTACCATATAAATGTCTTCTAAGTTTTCTAAGAATACATCTGAAGATATTACTTTACAGTGACATACTTGCTTTACACTTATGGACACTAGGGTATTTGAGAATGCTGTTCTATCTTGTCAGATGTCCCCAGCACTTCCTAATGTGTTTGGGCTGAATAACCACAACTTTAAACTAATAAAACATTTTTAACATCATAACATTACGCTAACATTGTTGTCACCAGTTGCCATTGTGAAACTCAAAATTCCATTATCACTCCAACAAAGAAAGCAAGAAATCTTGGTGTCACCCTAGACGTGGAGCTCATTCTCTTCTCACAGTGACAATCTTTTCATCAGAAGAATCCGTCCATTTCTTACCACGTCCTTGCTTATTTGCACTGATCAAAACTTCTTGTCAGAGCCTTAAGCAGTATTAAACTTGTTTTGACACGCTGCTCCTCATTAAGCACCTGCACCTGCACCTGCATTAAGGCTCTTTTGAGTCCTTCTTCTGAACTTAAGTTAATACTGAGCTGCCATTACTGCTGAATCCCTTACTGCCTTCTAACATCATCTGAAGACCAGTTAGGCCTTGGGACTGGGCAAACGTCAAATGACTCATTGTTACGCTACTTATTTTACTAGCTCATCAATTAAACAACTCCCCTAAATGCTTTCTTGTTCAAGATTCAAGATTCAAGATTCTTTATTTGTCACGTGCAAGTTATACAGGTACAACAAGCAGTGAAATGTATCCTGATCCGCTCTTTTAACTGTGCAATAGACAAGGAAGATAGAGACGCAATACAAACTTACAAACATAAATACTAACTTAAATACGGAGGCTGGGGTAACAGGACAAAAATAAAACTATATATTATACAATAAGGAACATAAAGCTAAATGTGCAAACCTGAGAATGTAAAAATTGTAAATGTGCTAGGGCAGGACAGGTGCAAAGAGATGATTTTTTTTTTAAAGTGCCAAGTGCAGCTGCAGCATTGTACATAGCAGAGTAGAGCATGTGACAATGAAGTGGCAACCAGTATAAGTTATCGTAACAATAAGAGGTATGTATTAGCAGCATATAATAACATGGACATTTACAGTATAGTTATCGTAACAACGATATGAGGTATGTAATAGCAGCATGTAATAGCATGGACATGTACAGTATAAGTTATTGTAACAGCGAGGTATGTATTAGCAGCATACTAATGTATACTTGTATACTTGACTGTGTAGTTACTGACCTGCACTCTGGCAGGGCTATGAAAGATGACTAATTTAGCTGCCAGAAATTCAGATGGCAGCTGTTGACTTGTTTTTTTTATACAATCATGAAGAACGTATCCTCTTGTGGTACTACAAAGCACTGATGTATGTCACACTGGTTAAGAGCATCAGCCAAATGTTGTAAATGTAATGCAAATGAAAGCTATTAAGTAAGTGTCTAGCCCTTAATGGATCTTTGTGTTGTGCCACTGAGGGCAACAATGCAATAATGTAAACAGAAACAGATTGATAATGGAGAATATGAGCTTTTTCCAAACAGCTTTTGGTTTAAATAATTGTTCAAGAGTCCTTGAAATGATGCATGAATGAGTATTTAAAAAAAAAAATGAAAAAGGAGCAGAAGGACGCTCACACCTACTAGCATCATCAACCTCTCCCCCATTTCATCACCTCCTTTTTTTTCCCCAGCCAGGCATTTGCATAGTCAGCCATTGTATGTCACTGGCCAAAATCAATTGGCTTGTCCTTCAACGTCCCTCACAGTTCGAATGGAAAAGTAAACCGCCATAGAGTATGTCGCACAAATAATTACACCAGCTTCTTGAAAAGGAGCAGAAGTGGCAGCAGATAGCCTTTAGAAGTTGCTGCGGTGTAACTACTAAAACGGCTGTCTCGAGATAACCGCAAACAGAGACAACACGAGAGGCGATAGCACAAAGAGTCGTGTCTGGCCTTTGTGGTGCAGAAAGACTGGCAGGGCTCTCTTTGGACGGGGAAAGGGAGCGCGAGTGTGAGGGAAGAAAAATGGGAAGCTGGGGCCTGTCGTCATTCTCCAGACGGGAGTGTCGGAAGATAAGCGAGGCTATTTGGTTGTGGCTGATGCGGTGTGTCGGGTCATGCATGGCTGCTTTTGACAACCAACTGTCGCTCGGCGTCTGCTCTTATCTCCACAGACCTGCCAGAAGAGAGCTCCTCTACCAGTCACAGCAAAAAGGACACACACACACACACTATAGCCATCATTTTCCCCATATTCCTCTTGTATTTTTCCATTTATTTCTCACATGCTTGCAAGGGGGCACCCAGCTGGTTCTAACTACACATGACCATGAAGACTCTCTCTCTCGCTCTCACTCTCGCTCATTCATTTCCTCCGGACTAAAGCCAAATGCTAACTCTGCCAACATACACGCTTTATGGAGCCGCCTCCATTTATATGGAAATCACATCGGCCAGCTCATCAGGAGAAGAGCGTGGCGTAATGTAACGGCAGATTCGAGGGGGTTTCAGCTTGTGCTGGCTCCCTCATTCCCTCCAAACTGCCAACAGGAAGCCTCCGTTTCCCATCTCGGCTGGGCCACAGGTCAGCCCGCTGATAGCAGATGCCATTTAGCGTGATCACCAGAGAGCGAGTGGCAACACTGACGTCGGACAGATAGACAGTGATTTCTCCTGGAGCCGCCGCATGCGCATATGGGCACTGATAGAGGGGTCGCTCGGGCCAAGCGTCGCTCAGTGAAACGAAATGAAACCCATTAGCTGTGGGAAGCCATGGTCCGAGGCATTAGACGTGACCAACATTTGACGTGTGTGACGTTGATTAAAGGGATATCCAATCCTCGTCTGGTTATGAATGTTTTGACTTTTAATTGTAGTAGTATGACACTGTGACAGCTAGTTAAGATATCATTGTCCAAAGGTTCAATACAGATTTAGTCCATACACAGTGATTTTTAACATTCCTTTAAACTTCAACATTTCTGAAAACCCATCGTGTATCAAGGTAGAGGGTTGGTTGCAATAAAACCTTTTATGAATTCGTGCTCTGTTTAGAAACAGTCTGTTTGGAAAACGCCAGTGTTGACAGATCCAGTCTGACTTTAATCTAATCATTGTGTGCATGCTTGGTCAATTTAGTCAGCCTACAATCCTCTGAAAATGTGCATTTGCCTTTTAAGAAAGCATACTGTATATTATTTGAGCGCTTGTTTTTAATTCCTGCATGTACCTTAACATCTTATCTTATTGCGTACTTTATACTTGAACTGAGTGTTATCTATTAGTAACTTTCACTCTCTACTTGACCACACTTACAATAAGTCCCTAATTTTGTTACTCGTGATTTAGCAAAGCTGATATTTATGTGTTGCTTTTTGGTCTTGAAGCTTGTTTCAACCCTTTCTCTTTGTCTTGTTAAAACCTAGCTCCAGCATCCTCTTCCTGACGCACATCATCATGACAATACAACAGGCTTAAGCATGTTCTGGACATTCGGGGTCAACATGATGCTGACTTGTACCACATTCTGCTCATCTTTGTGAGAATATGTAAAGCAATCAGAAGCAGTTGGTGGTGTAGCGGTAGGGTGTTCGCCCTGTGATCAGAAGGTCGCAGGTTCGAATCCAGGGCTGGTAAAGTTACCACTGAGGTACCATGAGCAAGGTACCATCCCCAAGCACTGTCCCCCAGGCGCTTGTTAGCTGCCCACTGCTCCTTCACGGATGGGTCAAATGCAGAGGTCACATTTCGTTGTGGTGCACTGTGTGCTGTGGTATGTTCACAATGACAAATAATTAAAGAACTTTAAGAGTCAGGTATTTCTTGTAGTGTCTGACCTTTACTTAAACAAACAAAATAATGTAGCAATTATTTTCAGTTCTTAAACAAAGACAAAGCTAAAATTCCCCTGCATTTTAAGGCAACTAAAATATATTTTAATATCTTGTTTCTGTGTGGTGCTGAATAATCAGTGTTTGACAATTTGACCTTTTCTCCAGCCCTGACGTCACGCCATTAACTACAGTTTGTGAACACCTGTGAATAATGATTGTGAGAATGATTTTCAATAATCAAAGCCAGTGAAATTCCGCTACAGCAGTGATCTTTCTAACATGTCTGCTGTACTCTCATCACTGAATCAACCACCCCCTCCCTGAGCGTCCCTGTGTGTTGCAGCTAATGTCACATGTAGGAGTAACAGTCCCTAATCTGCTGTGATGGAGAGTCTCAGTAGTGGGCCAAAGCTATTCGGTCCACATGAGCTAGTGGCTTGAACTAGCTTGAAGGGTTAAAGCCTTTGTGCATCAGATTGAATGCATTTTTCCTATTTGATGTATGACAAAACGCTGTGCAATTTAATGTACAAGAACATTCACCATATGCTATTTTCCCATAGTTATATGGAATAGCTTAATATGCATCAAAATGTTTCAAACAACCATGTGTGAACTGGCGTCAAAAGGGAATTATTAGTAAACGTTTGTGCAGGTTGTACAAAGAGATGAAAGACACCACTGAACTGCCAAATACTTTGTCAGATATGATTCTTTAGTTTGCTGTTTGTAGTGGTACAACTCTTTCTTGGAGGAAAATACAGTGAACACAGCCATTGTAGATGATGATGTTATTGTTGTGTTTTTTAATTTAATTATTTTAGATGATCAAATCGAGGGAAAAGACATTGGAAAAAGTATGAATGCACAGATAAGGCTTAGACTTGTCAAGCATTACACATTTTTAAAACTTGTAATCCCTGACTTGAGCGTATGAACCAAAAGAAAAGATTGTTATCTTCTCATTATTGTACTTGAAAGAATTGGAGGAATGTGGAGTCGACTGGCATCACATGTATTTATACATCACAGTGTAGAAGTTGATTTTTGACTGACAGCTTTTTGGAAAGGTAAGAAACTTGGCTGCAGCTCCTGATTTAAAAAGTATGACGAACAAGTTCCCTTGGTGGACTTAAAAAGCATGTCATTTTTGAGAAGTACATTTGTCAAATTGTGTATATGTAGATGCTGCAACTGTGCATTTATTTTTGGGCTGCATTCTCGAAGACTCTTTGAACACTATTTAACCTAGCTCTCAGTCTGTAACTAAATCCTCTTGGCCAGTGAGCCATCTAGACTGTAGACATGAAACAGTGAAATACAGCAGCCTGTTTCTTGTCACCTTTGGCCTGAAGGTCATAACGTCCTTTAGAGCCTAACCTTTCATTAACAGCACCCTACAGCCACAGGATATTGTTCTCCACGTGATACCTTTAGACATCTTGATGAATGGGCTCCAAAAATAGCAAAACGCAACAAGAGTTGTCAGTGGGATCATTTCTAAACATGCTTTATTTGTTCGTCTACGCCTGCAGGCACAAGCTTTCGATTTCTGCACCGTCTTCCGTCCCCATGCTGCCCCGCTCCCTTCCATAAGCGACCATCATGCCCAGCTCATGCTCCCAACCTCACCCTGATGTCTGCCCGGAGGGGAAGGGCACACGGAGCCGACAGGCCGTAATGCAAAGTGAATGCTGAAAGTGCATGCTCTAACCTCTTAAAATCCACTTCATCTCTAGTGCTTGTCTTGAAAGAAAGTCCTGCATGTATTCTAAGCACTGCCATCCCTGCCACTCTCTGTCACAGCTCATACGTCCTCCAGATATCAGGACTACATGCTGAGAGAGCAGCAGTCAGACGCTAGGTAAGTAACATCTGACCTCTGAGTGAATATTCAGACTTGAGTTATTTATCTCCTTAGTGGTCCTGCTGCAAAACACAACCCGACATACATAGATTTTAAACAGATTTCTGATGGCTTTTTGAAAGTGGTCAAGATGGTCCACAAATTTTAAAACCAAAACCATCATTTTTGAGGGCAATGTATAGATGGGCACAAGCTAAAACCAGGCTGAATTAGCAGAAACATTATTGCCAGCTCAGAATCGTATGCATTTATGCTAAATATGACTTGGGCTCTGTGAAACAAGGCCAGCTTATCCCATTTGCCCCTCAAGCAGATGATGGTGAAGAGTAATATCGTTGACCTATTTCTGGGTTGAGTAATGTGGAGCTACAACTTTAGAGGATGCATTTTCTGTCCTTATTTTTCATGTAAATCAGGTCTCAACGTTTGATGTGTGGTGGAAAGCCAGATATGTACCTCAATATATTGTTTTCCCCAATGTGTCTGTCTGAGATCTGATGCCCGCAGTGCCTCCAGACCCGAATGTATGCATGTGGACCCAACTGGACCACGAGGCCTGATGTGACCTCATGCACGACACATTTTTGTGTCTCTCTTTTGTATCTGGTAGAATTTTCCCATGTGACAGCTGTGCTACAATACCCTCCGGAAACACAGAGACTGCGGGAATGAGACAAGGGTAGAGGAGTTATGTCACTGTTTTACTTCATTTCCTTGCTGTGCTCATCTGTACAGGCAGCTGTGATCAGTGGGGAAACACTGCGCCTGTGCTTGTGTGCAGAAAAAGTGGTGCCGAGGTGAGAAAACTTTGCCTGAGGAAACTGGATGTTATACAGCAAACATGCTGATGATTGCTTGTCATTTTAATTGCTAACAATTGTAAAAGCGAGCAATGTAATCATCATTGTAAACCATTTACATAATTACCCACTAAAAATAACAATTACCCTATTCATAAACTATATTCAAGACATAACCTGCTCTCTCCCCTTATGCTAACAGTATAACACCAACCCCACTGCTGTCTTATATAATAAAGCCTCCGCTGGGGGAAGCCGACGCTAAATGGCTTTGACTTCATTTGTCAAAGGCCCTCTGTATCGCTGCACTAATGACCTTTCCATTTAAATAAGTAAATGTTTCGCTGGCCCTCCAGCATGTCTCTTTGCAAAATGACCCCTCGGGTTGCTTGCGATGGGCATCGGAACACATTAACGCAGCCCTTAGAGGAGACTTTGCTATGTGATGGCGCGGCAAGTCTTGACCAGGCCCGCACTTCATCCTCTCTAGCTGCTCCATGCTCCAGTTGACAAGAGTCAGATGATATTACAGACGGCAATCGGACGGCCAGTTAGGAGAGAGAGACAGTACTGACAAATCCCTTCACTGCCCTGCGGACCCCAAGAAAAAGTCATTTTCCTTCCTTAAAACATAATATAATCAAGCTAAATTCTAGGTATCATATCCTTTTGATTTTTTTTTTCTTCATGAAGTGAAAGTGTGAGTTTGTTGAGCTATTAAAACCTATCTGCCAGAGCCTAAACTGAAATCACTGTGACATTATTACTATAGTAAGTCCAAATCAGAGTGATCTCAGCTGTACAGAGAGGAGATGGTATGGACCTCATTTTTACAGATTAAAAAAGGACATAAATATACAGTCTAAACTACAACTAAAATGTGCTGCTAGATTTGGTAATATCATCTTTAACACACCAAAGTGGTGACATAAATAGTATGTATAATGGAATGTAATTGTGTGTTTACTTGCAATGTAAAGATGTAAATAATCTATAAATATACATAGTGAAACAATTTCTGTGATATCACAGCTGTGCAGCATGTTCAGCATATAGCAATATATGAAATATGTTCAAGATAAAAAAAATCTACAATTGAGCAAATATAAATTCCCTAAATTTGTCAGCCGTTTACTTACTTCAAAGCTGATATCTACACCTCATTCTAAATGCACTGAGTGTGCATTTTCAACAGATGATCCAGGAGGACTACATTTCGTCTCTTTGAATGTCTAATAGTGTTGCGCGGGTTGGCTTTTTCAACACCCGCCCCAAACTGACCTGTCAGGAGATCCAAACTGCCCCGCCCAACCTGCAAAAATACGCGTGGATAATGACCCAAAACCCGACCCAACCCGAGCAGAAAAAAAAACCCACCAGTGAGCCTGTATTGCCATGGAACCTACCAGTGAAGTGTCATTTGTGACACTGTAACGCATAGATGACATAGATTTGTGCTAGATTTGCAATGAAGATGATGACACAATTTTATGCAAGATTAATTGTGTACCAAACAACAACAAAGAAACCGAAAGATCAATTTTTACGTTGTTATTTATTGAAGGAAAAATTGCATGAAAGACATCTCTCTCACACACACACAAACACACAAGCGCGCATGTATGCAAAACACACTAGTTGTCAAAACTGTAACATCTGATGTAACATCAGATCTGAGAACTCTATCAGATTAGAATGAACTTAGTAGAACTTAGGTCTTCTTTTAACTTAATTTTGTCTAAAATGAAGGAGAGCAGAGCATACTTGACCGTGATATTTCACCAAACTAGTAGCTTATCCTACAAATTGAAAACTCCAAAATTGAAAAATATATGCCAACTGCATTTATGACAGCTGTTTGGAAGCACTGAGGAGAAAGAGGATGGAATCCACCGTGCCAAGGTTTAGCCTATTTCGACGCGCTTCCAGCACGTGACCTGCTGAACTGAACGTGCGCTCGCTCGATGCGCTGGTTGCAGGAACGCATAGCACCGCTCTTGCCAGCATCGAGAGGAGAGGTAATTCGAACCCAGTTTACAACACGTTTTGATCGATAATGCAATTGCGTTTTGTAACTTTTTGGCCCGCCCGCACCCACGATATTTTAAAAATCTCTGCCCTAAAACCGCCCGCACCCGTGGGTCATCCGCGGTTACCCGCGGGTCGACCCGCGCATCACTAATGTCTAAATTTAAGTCACCTCTCTGTTTGAGACTCCAAACCAGCCTTTCTAATGGTAGTAAGCATGGCTCATGGTCTCACCAAATCTTTTATGAAAAGTGTCTTTCTCTTCCTGAAGGTAATTAAGACATATAGATGCCAGAAAGCAATTAATACAGTACCTTCTCCGAGGACATTTAGCAGATGGATTGGGAGAGTTCCCAGAGACTCGAAGATTAGAATTAACAAGCTCAATTCTGTCTAATTAACAAATCTGATCTTTACTCTGCTCTACTTATGTAACTGTTCGAATCTTGGAAGAAAATGGCTGTAGCTTGCTGTTAAGATAGCAAGATAGTGGCTGCTCCTACACTATTGAATACTGCATTAAGTAGTGTTATTTAAACATAACACATCCTAGATCTTATTTGCAGTCAAAGGGACAAGGCAATGCTACAGCTGTCAAAATGGTGTAGCGGTAGCAATAATAAAGCAATTTAGCTGCTTTTAACACTAGGCTCCCTGTGTGCTCCTGTTCTATTATGTGCACCATAAGGCCAATTAACACTGAGAAAATGTCCTTTTAGAACAAATAACAGCCTATCCATGATGGTTCTATTGGTGACCTGCTTATGCTTGTCAATAAAGACTCATTTTCCATATTTACAACACCGACCATATTTATTTATAACCAACCAATATAAGCCAGCGTTGTCTGTGCTGCTTTGTGCTTTTTATTGACCAGGAATAATCAAAACTTTAAAAAAAAACCCTTCCACTTGGTTCTTCAGTTGCCAATGTTAATTTTTAACAGCATGAACAGAACTTTTGAAATGTTGATCTCTCATATTAATTAGTGTTAAATCAAAATAAACCTGGAATGGTGATATATTTTTTCAAGTCTAATGTAATACTGAGCTTTCCAGACTAATACCTAGGGACAAAGCCCAGCTCTGTCCCTAATTGTCCTATATACAGATTGTCTCAAAAAATTCGAATATTGTGAAAAAGTTAAATTTTTTGTGTCACTCATTTCAGAAAGTGAAACTCATATATTATATAGTTTCATTACACATAGCGTGAAATATTTCAAGCCTTTATTTCTTGTAATGTTGATGATTATGGCTTACAGAGCATTTAATTAGTCTCTCAGTCTGGGTCAGTAGGCTACACAATCAGGGGGAAGACTGCTGCCTTGACAGATGTCCAGAAGACAGTCATTGACACCCACCACAAGGAGGGTAAGCCACAAAAGGTCATTGCTAAAGAAGCTGGTTGTTCACAGAGTGCTGTATCCAAGCATATTCATAGCAGGTTGAGTGGAAGAAAAAGTGTGGTAGGAAAAGGTGCACTAGCAACAGGGATAACCACAGGATGGTCAAGCAAAATCCATTCAAGAATTTGGGGGAGCTTCACAAGGAGTGGACTGAGGCTGGAGTCAGCACATCAAGAGCCACTTCATGTTTCCTTCTTCTGACAAGCTTTATGGAGATGCTGATTTCATTTTCCAGCAGGACCTGGCACCTGCCCACACTGCCAAAGGTACCAAAAGCTGGTTCAGTGACCATGGTGTTACTGTGCTTGATTGGCCAGCAAACTCGCCTGACCTGGACCCCATAGAGAATCTATGGGGTATGGTCAAGAGGAAGATGAGGGACACCAAACCCAACAATGCAGATGACCTGAAGGCTGCTATCAGAGCAACCTGGGCTTCCATTACACCTCAGCAGTGCCACAGGCTGATTGCCTCCATGCCACACCGCATTGATGCGGTAATTCATGCAAAAGGAGGCTCAACCAAGTGCATAGAAATTAACATACTTTTCAGAAGCCTGACATTTCTGTTTAAAATATCCTTTTTTATTGATCTTATGTAATATTCTAATTTTCTGAGACACTGAATTTTGGGTTTTCATTATCTATAAGCCATAATCATCAAAATTACAAGAAATAAAGGCTTGAAATATTTCACTCTATGTGTAATGAATCTATATAATATGAGTTTCACTTTCTAAAATGAGTGACAAAAAATATTGAACTTTTTCACGATATTCAAATTTTTTGAGATGGTCTGCATATGTTTGGTGTTTAAATACTTTATTAATTTAATCTGTTAGGATTTAGCCTCTCAGTTGAATATCACTTGCCTCAGAAACAGCGAGAGACTAATCTCATTTCTCTCACTTTTGCTGTCAATTTATATTTTACATTTCCCCCTGTCTTTCCTTTGATCAAAGAAATGGTTGAGACGGCCGTGCAATCACTTTTCAAGCTGCCATCAGACAAAGCCTTCCCCGTTCTAATCAAAGGAACAGATCTACTTGGTTTGCAGTATATGTCATTTTCACTGATCTTAATGGCCTCAGCGCAGCCTCTGCTCATGGTGGGCAATCCATCAACAAAGGCTTGTCTATCAGTCAGGCCCCAAACTGCTCCTCCTCAGCTCTGAGTCAATGAACGCCGCTCCATTCTCCATCCCCAACTGGCCTGCTTGGAGTGAGGAGCTCATGGGATGCATAATATCTGCATGTGAAATCTGAAGCTTTCTGACAGCCAGCTTCATTTCCAGGAGGACACTGATTACATCGAACATGAGAACAAGACTATGACTCCACCAGTCCAGGAAATGAAGAGGTTTTAATGCCAGCACTCGCACATTAGTCCCATCTACAGATTACTGATTAGAATTTCTAATTTAGCATCATTTCATGGTACAACAATCCAACTGCTAAGAACAAAAGCTGACATTAATTAGAAAACGAGGCCGTAAAGACAACTGGTTTAAAAAGGGCGGAAATATCAGGTAAATCGAGTAAATATAATAAAACAATGAAGGTGTAGTGTTCTGAGTGGATAAAACGCTGGTGTCCAGAAGACAGGGTTCATTTTTTGCTTTTTACTTGATGTATTTGGTACGCAACATGAGGAACTAAAATTGTGTGCCTCTAGCTATGAAAAAAAGGTTGACAAAAACTGTTAATATGATATGTCGGGTGGCGCAGTGGTTATCACTGCTGCCTCACAGCAAAAGTCCTGGGTTCGATCCCCCAGGTGCTCCAGTTTCCTCCCCCAGTGCAATAGCATGCAATATAGGTTTATTGCTGACTCTAAATTGGCCCCATAAGGTTTGAGTGAGTGTGTGATTGTGTCAGTGTGTGTGCTCTGCGTGTGTTGGCTGCAGCATATTGGTCCCCGCCTTGTGCCCGTAGTTCCTGGAATAGGCTCCGGTTCCCCCCGCGACCCCAGTTGGGATTAAGCGGTTCGGATAATGAATAAATGTTAATATGTCAGGTTAAGTCTAATATCTAACTCCCAGAGACGTGGAACTGTGATTACCAAAGACACTGATAATGCAAGAATGGATCAAATGCTAAAATGCAAATTGCTAAATTGCAAATGCTAAATCTGAATTCAATATACATTGTACAAATATTTAAACAAATGTTTTTGTGTCAACCAATGATTACCAGCTACCTCTCACTTTAGTCAGTCAAAAAAATCAGTCTTCAGAAAAATCATGCAAAATCTATCTGTTATTACACCACTAAAATTCCTAACCCCAACTTAACCCAAGTGAAAACATACCAACAAAATAACTACTGTATTTAATATTTTATCTGTCAGTTAATGGCTAATAAGATGCTTGTTCATACGTAGATCACAGAATTTGTTCATCTAAACTCAGTTCGTTGTGCTATAGAGGGAAAATGTATGTGATGTTATAGACCTTGAAAAGCTCTCTTCAAATCTACAATCATTTCTCATAATGTCTGATCAGAAATGAGGTTACTCTACCGGTAAAGCTACTCATGTAAGATATGACTTTCTGTGGAGCACAAAAATTTCTGTTTATTCATCTTAACAGGCTCACTAACAGGTAATACTGCAGACACAGCAACTTACAATAAGTAATGCATAGCTTGCAGCTTTTTATAATCACCCATTAGAAGAAACAATAGTTGGCAGCCTAACGGTTAGGGAGTTGGCCCCATGACCAGAGGATCGCCAGTTCAAGTCCCAGCCCTATAAAGGTACCACTGAGGTACTCATGAGCATATTACCATCACCAAGCACTATTCCCCAGGCAGTGCCAAAGCTGCCCACTGCTCCGTCACGGATGGGTCAAATACAGAGGTGACATTTCATTGTGGTGTACTGTATGCTTTGCTGTGCTGTGCTGTGGTGTTTTCACAAAGACAAATAATCACTCACTTAAATGCACTTGTAAAAAAATCTAATTGAGTGAAAAATCCACATTTCTCATTTATATGAGATACGTAACATTTTAGGAAGTTGGCTATCTAATAGTAGAAATTATTTTTTTCAAGTAAATCTTTGTTATACTTATATTAATGGTTATTATTGTTTTTAAAAAACTCTTTTTGGGAGTGTAGCAAGAAATCTACTTTCTACATGTGAATGTGCATTTACATTTGTTCTCAACATTATTATTTCCCAGTCTTCCTAAATGCTCTTCCAAGATCCATATAAATACATCTGGATAACATTGCTAGCAGGTTGTGAATCCATGCCATTGTATATTCAACGGAGAAGATCCTGACACCAATCTAGTTTACAGACTTCAGCTGTGAATGTACAAGTTATACATTTAAAACTGCAAATAATGTTGGCCAAGTGACCTGAGATCAAACACAATGCCTTTATCTGCAGCAGCTCATCCCTGCATTAGCTGGTGGATGAAAGGGTTACAGTGGACAACCTCTGAATTCTTTCTTGTGCCAATGCTGAATCCCCAAACAATGACTGTGAAAGGATTTAACAACATTCCCCAGGAGACACACAGTGTTTTTAAGTGTGCTTTGGGCTTTGTGGTGTATTCTGTCCCCAACAAATCCTCAGCTTGTCTATGGTTTTGAACAATGCTCAACACTGTTGGATACAGGCCTACAGCTCCCTCTGGATTACGACAATTAGGAGACAGATACAGATGACACTGAGAAAGTGGAAAAGGAGCGGGAGGGTCACCAGGCTGGTTGGGAATTTGGATTAGTATATATTATATTTAGTGACCAAGCATGACAATGCAGTCCGTGCAGTTGGTAGTGTAACAGTCAGGATGTTCGCCCCATGATCGGAAGGTCACCAGTTTGAATTCCTAACCGGAAAGGTACCACTGAGCTACTCATGAGCAGGGTACAGCTCCTTGTACAGCAACAGCCTGATCATCCTCGGGGGTGAGCAACTGTTCTGACGCTCCTCACCTCTCCTCTCTTACCTTTGGCCACACTAGAGAAACACTTCCATTTGCTTTTCCATTTTCTTACCTCAATACTCGAGTGTCTGTGGGCACCACAAACTGTTAGTATATTTGCAATTTAATTCCATTTCTTATTTTCTCCATGTTGCTGAGGCTTTCACCTGCCTTAGAAAATAAATCTTCTTCATTTTGCCCTGGTTCTTCCTACAGAGCTTTTACTTCATTCTTGATAAAATGTTGCTTCTTGAACAGCTGCTGCCATTTTCTTAGGGGAAGTGACATCTTCCCCTAAGATGTTAAGCATCCAACTACAAATTAGATTTTTAAAGTTTTTGTGTTCTGCATGTTCGGAATGTTTTTTATTGTGTTAATCGTTTTTAAAGGATGTTGCCTCTAATATATAGCGCTGTTATATTTACTTATGATTTTAACAAGAATGATCAGTTATAAACAGTCTGTGTTTTTCACAGAGCAAATACATGTTTTTAATTCATTTGTCCATTGCCACTTTCCAAACCTCCGTGCGACCTTTTCAAAACTCTTGTTTTTGCTTATATTCACTAAAGTGAAAGTGAGTGATTATTTGTCATTGTGAACACACCTCAGCACATCACACAGTGTACCACAACAAAATGTGACCTCTGCATTTGACCCATCCATGAAGGAATAGTGGGCCGCTAATGAGTACCTCAGTTATATCTTTACCAGGTCTTCGATTCGAACCGGCGACCTTCCAATCACGGTGCAAATGCCCTAAGCGTAATGCTATAAACTTCCCCAACTAAGATTGATCATTTCTTGGCAATGCACTCCAAGACTGAACGAGATTTCAATTTATCGACTATAGAGTTACTTATTTCATACATGCATTGCCTCTGAAAATTGCATGTTGTATTTAATCCTCAGTCTTTTATGCATTCAGAGAGTGGAAAGGTTTGTTTATGTTGACATCCTCTCTCCGGATGAGAGTCCCATGATTCTTAAGTCTGCTTGCTAAGCCATTCCCACCCTGACTTGCTTGGCAGAAACCCAAAGCCCACATATGTTTATTCTATTATGTTAATAAAGCATAATATTAAGAATATCAATGTTTAGTTGACTTCTTCTCCAGGGCTCTCTGCTTTGAGTAGCCTTGTGCTAGCTGCTATCTAAATCACATTAGTTACAATGTCATTGCGCCCATCTGTTTCTGGACTAAACAACAGAGGACTTTTAGATCACAATGTGTGACGATCAATCATGAGCATTTTGGTGTGCAGGAGAAACAGACACTGATGTGTGTTAATGGCAGGTTTGTTATAGCTCTATTATGATGGTGAATTTGAACGTTTCCAGTTTAATAGTCACTTTGACTAGCTACACATTATGTGGGGTTTGAAATACACTAAGAAGAATGTTAGGAAAAATTCAATCAAATGATTAATTTGTCGTCATCATCGTATGTACTCTATAGTATTATTTGGACGGGATTAGTTTTACATTTGGATGTGGAGGTAAAGTAATTTTTTCCAGAGCTTCTCAGTGAATTTAGACCTGTCCGAATGATTACGGGGATTTTAATCTTTGGGAAAAATGTCCAGAAATATAACCACAAGTAATACTAATCCCGCCCAGATAGACCCGCTATAAACACGCATGTAAACATTCCGTCATTCTGTAGTTTCCTGTGGTTTTTCAAGCATGGGGGTGCTTGAGGAAAGCCTGCGGGGCAGGAATCTGTGCAAAACGCATGATTTCTCGGCATACGACAAATGTGATTCCAAAGAAAGAGAAGGCCAAAAGCACGTGCGAAAAGCACAAAGTATGTTATTGCTTTAAGTATGTGCCTATTACCAACAGTTACGTAAGCAACACAGCACGCACATGACAACATTGACGTGATGTCGGCGTGTACCTTGAGTTACCCCTCCCACTTCTGGGAATTTTACTGGGAATTCTTATCCCGTCCGAATCGGCTGTTAATATTATAGAAGTCCTGTTGTAAAATAACATTACTCCACACCCTCATGTAAAACTAATGCTGTACGAGTTGTTCTTTAGTCAACTAAATTTTATACCTTATTGCTTGCTTATGAGGCTCAAAATGTTCAAACCCATCATTACTTTGGGTGGTGATGGCATCGGGATAGGAAACTCACCTAGACATTGCCAAGATACTAATTATCCAGCTCTTACATTCAAGAATACCATCAATGAAGGTAAGTTGTTCTTCATTAGACCGTATGACAAATGCCGTACATGCAAATGTAACCTGTAACAGTTACCTCTCATCCATTAGGGCATCAAGCATTGCCCACACTTTCCATCTTCACCCCACACTTATCAGAAGAACAGGACATGCTTCAAAGATCTTCTAAGACCTGGCACTTCAAATGGTGGGGAAAAAAGGCATCTAGCTCATCTAGCTGGTGAGTCCTTTACATTCTCTAACAGTTCCATCTTTTACGAGATTGATTTTATTATTATGTTTTTTAATTTCGAACTAAAACAGTCTGGCAGCTGGTCTGTCTTTTGGTAGAATGATGGCATCGTGAACATTTTAATTCATGTACTTTAGACTGAGTAGATCTGATATTAATAATCTGAAAAGGAATTAGCATAGATAGCTAGCAGGTTTATATTTAGGTCTAAGTTTAGACTATAAAGCATTAATCTAGGTCACATCAGACAAATGTTGTAAATGTCAACTACTATTACATAATGTTCAGTAGCAGTGGATCACAGGTGACCTCATGAACCCTGCATTAATTTATTTATCTCTGTAATGTATCATTATGAAATTTGTTATCTGTATAGTAAACACTCTAAGACATACAGTGGCTCCATGTAAATAGGGCTAATGCAGATTGAATTGAATACACTTCTATTAGATGGAGGAGGTTCGCTCACAAGAGTGCTTTAATCTCCAGGGGCCTATTGATCAGTCAGTCCATTAGCTTTCTAGGACTTGTTAAAGAGCCTGCAACTGATGGGTTCCAATTGCTGCTGTTGTAGCACTGTGACCACATTGGGGTTAGACTCAATGTAACACTGATTGAAATTATGTCATAGCCACTCGGGTGTCAGACCTGTACATGTTGGTTTTTGATGCAGTCAGAAAGAAAATGTGAAACAAGCTGTGTATTACGAACATGTACAAACCCTTTCTTGTTGCCAGCAAAAGATGGAAAACATTATTTTGCCTCTCAATACATCTGCATAATCCTCCGTGCATAAAAGCGCAGATTATATTTGCAGAAGAAATGAGTAGGGGAGTGTAGCGAGACATAATTGCTTTCATTAGATAAATGATTTTCCTTAGATAAATGTGAAATTATGTGCTGGCTCTGCAAATGAGATCAAATGAGCTTCAACAGCGCAAGGTGCGCAAGGTTAATCCGCGGGACGGGTCACCTTCAGCACATCTGCTTATGCTGTGATTGACCATATAGAGCTTTACTGAGGCGGATTAGTCCCAAAAGCTACTGCCTGTGCTGGGGGGGGAGCTCAGTTCCATGGCCATAGATACAGAACAGAGAGTAAACTATTAGGGTGGCTCAATAAGACTTTAGCTGCACAATTTGTCAGTAATGAGTGAATGGAGAGACCGAGGCTCTCTGCTGAACAACGGGATGAGAAGCCCATTAGGTCAGCCAACTCCGAGAGGAATTTGATGAGTTTTGGCTCGATAATACTCTCTCTCTCTCTCTCTCTCTCTCTCTCTCTCTCTTTCTCCCTCTCTCTCCCCCCACCCCCCCACCCCCGGTCAAACATTGTTTTATAAGTGTTATCTGATTGCCAAGAGCTTTTGTAGCACTTAAAACCTACAGTGAAATTAATCTCTGACTAAAATATTGATGGTACACAAGCAATTCGAAGCAATCAGGTTACAAGTGAGAAGGCCATGATGGGGTGAGCTATAGAAGATAAGCATGATCAATCAGACAGCTTCATTCCAGGGTGGATTGTAGATTTCTCTAGAAGGCTGAAGGATGTTAACAGATAAGAATAACAGGTCGCTCAGCCACAATTCTTACTGTGACTTTTTTATCTAATCAGCAATTCAGCAACAACAGAAGAACGACTTTAAAGTTAGCTGGGTAAAAAAAACAAGATTTCACTATGTCTGTCTCTCTCTCACACACACAAATACCCACAAACACACAGAAATTTTCCAGACGAATACCTTTCCTTACAAGGACTGGTTACTTACAAAAGTGTCGTTTCAAAGTACCAGATCTATATTTGCTATTATTTTGGGAGCAATCAGATCCTCATAGACCACTTAAACCTTCCCATTTTTAAATGGTCGTCACATTACATGAACATATACATAGGTTTGAATTTTGTTGCCAAACCTGCTTGACAGACGGCTTCAGACTGTGTATATAATGTTTCTCAAATTACTCGGTGCACATTTAAACAATTCAAACATACAAACTCTGTGTCACTTTTGACTAAATCTACAAGGCAGCTGAACTGGTATGAAAAGTTCATACTTCCTTCCCTTTGTGCTGACACGGAAGAGAAGATACACACAGCATTCCCATAAGTGTCACAGTAGATATCGGCCTCTTTCATGTTGAAGAACCGTCTCATTCATCTTCTCGTTAATATGGAGTATTCCTTCTGGAGCGCACATATCAAGATACAACAAAAGCGGGACAGGCCTGTTAGCTAAGAATAGTCCCAGCCCCTTTGTTTAGGAACAGCAGGTGATTGGTACACTCCAGCTGACCCAGATACAGCTCAAACACCGGTGATTTGCTCTGGACAGGCAGGGTAAAGAGAAAAAAAATGTGTCCATGAATTTAAAAGGAAGAGTAACAGTGTCTTAGAATTAATATTTAAAGGAAATGACTACCAAATGAGCATGAAACATTTTTATGAATGTCATACAAGATGTCAAGAAAAAGAAAGTGCTTGCCACTCTTGGATCCAGAATGGCCTGCAGTCGACTTAATTGCTGAATCTAGATCTGGGTTATTGAGCCCGGCCCTGACGGCTGCAGGGTCAGTGCACTTGGAAAACGCTGATGTGCTGATACAGGACTTTCCTACAATGGCTAATCATCTGTTTGGGGCCATAATCTGTTTTTAGATCACTGAATATGCGAATACTGACTTACTGATGAGGAGGCACCTATAGAGGCTAATGAGCATGAAGCTATGTGGAAGACATTATGCACATGTGTGTTGCTTTTTCCCTTACACATTCTGCTGCCAGAAGCAACTTTACCACACACACACACAAATCAATGGCAAAGACACTGTTATTACCTGAACTAAAAGAGCTTTGATTTGTTCTCAGCTTAAGAGCTTTTCTAAAACTGCCATTACACAGATGGCACAATATTATTGCAGTCCCATGTGTATATCTTATTTGAAATCCACTAATGTTGTATACAGACAAAGGAACAAACTAACTGCAGCATTTTGCAGAATACTGTGATCAATAAAGCTTGTGCACTGAGTCAAGCAGCCTGCCAATCACATGAAAGGTTGTCGGCTGCACTTTTAAATAATCAGGCCCAGGTGGAAAAGAAGCTGTAATTGCACTCATACACAGACAAATTCGTGAACTCATATGTGTTAGGACATGAGGTTTCTACCTCATCTCTTTTAGAAAGATGCCCAGGGAACTTATGCATCAGAGTCAGGATATCTGCTTTAGGACTAGACTCTACTTTAGTGCTGCTTTGATGCATTGGGAATCAAACAGACCATGGGATGTTGGTGCCCCATCTGACTCGCCCATCTGACAACTTTTCAATCTCAGCTTTCCCAGTCAGGCTCCCATTTAAAAACTGGCCAGACCCAAATCTGCTTAGCTTTGGATGAAAAGCAGTACTGCACTGTTGTGCATCCAGTATGTGCTATGTGCTCTACATCATGTTTTTTTGTTGTGAAACTTGGTTGCTAGCAATGCACCCAATATATGCAAAAAATTATATAGACATATATGTTCTACAAAATTCTATCTTTTGTTTCCTGAATAGTGTATACTCCAAGTGTACGGCATAAAGGGTATATAGTTTATTTTAAACTAATTTTAAACCTTTAAAAGCTCTCAAGTACAGTCTAGTTCCATTTAACGAAAGAAAAAAGTGTCAGTGAAAAGGTCCCGTATGAGTTTCCATTATGTCAAAACAAAACAACTTCATAACTTGTGAATGTATTACAGGAGGGTGAGCATGATTTCTGGGATGAAGTTTTTCCCACTGTATGCAACATCTTGCTCTCTCTCTGCTCCAATTATAAATGCCCTAGCTCAGCATGAAATGACAAGCCACTTGACTTGTTAGCATTGCAAACATCCCAGAGTAGTTATGCAACTACAGCATACTAGAGACAAGAAACTAGCAAGTGATTATAAGCAAGAAACAATCCACTATCAGTGGCAGATATCTGGTACTACTTACTTAAACCAGGTGAAACAAATGCACTGACCAGCAAAGATTTTAAAATGGACCATGATGGTCATTTAAAATGCCAAATGAATTTGACAGAAATAATTTGAAATTCATATAAAGCTTTGATATAGCTTTAATTTAAGCTCAACCCATGTATACTGTATGAACACATTTTTAAGGTGTTTTCAGTAGGGAAATACATCATGACCTCACATGTCTGAACATGACCTTCTCTACTGCAGCAGAATGATGTGTCACAGATACCCTCTTAGCGTCCCTAAGAAATGCTGGTGTTCAGGTGCTGCCTTGCTCTGTTCTGTGACCTGACCTCAACTTTATAAAATACTTACCTACAGTGAAACTGAAACCTTGCCAGTGGCCATCAAATGTGTCAGAAAATCTCTGAGGAATGAGATAAAATTCCTCCATTATAGATTTATGAGCAAGAGATACAGTGGTGGTGAGACCCAGTCGCAAATGGGAGTGAGGGGCTTTTTTTTTGTGTTCATGGTTGTTTCCCTGCAATTGTTATCATTTGTTTACAGTGCTGTTATGTAAGCTAACATAATAGTCCCATATTGAGTGATACATTACTTTTTGCATCAGCACATAGGAGCTGAAAATCCAATTAACTGTAAAGAGTCACAGATATTTTATTTTAACCGAATTTCTTCATAAATCAATACATTACATATAATATTTTATTTATGTGCAGTGACAGAAAAATTCATTTCAAATTCATAAACATTCACGTATTGGAATACTTGGCAGCTTGGCTTGTTTGGGCATTCTGGGTTCATCCCCATTTAATCTTTAAAGGTAAGAGAATTTGGACTATTTCCAAACTTTGACTTTGCTGGTAATACCTCCTGAGTCTTCCAGCACAGACACCGAAGCCCTGCGGCACAGCGTAACGAGATTCCACACATGAACTCCCAGATCTAATGTGACGGGATGTGTGAGTAATTTGGGCTCATGGCCACGAGGGCTAAACTGGCCTCCTCCAGAATCCATAAGCAGACCTCAGTCCTATTCCCAGACGCTTAACTCAAGTTACTGGACAGAGGCCTGTATATAACTTTGGGGAAAACCATATTATTGATTCAGAGCAGTACAGGCACATCTCTTGAACATCCCTCTGATGAAGAGGATAATGAAAGCTCCTGTCTCAAAGAGGGATTGCCGGATAACTTTCATCTAGTTCTAATTTAATCCCTCAATCATTCTATTCAATTTACAACCTCGCAATTGTCTTTATTAAGAACTCTATTCATGCCCCATGTCATTATGACCAGTTACTACAATCATTGCAAGACTCTCAAACCTTTGCGTCAACGTCATCTGCTGCTTATGAGATTACTGATTTCTGGAAGGCACATATTCTAAAGCAGGTATAAAATCCTGCCAGGCACTCATTTCTTTAGATGATGGTGTCAAGACATCTTTTTATTGGTAGACAACTGCCATTGTATTCCTGTGCATCTCTAAAAGATATCTGTACCTGAATACATTTTTACAATTCATTTCTGCCTGACTGCCATTGTCTCATCTTCCTTAGCCATCTACTCTTAAAAAGAAAACAGTAGCCTTTACATCTAAACTTTGTTGGTCAAATGATTTGGTGTCAAAACCCATACAAACAATTACAAAATACAGTTTAAACTTGCTAGAGTTGGTCTTTATGGACCAATTTAAATAACCATTTAAAGTACACTTTTCAAACAGATGCTAATTTGCATCAATTAGAGTAATTGTGGAGCTAGTGTGAGGACGTCTAATAATTCTCAAAGACTGAATGATCCTCTGGCAGCTGTGTAGGAGTTAAGTTGCTAAAACGCTTTATAGAGTCAGTACCAAGATTCCAGACAGTTAATAAAAAACTTTATTACAATGTCCTCATAATACATTAAATTAAAAGTCATAGCAATGCTAGTTATGTGTAAGTTCCACTGAATGTACCCTATCATAAACATAATATTACATAAAAATATATACTGGACCTTCTAGAAAAAATATCCATTTAAAGTTCTGCAAGAAACATCGAAGGATCCAAAATATGACATCCACACATGTATTTACGACATCACTTGTTGCTGGTTAATATGCAGTGACACATTTGTAATGTGTCAGAAAAACCATTAACCAGAATACAAATCTGTTTACATGGACACAACTCATTCGAGTTTTCTTGCAAAAAGCATTTCATTGTAACCATAATAAGGATGTTTTGTCTGGCATAAGTTTTGTCAGGTCTGGCATCCCTGCTGTGTAGCTGTCACTTGTTGTGGCCAGCAATTTTTTTCACTAATTTAACAGCAGTGCAGTGTTCACTCTTTATACTTTAGATTGTTCTAATAAAAAGAAAAAAATGCTGTCCATTAAGCCACCAATACAAGATGACTGTAGATATCAATTATGAGGTCAGTCTGAAGCTAATGACTTGGAAGAACCCTTCTATTTCTGACTTACTTATGTTCTACTTGTGTTATCGTTTAGACTTTGTGAAGTATTGCATACCAAAGCTTATTGTATATTTTTATATTTTCATCTTTGCCTGGTCATTGACCCATTTTCTATTTGAATTGCTTGTTTTGTGACACATTGCTGTTTTTGATTCTGATTTCTGTCTGGCCTGGATCTGTTTTCTTGTGATTTTGACTCATTGACACATTGTCTTTTTGGTGATTGTTGAATCCTGAGAATATAAGCTATGATTCTAAATAAAATGGCGTTCTCAAAAATAGAGCACACGGTAACCGAATTAGCAATATGTTTTTGTGTTGAAAGACTAGTCATATATTGTCCCTCTGATTGTTGCATTTCTGTAAATAAATGGATTAATAGGGACTGGACTGGAATTGGGCGTTCAGTTATTCTCATTATCTGCCATCTTAAAACCATGGAAAGAAAAGGTTTTTGGATTTATTATAAGTGAGGGAATGAGTCATTGTTATTGTGAACACACTGTGTGCAGCAGAGCATACAGTGCACCATAACCAAATGTGACCTCTGAATTTGACCCATCCATGAAGGAGCAGTGGGCAACTGGCGTGCAGCACCCAGGGAGCAGTGTTTGGAGAGAGTACCTTGTTCATGAGTACCTCGGTCCTTACTGGTCCGGGAGTTGAACCGGTGATCTTCCGATCAACTCCCTAACCGTTATGCTACCGACATTTTGTGTTGAAGTATCAACTGCCAAATTTCATCATTGCTTTGCAACTGCCAGACATTTTGGATATTAATGAGCTTTACAGTCACTACTGATGTTAAATAGCATTCTTAATGGATTTGACTACAGCTCCATGTCAAATATTCCCATTTGTAATATGTAAATTACATAGCACTGCCTATTTGAATAATTTAGTACATACAGGCACTTTTGAAATACTTTAGGAGCAAATGTAATTATTTGGAGGTTAACCAAATGATGTGGCTTCATTTGATGTTATGCATGTACATATTTTTCGCTCACACATACGTGCATAATCACTCAAAATGGATAATCTAAGACTCTGAATGATAACCCAGTGAATAGACATAGTTCATGGAATATGAAATATGCTGCAATTTTTGTCCCAGTTTTTCAGTTTCAAAACAGGCAGAATAATGGACTGCTCCACATTGGCTATTCTGTGATTAGAAAACAGCTGCCGGACCCTCAGCAGTGTTTCAAAGGGAACCGCCATTTAAAATCCCCCTCCCCATAATAAAAATCATGGGCTGTGCTGCCAGTGCCTTTTCTCAAAGACATTATTAACCTCTTTTCCTTCACAGATAGGGATCACAGCCATTCTGCATTGTTGCCCAGAGAGGAAGGGAGCAGATGGCAAGAGAAAAAGGCAGAGAGAGAAGAAGGAAAAGGAAAGAGAGATTGAGAGAGGAAGATAGACTGATAGAGAGACATACTGAGAGATAGACAGACTCAGATAGGAACTGAAAGAAACGGAGAGGGTTAGAATTTTGAACGAGACAATATCCAAATATAAGTGCCAAATATACAGAGGAAAACCACAGAAAGAAATATAGTGAGATAGAGAAAGAAAGGATATATATAGAGAGAAAACACAGAAGAGAAAGATATAGAGAAAGATACACAGAAATGCATGGAGGAAACAATAAAAAAAACGAGACAGAGTAAAACAAAAAATCTAAAGAGACAGCTTGAACAATAGAAATTGTGACACAGAGAGAGAAACAGACTGAGGGACAAAAAGAGAGACAGAAAGAGAAAATATATAAAAGCAAACTGAGATAAATATATTGAGGGAGAATAAACAGAGATATAAACAAGGAAAGAAATAGAGAGGGAGAAAGGGAGAGGGCAATAAAAGTGCAGCGGATCTTAACAAGGCCATGCTCATGAAATGGAGTTGGTTTATAATTTACAGCCAGTTGGAGGCTTAGTGTGTGTTTCCTATTAGGAGGGCCGATAAGGCCCAGTGACAATCCATGGATATGGGCCTTATTAAAAGTTTCACTTCTCCCTATCTTTGAGCGGCAGATAAACGGGGCTCCTGTTAAATGTGCTTTAATAATGTGTGTGTATCAGCACATAGTTATGATTAAGATAGGCCAGCTGTCCAGAGCGATGTGTCAGGCATATTTTACAGCATTTCATATTTGCTGTGCCTCCATACTGTAAATACAGTTGCTGCCGCCAGGCATCATAAAAGATACAGCTGAAAAGGACACTTTGGATCAGTTTAGTGGGCCTGTATTGTGACTGAGTGACAAATAACAGGCCAGTCGCAGGACAGCCAGCCATTCAGTCTTGTGCTGCTCTGAGTCAGGGTTCAGAACCCAGGCAGAGGTACACTGATGATATCTGGAAGCATCTCACAATTGTTCTCCAGTTAGATAGGTGGCGGCTAATGTCAGATCTGGTCCATTTTCCACCTGGTCTCCTCTGCCTGCTGCTGTCGACCCATGCGTGTTGTGAGCCCACAGTGGAGTCCCCTTTCCTCCCATGCATGCCCATGCATAAACACTGGCCATTTCAGCCAATTTGAGAGATGATTGGCCCCAAGCAGTCCCCTGTCGAGAGCAGGCAAAGTGTTATCAATCAGAGCCTGTGGACCCAGCTGCTTCTGTGGAATCGAGAGAGAGAGAGAGAGAGAGAGAGAATCAGATTCAGAGATAGAGAGACAGAGCAAGACCATGCAAGTCAACTGAGAGAGAGTAAGGCAGAGAAAATTGAGAAAGACAGATTGAGGGTGAGAGATACTAAAAGAAAAAAAGGCTATGAGACAAGGAGAGGGGAGAGAGAAAGTGAGTAAGAATGATGCCGAATGAAATCTGTGAGAGGGACAGATAAAGGATGGAGATAGAGAGAGATAATTGAGAGAGAGAGAGAGGGAGAAGGAGAGAGAGAGAGAGGGAGAAGGAGAGAGAGAGTCTTCTGAAAGAGAGACAGGTAAGGAAAATTGAGCAAGACAAATTGAAAGTGAGATATTTTGAAAGAAACAGACAAAGGTTATGAGAGAGACACAGAGAGAAAGGTGGACTGAAAATGCTGACAGGAACAAAAACAGAGAGACACTGAAGCAGAGAGAGAAATGAGAATTACAGTGAGGGAGGTATTCCTGCTTTACACTGAGAGAAAGAAAGCAAGACACACAAAGAAAGACAGACAGAACAAGAGAAAGAGAGAGAGAGAGAGAGAGCGACCCTATTTGTCCACATGGTCATACACACCAGGTGCCTCAGGCATATAACCCACACATTCCATGCCATGATTGTCAGCTTACATGGCTGGGTTTATAGGAGCAGGAGCCCCGGTTATTCTGTTAGAACATCCTGACTGTTCTGATTTGAAAGCCATTTGTTAAGCTCAGGAAGCTGGTCTTTAATTTCTTTTAAAGGACCGTGATCACATTAGTCAGACTGTTTTCGGGTCAGATGGAGCTACACATCACGTAATTGCACACCTAATTAGTGCATGATAAAACTGGAAGGTCTTTAACATTTGTGTACACTATTTTGTCAAAAGTATTGAGACCCCTGCCTTTACACACACATGAACTTTTATGATATTCCATTCTTAATCCATAGACTTTAATATGTAGTTGGCCCACCTTTTGCAGCTATAACAGATGTCCACAAGGTTTAGGAGTGTGTTATGGGATTTTTTTTACCATTCTTCCAGAAGAGCATTTGCGAGATCAGCCACTGATATTGAACAAGAAGGCCTGGCTCGCAGTCTCCGCTCAAATTCATCCCAAAGGCGTTCTATTGGTTTGAGGTCAGGGCTCTGAGCAGGCCAGTCAAGCTCCTCCACTTGCTCATCCATAGACCTTGCTTTGTGCACTGGTGTGCAGTCATGTTAGAACAGGAAGCGGCCATCTCCAAACTGTTCCCTCAAAGTTGAGAGCATGACATTGTCCTAAATCTCTTGGTATGTTGAAGCATTAAGAGTTCCTTTCACTGGAACTAAGGGGCCAAGCCCGACCCCTGAAAAAAGAACCCACATTGGAACTCCTGAATTCAATGATTCGGAGGGGTGTCCAGATATTTTGGCAATATAGTGTATAAGTAAAAAGAAGGTGGGATGGCTGGCTGGTGGACTATTGGTAATGTACTTGAATATGGACCAAGAGGTGTGGCACAGTGGTTAGTGCTGTTGCCTCCCAGACAGAAGGTCCCGGGTTTAATCCCTGGGTTGGCTCGGACTACTTTCTGTGTGGAAACCCTTGCCTGTGTTTGTGTGGGTTTCTTTCGGGTCCTCCACTTTCCTCCTACTGTGCAAAAGCATGCAGTTTATGTTGACTGACTGCTTTAACTTGCCCATAGGTGTGACTTTGAGTGTGTTTGTGCGTGTGCGCTCTGCAGTGAGTTGGCTCTCGCCCAGGGTTGGTCCCCACCTTGTGCCTATAAATCTAGGATAGGCTCTGGTACTTATGACCCCAACTGAAAGAATTTATCAGTGAATGACAGAATGAATGAACTAACAGGTTGTAGTCTCAAATCCAGCTCTTACCTCTTGCAGCAATATTACCATAGGGCCCTAGTGAATCCAGGGAGACTGTCCCTTTAATCAGGATATGTAGGCCGCTCTGGATAAGAGTGTCTGTTAAATGCTGTTAAACTAAATGTCATAAATAAGGATGATGAGCCTTTAATGCAACTCCATGCTCCCAAAGTTGTGAGACATGTTTATTGGAGCCTTGCAGATAATCTTTCAAGCACAGAGATAATGAACAAGGAAGAGATATATCCATTATTTGGTGGATGAAATTAGGAGTAAACCATGCATGCAGTTTAATATCTAGAGAGTTAATCTAACTAGACTTTCCAACAAGTGGAAATACTGCAGCTCTCTCCATGGCAATCAGGTTTACAAGCCATGTATGTTAAGAAATAAGCTGAAATTATTTGCAAAGGAAGGGGTGTGCATATTTTAAAAAATCTGTTGGGTACAGAATATATAATTTTCATGGGATTTTTACAAAACACTCATATATGGGATTCCACAAGCATTAATGCTGTACGGGTAAGGGCACCGAGAAGATTTGCACAGTTGTAAATAAAAATAATGTGAACCCAGAGATAGGTAATACATTGTGCAGTCTTGGAACGAGAGCAAACTATTAAACCATTAAACCATAAACCATTATTATTAAGCTTGACTCTCTGCATTCTGCACTGAATGACCTTACAGCCATAGTGCAGTATTAGGTTATATTGGAAATGCTAATGTGAATTAGGCTTCCATTTCATCATTCCTCTGAGGCTGTTGCCCAAAGCGACCTACATTAGCCAAGTGCTAACCTCGATTTCCAAGCGGTTCTATTGGCCCAAGAATGACTGAGAGAATGTCATTTTCTTCTAGCAGGTAAAATAATCAGTGAGTAATGTCAAGGTACGATCTTCACTCTGTGTGCTAAATTTCCGATTCGGCACACACATCTTAAAACTGACTGTTACACTTCTAGTAATTCATAGTTATGATATTGTCAGCAATTTATTGTATACAGTATGCACTGTTCAGTAAATTATAAATTAACAAATTGTAAATTCTATGTCAAATAAAAACTACCATAAAGCAACATCAACTGATTTCCAATAATTTGTTGACTATATTTTTAATGACATCGCTAAACAAACTCTAATCCCAACCTAATTCTAATTCTAGCAAGCAGTAATTAAAATGGTTATTATATCAGTTGAGAAAAAAATCCAGACAGACTTTAAATCAAGTATCTGTTAAGAGACATTAGAGTAATTAGTTTACTTATGGTCATCTTAAGGCTTATTGAAATTATGCTGATATAAAACTGTTTATCTCATGGCTATGCAAAGAAAATTTGACTGTTGGGCTCATTGCATTGACAGGGATTTTTTTTCACAGAAACAACTGCACTAGCCATCAAGCCTCACTGAACCCAAATGTGCCATGGTGATGTTTTTTTTTTTTTTTACCCTAAATGAAGACCGTATGAGTGCAGACCGTTTCGAATATTTATGCAGGATCTAAGGCAATTCAGGGGAAGTTAAGATATGCAAAGTCTTTTTCATCTGCTTGAGTGTTTATCACTGCATAAATTGCACTTAGGTTATGAATTCTGATCATCACTCTGAATAAAGCTACTAGCAAACCTGCACTGCTGGATTGAATTTGCATGAGTGTTTGCTCTTCACAGGATGATCAAAAGCCATGCAGATTGCTTCCAGACGTGTTGTTTCCCATCCATTAATTATCTGCCTGTTGAGCTGGAAAAACTATTTACAGTATATGATTTGCTTTCCGGACAGTTATGAAAGCTCCCAGACAAGTGTAATGTCATAGTGCAAGTCTATGTTAAACGTTGAATGCTGCCGCAGCATGTTCAGATCATTCTGCTTGTGGACCCCACTTTAGAATTTACTGATCTTTGGATTTTGGAATTTACTCATCTTTTGGAACAGTTTAGATGACTTTCACCTAAAAAGTTCACTCTGTGTTCTATAAACAATGTCATTGTCAATTTAGCTCAACATTGCAAAGAATTCTTAAGTTTTTTCATGCCTGATTTTTAAAAAATGTTTTGCTTAAGAATTTAAAATATCCTGTTAAACTTATTTATCTTTACATTTACATTTAAAACATTTAGCAGACGCTATTATCCAGAGCAACTAGTATTTCCTAATTTCAGGGAAGACTTCCCTGAGAGCAAGAATTTACTATTACAACCAGGACAAAGAGAAAAACAAAAACTCTTCTCAGTAAGCACGAGCATGAGTAGTGGCGCATCTCAAACATTATGAACTGCATCATGGGGGGAAAAAATGGCAAAATCCAAAAAACACACTCTTGGGTTTCGTATTAAGCCAGCATATCTTCTACCCAGGCACTATTTGTCTCCATTTTAGTTTCTTCTTCCCTCTTTTTGTTTATTTTCATAGTTTTGTGATCTTGTTTTTGATAGTCCTAATGTGTGTGCTTTGCTTTGAGCTAGTTGGTTTCTTCCCTGTTTGTCATCCCAGGTCTTTGTCTTTCCATGTCAGTATTTTTCATCCAGGTCAGTTTCGGAGCTCCCAGTTACTGCTGGTATAAGTTCAATGGCTTTCTTTGTTCTTTTATGTGGGTTCTGCATTCAGCATCTTATTTCTTATACTTAACAAAAGGGCATTTGGTGAATGTACAGTATGTTGCTGTTTCTCCTAAAATACAGGAAGGTTGTGGACAATATCTTGGGTTCTTAGGTTCAGAAAATAAATAAATAAATTTAAAAAATCAATAGAAGCATTAAAAATGTAATAGTTCACCGTCTTAAAATGTCAATACATTTTGCATATTATTTATAATAAGTTGAAGACCATGTTTTTTTCTGTAATATATCTGGAGAGATTAAAGAAATAAATATGTTATAAGCCTCAATTATGTTTCAGGTATGAGGTACATCATAACAGAAGAGCAACTCTGACAGAATCAATACCTACTGGGTGAGTTGGCGGTGGAATGTTCCTCGTTTGCTCGGAAAGTGTGTGTGTATGTGTGTGTGTTTGTGTGGCGCACTGCCGGAGAGCTTATGGGTAAAGGACTGGAAAGTCCTGCAAAAGTCTGCTGTCTTCAGTGCTGTGCCGCTTCAGTGATGGATCTGAGTGCCCTTTGGAGAGTATCACACACATAAACACGCGGAGATATTGTGAAATGTCACAATGACCCTTGCGTAATGAATCGATTGTTCCAGTCCTTATATGCTTCCATTCTCACTTGGATCTTTCTCTCCTTCCCCTTGCTTGGCATTTTGGTTTGGGGTGTAATTGATTCTTAAGATATAATGTTGTGGGGTACACGGACACACTAAGGTGGGGGTGGGTTGAAGGAGAGATGATGGGGAGGGAGGAAGGGAAACCGAGAGAAAGAAAGGTGAAAGAGGCATGAGTGTGTGTGTGTGTGTGAGAGAGAGAGAGAGAGAGAGAGAGAGGGAGAGAGAGAGATGCAATAAGAGATGCAGAGAGAAGGGAAGAGAAAGGAGAAAGAAGGAGAGAGAACAAAATGGCAGATACAGAAGAAACAGGCATGGGCAAAATACAGAAAAGAAGAGCGAGAAGGATAGGGTGAGAAGCAGTGGTGTGGGAGAGTGAGAGTGACAGAAAAAGTTAGAGATACAGTAAGAGAGAGGGTGGAAGATGCAAAGAGAAATACGCAGAGGAAGAGGATTGAGAGACAGCAAAAAAGAGTAAAAGTAAACACAGCTTGAGACTAAAATAATAGAGAGGTGTAGAATATAGAAATTGAGAGAAAAGACTACAGTAAACGCAGTGTCAGTAACACCAGCTGAATAAACATCAGCAGTATTGGTACAGACAGATGTTATACCGCACTGTTTCCACTAGAACATCAGCAAACACTGTTCACTCCCATATCTTGTTTTTAATGTCTCTATGGTAGTTCAACACCTAATTTATTTTCTTTGACACAAACAGTGGTGTATAGAGTATCTGAAACCCATGTTTCAGTAAAAGTAAAGATTCCATACAAAGAAAGGACACTTTAAAGCTGCCCATTACAATATTACTTGGAGTAAAGTACTGAAGTTCAAGGTTCAAGTTTACTGTATTGTCATCAGAAGCTTTAAACATGTACAATGTGTGATGAGATGCTTCTCCATGGCCACGTTGCAACATATAATAACCCTGAACATCACATGCAATAAGGTGCAAACAGGCAATATAAGCAGTAGACAGTGCACTCTAAAATATGTTATCTTGAAAATTCCATTAATTCCAAAAATACTGAGCAACAGACTGGGGCACAAGTGACTATTCGTGTTGGTACAAACGTGACCAGAACATATTTGGATGATTCTTTCGGCCTTGTCAGTTGTACGAAAGACTGCAGGTCATGATTCATCATTGCAGCATCCAAAGTTTCCTAAAAAAATGTTGTCACTGTAGTCAAAATTAACAAAATTTGGGTGCAAATCTGCATTAATATACTGCAATAAAAAATACTCTACTTTCATTGTAAATATAGTTAAGCAGACAGTAAAAGTCCTATTTATATTGATAATGCTTTCTTCAAGTGCAAAGAAGTCTAAAAAATACTTAAGTACAATTACTCACATACTACACACTACAGGATGCAAAGCAGGTCTACTATGAAAATGATGACAAGAACATCAAATACAGGAAGATTTTAGTAGAAGTTAAGTTGACAGTCCTTGAGAGACAAACATTTTTTCCATGGGATCTTATCAATAAAAATAAAAATTTGAAATACCTCATACCCATAACATTTTTTACTCATGAGAGTTCTGTTCAATGATAAGGTTACTGTGTCTCAGATGTGCCGTGTTCATTTGTTCCAGCAGCTGGAGTAATATGTGAGTTTGGGTGGCTACTTTGGCACATATATACTTATCCAGTTGTGCATGAGGGGTCTCTGACTACAGCTTGTCAGCTTAACTTTGTGTTGCAAGATCAAAAAGCTTATTGTAGCGGGCCTGCCAGCTTTGATGTACAGCCCAGACCACAGATGAGAATACCAATCACTGGATTCTGATGGCTTGGCTAGAGTTACCCACATATGCATATAATTTAATAGAGGGTATATTTTGAAGATGAAAGGACACTGTTGAATGCATAATACAAGAGATCCTACCTTAACACAGTGGCCTTCAGGGTACAGTTTGACTTTCACCACTTTCCAGTCTGTATAGACGCGTCTGATTGACATAAGTCAGCCCCGTTCTTCACATTTGCTGCTAAAGGCAGAGTACAAGATGAGAGTATTGTGTGAAAGAAGTTGGAGTAGGTTTCTATTTATTTATTTGGTAAAAATCAAATACAAAATATTAAAATGATGGCATGTGAAAACATTGTGTTTAGGGAGATTAAAGATTAATTGCTGTCAATTGTTCCAAAATATTTATCCAAACTTTAATTTTAAATGTATTTTAAGTATATTAAGAGTTTTTGATATGTTTGTTGACAATTTCAAGAATTTTCCAAAGAGAAGCAAAATTATCTGCAAGTGCAATAAAACTTAAAGCCCTACTTAAACAGTCAAAATGTCAATTTCATTATATACTAAATACGCATAACTAAGTGCATTTTGGAAAGTCTTTATTATGGGGCAAATTGTGTCGTCACATTTTTTAATTGGATATTAAGACGTGGCAGTGTCTGCATTAATTTGCAGGAGTTGTGTAATGTAGCTCTTTATTATACAACTTTAACAACTTGCTGAGCTGAATATATCTATATTTAAAACTGGTAATGATTTACGTTAACTAGACATCTGTAATACATTCATAACACATCATTATAGCACAAAAGGGAAAATGTCTTGAGAGTTTAAAAGGTCAATATATGTAAATCTGTGGAAGCATTATTTGGAAAGGGAGTCTGGATGATGACTTCATAAAATAATTTTAATGCCTCAATTTTAAAGTCCTTTTTTTCTTCGATCATTATGCACATCATGAACCAATATTAGCGTTATTGTAGTGCTGTGCTTGGAAAAGTATTCAGAAAAACTGTAGTGCCGGTTTGACATCTCTGTCTCCGATCTACATTCTAGCTCTAGCTGAGGTCAATACCAGTGTACAAATATAATGAACTGCAATATAAACATAATTTATTACAATTCTATTATGTTCTTATACGTTTTAGGAATCTTATCTGAAAGCATGGGAGATGGTGTATTATTGCAAAGTGAAACAGTCATGAATGCAAAGTGGATTTTGTTATACAGATTAGGACAAAAGTGATGATAAAACTCAACAGCAAATAAGATCAGCAATTATGGTTACTTTAATTGTTCCTCTCAGGGACATGGTGGTCAAGTGCTGCTTGTTCAGATAAGTGGTCTGTGCATAATGCATAAATGAAGACATCCTTCAGGATGTTCAAAAGGATGATCAAATAGACGAAGAGGTTGAACAAATTTAGCATAGACAAAGGTCATCAACCAACCTGTTCTTGTTATCATTTTGTAAAAATGTTTTACTTATGAGTTTGCCATAATATAAATATTAACACAAATCCGGCCATAAGGGTAACCCATTCAGTTCAGATTATTCACATGCCAACTTATTCACAGACCTATATGTTCTCTATATGACAGGTATCCATTATAAAGTCGCAATAGATGCTCAGATTGCGTTATAGTCACCTTTTCTATTCTCAGGGTATCTTATAGATGATCCATAGTTCAGGTTTGTACCTGGTTCCAGTATACATCAACAAAGTGATCAGGATCACTGAACCCGGTACGGGATTACTAAAAACTGGTACAGAAATGTGGAGGCGCTGGTGAACCCCAATGTCTGGTTTAAGCAGAGCATGAATTCACTAGACGGGTCGGACAGGCCAAGTCCTTTGAAGTCATGACCAGCTGCCTAACATTCCATAACAGCTTAACAAATTTAGGTTACAGTTTAAAATTGAAAAAAAAAAGAGAATGAAAGCATAACGAGTTTATGTTCCTAGGGTTAGGGTTAGGGTTAGGTGCATGATGAGAATGGAAGATGACATATTATCATGTATTCTTTTACAGTAACCGAAGAATATACTAAATGTTTCAACGCCACCAAAACAGTTGTATTTGTGTCTTTTGGAAGGCCTGGGTCATGATCAGGGGTCAGACCCCCAACACAACATGTAATTCAAATCAAAGGGTTAAGAACCTTAGAGTCAGTGGTTTAATTGTCTTTTGTTAGGAGAGGGGGCCCTTGTTTACTCTCAGTGGTCAATATCTCTCAAAACATCTTCATGTCACATAAGCTATACCACTGTTTTTTACAGATAGTTTCCATCAAATATCATATTACTACTGTATAGATTAAGTATCTATGTGTCCATGGGAATAACCAATTAATTTCACTATTTGTTTGCTACTAAATCTGGATTTGTTAGGCTAATATAGCTATGTTGGCTGTTAACTGCTAAGTTAATGTTAGCTAGCTTAATTTTCTGGCAGGCTATTTATCGTAAAAGCTAAAAACAAACAGCCATGACTTGCCTATGTCAATTTCACTGAGGGAGCAACTAAAAAACGGTACAGCTTAGCAAATAGTAGAGTTGTAGTCAAGACCACCTAAACTGAGACAGAGACAAGACCAAGACCAGAGCATGTAGAGACCGAGACAAGATCAAAACTCTGAAGGGCCGATTCCAGGTTGGAGTGAGACCAGACCAATAAATGTTTTATACCACATGACAAATAAGTGGAACATGCAAAGCAAGGCAACATTAAACATGTTTATTCAATATTTCTCTCTTACATATCTATAATGAGGAAGTCACATCCAAACTGATCACAGCAGAAGTTTAACTCAACAAACCTCAGTGGCAGAACACTCTTCAAGACCAGACTCACTGTTCTATTGACTTATTATTATACACTTCTATCTTATTTACACTTCTTTATCCATTTGGTATCCATCCGGATACAGAATAAAGTTATTTACTAACAAATAATGCATTTTTCTATATTTATTTTTCCCTATTGATAACTCTCTAACATTATAGTTATATACAGTTTTGAGTAATTTTGAGCCGATTTGGACTCATTTGGTGTAGTTGGTGACGTAATGATAGGTTGTTTGCCCCGTGATCAGAAGGTCGCAGGTTCGAATCCAAGGCCGGTAAAGTTACCACTGAGGTACTCATGAGCAAAGTACCATCCCCAAGCACTGGTCCACGAATGGTTTAAATGCACATTGCACAGGTCACATTTCATTGTGTTACACTGTGTGCTGTGCTGTGGTGTGTTCCCAATAACAAATAATCACTCACTTTTTTTCTTTTTTTTTTGGCCTATAAAATGATCTGCTTTTGGCCTTTCTGGAACAGAGCTACATTTTTGCACATGAGAGCGTTCCATATGAACGCCAACGCTAATGCGCATGTTGATAATTCCAATAAGAACATTGGTGGGTCTAAATTACTTAATTTTTCTTTTTTTTTTTGATGTATAAATTATTTATTTATGAAGTCTCATGTACTGGTTCTTTTAAAAGGAGATGAAAAGGAATAAATGTGAGATATTACTATGTGATACTGAAGCACACGCAGCTCAGGTCCCGCAGCATGAATTTTGGAGGTGAGGAGGCGGAGCTGAGCTCCGGCCCAATTTAAACCCTGAATAAAATATTATCTCATACATGCTCTTACTGGATGATTTCTTTAAAGTCGTTATAAGGCTTAGAGCTGTTAGGAGTTTTGAACACCTGACAAAATTAGGTCTGCACAAAAAAAACATAAACTCAATGTGTTTAGATACTTAACTCTCCCATTTCTTACTAACCTTAGTAATTTACCCTGTTATTGCTATCTAGGGAGTTGTCAAGGATGCTCGAATAGATAGAAAGGACCTTGCTGTTCATCAAGAAGGCAATAAAAGACCTTGTTTCCAAATTAAAGTGTGTGGTACTGTAGAGCAGAGCAGGCTTTTTCAATCTTTTTCTGACTTTTTTTTTTTTTTTTTAAACATGATATAAACATATGGATAATAATCTGTGCAGTGGAGCTGGTCATATGGGATATGACCATATGGTTTATAACTCTCACAGAATGACTCACAGGGGAGGAATTAGTGTAACTGTTGCACTTGCTACAACATAGATAAATGAGCCTTTTGTTCCCAATGTTGATTTTAGGGTGCTTTGTGATGGTGGACAAGCTTGTTTTGACCTGGACTTAAAATTTGGATGTATCATCCATATTAAGCAAATACTATAAAATACAGAATATTGTATATTTTAATATTCCATATTTCAAAGACCATTGTTCTTAGGTCCATGCCCTCTCACTGATTGTGGATTCATAGTTTGGAGGCATAGTTAATTTGTTAGTGTTCTAGTTGAGTCTCTTTGACATTTAATTTGCCAAATCACTTGTTCTAGTAATATATTTTCTTGTTCATCTGATTGATGGCATACATTAAGGTGTAAACCAATGTACTTGCTAATACATTGGTTTTACAGATACAGTACTGTGCAAAAGTTTTAGGCAGGTGGGAAAAAATGCTGTAAACAAAGAATGCTTTCAAAAATGGAAGTGTTAATCATTTATTTTCATCAATCAACAAAATGCAGTGAATGAACAAAAGAGAAATCTAAATCAAATCAATATTTGGTGTGACCACCCTTTGCCTTCAAAACAGCATCAGTTCTTCTCGGTACACTTGCACACAGTTTTTGAAGGAACTCGGCTGGTAGGTTGTTCCAAACATCTTGGAGAACTAACCACAGATCTATAATCCTATAATCCTACAAAATAATATAATGACTATAATCCTACAAAATCCCTGACTTCGTGCAAGTGTACCTATAAGAACTGATGCTGGTTTGAAGGCAAAAGGTAGTAACACCAAATATTGATTTGATTTAGATTTTTCTTTTGTTCACTCACTTTGCATTTTGTAAATTGATAAAAATAAACAATCATTATATTTCTGAAAACATTCTTTGTTTACAGTGTTTTTTTTACTCCTGCCTAAAACTTTTGCACAGTACTGTATATGTTTAAATGTATATGAAAAATGCACTTCCAGTGAGCTGTTTTATGAGAATTTCATTATGTGCAGTCACAGACCCTTACTGTATTTAATCCTCTTGGTCCTGGATAGGACACATAGGGATCAAGCCCTGCAACAAGCTTATCATTTCATGTACGGATATGGTGGAGTGTCCTCTGCAAAGTGGAATAAGGATTTGCTGAGCAAAGGGGTAATTAGTGATGAGTTTGCCCTTTGCCTGGCTTAACCTGCCCTGTTTATTTTACTGAAATACAACAGCTTGCAAGAGAACAGTGGCACTTTTGTCAGAAGAGCTGTGAGTCTTTTAAATACCTGCAAAAGACTGTCAAATCAAGTCCATTAGTTTGATTAAGATACATCCCCAGGTGTTCTGCAATAAACACTTGCCCATTTTCCAGGTCTGTTTTCTTCCCTGAACAGGAGTGAAATGATCACACTTATCTTCTTTAGCTGAGCTGCCATTCTCCATCATCCTGCAGTTTCTTTCTCACTCTGTGGCTTGGTGGTGACAGCCACTTAATAGATGCTAATGAACTTTCTGCATCTTTAACCAAGTACTGAACAGTTGATTTTGACAGATCTAGTGTTTTGGCTATGTTTCTGATTGATTTATTGTGACACTCATGATGATTTGCTTTAATGTCATTGAAATGTTTATGTGAATCCATGTTGAGTGATGACAGCAATGAACTCCAGATGCAAATGCCACACATGAACTGACTCCAGACCTTTTGTTAACCCGCTTATATATGAATTAATGATGCATTCACACACACCTGGTCAAGCAACAATTCAGGTGCTTATTTTCCAATAGAGGGCAAAAAATTGTGATTCCAATGAGGGTGACCCATTATCGCTGTAAATATCCTTGAAGGAAAGATGCCGTCCAAAGCAACATTCACCAGAAAGGTAAATTGTTTTAAGACCTGATTACACCATTTAAAGTGTTTTGCAATCACAATGTGACAGGATTTCAAGGCATAGGTGCTCCAAGTCTTGTTTGGGCAAGATGGTGTAATGACCCTTGAAAATGAAGTGCGAGGGTCAGTGATAGGTAAAATATAATTAATGGGTAAAACTTCTTGTTTTACAGTTGCAAAAAAGACTGGAACTCAATTTGACTATTTGACCACACATATTTAAAACATTCAAAATCAGCATTATTTCAAGAAAATAATACTATTATTATTTATTCTATTCTATTATTATTTTCAGACCAGACTTTCTTGACCTACATAGGGCACACCGCAAAAAAGTGGAAAAATACATAGTTCACTTTGAAATTGTAATGCGACTTGATTTACGATTGAGAAGGAGCTGGATTAAATGAGTAAAGCTTTGAGTTTTTGCCCTCATAACACTTACACATTCATTAGACTCATGATTGCTTCTTCCATTTTACCTGCTACAGTTGCATGATCACCACGGCTGCTTGCGTCAGGCAATAGCTACCCTCAAGGTATTATGCATTTGCACTTCAATTTATGCAATTATAAGCCTCCAAGGAGATTGAACTTTTGAAACACTGCAATATTGTAGCTAACATTATGGCTTGACCTTAAAAGCGTGTAGTATACAAGTTGGTGGTACTACACTGGTACTAAGTTGTGGTTGTCACTTTTTAAATGGCTAGTTAATTAGATCCTAAGGATATTTCTTTCAATCGTTTTTAGTTAACAATTTACGTTAAAAGCAGTGAAACATTCCCCAGTGGATCATTAAAGATTAAAAAGACATGATAATGTGGTCGAACATTCTAAAAAAGCAGGAAAAGGCTACACCTAACTGTCCTATAGGCAGACATTAATGCTGCTTAAATGATAAGATGACTTTATATGGCAAAAAGCAGAATCGAACAAGCATAATAGAGTATTAGTTAAGACAAAACGAGCCATTTTGTAGCAATTCAATGGAAATAGGTCTTAAATTCATAATTTGCACAATTTATGTTACACAGTATTTTATTCTTTGATTATTGGTTATTGGATGAGTGGTTATTAAAGATTAGAATAAATTATTTTACTGTTTTAAAACTTCTCATATGAAAGCCCTTGATATCATAAACTCAGGTGTAATTATGTGTAATATAGTTGTTAAAATATAAATAAATAAAACACTAAGGAACAAAATTTGTCAGTGTAGTAGAAACTATGGAGTTCATATGCCCTTAAATCATATAGATGTGAGAATCATTATCTTGAAATATTGTTCCATATTGGATTTTGTGACCTTCATGCTTATTTTTGACTACTACCCAAATACAGTAGATTGCACTATGTACTCTGAAGCAACTCTCAATCTCAGGCTTGCTTTTCATACAGTGGAAAATAATGCTTTAGTTTTTTAGCTAGTTTTGTACTTTGAAAAGTTTCTTCAACTTAAAAGATTCAATAAAGAAACAAACTTGTTAAGGTGAGAAAAGCTCAAATGGTTAACTGCAACCGGTTGACCCAACTTTATATTTATATAACTTTTATATATGGCCTACATAAATTTAATTCCTAGTCCACAGGGATTTTTTGCCTTGTCACAATGTCGATATTTTTTCAGAAAAGAAAGTAATGAGATTCTCTTCAATCAATTTTACATTTGTTGAGGCATATCTTAACACCCTCAACTTATCATTAACTCATCAGTATATTAAGTATAATAACCAATCAACTCTGCTTTCCCAGAACAGACAGCATAGAGACCAGTCCCTTAGCCTGAGAGCAGGTTTTTAACACCAAATGCTCCTTTTATGTTTCTCTTGGTCGGCTTTCGAAGCCCAGTGCTGTGCTTGGCTTACTTCCTTGCGTATGTGTTTCATATTTGTGAGTGTGCTAAAGATTTGGCAGCTCGTAACTCCCCAGGCATCACCACTCACTAGGATGAAAATGAGACAGTATTCCATTGAAGTGCTGTACACATTCCTGCTGACTGCGATTGTTTCCTGCAATTTTTTTTTTCATGACGTTCCAAACATTCCTCCCACCCCTGTATCAGCCTGCAGGGTCCGAATGGCTCCAGGATGAAACAAACAAACAAAAAAATCTGAACTATTCTCTACTGTTTGCACGATGGCAGCTTTGAAAATGAGGAACCGTAACAAACCAATCAGGACGGCCAAAAAGTATCTTTGAAGAGCTGTGCTGCTACTGAGCCTCTAAAGAGCCGAGTGTGGAAAAAAAATGTTTCACACCCTTATGAGAAAATTTCATGTGTATGAGATGGGAAATAAAAGTGCACACAAGATAATTTAGTGTGCTCACAACATATTCTCGCACGGGCTATGCATTTTCACTCGAGCACAAAAGGTTCTGTGTGCATCATAAAAAAATGTTTTGCAAGCTCTGAACATACTTGTGCATGTGAGGTGTTTTCATGTTTCATATGAGCACATGATATATTTTCACAAAAATAATTTTGCTTCATTTTCTTGCTCAATTGGTCCAGAAGTGCATTTTGACATGTACTATGTAGCAAACATAATTGTCCAGTATAATGTGCAGGATTTTATAGATTCAAGTCAATAGAAGTCAATAAATGTCACTGTAACCTTTTTAGTGAAGCAGGCCTAGAAAGCTCAGAATTAGTTTTAAATGAAGTTGGGAAAATGTGCCATAGTCCAGTTGCAGGCACACAAAATATATAGCAAAGATCTAATCTAAGATATAGTGTTGAATGTGACTATTCAAAGAAAATAAAGAAACAGACATAGTGCAGTTGAAAGTGATGAAAGTGAATAATTATTTGTCATTGTGAACACACCACAGCACAGCATACAGTGCACCACAACGAAATCTGCATTTGACCCATCCGTGAAGGAGCAGTGGGCAGCTAACAAGGGCAGCGCTTGGGAATCAGTACTTGGGTACGGTAACTTGCTCATGAGTACCTCAGTGATAACTTAACCGGTCCTCGATTTGATCCTGTGACATTCTGATCATGGGGTGAAACCCTACCATTACACCCACAACTGCCCCTGTCACTATGCAAATAAAAATAATAATAAATTGCATGAAAATTTCCCCCAAAAAAACATTGTGCACACAATTTTTTTTACATGCATGTTTATTTTCTTAATTCTCACTGGTCCCTTTAGGGGTCTGTAGTGCTGCACATACTGCCATTCTCATTCTGCACTAAATTATTTACCAGCTTAGCAGAGTTGCATGCGCAACTTTGCCTTCAGTCACCCTCTGCTGCATTATTTACCTGCACAGCTGAGCGGTTGCATGGCAAGAGCTGCCTCCACTGGGGCATATAACACTTTTGTAGTGTTGTTTTACACCTGATTTCAACATATACAATTTCACAATAAGGGTAAACAAGGCAGTGATACTCCTAGCAAGCTTTGAGACAAAAATACATTTGACAGGTTAAGATATTGCTAAAAAAGCAGGGCACAGAGATGAGAGACGATGTTGGATATGGCTGCCAGAAATAATTAAATGATGGGGTAAATGCAGTATTTTGTTTTTCTGGAGCTTACGCACACACATACAGATCTTCTTCTCTACATGTTATATCCTGAAATGGTGTAATACATATAGATTCACCTACAAAAATGTGATTAAACATCCTCAATTTGCCTCCTCTACACAATAGCACAATAGCACACATTTGCATGCACATCCTCTTTGCCTATTGAGTTCGCCAAAAGACACAAAAGCGAATGTAATCTCGCCATTGAGGTAGCGTGATTGAATCCCATTAGCAGACGAGGCAGGTCTGAAAGGAGTTCTGATTTGAATATTCGGATATTCGCCGTCCGCCGAACTACGACAACAGGAAAGCGACTATCAATGGGATTACAACCACGGAGAGACTGTGGATATGGGTGCTAGTTAGAGTGTGCTAACGCAGCCTGATTAAATGCCTTTGAGAGATGCAGCATGTTTGCCACAGCCACTGAGAGGAAAACCATGTTCAGTGTACTTGGATACACAAGAAAGATCTTAATGAATTATGAAGTAATGAACAAACATACACAAACACGTGTTATTTTATATTTCATGGCACATCTGTTATATAACCAGCAACACCGAGGAGAATCATGTGCATGTACAACTCAGTACAAATTGTCTGTTAAAATGTAATAATTATGTAATGAACAGGGTCTATGAAATAAGAATTTAATAAGCATCTAGCATACCTAAAAAGCGCTTCTGTAAAACAGTCTGTAGTTATCACAGAACTCCAGCATTTAAGAAAGGCATTGTCCAACATAATAATCCAAAACGTGGCATTACGACCACACAAAGAAGTCCATAGTAAAATACTGTAGCATTGGATGCTATTAAGAACCATTCCAGGGTATGAGAGAATGTTGGCTGATGTCAACCCCAGTCACAATCCCACCCAAAAAAGAATCTCTTGCTCCCCTAGGCAATTCCTCTCCCTGATTTTCAACATCCCATCATTCGAACTCTATACAACGAAGTTTTCTCTTTGCACAATAACAGATACAAACACACTACCATACAAAGGGCTCTATTTTATCCCTGTCACATTGCAGTGCAAAGTGTTTTTGCTAGTATTCAAAATGCTTTGTGCACATGGGCATGTTGATTTTAAAATGAGGCAGAGTCAAGCTCATTGTTGCTGCTAAGCAAATAACCAGTGGAAAATGATTTTACTTTTAACCAACTAAAACACAGTCTAAAGGGCACATATTCACATGTGCACATATGTAGGCTGATGCACAAGGTACACTCTTCCTGTTACACATGCACAACAGTGATCAAACCTGAAAAACATAGATATATATATTTAAGATGACAAGGCTACAATTGTCTTTGCAATATTTAAAAAATGCATTAAAGTTTAGTGAATCTTGGTGGCATGTGTGTAAATTATCCTCATGACAAAGTGTCAATTATCTAACAAATGTGACATTTTAATAGCAATGCATTAAGTTGCGAAGCTACATGACTTTTAAATAGATTGGAAAATGACTGATTGGTTACTTGCATGTTCTGTCCATGAACTCAGAACACATAAACTCAGAACTATACTTACTCTCTTTATTGTTTAAGTGCAACCCTTCTAGAACATCCACGTGATGGAACTTTTCGCCCTTTCACAAATATATGACTGAGTTGCGTGAGTTTGCTCCGTGCACATAGTGTATTAAAATGACTGGTGCTGGTCCATTGGTATGAGACATTGAATAAATAAGGTTCTATCCTGCCTCCAGCACTACCAACACAGAGCCCATGAGCGGGAAATTTTGACCCCAAGTTGCTCCCATTAGACGGCCCCTGTCTTTAAGAAATGTAAGTCTCACTAGAGAGTAGCATCTGCTATACAACATAAATGTAAAACTGCGTATTGATGCATAGCTCTGTGGTGAACCTCTATAAGAAGGCCAGCATTGGTACCCAGTAATTAAACCAGTGGGAAGCAGTGAACAGGAAGAGATGCGAGGAGAGGCAGCAAGTCACTAGGTTCTTCGATTAAGTCATGAAAATAGCTGTAAATCTATGTTTTGAAAGGTGAGTTGAGTTCCTCTCTTAACAGTCAGAGCAGCTTTTGCCAGTTTGAAATCCGACTTAATTGCCAGTCTTAATTGCCGTTGTAATTTCAGCGATTTCTTATCCCAGAGAAGAGGGAACTGATTGCACAGAAGGATTTTCCTATCAGCTTTTAAATATGTGTAGGTATTGCGCTGGGATGCTCTGAAGGCTTAAAAAATGTTGCTGGCTTCTTCAAATCAAATAAATAGTGGAAGACTGCTCTAGTACAGGCGCTAGGCACTTAACTTGGCATCATAGGTGAGTGACATTGGATCTACTGGACTGGCGCAAATGGCAAGTCCCAGAATGGTAAAGGTACTACTGAGGTACTCATGACCTGTATTGCACAGTACAACTACACCAGTATTCGAACTGAGCAAATAGCTAGCTTTGCTCTTAAATGCTCTAATGATCTTCTTCTTTGGTCAAACTCCACTTTGCACAGGCTGCTTAACAATATATTTTTTTAATAAGAGCATTCTACTGGGCTGGGAATAATCACTGTGCTGAGTGGCTCTCCAATAAATGAAATGCACTGAAGTGATTCAATAGGAACATGTTCCTCAAGTGTTTGCGGGGGATGTCTGCCCATGGCACAAATGAAAGTGTGTGTGTGTGTGTGTGTTTGAGAGAAAAAGAGATAGAGGTTTTAATAGCTCCCAAAAGGTATAAAGCTTTATACAGCATTAAAAAACTTTTAAAATGGAAAAAGGTACACAAGTAATAAATTGATGATCTCTGTCATCCACTATGGGATGAAGCAATTTGTCTGTGAAAATAAGCAAATAATGTGAAATGAGCCCAAATGACTTTGATTTTGTTTATTAAAACAAGTATTGTGAAGATGACATATTTCCTGATATATTTACTATTGGTGGGGTGCATGACTATATTCATTTTTTACACCAAATTGGACTTCACAAAATAGTGTGGGATGGAACAAAAGTTCTCATTTTTTAATGTGTCCCGGACGTTGGTGCTGTCTGTGCGATCACACTGAAACAGCTCAATTGTGACGGTGCTGTCAGACAGCATTGTGTCCTAACTGTCTGAAAGCTCAATGTCAGCAGTGACACCAGAGGCCACTCAAGACACCACAGGGACAAGCTGCTCGATAGCACGACTTTGAACCTGAAATACTGCAATGCTGGCCGGCCCCTGTCCAAGGATCCTGCTAACAGCCTCCCATGACACAAATCCATGTGAGGCCATGCACACAGATCTTTCATCTCTGGCTTTTTTAGTTGCAGCGTGTGTCAGCATGGACTGGGTTTGATATGTATTGCACACCTCTGGCAAGACAGGCCTTTGAAAATGTTTATGCATAGAATAATTCTACATGAAATATATATGTGTCTGTAGGTGGACATGCTTCCTGCATTGCATACACGCAGTCAATATGTAGGAGTCAGCGACACAATATGAGCTGTTTTGGCTTTGTTTTACAACACATTGCTTTTGGATTGGCAACAACCAATCACTATAAAGTTATGTATCTGATTACTGGCTTTTTATATTTTTACCTGAAATGAAAGGTATTTTTAGCTTGTTAATGGTATTATGAATGCTTATGGAGCTTTATTGTAAGTTAAAGTACAATTATTATGTGCAATAAATGTCATTTGGCATGCTGCCCTATGCCCTGTCATGCTTATGAACATCATAATAATGCATGCTATTAATGTATATTCATGCTGTCCTTTATTGTTGAATGAAAATGTTATGAACACTTTAAGGTACTTTAATGTATACTTAAATATTACTTATACTATATATACTAGTTTTGAAAATACATGACTGCTTGTATACAAAAATAGTCTTAAAGAAACAGTGCCTATATAAAGTTTCTGTCACAAGACATTAATTCCCATTAGCATGCCTATGGGATTGGTAATATTTGCATAAATCTTAGCAGCTTAAGATGTTTTAGATCTGTGTTCAGAGCAGCATGTGGGACAGTAATCACAAATTTCCATTCCAAGATAACCAGTGACAGGGGACGTGTTTGAGATGAACACCTGCAGTGTTTATTGTGTGCAAACGATTTGCTACCAAGTTCCAAGTACTAAATGTGACGTGTTTTTTTTAATTGAATTAAACAACTGAATTATTATTAATTTATTTTTTATGTGCAGTCCTGGTGAATGCAGACCTATATTTGTATATATAGGAAATGTGTTTTCAGTTTTATCCACCAAACACTGACATAAACCATCAAATGAACATTGACATTCAGCTAACATCATAGTCATTGATTGCCTGCAAATTCAATCTGCTGCAGAACTGAGTCAACAAAACAAAACCTGTATAACCGCCCAATTGCTTATAGAATTTAAGGGCATTTTGGGAAGTTGATCATAAACACATATTTTCACCTCATGGGGCCAATACATCTGTATCATACTCTCCTTCGTTGTTAATACACTTGTTTTCACATTATTAAATCTGTCCTTCCTCTGCCCATTAAAAACAAAGTACAGCAGAGAAAATGCAGGATTATGCCATATGTGAACCAATAAGAATGTTCTCTCAGGATGAGCCATGGGTTTATCAGGAATTCTGTGTCAGCTTCAGATGCGCATTTTATTAAAATGATGTAACATGCCAGGAAAAGATTATTATAAGCAATAGTGTGCAATTACACAGTTGGTGCACTGAGCATCTTAACCATGCAGCATCAGGACCACTGTAGTATCTGAAATGCTGCAGTACCATTACAGTATCACAATGGATGCAGTAACTGGACACTGCACCTACACAACCACTATGGGACCGTCACAGCTTCAGTTAGTTTCACAACCACTACATAATCTCAATCACCAGGATTTCTTTGGGACAGTTATATAGAAGGCACTTTGTGACAATGACTGTTATTAAGAGTGCTATAAAAATAAAATTGAAATGAATTGAATTTAGTCTGACGGCAAGAACAATAACTTCTACGATTACATCTACAATTACACATGGTCAGCTAACAAAACTAAACTTGAATATATATATAATGTGTTTCCATTTCTACATACCTTTCTAGGCAACATAAGAGCATATATGTAATCAATTACATGTGAATGTCTTCTATACAAAAATCAAATGTCACATTTCTGCTCTATGAAGATATGAAAGGGCCTACCTATCCACTATCTGGAAAATGGCAGATTAATTATTCTCTGCAAAAGTGTAAAGGCACTTCAGTTGTTTACGTAAACAGCATTGTGGTTGAAATCTGCTGCTGCTGTGAATTCAGCATAGATACAAGATTTGTGGAGATTACCTTCCATACCGCATATGTTCTCAAACACACATGCACAGATGGGAATAGTGGGTGCATATATGAGAGGGGGGGGGAAGAGTGAGGATAACAATGGTCTCCTCTGGTCTGACTGGCCAGGGCTTTAGGATTTATGAAAGATATTACATGCTGAGCTTTGCGCACAGGTCAAATCAGATGCAGCGGAATTTTAATGGTAAATATAATCTTAAGTCTGTGCTTTCTACTTATTCTCTTTCTCTGTTTCTCTCTTTCTCTACCAATGAATTTTATAATCCATAGCTGTTGCAAAAAAAAGTTATGTGTCACATTATGAATCCGAGAATCCCAAATCCTTTCTGGGCTTGAAAATTCTTCCTGTTTTTCCCTCCCCTGTCTGTACACGTACATCCTGTCTCTCTGAAGATCACCAGTGATTCAAGAGTAAAGGAACAAAAAGCCTCTCTCTCTTTCTGTCTTTTCCACTCCCTCTCTGAATTCTGTAGACATTTGAGCAAATGGCCCGCGGCCAAAACATGCCGCTTTCCTGCACAATGCTTGTCACACTGTGACACTGTAGTTATCTCTTGAGCGATGGGTTTTTTCTCTTCACTGTCCACAGTAAATATCACAGCAAATGCTGCCATCTCGTAAACAAATTAAAGATGCAATAAAACCTTTGAGTTAGCCACAGGTATCTTTAATACTTAAACATTTCTTCTCATGCCAGCGAGTTCACAGTTCTACCATAAATCGGGAGGTGACAGCACTATGAGTCAGCAGAGTTCTGAGGTGTTTTTTTTTCAGTATAGGGGAGGAGATCCACCCCTTTAATTATATTACAGAGAGACGGAGGAAGAAAGGAAATCATATGTCTCTTTCAGGGCCACAGTGAACATGGTGGCAAAAAAAGACAGATAAGATTTCACTCGCATCCAGAAACTAGGGCAGACTCCTTCTCCAATATAGAAACTACTCACTTTAGTCTATCATCCACATACTCCTGCGCTGTCAATATGTTGCACACACAGTCCACAAAGTCACATCTTCCGATTTTTGTGAGCTACTTTCTTTGACTCCCATATATACCTACCTACAGTACTGTGCAAAAGCTTTAGGCAGGTGTGAAAAAATGCTATAAACAAAGGATGCTTTCAGAAATATAAATAATGATTGTTTATTTTTATCAATTTACAAAATGCAAAGTGAGCGAACAAGAGAAAAATCTAAATCAAATCAATATTTGGTGTTACTACCTTTTGCCTTCAAACCAACATCAATTCTTATAGGTACACTTGCACAAAGTCAGGGATTTTGTAGGATTATAGTCATTATATTATTTTGTAGTCATTATATTATTTTGTAGGATTATAGATGTGTGGTTAGTTCTCCGAGATGTTTGGAACAACCTACCAGCCGAGTTCCTTCAAAAAATGTGCAAGTGTACCTAGAAGAATTGATGCCGTTTTGAAGGCAAAGGTTGGTCACACCAAATATTGATTTGATTTAGATTTCTCTTTTGTTCATTCACTGCATTTTGTTGATTGATGAAAATAAATGATTAACACATCCATTTTGAAAGCATTCTTTGTTTACAGCATTTTTCATACCTGCCTAAAACTTTTGCACAGTACTGTACATCTAACCCTAACCTTAACCTCAACCCCTGAAAAAACTCTCCTGCAAGATGCAGATTTCTGGCGGATATATATATTAGGGGTGTAACGGTACATGTATTCGTCCCAAACCGTCACAATACACGTGTCACGGTTCGGTTCATGTACTCCAATGCCGAATACAGTCACTCCCTGGCGTCCAGAAGGGGGCGCATGTGATAATGCAACGCTAACTGTCACAATAGGAAAAGCAGAAAAAGAGCACGCCAATCCAAAACAAGAATGGAAAGTTCAGACAGCACACAAGAGTTCGAAGACCCGCCTGCTTGTTTTAAATCTGAAGTGTGGAAAAGTTTCGGGTTTCCTGTTAAGTGTGACAGTAAAGGACAGTGAGTTGTGGATAGGACGATTACGGTGTGTCGGCATTGTAAGGCAGCTGTACGGTACGTGAGTGGAAATACGACCAACATGCTAACGCATATCAGACGACATCATCCAGACATCATACATGCCTTATTTATTTTGGAGCATTTTCAGTAAAAGAGAATTTGTTATTTAAATTTCTTGAATCTTAATGCACATTTAATGTTTTTTTTTATTTGTTTCAGGAAAAGGTTGGTTTAACCTTTGAAAGTTTAACACAGTCTCTCTTAATTAAAAAGTTTTATTTTTCATTATTCTATTTATTTTGTACTTTAAGATGACATATTGTGACCAAATACTACTGCCTGTTCAAAATAAACAGAAAAAAGCAAGCACTGGGAATTTGCTGCTTCTTCCTGTTGTACCGAACCCGTATCGAACCGTGACCCCAAAACCGAGGTACGTACCGAACCGTGACATCTGTGTACCGTTACACCCCTATATTATATATGTATATATATATATATATATATATATATATATATATATATATATATATATATATAATATATATATATATATATACATACACATATATATATACATACACATATATATATATATACATACACATATATATATACATATATATAAAATGAGGACCGTCGCATCCTAATCACCCTCATCACTCATTTGCAGAATGTCAAAAGTCTTGCTATTGTACAGAGGTGCTTTATGACTTTGTTATGTAAATAACCCAGCTATATATCCACCTCACCCAAATCAAGTTTGACAAATATATGCTAGAACTATTATGTAAAAACCATAAAAATCTAATAAATCTCATGTTTTCTAATCTTTGAGGGTACAAGCTGGCCTGTGATCCCCATTAGGCCCACTAGTGGCCGCCTTGTCCACTGTGTCCTTTTCTACTTTCTAATGCTTGTTTGTCCTAATGTGCTTCAGCTGTTCCTCTCAATTTCAGTTCTTTCTGGCCTTTCTGCCCTGGGCTAGATAATTATCATACTGGTTGCTTCATTTTGCCTGGATGGTCTGTGCATGTAGCTAATTTAGCTAGCTAGCACTAATAAGCTTCATACTATACTAATGCTATCTTTTTCTTACTATTATCTTTGGTGTAAGTGGCTTAAGGGCAGGATACTCAAGGCAGTTGGTAGTGTATTGGTTAAGGAGTCTTCCAAGATCGAAAGGTCACCAGTTCAAGTCCTGGACGGTTAAGTTACCACAGTGGTACTCATGTGCAAGGTACCGTCTCCAAGCATTACTCCACAGAAGTGAAAGTGAGTGATTATTTGTCCTTGTGAACACACCACAGCACAGCACACACCGCACCACAACGAAATGTGACCTCTGCATTTGACCCATCAAGAAAGTATCCTACAACTAAGTCACCACCGACACTGCACTCACACAACACTTCAGAACCACCTAAAAACACCCCCCACCCCCTAACACCCAACCCTGGATTTGCATACATCTGATACACTCTGCCTGTCCTAACTGCTAAAAATGCAGGTTTAGAGACTAAAGACCTGGTATATAGACCCTGCTCCAAATTTGCATGTGTATGTCCATATGAAGCATTAATATTTAATATTGCTGTAACAAATTAAATAGTTTTATGTATCTTCAGTCTAAAAGGGTAGCTGTCTGACACTGGCAGGCAGCGAGCAGGGAAGTGAGAGTCATTATTCAGGCAGAGCCTTCTATTACTCAGCTATGATGCATGATGCTGGTCTCCTCTCACCCCTACACATGAGCACAGAATAACAATTATACAATCTCACTTTCTTACCTGCACACTCACATACACGCAGGATGTCAGAGAAGTGGATATAGGGCCAGATTCTAGAATCAGAAAGAATAGTGATTACACGCAATGCAGATTTTGGACTGCACTATGTAATTTGTAATCTTACACTCACAAACATATGCACATAAACATATAGAGTGAGTATAGATGTGTAGACAGGTTAATCAGGGTAACAAAAAGAGTGTGTTGATTGAATGTCAATAACAGCAATTAAATTCATACAATATGTATCACACTTGCCATGCAGGTAGTTATGAGGTCTGAAGTGCATGTTTTTATGCGGGTGTTAAGCCCTAGATTCAGCAAGCTTTGCTATAATGATGCTTCTCTCATTCATCATACCTGACTTCACATCTTAGCCTCTGTTGTGAAATAGCAAAATGAAGTGAAATGAACGATGGTTTAGTGCTACTGTAAGCACGAACGCAACATCATGGTTCCCCTTAAATTGCCTGTCTTAACCTACCCTATTAGTCACTCAGTGACCAATTTAGCAACCACATGACTACAGTGTCTAGCAGGTTTTTTCAAATTTGTTTTAAGTGTTCAAGAAATCATTAATGCTCAAAGTGCATTCCATTAAATGCAGATAATAGCATGCAAAAGGTTCTCTCTCTCTCTCTCTCTCTTTCTCTGTCTCTCTCTTCCAATATTAGCAATGAGGAAAGCGAGTGCAGATGATTTTGGTTTATTGAAGAGGCACTCTGCCTAAAAATGTAAATGTGGCTTGCAACACATCAAAGGTGTACTCTGCCTAAAGAGGCTAATGTAGCTAATTAATGATGGGCTAATTGGCATACTTGTAGCTTTCATTCATTGTTAGCCACATTAGATTGCCCCTGTAGTGATGTATGTGAATTTCAGGTAAAGGTTAAGAAACCTGCAGTAAGAATGTTTCATTCTGTCATTTGTAATTAGCAACATTACAGGCCATATTAATTAAAGTGCCCCTTTAATTATGCATGGCAAAGCCAATGCGTTCCACGTAAAGGGCAATTGCTTAAATGCCTGACACTGGCCGGTTAGATTTCGCTGTTTTCCAAATTGTACATGTATTATATCTGTGTTTGTGGTCAGGATTTCAAAAAACCTTTTCCGACACCCAAATAATAATTCACAGGATGTTGTCTTAAACAAATCAAGATTCATCTTTGTTTACTAGGGGAGATGGAGATGGTTTAATGGCAGGCAACAGTTTGTTACTGTACTTAAGTAGAATTTTCGGGCATCTGTACCTTATTTGACTATTTATTTTGTGCCAACTTTTAACTTTTACTATGTACATTTTTAGCATGAATATCTGTGCTTTCTGCTCCTTACATTTTCAAATCAGGCTTGCTACTCTTGTTTCTCGCAATTTAAATGATGTTTATCAGGCATTTTTGCCATGCATTTGACCTATTCTGTATCAATAATGTGATTATAATAACTGTAGATGGTTCTGAACTCCAAACTGCTCCAGGGAGACTGTCCTTGTAAATGGTGCACTGGATACCAAATGTCAACCAAATTTAAATCTATATTATTTGGGTTGATAAGTGGTTAGATAGTGGTTATCATACTGGTTGCTTAATTTTGCCTGGATGGGCTGGGCATGTAGCTAATTTAGCTAGCTAGCACTAATAAGCTTCATCAATATTATTTTCTGACATACTAATGCTATACTACTGCTATCTTTTTCTTACTATTATCTTTGGTGTAGGTGGCTCAAGGGCAGGATACTCAAGGCAGTTGGTAGTGTAATGGTTAAGGAGTTGGCCCCAAGATCGGAAGGTCACCAGTTCAAGTCCTGGACGGTTAAGTTACCACAGTGGTACTCATGTGCAAGGTACCGTCTCCAAGCATTGCTCCCCAGAAGTGAAAGTGAGTGATTATTTGTCCTTGTGCCCACACCACAGCACAGCACACACTGCACCACAACGAAATGCGACCTCTGCATTTGACCCATCCATGAGGGAAGGGAGCAGTGCTGAGGGACGGTACCTTCCTCATGAGTACCTCAGTGGTAAATTGGTCCTGTTCCCATGGTAACAGAGGTCTTGTATTCGAACCTGCGACCTTCTGATCACGGGATGAACACCCTACCATTACATCACCAACTGCCTTGAGTATCCTGCCACTATGCCACCAACACCAAAGATTATAGTGGGGAAAAGTAGGTCCTATTAGTCCCAAGTCTCTCCAGGAAGACCCTCCCTGTAATTAAACAAAGTAACTTTCTGCAATAAGAGTCTAATTTTCCAGTAAAAGTAGTCTACCTTTGCTTTTGTGTAGTTTAAAAATGCAGAGGTCACATTATGTTGTGGTGCACTGTGTGCTGTGCTGTGCTGTGTGGTGTTCACTATAACAAATACTCACTGAAATTTACCTGCAAGGTTGATTTTTTTTTTTCCTTTTGATTAAACTGCTACCTGCCTGACATAGTAATGTTGTTATGGTCTGTAAATAACAGTTCTATGATCCATTCACAGAAGCCCTTTGTGACTCATACTAGAGTGCTCAACCCATCCAAATTTTATGAACATCATCTCCCCATGCCCTTCATCACCTATGGTAACATTACGGTTCCACGTTCCACTCTGTAAGACCATTCAATCACTTGTGTCAGAACTGGCATGAACATTAGCAAATGCTAATGACTACAGATGTGCAATTTCAACCTGCACTTCTGGGTGCAGTAAGAGAAAGAGCATGTCATATTACTATAAAAGTAATGAATCCAAAGTTAATCAAATGATTGGAGAGTTTTATGGCCAGGGGTGCTGAGGCTTTCCTACTTCTCTTTAACCAATAAGAGAATGTCTCACTTATTATTTCTATTAATCTATTAGTTTCAAATTATGTACAATTGTGCTAATGCAAATTCTAAAATTCCAATTATTTGCCCATTTAAAAATAATTTCTGTGTCGAACATCCGAAAAATTCTATCAGACATTCTCTCCAGTAAAATGTTGGGGAGTGTGGACACCATGCTGGCTCCTCTGTAGGTAATTGAGATCAATAATTCATTTTCCCTCTTTGTTACCATTTTCTCATGCGTTTTAGAGATGTGCAGAATGGGCTCAGTGCCTGTGGAATTGCACTGTGATTCGACTCCCCCCACCCCCTCCTCCTCCTTGTTCCCTCAGTGCGAGCCTCTACAGAAAGGGATTTTAGTGGACAGACATTGGTTTTGAGTCTGCAAACATACAGAACAACTTTCAGATAGCAGTGTGTCAGACAACAATGGGGCCCACTGATTTATTCCAAACTATTTTAGATTAAGATTCTGTAAAATCTCCTTTTCTTCAAATACAATAAAATAACATGATTCCCAGTAGGAATTTCTGCAAATGATTAGCCTTAAATACATTTTTACTGCTTAGCATGAGAAATCTTCATTATTATATACATTTCTGCCAGTTTGCACGGTTTAGAAATTGAAAGCTTTGAAGTTGAATCTTATATCAAGAATCGAGAGTTTCTACAGCAATTTGGTTATAGATTAAAAATGCTCTGTTATAAATCAATTGCACATGAAGTCTTGCCGGAGGTTTTCTTTACAGAGTGCACACCGTGGCTAAAATCTGTCCTTCCTCACTGCACTGGGTGTTTCACACTTGTTTAAGGCTGAGTGGGGACAAAATGATTTTGTAAGCTGTCTTAAACTCTATTATAGCAACAGAGTTTCTTCTGACACCTTCACAAACACACTTACAGTGTCCTTATCTAGCACAGAAATGGTCAGGAGTAGTTTTGTGTGTGTGTGCTTGTGGAAGGATACACATAAATCAATCACATAAGCCATCTCACACATCCATCTACCGGAAGCATTTTTCATTCGTGGTATGAAATGCCTCAATAATGGTATGGAGAAAAAGCAATATGTATTTAGAATGGGGGTTGGTCGGGAATGCTTAAGCCAACACAACATGAAAGAGATGTGATGGAGAGGGTGAGGGAGAGAAAGAGAGAGAGGTTTGTTGAAAATGGTGTGGGCAGATCTGATACTGTTTAGGAGTTCGGTATCACAATGTTCCACATTTTGCATTCTTTTCCCTCCTGGCTCAAAGCAAACAAAATAAACAGATAAATATATGAACTGAGAAAAGATATTTCTTGTTTCTTCCTAAACCCGGCTGAAGGTTACACAGCCAAGGACAATAGCGGAATTGAAATCAAATGGTAAAATAAATTGGCCAGTTAAAGACAGACCACCGTCAAAAAGTAAAGGTGGGAGAAAGTGGAATAGATTTTCTGCCATGTCCGTAGTCACTGCCAATCAAGACAAAGACAGTCGGCAGAGGAGAAAAGCAGGCAACGCGATTGAGAAGATCACCCTCACCATACGTGTGGACCGACCTCGAGAGCAAAGTGTTCAACCATCGATCACTCTCAGACACACTCAGGGAGTTTCAAGGCACTGAAAGAGATCCCAGATATGAAGTTGCAAGAGTACAAACATTTATTCTCACAGTGACACAAACTCATCACAAACTCTCTATCCCATATATAAAAATGTGCATTTCCCAACATGCATAAGCTCACAGCCACTCCGCAGCACTGTTTGTGTATGTGTGTGTAATTAGCAGGAGGATCTCGGCAGACTGGGTAAATGAGGACAGATGGAGTGCTGGTGTCGTGAGTCTCTACGTCACACACTCCTTCTCCTGGGACACGCTCCCTCACATGGGGCCCTAATTAAGAGCAATACATAATTGGCAAAGAGAGAGGGAGAGAAATACAGTGAAGGTGATTGAAGTCAGTCAGTGTTTGGGGCCAAAATTATCCTGCAGTGAGACGGACCCATAACCATCATCCACAGATCAGCAGAGCATGATTGTTAAATTGTAATATATACAACACCTTCCTGTCTGGTACCTTTTGCAATCATATTGGGAAGTTACCACTAAGAGCCAAAAGACCTTCATTAGCTTATCAGTTTGAAATGACTCCAAGACGTCAGGTCAGATTTACTCTGGTCAGTATGTTTTTCAGTTGCATACACAAGCCTGACATCTGTAAATCAATCTATTCTAAAAATAGCTATGTATATAGACTATGCTCAATAAACCACAGCAGTAGCATGCTGCCATTAGCCTTTATGTTGGAGGGATAAAACAGAACTCATAACTGGGTGGTCAATTTAAGAATTATTATTTCTTTTCTTATTAAGAAAGTGATTATTTGTAATTGTGAATACACCACAGCACAGCACACAGTGTACCACAACGAAATGGGACCTCAGCATATGACCCATCCATAAAGGAGCAGTGGACAGATTTTCACCAGTGCCCGGGGAGCAGTACTTATCATTATGCCCACTGCCAAAGTTTGATCATGCTCACATCTCTCAAGACCTCCAAAAGAAGGAGGAATTACATTGGGTGCATTTAAGCGAGAGAAAATAATCCTTTTTCTGGAACTCCTGGTCACGCAGTCTAATGGGGCAGGCGAGGACGCTTTAGGTTGCTCACAAAGAACTTAGAAACACCTCACCGCCAAAGGACATTTTCTCAAAGCCACTGCACACTGCTGAGTAAGCTGCAGATTTCCTTTGTTCCATCAGAAAGTGTACATACACAGACATACACACCCACATACGAAACCCCACACTTACGCAAAGCCTTGGAAGTTGGCTTACCTTGAATGCACCTAGAAAGAATAACTATATAGTCAACTGTGAGATAGGGAGTGAGCAGCCAAGCACATTGGTCCCTGACAAACAGCCTTTCTCTGCCTTTTTCTCCCTCACAAATCTTCTTCTGTCTCGCATAAATATTTATATATACTATTTATACACACACACGTCTTGTAATCTTTGTGAGACCCTTAAATTGATGTTTTTAATTATCAGATCTAAATAATAATTATAATTTAACCTTAAACCCAGCAACAAAATGCAATATTTTACTAGAAAAACATTTCCTTACATCGACCAGTCCTCAAATGCATATTTGTTCTCACAAAAACACAAGAATCTGACAAATCTCAAGATGTGATATCTTTTAGAGGCAATCAAATCATGAATCCACACAAAATGACTGTTTCAAAAAAGGAGTCCTAACTTAAAATTACCTTTTTAGTTTTCCAAATGAAAGACACAAAACACAAAAACAAAACAAACAACTTAGACTAATAGCAACAGGTCTTATAGTTCGCCAATATTGATTAGAGGTTTGTTGCATATTCAACCTAGCATTGATCCAATTCACAAGCAGAGAAACCTCAACAACACTGTTATGATGTATAAACTGATACAACACAGGATTACTCATACTTTCATGCCATGTTGCATTTTGTCCACTATGTAAGTGCAATCAAGTTAAGAGTCTAAGGTCTGAAATTGACCAGTGGCACTTATCTGCAAGCCACCAGATCAATTACAGTATGTCATTGTTCACTTCAAAATGAATGGCTGTGAAACTGTGAATATATAGTACTGTGCAAAAGTTTTAGGCAGGTGAGAGCTTGAACAGCACATCTTGAAACCCCTGTCTGCTTTGAAATCTTTGTCTGGGAGAGACCTTGCTGATGCAGTATAACTACCTTGTGTCTTGTTGCTGTGCTCAGTCTTGCCATGACATGAAACTGTCTTCCACAACCTCACCTTGGTAGCAGAGTTTGGCTGTTCCTCACCCAGTTTTAAGCCTCCTACACAGCTGTTTCTGTTTCAGTTAATGACTGTGTTTCAACCTACGTGTGACATTGATGTTCAGTAGCACCTGCTTGGTATAATTGGTTGATCATACACCTGACTATAATCCTACAAAATCCCTGACTTTGTGCAAGTGTACCTATAAGATGCTGGTTTGAAGGCAGAAGGTAGTAACACCAAATATTGATTTGATTTAGATTTTTCTTTTGTTCACTCACTTTGCATTTTGTAAATTGATAAAAATAAACAATCATTATTTATATTTCTGAAAGCATTCTTTGTTTACAGCATTTTTTCACACCTGCCTAAAACTTTTGCACAGTACTGTAAGTAAAAATGTGTTTCTAATAAAGTGGCTGGTTGGTGTAGATTGTGGCAAACGTATTGAACATGATCCGAGTAAATAAACATTTTTGAAATGATGTAATTACACAGTTAAGTGGCTTTTAAGGCTTCTTCTCTGCTCATTGTAATGGTTATTTTGGCCATAATTTCAATTCAAGCCCCAAAGTGCAGGTACCAACAGAACCATCTAAAAGCTTGTGATTTTAAAAGGTGGATAAATAACCAGACTTTGCAAAGAAATGTGCCACCAAAGACAGTGAATGAAACGTTCTTGTTTTATGGTGATATAACAGTGGCCCCATTATTCTGACAGAACTCTGTGTAATTAAGCGACTGTAGAGATGCCATCATTCTCCAGAGCCTCAGAGAGTAATTAAAACAGCACACTCGCTCCGGTTCCCAATAACACACACACACTGGAACACAGATGCACACGCAGATATCACACAGGCCTGTGCCTTATTTTTCCTCCTTATTTTTGTCTTCAGTCTCACACTAAGAAAGAAAGGATTTTTGTTGTTTTGCTTTTTATCCAATTTAGGCGCAAAATTCACTTTACAGTCATATTTTTGACACAAAAATAATTCATGAATGAGATGATTATAACACATTAAATAGACTGCAATTGCCCTCATGGGGACTAGTTAAAGGTCACCAGGGTTTTATAAAATCCAAGTTTGCCTATCATTATGCAAGCATTTGCTCCCCACAAAAGATCTGAAATCTGATCAGATATAGAAACATTCTGTAAGACACATATACACACTTCCTCTCTCTCTGTGTCTCTCTCTCACTCTCTCTCTGTCTAACTAAAATGTGTGCAGCGTGATGTCATATATCACATATTAGCTGCCGCATTTATCATAATAAAAATGTCTCTCCAGTATAATTAGATTTCCCTTGCACACCTTTCTTCCACTGTGACTGCGCTGAGAATTGTGTGGCCATCCCCACATCCATATCTTTCTGCCTGCCTTTTTTAATGAATGTGTTTAGTAATTAATAATACCGCAGTCGTGACGACCATTTTCTCCGTTAGGGAAACGCCATGGTGTAATTACCCCCATCCCGCGTCCACCTGGCCTCCCCTGCACCTTGCACAGATTATGATGGAGCTCATACCTTAACACGCAGGCATTAGAGGACATCAATTATTTACAGACAGCACTTAACATATTTATGAATTCTGACAATTGCATTTTTAATACAACACAGAGCTCGACCTCATTGGATGCAGTTAATTAATGAGAGCGACAGGCCTAGGCACTAGAAAAGTGCATAAAAAAGTAAAGAGAATAAAGTCTGCTTTTTTTCTGATGGAGTTTGTTGGAATCCTAATTGCCCGGGAATAGATCATTAGAGTTAGCCACGTTACTTTAACTCAGCCATAACAAGACTGAATCTTTGGGGAAGGGCCAGCTTGAGCTTTTGTTCACGCATTGTGCTGCCCTTTGGGGATGTGTTGGACTATGCTAATACCATAAGACTGCAGATAAACCCCATAATATCTCACTCACGTAAGAGTCCAAATGCAAATCTGACCCTCAAGCCCTGCCGCCAAGTGCTCTTTCACTAAACTTGAAAATGAATTTGTTTCATGGTGCATGCTGCCTCTTGCTCCCTTGCCAAAAATTGCAAATAATTTTGTCCCCATTTGCCAAGTTCAGGATGTGGATGCAGCAGAATAATGTTGCTTTCTAAGTGCATAGTGTATTATGCATATTGGAAGCAGTGTTCATTTTGTTAATGAAAATTATGGCTAAAAATATTGATTTATTCATTTCTCAAACAAAATATATTTCTATGAATGAGATGAAACACTGACCAGCTAAAAAAGCCATGAAGAAGTGTATATGTATTTTGGTAAACAAGGTGAGTCGGGACTAAAATAATGACTTGTAAACTGCGTCTAGGTCGTCTGTCCAAAGTTTTGAGCGATGCATCTCTGTCATTGGTTGGATTGGTTGATGGACATTTGCAGATTGAATCCAAGAAATACAGATGCTGTTGCCCAAAACTGCAGAGCAACTAAAGGGAACAGTGAAGGAAAAACCTAAACAGGAATAGCACAAAAAACATTTGTGTCATCACAAGTTTCTAAACCGAAAACCAAGTGATATAAATAATGAGTGGCAACATGACCTTGATGCTAGCATGGTCGCTTGGGCAAAAAAGACTTATTAATGGACACACTTTAGTCATACTTCTGCTGAATAGAACACAAAATGTACTGTATTAATGGACGAAAGAGAGGCACCCTTTGGCTTCAAATTAAGTAGCAAGAATACAACCAACCTCAAAAGACACTTAAAGGACACAAACTTTACCCCTAAGCCCTGGTAGGTTGGCATAAGCATATTGGTATAAGCATATAAAGTTTGCTAATGCTATCGGGCAGTTGCCTATGTCACCTCAAATTGCAAATATGCTTGTAAGTCTATAGCCTACAAGCAAATGTTCATTTTTGCCTCACTCAACACACACAAATTTTTGTGCTAATACTGGCTGGCTATGTGTTTTACAGTAAGTTTGCAAACTTCCTTTGTTAGCTTTACAGCTAAGTGTGAAACATGCAGGCCTTGACTATAAGCTTTAAGAATTTCTGGGACAAGTCAACTTCTACTTATAGTATACTTTGCAATATATTGTCCTTTCAAGCAGTACATATAGCAAACACCGTGTTGGCTTTTCTTTCCTGCTCTGTCTCATCATGCAGTTAATGTTAACCCTACGAGTTTGTTAGTGTGTACTTGGATTCAGTTTATTATGCAAAATCAGTTGTATGCTTACTCAAACATTGGTTGCAAGTATTATCTACTCAAACCACATGAACACTGATTGGTAATCATCCAATATGATATTATCCTTTCTGCAAATGAAATAAATGTATTGCCTTTCTCAAAAAGAAAATATAACTGCAAGCAGTGATTACGGGGGCCATGCAGTTTGCAGCTTTATCAGTTTTTGATGAATCGAAGTGGACAGACGTTGAAAAATGACACGTTTCATCCTTTTATCTAGGGTGCTACGGTTCAAAACTTATTAGGCAAAATGCAAAATAGCTTATTATAGCACCACCAACTGGCAGAATGGTGCAATTCTTTTTGCCTGAGTAGTGGGAGGGATACCAGACCTACCTGTCAAATTTCAAAGCTGTAGCCCACCCAGAGCCGGATTTCTATGACACTAGGTGTGTGATATTGCAGTCCTATGCCAAGCCGACCACATTTATTTGCATATTACAGAAAAATGAAGATGTAAATTAAAAATGTGCTCAATAACAATTAAAGAAGAGTGTCTTGGAATTCAAATGATACCAGTTGCATGCAGATTGGACAAAAATCCAGGGACTAGTTCAAAAAAGATGGGTTTTCATTTTATGCAAATTAGCAAAAAATCAAATATGGCAGAAATAGATGCGAGAGTCTAAAATGTTCGTCTTAACCCAAGGAATAAGATGATATAAGATTTTTGAGAATCTGAGCAACGGTTCAAAAGTTATTAGGAAAAATGCAATTTTTTTTGGAAAAACACAAAATAGCTTATTTTGGTGCAATTTCTTTTGCCTGAGTAGTGGGTGGGGTACCAGACCTACCTGCCAAATTTCAAAGCTGTAGGTCTTACAGTTTTTTCTCCACAATGCGTTTTAACGCTGGAAAAAAAAAATCAGCACGATTCCAATAGGGTTCCAGGCAGTGTTCCACTGCATGGCCCCCTAAAAATTGTGTTATGACAGGTAGGGATGCAGTTGTTGAGAGAAGTGGAGATTTCTAGTTTAAAATGTATGTTATATAATCTATTTATATATTGTTTATTCTATGTGCGTTATTAGTTCTTTGTTCCTTCTGGAGCCACGCCATCTCGTCTCTCTGTATATCCTGACAGTATATTGCATTAATGTTTACTTTGACTTTGAGATGGAAATGTGTGATGAAGCAAGGTGAGTTGGAGAAGTAAGTTGGGTCTACCGATAGAGAGGGTTTTGGGGGAGGGGTTTGACGATTTGTGGTGTTATGAGGATTAGGAGAGGGCGATGGAGTGCTTGGAACAAATAGGCTTGGTAGAAGAAAAGGAAAGTGTGGTATGTGGTTAAGATGGAGGTGGTTGTGAGGAGGACAGAAAGTTGGGTGGAAGAGGGTAGGTGAGGTGTAAGGAGAGGGAGTTGAGGTGGGGTGATTTGAGGGAGAAGATGGAGGTCTGGAATGTGGAAGGTTAGGAGATAAAGATGGGGTGTGTGGAGGAGAGGGAGTTGGGAGAAGGAGAGGAAGAGGATGTGTGTGGAGGAGAAGGATTTGAGACTGGAGAGGGAGGTGGATTGTTCGTCGGAGGAGGTTTTGCAGGAGGAGGAGGTTTTGCAGGAGTTTTGAAGCAGCACAGAGCAGTTTGGAGGACTTTGATATGGCGGAACAGGCTGGATGAGAGTGATGGCAGAAGGGTAGATGAGAGTGTGAGTGGCGGTGGAAGTGTGATCGGTTTTAAGCTGCATCGCTTAGCAACTGTTTGGGACTGGAATGTCGCTTGGTAACCGTTCAGTCATGTCTGTTTTTTTAAATTTTTTTACTGTGGATCTGGGCTACTTCTGATGTGTGGGAAGAGTTTTCCACCATCTGATTCTGCCTGAAAAAAATAAAGTAATGGGGCAATTAGTAAAATGCTGTAAAGTGATGCAACTTTCAAACATTTCAACCATGATTTATTGCTGCACATGAAAGATCACCTGCTTAGATGATCTGGCAGAGAGAAAAACATGAACATCAGAGAAGGAATAAATATAGTTTATAACAAGATGCATTTGGAATAAATCATTAACTTTGGAAAAGAATAAACAGCAAAAGGCAATGTCCAACGTTTTTTAGTTTGCGTCTTTGACTGAACTGATTTCCAACACTCCTTTGCCAAGCTTTAATGCAAAAAAAAGGCAGCAGTCAATAGCATGATGCAATTACTAGCAAAGTGTGTAATAAGAATTGTTCACATCTGTACATATCTGAATAAAACTACTTCATTTTTGCTCTGTGCCCTGAAAGTCAACAAGCGAAATCTTAACTTAGAATTAATCCATTTATCCATGGATACAATATATGTTGATATATGTCTACTTAAAAACTGATATGATAATTCAAACGTTTGTGAATCTTAAAAGGCATTTACAGATTATATTACTCTTATTCACAGCAGCTTACATTTTCTGATATGGACAGTATTCCTCTAGCATGAGTGCTTTGGAAATATTATAAAGATTAAAATTAATTAGTAAAATGCCTTGGCATTAAATCTGGACTTAAAAATTCAGATGATATAGAGATAGATAAATACAGCAAGAAAAAAAAAGCAAGAGATAGACAGAGGGAGATAATGAGCAGAATGATTTGCCTCCAGAGCGATGGTTCTCTCAGGCTCCCTCATTACCCATGCAGACCTCTGACAAAGTGGACTATTTCACTGCAGCAGTTACACAAGGGCTTAACCAAGGGTGCTGAATAAGTTTTGTAATTAATATATGATACAGAATGTTTTCCATCTATCCATCCATCCATCCATCCATCCGCTCACCTGCCTCCCTGAACACCCACCCACCCACCTGCCCGCCCAAGTGCCACACAGTTTGAGACTAAGCTATCCAAAAAAGTATTTTGAAATTAGACTGTGCTCGTTTAAAATATCAAATGAAGGATCTTGTTAACAAGTCATACAAGAGTCTGTTATTACACGTGATCACAAGTGGATAGTTTAGGTTCATGAGGTGCTTTGTTCAGCTCCACTTTCACAGTCTGAAGTTATTTCAAACCACGCAAAACTCGGAGGTTACCTGTTGTTATGGTGACACATGGGCGCAAACTGCCGTGCTGTGAAGGAGTGCGGAGGGAAAATAAGTTCGGTGGTTAAAAAAAGATCATCAGCCAGACGCGTTATTCTTTTTTTAATGGCTTGATTGACAGCTATGGCAATTAGGCAAGAAGAGAGAGAGAAACAGGGATAGGAACAGAGTGTTTTCAAACATATTATTTATGTATTTTTATGTGTTCTCTTTTTTATTTCTATCTTCAGATAGGAGCCCAGCAATCATGTTTTTTTGAGCATCTTTCATAGTATGTATCCTGTACAGTTGTTTTAAAACAATCAGCAAGGCATATTTAATTAGCAAAGAGGCCAGCTATAACCCTCTCACATAATTAAGTAAATACCTATCTACCTCAACTTACAGTCTTTTAATTAGTCTACAGTGCCTTCCCTGCTCATTACTGCCCAACTAACACTGTTTTACAATAAGCGATTCTCATGTTTGGTCACAGATTATTGCTAACCACACTAATTACTTTGTGTCATTAGAGTAAATATTGCATGCAGCCACAACTAATTGGTTTTATAAAACTTTTTAAAATAGAGCACAGGAGCCGGATGTTACAATCAACATGGTTGACCACAGGTGACCGTAGTAAAGTAAAAGTAAACTTTGTCACTCTGCTATATACTGTACAAGTACACAGAGAGATGAGACAACGTGGCTCCAGTTTTAACAGTGCAAAGAACAAAGGACAAGGAACAAAACTTGAAGTAGAAAGAGACACTCAGCCTACAATTATGTTCTTGGAGTTGTCTTTTACACTGAATGTGCATGAGGTCAGTAACAGTTTCAACATGAAAAATTATATACAGTCTGTTAAATAAAACAGTATATTTTATAAAGTCTGAGCTAACATTCAAGTCCAATCTAGTTAGTACAGATACAGCAGTGGAGAACTAGAGTCTGTGCAATACTTTTAATAATTTGATCAGATACAATCAGTGAGAAAAATACTCAGTGATATGTACAGCAATGTTTAGTAGTTGTGCAAATATGTAGCAGCAGTGCAAAAAAAATTGTGCAAATATTATAGGAAAGTACCACTGATGTACCCATGAGCAAGGTGCCATCCCCAATCACTGCCCATGTCAACTGGCCACTGCTCCCTCATGCATAGGCAACTCATTAGTAAAGCAGAGTTGCTGTTAGAGGAGTTGGTGGGATCTTTAGAGGGCTCTCAAATCTAGCCTTCTAATAACTTAATATCTCTAATGGGTTAATTCTCTCCTGCACCTTCAGCACCCTAATTAATGTGTGATGAGTGTACTGGTGCAGAATGGCTGCTAGAGAATCATTCAGGTGGAGTTGCACATTGGAGCTGGATGAAGTGGCTCCATATTGACATTGTAAACTTCTTACAATGTCTAGAAAAGTCCTAGAGATACAGATGTATCACTTACTCATAAAATCAACCATGTGAATTTCTACAGGTAGCCCATTTAAACTGATCCTAATCAGTTAAGCAGAGTCTTGCTCTTGTGCACCTGAAACTCCTTTGTAAAAAACACATTAGGGAGAACAGGTTGTAAAGTCATTGAGGAAAAGCGAAGGAGATCCTGTCCCTATTTAGTAAAATAAAAGGCGATGATTATTAATGGGTATGTAGAGGTGTCTCTCATGAAATGTCTTACATTAGGTACAAAATACTTCATTGTGTCGATGATTAGCGAACTGCTAGCAAGGGTTCGTGTTACACAATGCCCTTGGATTAAACATAATTGTCTAATTTTTTTTGAGGCATGCTTTTTGTAAGAGACAATAAAGCCCTTGTGAATACATTAGGCTAATTCTTCACTAATGCTTCACCGCCACCCCTACCTTCTACCGGCTTCCATTTATAAGTGCAGACAGATAACTTCAGTTTGTAGGAAGATGTTTTGTAAAAAAGTTAAAAGTGTGCTGATGTGACAAACAACACTGTTTGCATTTTAGTTTAGCCTATTGTCCTTCAGTGACCTGTGGTTTAGCTGCACTTCTTCCTGTAATGACGTTCTAATGAGCTAACTTGCTAACCAGCAATCTACTTACCGCCTTGCAAGTTCTCTCTAAATCTCACTTTTCACCCCCCTATTATGCATGTGGAGCTTTGATCATTCTTTTAATATTATGCATCTAGAGCTCAGATTATTATTAGGCCACGCTAAATTCTGCAAGATGGCTCTGGGAAAAGCAGCAGTGTGTCAAGAATGACTTTATGAAAATGGAACACTGGATCCTATCTTAGACCCGGCTTAATAGCAGTCCACCAGGGTGCAAGTGCACATGTTTTTTAAAGAGGGTGGAAGATGACACTTTGACTGGTTTATTGCATGTTGCGCTTAAAACACCCCCTTGCTTTAATAAAGAGAATAAGAACAAACTTTTGACACTGTGGTACCAAGTACAATGACTTATTTTGCATTCTTAAACTGGCTAAAAGGCAACACAGATGCACAGCGGTTACTGCTGGGTGGAGTTTATGTGATCTCTCCGCACTCATATGTGTTTCCACTTGGTGCATAGTTTCCGCCCACTGTTCAAGGGCATGTGTTTAAGGTTGATTGACTACAAATTATCCATGAGTGTGTGTGTGTTTGCATTTGTGTGTGCCCTGTGGTGAACTGGTGCCTGTGCAGGGTTATTCCTCCCTGCTTAGATAAAAGCAGTTCTGGGTGATGGTCATCTAGTGGTTAGTAGAGATGAATGAAAGCCACTCTAAATAAGAGCATCTGCTAAATGCTGTAAATGTAAATGTAAAAATGAGTGAATGAGTGAATATACTGGAAAACTTTGATTTGGATACTCCCTGAATGTGCTGAGATTATTAAAACAGAGCCCAATGTGTTCACATAGATACCAGCTCACATGCTGACGCTCACATTTTCAGAATTATAACCCACTTACCAAATCAGTCACATTTATTGTGGATGTGAAAATTTCCATTTAATAAAAAATTACATAAAAATGCACAGTAGTACACTCTTTCTCTATCTCTATCTCTCTCCTTTCCCACTTTTCCTTTGTCCCTCGCTCTCCCTCTCCCTACAGATTTATGGATATGCAGTGCCAGGGACTGGGGCTAGTAGCTGGGGCTGGGTAGAGCTGATGAATGAGGCCATTCCACAGATCATGCCGTGAGGATTTTTGAAAATGAGGGATGAAAACAGGATGGGTGCTGAGGAGCATCAGTCTGCCGGCGGGGCTGCTAACTGATTTGCTGAAGCACTATCAGTAATTATCTGAGCGTTAACAGCAGTGAAGGACATGAGTCAGAGGGAAGAGGAAGAGGGAAGACCCTGCAAATAATTTTTCTCACACTCTCTCGCTCTCTCTCACTGTCTGATTTTCTCCCACTGACGGACACATAGGCACATGCGTACACACATGTAAGAGGAGGGGTAAAAAGGGAAGTTTGGTGGCAACCTTGCACAGGTCAATGTAATAGAGTGCTGCTTGGAGCTGTTCAGAGCTGCTATGATTGATGCCTTAGCATTGATGAATGCTAACACAGTCCCGCCCAGGTTAGTGCGCCACTGACAGCTTTATTGACAAATGAAAAGTCGGACCGCGCGGAAATCATCAATCTTGGCCTTTTAAGCCACAAGCCCTTTGAGCAAAATCCTCCCGGAGGCCCGCTACACCCGTCAAGAGCCCGGCTTTATTTATAACCTCACAAAGACTGTATCCAAATTAATCCTCGGCACAGGCCTGACAATGGCTCTGCTGGTGTTCTTGAATGTTTAAATGAACACGGAATCCCACCTTGATGTGATTGTTGATTAAATATGTTGGGTAAATGTTCTGAAACGGTGATCCTCTAACTAATTTGCTGAACTTATTATCAAGTCAGACTTTGATAGACGGAGCTTTGAAACACAGTCCCAGAATCAATCATGTGCTTTTGAACTTAAGCAGAGATCTTTGAGAGCATTCTGATTTGTTCCAGAAATAATTTCACATAACTTTAAAGATGTCACACTCTTAGTTAACCCTTAAATGCATGAATCATTTATAACCTCACAAAGACTTTGAGGTTATAAATGATTCATGAAGAAGTCAAATGTATGGTCTGCATGATGGTCCATTGAGTAGTACAATGCATAAAAATGGTGTAATTTTGTAATTAGCTAAAAAAAAAAAAAACTGTTTGTATTTTGGAACAATGATTTGTAAGTCATACAGCATTCTTGTCAGTGTATGCATTTAAAACAACTTTTAATTAAGTGAAACCCCCTAACAGAGTCAGATAAAAGAGTATGTTGCCCCTATCTGTAATAAGAAAGCTTTTAACCCAAGCAGCACAATGAAAAAACTATTGCCAATGGAAATCGATTGTGATATTCAGGTAATCAAATCTCTGAAAATGGTGAACGCTTCACCTATGGATGAGTCTGAGTAACCTTCCATTTTACTAAGATGACTATAATTTAGCACAAGAGAAGATTAGAGACCAAAATTTGATATTGATCGTTGTAAAGATTCACATATAGAGAGAGGAAGAGAAGATGGAGGATTGTGCACACTTACACAGTCTTATCTTTGTGATGTGCTTCCACTGACACTTTTTTAAAATAAATTGGAATTTATCTATAACCTTTCTGTATGAAGAACAGTCCCCACATCCAAAAGTATGCTCACAAAAAATCTGACAAATATGACAATCATGCCTTCATAATTGCCTAAAAACCTGCCCAAACACACACAACCACCCATCCACCAACCCACACACACCCCCACCACCCACACACACACCCACCCACACACACACACACACACAAATGCCCAAATGCCCAAAACATGACGGGTTGGCTGCGTAGTCCACACACATGGGTGACTTTGTGGACACAATTACCCCAATTAAAATGAAATGTCACCATTATCACTCCCAAGCAGGACTGGGCACACACAGTGTCCCCTGACGTGCATGTCTGTCTGAGGCTCCGCCTTCCTTCCTCCTGACCGAATGTTAATTATCACGAGGGTTCTCTTTGTTATGGTGCTATCACTGGGAATCTGAGGCAGACTGCCTTTGATCAAGGGCCTCTGCGACAGAGGTGGCAGGAAGCCAACAGCTGGAACGATCAGACGGTGTGGAGACAGCAGGAGAAAGAGAACCTGCAAAAAACGCGGAGTCGGGGCACAGACTATCGGGTGACTGTATGACTAGTTAAGCGTTTATATATTATGTATATTTATATATGAGGAAAACAGAGCGTCATGTAAATAGAGAAATAGGAAACACTACTGTAGATTACTAGGAGGTCATCAAATGTGTTTTTGTTGTGGAATCCAGTAGGAAATGACAGTAATTGTGACTGCAAGTGAAAAAAAATGACTATGAATAATAAATTGTTATAAATAATGTATCGCATTGTGCATGTGTAGACTCATGCCAGGTTTACAAACGAACACCTGTACCACATGCATACTCACAAACACACACACACACACAAATAGAAATGTCATCTGATCTAGTCATCGCTCTTTCTCCAGTTTACACTCTTTCTCTTTCTTTTGAATTTAGATTTTCACTGATTTTAAACTTTGTCATCTCTATTATATACATGTACATAGAGAGACGAGACTATGTGGCTCCAGTTACTTCAGTAAGAACTTATATACTACATATTATATTGTTTTGATGTTATCTGGGTAAATTAGTAACTATACATTTATGTTTTCATGCAAAACCTTACGTTGCTACAGTTGGGGTGATATTCAAGAGATGAATGTGCAACAATCTACAGTTTTTCCCCCATGTCATTTATACCCCAGACATTTCGTTTATGATAATGTGTGGATTTTAAGGTGATAGATGCTGAACAATTTGCATCCTAATGGTGTAAACCTTTGTAATGTCTATCATTACTCTGACATTATCTTGATACTATATCATGTGAGACTGTAAACTATAAAATCGTCAAGTTTCGCAGTTGTGAATGCACTTGTGAAAAATGGGGGATTCATAAAACTCTTATTTTTCCATATGATTTTAGTAGACTGATAGAATATGTTTCAAAAACTGTGTACATGAAAACTTCATGTTCATGGCATTGCTCATCTCATTCCTACTCAGTCTATAAGGGACAGTGATGGCAACCTAGTGGTAGGATACTTACTTACAGACCAAGAATTTGTAGATTCCAATCCGGTTCTATCCTATCTCCAGCACCAGGCCCCTAAGCAAGGCCCCAAACCCCAGATTGCTCCAGGGAAACTGTCCCTGTATTTAGGAAAAGCGAAGTGAAGTCCCAGTAGTTCTCACTGAGGTACAGTATACTCAGTCTATTCAGTCCCTAGCAGCCTTCCTTTCACCAGTCAAGTCACACAGCAGCTCTCATAAAACAGCCTGCAGTGTCTGTTCCGATGCATATTATCCGCCATTGTGATGTGAAATGAAAAACTCACGGTAACATAACTGTCGAGCAGATAACGGTATGCTTTACGAGACAAGAGAGAAAGACGGGAAAGAATGTAATACACGGCAAGCCTTTCTCATAATCCTAAATATGTTTATAGGCCCTCATTTATCAGAGTTAACAAATACTAAAGACCCACTGAACATGGAAGCTGGGGAGAAAAGGTTTCTTGACAGGACGATGAAGGTGAGTTATCGCGGTGACATTTGAAAGCAAATATGACTGTTTTTTAATGTTTTATAAAAAGATTTTTCTCAGACTGGCAACACAGCTGAGCCCTATCCTAACCCTTTAAATCAGATGCCTATAAGCAGCCATGCTAACCGGGAGAGTTCGTTACGTTGAATAGTATGCTAAACTCCAGCGTCCTTCATAGCTGTTAATGAGGTCAATCTACATTATGCCTCCCACCAATGCGAGAGCAATGATCTGTAGAAAAAAGACAGGAAAAGGGACGAGCCGTGAAAGGGTTTGGTTTCTGCACAAAGGACATGCTTCTGTGCTGCTGTTAAGGTCAGCTGCACCACTGACCTATAAAGGTGAAACCGCAAAATTGTGAGGCACACAAAAACTATAGCTAATGCATTAGACACAAGTAGCATTAGGACCAGGTACCAATGTAGCATGGACATTTAAAAGGTCAGCGTATTTACCACTAGAGGAAGATTTCCTTGAAGGATGAATATCATAAACCTTCATGCAATTATTCGGACTTTTACTTACTTTATTGTCTTTTTATTAAACATGCCATATCTATATTGAATGCAAATCTTGAAGCAAACTGCATTGAATTGAGTTGAATAAATGGAAGTAATATAAGACTTCAGAAAAGCAAAGCAGAGAGGCTCCGAAGTGTTTAACTTGTAAAATGTCAAATTGGTAAGGTGGGATCCAAATAGATGCTTATCAATAACGTCCACAGTAAAACTGACTGAATATATGATATCAAGGTTGTGGATATACTCTATAATCTGGAGTGGTGGAATGAGCGTCAGAGCTCTGACGCATCAATGCCAAGAATGTGCCATAAATAGACGAGTTGGAATGGTAAATTCCTTTGATGAGTGTAAAAGAGAGAACGGGAGGAAGAGAGACGGAAAGAGTAAGAATAGATTAGTGTTTTGGTGAGACAGCCATCCATCAAAAAGAGCAATTTAAGAACATGCCAGATGAGATGTAGCGATGTAGCATTATTTGATTTGCCTTATTATTCATGAAACATAATTCTTCATTGTCAGAGTCTGAAGGAGTGCTGTCCTGCTGTTTTCATTGGCTTTTTGTTGCTGCTCATTTGTTTATTTTACATTTGTTATACCCGATTCTCTACCTCTGTAAATTTACTGTGTAACAGATGAAATGAGGATGGAATAAAACCAAACCTAATCTCTGGCTTTGCAGCTTGACTCTATGTAATGCCGCTCGAATTTGAATCACGGCTCACAGCTTCACCATCAATTTGTCATCACACCTTATGTCTTCTCGACCTTCCCTAGTATTTTCGGCAAGAGAATATCAATGAATTTTGTAGGGCCTATGGGAGCAGTGAGAGCTTTTTCCATGACCTGGACTGTGAGAAAAGGGGAGTTTGGCACAAGTTGACAGTCTGAAGAAGCTGATGGGGTGCGACTTTGGGGGCAAGACCTTTCCAAAATATAGTTATCACATCTAAGACTGACCAGCGGGGTGGCCAACCTCTGCCTGTCATCTGTGCTGCCACGAAACTGGCCTGCCATCGAGCTCAGGGCGTGGGCAAGACAAATGTTCATGGGAGGAACAACAAAAGCTCTCTTGCTTAGTGAGATAATGCAGGGAAAGGGTTGTAAGTTGAACAAAGTGAATGATTCAGTAAAACAAAAAGTGTACAAAGTACAATGAAATCTTTAATGGATTGCTTCCCTTCAGACTACAGACAGTTAGCATTATAGCTGTGCATCATTACTCACTTCAGTGAGATATGTTGTAACGCATTAGAGTTCTTATTGTTTGATCTTATGAAGTGTGATTGACCGTAGCAGTATTAAAAGTGACTACAATATGGTGAGATATTGATGAGACAATATCACATGCTAATTAACACAACTTCCATTCATATCAAATTACTGGAAAATCACTCAACCAGAGTTCAACCATGAATTGTCTTCTCTGTTAATAAAAAATAATCCTCCTGATCAATATAACAATATTTATGGTGTCTGATTGATGTTTTTTTTTTTTTTGATCGATGCTATGAGAATGTGGATTCAGTGTAGATTGATGTATAATTACATCTCTAGTTTACAGCAACACGCACATGCAAGGTCATCTGGGGTATTCCCATTTTAGCTCATTATGCATTTTTCTCACACTCATCAATTGCAAAGTGAGTGCTCAGTACCCTTCAGTCTGACTTTTGCCAAGCCTTGTTTTCCCGGGGTTTGATTTGTTTTTTTATTGGCTTTTTATTTTTGCATCACTGCCTTGTTTTTGATATTCTGTTTGCTGATTGCTCGACCCTGTGTCTTTTTGGCCTTTGAACAGGCTTTGATCTCTGCAATTGTTTAAGTATGTTTGCATCCATTCATAATAAGGAGAAAAGGGTGCAAATGGTAGAGTTTAGTATCAGTATTTGTTAGTTTGTCCTAGAGTTTTAAAGTACTTATGTATTAGCTGTTCCTAAAGTACAGAGAGTCTTGAACAAGGGCGTAACTTTGTGCTGAACATTGGGGGGTCAAGATCTCTGTCTAAATAAATAAATAAATACATTTGTTTTAAACGCCAGAGGACCACCGGCATTTTTGCTTGTCGGCTCTCTGCTGCTGTTTTGCCAGATAGCAAAAATCCCTCATGGTGACATGGTTAAACTCTGCTTATTTATGTATGTATTCAATCATTCACTTTTGTAAAAGTCAGGCTATTTTGGTGTTCCTGTATTAGAAATACATTGTGATACTTTTACAGTGATTTACTTAACGTAGTTGCAGCTGTGTACTTGACTATTTATGCCACAATGACACAGTAGTTAATTCCTATTGTGTTTAAGCACTAGCTAGCAAGACCATGGCAGCTCCCACTCAATTGATTTTGTATGTGTGTGTCCAATATCTATGAAAAAAATCAAAAACCTCAAAGATTAATCTTGCATCACTGTATTGACACCAATAAACTATACACAGCAAATGTCACAATTCATGACAATGCACAATACATTACATAGGGTGGCACATTGCATGGCAAATTGATTTCACTTATTGGTGGGCATCACAACGGTTTTTGGGGGTTGTGAGAGTGCGAGATATAAATAAATAATTCCATGAAATGAACATTGTTTACTAGTTATCACAACACCCAAGTCCGAGTCAAGTCTCAAGTCGTTGAGGGCAAGTCTAAAGTCAAGTTACAAGTCTTTCTTTGTGCGACTTAAGTGCGACTCGATTCCCCATCTCTGTATTTACCTCCTTTTGGTCAGGACTTTTTTTCTTTTTGCAAGCAGTTGGCCTCGACCAACAATTAAAAAGTGCCGTCTGTCCGCCTCTTTTCATGTTAGCACTAGCGACTGCGCTAACAAACATAGAACAAATAGTGAAGGTTTGGTAGAGAAAGCATGTTGGGTAATACCAAGTATTCGGCAAAGGAGGGGGCGGGGGGTTACATTACCAGATGATTAAACATGCAACTATTTTGCTGGCAATAATTGAAATTATTAAAGAAAATCAACAAGCTATTTGATTTGATTTTGATGTCTAAGTTTTAGTTGAGCATTCTTATCTGCCTGTGGTGAAAGCAGAATCAGTTCCCTGTCGATATTCCACTCGTACTGCGTCATAAGACGCTGTATGGTAAAAACCCTTTTTCCTCCTCAACTGAAGCCTTTTTCAATCACGCAGTGAAACTGCACGCCCATTGGTTCGTGCAGTGTAATAAAACAAACCAATGACTCAGCGGCGGCGATGAGTGAGCCAGTGGCTGAGCCGCTCGCCCGAGCCCGGCCGAGTGGGCGGGGCTTCTTTACGGGCTATATACAGTAAGCGGCCGTCATGCCACCGCCACTCAGATTTTTTCTCTTCAGCGACAGAGTTCTTCTTCACTGTCTCCTCACTAACGCCGTTGCCGTCGACAAGCAATTGCAGCTGGAAAACCAGCAATTTCGCCGTTACTTTCTTTTTTCCCCTGCCGCCATTCGGCGATTTCTAAAAGAGCTTTTCTAAAGAGCATTCTAATAAAAGAGCATCTGCGTTTTTTCAAATGCTGCGCCGTCGATGTAAGACGTGCGGGACTTCCCTGCGTGCTGACGACAGCCACGCTGAATGCGTGGCATGCTTGGGGAAACCCCACGCCGACGCTGCACTCAGCATAGCTGAATGCCCGCACTGCAAGGCATTTAGCGTTTCTACTTTACGCTCGCGGATCGCTTTCTTTTCAGAGAACGACTCCTTCCCTCTCGCCGTCCCGTCTTCTTCCTCCCAGGGACCTGTGAGGAAAAAATGGTGGGGCAGAGTGGTTGAGCAGTTGGAGGTTGACGAGAACACGCCAGCTCAGCACCCGCATGCCTCGCCATCCCCGCCGAGAATGGTTTCACCCGTCCTCTTCACCCAGCCTGTTCGCGCCACCAAAGCCACTGCCCAGGCCATCGGGCACTCGATGTCCAGCTTGGTGGTGTTGGAACGCCACTAAGGGCTAACACTGACAGAGATGAAGGAGGCAGACAAGGTCCCCTTCTTGGATGCTCCGGTGTCAGCAGGCAGCCTGTTTGAACCGGCTGTGGAGGGTTTTGCGGAGTATTTTACGGAGGCTCAGAAGTTGTCTCAGGCGATACGGCACTTCCTCCCAAAATGCCCCAGTGCCTTGTCTGCTGTTAGTCACCCCAGACCTGCGCCGACTCAGCAGCCCACCATGCCAGCATCAGCCGCTCCTGAACCATGGCCTAGGGAGCGACAGGAGAGAGGACGTTCTCACTCTGCGAGACTTTTCCCTTTCCCTAAGCGCCAGGGACCCTGGCCCAAGATCACCATGGACCCGGCGCCTCGGAAGTCCTCCTGAACAGCCAGGCAGGAAGAGGAGCGGCTTGAGTCTCACTACGGCCGGACCATCCCGCAAGCAGCCTCTGAAAGACCTCTTGCTGCCCCACTTGTCACTGGGTGCAGAGGGAAGTGTTTCTTCGGTTCCCCACGGGCCCAATTATGCACCCGGGCATCCGACCGCTGTGATAGCGGACATAATAAAAAACACGCTTTCTCAAAAAAAGAGCAGTTTTCCTCTTCCGCCTGCCACAGACATCCTGCCTTCGGGCAGTCAATCTGTAGACCACATCCATCCTCTGACCGCATGGGCCGAGGCCTGGCAGGCCATCCCCGGGGTGTCAGAATGGGTGATGGCTACAATAAAATGAGGTTACTGTCTACTCTCGAGTAGATCTCTCAACTCTCATTGCCCACTTTACTTCACGAGGAGCACGGATGCCCTGGCCCACGAATGGCCAGACCTCCTGCTCTATGCATTCCCTCTGGTCGCTCTGCTACCACAGGTACTCAGACAAGTCAGGGAATGCTGACACAAGCTTGTCCTGGTAGCCCCCTTCTGGAGGAACCAGCCGTGTGTGTTGGAGTTATTTCAGCTGCTCGAGGCAGCCCGTGGCCCATTTGCTTGAGGTGGGACCTCCTCTCTCAAGCGAATGTCTCACTGTGGCATCCACGGCCTGAGTTATGGGCTCTTCACATGTGGCCGCTTAATGGGAGCCTCTGGACCTCCCAGAGCGTGTCCTAAACACTATAACTGAAGCTAGAGCTCCATCCACTCGGCGTCTCTATGCTTTGAAGTGGTCCCTTTTCTCGGCTTGGTGTTGAGACTGCGACATTGATCCGGTCACCTCTAAGGTATCAGTGGTTCTTTCCTTCCTGCAGGAGTTGCTGGATAAGCAGCATTCTCCTTCGACCATCCAGGTTTACGCTTCAGCCATAGTGGCTTTTCACACCCCTATTGCTGGTTGCTCGGTCAGCAGGAACAGGGCGGTGATACAGTTTTTATGAGGCGCCAGGAGGTTGAACCCCCCACGTCCTCATAAAGTTCCCTCTTGGGACTTGTCTACCATACTGAGGGCCCTGAAGGGGCCCCCATTCGAACCACTGCACTCCTCGAGCTTGAGATCGCTCTCGTTTAAAACTGCCCTGCTTTTGGCACTGGCATTGGTTAAACGGGTAGGGAATCTACAGGCCCTCTCTGTCAACCCAGCTTGCCTGGAATTTGGGCCCAATGACTCCAGAGTCATCCTGAAACCAAGGCTGGGTTATGTTCCTAAGGTGCTCTCAACTCCATTTAGAGCCCAGGTCATAGTACTTTCTGCCCTATCCACCTCGAGGGATGACCAGGACTTATGCCTGCTCTGCCCCGTCAGGTCCTTAAGGGCTTACATCGAGCGTTCTGCCTCATTCAGGAGTTCAGAACAGCTTTTTGTCGGCTTTGGTAGCCGTGCTAAGGGTCGCCCGGTTATGAAGCAAAGGCGTTCCAGGTGCAGAGCCCCATTGGAGTCAGAGCCCACTCCACCAGAGGCATTGCCTCTTCCTGGCCGTGGTCCAGCCGGGTATCCATCTCCAAGATTTGTGCGGCGGCCGGGTGGTCCTCGCCGTCCACATTTATCAGGTTTTACAACCTGGATGTCCCCACTTTGCAGTCCAGAGTCCTCTCTACTTAGTCCATCACCTAGACTGATTAAGTGGTCTCCAGGGTTACTTGACCAGCATTGTTCAAGTCCCTACTTTCTCTGGGCCCATATCTTTGGGCACCAACTGGGACGGCACCCAAGCCACGGAGGATCCTCTGGGCTCAACCTGTGCTTGGTGTATATTTTTGAACTCCCCTGGGTCCCCCCACGTGAGTCATGTTTTGAGTCGTTCCCCATCATAGCACAGCGTGATTGTACTGGTTCCCATACAGCATCTTACGATGCAGTACGAGTGGAATATCGACAGGGAACATACTCGGTTACTTTCGTAACCTCGGTTCCCTGAGATATGGGAACGAGTACTGCGTTCCTGGCCGTGCTATGTGCTGCACGCCTCAGTTGCTTCATTCGAAGAAATCTGAGCGGTGACGGCCGCTTATATAGCCCATAAAGAAGCTCCGCCCACTCGGCCGGGCTCGGGTCAGCCACTGGCTCGCTCATCGCCGCCGCCGAGTCATTGGTTCGTTTTATTACACTGCACGAACCAATGGGCGTGCAGTTTCACTGTGTGATTGAAAAAAGCTTCAGTTGAGGAGGAAAAAGAGTTTTTCCCATACAGCGTCTTACAACACACTACTCGTTCCCATTTCTCAGGGAACCGAGGTTACGAAAGTAACCGAGTACGATTTTGTTTTGTATGTCTTGAAATATTTATCTTTTCAACTTTCATTTTCTGTTTTTTTTTTAAGAGTAATACAAAACCTGTGTTTTTTCCCTTCTGTCTGTAATTATGTCCAGTGTGGAAAGGGCTAAGCAAATAGAAAGCTTGGCAGGAAGCACACAGTGGAGCTCAGGGCTTTGTGCCAGAACTGTCCTGTCGGAGAAAGGACCAAATTCAGAGGTAATCACAGGTCTGTTAGGGGTATAGATGATGACAGGGTTAGAGCCATATAGAGACTGCGGGCAATCTAAATGCCAGCGGAGGGTCAATGAGGATCTGGAGAGTGTGCTGCTAGTCCCCACGGGCAGCTGGGTTTAGGTGCTGGCCGCAGCTGTGCCGGTAACTGCCTCATTTAGGGTGAGTGAGTCTGGGAGATGGGCTGAGCGGGCCAGCAGGATATTACCAGCACCGCCCGCGGATAAATACCAGCCATGGGTTGCGAAGGCCGGGGGAACGGCAGTTTGGGTTTACGGCGTAAACACAAGTTTCTCTTCCTTTTTTCTGCTGGGTGGAAAGCGGGGTTGATTTGTGGGCTGGATCCAAATGCTGCTGCATTGGAAATGTGCTTGGGAAGTGAATTTAAACTGCAAATTGCTCTCCCACATTTCTGTAGTCAGTTTCATGTTTATACTTCTCTATTTTGAGAGATGCACATTTATCTGCATTGGCTCAATGCTAGAAACGCCTGCAAGGAAGAAAGAACAAACATGCATGCTTGTTTTCAAGAAGGATCCACGGGGAGATTCTGGGTCGAACATCGTTTCACATTTCTGAAAACAAAGAGGAGCTTATATATCCATACCTCTGAGAGCAAAGAAGGCTAAATGGGTGAGACCTTAAAGGTCTAATGTATATCAGAGATTCCCATGTGGCTTCACTGTAGATGATAGATGTAAAAGATATTACATGTAAAAGGTATACAGTATGTAGTATTTTTAGTCTTATTCCTTCAAGATCCTACTTTGACTCAAACTATAACTATTAAATCCAAAAAGTATGGAATATTGGTTTTTAAAACATGTCTATGACATCTGTGTACATTCAGAAAAGTACTACAATTTCATTACTCTGTTACCTCCATAGCTCTCTATTCTATAATGTATACTGTATATCTTTAAATCCTTTATTTTGCTTGTTCTAACACCAACCACCAAAGCAAATTTATTGTATTTGAGAATGTATACTTGGCAATAAATAGTTCTGATTCTGATTTGAAGATATTTTAAGGACGTTATCATTACATAATTTTATTATCAAGGGGGGTGGCGCGGTGCGTGTTCTCCCCGTGTTCGCGTTGGTTTCCTCTGGTGCTCCGGTTTCGTCCCACAGTCCAAAAGCATGTGCTATAGGTTAAGTGGCAACTCTAAATAGTAAACACACAAAGAAAAGACATTTGCATTGGTGTATTCGTCTTTGGACATGACACACAACATGATAGACACGATAAAGTGCGCGCACATGAGAAAAAAACCCTAAAACTAGTTGGCAACTCGGCAGTAAATGATATTGTGATTGCAGTGGGAGAAAGAAGCTTAGCTTGACAAAATTCAGCTCAGTTTTTGCATGATGTGTTTAGGACAGAGGCAATCATCATGTATAATGATGGTAAAGGCCAACAGAGCTTTATGATTTATGTTTTAGGACTCTACCCTAAAATGGTGGTTTGTCCTTCGCAAGGGTACTTTATAGGTTTATACTTATGTTTTAGAGCCTGTACTTTCCACTTTAACTTGAGTAAAGAAATCAAGTCAGTACTTAAACTTTTACTAGAACTTAACACATCTATCTATAATTCTACTTGACTGAAGAATGCATGTACCTTTGACACCTCTGTGGTTCAGATAATGAATGAATGAATGTTATTAAAGGTGGTACAGGAAAAACCTGTGTTGGTTAGTCCAAAACAAGAGATAACAGATGCTGGAGTTTGAAAATTAAAACTGTCACAGAACACTGAGTTTCAATATAAGAATTTAGAATGTCACCATAATCTGGGACCACAAGCACAGCCCTAAACTCTAAGTGACTTCAGAGAGATGAGTCAATGTTTATGTTGTTGCCATAATTACAAAGTTATATTTGAAAGTAGTTGTATTTGAAGATAAACATTTCTTTGTTTGTTAACATTTTGCTATACAAATGTATGCTAAAAAATTTCCATATCCAGTGTCTTTTTACCCATGAGAATTTACTTTTATCAAGATAATGTTTGTGAACACTACAACATCACCAGGAACACACAAAACAGAAAACTATAACCTACAAAGTAATGCTGAAAACATAAAAATAACAGGGAATTGATTTGAAGTTGATGCAATAGATAATTCACATGTTGCAACAATCCCAGAAAAGGCAAAATTTAAAACCAGCCATTTCTAAAGTCTCATTTTGGAACTGGCAGGGTACAAATTGGATTATAACCAACGATCTGTATTCAGGAGCAGCTCCTATTGCCTCATATTTTCAGAGAATCCACAGGTCACCCTGACACTTTGATTAACTCAACTACAAATTTCTTCATGTTTTAAAACACCCATGCAATATTTCCTAGAAGACATCTGAGGTTACATGGGACAAGTACAGCCACTACTCTTGTTATTAAAATTGATCTCTCCTAAATTGCCGATACAGATCATAGACAACTAAGCCGGACAAACCTAGATAGGCTTAAAACACTGGGGAGTTTCTACATGTGTGCAGGTTAGGGTAAAAGTGAATATTCACATTTACAGTCCTTTGTCTGACAGAGGGGTCTAAAGGTGTCTCTGGAAAGCTAAAAAAGTATGAATGAGGGAAATGTCATTTTACATATCTGAGGAACTGAGGAACAGACAGCCATACATGTTCAACACTTTTTCATTGTGCAAGAAAACATGGCAGATCGCTAGCAGTTCTACCTGGTGAGTGGAGGTTCTCAGATAGGAGGGTGGAGTTATTCAAATGTCCCCTACTGTGACGTAGCGTTAGGGGAGAAATCTAAACAGCTCGTTTAAACACATGATTTCTGACATTTGTAAATTAATATTAACTTTTATTAAACTTGACTGTGTAGAGTGTGTGTAGAGGCAGTACAGACCCAAATGGATGTCTAAAGAACAGAAAAAGTGAATTTTTTATTGTATGGGACCTTTATGCCATCGTGATGACTGTCAATTAAACAAGGTGAGAAATTGGTGTTGAAAAACATCCCAAATATCATTTAGTATTTCAGTAGATGAACAAGAGCAATAAACCACTCATAAAAACTACATAAGCGGATCAAATTTGTTACCAGTGGGAGAGATTAATGACATTAGAAAGCAGAATGAAACTTCGCACTGGGTCCTAACACATCATTTCTAATTATTCTTGGATCTGACTAACAGTGCATAATTATGTTATAATTACAACCAATTCGTTTGTAATAATAAACAATTATATGCAATTGTAATGCAATAAATGGATTGTTACTGAATGGATGCACTACCATACATCAACTGGTGGAATGGATGCCTTTTAAGCTCTTAAAGAGAAGTTCTTTTGTTTGTCATATTTACATGACAGTTTTAAGAAGTCTTAAGAAGTTACTCCTTTATACTGATTTATTCCTTTACTTGTTGGAACTGCGCTTAAGGGAAAACACTGTTAAAAACTGTCATTGTGTGTTATGTATTGTATTCAAGTCTATATATGCATGCTGTGAACGACACAGTGTGTGAAATCAGGAGCAATACACAAATGAAAGCATATATAAATGTGTGGTAGCTCATATAAATGAAAAACTTTGCCCTTGAATTTAGGGCATTTTTGGCAGATATGAGTATCAACAAAAGTAGAGAAATGCTCAGATGTTCAGAGGAGCAAGCTTCTGATGTCACCATGTTTTCAGGGGACCTATCTATAGAAGATCCAAAATGACATTTAAATACTGATTTCATCAGTGAATGGGTATTAGAAACAATCAACAGTGATTAATTTTTGTTGAAGGAAACTGGAAACATACACCTACACTGCTGAGCAAAAATGAGGCAAACAGAGTTAATCACAGTTTCAATACATACTTTTTTTTTATTTGAACAAGTGCAACAGTGTAAGCAGGAAGCAATTGTGTAACACAATATTGTATACAAACTAGAGCACATTTTACTGTGGAATGGCTGATGAGACCGGGTAGTGTCTAGTTGTAGGGTCATTAACCTTTTTTTTAGTGCCCATTTAAGTTACATATTGGCACCCATCAGGGGCACGCTTAATAGCAGATAATTTAGGAGCACTGACTAGTAGGATGCAATCAGACATGAATGGAACAGCACTGATGCAGCACACTGTGAAAGGCTGTAAGACAGCTCGCCCAAATGGCTGACTTTTCTAAAGACAAACAAGGGAAAAGCTGTTCCCTTCTAAACTGTACACTGGCTACAGACAATGCAGACAATATTGTGGAATACTGTTGCTTATTTCACCTGTACTTGTTAAACAAGAGAAGTAATCATAAAACATGCAAGACATTGTGTTTGCCTCATTTTTTGCCTAGCAGTGTAGACAAGTAGCCATCATGACTGGGTACAAGACAAAAGGTGAAATGTGCAGTATCCAGAATGATTTGAATTCAAGTCTGCTGCATTTTGTAGACATGGGGGTGTCAGATTCGCCAGGGATCTGGTAAGGATTTGACGAGAAAGGCAGACGCGAGCAAACTTCCAGCGGCCGGGTTAGGCGGCTGTAGGAATGCTCTCCGATTCGGACAGGGATCTGATTAGGATATGAACCGAATGCCCCACTTTCACAATTCGACAGTAATCTGGTTAGGATGTAACGAATTGCTACTCGTTAGCCCTTGAAGCGTGCTGGTTAGCCCAAACGCGGCTGAGAGCGCGAGTAGGCAGGAAAGCCACACGAGTTGATATAAGAACTTTCTTATGCGAAGAGTAAGGATTACCACAATAATCCGTGTTCTAGCGACACACACTCTAACAAAGAGATGAACCCAATAACTGGAGTACTCACAGTTGATGCCGATGAGAATCGGAAGATGGCCGGGTGGACTCTAATGGCAGAGCGAGGCGCCGCAAGGAAGTGAATCCTTAAATACCCTTTGAACCGCGACCGGCCGCGTCCCATTCCAATTACCGGCCGCGGAGTGGAGTGCGTGTGACAGGGGGATGGTGTGAAGAACTTCTCCATAGGTGGAGAAGTTCTGCCAAAACAGACATCCACTACACATCATAAATTAATCTGCAAAGGGCCAAATCTGGTCCAGAAGGGTACACTTTTACAGCCGACTTTGCCTGCATCCATCTGTGTTACTCTCTAGATTCCACAGTGTACAGCCACACGAGTTGCCAACCTGAAGCTTCTGCCAGAAAAAAAACAGCATACAAGTTTGTGGACCCTTTAGAATTTTACATATTTCTAGTACATAAATATGCCTTAAAGCTTCATCCAATATCTACAAGTACACAAGTTGATAGAGAATCCAGCTAAACAAATGAGACAAAAACATTATAGTTTGTAATCTACTTTTATTTTTTGAGGAAAGTGAAAAATATTTGGGTGTTTTTAGTAACTAGTATAAGCCATTTATTCAGCAGTAACTGTAGCTAAACATTAACAGTCATTGACATTGACATTGATCAGTCCTGCGCTTCATTTTGGAATTTTAGCCCATTCCTCCGTAGAGAACATCTTGAGCTCTAGGATATTGCTGGGTTTCCTCACATGAACTGCTGGCTTCATGTCTTTCTAGTACATTAATCTTGCATTAAGCTTGACTCTGACTTGGTCATTCCAAAACATGAACTTTAATCTTGAGAGTCAGCGCATGGTGAGATGTCATGACATTTTTCTTTATTAATGGTATAATTCAAAATTTTGCTGTGATGAGGTTCTTTGGAATATAGTGTTTCCCTGTCTCCAAACACAAAACATTGTTCCAAAAGTGTATGGTCTTGTCAAGTGTTGTCAAGAGTGGAGTAAAATGAGAAATTTGATTTACCGTTTTAGGTGATTTATTATGAAATACTAAAAAAAATAAAATGGAAAAAAAAAATCTAATTGTACTTTTGAGCACAACTGGGTAGTTCTAGACAAGTAAGACTCTTTCTCTGACTTTATTACATTTCAATGATGTGTCATCTCTCAAAAGGATTCATGCTTATTTTCAGCCTTATATAACCAGGCAACTTTCCAAACAATGATTGTTGTTTTTTTTTTTTATTTCTTTGTTATATTTTACTGCTGAATGAGAATCTCTTGGATGCTTTACATTTAGTCACCATTGTTTTCTTGCATGCTGTCTTGTGGGAATTAGTTAATTAAAATTCTCTCTCTTCCTTACCCCTCTCTCTTTCTCTTTCACACACAGAGTTTATTTATCTTAACTAACAGAATAGGTGTTATATTTTTTGCTGAATGGCATCCGACAAAGCAACCATTTTAAGTGCATCCATCCAGAAACACAACAAGTGGCTACTTATGATTAAGCATCTGACAGCACATACAAAAAACATCCACAGACAGTGACTGCAGTAAAAATAAAAGAGGCTTAGCCAATCTTAAATTTTGCTGACACATGTCTCCCCTACAGCTTGTGATGCTATTCAGACAGGCAGCACAAATTAAGATTTATTAATGTGTCGAACTATGGCAGACTTTTCTGTCAACACAACACAACGAAAGAAGCTTGTTTAATCCAGGAAAAGGGAAGAGAAGGTTCATTAAAGGGGCTACATATGAAACATGTTCTTGATTTTGATACAGGGATGGCTTCTTGAATCCAGTGATCCAAACAATAGCTGGTATGAGATCAAGTAGGAATGTGCGCTCAGATTTACAAGAAAGAGGACCATGACCACAAAATGGTGTAATGATAGAGTGGGGAGTAAAAAATAATTGAAATAATCATCATGAGCTAGCTTACATAGATCAGAGGTTCTGAATGTCAGTTTAGATTAATTTTTGATTAATTGCACAGCCCTAGTGAGTGAAACTTTGTATTCCTGAAAGCCTCTCTGCAAGGGCCAGCAGACCAACATGATTACTTGGTAAAGATCGGGATGTAATCCCAGGCAGCAGGTAGCGACCAGGCTTCTGGAGCGCTGACAAAATCGATAGATTCCAAAACAGAGATCAAACTCAGCGTCAGATGCTGCTGCTGCTGCCACCGCTGTCCCTGTTCTTCGGCAAGCTCACCTGGTTGTGTGCTTGGCTCATGCAGAGCTCAATTCAGCCCGGGAGACCTCTGAAATTTCATTTGCTCTGTTCTTATCCAGCCAAACTCATCTTCTGTTGTTTCTGAAACAAAAAATACACACACATCCCTAAGGGTGCCACAGGAGTGCTCGATTTGCTTGGTGTTGGTGCTGCTGGGCCCCAGACCTCTTCTCATAAAGTCAGTGAGTTTTTCTCTGTAGGACACATGATGAGGAGTGTGGTCACAAATAAATTGCTCCTTGGTGGAGGTCATGATCATAGCAGAAGGTCATAAAAAAGTGTTCTCGAATTTCACTTGTGCACTTTATGGCGGGTTGTTGTGTCTCCCTGGATTGTGCATGCCACTGTTATTTTTGTAATAAAATGAGTATATTTAGACATAAATGTCATGGCACTTGAGCACAATAATAAGCTTCCACGTTGAAACTATAAAATTTAGGGAACTCCCTGAACATAATGCTGTGCATCACACAAAAAGGGCAAACTAAATTTTATGGTAGTATGGAGTATGGCACTGATCATAGTCTTACAATGTGCGGTCCAGTTTCTCACTTTTTTCTTAGACATACATGGCAAATTGCCTAATTCTGTTAATAAATAGGCAACTATAAAATGAAAAGATCGAATATACGTCTTGTGTGTGACACAAGTCAAGGAAATATGATTTGTAATACATTTTTACATCTAATGTAACTGTCCCTAAACTATTAGATAGTGTCTTCTGATTTTGAGCCAGAAATTGCCTGTGTACACTGGGGCAGGCATTAGAAGAGTGTCAAATGCTAGAGGAAAAAAAGAAGCAAAAAAAGCAAACTGACAAAATGACAAACGACCAGAGCATAGCAAATATTGTAAGCCAACAGGTTAGCGAGCTTTCGGGCAGCGCAGAACAATGTTGTTATTAGCTTGTTTTATGGGGGGGCTCCCACTGTGGCACTCCAGAACCCAGGTCCTCCATAATCCTGCTACACAAAACGTTGTCAAAGTCTATTAAATTTGATTTCCGTCATTCTAGACAAATACGTCAAGAGTCAAAAAATAGGCAAGCTGCATTACAGAAAAAGTCCAACACTCAGACCTACTACAGAAACTAATTACAGTTAATTAACTGTATATTGACTTTATTGGATTTGTTTGTATGTACAGTACTGTGCAAAAGTTTTAGGCAGGTGTGGGAAAAAATGCTGTTAACAAAGAATGCTTTCAAAAATGGAAGTGTTAATCATTTATTTTCATCAATCAACAAAATGCAGTGAATGAACAAAAGAGAAATCTAAATCAAATCAATAGTTGGTGTGACCACCCTTTACCTTCAAAACAGCATCAATTCTTCTAGGTACACTTGCACACAGTTTTTGAAGGAACTCGGCTGGTAGGTTGTTCCACACATCTTGGAGAACTAACCACAGATCTATAATCCTATAATCCTACAAAATAAAATAATGACTATAATCCTCCAAAATCCCTGACTTTGTGCAAGTGTACCTATAAGAATTGATGCTGGTTTGAAGGCAAAAGGTAGTAACACCAAATATTAATTTGATTTAGATTTTTCTTTTGTTCGCTCACTTTGCATTTTGTAAATTGATAAAAATAAACAATCATTATTTATATTTCTGAAAGCATTCTTTGTCTACAGCATTTTTTTAAACTCCTGCCTAAAACTTTTGCACAGTACTGTATGTATATAGGTAGATATGTTCATAGGTAGGTATGTTTGTGTATATACGTATGAACTTATTCTTTTAGGTAGGTATGCATTTCTTTTATACTATTCTGGACATTTAATTTTTCAACAAAGAAGATGAGCAGATGCTATCTGCTTCCTGAATAATTCCATTTTATCTGACAAATGAGATATCTCAGTGAAAGTCGAGAAAGTCAAAACGCGTGAGCTGATATATGCTTTTCCATACTGTTTAGTTAGTCTGTTTGGAACATATACAATATAAATGAGACAAAGCCATATTGTGCACACCTGAATCGTAAGAAAAGATGGTGTCTGTTTTGTTAACCTTGAAATTTGCAAAGTTAGGTTTTTCAAACATCTTGTGTAGTTCTTTTATGTAAGATAGTAAATAGAAGCATTGCAAATATGCTGGGACAAAACTGATTCATCTGTTTTACTACCATTGTGGACGTATTACAGTGTTTAAGCTGCATAATTTGAAGAAGGACTTGAGCACTGCAGTTGCTTGTAAATTCATCATAGTTCTCTGCTTTTAAATAAAAACCTGCAGAATTATAGTGTAGGGGATTGCAGATCTGCCTCTTTTGATCAATTGGTTTTCAAGGAGTAGCAAGTTTTATTGCAAAGTGAAATAGGAAAAACCCATGACTTACAAGCTGCATTTCTTTAAGCCTGATTTCTTTTTTAACACACTTGTCCATCTCCATAACCATCTGTAACCTTAATCAGTGCTCCTAGTTACCAAGGATTTACCTTGAAAAATATGAAAGAGATGTGTGTATGTAAAATGCTAACATGAAAAGGAACACAGTGTGTCTTTATAATATTGTTAAAGATTTTTCTGTTCAATTGGAAACATATGACAAGTTAGGAATGTGAATGTGAGCATGGCAGAAACTTGATGCTTTTAAATTGTGTAGATATTATTAAGAGGATCTGCAAAAGATGAAACAGTGAATCAGAATGGTGAAGAAAGGTGACTTAGCCCTATCATAGCGTCATTGTTAACCAGTCCAAAATATAAATGATTGTCCACTTAATTGGGATAAGTGAAAGGGATGTGTGACTTCAACATGGTATGATTGTTGGTGCCAGAGAAGCTGGATTCAGCATTTCAGACACTGCTCATCTATGGGACTTTCTCACATGACCATTTCTAATTTAGACCAATAGTTCTCTGGGTGAAAGCGCTTGTTGATGGAAGTGGTTTGTAGCTTTATAATAATGTCTGTTTGTGGGTTTTTGGAAAAAGAGAACTCCTTGGTCGTATTAAACTTCTATTCTTTTGCCTGTATCTAATATAATAAGTGTGTGGCATTTTAGATACACCCTTAGAAATTCTGAGAGCTTCTGTGATTGGATAGGCTAAGTTTTCATTAAGAACCACTGTATGGCTTAGTACAGTGAATGAATAACATGAAAAACAATTATTTATCCATTTAATATCCTATTGAAGCTATTTTATATCTAAGCAAACATTCTTTTATTTATTTATTTTTTAAATTTTCTTCTGATTGCTGCATAAATTCAGAAAATAGAAGGGATTATTTAGTTCCTGATCCCTGATAAAGTCGTCACTTATTTTGAATCAATTTGATCTTGTTTTGGCCTCTAAAATGACTACATTTTGAACACATTTTCCAAAAACCTCTGCATGACCCCAGTTTGTTGGTGTTGGAGCTTCAGAATATTTGAGTTTGGCTGCATCAGCATGTGGCTTTGCATGTGTACTTTTTTGTCCATGAGTACACATACAGTAATGCTGATGGGTGCTTTCCATTCCAACTGTTCAGAGAAAATGGACTTTTTTGAATAAACACCATGAAAATGTCAAGTAAGTGGCTTCATTATGAATGTTGTTTTTTGCTAGATAATAATAGTTTTTAAAATTTATAATATAAGATTTGACTAAAATGGCATATTTGACTGTTTGAGAGTTGTGAGCTGTAGGTGGTGGTGTCAGTATATTGGTAGGATACGTGCCTACGGAAGGTGTCAGTATATTGGTAGGATACGTGCCTACGGAACCTGTTCCGTAGGCAAGTATACTACCAATATGCTGTCATAGGTTGTAGGTGCTTACATAGGTTGTAGGTTCAATTCCAGCTACATTCTATGGCTAGAACATCCACCAGAGGGCCCTTGAGTAACACCCTTAACACTTGTTCAAGTTACTTTGGATAAGAGGGACTGCTAAACACTGAGTGTAAACATAAACCATGTAAATAATATCACTGTGACTTATTTTTGGCAGTGTTAACATACAGTTACTCACAAATATTTTATTACATAATGGCGTCAGTCTGAGTGGGCTGTTGGTAGCGTACTGATTAGGAACTTGACCCCGTAATTGAAGGGTCATCAGTTCAAGTCTCAGACCACTAAGGGTACCACTGCAGTACTTGTGAATAAGTTACTGTCCCCATGCACTGCTGCCCGGCACTGCCAGAACTGCCCACTGCCCCTCATGGATGGGCCAAATGCAGAGGTCACATTTCGTTGTGGTGTGCTGTGTGCTGCGCGGTGCTGTGGTGTCCTCACAATGACAATCACTCACTTTTAAAAAATTTATGAGTGATATTAATTATATACAGTAGATTCTGACAGTATGTGTTTGATTTGTATGCATTAAAGGGTCCAGAGTTATTAAGAAGAAATTAAAGGGTTGATTATTGGATGTTGATTGACTTAATGCTGTCACACACACTCCAATCACGTGACCGACACGAGGACCCCGTAGTAGTTGGCACGGTCGGAAGTATAAATAGAGGCTTCTTCTCGCGGCTCACGGCTCAGTCATTGAGTCAACCAGCCCAAATTCCGATTTACTTTGGCCTCAACTGTGAGTACTCTAGTTATTTGGTTTATCTTCTCGATTGAGTGTGTGTCCTTAGAACGTGGATTCTGGTGGGAATCTTCACTCTATTGTGTTAGAGAGATCAACTCGCGTGGTTCGCCTAACTTTTTGTGTCTCCTCCACATTTGGGTTAACCATCCACGCTACATGGGCTAATGGCTAACGTCAAGTATTTTCGTCATATCCTAACCAGATCCCTGACAAATGCAGTGCAAAAGGCAGTCCACCCCGGTATTGAAATATTAATTTGGTGTTTAAATGAATTGACAAGAGTGAGTGAAATAATGACTTCCTTATAAACGCTAATATTGCTTTGTAAACTGCAATATTTTTACCTAACAAGTGACAAGATGTGAAGGCATCTCCCCTTTACACACAGTTACATGCTCACACACACAAACTTTCAAAGTTGAGTTGAGATGTGCGCTGAAACTATACTGCTTCTAAATTGGTACAAGTGGTCAGTAATAAATCCATTTCCTTTCCCTCCTCCATATGTCGTCTCTATAAATTGCATTGGCGTGCAATTATCGGCTGCCTATTTTTCTAAATATCAACTAACGACACCCTGCCACTCTTCTCCTTTGCATACTTCACCAAAGGCCTTAATCAAAAAAAGGCTGAGGTGAGAAACAGGAACTGCTCCAGACGGATGCTGCAATCTGCGTGCCACGAATCCCTGGGGCTCTACACCTGCTCAGCCTAAGAGGACTGGGACCATTCATCTGTCTCACAATAGCAACACCAACACAAGCTCATGCTGAATTCAAAGGAACAAACATAACCATTAACCCCTCCACTAAATATACACTTTACTATTTTAAATGTTTCGCATAAGATGGTTCATTCCTACAGATTTTAAATTGTTAAGATAAAATTGCCTATGTAAGAAAAGATAAGATGTGCAATTGGTACATAATTGATCGGGTGTAAGCACTTCATCCAATTTTACTACAGGAACTGATTAAACCTGTAAGTCTGAGAATAGATCAGTATTGTCACTTGTTCTGGGATCAGCTGCTGCTTCTTAGACTGTTCTGATCATACGCACACACATTTTGGCTGTGCACCAAGTACACCCAAGCCCATGATCTTCTGTAATTTTTATGTGTGTTTCCTTTATGGCTTTGCTGGGTTGTGTGTAAAGCTGCAGAGAGGAGCATATGCTGTGGGTTGGGGCATATGGCTGTAAATTTGGAATCTCTCCAATGACCTACATTCACCCATGGCCAATTCTGCAATGTCCAGCTTAAGGAACCACAGTGTTGTGTAGTGTTCAGTAGAATCACAATACAACCTCTGGAGTGTTCTCTCATTTTTCTTTTTGTATCTCTCTCTCTGACTTTGAACATGGAATGGTTGTTGGTGCCAGAATAGCTTCTTTGGGCATTTCAGAAAGTGCAGACCTGGGATTTTCATGCAGAGCCTTTTTTTAAGGATGTTGCAGAGAATGTTTGAAAGAGCAATAAAACTTCCAGTGGGCAGAATTTCACAGATCGAAAAAACCTTGTTGATGGTAGATACTTTGTTGTGCTAAGTCTTTCTGTCTCTCTCTCTCTCTCTCTCTCTCTCTTTCTCTTCCCGTATCTCACTAAAAGAGAATGAGGAGCAGAGTTCGGTGAGGTTTTGGTCCATCTTTAAAATAGAAATTGAATTTTTTATATGGAATGAAGAAGCCTCCCTCAATTCCTTTAATATGGACAAATGGGTCTCATTATCCTCCTTCTGCACAATAGACCAACACATAACCCTAAGGGAGGGAGAAGAAAAAAACATATTCAAGCCTTTATGTCCTTTTTGCCTCATTCCCTCTCTCTCGGCTCCTTTTTTCAGTCCCCAGTTTTTCTGTAAACTTACATTCTAGCCTGTCTGGATGTGGCCACATGGGAGAAGAGTGAGGAGAAAAGAGAGATTCACACTTCAATTTAGAAGGCATGAATAAACAATGGCGTTTTCATGTGCAAGATAAATTTCCCTTGGCAAAGCACACACACACTCACTAACATAGTTCAGGTTATAAATACACAGTGACTCATGCTGGGAAATTCTGTGTACAGTACTCATATGTGCAGGGGAAAGTCCTCATATACTCGCTCGCTATTTCCTGCATTTTGCCGATTTGCAGTTTCTACAGATTTTTAAGCTGGTTGCTGTGTTCAGGCTCAGTTGGTCAGGAACACTGTGTATGTCGACTGCAGGCAACAGAGAGGCCAAATGAGGTGGTTGGAGCACTAAGGGATCTGAGACAGACTCTGAAGTCCAAGCCCCTGCCTGCCCACGCCAGCCATTTAAATTCACTTGCTTAGATAATGAGAATTTTATCTCTGTTCCACTGAGGCTCTGAGCTTTGATAGAATAGAAGCAGCCTGTAACGGAGGAGGCAGCCATACCACAATGTGTAAGGAAGCACACACAGAGTCACGTCTTGCTATCTTTTTAAAGTGCTTCCATTGACTTCCCTACTTATTAAATGCAAATAATAACACCAGAAGCAAATCTTTTCTCACTTTCAGTTTGTCAAATAAAACCTTGAACTTTTCTATACAATCATTTGAACCTGGCTCCAAAAATTCCCTAAACAAGCCACATAATATGGGGTCCTCACAAATACCTAAAGCCCACACATGTGCAAGCGAGCAGGGACAAACACATATGTACACAGGCAGATATACTCACAATCAGAGTCACATTTTTGCTGTCTTTGTGAGGTGTTTTAATTGACTCCCATAGTTGCTAGATGCAGTTAATATTATAAAACCTATTTAACTTGAAAATTAGTAACTGAAAACATATATTTTTAACCTTTTAGTTTTTTATACTTTTATTTTCGTAATAGGTTTTTGCTATCATTCTGTGTACAATCAGGTTCTCTTACCTACAAATACTTTTTCAGGTATATAGGCTGCCACTAGAGCAATAAAGGTGAGACAGCTGGGCTTTATGTGATAACTGTGTTTGACAAGATTTAATCCACGTCCATCTCTTTGAAAAGACAATACAGCATATGAACAGAACACTTGTGACTAAACACTTCAAAGCAAAAACTAGAAAGAAAAAATACCATTGCTTACCTTTTGCTCCTTTTGAAAAATATCCAAGTTTTACAATTTTATTTATAAAGTACATTTCACCGAACAAAAGCTTTACAGACAAATAGAAAAAATACATCAGGTACTACAACAAAACAGAACCACCAAACAAACAGCAGGAGAACCAGTATAAATAAGAGATAAAAAAAAATACATAGTCATAGTCAGCATAAACAGTTTCCACTGACAAGATACAGCAGACTGCTCAAGCCTAAGAAAAGCAATGTCCAAGATGTCTGTCATCACAAAATGATGAAACACAAATAGCAGAAGTTAAATACATTAAAAACGTACTCGGTTACTTACGTAACCTTGGTTCCCTGAGATATGGGAACGAGTACTGCGTCGTAAGACCCTATGGGAAAAACTCTCTTTTCCTCTTCGACTGAAGCCTTTTCCAGTCACGCAGTGAAACTGCACGTCGATTGGTTCGTAAAAGTTAAAAAACGAACCAATGACATGACGGCGGATTAGAGCGGGTGAATGGCCGCGCCGCTTTGCCAGTCGCCGATATTTGCATGGGCGGAGCTATCTGGCTCTATACAAGTGGCTGTCTCGCCGTCATAAATCAGATTTTCTTCGAGTGAAGCGTATCTGAGGCGTGCAGCACATGGCATGGCAAGGAACGCAGTACTCATTCCCATATCTCAGGGAACCAAGGTTACGTAAGTAACCGAGTATGTTCCCTTTCGATATTTCACTCGTACTGCATCGTAAGACGCTATGGGAACCAGTACAATCCCGCCGTGCCATGGTGGGGAGCGACTCGACATGACCCCCATGGGAAATCCCAGGGGAGTACAAAAATTACACCAAGCACAGGGAGAGCCAAGGGGTCCCCCGTGGCTCGGGTGCCGCCCCAAAGGGTGCCCTGACGGGCCCGGGAAGTAGGGACTTGGACCACACAGGTCAAGTAACCCTAAAAATCACTTAGTCTATGTGACAGACTTAAGCTGAAAGGACTCTGGACTCTGGAGAGCGGGGACGTCCAGGTTATAGAACCTGATAAATGTGGACGGTGAGGACCAGCCTGCTGCCACACAAATTTCCGCAATGGAAACCCCGCTGGACCACACCCAGGAAGAGGCCATGCCTCTGGTGGAGTGGGCTCTGACTCCAATGGGGCACTGCAACCCCAAGGAGTAGTAAGCCAATGCAATGGCCTCCACTATCCACCTGGAAAGCCTCTGCTTAGTAACCGGGCGACCCTTAGCGCGGCTACTGAAGCAAACAAAACCTGTTCTGAACTCCTGAACGCTCAACATACACCCTCAGAGTCCTGATGGGGCAGAGCAGGAACAAGTCCTGGTCATCCGTCGAGGCAGGCAGGGTGGACAGTACAATGACCTGGGCTCTGAACGGAGTTGAGAGCACCTTAGGCACATAACCCAGTCTCGGCTTCAGGACGACTCTGGAGTCATTAGGCCCGAATTCCAAACAAGACGGGTTGACAGAGAGAGCCTGTAAGTCACCCACACGCTTGACCAAAGCCAATGCTAAGAGCAGGGTGGTCTTAAGCGAGAGTGCTTTCAAGCTTGAGGAGTGTAGTGGTTCGAACGGGGGTCCCTTCAGGGCCCTTAGTACGGTAGAGAAGTCCCAAGAGGGAAACGTGCAGGGAAGCGGAGGATTCAGCCGCCTGGCGCCCCTCAAAAACTGAATAACTGTACTGTGCCGAACAGCCTCTGATAGGGGTGTGGAAAGCTGCTATCGCTGAGGTGTAAACCTTGATGGTCGAAGGAGAACGCTGCTTGTCCAGCAACTCCTGCAGGAAAAACAGAACCACCGACACCCCGGAGGAGACCAGATCCACACCACGGTCCTGACACCAGGCCGAGAAGATAGACCACTTCAAAGCATAGAAGCGCCGGGTGGACAGGGCTCTAGCTTCAATCATAGTGTTCAAGACACGCTCTGGGAGGTCCAGAGACGCCCATTGAGCAGCCAGACGTGAAGGGCCCACAACTCAGGCCGCGGGTGCCACAGCGAGCCATTTGCTTGAGAGAGAAGGTCCTGCCTCAAGGGAATCGGCCACGGGGCTGCCTCCAGCAGCTGGAATAACTCCAACACCCACGGCTGGTTCCTCCAGAAGGAGGCTACCAGGAGAAGCCTGTGTCTGCACTCCCTGGCTCGTCTGAGTACCTGTGGTAACAGAGTGACCGGAGGGAACACATAGAGTGGAACATCTGGCCACTCGTGGGCCAGAGCATCCGTGCTTCTCATGAAGTAAATCGGGCAATAAGAGTTGTCTTCGGAGGCAAATAGGTTGACTCGAGCCTTGCCGAAATTGTCCCAAATTTTCTGAACCACGAGGGGGTGAAGCATCCATTCTTCCGAAGAGACGTTGCTCCTTGACAACATGTCTGCCCCTTGATTCAGTGCTTTGGCACATGCGAAGCCCTTAGTGAGCACAGGTTGGCCTGGGCCCAAACCAGAAGGTGCTTTGCAAGCATGTACAGGCGCTTCGAGACGATGCCGCCCTGGTGATCACATATGACACCACGGACCGGCTGTCTGAGCGCACCAACACATGGTGTCCCCTCAACACTGGTAGGAAGACTTGACAGGCATGACGCACTGCGAGCATCTCCAAGCAGTTGATGTGCAGCCCCATCTCTTCCTTGGACCAGAGGCTGGAGGCCGGCTTGCCCTCCCACAGTGCTCCCCAACCTCTGTTGGAAGCGTCTGTCGAGACAACCTTCCTCCTGTGTGCCGTGTCTAAGTGCATCCCCTGGGCTAGCCAGAGAGGGTCCCTCCAGCGGCTCAGGGCTGAGACACAGGCCCGAGCTACCGTTATGCAGTGGCGACCGTGGCACCATGCCGCAAATGGAACCCTGCGCTTCAGCCAAAATTGGATGGGGCGTTTATGGAGCAGACCCAACCGGAGGACTGGTGAAGCTGCTGCCATGAGGCCTAACATTCTCTGAAAGGCCTTGAGTGGGTGCGAGGTCCCTTCCATGAAGGAGGCCACGTGGCTCTGAATTGAGTCAGCTTGTTCCACTGAGATGTTTGCCATCACGTGTACAGAGTCGATTACCATCCCCAGGAATGAAACCCATTGGCTGGGTGATAGAACGCTCTTGGCAAAATTGACCCTGAGCCCCAGGCAGTCCAAGTGGCTGAGGAGAAGGGCCCGGTGCGATAAAGAGACTGCCTCTGACTGGGCCAGAATGAGCCAGTCGTTGAGGTAGTTGAGGACGCGGACCCCCATCTTTCTCAGAGGGGAGAGCAACGCATCCATGCATCGCGTAAAAGTGCGGGGAGCCAGAGATAAACCAAATGGCAGGACCATGTATTGGTATGCTACCCCCTCGAAAGTGAATCTCAAGACGCGCCTGTGATGGGGGCAATCTGGATGTGAAAGTAAGCATCTTTCAGATCCAGAGACATGAACCAGTCCTTGGGGCAAATCTGCGCGAGAATCTGCTTTACCGTGACCATCCTGAACGGCCGTTTTATCAGGGCATAGGTCTAGCATAGGTCACAGACCGCCGTCTTTTATGGGGACGAGGAAGTAGTGGCTGTAAAAGCCTGACTCACTTTGGGCTGGAGAAACAATCTCTATGGCTCCTTTTTCCAGCAGATTTACCACCTCGGCGTGGAGAACCGGAGCGTTCTCGCTGTGCACTACAGTGGGGACCACGCCGCGAAAGCGGGGGGGCCTGCAAGTGAACTGCAGAGTGTAACCTCGTCTGACCATAGCCATCACCCATTCTGAGACCCCGGGCAAGGCTTGCCATGCACTGGCCTGTAAGGACAGAGGATGGATGTGGTCTACTGATTGACTGCCCGAAGGCAGGAAATCTACAGTAGGCAGAAGAGGAAAATTGCTCTTTTTGTGAAGAAGTGTGTTTTTTGTTTTTATTTCCACTATCACAGCGGTCGGACAGCCAGGCGCACATAAGGGCCGGGTGGGAGCCGAAGGCACACTTTCCTCTGCATCCGGCGGAGAGCGGGGTGACAAGAGACCGGCTAGAAGCCACTTGCGGGGTGGTCCAGCTGTGGTGGGACTCAAACCCCTCCTCTTCCTGCCTGGAGGACTTCTTCGTCGCAGGGTCCGTGGTGATCTTAGGCCAGGGACCCGTGCGCTGAGGGAAGGGGAACCGCCTCACGGAGCGTGAACGTCCTCTCTCCTGACACTCTCTTGGTCATGGATCGGGAGCAGGAAGGGCGGGAGCAGCGGGCTGCCAAGTCAGTGCAGGCCTGGGGCGACTGGTGGCAGATGATGCGCTGGAGTGCTTCAGGAGGAAGTGTCGCATAGCCTGGGATGACTTCTGAGCCTCAGTGAAGCACTCGGCAAACCCCTCGACTGCCGGACCAAAGAGGCCACCTGCTGAGATGGGAGCATCGAGGGATGGGACCTTGTCCGACTCCTTCATCTCCATCCATTGGAGCGGCACCTGTGAGCCACAGGTGCCGCTCCAACATGACCAGGCTGGACAAGGACCGTCCAATGGCTTGGACTGTGGCCTTAGTGGAGCCAGGTCCGTCGCAATTCGCAGATCATTCAGAGAAGTAGCGTTGAGACCGGAGCTCTCTGCGATGAGCATCTTAGCTTGAAAAACCTGCAGGACAGCCATGGAGTGTAGGGCTGAAGCTGCTTGGCCGGTGGCGGCGTAGGCGCGGCGGGCGAGCGCCGAGGTGGCTCTGCAGGGCTTGGAAGAGTGGCTTACCTTCGACTTCCATCTGATGGCTGAGGGCGGGCAGAGATGCGCGGCCACGGACTCATCCAGAGGAGGGAGGCGCACGTAGCCTTTCTCTTCGGCGCCGTCCATGGAGAAGAGCGCGGAAGAGGAGGAAGAGTGAACCCGCGAAGAGTAGGGAGCACGCCACGCCTTGGTGAGCTCGTCATTGACTTCGGGGAAGAATGGGGCTGAGCGCTGGCAGGGGGCCTGCTGGTACCTCAGGAGGAACCACTCGTCCAACCTGCTCCTCGAGGGCTCCTCGGGGGGAGACCACTCGAGCCCAAGCTCCGAGTCAGCCTTAGTGAGGACCCGGATGAGCTCCTCATCAGCCCTGCTTCTGGCGCCGCGAGTGAATGACGGCAGTCGGAGGGTGGGGTCCGAGTCGGAGTCCGTGAACTCAGCCGCGTCAGAGGCAGCCAGGGAGATGCTGTCGTCGTCTTCGTCAGACCTGCCGAATGACAACAGGTCACTCGCAGCCGCAGAGGGACGCTGGTTGGGCTGGGTGAAGAAGACGGGGGATACTTCACCGGACGGGGAGGGCGAGGCTCATGGACACTGGGCCGGCGAGAGCTCGTCCGCCTCCGGGCGCTCCGCAACTCTACCCTACCGTTTCTTTCTCACAGGGCCCTGTGAGGAAGTAGACGGGAGGGATCGAGGGGCGGGGTCACGCTCTGAAAAGAGCGCTAGCCACGAGCGCAAAGCAGAAATGCTGAGAGCCTCGCAGTGCGGGCAATCAGCGGCACTAAGAGCGGCGTCTGCGTGGGACTTGCCCAGACAGAGAGCACACTCAGCGTGGCCGTCGTCGGAGCGCAGAGGCTCGTTGCAACGAAGTGCAGTGATGGCGTGGCATTGAAAAATGCCTTTTTGCTCTTTCAGCGTCAAAAAACTCTTTTAGATATCGCCAGAAGCGGCAGGGGAAATGGCGAATGGAGCTTGCTGGTCTCCAGCTGCAGTGCTGTATCGACGGCGATTTCAACGGTGTTTGAGTCGAGAGTTCAGCGAGGAACAGAATCCTAGGCTGAAGAGAAGAAAATCTGATTTATGACGGTGAGACAGCCGCTTATATAGAGCCAGATAGCTCCGCCCATGCAAATATCGGCGGCTGGCAAAGCTGCGCGGCCATTTGCCCGCTCTAATCCGCCGTCATGTCATTGGTTCGTTTTTTAACTTTTATGAACCAATCGACATGCAGTTTCACTGCATGATTGGAAACGGCTTCAGTGGAAGAGGAAAAGAGAGTTTTTCCCATAGCGTCTTACGACCCAGTACGAGTGAAATATCGGTTTGGTTCCCAAACTGGGGGGCGCAGAGGTACTGCAGCGGGGCGGACCAATGGGAATGCCTATGCTCCACTCAAGCACTGCTAGAAACTTTCTATTACCCAGCTGTAACCCCGAACTGAGAAGATTTGCAGCACAAAGCAAGCCCTCACCAGCCACTGAAAAGTGTGTGACTTGAGATGGTCCTCTTTTAAGTTTTTTTTATGACTGGGAACTTGTTAATTTTCCCAGCCATTTTGTGGAGCTAGTTGTTTATTCTTTTTTATAACTTCAGTATGCTCTTTATTTCTCCCACAGTGGTGAAAATGCACCATTTGTAATTGCATTTGTTTCGCTCAATTGGAAAAAGGAGTTGTATTTCAAATAAAATTTGAATCTGAACCTGTGTAGTTTGAATGGGTGGGGGATGAGGCGGCTCAATAATGTTCCTATCTAGAAAAGGGGAGCACTGCAGAAAAAGTAATGTACCAATGTACACCAATGTAAAATGTTGTTAAAAAGTGTTAGTGTTTACTTACTAAAACTAAACAGTTCTATATAATGTTTTGATATTGCACATACTTTCCCATCTGGTTTCATGGATGCATTTTATGTATTATGCTTTTAACTAAAAAATAAAACAAACTGTAACAAGCTGAGGTGAAATATTTTTAAAAGTATATAATTTGATATTTATTAATAAAATGTATTTATTTATATCTTTTCTTATTTACTTACCTACTTCCAGATTGCCTACAACTTGGCAAATGCTCAGCTTCTCTACTGTTACAAGGTTGCCTCTGGCCCATCGTAAGCATTCCCTTTGAGTAAACATTAAACATAGCTTGAGTGAGCTTTATATCAAGAAACCTTTCTGTGATCAAGGTCAATTGGATTTTAGAGGCGTCCCTCTGCAAGCTGTTAAAACGTCAAGAGTCCCTTGTGAGATGTGCGCATCTGGGTGTGTTAAAGGTACATAACTCCTAGCGACAGCCCTATCCACGCCGAAGGCCGTCTCGTTCAGTGTTTCTGTTAGAATACTTTTGATTTTGGCCGCTCTCTTTATTGTGAAGGAATCCCCTAATTCAATGCTTGGATGCAGTTTACCATTAACACTTCAGACCAGTTTTGTTATGACACTGTGACAAGTCTAAAGGGGGATAACTGCTTCAGTCAGACTCGTTGTCTTGTCCGACTGTTTGCATTGTGGGCGGCACGGTGGCGCAGTGGTTAGCGCTGCCGCCTCACAGCAAGATGGTCCTGAGTTTGATCCCTGGGTTGACCATAGGGCCTTTCTGTGTGGAGTTTGCATGCTCTCCCCATGTTCGCGTGGGTTTTCTCCGGGTGCTCCTTTCCACAGTCCACAGGCATGCAATATAGGTTAATTGGAGACTCTAATTTGCCCCGCTAAGGTGTGACTGAGATTGTGATTGTGTGAGTGTGTGTGCCTTGCAGGGTGTTGGCGTCTGCCCAGGGTTGATCCCCGCCTCGCGCTCGTAGTCCCAGAATAGGCTCCAGTCCCCGCGACCCCGATGGGAATTAAACTGTTCAGAAAATGAATGACTGAATATTTCCCTTGTTGAATTGAGCACATGTAAAACATATTTTACCATTTGAGGAACTCAATGTAAGTAACTGGAATTGACTGAGTTATGTGACTTGAATGAGTTCACAGAAAGTGTTTCTTTGTCCACATGTTAACAGAAATATGTGGGTTTTACTGGGATATGCAAATATATTCAATGCATTGTGAATTTTTCTGTGTGATGTAGTAGTGTGACTAGTCTACAGTGTTCCTAAATTCTTCCATACTCCCCCACTACTACTAAATCTGTACTGGTTTCCTGAAGCTGTCTGCATATCGACTTACAGGCATTGATCAATCTGTTTGTCACTGCTTGTCCTTTGAGAGACTCAAGCTGCCCATTTTGACCCTGAACTTCCCAAGAAGTAAACATACATCAAGACTCTTTTAGTTCTAACCCGTAGTGAGGGAACAAAACTCTCCTCACTATTGGAACTGCTAAATCTCTTACAGTGCTCTAATATTTTATGTAGACCCTCTTCTCCAAGGGGTACCTAGGGCACTAACTAGTCCTTTCACTTATTTCCTACTTATATAATTTTAAAAAGCAGTGTTTTGGGGCTCTTATTAGTATTTCATGTATGTATACTTGAGTGTTTAGATACTCTTTTTTTTTTTTTACATGTATTCTGAAAGGGTTCTGGAAAGGTCAGTAATTCAGCTGGCAATAACTTGGCTGTTGATTTCACTCTGGGTGTGCACGTATGTGGACAGATGTGGACTAAAAAGCACTGACGTATGTTGAACTGGATAAGAACATCTGCTAAAGCTGTAAATGTAATAAAAGACTTTATTGTGAACACTTAGTACAAATTGTAATCATTTAACCTTTTTAAACTGCTGGCATGAGACTCACTTTGGCATTTGGCATCTCTCGCCCTCACATAATTCACATACACAGTGCACACAAACCTGTAAGTCCATCCAGACCTGGTCTTCTGGTCAAATTGGAAAGTGTCTGCAGTGATGAAGCACCAAAGCCAGTTTAAAATGAAATTAATAAGAAATTCGGTTAGGAATATAAAAAAGAATGTTTGCATTCACATTATTGAAGGAAATACAATCATGATACTGGTGTGAGTGTGAGCATCAAATAGGGTTGCCACCTGTCCCGGTTTTACCGGGATTGTCCTTCTTTTTAATGGTCTGTCCTGGGGGGAAAATCAGTCTCCTGGGACAGTGAAGGGCATTTCCGCTTATAAGCAAAGTGGTTGGTTGGGTTGGTGAAATGTCCCTTTTTTTTGTCAGACCTAAGTGGAAACCCAAGCATTAAAGGGTGCGATGGGTTTGACTGCAATCACAACATAGCTTAAAAATATCACCAAATTATTTACAGGCCATATTGCCCAGCCCACACTGAAATGATTATAAATCTGCAATTGAAGACTAGACACTTGGGTATGCTATATGAGTATGTTGAAAATTTCTTTTTTTGTTGGTTGAAGATTCAATATTAAAACCTTGAAATACAGAAACTTATTCAGCGATCATCAGAGGACATAAGAACAATGTTTGGGTTTTAAATTTTCAAGCTTTTTCAGCACCAAAAGCAGCCTAAACTTGTCAAAACTGACCAGTGACAAGATAACACCTTTTTTTGGCTTGGCAGTTTTTTTTTTCATCACTTGCTGCTTACATTCTTGTCACAAACAGGAACTAAACAAGTGGTTCATGCTGGGATCAACAAAGTGATACAAGACTGTGACAAAGACAATGACTAGCTTTTGGAAGGAGTAAATATTCTGTGTAGTAGTGTTTCTGTTTTACGCTGGTACGGGCCACTGTTTATTTCTCCCACAGTGAAAGACCCTAACAACAAACAAGTAACACTCCACTCTCAGCCAGAATGTCTGTTTGTTTTGGACTGATTCATCTTATATCCAAGCATCCATGTCTTAAGATGTCCGTAAGCTTAGTGTGGGAGTTTGCTTTTAATCCCTCCCATTTTCTAGTTTATATCGTCGAGTGCAAGAAACTACAAGAGAGGAAAGAGAGAGAGGACAATTTGAAGTAGCCACTCCAGGGGCTTTGAGTTGATCTGTTCTGTCTGTAAATGTCAAAGCCTAGTGGCCTGACATTGGCCGCTCTGCAGGACACAACACACTTTGGTCCCCAGGAGCTTTAGTGAGACATGATGGTGATGAACAGCAGCTCTCTCCTCTTCTCACTCCTTCTTCCACCCTCCTCCCTGGAGGGTCCTTGTGGGACGTAGGCATCTTCCAGACGTGCTGGGATTCTAGTCTTCCTGCTTTAGTCTTGTCAAGGTTGCCAGGACAATGGATGACACTAGGAAGTAACCATTTCACCACCCCATCCCTCCTCCCTCTCTCTCTGTAGTTGCCGTATCTCAAAGCCCTGGTGCTTTGCGTACTGCACTTTTCCATAATCATGTGTGGGACGTGGAGGTAAGCGGCTCTCCGGATGGAGGTCAAACCGCGCCACGCTCCCACATCGGCTCAATGTTGCCATGACAACGGTATGGCGGTGGTGCCTGTACACACACAAAAAAAACCCCGACATTGCAGAGTGAACTGAACACCAGTCAATAAACAAACAAGTGACCACAATCCATTAAGAGTGAAGCAGTAAAGGACAGCTAACTTTCTGACAATTCCTCTACTTCTCCTGTTCTATGTTTTGTTGTGACAAGGATGTACTGTACACACTTTGTCCTTCTTTGGTTTGTCATGCTGAAACTGCAGAAACCAGAATTCCCTGTGAAGATTAAACAGACCATCTAGTTTCACCTGTATTTGTACCTGGTCCTTGAAGGCACTGGGGTTCTAAATTTGCAGTTGACATTGCTCTGCACATGCGCGCGCACACACACGTTAAGAGATGTTAGTTCTAATGCAAAGATAATTATTGGGCTTTTAAAGCACTAATTTTCTCCCACTTTTTGTTGTGTTTTGTCAATATTTTGCCCATTTTGTCCCTGACATATACAACATTATATGGAAAACGTATTTTGACACACCTCTCAATTATTGATTTTAAACAAAGCCATCGCTATAGGTGAGTAAAATCAAGTACCTAGCCATGCTTCATTTACAAACATTTGTGAAACAAATCGGTATCAGAATGAAGAATGATGTTCTATGGAGTGATGAATCACACTTCCCTCCTGACTGTGTTGTACCAGCTGTGAAGTTTAGTGGAGGAGGGATAATAAAGTAGGACTGTTTTTCAGGATTTGGGCTAGACCCCTTACTTCCAGTGAAGGGCAATCTTCAGCATAGCAAGGTATTTTGGACAATGCTACGTTTCCAACTTTGTAGACACAGTTTGGGGAAGGCCCTTTGAAATTCCAGCATGCCTGTGTCCTAAAGCACCAAGCAAGGACCATTAAGACACGGTTGGATGAACTTGGTGTGACCAACAACTTGACTGGCCTTCACAGAGCCCTTCGTGCCAGTTCTTCTTGTCCAACATCAGTGCCTGACCTCATAGTCAAGCATCAGTGCCTGTTCTACAGAATGAATGTGCACAAAGTCTCAAAAAAGTCTGTCAAATGTGTGAAAGTGAGTATTTGTCATTGTGTACACATCACAGCACAGCACAGAGTGCACCACAACAAAATGTGACCTCTGTATTTGACCTATCTGTGAAGGAGCAGTGGGCAGCTAAAAAGGGCACGGCCCAGGCAGCGAGAAGTGCTTGAGGATGGTACCTTGCTCAGGAGTGAACACCCTACCGTTACCCACCAACTGACCCCTAAACTGTCATTAAAGTCTGTCTTGGAGTAATGTTCAGACATCCCTATACTTTTCTTGTAATTTCTTGTAATGTCAGACTTGGGAACTGTCACCGCAACGGAAGATTCTTCTTTGTATCCAATACTTTCCCATTGGAGCAAGAGATTAATGCAGCAGCGGCAATACCATATACACCCTTAATTTGTCATTAATTTGGAGAGCTAATTAAAAATATTGCCCCTGTAAAACCTCTTGAACCTTAAATCCTAATTTAAATACTAGATTCTTTGTTATACACACATCTACATACACACTTCAAATGCATGATCTCTGTCCGGTGTCACCCAGAGGAGGAAGTAGTCTCCTTTCAAGATTTTTTTCCTCTTCACTACAGATAGTTTTCCTTCCAGTTTACCACTGAGTGAGTTTTTCTTTGCCACTTTCGATCTAGGCTTGCTTGTTAAGGGCTTGGAGATGGTAATGTGTAGAGCTGCTTTGTGAAAATAATTTTTGTAAAAAAAAAAAAAAAAAAAAAGATACAAAAATTGTACAAATTGGGTTGAGTTAAAGCTGCTTTAGGGCTGCCCCTGGTTGGGACCGTGTTCTGAATAATCTCAACTCCATTGTATAGTTCTGTGTCAACAAATTAAGACACACTTTCATTTGAAGAACAGCTGACAGAGGTAAAAATGTTGCAGTGGTCTAACTGACTCTGAGGTCACTAACTGGTACGTCTAAACTTCTCCCTCTTTTTCTCCCTCTCTGCCATACATTATTAATGTTGTTCAGTGAAGTGGCTGTTTAATCCAAGCCTATAACAATGCTGATATGTCCCTAGTGGGGAAGAACAGTTTTTATTTTTAAAAAGTATGGAAATAAAAAGTTCAGGTGGAACACAAGGTTATAAACTGGCACAGTGCGTTGGCATGAAGATCTTAGTCTCCTGGTGGTGAATTAGAGAGACACTGAGAAGCTTCACTTCCTGCAGTGTGCAGTTGAGGTCTCTTTGCTAGTGGATCTGTTTACAGCTATGCCAGTGCGTTAGTGGATCAATTGGGTGTGTGTGGGTGTGTGTGTGTGTACGTGCATGAGCAATACATAGCTAAAGGCAACAGACAGACAGGCAGTCAGCATCCTGTCCTCCTGCAGGAGGTAATCAGGCTTGCTGACACACACACGGACACACACATACACAAATACACACATCACCTGGCAGGCTCCAGCCATCGATTTATTTGTTTGTGTTCATCCGCAATATCTTTCTGCTTTTGGCACCAGCAAATCACACAAACTGGCTGACAAATGGAGATGAGAAAGACGGGGCCTCGTGAGGACGAAGTGGACCGATGCCACCTCAGCTCCTCTCTTCACTCAGAATTACAAATGCGCTTAGCAGCGGAAACCCAGAATTGACCCCAAATAAGCAACTGACGTCTCCCATATCGCCAGAGAGAATTATTAACACTCCCATAACTTCAAACCGTGCATCTCTCTCTTTCTCTCTCTCTGTCTCTTTCACATACACACACACATACACACACAGCATTCTCCCCATTACTGTCAACCCTCCACTAACCTCTTTAGCTCATCCTCCTATTGCTCTATTGCTTTCTCTCTCTCTCCCCTCAGGACCACATCACCCTGCTGATTATACACTTGCTGCCTGCAGATAGCATAAGCTGCCATTACCTCTAAATGCATCTGGCAGAGGTGGCTTACATTAGGAAAATAAGGATTTTGGGGCTGCGCGCCGGCTTTAACTCTGTATAAATTGCCACTAAACCCTCCCTGATGAATCTTGACCTTCCATCCCTCCTCTAATTCTCTTGCTTTTATTCTGTCTCTTTTCTTCTCTCTTTCGGATCAGGGGGAAAACAAAAGGCCTCCATTTGGAAGGGCAGAAATCAATTGTGTTTTTTGTCTCAGCGATGGAGTAGATTTGGCACGTGGTTAAATATCACTGCCTCCCACTCTTATCTGTGAACGAGAAACAGAGAGAGAGAGAGAGAGAGAAAAGACAACATGCCGATAGATAGATAGATAGATAGATAGATAGATAGATAGATAGATAGATAGAAGCGCATATGCGTTATGCAAGGAATGTTGCTTTTAAAAAGAAACTTATCCTAATGACCTTTTTGCTGCTAGACAGAATCCTTCACCAAAGCAATTACAAAGCTGCACTAAAGTTTGTGTACTTGTTCTGTATTCAGCAGCCCAATATGCACATCTTCACTGTAAGCCGTAAATTTTCACTCTTATCCAGAGTGACTTACATTTCCTAACTTCAGGGACAGTTCCCCTGAGAGCAACTTAGGGTTAAGGATCTTGCTCAGGGACCCAATGTTGGTAACGCCAGAGGTCAGCTTTGAACCCACAACCTGGGTAACCTTGGTAACGCCAGAGGTCAGCTTTGAACCCACAACCTCTGGGTCTTAAGACAAGTGTCCTACCACTAGGCCACCAACACCCTAAATACAGTATATAATTGCATTTCTGGCATAACAACACAAATTTTAAAATAGGCACAATCTCAGATTATTTGCTCCACAACTCATTTACTCGATCAAAACCATAAATGCAAAATTGAAATGATAAAAGAAACAGAAATTATAACTCATAAAGTGCAGTCCAGAAATGTTTGTGTTTATTTTCAGTTTATTAGAAGTCTAGTGAACTAGTGACTTTTTGGTTCATGGTTAGGTATTTTCTGCCTGTTGTTGCAGTCAGACAATCCAACTTAAGTATCTTTGTATTGTGGTTTGACATTATTACAAATTGGTGGCAGACATTTTAGCCATTGTATTGTGTCTGTCGCCATCGCCAGTAATGCCCCACAGGCCAATGGTGTCTCTTGTTAATTTTCTCTAATGTGCTTCGCCTGTGTTCCTCCTTTCATTTAAGCCTTCCCTTTAAATCTGCACTAAGTTGTTTGTCTCTCCCTTGTCTGCTTACTTCCTTACATCTGTACTGTGCTGTTTGTCTCTCCCTATTCAAGTTGCCTTCTCCTCTACATCTGTACTGTGCTATTTGTCTCTCCCTATTTAAGTTGCCTTCTCTACATCTTTGCACTGTGCTGTTTGTCTCCCTTATTTGTTGCCTTCCTTTACATCTGTACTGTGCTGTTTCTCCTTATTTAAATTGCCTTCTACTTTGCATCTGTACTGTGCTGTTGATGGTTAGTTTATGTCTTCTGTGTTTATTTCTGTGTCTGATAGTTTGGACTTGTAGTTGCCTAGATCATGCCAACTTCTTTCCTTTTTGTTGCATGGTACATTGTACCAGTTTATAAATAAATATACCCGACCAGTGTACTGTAAAAACTTGATCATAAATGTAATACTCTCAAATGCACCTGATTATAGCTTACGTTGTCATCACCACAATTGTTGTAGAAGATAAAACTTGGGAAATATCTAATCTAGCAGTCTGACCCTCTGATTGCCAAAGTGTAAGTAGGGTCAGAGTGCATGAAAAGGCTGTGATCAATGACATGGTCAACAATAATTGTTCATATGTCATTAGAGACCTCTGCCCTTTTCAGTTCTCCTTCAGAAGGTATTAGAGCAAGCATAAAGACTCTCTCATCTGAGAACTTTAACATCGTAGCTAGCTAGCATTGAATAGGTCATTTTGCTTTCCCTGATCCATTAAACCAATATTCTACTTGATTGGTATATGAACAGATCCTATTACAGCGTGAGTTAGAGATTTGACATTGAGTGCTGCTAACATAGTACAGTACTGTGCAAAAAGTTTTAGGCAGGTGGAAAAAATGCTGTAAACAAAGAATGCTTTCAGAAATATAAATAATGATTGTTTATTTTTGTCAATTTAAATGCAAGTGAGCGAAGAAAGAAAAATTCCAATCAAATCAATATTTGGTGTTATTATTTTTGCCTTTCAAACCAGCACTGGGTTCTTAGGTACAATTTGCACAAAGTCAGGGATTTTGTAGGATTATAGTCATTACATTATTTTGTAGTCATTATATTATTTTGTAGGATTATAGGATTACAGTTAGATCTGTGGTTAGTTCTCCAAGATGTTTGGAACAACCTACCAGCCAAGTTCTTTCAAAAACTGTGTGCAAGTGTACCTAGAAGAATTGATGTTGTTTTGAAAGCAAAGGGTGGTCACACCAAATATTGATTTGATTTAGATTTCTCTTTTGTTCATTCACTGCATTTTGTTGATTGATGAAAATAAATGATTAACACTTCCATTTTTGAAAGCATTCTTTGTTTACAGCATTTTTTCACACCTGCCTAAAACTTTTGCACAGTACTGTATATATGAATGAACACTGCCTTTATCATGATTTGTCATGATTTAACAGAAAGCCAGCTCATTGTGCCAATCCACGATTTTCTTAGCACAAAGTCACTGTACTAGAGATCCTGTTCACACATGGTATTGACAACTGTCTTTTGTGATTTGGGCCTAAGTGGACAGGTCTAAGTGCCATTGTGAATGCACCCAAAAACACTTAAGGACACACTGAGATCTGATCGTTCGCACATCTGCACACCTTTTAATGCCAGTCTGAAAGCTAATGTGTTCTGAGCCACACTGAAGGACAAAGTTCATTACATTTACTTGGTCAACTCATTTGGACTGTTGAATGGCCAGTCTCCCTGGAACAACTTGGGGTCAAGGGTAGAGATGGGCCAATGCCACTTTTTTATGTCCGATACCAGTACCGATATTATAAATTTGGATATCTGCCGATACCGATACAAATCCGATACAGAGACAGTCTTTTTTTTAAACATAAAATAATGCTTTAAAATGTCTGAATACATGACTGAGATTATTGTTAAGCTTAATGCTTAAATGCTTGATGTAAATACTGTTTTCCTAACTAAAACAATGTAATAATTACACACACACATGTATATGCTAAATTATTTGGTCTCAAAAATTGTTCGTTTAGACATATAAATATTTCTTCTTTCTTATCGTTTACACTATAACATTATAAAATTTGAAAAAAAAATTGATCAATTGAAAATGAAATACTAAAGTTTATCATTTTGAACCAATTTGGCCTATAAAATGAGCTGCTTTTGCAGAGAACTACATTTCCCACGATCGTCTGGGCGTGCCCTGGAGCCGCGTCACAATGATGCGTTGGGCGATGGAAAATCTAAATAAACGGCAGAATTGTGAGTAGAACGCTGGTTATTGTGGTTATTGATCATCTAAAATATGGTTTGTGTCTGTAATAAAGGCAACATTTTGACCGAACTGGAGCGTTTTGCGAGTAACGGCGCTCATGCACGCAGTCATTACCACAGCGCTCGTGTTTACATCACGAAAAATGTCGAAAATTGTGTTTATGCGTTTACTTCTGTTTTAGTGCACGGAACATCTCACAAATCTCACATACATCTCACATACAGAGGGATCAGGTCTTGTCTTAATCGCGCCACTGAAAACGTTGTGTGTCACTATTAAGCCTCCATATGAAATACAAGCGGAGCTGCTCTAGTGAGTAAAATGAATTAAACGAAGCATCAATTCTAGGAAAATTCTAGAAAACAGATCGGCTCCATAGAACGGCCCAATGCCGCCGATACCCGATCCAGCTGTTTGAGTGGGTTATCGGACCGATACCGATCCACATATCGGATCGGCTACATCTCTAGTCGAGGATCTTGCTCATAGGCTCAATTATGATAGTTTTTGAAGCTGGTAGAGCTAGAATTGAATTTATAACCTCTTTATCCATAGATGAATATTAAGACTTTATTAATTCTAAGAATTAAAAGAGGAAGTGGAATACAATCACATGTGGTCACTGACAAGGCTTGTGGAGATGCATTTTAATGTCAGGTGCAAATAGATTTTCTTAAAGTTGACCACTTGTGATTCAATCACACCAGGGTATTCTGGACCACACTGAAGGAAAGACTTCTTAACCCGCTTCCCATTTACATTACATTTACAGTATTGTCCAGAGCGACTTAATTTGACTGCTAAAAGGGTACAGTCTCCCTGGAGTAATTTGGGGGTTAAGGGTCTTGCCCAAAGGAATAATGATCATTCTGGAAGTAGGACAGACCGGGATGTGAATCCATTACCTCTTGGTCTATAGGCAAATATTCTTATGGCATATAAAGGCATTGGGATCCAATCATATATGGTCACTGAAGATGCTTGCAGAGATGCATTGTAATGTCATATGGACTGATGTATTAGAACCCCTCTTGTGATATATCACCCATCACCCTAAATGCATGTTAATACTGAATGTCAGGCCAGAATAAAACATTGCAGAATAAAACATCTTATTTCAGCACACCGACTGTCCTATGGTTTGCGTATTTTGGATTTGTCTGTAATTTACTGGCTTCTCATTTGTCCTCTCATCTCATCATTTGGGCTCTTCTGGTAACTCAATTCCTGTTTACTCCTTTGATGACAAGGTATTTGTCTGCCGAATTGGACTTCACTTCAGCGCCTGTTCTCTGTATGACAAACTCAATGCCCAGGACTGAGAATTAAAAATCTTTTTCTGTTCTCCATACCTAGCCAGACAATTACAGCCTGGCTTGAAGAGAAGCATTGTTCAGAAGAGTGTCCTCATTCCCAAAGCAATAAGGACACAGCAAAGAAACTACAGATTACATTCTTGGTGAGAGTACAGCAATACAAGAAGACACAGTCTTCAATTTCAGAATTAATTATTGTATTATACTGAGTGAGGGTTATTTATTATTTTTGAAAGTCATTCCTACCCACTACTCTACTGCTTCAAAACAGATCTATAAGTTGAAGGTATAAGGTATAAGATGTAAAGGTTGTAAGGTAGCACAGATGAATTGCTGAAAATATGCAACTGAATTATATTCTTATTGCAGGTAACAAAGCAACAATGAAGTAATACAATGAATATTTTAACAGCAGTGGCATGTTTACTAAATACAAGTCTCTTAGTGATCTCTAACTTAGTCTCCCGATGACAATCTCTAATTAGAATCTCTGAACTAATGTTGTATTCCCTCATACTTCCCCAGCAACAAATACTAGTTTGTGTGCTAATGACCAATCAAAGGTAACCAAATGGCAGCCAAACCATTTCCCAATTCATTCAGGAGACTGAACTGCAAGAACTAGAGAGAAGAAGTCTCGATCTTTAATGTTCAAGTAAAGTCAAAATCAGAGTAAACTTTGTCATCTCTGCTATATACCGTTCAAGTATACGGAAAGACAAGACGACATGGCCCTTGTTTTTACAGTGCAAAGAACAAATAAGGCACATAGAATAGGCAATATATAAATATAATATAAAATATAAACTTTAAACTAACAGTAGAAAGTGAGACAATTTGGTTAAATGTGGTATTCAACCTACAATTATGGTCTTAGAGTTGTCGTTTACACTGAATGTGTATAAGTTCTGTAACAGTTTCAATATGAAAAAAGTATACAGACAGTCTATTAAATGAAACTGCGTCTTTTATAAAGTCTGAGCTAAGTCGGATCTAGTATGTGCCGATATTGTAACAGCAGTGGAGAACTACAGCGTGTGCAATACTTTCTATAATTTGTGCAGATATCATCAGAGGGAGGGAGCTTTGCGGATTGGGGTCTAGTTGTGTTTACAGAAACCCAGCAAGATGTCTGTATACAGTATTTACTTGTAAGCTTTTGTTCATTTTCTAAAAATATTCATAAATATTTAACAGTCATAATTGTTTATTATACACTGGTCTCATGATCCAATTCAATTATGATTATCATGTCAGCAATGTGATATCAATTCAATGTGATGTCTCAATGCATCACGATGCATTCCATCAATATTTCTACATTACTTGTGATCCATGCAGATTGGGCATGGATCACAGATTGGACAGCCATAGTTACTCCCAGGATGTTCTTTTTACCTACAATATTTATGCTGTAGCCAGAAAACTAAGCAGTGTCATTATGATAAAATCCAGGGGTTTTCAACTGGTTCTGTCCCAGGGACCAGCATTAGTCTGTGGCTGTCCACTGTGTGTCCGTGTGTGGCAGAGGGGTTGTTTTTTAGATATTTGCATTAAATTCATTATTAATAAAGATGCCCAAACCATCAGGAAATATTCTGAAAAATGAATAAAATAAAAATAAACTTAGAAAGTGGTCTCAGTAGTGAAACTGGACTGCATGTCACACACCACCTGCATTTCCGTCACGGACTACCAGGGGTCACTGACCACCGGTTTAAAAAAACCCTGTGTAACTGATTATGGTTTGTCGTTGCATCGATGCAGAATTGTCCATTTCTGCATTGCGATACATCAATTATGTGATGAATTTGAACACCCTAAACATAGTCTTCAGTCTGGTTTCCGTTTTTATTTCCTATATTTTCATTGTTCTGATCTGAAATCAACAACATTCTTCCCTTTTAAAATCAACAGCAAGACATCATCACAGAAAGGTTTCAGTCGACTTATGATGTCATCAAGGTTTGCATTTCGTTTCCGACTATTTTCTGGTTCCCAAGTTTTGGGTTGGTGGTGGTCTAGTGGTAGGATACTCACCTAGGGATAAATATGTTGTACATTCAAATCCAGCTCCATCCTACTGACAAAACATGGTTTGGCCCCTGAGCAGGGAACTTAACCCCAAGTTAAGCTTCAGGGACACTGTTCCTGTAATGAGGAAAGGTCGCTCTGGATAATACTTTCTAGTAAATGCAGGAAATATAAACACAATATAAAAAATACACATAAAACATACAGTACATTACTAAGACAGTAACACAGTGCATAGGATGGTTAGGATTATATTGGTCTTATCACACTATGTCCTATCATGTCCATATACACTAGGAAAATAGTTTAAAATGATAAAAAAAACAACAAGATGGCTATGTGTGACTGCGTTAAACATCCATGGAAGAGAGCAGCAGCCTCCATCTGCATGTGTTCCATCAATATGCGACAGAGCTAATTGCATCATGCCACCAATAACAAATGTTACAGCCCCATTACATGCGCAGAGATATGACAAGTGCGTAAGTAGAGTGAATGCAGGCCTTCATCGCCCCGGGTGGAGAAAGATGCACTGTAATTATCTGCGGTTGATAACAGGGTGTCATATCCAACCCTCTGAGATGGATGCATCTCAGCATTTGAGGGAAGCACAGAGAGAGCGGCGCATCTGGTTCTGCCATCTCCATTAGATGGCCCCCTACTGGTGGCTGCCGGCCTTGTTAAGGATGGGAACAAAAGCAGGAAAGCCCAGTTTTTTTGCCATAGCTATCAATATTCAAAAAGTGGTGAATTAAGCGGGATGTTTCATGTTGAAAGGATAAGAATAATCTGATCAAAATCTGAAATGTAAGCAATAACAACCACCAAATTAAAATTGTTTAACTTGTTACCACTGAGACTTTTTGACAAGGATTAGACTTTAGTTTAAAATATTTTATCTTTCTAAATGTAAGATAACATTTTGTTCCCATAACATTTGTTTTGAATAACAGAATGCCCTTGGTCTCTTTTACACAGTCTGTATTGTAATTTTTTTATTGTCCAATGCCATCACCCTCCAACACCAAGTATGTTCCAATGCTCCAAATCAGAGCCTAGATTTGGCTGCCCTGGGGTCTGCAGCATTTCCAAATCTAGGGAATGACATTTTTGCCCCTATGGCAATGTGTTCCTTTCTAAAAGAAGTGGGAGGCTACGTTTGTCCAAGGACATCTATGTTGAACATCTCTGCTGTTAGATCAGATTGTCACAGGGATTCTAATAATAGTATTTGGTACTGCGGGGCAACATCTCAATTTCTATCACTGTACTGCCCCTAGAAATGTACTACAGAAGAGGTTACATTTCTATCAACAGCCGTCATCATAGATCCAACTTAAGATCATTCACACGAGAAAGCCTTTATTTAAAAGAGAAAGTCCCCTAAATCTTTTTTGGTTTGCAATCCCTACACCCAGAGGTGTTAAAAGTACACACATTCTTCATGCAAGTAGAAATATAGATACATGTTCAAAAAGACATAAAGCTCAAAAAGATTAAGTATTAACTTGACAACTTTGCTCAAGTTAAAGTGAAAGGACAGGCTCTAAAACATATTTAATGTATCAAAGTATAAACTACCATTGTGAAGGACAAAAGCACCATTTTAGAGCAAAGCTGACTGGACTCCATGTCCAAATGTTTTCTAGAGTGCAAGCAGAGAAAAATAAAGCGACGTGAATACATAAAGCTCCGTTGGCCATTACCATCATTATACATGATGATTGCCTCTGTCCTAAACACATCATACAAAAAATATTATAGTGCTGTAAAGGGCACTATACAAATGAACTGAACTGAACTAAGCTTCTTTTTTTCCACCGAGTTGCCGCCTGGTTTTAGTTTCTTTTTCTCCTTCACTATCGCTTTATTGTGTTTATCGTGTTGTGTGTCAAGTGCAAAGACTAATACATCAATGGTATTGTCTCTTCTGTCAACATATCCAGATTACTTAAAATACACATCAAATACAAATATTCCCTAAATTAGTTCTTAGAATGAATTGTTTAAAGAATAGTACTTTGGAATCGTACTGTATTTTCAATATTGTTTCTGACTTGTATGCAGTTGGATTTGCCCAAGTAAACTTTGCTCATGCCTAGGCCCAAGCCAATGTGTAGGTTTATTGAATATGTGCATATATTGTAGTCCTCACTGGCAATGGCCAAACATGTCTATTTTACAAACATTCTTCCTCTTTATCAGGGACAATAGGTTATAGGGATATTAAATCCATCTATGATCATCACAGAAAAGGCAATATATAGGCAAAATTCATATTTACATTCATATTTGCTACATTCATACATTTGCTGACAATAACCTTACTCTATGCTGTGGTGCCAGTGTGGCTTTGAGAAAAAGCATTGCGAGACAAAACAGCACTATCTATACCTGTTCTTTCGGCCCCTCAGCTCAACCCTGCTCACTTCATGCTGAGCTCACAGTCAGAATGCTTCATTCACCACCAGAGAGCCCCTTTTGTGGAGATCCCATCATTATTCCTGCCTCAAACGCAGACCTGATCCCCACCGAAAGCTAACCCGTCTGTGACGCTGTGCTTTGCTAATAATGGGCTTTAGCTTTGTCTGTCAATCAAGTATGTCAGACGTGGCCAAGCTTGTACCTGCATTAAGCCTGAACGAGCTCATCTGGGCCGAAGCCGTGGCCCCAGTTCATTTGGATTAAGCTGTATGACGATCGTTAGTGACAGCGGCGTGGGTCAAAAGGCCTCCCTGATAGAGATCTAAGCACTTCAAGCTGCTGGGGCGATAAGAGGGAGAACAATTATCATGAACTCAAGCAGCCAAGCCTTTCGTGGGCTGGTTACACAGTGTTGTTGCAGGTTCCAGTTAGTTCTCATATTGATTTCAAAGTGTTGCTCATTGTTTGCAACCAACTAAATGATCTGGGCTTTAAAAATAACTAAATGTTTCATGAATAGAAACATGGTGGATCTTTCAGATCTGCAGGAGTTTAGTTCAGCTTTTAGTGACCACAAGCTGAAACTAAAGGTGAAAACACTATAATGCTATGCAATGTTGAAATAATTTTTCTGATGAATGTTAGATCTGTTCCATCCATAGCCAAAAATTTACATTTTTTTCCACTGACTTCAGTTGATAAGCTTATGTCTTTACAATTAATTTTTTTGTAAAAGTTGCCTGGTTAACTGTTCATTTGCTTAGGTGCAGTGCTCTTCTCTCATTGGCCCTACCTCTGGCTTAAGATGAATTTAAGGTTTATTTAGCATTATCAAAGTTTGCCATGGAAATGATATCAGGATCATTGTTACCCTTGATGACTTCATGCGTGGACCAAAATGTTTCCGGGCTGATGTCTTGCTGTTGACTGTTGAGAAAACTTAGAATGTTGATTTTAGATCAGAACAAAGAAAACATAGGAATTAAAAATGGAAACTAGGCTGAGGACTTTTTGACTGAATCTATGTATAAAACACATGATTGCATACCAAGCCTTTGAATAGTTGTCCTTGTCTACTCTGTATTTTTGGTTATACATTTTTGCCTTGTCCCTAATGATATTTTTAGCTTGCCTATAGAATATTTTGCCTGATTATGAAACAGATCAGTTAGTCTTAGCTTTTGACCATCTGCCTAAACAGGTTTGCTGGTATTTGACCCTTTTGTATGTCAATGACTTGCATTTCCCTCACTTTAATAAAAGTTTGCCTGCAATCCACAGGCTACAACATTATGTAATACTTTCTGCTACTTTTTCTTATGTATTTTTAAATGTTTTTTGTATATAAATATTCAAATTTTATTTTTGCTAAGCAAAAATCAATGAACTCTGGGTATGAAAATGTGCTATGCCATTAGACTTGACTTTTCTTGCTTTTGCATAGCTTTAGTTGCAACATTAACTATAATAACCTATGAAAATAAAAGTAACAGCTGGGCTCGCAAACTTGGAGAAACAACAGTTCTGTACTTTAGTTCCTTATTCAAAAAGTCTAAAGGTACAGGTGAAGGTACATGAAATGTGCCAGGAAAGTAGGCAGCAAAGTAGTAAACTCAGCACATGGTGACAGTAAATTCGTGAGTGACATTTTTATATGCATCAGAATGTGCCGACTATCACATAACACCCTCCAGTGCAGTTCTCTTTATCACCTATAATGTAAGCAAGGCAGTTGGGGAAATGCTCTCTGGTCTGCTCAGTAGAAAGACGCACCTGTCTGCACCATGCTTCTCTCTAGAGGTGTTGTTCACTCCTAAAATAACATCACAAAAGATGGGAAGGGAAGAGAGAGAGAAGGTGGCAAATGAGCACACATTAAAACAGGTGGCTGTGGCAAGACTACATCTGCAGATAGAACAGAGACAGACTTGAAAACAAAATAACAGAACATCTGACTTCTGCTCACCTGATCCACTCAGAGAGAGAGAGAGAGAGAGAGAGAGTAAGAGGGAGAAATCTCTCAACCAGATGCTAGCATCTCATTTTCAATCCATTTATTCTTCAGCTGGAAAAGCCTGGCACTTGTTCACGCCGGAGCATTGAGTCATATTTCCCATGATTATAACGCTGTCTTAAGCAATCCAATCACTGAGCTCCATCACCAATCTACCATGGCTGAGGCTGCTGCTGCTGCAGTGCTCTGCCATTCATAATTAACTCACTCTTTGAAATTGTTTGTAGACTGAAATGAATTAAGTTGTTCTGGGCAGGTATGATCAAGGTAAGAGCAATTCATGTTTTCTATAAGCTTTTCAAATAGGGGAAAACAGAAAATATCTGAAGAACATGAAAGTGAAATTATTTGTCATAGCGAACACACCACAGCACAGCACACAATGCACCTCACTGCATTGCTCTGACTACCGTCCCATCGCTCTGACCCCCATCACCATGAAGTGCTTTGAGAGACTTATCATGGCACAAGTGAAAAGCAACCTAGACCCACTGCAGTTTGCCTAAACAGGTCAACTGAGGATGCCATATCCACTGCACTTCATCTTTCCGTCTCACACTTTGAAAATAAAGACTCTTATGTTAGATTGCTGTTCATAGACTTTAGTTCAGCATTCAACACCATCATTCTCCAAAGACTGTGTGTGAAACTGAGCGAGTTGGGACTGAGCACCTCACGCTGCAACTGGATACTGGATTTCCTGTCAGAGAGGTCTCAGTCCAGCTGAATCAGCGACAACATTTCCAGCACCATCAGACTGAGCACAGGAGTTCCTCAGGGCTGCATTCTCAATCCACTGCTGTTCGCACTCCTGACCCACGTCTGCACTGCCCTGCACAGCTCAAACCACATCATCAAATTCGCCGACAACATGACTGTGGTGGGGCCCATCAGCAACAACGATGAGTCGGTGTACAGAGATGAGGTTCAGCAGCTGGCTGCCTGGTGCAGTGAGAACAACCTGTCGCTGAATGTGGACAGAACCAAAGAAATGATTGTCGACTTCAGGAGAACTCGCTCCACCCACACACCACTCAGCATCCATGGTTCCACAGTAGAGACTGTAAAAAACACCAAGTTCCTGGGAGTTCACATCTCAGACGACCTCACCTGGACCACCAACACCACCACCATCACCAAAAAGGCCCAGCAGCATCTCCACTTCCTGAGACGGCTGAAGCAAGCCAACCTCCCAACTCCCACCCTCACCATATTCTACAGGGGCACCATAGAGAGTATCCTGACCAGCTGCATCTCCTTCTGGTTTGGTAACAGCACTGTTGCCAATCACAGACGGCTACAAAGGATTGTTAAAACAGCTGGCAACATCATCAGAGCGTCCCTCCCCCCGCTGCCAGACATCTTTTACAAACGCTGCATCAGGAGGGCCTCCTGCACCATGCTTGACCCCTCACATCATTCACATGGACTCTTTACACTCCTCCCATCTGGCAGACACTACCTCAGCATCAGGACTCGATCCACCAGAATGCGTGATTGCTTTTTCCCATAGCCATCAGACTCTTGAACACACTTCCTGTCCTCACACACACTCTCCACACACACCCGGACTGTGAACTGACTCTGTAATCTGCACTTTACACATCACCGTCGCTATGATACGGACAATCTCATTCATGTTGCACTGAAACTGTCTCTGAAAAGATGTTTAAGAATAATGTTTATATTTACAAACTGTACAGTATTACTGTTGGTACAACATTACCACAACTTTTGCACAATTTTTGCACAACCATTGAACATTGAATATATATATCACTCGTCACCTTTTAACTAACTGTATCTCCACAAATTACATTTACAGCATTTAGCCTACGCTCTTATCCAGAGCGACTTACATTTCCTAATTTCAGGGACAGATCCCCTGAGAGCAACTTAGGGTTAAGGGTCTTGCTCAGGGACCCAATGTTGGTAACACCAGAGGATAGATTCGAACCCACAACCTCTTGGTCCAAAGGCGAGTGTCCTACCACTGGGCCACCAACACCCAGTACAATACAATTATTGAAAAGTATTGCGCAGACTCTAGTTTTCCACTGCTGTTATAATATCTTCACAAACTTAAATGTTAGTCAGATTTTTTAAGAGATACTGTTTTATTAATAGACTGGATATAGAATTTTTCATATTGAAACTGTTACTAACCTCTTGCACATACAGTGTAAAAGTCAATTTCCACTTGTAGGTTAATACTGCATCTAAATAGTCTCTCTTTCTACTTCTACCTCTAGTTTAAAGTTTATATTTAATACTCCATTTCTAGTTTAAAATGTATATTTATATATTGTTTATTCTATATGCCCTATTTGTTCCTTGTTCCCTGTTTCTTGTTGCACTGTTAAAACTTGAGCCAAGTCGTCTCCTCTCTCTGTATATCTGTACAGCATATAGCAGGGATGACAAAGTTGACTTTGACTTTGACTTTAAAATGTGACTTCTACATTTAACCAATCCATGATGGAGCAGTGGGCAGCTGGAATGGGCAGCGCCTGGGGTGCAGTGTTTGGGGACAGTACCTTGCTCAGCTGTACCTTTACCGGTTCGGGATTCGAACCGGCAAACTTCTGATCGCGTTTTCCTAGCATATTCATATCTGTTTCTCAAAGACATTTCAAAACAAGCAAATCCTATTGCCCTGTACTTCAATCAACTCTAACAGACCACAATAAAAAAGGTCCATGAAAGAAAACAATTTAGAGACATTTGCTTAAACAGGACATTTTTACATCCCTCGTGTTGGTTTATTGCTGACTGGTGCCTCATATAAAATGAACTACAATCTAATGAATGTGATTATGCCTGTTAGCGGACATTAATTCAGATGAAAGTTCAACAAGATTTACAAATTGGACCCTAATGTCTGGAATGCAGACATATCACATTTGCATCAGGGTGTCAGCGGGGAGAAAAAATGCATTTCTGGTGAAAGAAAGTTGGAAAGATATGGTGGTTTTAATGAATGACTGAAAGTCTCTGAGGCAGTTTGCGAATCAGGGGCTTGAGCACTGGGGAATTGTCGATTGTTGGAGCTTTAAAGAAATGATAGTTTCATTTTAGGAGATGGAGAGGAAGAGAAATGTAATTATCTAGTGGAGATTGTGGGGGAGTTCTTTCTTCCCTTCACACTGTTCTGTAATGATTCCTTCTAGGCCTGCAGAAGTTTTGGAAGGGTAATAACAGTGCCATCAAAGGTGAGGGATTTTGCTCATAGTAGTAGAACTGCTGATGTCCTCTGAGCTTCATACATATATGCAGGTTCCTACTGAACATGCAGAGACATTTGATTCAGAATGGGTACAGAGTCTGGTGACATCTGGAGAAAATTTCTCCAGAATTATACATTTATTTTTGACTGAATGATTACATGTACTGCAAAGCCACTATTTAAATGTAAGAGATAAGTGCTCTTTTGGAACACATTCAAATATACAAATCATCTATTTATGCTCTTTACATGTACAAAATCATAGAGATATCAGGGAGAAACTTTGCCTCTATCAGGTATTGCTTAACACTTTTAATGCATTAACACAAATATCTTGATGCAATAGCACAAGTCAAGGAGTGGGTTATATAAAGCACCAAATAAATAATCTTCTCTAGAAGTTAGAGGTCTGAACCTCTACTGTTCTCACGATTCGATTTGATTATGATTGTTAGGTCAATGATTCAATTCAATACGATATCTCGATGCATTATGATGGATGCCATCAATTTTTCTACATTATTTCACATTGCACGCAGACATAGTTGCTACTGGGATGTTCTTTTTAACTTGAACATTTATAGCCAGACACTCACCAAGCAGTCATGATATAAGGCACTATCACTCAGACTAAGCAGTAGGAGGGAGGATTTTTGAATTACTTTTTGGATATTTGCATTAAATTCATTATTCAGAAAGAGGCCCACATCATCTAGAAATGTTTTGAGAAATGAAAAAAATGCATAATTTTTAAAAAGTGATTTCAGTAGTGAAAGTGAATTGCATGTCAAAAACCAACTGCAATGCCACTGCGAACCACCAGTTTAAAACCTCCCTTATTATAATCAATTATGGTCTGCTATTGCATCAATTCTCCACGTCTGCATTGCAATGCACTAATTATGTGATTAACTTCAACGCCCCTACTAGCAGTTGATGTGATAATAGCAGGAAAATGTGTGAGGATCTGATTGAATTTGACAGCGTTCAAATTGGGATGGCTAGATGACAGGATTTGTGGTGTTTCTTCTGGTATGAAGTGGTATGTACCTGCCAAAAGTGGCCTAAGTCATTCGATTAACTGGTGACAGGATTGTGGGTGATTAAAGCTCAATATTGCACTGGCGGAGCAAAAGCTAGTCCATCTGGTCTAGAACAACAGAAAAGCTACTGCTCCAAATTGCTGAAAAGCTTAATGTAGACTATTACAGAATTTTCCAAAATACACTGTGAATTGCAGTTTTCTGTTTTCAAGGAATGCACTGTCCACACTGCCACAGTGTCCACGCTGATGCCTATGCATACATGAAGGACACACTACTCTCTTAGATCATGTCGATGGCCATGTACATGTTACTCGAGAGATAGTAGCATAATGCACAATGGGAAGATGCTCTGGTCAATGTTCTATCAGGAAACCTGATAGAACATTACTTTGACAGGTAGCCCCTACAGTTGGGGAAATAATTATCTGATCCCCTGTTGATTTTGTAAGTTTGCCCACTTACAAAGAAATGGACGTTCTCTGCTTGTTATGGTAGATTTATTTTAATGAAACGAGACAGAATATCCACCAAAAATCCAGAAAAACACATTACATAAAAGTTATACATTAATTTGAATTTTATTGAGATAAATAAGTATTTGATCCCCAAGCAAAACACAACTTAGTACTTGGTGGAGCAACCTTTGTTGGCAAGCACAGCAGTAAGACATTTCTTGTAGTTGGTCACCAGGTTTGTACACATCTCAGGAGGGATTTTGTTCTACAGAAACTCCTGTATGTTTCTTGGCTGCCTCTTGGCAACTCGAAGCTTCAGCTCCCACCACAGATTTTTGATAGGATTAAGGTCTGGAGACTGACTAGGCCATTCCATAACATTAATGTGCTTCATCTTTAGCCACTCCATTGTTGCCTTGGCTGTATGTTTTGGGTCATTGTCATGCTGAAAGACCCATCCAGTGTTCTGGCTGAGGGAAGGAGGTTCTCATCCCAAATTTTATGGTACATGGCCCCATCCATTGGCCCCTCAATGCAGTGTAGTCATCCTGTACTTTTAGCTGAAAAACAGCCTCAAAGCATAATGTTTCGACCACTGTGCTTTACTGTAGAGATAGTGTGCTTTGTGTCATACTCAGTATTTCTTCTCCTTCAAACACGGCAGCTGGAGTTGATGCCATAGAGCGTGATTTTGGTCTCATCTGACCGCAGCACTTTCTCCCATGCCTTCTCTGAATCATCTAGATGTTCACTGGCAAACAAGATGGGCCTGTACATGTGCCTTCTTGAGCAGGGGGACCCTGCAGGCACTGCAAGACTTCAATCAATTACAGCGTCGTGTGTTACCAATGATATTCTAGGTGACTGTTGTCCCAGCTGCCTTCAGATCATTAACATGCTCCACCCGTGTATTTGTGGGCTGATCCCTCACCTTTCTCATGATCCTCCTCACCCCATGAGGCAAGATCTTGCATGGAGCTCTAGATCAAGGGCAACTGATAGTCATTCTATGTTCCTTCCATTTCCGAATAATCACACCAACAATTGTCACATTCTCACCAAGCTTCTTGTTGATTGTCTTGTAGCCCATTCCAGCTTTGTGCAGGTCTACAAACTTGTCCCTGGTGTCCTTTGAGAGCTCTTTAGTCTTGCCCATGGTGATGGAAAGGTTGTAATGGAAGAACCTGATTCTGTGGACAGGTGTGCATTATACTCATAACAACATGAGATCAGATGCATCTGTAATTGATTTATTGCAATCGGTGTGCCACACCCAACTTGTGGGAGCCAGAATTCAGGTTGGGTTGTAGGAGATCAAATCAATTTATAACTTTTATGTAGTGTGTTTTTTCTGGGATTTCTGGTTAGAGACTTTTCATTTCTTTGTAAGTGGGCAAACTTACAAAATCAGCAGGGGATCAAATAATTATTTCCCCCACTGTAGATGATCACTGATGCAGAACTATAAACAAGTCCTGTCTACGAAGGTCCCACCTTACAACTTTAGCAGGCTCTGCCGCTAATATATTGGTGCCACAAAACACAAGGCATTTTTGCTTGAAAGCGGGGGACAATATTAAGCAAGTTGGTTTAATGTTGTGACGGATTGGCATGTTTATGTTTTCATGTGTCACAAAATCCTCTGGGGTGTCCCCTGACTGCATCAGCAGAGTTGTACCTACTGGGGCAGTTGGTGGCATAATGGTAGGGTTTTCACTGCACGATCAGGTGATCAGAAGGTCACAGGTTTGAATCCGTGGCTGGTAAAGTTACCACTGAGGTACTCATGAGCAAGGTACTGTCCCCAAGCACTGCTCCCCGGGCGCTTGTTAGCTGCCCGCTGCTCCTTTACGGATTGGTTAAATGCAGAGGTCACGTTTTGTTGTGGTGCACTGTGTGCTGTGCTGTGGTGTGTTCACAATAACAAATAATCACTCACACTTGTTATGCTGCAGTTTGGGTGACTGCTGACCACGGTCCTGATGAGTAGAATTGCATTATGTCTTATTATGATTATTTCTGTTTCAAGGGTGTATTGAAGCAATCTTGCATAATCCTGTCAAGTAGAAGTTTCTAATTCAGATGTGTTGCTATGTAAAAGACTCTTTAAGTTCTTGCTTGTTTCAGTTGTATTTTCCTTCAGTCTTGTGAATTACATTCTGTTCTGCGATCAAGTCATTGTCTCAGTTAATCAAGAACATTTTAGAAATGAAAACTCTGAAGACAATATCTATGTATTATTCTTTTAATTACGGTTCATGTGTCTTATACTAGTTCGTCCATGGTTTTCGATGACTTAAAATGTTGATTCTTCGGCTCAGTGTTCTTGTCAGGTCTTGTTATGTACTTGACGGTTTTACACTGATCCTGGTCTTTCATTTATGTCTCTTACAACATTGAAAATACCTCAGAAAAATGATCTTTTTTGTGTTTTAATCTTAAATAGATTTCTTAATATTGTTTTGACAATTAAACATTTGCCTGTCTTAAAGACAGTCTTTGTTCTACCCCGAAATCCTGCTTTTGTGTATGAATAATATTGGATGAAACACACTAGTTTTCCAGCTAAATGAAAGCCTGTCTTTCTCTCTGCATGGCAATCACTCAAGCCTCTGGAGGATGGATTAAGAGGTGAAGAGGAGCTATACAAGGGGTTTTGAAGAACGTCCATCGTTTACTGAAAGTGACCTCCCAAGAAAACAGAGCTTTTCAGCAATGGCAGTCAAACAGAAACTGCGTATCGACTTCCCTTCAGAAGCATCCCCAACACTCTGAGCTGGGATTATGGATCGTGGATCGTGTGTTGTGTGCTTTCCTCAGCCATGCCAATGACCGACTTCAGAGCTTAGAGCTGTAAAATGAGCAGGGGAGATAAACAATTCTCTTTCTTATCATCACCATCTCACACTGCCCCTCTAAGCATAAATGTTTGGAGTGACTTGCTGCTATGTCTCACACCTGGGCCCTTAATGTAGCAGCCATTAGCTTCATTTCTGAAAACATTAAATGACGCTGTCCCCTGATGGCCTTAAAGCATTAATGACTTTCACCTAAAACACTGAATGACTGGACTACGGGCAATTGTTCTTTCCTCTCTGGAGGAAATCTTGGAGTCTTTCCTATTATACTCCTGTGCATTAGCGTCTTTACTCCTTTATCATGCTCATTAATCTATGAAGTGTACTTCTTTTAATTAATGTAAAACCTTCCACTGTAAGAAATACAAGTGGAGATGGAAGCCCAAAGATGTTGCAGCAAAAAAGAGATGTCAGCACACACTGGGATCGCATCATTACCAAAATCATTATCTCTCTCTTTCTCTAGTTCTCCCTTATGGCGTGGGTTGTCAAGGGAAACTATAAATAAATGATATCAAATACAATAGCGTATAACAGGTTTAATGACTTTGTCAAATGCTTTCCCCAGATATATCGCTGCTTTCTGGGTTGACTTCAGCTACCAATGTCAAAAAGGTCACCTTTCAGCATAAATGTTTTATGGCTTATTCTGCAGAACAAAACAGAGAACATCTAATTAAACCACATCCAGCTATCAACAATGTCATATGTTGAATGAAATTATGGAAAAATGTGCAAAAGATTCCGGTGTATATTACAGATTCTTGAAAGAGTAAAGAGAGACATAATTCAATGTTTAATTCTGATATAAGCTTAGTTTTTCATAAAGTATAAGACATAGACCTACATTACCACATTAAGAGTGACAACTATTTTAACTGCCTCAAATAAAACACTGACAAATGTGGTGTATGTTTTCCTGGCCAACAAAATGCCAACTAAATGTTAATGCTATTAGGTTCTCTCTCTCTCTCCCTCTATCTCTTTTACCCTTACCATTGTTCTGTGCCAAATAGTCATGAGGGTTAAAGAGAAATTTGTTGCACCATACAAAGATCAGATCCTAACATATGCATAGGTCGAAATTCAGATAAATGGCATGCACATGCGGTTAGATTTCATAAAATTACTGAATAATTCTATAGCTGTCCAATCATTCATTCATTTATTATCTGAAATGCTTAATCTCTATTGGGGTCACGGGGACCGGAGCCAATCCCAGAAACTATGTGCGCAAGGCGGGGACCAACCCTAGGCAGGAACCAACACACCGCAGGGCACACACGCTTACAATCACAGTCTCATTCACCCCTTATGGGGCCAATTTAGGGTCGCCAGTTAACCTATATTGCATACTTTTGGACTGTTGGAGGAACCCACACAAACACGAGGAGAGCATGCAAACTCCACACAGAAAGGCCCTCCAACCGACCTGGGAATCAAACCCTGGACCATCTTGCTGTGAGACGGCAGCGCTAACCACTGAGCTACAGTGCCGCCCCATATACTGTAGCTTTACAGTATGTTTAATTATAAATAATAGAATATATTTACTTATATAATAATTTTAATACATGCTACAGAAAATTAAAAATTAGTTTTTAAAAATCTTAAAATTCAAGTTTTAATGCTATAACATTTAATTCATTCATTGCTTCATATGTTCATTTAATTATTTTTAACAACTTACTTTTGATAGCTCTTCTAAAAAAATGTTAAAGAACACTTATGTTTTGCTGAGCAGTAAGCCACATTTCACCTATTTGATTTCCCATTTTCTTTTTCTGCAAGCGTGTACCAATGCCGAACAAGCTACTTTGATTAGTGAAGCATAAATTCCTTCACCTTGAGTGACAAATTCTCAACAGCCCAAGAAATTATGATATATCCTTTTGCGAAGGTTACTTAGTCTTAGAAAAGGATTCAAAGTGACAAGGCAAACCACCCATGGCTTTTAATCACAGCTTTTTCTTGTGAAGCAAAGAGAGAAGGACAGGACAGGGAGAGACATAAGAGGGACAAAAGAAGAGTAAGTCTTTCCTCAGACTGCCATACAAAGAGGATGAGAGCGACAAAGCGAGAAGTCGAATTGAGGGAAAACAAAAAAGGGAAAGAATGAAATGGCCTGATAGAAATAGAAAGCATCTTGGAGGATAGGCGCAGGCAGATGTGCGTTTTTAAAACCACAGCAGGAGAATCAGAACCACAAGCTGTTCTTCTCTCACATGAACAGTCTCATCCTGTACACACAGCCAGAGACTGAGACGGCAGTAGCAGCAGGAGGACTGGGGCTCAAGGATGCGGCAAAAATACTTGGAGGGAACCGTTGCATATGCCAGTGCAAACGCACGCATTCGCTCTCGTCACAAATGTGCAAACTGATCCATCTAAAGTATGGAACAAAACCCTCAAAAATAGTTTTGAGCTGTGAGCTGTATAGTTACACACACAGTTTGCCCCTGACTAAAAACAATTGAGTTTGCTACTATTGCGTTCAAGCGAAAATTACAATTTTGTGCGCTTGTTCAGAGGTTTTAGTTTCTTCCACCATTGACGATTAAAAGCAAGCAAAAGCATCAGGAGATGTGCAAGATGTATACATTGGTTGCAGCTTTTATATGAGAATGCAGTATTGCAGCATTTACTTCAGACTTTTATACGACTGAATTATGATTTAATGCACCTTTTAAAATTAAAATGAGGAAGAGCCCTTGGCCCTTGAAGGCCAAATTTGTTTATGTGAAAAGAAAGAAACACACTTGTTTAGGTTTTAAGTGGACTCTGATGATGATCTCCTAATGCAAATTATAAGATTATAGATTCAAATAAGAACATAGAGTTATAAGACTAAGTGTTTTTCCCTGAAGACCTACGATAAACACGTTATAGCTTAGAAACGCTGCTATAATGGTTAACTTCAAAGCACTGTATAATCCGATATAGTTCTTCAATATACACAAGGGCAGATTGAAGGAAGGAAGGAAGGGGGCCTTTGTTGGGGTGAAAAACCCATTTGGAGAAGACATTTACAGCTTTGTCGCTTAAAGTTTTCTCTGAACTACCTGCAATAAACATGTAATGGTGCATTAACACAGCTGTAATACCCAACTTTATGATGCTTTATAGCACAGTTCTTTATAATCGGATATACTATAGTTAAAAATCAATTTCTCAGATCTAGACAGAAAAAGATGGACAGAAAGGACAAAGAAAGAAAGGAAAGGGATGTGAGAAAGGAAGGAAAGAAGGACACATTTTTATTTCCAGCATTTAGTAGACACTCTTATCAAGAGGGACTTCCATTTTCCTAATTTCAGGGACAGTCTTGGGGCTAAGGGTCTTGCTCAGGGATCCAGTGGTAGTAGTGCTGGAGAATTTGGACCTACGACCTCTTGGTCCAGAGGCATGTAACCATAGACCACCGCCACACCCTCCAAAAAGATGTAATATCTCAGTAACAGTGCTGTAAGTTATAAAACTGCTTATAAAGCTACAGTTATAAAACTGATCTACCACACAGCTCATTATTTTCAGATATAGTTCCCCAAATACACTTGCAAATACAGATTATGTCTGTAACACCGACAGTACGATATGGATGATCATTGCAGGTTTTCATGCCATAACAGTTCACATATTGACCTGAAGTTTGTAGAAGGTTACTTATGCTGCTAATGGTTCCACAATGACTTAAAGTTAAAGTCTCTTGCTGTTTGGTTATTTGAATTAAGCTGAGCATAACTCAAGCTGTCACCATGCTAAACCAAATCCATGTTCTCTGTCTTGCCGTTACACTCAAATCACACATTATGTCAAACTGGTTATAAGAACGTGATATCTGCAAAGACTACTACTAGTTGGTTGGTCTGAATCCAAGGTTTTTCTCAGTGGTCCCAGATCTGAACAATTCATACTTATTTTTGATTCAATCAGCCCAGGCTCTGGCAGAAGTTAATAAACGAGGCAGACGCCATTTGTAAATCAGCCTCAGACTCGCCCACCCCCTGCGGAGTTGTGCCCGCACAACCTCGACAGATGCTGGTAGCTCTGGCTCAGCAAGATAACGAGCGCAGGACGACGTCGCCAGCGTCGAGCAGCAGCCATCCAGGCCTTCGCGCAGACCTGAGCGCTCAAAGTGATATTGATAGAGCTCGATGCCACCATTTAGTGGTTCACTGAGCGAATATGAAAATAAATATGGCCTTTTGTTAACACACGCCTCTCATTAATTTCCCGTAAGGGAGTGGGCTGGCTGGCATTAACCGGGGGCCGCGGCGGGCAGACACCTGCCGGCTGTCTGCGTTAAACCCCATTTGTACTCCTGTGACAGCATGCCTGGTGTGGTAGCCACGAAACCAGTCTGATTTGTTTGGAAGAGAGAAAATTGCACGAGCCCTTGCCAAAGCAGTGTAGTGTGATCATAATGTGTGCAACGCAGAACTGGGATTTGGTTCTTTTTTTAATGAGCATTCTGGCACAGCTTCTAGATTTTTTGATTGCGTTAGTTGTGTTATGGAGGCATAGTGATTATGTGATACCAAACTTACAAAGAAAACAAACTAGTTGGTTGGTCTGAATCCAAGGTGTTCTCAGTGGCTAAAAAGGACAAATACAAGCCAACTAATCACCAATCAGAGCATGGGCCTCCTCCCATCAAAGAGTCATTTACATTAAAATGTTCTCCAACATTATCTTAATGTTTTGTGTAGCTTGCATGACATCATAGTTTTTGTATGAGGCTCCAAAAGCACAATTTTTTAAAACTTTTCTGTATTCACGGTTTTGGAAAAATCAACTTCGGAGCCGAGATCCCAGGATCCCACTTCTGTGTTTCTTGATTCCTGTAATATGTTCTTCCCCTTGTTTAAACCCTGCCAGTCTGACCTATGATTGTTCATTCCTTGCTTGCTTATATCCACGTGTATTTGCCTGCTATTATTTTACGCTTGCTAACTAAAGAGTATAACCCAAGTTGTCTACTTTATTCTGTTTATTGTATATGTATTAAATAATGTCTTAGGGCCTATTTATAATATGAGAGCTTGTGTTCTTCTACTTAGAAAAGAAACATTAGTCATTATAAATGATTATGTATTTCTGTTAACTGCTTGTTCTTCTCATACGCAAAACACAAATTTATCTCCACTGAATTTGAACCTACAACCTCTTGGTAGGCCTTACCACTATGCCACCACTACCACCACCATTACTCCTACATGTGAAGGTGACTTTACAAAGTCTTTATTATAGACAGGAGCAATAAAGGATATCTTATGAAGTAACATAGCCCTATTTTCCTTTCATTTTTGAGAAGAAGATTTTGACATCTCAGTTATTCTCTAATACAATCTCATCTGATTTTGGTTAGAAAATAAGTACAATTAAGTATTATATGTAAAAGAACAAGGAAACATACTAGATGGTTGCTTGTAGCCATCACAATGCAATCGTTAGTTTATAAATTGTACAAAATGATCATTTCCATTTTCATTTGATTAATAACAACACACCAGTATTAACCGTGTCAACTACTTGAACCATCAGCCCTAACTATAGAACAAGGATGAGTCTAAACTCCTAATCTAACATTATTTGAGGTATTTCTGTGTAAAAAGTTCCAGCAAGGTCAGTAGTCCGTGGTGTCCACGTGGGAATAATATGTCAAGGATAGAAAACAAGAGCACACAAACAAACACACACACACACCCATGCATGCAATTAATTAATCAATCGGGAAGGTAAATGGGTTGTGCTAATGAGCAGTGCAGAGCCAAAGTGTGTGTGTGTGTGCCTGTTGGTATTGTACATGTGTGTATGTGGCCTCATTACTATGCTATGGATGGGCCACAGGTCACATGAAGACACATAATGAGTCTTCCATGGCATATAGTACTTTTTGTTCACTCTCAATCCCCAAATTATGTGTTTTTTCTCAAGATAGCTTTCCCTTCTCAAGGACTGGCTGATAAATTATGAACTGCTTGACAAACACAATGACCTACCTGAGAAGTAATGATGGCATTCAAGCATTATCAAATAATGAAATGATTTAATGCATTTTAAAAACCCATTTAGATATCTGTGTACACGGCAGAGTATCTATTGACCAGAAATAAACCCATTTACAAAAGCTTTTATAAAGGAGAGTAGCATCTACACCATGAAATTAGCAATCAAATCATTTTCATGCAGGCCAGATCAATTCAATATTTCACTCAACAAATAAACTGACTAAATAGGTCCAAATTAAAGCATTATTACTTTCACTTTAAACCATAAATCAGATCATGCACAGAAATCATTCTCAAAAGGACCATATCCACAAGGGCAAAAGACATTAAAAAGGTTGCAATATGCTGGCCAATCCATATTTTCTCACTGTGTTCCATAATGAATGTTTATCTGCATTCAGAGAATTAAGTACACACCATGTCATACATTTTTGCTTTTCAATAAAATTATCTCTCTTCTCTCTTTACTCTCACAACAATGTGCAGTCAACAAATCAGTCACTGAGGGCAGATTTTTTTTCTTTTCAGTGATTGAATGACTCAGTGACTGATTTGTGAGAACAGAGAATGCAGATCACTTCAACAAACTGCAAACTTAACTCAAATGTTTTTGTAATTTGACATTTCATTTGACAAGGAAAATTATTTTGAAGTATTTTAATGCCAATTCAGATGCCGATATCTTTGGGAAATATATATTTGACAAGTTGTGTCCTGACTTTTAAACGGTACTGCATAATTCACATGAGCACTCACTCCAAATGCAAATCTTGCAAATGCAAATCTTCCTACTTCCCATACGTCCCCTAGTTCTGAGAATCTGAAACCTGGGCTGTGGCGAAGCCTGGGCATTGCCCCAAGACAGCAGCCTGCCAAGTTCCCCCCAGCCCTGGCTGAACTCCCAACTGCGCTGGGACCTGCCACTTGGCTGTCTTTAAAGGTTATCTTCTCTGATCAGTCTTGGGCCGGTCTACCCCCGGAGTGGCAGTCGGGCCCTCCACAGGTGAGGGAGAGTAGGATGAGGCTGTTGAGGACACGTCAGGACTTCACCACTCCAGGATGGGCTTAGGAGATAGCAGAGCATTCAATATGGAAATCAGTCCATGCCCTTTTGCCATTTTAGCCATGCCAACGAACTCATTCGAGGCTTTGATATAGGACTGCGCTGCATACATAATATATACTAGATCAGGAGAAGCAGCCCTGGCCCTAGAGGGCCGGTGTCCGGCAAGTTTCTCCAACCTCATGAGTCAGTCATGGCACATATTTACCATGTCAAAGACCAAGTAGGAGCAAAAGCATTGGGTAGGAGATAGGGCAAAAACAATACCACCTGCACCTAAAAACCTCTGTGTCTGCCCGGTAATTGGTTGTGATATCAGTTGATGGTAGATGAGTTGTTGACTGGCCTGTGGTATACTGCATGAGAATTCTTCATCTCCATTAACCATGACAGGAGACAATACTGAATAGTTTTAGTCTACAGAGTGGTCAACATAGTGCTGATATTTTGGTCAAGAGATTGAACTGATGTTCTGACTTTCCAAAGTTAATTCTCCATTTCTGGCTCTTAATTTCACATTTGATATTTATAACATTAATCAGATTCTCTTTCACCAAGGGAATATGCATTACAGGGACAGTCAAAGGGAATTTTGCTTAAAGGGACAGTCTTGCTGAAACAACTTGGGTTTAAAGATCTTTCTAATGAGTCCGGTGTTAGAGTTAGGACAGAGCCAGAGAACCTCAGATCCCACAACCTCTTGACTTGTAACCAACTATCCTACCACTATACCACCACTACCCCAGGTTTATCTGTTGCTTCAGGGTCTGGGCTAAATTTCCCACAATGATAGTTTCAACTATACTCCACCCAACCCAATCATCTCCTTTCTTTAACTAACGAACCCGCTCTGGTCCAATCTTCACTAAAGTGTTGAAAATGGTGGGTTCAAATTTCCTTTAGCTGAAACCACTCAGCCTTCTATCACATACCGGACCTGGATACATGACAATTTAGGAAAAATGTTGTTTAGAATAACTCCTCACAATTCCAGGTAGAATATCACCACTTTGCTGCGAGGGGCTATGCGTATGTATCAACTCCTACAGAAGAACTCATTTCCATTTGTATTTCTTAGTAGAAGGGGATTCATGATTCCATTAACTTTACTAAGTAAAGAACACTGTCCTTACCGAACCTGTGTTTGCATTCACTATTGTTATGAGTTTTTCTTTGTATACTGCTTTTTGATCATGTGTATTGCCTTGTTACTTGTCTATTTTTTCTGCTTTGTCTGCTTTTTCACATCACATCTATGCCTCGCTTTTGATATTGCTGAGAAACTCGCTGTTTCTTAATGTTATGTGAGTTCTTTTTTTCTTTGTTGAGCTCACTTTTTATTAACTCTCTTGAATGTGAATCTGTCTCTCTAAAATCATAAGACTCCAAAACTGTCCAAGTTATCCACCAGGATGCGTGATAGCTTTTTCCCACAAGCCATCAGACTCTTGAACACACTTCCTGCCCTCACACTTCCCCCCCACACACACACCCGGACTGTGAACTAACTGACTCTGTTGCACCTCTGCACTTTACACATCACCGTCGCTGTGATGCACATGCTGCTATACGGATTATCTCATTCATGTTGCACTGAAACTGTCTCAGGAAAGATGTAGCTCCTCTTTAAATGACTGTTGCTACATCACTGCTATAATAATTTTGCACTGCCCTACTTATTTGTACAACCATTGGACACTGAATGTATGTATCACTGGTCTCTTTCTAACTAACTGTTTCTACACAGGTTATTGAAAAATACTGCACAGACCCTGGTTCTCCACTACTGTTAAAACATCTGCAAAACTTAAATGTTAGTCATACTTTTTAAGAATACTGTTTTATTAGAAGAATGGATATAGAATTTCTTATATTGAAACTGTCTCTAACCTTCTGCACATCCAGTGTAAAAGTCAACTTCCACTTCTGTAGGTAATAGTGCATCCAAACTGTCTCTCCTCTACTTCTATTTCTAGTTCCAGTTTAAAGTTATATTTAATATTCCATTCCTAGTTTAAAATGTATATTTTGTATTCTATTTATATATTGTTTATTCTGTGTAAATTATTTGTTCTCTGTTCTTTATTTCCTATTGCACTGCAAAAACTGGAGCCACATTGTCTTGTCTCTCTATATATCTGTACAGTATATAGCAGAGATGACAAAATTTACTTTGACTTTGAAATCATGCCGGCTTGAATGAGAAAAAAAAACACATGAATCCCAAAGTACCACTGAATTCTGAGCTGTAACTTTTAACAGTATGAGTTTGTCAACCTGCCTGTGAAGGAGGTGGGGATATAAACGAATTCAAAGATTAAAACCTAATAAAGGTCTAGTCCAGACCTACTGATGATACATTACATAATCGTCAAACATTGTTTCACAAAAAGTGTAAGGCATAGGGGACAATGTTGATTTAGAACAGATGGTACCCACTCCTGGCATTGCCTTACATAGGGCTGTGGAGTAACAAGTGGGCCTCAGCACCAGCTCCTTGTCATTGCTAAAGAACTAGTCATCAATTACTAATAGGAATGCATTACCCTAATGGCAGAGATGTCAAAGAAAGTGCATTAGCCTGCTGCTGATATGCCCATCTCTGTGAAGGGGTATGTTCGGGGACGGGCTGAGTCTCTCCCAGCCTCACTTTTTCCCTCCTTGTGGCCATTAACATTTAACAGGATACAGCAAGCCTGTGTCAGCCATCCAAAGAGGGCATCTATCGTGCTCTGTTCCCCCTTTACACTTTCCGTCTGAACCAACCGACCTCAATCTAAAAGGGACGACAGTTGGGACGGAAGAACTTCATGAAGCAATGTGCAAGCTAGCAAAAAAATGTAAGTATTTTTGTTATAACATCGATTCTGTAGTGAACTGAACATTCAAATGCATTTTTTAATTTCAGCTAAATGTGCTCTACGACAACTTTATACCCATGTTTTGGGATGTGGATAACAATGAGTACTGTTGGATGTGAAACAAGACCATGAAAGGCGTTCTCATGCTCCCACTGACAGATTGCAATGGGAACGTTGGCTGCCATATTAAAAGGCCGCCAGTCTAAGGGGAGCAATGACTGTGTTGTCTCATTAGCTAGAGAAGCCGCCGACCGTGCAGCGACTCATTATAACTTAGAGCCATAATAGTGCACAGTACAACTTAATCAAATGCTACAAATCCAATAGTCCAATTAAATACTTGAGGCAATTGATTTACACATTTCTAGGCTGAAATCAATATTTTGGTGCTAAATACGAATAAATGCAGTTCGACAGACGCATAAAGCAATGAGTTAATTTGCCCGCAGCAAATGCTTTCAGCCTGTTTCTGTTTGCCATCTTATTGAAATTACGAGAGGCCAAACAAAGCAGGCCTAATGGAATTTGGCAGAGAGTCCCACGTTTTCAAGTGCGGGCAGGCAATTATTTTAAATGGCTAAATGTCTTTGTCACATAATCACACAGAGTCTTAAAATCATTTGCACACAAATGCAGGAAGTACATATAATTTTTAAGCTGTTTGGCGCTGTTTTGAGTGGCTAGATTTAAGAGATTAGATTAGTCTACAATTCACACAAAGAGAAAGAAAGTGCGAGAGAAAGAGAGAGAGCATGACATGTTTGGCCTTCACTGTCTGTCTCCCTGCTTGATGTGAAATGGATGTAACAGTGAGCAACATTTCCAATCACAGAAAACAAACAGGCTAAGGTGCCATGGTGTGAGAGAGCCAGTGTCACGCTGCTCAACACACTGTCAAAGCTCCAGCAGCCACCTGAGAAGTGTGTGTGTGTGTTGTGTGTGTGTGTGAGACACAGAGAGGGAGGAGGTGGTTATACCAATGGTGCCTCATGACAACTGTTGAGGTGTAACATTGTACAAGCTGAGATCTAGTGAGTGCCTGAGCACAATTACCATAGAGTGTAATCATGATGCATGGTATGTTTTTGGAGTTGACACACTTACACACACTCTGATGAAAGGGGTGGACTGAACCTTCTCCTAGCGTAGCGATGTCAGGCCTCAGTGACTACACACTCAATACCCCAACACTCTCTCACATACACACACAAGCTAATTTCACCCCTATGTATAATAACACCATTTATCAAACTGACTAAGATTAGTGACTTCACCGCTCGCACCCTGTTTATAATAATTAAATCAATGTTTGTGTTACTCGGCTTTGCTCAGGAGGGGGAAAGGGAGGGTAGGCACTTACCTTCTCAAACATTTCTGACTTACCCCTACTCCCAAAAAAGAAAAAACGTCAAGATGATACTTAAAATTTCTATTCTATAAGAATTCTTTATCAATAGTGTTCTTATCTGTTTATTATTAAGAATGATTATTTATATAACCATAAAATATAGACATGTAACAATATTTCACATGTGAATAACACAACAAACAACACAAAACATGCAGGAATCAAGGCCTAAAATAAAACAATGGAAAATAATCTCACACAGTAACAAAAATAGCATTGTTCTTTACAACAATATTTCTAAGCATGATGACAAAAGGTAAAACATGTTGCTTATGATTTAAAGCTCATTGCAAAGCAGTTTAAAGCAGCTCTTTGCTGGTGGCTTAGACCTTTAGGCACTTGGAGCATACCACATCCAGTATTTTCAAGAAAATAACATCTGCATGCAAAAATGTTCCACTGCTCTGACTCTCCTGACTGAGAAAAATTTGCACTTCCAAGTCAAGTGTAGGACCAGTGTTGGGAAGGTTACTTTTGAAATGTATTCCACTACAGATCACAGAATACATGCCCCAAAATGTAGTTTGTAACGTATTCCGTTAAGTTACTCAATGTGAGTAACGTATTCTGAATACTTTGGATTACTTAATATACCGTCATGCAAAAACGGCGAAATGTGTCGTATTTTTCATAAAGCTTTGAAATAAATATTATAAATAAATATTATACTGGCTAGTGTAATGGATTATTGTTTAAGGCCATGCTGTACTTACTGAAATCATGACTAAAATTCAAGTATCTATTCTGGTAGGAAGTAGCATTTTGTATTATACATAAACATATGTTATAGCAAACAACACATTTCACATGTTTAGGGTCATTAAAAATGTCACTGTTTGAGAAAACATTAAACTGAATCTAGAGAGGCCTGTTATGAACAACACTCACTAATAAAATCCTTTGCACACTAATGTCACTTGAAGAAATAAAAATATGCCTGGATCTAAAATCTAAAATATGATAACCTAAAAATAATATCTCAGCACTAAACCTCCTCAAACAAATGTAAAGGGAGGTTTTTGCAACAGATCACCTCCCAGGAAATGCACCCCCTTCTAACTCTGCATATGATGCTGTTACATTCATAATACTCGCACCAGTTACACATCATGGGCTGACAAGAATAACATCCAAAATTTGTTTGGACTGAACACCTTGAAAAGAAGTTACTGGGGGGTGCTTTTTATGGCAGAGCTCCCTGCCAGCAAATGCACCCCCGTCTAACTCTGCATATGATGCTGTTACATTCAACATTCAACAATACAAACGTTATTGTTTACAAGTTTGTGTAAGGTTTTTTATTTTTAAGAATATGAGTAATTTTGCCCTCATCTTATTGGCATTAACAGAGTGTAGGAACGAATTGAACGTTAATGTTTATGGGCGGTAGTTGGTATAAAGGCAGAAGTCGTCAAATCGGGGGTGCTTCTCGCGGCAATGCATGGAATTACCAAAATTAGAGAGGGGATAGCCTAACATATGAAACAGGAAAAGACCACTGTGTAATCCATTTATTTCAACAAAGTAACTGTATTCTAATTACCACCTATTTAAACGGTAACTGTAACGGAATACAGTTACTCATATTTTGTATTCTAAATACGTAACGCCGGTACATGTATTCCGTTACTCCCCAACACTGTGTAGGACTAATGTTTTCATTGAAAATTACCAGCAAAGTTGCATATCAAGTGTTTTTGTCATCATTAATTCTGCCCAGTTTCACCTTTTTTGTATTGTGAGCTGGTGTTTAAAGTTGGTGATTATTTGTAATTGAACCCATCACAGCACATAGTGTACCACGATGAAATGCAACCTCTGCTTTTGACCCATATCTAGGCAGTGGGCAGCTGTTGTGCAGTGGCAGGGGAGCAATGCTTGGGACAGTACCTTGCTAATGAGTACCTCAGTGATACCTTGACCAGTCCAGGATGTTTATTGTTTACGATTGTTGTACTGTTGTACTGTCTGTGACTTATATTTCCTAATTACAGGGACATTCTCTTGGGCCTGGGGTTACGGATCTTGCTCAGGGGCTCCATGGTGGTATTTTGAAGGACAGTTTTGTCAGCAAGCATCCTATCAGTGAGCCAACACTGTTTTCCACTGCTGCTAAGCTGTCCTTGTGTCAAAAATGTAAAACAAAGGTGAAGACACATGCGTGTAAGCAAACATAACTACAGCCTCATCCTGAGAAGAACATTATTTTTCTAATTGAGAAAGTCATTCAATCAAGCCAGAAATCTATCTGAAAGTCGTCTAAACTCATCTCAAATTGACAAGTACCACACAAAGCAAGCCATGCATACAAGTCAGCACCAGCTTTGAAAGTATGTTTAGTCTGTTTTCCCTTCCAGTCTCCTGGAAGTTATGATGCAGGTGTATTGATTCAGTCCTTAGTGACTCACATTGATTTTATGCTATAGTGACTCATAAAGATATGACATGCACACACCTCTATAGACGCAAGACACAGTCAAGCCAAGGACAAGTACAGAACTTTGCGGTTTGACCACAGTGCATTAGTAAAGGACTTAACTCTGGAGTGGGTATGTATTTTCAGGATTTATACATTGCAGGTTATGCAACACCTCTCCACAAAACCATATTTAGGTTTAAGACGGCCCTTCAGTGACCTGAACAAGAAACACTATGGAAATTTAGCTTCTCTAAAATGCACAAGGCCTGTCTCAGTCCAAGGGAGTTCCTCAAAATATGTTCTATTTCACAGAATTTAGAATTATCTGGGCTTTATATTTGCAGTTACAGTCCTTTATTCATTGAAATCAATTTTTACCAAGGTCAGTACAAGTTAATGAACAATAAACAATTAAATCTCCAAAAACTTAATTAACCCCCAAATTGGCAATTAGTGAGTAGCAAATTGTTTCACTTCCTCATATAATTTGCCCATAAACAGAATGCATCGGTAAAAATATTTCAGAGCAACTATTGGTGAATTCATCATTGTGAGTCATTATTTGTGCTTGTTTATGAGTCAGTTTTGGATTTGTGCAGTCTAATTTCTAAAGCAGTGGTGAATTTGTAAAAATGTTTGTAAGAACACAACATATAAGGCATCTTGGTACGTCATAGCTCATGTAAGCGTGTTGTAATATCAGTTAAGATTTCACACAGATGTTTCAACCAAGAGCCCTCTTCAGGTAGTAGATGCATCTACTTGTGCCCATTACCTTGGTCATCAAGAGTGTCAGAAAAGCTCTTAGAAAGACATATACACTCACATGAAAACAGTGTAACCTTCCTCCATATAAAGTATCCCATCCAACAGAAAAGCAGCTCTCATCCTGGAGCACAGTGTACCAGAATTCTCATATAATTTATAGCATCCTTGATCTTTCAAAATGACAGAAACTAAAACTGTGAAAATATTCAGTATTACCTTTGCCCTCCCTCTCTCTAGTCTCTGGTTTTGATAGCTATGAGTACATTTTAATTAGAATCTTAGTGTTGTGTATTAAGGGCAGAACTCACAACTCTATACTGCTGTATCTGAATCTTCTACAGTATTTACTTTGTAAAATAGACACACTTTTAATCACTTTTGCATTAATTCTTTTATATACCATAGTCTACCTTTTGTTGAACATTGAAAGTCAACAAATGAGTCCAGGATAGTTTTATACCTGATCAAGATAATTTTGATACAGGTTTTCACAATATGATTTAAATGGTTTGCTCAGTTGACTTGGCACCAAAAATAACTCAAAGTTGTCAAAAGTCTATTTCACTTCACATTTTAGCCAGCGAAGGAAGCTGAGTTCTCTTCTCACTACGTTCTGACATTGAACTACATTGTATGGTGAAATGTGAATTTGTGATATTCTCACCACATCTAGGCAGCGGATTCATTTTAATCTCAAAAATTCATTTTAATGACAAAATTCAAGCTGCCAGCACATGGCAATACATATTTCAGTGCATTTCATGACATGGCTAGCTAAAGTGCAAATACCAACTAAAAGGCTATCATGCTAATATTGCCATTGTTTACAACCAACAAATTTTGGTGACATTACCTTAAAGATCAAAATGGAGGTGATTCTTCATAGGCCAGTTTACCGTGGTGGCCAACTAAATCCATCTTTTCACAGATTCTTTACCAGGTGATTGTACTTGCAGATATATAATCCCTCCACTAAATATATAACAGGGCATCTGGTGTGTGATTCATTCAATCACAACGAGCTGCATTTCATATCCACCCGCACTGCCACTGGAGCAGTTACCCCAGCTGCACAACACAGGGGCACTGGGTTTATCTCTCAGTTCAGGCGGGTGGGAGTGTGTGAGCACTGAAGAAGAAGTGCTGCAGTGCCTTCCATGCCGCAGAATGGCGATGAGAACACATACAGAACAGATGATAAACAGGAAGACGGTCTGCGAAGATCAGACGCGCAAAGAAAAGATCAACATCGCACACTGCCTTTACTGCACTGCCTCCATAAATCAGTCACTATCGAATCAGTCTTTCTCTCTCACACATTCACTCACACACACACACACACGCGCACACACACACACACACACACACACACTGTCTGACGTTGATGCATGATATGCATGCCAGGTCCTTATTATAGCTGTTTTTGAAGATTTCAAGAGTATTAAAAGATTTCTCTTTTGTAAATCCACATGTTGTCAGAAATGAAGCATCACTGACCTTATTTTGGTCAGTCACACACACACTCTCTAAAATGAAGAAAATTCATGACACATTATTTCTCCCAAATGGCCTGTCACACCTGCAGATAAACCACATATTCCCAAAATCCATCGGATTTTACTGTTACATTCTTGGTGGAAAATGGCACCCATGGAGACAACAGATAACTGTCTCTCCTTCTTTCCCTCCCTTTTCAGTCCCTCATCATGCGTCTTTTGCTGTCATGTCCGGCCATCAGAATGATGTACACCTCCACATATATCTCTCTGCTAGTCTGCACCCCTCTTTGGCCATCTGCTTCTCTTTGCAGCCTTCAGCTCAGTTACAGCCACAGAGGAGACACACACCCACACTCATGCTTGTACATCCACAGACACACACACACATCCATATACACATGCATACCTACACTTATACCCCAACAGCACAACTCCCAAACCATCCGGCAAACACACTCACACACAGACTCACACACAGACAAACTTGTACAACTATCTTTGTGGGGACTTTTCATAGCCTCCCATAATGACTAGATATACAGTATATAGTTTTGCACCTACACCTAACTCTAACCATAACCTTAACCTCAGTAACCAAAAGCACATCTTTTACCTCTTTTAGTTTCTCAAATAAAGCATGTATATTGTCTATAAAGTCTATAAAGTATTTCTCTTCATGAGAAACTCTCAAATGTCCCCACAAAATCAAAAAAAATTGATAAAAGTGATTTTATGGGACAAAACGGCCTAAAAAGGTCCCCATAATGCATACAAATATGGTACACACAGACACACACACACACACACACACAGATTACGATTTACAACACTGGGCCAGGATGCCAGACAAATGTAGTGGTGATAATGAAGAGTGCAGAGAAGAGAGGTGGCCAGGGAGAATATGTTCCCAGCTTTCAATTAACGACCTTTCTCGTTGTTGGCCCGTATGGGCAAAAAAGGAGGATGGAGGGACGAGGGGAGAACACATTAAGGCCTGAAGGGAGTTTCATAAAGTGGGAAACCTCTCTAAAGGTCAAACACACTTTGGGTGCGGCGAAAGTAAACTTAATATAGTTAATATAGTGATGAAATTTGAAAAGATCTGGGGAAGTTAGGATTGAAGTCTTACATTTGTGTAGATATGAGGACAAAATGCTCAGAAGAATAGAGTTTGATCGAAGCATTACATAGTCCAAAAATGTCTATACCTGGAAAGTATCTAGAATTTATCAAATGCATCCAATATTTTCATGATGTTTTCATGCTGCATTAACACACATCAAAAGATAGTTGATGATCTGAGAAGACCCACATACCGTTAAACTTTAGGATTATGATGTACAACAGCAAAATGTCCTCAGTGGGATCACCTTACTTTTACCTAGTTATGTCATAGGCCTGCTGTATAAATAATGCATTGTTTCCCATTTGTCTTTGTGAAATATTGCCATAGTGAACACTGTGAAATGAGCGTTCACTATGTCAGCATTCTGAGCGATATTCTGTCCTGACTACTCATGTATCGACCTTTGCTATGCATTCTTGGATTACTCTCTTTTTCTCTCTGATGATTTGGATTTGTTGTTTTCTGTATCACAGTTTTGGATTATTGTGCCTCTCTGGCCTCTTTTCATATTCATTTTTGTGCTTGGTTTGCTTCACTGTCTCTTCTGGTATTGAAGTCTGCCTGTTTTTTAACCCCAAGTTTTGCTTATTGGCTTGACTGTCAGTAACCAATCAATTTTTGAACTCTGCACTTAGGGTCGTCTCATTAGTTTTTTCTCTGTAGCTCAGTAGCTGTACTTTATCATTTTAGTTGAGAAGATTACTTAAATTCCAATAAATTAACATTTCAAATTTTTCAATAATCTTACAGTATTTCTAGGGAAAAAACATATGTTAAAAAACATCTGCTGTTTTACATGCTTGATTTCTGCTGATCCCAGGTTCTTTTAGTCTGAGATGTTCTTCCAAAGAGATACATTTCGAACAGATTATCAACACAGTGAATTTAAACTATCTGAGCCCCACATCTTTAGCCAAGACTCTTACATAAGATTGTGAAAGCAACATTTAACTGAAAACAGAATGGCAATTTCACAAAGTTCCTGGCATTTGAAAGAGAACGGCCGAAGTCGAAAGAACAACTTAACAAGCTCCAAATGCCAGAAGAGATGTCACACACTTACTGGCACGGCGAGAGCACTCACTTTGATTGAAACAGACTAAAAGCAATAACTGCCTGAGCTTTTTCTCCCCCCAGTTTGCCTGCAACTGCCATGACAACAAGCAGACGGAGATACAGAGGTTCAAGGACAGCTTCCAATCCTGCCGCTTTTTAATTACATCGGCCTATGGAAGAAAATACACAGTCAAAAGCAGCACTGACATCCACTACTTTGGGGGAGATATTCTACTTTTTCTTTACTCACTCTCTCCCTCTCTTTCTCTCTACACTAAACTTCTTTTTTGCTTTACTGACATGACCGTCCCAAGTATAATACTTTCAAAGCACCTTCACTGTTTTCCCTACACCAAAAAATCTTCACAAAAATCCCTCTTTCTCCCCCTTCCCCCCACCACACACGCACACACTCACACAAAACAAAATTGCACATTGCTTTCATGGCATACGTACATCAAATATTTAAGTTCCAGACCACCTTCTGCATTATCTGCACAATAAAATCAATAGCCAAATCTCTCTTTCTCTCTCTCTCTCTCTCTTTCTCATTTGAACTTAGCTTACCATTGCTTGAATGACATTACTGTATCAAGTGCAGTACTCCAAAGCACTTACATATCTTCTACATACAGAAAAAAATAGATCAAAATGTCTCTTCTTCTCTTTCTCTTCTTCGTTTCTCGCCTATCTGCTCTCTTCTCACTCTCTTCTCCCTTTAGATCAAGTATTGGCCTATATTATTAATATATAATATATTGCCTCTAACCATGTCTGTCATCCAGTTAAGGAGAGAAGGAAAAACAAAGAGTGGGGAACATCAGGGAGCGAAACACGAAAGTAAAAGAGACAGACGGCAGACCGAGACAGGCCCAGGCAGGGGATGGGGCTGCCGTGGCGAGATTGATCTGAAAGCACATTAAGCTAAATCAAATGTAAAGACTAGACGATGATAGGTGGAGATTAAGCAGGTGCGCCTCACAGTTGCTCGAGCCCGCGTTTGAACAAACACCTACGCGACGCTAAGGAGGGTGAGAGACGGAACGCAGGCCAGGAGCAGGCAGCAGCACCTGCAGCCTGGAGAAGGAGAAACGTTTTTCTCCTGCTATTAGGAGCAAAACGAGTGCGGCTCGTTAGCGCTTTCTGAGCCAAACTCTCCAAGATCAGTAGAAAAGTAGGACACTTTTGGTCAGAGCGATGGCACACAGAAACAGCAGGTTTGCAGAAGGACACTTCAGGGAATGGACTCGGCTAGAGTGTGGGTGTGTGTGTCTGTATGTGTGTCTGTGAGTGTTTGGTCAGGTTTTTTGATGGTTTTGAGGACCAGATTGTCCTCTAAAAGACAAGAAAACTCCAGATTTGTTTAAGTTGATTGACTTTGTGGGGACGTTTTTCTATATGTGGACCAGCCCTTTAAACATATATATATATGATAGTTATTTGTTCCCATCATTTGCGTCCTTACAGCATATGAAATGTCCTCACAACAATCTCACAAGTCTCAGATTTTAGTATGTCTTTGGGCATAATATTTTGCCCTCAAACACACAAACACACACATACTCATCCACATACAGACTTAGCCAGACCATTTTGTACTCTAATGCTTCTATGGCCCAATGCTGCTTACAAACTTGCCACTGTAACACACAATTACACCATCTACTGTGCCGAACCTACACTATTCCACCCAGTATGATAACTATTATTCAAAAAAAAAAAAAAAAACCTTTCATAATGAAACTCGAACATTATGTGCACAACGCGAGTGGCAGTGTTAAACATCTTCTCCCACTGCTGAGTTCTCTTTCGGCAGCAGATTATGGCAGAATTAATCGGCTGCTTCGTGCACAGACAGTTGGAATGCTAATGTCCATTCGGCACACTGTAAAACTGAGTCTGTGTGAGTTCATAAAGTCAGTGGGTCTGAGATTGGAGAAGGGATTTGTCAGAATATTTGGTATTACACTAGGCCACCATATCCGCAAAACAAAGTCAGGGCCAACTGAGGGTGCGTTTTCCCAAAGCACTGCTGTTTCAAATGGGGATCAGGTTTCTCCTGCCACTGTTAATGCACATGCTGTTGCTGGTGCTAAGACACAAAGTGTTTTCTTCATGTCCGTGTGTTGACGGATAAAAGGGCAAGTTATTAAAGAAAGGGCGAAGGCAATATATGCCCACCCACTCAGAGGTCTCAAATGCTTCTCAGACACCAAACAGGGTACACAAGGCACAAAAGAAACAGAGAGAGAAAAAAGAGTGAAGCCTTGTAAGGTATTTCCATTTAAACTCATAATTACTAGATCTAAATAGTACTGCACTTAAACATAAAGAAAGTAAAGCAAATCATTGGACGTAAAATAAATGGATTTCTTTTATGACCTCTACTCTTACCTCTCATGCAGAAATGTCCATACAAAGCCAGAAAACTCTTACTTATCATTTATGCAACAGTGAGGTGCTCACAACCGCCTAAAAGCCAACAAACAGTTGGACATACAAACATATCTTACTTTCATGAGGTACTTTTATTGACTCTCAGAAATACTTGATTCATAATATAACTTTGCAGCAACACCTAACTCCATCATCATCGTCCAAAAGCAAATCTTTTGACTTTTGTAAGCTAACAACACTTGCATATTTTATTACAGCATTTCTTTACTTATGAGGAACAGTCCTCACTTACAAAAATCTCCTCAAAAAGCCATAACAATGTGTCAAATCTCACCTTGCCTTTACCTTTTATCAGTTCCAGTCCTCTCCTACAAAATGTCTTTATTATTTGTTTAGTGCTTTTTATGACACACATTGTCATAAGGAGCTTTACATATTACTGGCTCTAACAAGCAACCCTAGGGCAACAGTGGCAAAGAATGACTCCAACTATAGTAAATAAGAAGAAAACATGAGAGGAGTCAAGATTCAGAAGAAGTCCCCATCATTGAGCTCATTGAGCTCATACGTGTACGTAAAGTGTGAATGCTTGATGTCCTTACAAAGCCAGAAAACATAACCAATCTCAAATTGTCATCTTTGTATCTTTTTCTTTATCATTTATCAAAAAGCCACGAACACACACAGTCACATCCTGCTGTTTATATTCTTGCATTGACTCCTAAAATAACTAGACTTAAATAATACTATTTTTTTAAGTGAGTGATTATTTGGCATTGTGAAGACATCACAGCACAGCACACAGTGCACCACAACAAAATGTGATCTTTCCATTTGACCCGTTTGTGAAGGAGCAGTGGGCAGCACTTTGGCAGAGCCTGGGGAGCAGTGGTACCCTGCTTAGGACTATCTCACTGGCACTCACTGGTCCAAGACTTGAAAGGGAACTGCCCTGTTCACCTAAGTCCAACCTTAACCGTAGCAATGTAAGGAATACATTTTTAACACAGTGATACACACACAGCCTCGATGGCTACCTGATACTAGTATCACTAAGAAAGAAGAATATTCTTCAGACTTTGAGTCTCACTATGAGATATGCCATGTCAGGGCTGCGACTCATGTCAGAGATTCACAATCGGCCCTAAACGCATCACATTGACCGGTTGCATCATGCTGTGACCTAGCCACCTTTCTCCTTTTTAAAAAGAACATCTCATTATCAACTGAATAGGGAGTTTTTTGCAGTCTTTTAAGAAGGACCTCGGACCGTTAGCTCCCAGTCAAAGCCGTTCAGCGGCTCCACACGTCTATCAAAACTCCAATCAAAACATCGGCAGGCAAGAATGGGGATTTGATTATCAGTGAGAGCCTTGGGCTTGATCTGTATTGAGCCTGTGAAAGCCTTATTAGAGTTAATCACTCCAAAAAGCACTGGGCGTGACACAGATTAGCCACTTTTAAAGGAGGTACAGCTAGTGATAGACAATCGCAGAACACCATGTGTGGAATGCAAGAGAGAGATACTCACAGCATGTATTAACATTGCTTGTGTTTGGAGTAAAAGTGCTCATTGCAGGCTTTGGTGCCATTCTGCACAAATTTATGTCACTAATTACCATTTTCCTGTTTAGAAAGAATTCAAAAATCCATGCACATACAAACCCCAATTTTGGCAAAAGAAAGCTGAATGCACTGGAATAAAACCATATACTAATATTTAGATGAAACTGTATTGAGCTGCACCGTTCTCAGCTATATAAATTGTGAAGAGATAAAGGAATAAAGGAATGCTGCATTTGCATTGCACTTATGTAGATGTCCAAAACGTTTTACGGTTTACAGACACACTGTGTAGCCACTTCAACCTGATGTGACAGCAACCGTTCTGCACCGGTGCACTCACCAAACATTAGCTAAGGTGGTGAACGGACAGGAGGGAATTAGGCAGTTAGAGATACTGGATAATTAGCTGGTCATATTTAAAAGGGCCATAACAAGCAATATTGGGCAGAAAATCAGGATTAGCCCACTACTTTTTTAGCGAGATGCCTAGAATTTTTTATTATCTTAGAATATTTTCTGAGATCAATGCATACTGGGATCCATATATAGACCACAAGGTGGGGCCTATCTGTTTGTTGTACCAATGCCACTTCCAGTAAAAAAAAGAACAACTTTTCCAATTGGTCTCTCATCCTAGTACTAGCCAAACCTGATCTTATTTAGCGTCAGATGAATTCCTTAGTCTAAACTGTTGACAGTGAGACTGCAGACATAAGCATGATATGAACAAGTTTTGATTGATGTTGAGTAAGACTTATTGGTAACTTAGGCAGTTCTCCCTCTTTCTCTCTCTCTTTCTGTGACTCAATCATAAATCTTTTGACAGCTATTACAGTAATGAAGGTTCAAGGAACACCTACTCCGAGATCTATGACGGGCCAGCAATTAAATATATGCATCCTAATTAAAGACAAACTCCATCAGAAGAGCAGGTGATGAACTTTTGATTCTAATAGAGATCCTCATTGCTGCTTTTGTTATTACTGGGAATCAGTATCATGACAGCATACATCATGATAAACATCATGGTTTTGCGCAGTTAAAGTGCAGCAACTTGTGAGTGACAGGAAGGCAGAATGAAAAATTATTATTTTTTATACGCATTTTATTTATTTAAAAGTTATCTAGGAGTTCTCAAAATATCATTGTGTGTGTTTGTGTTTGTTGAATGGGATTTTGTTGCTTTGAAAGGGGCATTTTTGTATGTGACTAGGTTAGCTATGTTAAAGTACTAATATGTGACTAGGCATGCTAGGTTATAGTTAGAGTCAGTACCTCACAATGATGGAATTTATGCATACTGGTGTCACTGCGTTCCAGATGGTTAGCGTTGATGCTAGTTTGTTAGCCTATTGCACTAGCCTTGTTGTCTAGCTGCATAACCACTTTTGGCTAGTGTTAGGGTCACTCTATAAACAATTTCACGGCATTGTATCTGTGCAAGGATAGCACACCTTCAGTTTGTGTTTGTGTGTGTCTGTTTTTGTGGTGGGAGGGAGCTCATAGTACTCAGTCCATTTGAGAAAAGCTCTGAGGTACTGCTAGCCAAAGGCCTGCACAAAGTAAAGTACTTTAGCCTCCTAGTGAGGAGATGGGAAGTGAAATGCAGGCGCTCATGCTAATGTCACATTACTTTGAGAAGACAAATGGAGTCTGGCAATCTACTGGGCCGAGAGGACAGAGAAACGGCCAGCGTAAGGCTGAGGCAATTTCAAATTCCTTCAAGGGCTTTTGTCGCTGGATGCAGTGATCTGATTTGAGAACCACTTTGGCAAGAGGAATGATCCTGGACAGCTATGAATTAATTTAAGGGGCGTGTGTGTGTGCAAAAGAAATGCCGGACTTGGCCAAAGCTCCGTACAGTCATTTGCAGGTTAAACACATTTTAGTGCATCCGAACATCTCATGGGAATGTCCTTCCCCTCATGTCAATGGTAACACTACATTACATTTTTATTGAATCAATATTATGTCATTCTGCAGTAAATTAATGTGCCCTCTACTTTCATATATGTCAGATTTATTACATTTTTTCTGTCGTTGGTGAAAGGCAAAGTGTGTGTGTGTGTGTGTGTGTGTGCGTGTGCGAGCGTTCATGTATTTATCGCATTGTGGGGACCTTTTTGTCCCCTAAAATCACTTTTATCTATTTTTTTGGGCTTTGTGGGGACATTTGAGAGGTCTCCATGAGGAAAAATGACTTTATAGAAAATGTGCTTGTTTTATTTGAGAAACTAAAAGAGGTTAAAGATGTGCTTTTGGTTACTGAGGTTAAGGTTAGGGTTAGGATTAGGTGTAGGTGTAAAATTATGTACGTTAGTCATTATGGGAGTCTATGGAAGGACCTCACAAAGATAGTAATACAAGACTCTGTGTGTGTGTGTGTGTGTGTAGGAAGCTATGAAAGTTCTGGCTGAGTATAGTTGCATTATTTTGCAAGTTTATATAAGTTATTTAATGATATACAAAATTTTACAAATTAGTAATAATAACTATGTACAAAATATGAATACTTTATTCTCGGCAGCTGTGAAACTCATGTCCACCTTCGCGAAAATGGAAGCAAGAATCCATTGCCATATTTATCAAAATGTATGACTGTGAAAGGGGAAACGGACAGAACTTGCCTCTTTGAGTGTAACTTGTGCATTGCTGAAAATTAAAACACTATCTACCTCCAAACGTCATTGAACCCTTATTGTTCACTGTTAGCAAATTAAGATTTGCATATTATGTTTGACATTGGGTTTTACAACTAAGATTATCCCACATCAAAATATAAAGTATTACTTGATGTAATGTCTGCATTGTAGTTAGCTAGTTTTTCATGGTAGGTTGTAGTTTAGCTAACTACTACATTAAAACAGTAGCTTGGCTGTAGCTTAGCTAATTTTAATCAAAAGCAGCTCGTTGCTTGAAAAGGTACCATTTAAAAGTAGCTTCTCTGAAGGTGTCCTGCAGTATCTGAATCAGGCGCCCCATAATTTTCCCAAACTAAAAGAAAATTAGATTAATGAGAACAGACCTCCTTTGTCCATTACTCCATGCTCCAGCTCCAAAATTTGACCATTCAGTTGTTCAACACTTAAGACTGGGTGATAGGAACTCAAATCATTATCACAATAAGTTGAACATTTTAATTTTATTATGTTTAATGAAATCATAGTCTTGTGACAACACACGTTTTATAATTTTAAGGGGACACTGTATGAATAATAATTTAAAAATTGATTACACTGATTAGCTGTTCAGTATGTTGGTTTTGATTCATTTTCGATGCATTGTCCAGCCCTATCCGCAATATATCTCTTATATCCCTATTTCTTGACAATAGCCACTGTAATGAGACTGACAAGGGTATTTACTACACCTCTCTGTGCTTTTAATGTTGTTGCTGAATAGTGTGGCTTTCATCTGTTTGCATGAGTCTCTGTTCCCTTCTTGTAGCCCACCCCGAAGCTCTACTTCAACACACCCATTAGCAATGGTGCTATTATGAAACATACTCCTGCACAATTAGGCACAATTTCCAGGTGCTTATCACCTGCACAAACTGAGCTCAAAGATAGTGTGCACAGACACCTGACAGCTAGATTCATCCAAAGCAATCCCCAATTATTTCCATTTGGACAGCTGTGCGGATGCTACTGTGAACTGACTTGAGAGCAGGTTTTGAGGGAGAGTGTTGCTTCCATCTGAGCAAACTTCCTAAAGCATTTAAAACTTTTTATTCAAAAGCTCTACAGATAACAACACTGAACTGTGCTTTTTAAGATTTTGGAAGACAAGTTACCTTTCGTTACCTTGCCAACATAAAGAAATAGGAGGGAGATAACCTACTTTGATTAGATTATATTTTTTAAAAAGTCAAGCTCAGCAACAATGTGTGTCAAGCTGTCTTAAGAAAAACGCCACCCTATACACAGTGTGTGTATAAATAAAACACAAGCCAATAAAAAGAACCTTGTTTTCCATATTTTAGTGACTAAAGCACTGCATACACCCATGTTCTCTTTACAATTCATGCAGCAATTCATATCGTGTGATGCAATCCCCGATGCAATGGTTGAAAAAATCAGTAATAATGACCAGCATATGAGACTCCCCTACCCACTTTCTCTCTTTTTATGTGGACATTGTTTGTCCACCAGCAATTATACAATAATGACTCATCCAATCGTGCCTCTGTCAGAACTGCGTTGCTGAGATAAATATTAGCCTTTATTCAAACGCACAATACTCGCACGCATCTGTTTACTGAACAGCTCAGCCTTGAGGAACAATAAGGCTGTACTTTTCATCTGCGATATCAAAATGAACCTATTATTAGCCACGACATATTGGCCTGAGATAAGCCCTAAAACTCCACCACGCCAGTACCGGATAAACACATAATACATCATGTCTGAAGATAAGCTTTGGCTGTGTAGACACCAGATCTGATTTCAGCAAGAAGTACCGGGCCGATGTCAAGTGTTAGCTCTCGCCACTTTATCCGTCAGTCCATCTCACTGTTGGCTATTTTTCTGCCATTATGCAATCGGGAATAAACCGCCTTTGATGTGCCACCCTGCGGCGAGGGTCATTTCTGCACAAGAAGAGGAAATTATGTCATCGAGCCGCTGCCTGTGCTAAAAGCGGCAGCATTTGTTGTTTTGCAAAAGACAGGCCCCCTTTTTATGCCTCTGTCTGGAGGAAGAGACGATAAAGATAGGAGTTCTGAAGTTGGAGTGTGTCCCAAAAAGATCAGTCTTCTGAAATTGCATGACAAGTCATCAGATCTCAATCAATTACCCCATGCCGTTTTACAGATGCGCATATCAAATGATATATCAACTAAAGTGTGATTAGCATGAAATGTGCTTTGCAAATGGGGAGGAATAAATTAAATCATGATAATATCTTTTGAAACCATGTAAATAGAGAAGGGGATCACTTCCCTAAGTTCAGGTTTCTTAAAAAAGCATTGTCTGGCAACTCTTTTGTCCTTTCCTCTCCTCTAGTCACTCTCCTCCCCGCTCCATGGCCGTTTTTCCTCCCCGTTCTCTCCTATTTGGCCTCTCACTTCCATTCCACCCCTCCCTTCCTCCCCTTTTCTTATATTCTATCAGCTCCCATTTTCCCCTCTTCTCCCCTCTCCTTCACTCCTTACCTGTCCCATTTGGTCCTTCATTTGTTTCCTCTTTCCATTCTCTCTCCTTCCCTTCTCTCCTCAGCCCATCTGTACCCCCCTCCTCTAGCCTTCTCTCCTTACCTCTCCTTTTTGGTCTTTCACCTCCACTCCTCTACTCTCCCATTCTCTTGTCTCCTTTAGCCTTCTATCTTCTATTCTCTCTTTTTGGGCTCTCTTTTTCCTCTACTCCCTATTTCCTTTCATTCTCCACCTACCCTCCCCATCCCCTTCTTTTTTCTCTATTGCTCTTCTCTCCTCTTCTCTTTTTTGCTTCCCTTTTCTCTTGCGTCCCCTTTTCTGCGCTCACTTCTCTTCTCCCTATTTCTCTCCTCCCGTCTCCACACCTCTCCCTCCTATCTACTTCTCCGCTCCTATCTTCTCAATCTTTCTCCTCTCATTTCCTCTCCAATCCCATTCTCTTTTCTCTCTTGCTTGACTCTTCCTTTAGGCCTGTAAAGCTATGACTGCAGAAACCTTGTAAATAAAAACATTAACGTCGTCAGCATATGGAGAGTGCAAAGGCCATCTGTTGGAATTATTCTGCAGTGAGAGAGAGAGGAGAGGAGACGGCACTCACAGGCCAGCAGCCGGAGGGAAGTTGTTTGTGCTCTGTTCTTTTGCCTTTGTTGTGCTGCCTTGCACTGCCTTTGGAGGATGCCACTTCTCGTATACTGACTGATCTTTAAAAAGAAATGTGTGCTTGCATATTTGAGTGTGTGTCCATTTGTTGGGTAAGGAGGTGATATCGAAGGAAAGCCTCCTCTTTGCTGCAAATAGCAAAATTGAGTTACAGTAACACACAAGTCAGTGGAAACTCCCCACAATGACAGTAATAAAGACAGTTGTGTGTAGGTGTGTGTGTCTGTTGCCACCTAACAGTTCCTGCGAAATCATGAAATAGACAGCAAAGGAAACAACTTAAAAGAGTCTAAGCAGGTCAAGGCAGAAAAAGGAGCTAAATGTTTGCAAAACTGCATTGCTCATGAACATCTGCAAGTTTGCCTTTGTGGCTTATGATCAGTTAAATGTCTATTCTGTTAGATCTCTCTTTTTTTTTAAACTGAAGTCTGTTGGCAAATACCTCTGATGCCTGGCTAGCAGTCTTTGGTAGGATGAACTCACTCCCACCCTGTGTGAAGTCAAATATTTTAGCTGCATGAAAATTCATTCAGTGTTTAGATTGGGATTTCAATAGATAAGAGAGTGTTTGCTGGGAGTGTAACTTTCCGGAGCCAATTTTAGCACCTGAAGCAGTAAGCATGCGGTCATTTAGAATTCAACTCGCGAAGGGTTTTGAATACTGATTTTTGTGTTCTGCCATTGACTTTTTCACTCTGAGTCTACTTTATAAAAACTGCAGATGAAAAATCTGGATTTAAATGAGTGGAGTACAACATAGGAGTAGAAATAACTGAAGAGAGTTCTATCTCAGCGAAGAACACTGTGGTCTTAGGTAAAAACAGTTGATGGAAGTCTAATTTAATGATCCTACCCCATGGTCTAAGAGGTCATAGGTTCAAATCTAGCTCTGTCCTACCCTTAGCACTACCATTATTGTGCCCTTGAGGAAGGCCTTTAATCCCAAGATGCTCCAGGGAGACTGGGGGAAAGCAGTTCTGATAATGAAATAATGAATGAGGATAATTAATTTACTGAATGAACTAGGGATGCACAATAACATCGGAATCATATCATATTCATGTCGGAATTGGACGATAATTGCTTTTTATAGGTCATCGGCATTGTACTGGTCCTTAGATTTGCCCGATATTTTCAGCCAGTATTTTATTATGCATGTATTGCATGCCAGAAAGGTAGTGCTTGTGCCAGGGAAGTCAGAGGTGGGTTTTTATATGGCCCATGCCTTCTGTCTTAAAATGTATGGCATTATTTTGTACCAAAATTCTGAGTACGCAGTGGAAGGTTCTTGAGCTAAATTTCTTGTCTGTACACACTCAAGTTTTTAACTTAATTGCGTGTGAGCTCACATTCACTAAGTGAGGCAAACGCAATTAAGTTAAAAACTTAAGGCTGTGTCCAAAGCCGCATACTGCCGCACTTGATAATATCAGAGTTAAAGTGATCTTATCATACTTTTTATGGAACTCCAAAGTGTTCAAAAGTATTATGAAATATATGAGAATTATATTGTGAAATACAACTCATTATTGTGAAATATATTTTATTCTGTTATATACATTTACTTATTATTGTGAAATATGATTTTATATTTTTTTTATTTGTCAAAGTCAGTATTATTTCATAATGCCGTTTTTCATCATTTCATGATGCTGTTTTTCATCATTTCATGATGCCTTATTTCATCATTTCATGAAATTTCTTCGTCTGTCAATCAGTGTCAGTGGGTTGGACCTGCACGCCTATTGGCTCATCCTTTAACATCGATTAGTTTTCCTGGATACCTGCTCAGCGGACCGCTGTTACAGCTAGCAACAACGTGTTAGGTGAAAAGTCAGAGAGGATGGAGGACTGGCATTAACTTCATTCAGTTCTGTTTATTTTAGCAGACCAGATAGAGAGGGATAATTTACCTGTAGATACGATTTTGAATCGTTTAGATGAAGTTTTTGAAATGCTTGGGATGATCATTGCTCTTCAATGATCGATATGTCATGTACTATTACTTACGTCTGAGTAAAGGAGCAACCAATCACACAACTGGCTCCACCTTGTCTCTCTTGATTGGCAGACGAAGAAATTTTATGAAATGATGAAATACGGCATCAGAAATGATGAAATACGGATCGCGGAAATTATGAAATACGCCTATCAAGAAATTATGAAAACGGCATGAATGATGAAAAACGCATTATGAAATAAATACTGACATTGAAAAATAAAAAAATATGAAATCATATAAGTAAATAATAAGTAAATATATATGACAGAAAGAAATATATTTCACAATAATGAGTTGTATTTCACAATATAATTCTAACATATTTCATAATACTTTTGAACACTTTGGAGTTCCATAACTTTTCGATGTGGTTTTATGCATCTTAGGAAACAGCTGGGGTTGTAGCTTAACTGATCTCTATGCACTACGTAGTGCACATGGAGCGCTACACGTGCCTACTTGGTGCCTACAGAGCAAAGGTGTTATTTTTGTGCCAAAATACTGAGAGCACAGTGGTACATCGGCAAGCTAAATATCTTGTCTTTACACACTCAACTATGCCTGAGCTCGCACTCTTCCTCATTTATTGGCATTAGTATCGGCCAATAATTCCCATATTGTGCATCCCTAATGAAAACCACCCACAAATTTCAATATGAGTAATCTCAAGTATTGTCATTACTTGATATTCATAAAAGACAGCAGGTCTAGATTCCATGTGCTGTGTGTGCCCTGGAGTCCTTAAAATGATTATTTGGAAACAAGCTTACAGTGCATTCCATTTGCCTTTGAATCTGATCTGAGATTCAGTTTTTAGAAGCAACAACCAGCCAATTTAGCATCACCACTTGATAAACAATACATAACGTGGTATTTCACGTATAACATGACCGTAGCAACATGTATACCAACTACAACACTGTATTATGTACATAGCTGACCAAGTCAGACACAAATAAACTCTCTCTCATGTCATTACAACATAGTTGGGCAGGCTCACACAAAGCTTCAGTCATTAGTTGGGTCAGATTAATGTATTGGCATTACGCTAGTGTACTGTCATGTCTCCAGGTTCATGTTATCAGTATGAATAACTTAGTAATTCAGCTTTTTGTTTAAAAAGTTTAGCCACTAAGTCAAAACTTTAGTCTGGTTGTCTTCTTAAGTGGAGGCTGGATGAAAAAATCAATTGGCATGTGTGGCGTATCGGGGCAGTTTTCTAATGAAGCTTGAAAGTTGCAATTTGGTTTTTGGTCAACAGAAGTCAGTGAAATTAATATTTCAACACTCTTATCAATACAAGTGCCTAAAGCGTTCTAGTCCACAACTGCAATGATAATTAGGAAATGCCTTGTGCTCTATTACTTTTCTATATACTTCCTCAACATTAACAAAATGACTCCTATACATTTATTCCAACACAAACACAGATGCAGTTGCATGCATTAAAAAAAAGTCCTTACTTAACATCCTAAATAGTAACAAATACGTATCCAAGACATTATAAATACAATTTTAAACCTATACACTACACATCTGTAAACCAGCCACTGAGGATGCCTATCAGAGTAGTTCTTATTGTCAATCCAAGGCCCAGATAAATGGGAAGAGTTACATTGGTAAGGGCTTCCAGTGTAAATCCCCAAAATGTCCACCTCACAAAGCATTGCCTACCTTGTCTTAAAATCTAACATCCACATATGGAATGTCGCCTGTTAGTTAGAAAGCAGTTAGCATCAAGCTTTTAGTTGCTGTCAAAGATTGGCGATCGTATTTTCATTCCAAAGACCTTTCATGTAATTAAAGTTCTGTTACATAAATTCATACATAAATAGGTGATTACAACAAGTTCATTTGCAACCATGGATTGTAAGAGTTTGTGGTGTTACGGGCCACATCTTCATCTATTAATTTTAAAGATCACATTAATAGGCAGATTTGACTTTTTCCCTACAATCAATTTCAGTCCATAGCAGAAAGCACCCTCCAGCTCCGGTGGATGTCCTCATCAAGCATTCTTGTATATCCTTCAGTGATTCACTATATCTTTGATCTTTAACTTACTACAAATCTGTCATGCCCTATAAATCCATTTGAACATTTTTGTGAGTGTAAGGGAAGAATTTCACTCATTCTGTCTCTCTTTCATGTTCACATGCATGCATGCCCAGTGTGCCTCCGATTCACTTGAGGCAATTAGACTCGCATGCTTCTTCCAGACAAACTTGTCAGGATTCTCTAAAAGGTAAGTGAGCCTTCAGGACAGTCACAGTTTGCATGTCAAACTGCCCAGCCTTCTCTCATATACTGTGAGCTCCTGATAGCAGCTGCTGAGTCTCTATAGGGTTCACTGGTAGATAAGCAGCTCTCAGGTGCACACTTACTTTTAATCAGCTATGACCACAAGAACAGCATAATGTGGTTAAAAATGAAGAGAAGTGTATCTTTAGGCCTCTCCTTGCTGTTCAAACTCAGTATAACGCAACTATGCAATTTGACATATATTGAGACAGCATAATAGTTTTTCTATATAAAATATTACATATCATATCTCTTTAAACCACAGCAAGTTGCACACAGGTTTGTAAATACAGAGGTAAACTGAGACAGGTTCACATTATTACAGTGATTATTATAATATATTGAAAACATAGACATGCATTATAACAACTATAATACAGCAACATACTATAAAACAGCAATAAGCACCATAACAAAATAATAAAAAATGTTATTAGTAGTAGTAGGAGTAATGTAATAAATAACAATGTTGTATAAATCAAACAAATTAGTAAAATAAATATTTTGACTGTCATACAGTATAACTAATATTTATTTAAAATAACATAATGGTGACAATATTATATTATATGTACCATAATTAACATACATTATATGTTATTTTACTGTATACAACAATATACTGTGTATGTGAATTTTTATTATTATTATTATTGTATTATTATTATTATTATTGTTATTATTAAGAAGAAGAAGAAGAACATTGTACATAATAAGAACATAATAATTACAAAAATCATTATCATATGTTGATACATAATACATAATATATTACATATTTTTTTGGTGGTGGTGTTCTTCGTCATTATGAAGTAATTAAATGATTTTTTTTAAAATATATCACAGACTACTGTTTGTATTCTCACCAGTTGTTGCTCTTGATTGGCTGACGTGTGATGCAACCCTGCTCCATCTTTAGTATAGGGAGCAAATTAGGGCCACGCGTATGTCTGTGCCAGAGGGTAGCTCCGGCGTTCCTCTGCTCTAAATTGATATCACTCTTCCCCAGCCGTTAATTATCATGCTGCAAGTGGGTTGTGGACCCTCATTCCTCCACCGCCAGCCATGAATAATGGTAATAATAAGTGTAACTGGGGGGAAAGTGAATGCTTAATTCGAGGGACGCAATGTAAACATCAGTAACGCCGGGGGCTCCGGGACCGCCGTTCCAGGACGGCAACTCCCTGCTTTCACACAAGATTTGGGAACAAATTGAAATGCAAAATAGAATGTAAGCATAGTTATATGGAGCCTATCAGGAGGAAGGACAGCACCAATTAGCAATTCATCATGTATGAAATTGCTAATCGTCTCCAACTCAGTAGTTGGCTAGCTATGAACATTACCAACACAAGGGCTAAGTTCACTTGTTTTCACTTGTTGTCTGTGTCTGTGTAAATAACAATAGCAATAACTCTTAATATACATGAGAATGTTTAAAACATATTTTACACTGAAATCAACTATCGTATTTGTGTGATAAATATTTCTAAAACACAGTTCTGTACATTATATAGTCTTCTGAATTAAACTGGATGTTTTAAAGGAAGCACAACTGTTTCTTTGATAGCACTTTTGAAGCAAAGGATTTAGAAATCTAGATATACTTTCTTGTAATGACAGCGACTTTGATAATGGCATTGCCTACTTGACACAACAGAACGGTCCTTGTGCTGGTGAGGTTGCACCCATGTTCTACTTTGCGTTTTCATAACTTTTGAAAACAAGGGATAAAGCCTAAATGCTTCTTTTGTGCATTATACCATTTACTACTTGTGTGGTCTTTTAAAAGGGCCTATAATCCCTGATCTGAGACAACCATATGTTGAAGGGCGGCAAGCTGGTTGCTTTCACACGTGAGGATGTGAGTCCTAAACTGCATCATACATGAGCCATTAAAAGATTTAAACTTGTGAGCCCTTTCAAAACAAAAAGCCAACATGCAAATCTGCAAACTCCCCCAGTAATAATCAAACCATTGTATTCATAAAGCGAGGAGACAAACCCCCAAAAAGTAAATTAGGGGTTTAAATATTCATATGATTTTTTTGTTGATTTCATTAGTAATTGCCTTTCATTAGTGCAGGGCTGCAAGCGAGGGTTGCGCGTCAGACATGGCGGTATAAAGTGTCCACTTGAATGAGAAAAGCTCGTTTTAAAGAAAAAGGGGCATTAATGAGCACAGTTCTCAAAGAGAATTACAGACTACAGAGTGAATATTAAACAGTCATTTTAATTGCTTTGAAAGTCAATTTGTAGAGATCGTTCTGTCACTCTCTGTGATGTCCACAAGACTCCCATGAAGAAACTCCATGCAAGAGAATTAGCTTCACTCTCTAAACTCTCTTCCATTTAATTAACACGGTCCAGTGCTGGCTGTAGCTAGCATTGGAGCCTCCTTCTCCTTCCTCTCTTAGAAAGCAGAGCTCTGTTTTAAAATAAGATTTATTACTAAAAAAATCTGCTTTATTGTGTCAGTCTGATTCCACGTATTATGTAGTTTGCTTGTATGTGCACTGAGACGCAGTTCTGTTGCCAGTATTTCCTATACCATGCAGTCATGCAACTACTTACATAACATGTCCTAATCCACATCCATGCATTTAACTGCACTAAAAAGAATTCATAACAATGTTTTCTATATGTACTTTCATATGTTAAATGTCTGTGTTTTATTTTATGCATTGCTGTTACTTCCAAAACATTTTTTTCTGTATAACTGCATTTAAATAGTTTTATCTAATACAAGTAAGCTAAACATGCTTTAAATATGACTATTTGCAAAGGCTTAGTGAAAATACTAAAACATTTTATTAATACCGATTGAACATCCAGAAATTTTGGCTATAGAAGGAACATCGTGTACGTTTTATTTTATCAGAAAGGTTGGTATGTTTTTCATATTTACTTGATGAAATTTTCTACAAAACACTGTAGCCTCTGCGTGCATGCAGCGGCTGAGTTTTAAGATGCCGGCTGCGAGAGTCGCTTGTCTTTGGCATGAGCGAGGTCGCGGTCCTGCAGGGTACCACGGCACAGATTACACTCTCTGTAACTGGCTCACTCAAGCCTGAAGCTCTCCATCCATCCAGCGCCCTACACTTCAACCATCACTCCAATTAAGAGTCAGGCCCAAGGGGCAACGCAGCTGACCCTGTGCCTCTCTCTATCTCTGTCTTTCTCTCTCTCTGTTGCTCCTCTCCCCATCCAGTACTGGTACACTCTCTCACATAAATGAGGACCATGCAAAAAACAATCGGCTCAAGGGGGAATCTTGCACAAATGAGGGTCTGATGGGAGCAGAGCAAAGAGCAGAAATGCATCAGAGTGTACCGACATCTCATAGAGCTCACGACAGAGCCAGTGAGACAAATTCAAAGATGAAATGCAGCAAGAAACGAGTCCAATTGCTGGCATTTCTTTGTTAGCTAGCTTTGTGGGAGACACTGGGAAATGTACCTTATCAAAACGTACATGCAATATTCAATGGTTCTCTTTTTTATCCTGCAGGTGTTCATGTTCTTTTACTAAAAAAGAGACACACTCCATTCACCCTCACTCCTGCCTATCCAACAACTCGGCAATTACAATATTTATGAGGACTACTCCTGACAGAGAAGGCTATTTCACCTTTCTGTCCTTCACTCAATTTCTCTCTCTCTCCCTCATTCCCTCTGTCTCTCACTCTTTGTCTGTCTCCCCATTCACCCCCTCCCTTCACTTCTTTCCACATTTTGATGGATTTATTTTAATGAAAAGCACACCAGAGAATCATTCAACCATTTGCCGACGTAATTTCTTTAACACAATGATGGGGAATAACTATGAATTGACTGTAGGGAAAGCGCTGACGGTTCCAAGAATAAATACATTTAGAGAGCTCAAGTCTGAGAAGCCTTGTCCTCCTCCTCCTCCTCCTCTATCTGCCCCCACTGCCATTCCTCCGCATTTACAATAAATCACCTTAATTGATTGAAAATAAAATGTTCAGCCCATTGACCTTTGAAGATGGAGGGACACGGACAAAGAACAGAATGCAGTTTAAGGGGAACAGAAAAGCTACCGCTGGGCAATCTTCTCCACCTCCAGCCTAATCAAATATATCTGCCAACGGTTATCGGCGCTGTGTGACATCATGACCCGTGCCGAACTGGTTGTCTTCACCCTGGTGTGCTCATTACCTTATTACAATCTGCATGGGGATTGCTGTGGAATAGCAATAACCACAGGAGTATCATCAAGATGTCAATTATAAGGTTTAGCAGCACATCAGGCCAACGATGATTCATTCATACAGTGCCTCCGAGAAGAAGATTTCCCCTTCTTTTTAGCCATCATTTGTCCTTTACCCAAGGGCATGTGGAAGAGACTAAGACATAAAAAGAACTCCCCTAGTAAGGAAAGCACAGTGCCAAGGTTAGCATTGCCAAATTTGAATTAAGCCTGCCTTTGAGGAATGAAGAGCATTTTTTTTGTTCACATCAACATAACGTACACACACTGGCCGCTTTGTAGAATATGCAGTTTGCATATTCTAAATTATTACAATTTCTGTTAGAAATCTTAGAATTACTGCTAGGCTGTTATAGGGCTAACATGGTCGTCTTGGATGGCTCATGCAACGCTCTTTTTGGACACCATAGACTGACTTGTTCTGTATTCTTTATACTTGTTTCAGTTTGTCTGCCCTAACGTCCTACACCTCTGCGCATGGGTATTTAAACCTGCCTATCCCCTTTGTCTTTGTCTTGCGTCTGTTATCTTCCATCGAAGTGTTCTGAGTCTTTGTGTTTCTCTTTGCAATTAGATTAGTCTAGTTAGATTAAAGTTTGAGTTGAAACCACACACCAGGATCCTGTTACAGATCTTGCTCTAGCACAGCAACTACGGCAACAGCACAACTTCTTGTTTTTAAGAGGATATCTTTAACAAACACAGGCAAAAACTCTAAATTAAATGTACGGCATTTAGTAGTGTTTTTGTCCAGAGCAACTTACATTTCCATTACATTCTAGCAATTTGGGATTAAGGGTTTTGATCGGCGACTCAGTAGACCTTTAGGGAACAGAGCCAGGCTCAAACCTTCCACTGTTTGTAGGTAGTTAGTACCATAACGGGCAGCTGGTGGTGTAATCGTTGGGCGTTTGCTGTGTTATCAGAAGTTCCCTGGTTCGAATCCCAGACTGTTAAAGTTGCCACTGAGGTACTCATGAGCAAGGTACCGCCCCCAAGCACTGCTCTACAGGCACTGCCCATGTTACCTTCCCACTGCTCCTTCACGGATGGGTCAAATACAGACGTCACATTTTGTTGTAGTGCACTGTGTGCTGTGCTGTGGTCTGTTCACAATGACAAATAATCAGTCACTTTAAATAATGCTTAGTAAGTTGGCCCCACAATCAGAAGGTCACTGGTTCATGACCCGCACCGGAAAAGTGTTATTAGAGTGCATGATTATTTGTCATTTGCCTGGGAAGCAGTGCTTGAAAACAGTACCTTGCTTATGAGAACCTCAGTGGTTAATGTACTGCTGAGGTAGTCATGAGCAAAATACTGTGCTTATGCACTGCTCCCCAGGCGCTGCCAAAAGCTGCCCACTGCTTCATGGATTGGTCAAATGCAGAGGTGACATTTCATTGTGGTGCACTGTGTGCTGTGCTGTGTGTGGTATGTTCACAAATAATCACCTATAGAAATTCACTTAAATTCTTGGTTCACTGACCCCAGTCCAACCACTAGGCTACCACCACCCCTAAAGTGAGAGACCCATCAGGTTCCAATTTGTCATCAGTGGTGGTAGTGACTGATACTCTCTGCTAATCACCACAAGATTTTGGTTTAAAATCCCAGACCAACCTACAAAATGCTATTGGGTTCCTGAGCAAAACACTTAACCCTAAGGTCTCCAGGGAGACCATGTAAGTTTTAGAAATGTAAGTTGTTCAGGATAAGATAACCTGAAAAATTGCAAAATATACAGAGGGGGAAATAATTATTTGATCCCCTGCTGATTTTGTAAGTTTGCCTGCTTACAAAGAAATGAAAAGTCTGTAATTTTTATTGTTGGTGTGATTATTCGGAAATGGAAGGAACATAAAATTACCATCAGTTGCCCTCAATCTGGATCTCCATGCAAGATCTCACCTCATGGGGTGAGGAGGATCATGAGAAAGGTTAGGAATCAGCCCACAACTACTTGGGAGGAGCTTGTTAATGATCTGAAGGCAGCTGGACCACAGTCACCAAGAATACCATTGGTAACACACTATACCGTAATGGATTGAAGTCTTGTAGAGCCCACAAGTTCCCCCTGCTCAAGAAGGCACATGTACAGACCCATCTTAAGTTTGCCAGTGAACATCTAGATGATTCAGAGAAGGCATGGGAGAAAGTGCTGTAGTCAGATGAGACTAAAATCGAGTTCTTTGACATCAACTCCAGCATGACAATGAACATACAGCCAACAAAGAGCCAAGGCAACAAAGGAGTGGCTAAAAAAGAAGCACATTAAGATTATGGAGTGGCCTAGACAGTCTCCAGACCATAATCCTATCGAAAATCTGTGGAGGGCACTGAAACTTTGAGTTGCCAAGCAGCAGCCAAGAAACATAAAGGACTTAGAGAGTTTCTGTAAAGAGGAGTGGGCCAAAATCCAGCCTGAGATGTGAGCAAACCTGCTGACCACCTACAAGAAACGTCTTACTGCTGTGCTTGCCAATTGTCTTATTGTCATCAGTCGCTTTATACATGTACAAAGTGTGATGAGACAGCGTTTCCCCATGGCCCTGGTGCAACAGATAGTAACATATAGTAACACCGAACATTACATTCAACAGGACAAAAGGTGCTACAAGCATATAGTAACACTGAATATTACATTCAACAGGACAAAGGGTGCAACAAGCAACACATTAAATACAGTACAAACGCAATACATACAGTATGAAAGTGACGTTTAGTGAAGAGACGGAATGTAAACAAGTATTGCTTAGTGTGTTTTTAAGGCACACTGGCAGCATCAGCATCTAAGCAGCTTTTAACAGATGCAGTGCGAGAGCATCACAATACAAAACAGTCACAATAAATAGACAGAACAATAAATACACAACACTCCAGTACTATTTGAAGGTGGGGATGTAAACCTTAATGACTGATATTGCACATGATTATTATACTGCACAGGTTAGACATAGAATTGAAGACATCATTTGAGAAAAAGTGAATTTACAGTTATTGTAACACAACAACACTAACACTAGTGCACTAGTGCATCTGAGTGTACCTGATGTAAACAGTAGACAGTAGGTATGTAAAGGGCAGGTGTGAGGTAGTTTGAGCATATGCAATGAGGTATATTAAGAGAGCTCTGATATTAATGTCCATTCAGAGTCCTGATGGCTTGTGTTATGAAGCTGTTACGCAATCTTATGGTGGCAGATCGGAGGCTATGATACCGTTAGCCAGACAGTAAAAGTGAAAAGAGTCCATGTAGTGGGTGGGAGTGGTCCTTCACTATGTTTCTGGCTCTGTTGTAGCAGCAGGTCTGGAAAATGTCTTTCGGGGGGGTAGGGGCACACTGATGACCTTCTCTGCTGCTCTCACTATTTGCTGAAGTGTGTTACAGTCTGAAACTTTACAGTTTCCATACCAGACAGTGATGCAGCTGGAGAGAAGACTTTCGATGGTGCTGGTGTAGAATGTCTTAAGGATGGGTGGGGGGAGGCTTGCTCTCTTCAGTCTCTGCAGGAAGTGCAGACGCTGACGGGCCCTCTTGGCTATGGAGGTGGAGTTGAGGGACCAAGAGAGGTCCTCTGTGATGTGAACACCCAGGAACTTGGTGTTTTTCACCCTCTCGACAGCAGCACCGCCAATGGTGAGAGGAGGATGCGCAGTGCTGGATCTTCTGAAGTCAACGATTATTTCTTTTGTTTTGTCTACATTTAAAGAAAGGTTGTTGCTCTTACACCAGTCAGCCACTCTTGCCACCTCCTCTGTGTATGCTGAGATGTCGTTGTTCTTGATGAGGCCCACCACAGTCATGGCATCTGCAAACTTAATGATTTGGTTTGAGCTGAGCGCTGCTGTGCAATCATGGGTCAGTAGCGTGAAGATCAGTGGGCTGAGCACACAGCCCTGTGGCACACCTGTGCTCAGTGTGATGGTGTTGGAGGTGTTGTTTTTGATCTGGACAGACTGTGGCCTGTTAGTCAGGAAATCTAGGATCCAGTTCACCAACGGGGTGTTTAGGCCCAGCCCACTCAGTTTAGGAGACAGGCTCTGAGGGATGATGGTGTTAAATGCTGAGCTAAAGTCAATGAACAGCATCCTCACATGAGCGTCTTTCTTTTCCAGGTGGGTCAGAGACAGGTGAAGTGCAGTGGATATGGCGTCATCAGTCAACCAGTTGGAGCGGTGGGGCAAACTGGAGGGGATCAAGGGAGCTGGGAAGAGCGGCTTTGATGTGTCTGATGACTAGTCTCTTGAAGCACTTCATGATTACTGGTGTGAGGGCCATGGGATGGTAGTCGTTCAAGCAGGACACTGCTGAGTTCTTTGGAATTGGGACAATTGTCCTGCTCTTAAAACACACTGGAACAACTGCTTGCCTCAGGGAAATGTTGAAAATGTCAGTGAGGATATCAGCCAGTTGCTCCATGCACTCCTTCAGCACTCTTCCTGGGATGTTGTCAGGACCAACAGCCTTGCATGGGTTTACTCTGGATAGAGTTCATTTCACTGCAGCTGTGGTCAGGCAGATTACCTCCTCGTCTGGGAGAGGAGCAGATTTTCTGGTAGGCTCAGTGTTGAGTGCATCGAAACATGTGTAGAAAGTGTTCAATGTGTCAGGGAGAGAAGCATCACTATCGCACAGGGAGGGTGTTGGTTTGTAGTCCATAACAGCCTGAATGTCTTTCCACATGTTTTGAGTGTCTCTGGTGTTATGGAAGTGGCCTGGGAATTTTTTGGGCATATGCAAATTTGGCTTTTTTAATTGTTCTGGTCAGATTGGCTCGTGCCATTCTAAGGACACCCTTGTCTCCAGATCTAAAGGCAGCATCACATGCTTTCAGCATCCTCTGGACCTCCACCAACATCCAGGGTTTCTGGTTTGCTCTTGTGATGACCTCCTCAGTGACATCCTCAGTACATTTCCTGAATCCACAGTCACAGTTGTGGTGTATTCCTCAACATCAATGCAGCCCTCATAAGTGGCAGTCTCTCTAAACACTGACCAGTCTGTGCTCTCAAAGCAGTCTTGAAGTGCAGAGACAGCTCCTTCAGGCCTCACTCTGATCTCTCTTTGGACCGGTGAAGTGCGTTTCAGCACCGAACTGTAGGCTGGAATCATTTTCGCTGAGATGTGGTCGGAGTTGCTGAAGTGTGGGCGGGGCTCGGCCCAGTAAGCGTCTTTTATGGTGGTGTACACATGGTCCAAGCAGTTATTTCCCCTGGTTGCAAAGTTCACATGCTGGTAAAATCTGGGCAGCACTGTTTTCAGATTGGTTGAAGTCGCCAGCGTTGATGAAAGCCCCATCCAGGTGGGCAGATTGCAGGTTGTTTACGGCGTCATATAGCTCTGCTAGCGCCTGGTCAGCATTTGCACTAGGTGGTAGATACACAGTGAGCAAAACAATGGAGCTAAACTCCCACGGCAGGTAGAAAGGCCAACATTTCACCGCTATGAACTCCACTGAAGCGGAACAGTGTCCATAAACTAATGCAGCATTTTTACACCATTTGTTGTTAATGTAAATACACACTCCGCCGCCTTGTTTCTTACCACACTTGGCGCTGTCTCTGTCCAGACGAAACAATGAGCAGCCAGCTAGCTGCACGGCTGAGTCCGTAATGCCATCATGCATCCACGTTTCTGTGAAAATTAGCACACAACAGTCCTTCACATTCTTCTGTGTAGTGTGTCGGAGCCTCAAATAGTCTATTTTGCTCTCCACCGAGCGTGTGTTTGTGAGCAGAATGGAAGGGAGAGCGGTTCACTTAGGATTAGGTCTTAGCTTAGCATGAAGACCTCCACGCTTGCCGTGCTTCCGGGTTCAGTCACACCGTTTTTGGGTGCACTTCCGCCGGCCCACGACACCACGCTCCTCCGAGGTCCCGCAGCCCACTCCGTGTAGAAATCCAAGCTCCCGCAGTGTCTCCCGGACCGTCTTGTCCAGTGTTGTGTTTTGTTTGGGAATCAAATACTTATTTCTCTCAATAAAATGCAAATCAATGTAAAAGTAGAGACTGCTCATTTTTCTGTAAGTGGGCAAACTTACAAAATCAACAGGGGATCAAATAATTATTTCCCCCACTGTAAATATTAAGCATTTTCTCAGTGGCAACAGAACTGCTTATGGAAGAATTGTTGTAGGGTGTCCTCTTTAGAATTCACAATGATGTGCTTTAAAACCTGAAAGAAACACAATTGGGTCTGATAAACTGCCTGATCCCATCACTGTGTGATTACTATGTCAATGTCACTGCTGTGTTGAAAGTGTTCTAACGCCCATGTAATTTGTGATAAGTGGGTAGAGATTGGTGGGCATGACAAAAAAAATGAGCTGTGGTTTGTTATAGCACACATCAAGTATTCCCATTAAGGTGGTCTAAGGCAAGGTTTATGTTCTTCTAATAAACTTCCAGATGAGAGTCCAGTTACACAGACAATGAATAATCTTTTCCTATAGATTGAACTGTACTCCAAAGATATTTATGCAGACGTTGACCTCATCTGGATCTGCAAAAACCAGTCCAGGTGTTTGATGTCTAAATGATCTATAACACAAAACCCTTGTTGCATTATTGTCTGTTTCTAACCACATGTTGTCACTGGAAAAAGTTACATGTCAGGAATACCTACATATCACTCTCTTATCTTTAGGGTAAATATCCACTCTGACACTTGTGTCAGACAGGCAACCATTATATGCTCTATATAATTAAGTTTAAAGATGACAAGTCCCGCTGGGCAAACTCTGTCAGCAAAAAAAGCACACAATGCATTAAACTTCACTTTGTAAGGCTTATAAAACGTTAATCCTGCCTTTAAGACTGCTAAATGTATTCCATTTTGGCTGTAACTCCTGAAAGAGCCTGTCACAATGGAGCCCAGCTGAGCCTTGAGTAGAGTGGTGCAGGCTCCGGGGACAGCCACACATTTCACGGGTGAGGATTCTGGCCGTTCCAGAGACTGTTTGGATCGATTGGCAAGCTCTCTCTCATTCTCTCTGCTCATCCCCATCCCCCTGCTGCCCCTTCAGAGATTTCATGCTCGTGTCTGTGGCGATGCGTTTGATTGGAGGGCATACCTCAGCAACTCCAGCAGGAAACTCTGGGCCTTAGGGAGGCCTGTTTGGGAAGTTACAGGAGCACAGAATTCTTTATTGCCAGTATATAGGACAATGATTGTGGTTTAGAACTGAACATGAAACGTAGGATAAATTCTTTGAACGTGAAATCACAGGAGAACTCAACTTGTAAGGTCTACGGTCCAAACATTTTGAACAAATGTAGGTCTAAATGCAATTTATGGTCTTACAGCCATATATCAAACACAAGACAATCTATGACTAGTCTAATGCAATGCAATAGAAACCAATAAACTTAATAGGTCAGTAACACTTGCAACCAAATATGATCTGCATTAAATCCCCAATGTGAGATTTCTGTTTATTACTGCCTCTTTCTGTAACAGGTCTGGAAATGGACCTAGAGTCCATTTCCAGTGGATTCAAACACCATTCAAACATGGCAACCATGGACATACACTTACAAGGCGTTATAATTTAGACTCTTTTTACACCCACCATTTGTAAAGCAACCATTCAGCGAGTTTTCCCAGCTTAGCTTTTGAAATTGCTGTACTGATTTCTTACTTGCTTTTTGGTTTTCTCATGATTTGTTGCACAGCCATAATTGTTATGTTTGGTTTGCCAGTTGCTTGACCATTTATGTGTTTTGAACTGCTTTTGCCTTTTGAATTTGTTTGCCTGTCAATCTTTAGTAAGGCTCTAAACTTCAACTGCTTCTTGCCTATCTTTGCAAACATCCTTCACACTTCCTCAAAGTCCTGCTATTGCTTGGATGCCACAGCATGCTCATGTAAGACATCTAATTTTTTAAATGTAAAGTTGTAAATGCTGTGATACATCATTGAAAATTGAATTTAAACCCTAGTTACACCCACATTATTTGTGTCTTGCCATAAAATGTCCATGAGTCCATAAGTCAAGATGTCTGACAATGGACTTGAACGTGTCTGAAAGACCACTGAGTAAAATGCTCAGTGCTGTTTAAACAATTTACTGAGCTAGTTGTTTAAGGGTAAAATATTTCTTAGTGTGCTCATTCCCATGGTTAAAACAGTAACATCATAAAAATCTATGAATTTCATTTCTGTCTTGAGAATGTTCTGTTCTCTTCAAATCACTGTAGGGGAAAACATGGTAATTAGTTGTCGAGCTATTTAAATGGATCATTATATTAAATGTCAGTTTTCTCACTTTGCATAAAGAGACTAATCAAACCAGAGGTATTGGTCAATTTATTGGGTGTAGTCGTGCAAAAAATAGAGTACAGTGCAGATATGATGGGAGGATTCATCCAGAGTTAGTTATACTGGAGTGTTTGGAGTTTACAGAGTTGATCTGAGAGTTTTAACACAGCTGGATGTGGATTTGATGGCATGTTGCATGCACCCTGCACTGCCTGCTTGTTCACCTGGTGAGTTTTTTAATCAGATTGTCCTACAGTTCCTCCGTGGATGCCCAGACATCATCGTCGAGCCAAAAGGTCAGCTCCCAGAGGCCCACATAAACTCGTGTCTATCCTTAGCTGCACGTCCCACTCCGATGCTCCAATACCCAGGTCTGCTGTCAGAACTTAGGACCACATGAGTCCGCATGGATAAAAAGTTTCCACAAATGCTGAATTTAGCCTCAGGCCAGGCATAGGTGGAGGCGTAATGCAAAAGTGAGCACAGTAAGCTGTTGGTTCCAGGCTATTTAGTTGTGACTCAGTAGAAATGCGGCTAATTGGACTGAATCTAAGATGTTGTTTTGTGTTCAGTACACATAGAGACAGAGCAGGAGAAGGGAGAAGAGCTGAGAGACTAGTGACTATTATTTTGAGAGTTAAGTGTGTATGTGTATAGTCTTCTGCAAAGAAAGTGAGAGAGAATGTCTGTACTTCTTTTCTCTCTTAATCTAGATGTGCTTGAACAAACAACACTTTCTAAGAGAAGCAGAACCATTTTGTCCTCAGATGAAACCTCCCTCACTTAATGTAAAAAAAAGACATTAGCCACAAACAAACATTTTTATTTATGGACTACTGTTTGTGTGTGTGTGTATGTGTGTGTATGACAGTGTAAACTTGTCTTTGGTAGTGTGTGTCTTTGCTCTGCACAATGATCTATTTTCACATTTGAGCAATTAAACAGTGGGGACTAGCGCTCAAACTCTAAAAAGAAAAAGCTTGGTGTGTGTATGTGTGTATGTGTTCCTCAGATTTAGATTATTAACAGTGGGGATGGGCTCTCCAACCCCAGAAAAGAAAGGCCTGGTGTGTGTGAGTGTGTGTGTGTGTGTGTGTGTGACTCTGTACAAGTACTGCATTTTCAGATTTGAACAATTTAACAGTAGGCACAAGCTCTTCAATCCCAGAACGGGGCAAGGTTTGGTGTGTGTGTAGTCTCTGATTGAGAGGTTATGTTTAAACACCACGGCGGTGCTGCTGATATAATTGTGCCTGCACATCCTCTCCTCTGCAATCCATTTAGCATTGATGATTCAAGAGAACAATAGCAGCGACGTCTTCAGGATTGTTGTGCAGAGTGAAGCATGTAGCGAAACAATTAGGACAGCAACTCTAGTGGCACTGAGCTCAGAGGAATAGCTCCGTAATTAGCTATGAACTGCAGGCCCTCTTTTGAGCTGCCCACAGTTTGCCTGGCTGTCAGCCATTGTTCCTAATGACACACAAGTGAGCAACAAAACAGTCACAAGCTTTATTGAGGCAAACATTTCAGTCAAGCCTAGAAGGTTTGTGCTCAAGTTTATAAAAGTGAATAATGGCTTAAAAGTGATGGACTGACCAGCTAGCATTTATGGCTTAATAAGCAGTTCCAATATGCTAAATGTGGTTGCTTATTTTTATAATCATAGATTTTTGCATCATCATCATAAATGTTGTCATCGTAATTATCCTTCACTACACCATCACCACAATCACTGTTATTGTAATCAGCGTGGTTAGTTGGCGCTAACTTGAGTTGAACAGCAGCTGTTGATTTAATTCTAAATTTACAGGTCTGAAGAACAGATGTGGGCTACAAAGCACTGATGTAAGTTGCTGTGTATAAGAGCATCTGCCAAATGCTACAAATTTAAATGTTAATTCAACCAAGGAGACCATCCCATTTGGATTGGCAATTATTTATTTGACAAAACAATATTTTCAATTTTCTTTAATGTATATGTGAAAAGTTTTGGAGGAAGCTCGTCGCTTGATCGTCGGTTCACTTGTCTCTGAAGCCGGCAGATCTGGCTGGGAGACCAGGCAGGAAGGCGAAGGAGCCTTCCCCGGGATCAGGATGGGGAGCCGAAGGTGGTGGAGGGACGGAGGCAGGCGAAACCAAACAGCTGTAATGGCAGAGAAGGATTTACTGTTTATACAAAAAACCAGGAGTAAAGCGATTGGATGCGCTGGCGCTCATTAGCTCTCCTTGTTTGAACTTTCATATTCACTTACATTTGTTATTATCTTAGTTTTGCTAGCTTAAGGTCCTTTTCTCAAAGAAGCTTTATTCAAATTCTTGGTGATATTCTCTATTACTGAGCATGATACATAGTCCCTCTGCAGTTTGAAGCAATCAGTTTCTCTCACTCTTCCTCAAGTATTACAGTTGAATTTGAAAGTGTAGAAAGAGACTGTCAGCACTGCATACCCTTACTAGAGCACTGGAGAAGCCTAATAACACAACAGCAGCATTCAAATAGTGCAGCTAGAGGCTAGAGTGACTCAGTTGCCTTCATCCACATCGTGAACAGTGTGACAGCTTTCCACATGGTGCTGGTGTACCTAAAGGCTACTGCGTTTAACATGGTGTAAATCACCTAAGACACTAACAGAGGCTTGAAACTTACTCCTACTGGGTGTAGATGTGTTTAAAAATAAACAGGACCAAAAACAGAACAAGAGCAAAAGAGGTGTCAAAAATCAGAAGGGTTAATGGATTAAGGAGCACAAAGAAAAGATAGATAAACATACAGCTTGAAAAAAATATTAAAAGATCACATTAAAAGATTCAGATCCCTGTTTTTACTAATTATTGTATGTCCATGTAAATTCTACATACTGAAATTCTGATTCATACTGAAATAATGATTTCACAAAATGGCAAATGATCATAAATAACAAAACACAAGAGTGTTATACCTTGAATAATGAAAATTGTATTGGAAATGTCATAGTGTTTCTATGACATTTCTTTCCGGTCTTTCAGAATTATTTAAAATGTAATAGGGATGATGGTGGTTAAGCGGTAGTGATCTCTTGTACCAACAAGGCATTTTTGCCTGCAGAACCCTAAAAATGGTTTTATAGGAATATCGTAGTAGATCTGCAAGATCTTTGAAATACTCTGACTAGCCCACCTGGCAGCAGCATTTAGAAGATTTATTTAAGAGGACCTTTCTTCTCCATTATGATGCTTGGTTCAGACTTTTGCAGGTGTTCACATATCCACAATTATCCGGCCCATAAAAAGGTGAAGAGCAAGTGGTGGTAGGATGTTGTGGGTACAAATCCTATCTCCTGCACTACCGCCATTGGACTGCTGATCAAGACCCTTAAATCCAGGTTGCTCCAGGGAGACTGTCCCTGAAATTAGGAAATAGAAGTCGCTCTGGATATGAGTCTAAATATATTTAGTGATATTTTGTGAGTTATTGAAATGGTGACTCTGTTTTATAGGCAACTCTAAGGAGCACATCTGTGCTTATGACTCATACGATCTACTAGATAAAGGACAGATGGATGTTCAAAATGCTTTGTGCAGGGTTGGGATTCCAGAAAATAAAACATGGATCACTGGAACGCTGTGTTTGCACAGCTATTGTTGTAACTGTGCATGTGAAAAGATGTATTTCTCTTAAAAATTATGCTGTTGAGCGATTCTGATACTGTTCTGAAGATAAGACTACGAAATTCCTCCTATTACAAAAACATGAGAGATGTAAATAAGAATCTGAAAACTTTTTTGCAGAGGCATTGTAAGCATGCATGCTACATCTCTTTCAGTTTCAGGATGGCTTAATGTGTTTGATTGAATAATGAGACTGAATAATGGTGATGAAGTACCTAAAACACATAATTATGAAAAAGTAAAATTTCCATACAAAGAAAATGTATAGAAATGGATATAGGTGTAGGTATATAGGTAATATACTTAATACTCATTCCATGGAACAAAGTACTCAAACAATATTCAAATACATAAAGCATTGTAATAAAGAACAATCATCCATGTGCTAAACTAATGAGATACATATCAGTTCTAGTCTGGCAGTTCCAAGACGAAGTTCAGTATTACTGGACATCTCTATGATCAATCAGGTCAGTCTATTAATACATTTTAAGATTTATCACAGCATCAGCTGTGATTTGCTTTTTAGTAGCGGTTTTGATGCTTAGGGTTTTTTTTTGGAGCATTTTAATCCCTCCAAACCACATGCAAGCCGAATGAAGTCAATATCAGAGACTACTACCATAATTATAGGCTAGTTTGTCTTTTTAAAGTGAATGAATGTCTAAATTTAGTCTTAAAGTTGGAATAATGCAGCATAGGTGACTAAAATGTGTAGCGTTCTGGCTTCCCCTTGTAATCAATTCAAACCACGGCACGGTGTGTTAAACAGCTGGAAATAGCCATCAGAAGTTAGATACACTGTGTCAGGAGTGGTGGTGGTCTAGTGGTAAGGCCAAGAGGAAAATAAGGAAATGGAAGTTGCTCTGGATAAGACTGTTTGCCATAAACATAATGTCAATTTAATGGTCATAAAGAGATAGACATAACTGGCAACAGTTCTCAGGTAGACTGTGGTGTTTAAACTATGTTCAGTTGGTACTAATTGGGTCCAAAGTGGGCCAAAATACCCTCCACACTGTAACACTGCAATCAATAACCTGAGCCATTGAATAAAGGCAGGGTAGATCTCTGCTTACATGTTGTTAACACCAAACTCTGACCCTTGAATCCTGTGGTAGAAATCTAGACTCATCAAAGCAGCCAATGGTTAACAATCCTCTATTTTCCAATTTTGGTGAGACTATGCAAACTGTAGCCTCAGTGTCCTGTTCTGGTATGGTCTTCTGCTGCTATAGTCTGTCTGTTCCAAGGTTCGACTTGTGCATTCAGAAAGGCTTATCTACATACTTTCTTTGTAACAAGTGGATATTTGAGTTCCTTACAGCTCGAATCAGTCTGCCCATATTTATTTCATCTCTTGTTGGTACAAGGCATTTTTGCCTGCAGAACCCAAGAAATGGTTTTATAGGAGTATCATAGTAGATCTATAGATCTCTGAAACACTCTGACTAGCCCACCTGGCACCAGCAACCACACCAGATTTAATGAGGATTTATTTAAGAGGACCTTTCTTCCCCATTATGATGCTTAGTTCAGATTTTGGAGGTGTTCACATATCCACAATTATCTGGCCCTTAAAAAGGTGAAGAGCACAAATTAGAAAGAAAAATTATATTCCACATTTCCACATTTTAAGTCAAAGTAAACTTTAGTGCCATTTCTGCTATATACTGTACAAGTATACAGAGAGATGAGACAATGTGGCTCAGGTTTTAACAATATAAAGAACAAATAATTCACATAGAATAAGCAATTTTAGTTTCTTGTTCATAAGCGAAGTTGTTCACTTTTATGAAGCATCACCATGACCTTTAATACAAGACATATGGATTTTAAACTCATTTCAGTCTAGTAATGCAATTTCAGTGTCCTGTATGGAAGAATGTTATTCTTATAACACAGTGGTCATAAAATAGGTGTTACAAAATTAGTATGCACAGTTCATTGCGCAAATAAATAGTGTCAATGACAAACTATTACTCCTAAAATGTCATGTAATTTATTCGCTCACACTGCATATCCAACATCTGTTTGCCACCATGCAAAAGTTCCACATGCGGATAGATGTTGTTCTATATGCCAACTTAAAAAGCACCATTTATTTCCTGCCTTAACTTTCCATTAGTTCATCTTCAGAGCCTAGACAGTCCAGCAATTCTATGCTTTTACAAAAGGCTCTTGGCAGAGCCTGGTTATTTTTATGTCTGATGCAAGTCACTTTAACTGTTAGAAAGAGAGAGAGGATGAGAAAAAGAAGGGAAAAAAATGGAAAATAGCATAAGTCGACCACTCTGTTTGTGCCTGAAATAAAGCCACATCGATCCCTTCTGTGCTGTTAATTTGGCAGAGAAGGTGAGTGTTGTGAATGTGTGTGTGTGTGTGTGTGCATCTCAGTGGCCATGCATATCTACTGAGAGACGGAAGAAGGGAGGGAAGTGAGGCCAACTTTACCTTTCAAAGAGACATAAGAGGTAAAAGCTTCAGCGCTGCAACCTAATACACTAACAATTATGGCAAAAGAAACAGAAAACCCCAATCTAATCAGGAGGAATGGTGTGTGGCAAAGAGATAAAAAGAAATAGGCAGTAGAGTATTTAGTGGAAAAGTGATAAAAATAAAGTCAAATTTTGCAGGTTCTGAGAGCCAAACTTGCTTTGCACACACAAACACACAGGCTTGCAACCAGAGAAGTTTGCAGACAATAATAGGTCATTATTGCCACTTTATGTCATGGTTAGCCAGTGTCACCTAGAACATGTTGCAGCCACACCACACACACACATACACACACTTCTTAGGTGACTGCCAGAATTTTGACAGTGTTATGAGCAGTGTGACTCAGACTCTCTCTCACCTTAGCCTGTTTGTTTTCTGTGATTGGAAATGTTGCTCACTGTTACATCCATTTCACATCAAGCAGGGAGAGAGACACTGGAGACCAAACATGTCAAGCTGTCTCTCTCTCTCCCTCTCCCCATCCATTTTGTTTATATCTTCATTTTGCACACAAAAACACAGGCACACATCCGGATCCTGCTGAGTCATATATGGATGATCCAAAGCTCTTGTGTCACTTTATCAAGTGCCTTCTATGAAGCAGCAAAAGTTCAGTCACTTCATGAGGCTCACTCTAATTGATATTTACCACACACTAACATTCTCTCTCTCTCTCTCTCTCTCTCTCGCTCTCTCTCACTCCTCCCTAAAAAGCTTATGTTCTCTTCTTGCTCAGACTGGTGTCAAAACAATGGTAAGCTTTTGCAGAAAGACACGCTGTACCTTCTATGATCTATGATTGGATTTATGGTTTGTGTTATTTGCATTACACAACAGAGATCTTTTCACTGCTTCTGAATGAAAGTAAGATGGTTTGGCAGGGCCTACCACAAGCGGAATCATGCCCAGGGAAGACGTTCCAGGCAATCCATTCTATTGTTTAACATTTTAACAGGAATTTTCTTATATTAAATGCAGAAGTTGTGTTTGGGTTTGTGATATTAAAATTAGGATAAGGTGCAGAAATATAATTGAATATTTGATTATTATTTGAACATAAAATTGAGTATTTGAGCATTTAAGGCACTTTTCCATAGCAATATAATGTGGTACCTTGCTGTATTGTAAGGGTGAAAAAGTACCATTATCATGTCAGTTTACATCTTAAAATGTACCTGTGAACTGAAGTGATCCTATGGCGACAACCACAGGCTGATGACATTATGTGACACTGTTGACAGGACAGGACAGAACTGCAACATCTTGTGGCAAAAAAAATGTACAGACCTGGCTAGTAACATACTCTGTTATGGCATGCTCCATGCTGTGTTGTACCAATCAGTGTTCTGTGTGTGCAGGTTTCTCTCTCCAGCACTTTGGTTTCTGGTTCCTTGGCATTGTAACTGGTATGGAAACAAAAACGCTACTGCTACTTTGCTACAAAATTATGCACTCTGAAATAACAAAACCATTTCATATCCATGATCATGTTTTTAAAAGGGTACTTTCAATACTACATGCAGAGGGAAAGTGCCTCATTTAGGGGAGAGTAAAGATGGTTGCAACACTTTTAAATTTCCTTCAGTTTTTCAGAGACTGTATTGGGAAACCAAAATTGTTAAACTTACTTACATCTGTCAGCTATCCACCACACAGCTGAAATATTAACATTTACAGCATGTAGCAGCGCGACTTCCATAATCCAAGGGACAGTCTACCTGGAGAAACTTGGAGTTAAGAGTCTCACTCAGGGACCCAGTGATGTTAGTACTCAAAGTAAGAAGCTCTTCATCCAGAGACAAGTATTCAACCATTAGACCACCATGGTGATGATTCTCCCACTTTACATATAGTTATTCCCTCCTAGTTCCTGAAAGGAAGCAGCCACATGTCACTATTCCTTCTCCAAAATAGACTATTCAAGGTAAAAAAAATTTAACCAGTCTTTTGAGTACTGTCTAAACCTTCTGTGTTAAGCAGTATGAAGTCATATTTTAATTATAGTAAAGGTTTAATCATAGTAAAGGTACCACTGAGGTACTCATGAGCAAGGTACCATTTTGATCTTTGTGTTTGAACTGACCAGTGGTGCATTCATTTGGTTTTTGTTCATGTGACCAACCATGTCACTTTCAGTGAGCCATTAGGCTATGCAAAGGCCAGATAGTCAACACAAATAGGCTTAGAACTGAAGTAAGCCCAATCATGCTTTATTAAAACTGTAAATCGGCTCCTGCGTAACCTGTTTGTTTATGATGTACGATAGTCAAGCCTAATCCGCCATTAATCCAATGTAAATCAAAGTGATTACTCAGTGGAGTTTTAATTATTTACTTATAAGCCCATACTGGCATTAATTGGGGTGGCACACCTCACACAGTCTGCAGGGAAAGGATCAAGAGGTTTCTGAGTGAGCACTTTTCTTTTCACAGCCAAATACTCACTAAGATGTGAAGACAGAAAAAAAACAATGTTCCAACTGCAGCCTGGGGGCATTTACGCTCATTACCTCCTCGACAATGCGTATGAAACACAGCAACTGAAAGAGTGGGATTTGAAGTCAGTTCATCTAAGCAGTAAAATACAGATGTGAACCTGTACCTTCATTCACCTCAAGAGATTTCACTTCACCATATTATATATTCAGTAAGGCCATGAGCGCATGAATGTTTTCTTTCTTCCAGAAAGGGAAATAAAAATTAGTAGCTACAAAACTGTGAGTTTTAAATTAATCACAGGCCTTCTAATTTCCTGTGGGGAAGATCTAGCAAGCCAGTTTCCAAACCTTAGTTTGCAAAGTTTTTCCTAATGAAAATGTTTGAAAAAAAAATAATAATGAGGGGGAAACAAGTGCCTATGCATGTATGTTAACAGAGCCTTTGTATCTTTTCTTTGTATGCAAAGGGGAGGGAAGGGGCCATGGTTAGATCTCTTAGTAAGCGATGGTTTGCAATACTTGAGTAATTGTGCTTTTGCAAAAAGTTATGTTTTACTTTGTACTCTGAGTATTATCAGTATTAGCAAACTTCCCTCACTACTCTATTACAATTCTAAAGAAAGTAAACTACTTTTACTCCAATTCATTTGACTAATAATCATGTTATATCTTGCACCAAAATTGTTTACAGAGTCAGGATTTATTTTTGTTTGGAAATTGATACTAAAGGGGTAATTTCACAACCTTCATGCTTTTAAATAATGAAGGTGCAAAATCCTATACTTTGAATTTGCACAACATGCCAAGCATGTTCTGGTTTCTCATGATGGTGATATGTGCCACAGTCAGTATTCTGTGATTTCTGGAACAGAAATCATTTGAAAATCATTATATAATATTGTATTAAGACTTTGAATCACATAGTTATTTTAATGATTAACTTTTGCAAATACCAGCAAAATATTTTAATACATAAGTACTGTTAATAACAAATACTTTTTTTTTCAAGTAATGGTTAGCTAACTAATGGCTGACTAACTTTTAGTATTATACTTATTGTTTTCTAGTGCTTTTTTTTTAACCTTTACTGTTACTTATGTATGCTCTATGCACCACATTCTGCAGAGATCCACAGTTTGCCATTTTTCGAAATTGCAGTGCAATGCACTGGGAGCATAAATTTTTCCTACTGACATAATTATCAGCATTTGATTCAGATGCTTTCATGGCATAGTTATTTACAATCTGTTCACATACAGCACGTGTGTTTGTGTCTTTCTGTCACCTCTCAGAACTGACTTTATTAAGACAGTGTTATAAACGTGCCTGAATCTGCCCGTTAGCGTGTGACAAGTCATCATGACATTTAATTTCCTTAGGTTTAAGTTTCGGGCTTATGTTTAGGAAAGATGAGGGTCAGGATTTGATAATGGTTGCATTTAGGGTCTGAGTTTGTATATGTGTTGTAAGAGAGAGACATCCATTGGAGCTCTAAGCAGCTTCTTTCCTGTTAGAGGCATAAGCTGTGAATTCATTAACATGATAGCAAAGACAGAAATCTCTTATGTGCTGACAGAGGAATGTTACAGATGAAATTTGCCTTAGTTTGAGTGTTAGCATGACTGCCAAGGCCACGATGGAGAATGGAGTCAAATAAGACCCTATAAGCCCTGTAACAAGTCCAATCTACCACATTCTTTACTAATTCAGTGACAGGGCCTATTCAGACTTGCTCTAATTTACATTTATGGCTAACAGCCAACTCTCTTATCCAAAGCAGCGTACATTTCCTAATTACTGGAATAGTCTCCCTGGAGCAACGTGAGTTTTGGACCAGTCCTCTGCCATAATGTACAGTGGCAAGTTTTTAGATCTTGAATTCAGAAGGCATGTAAGCATTTTTGACATTTAACTTATATGATTATTGCCAGGCGTATTTATCTTTGTAAATAATAACAGTTAAATGAAGTGATTTGGCAGCATTGTGAGTTTTTTGCTCATTTTAAGAAAAATCAAGATGTCTTGGCATGTATTTTTAGCTGTTTGTCTCTATCTCACTCACGCAAATGCACACACATATTACTATCTCTCAAACTTTTAAAGAGGATTCTTACTTGCCCAAAGTACACAGACAATTTGGCAAAGATAAATGTGTCACATTAGAATCAAAGCTATAATTTCTCGGGTGAACTCCGCAGCACCTCTTCTTTCGGCTGGTTAGGCAGCCACACATTCATCATAACCCACGATCAATCACACTAAATCAACATTAAGTTGCACCATTACTTTAACAGACATGCATGGTCACTCATACTGCTGCTCCAGTAACAAATTTCTGTGCACAATATGAAACTACTTAGTTATCAGGAGACATTTGGAAAGATTTGTTCCTGTCAAACTTGGAACTATAATTTAAACCACCATGTCATTTATGCTACAGTGCTTCTTTTGACAGCTTTCAGATTCTTAACAACTTTCACTCTCTATTGAGAGTCCTGTGTCATTGAAAATTCCAGAGAAATGTTTGTGAAAGGGCGGCACAGTGGCTAGTGCTGCCGCCTCACGCCGAGAAGGTTCAGGGTTCAATCCCCAGGTGTGGAGGTTGCTGTGTGGAGTTTGCATGCACTCCCCATGTTCGCAGCGGTTTCTTCCAGGTGCTCCAGTTTCCTCCTACAGTCCATTTTTACTTGTGAGACTGGGTACCCACAAGAGTTCTGGTTGTACAAGTATACAGAGAGATGAAACAATGTGGCTCCAGTTTTGACAGTACAAAGAACAAATAAGTCACACAGAATAAGCAATATACAAATAAAATATAAAATATACACTTTAAACTAGAAGTAGAAAGAAAGAAGGACAGAAAATTAGGTTACATGCGGTATTCAGCCTAAAGAGTTTCAGTATGAAAATTCTATACAGAAAATCCAATAACTAAAACAGTTTCTTTGTTTGTGCAAACATCGTATCATCAGTCAGTGAGAAACTTACATTTTTTATATATAATATATTTTATATTACATTTTTATATAAAAATCATAAGGTTGAGGAGCTCTTGAAAGTTTCAATACTGTTTTTAGAATCAATCATCAGAACCCTTTAAACCCTTTCATGCATTTATAAAATGCATGAAAATAACATTAACTCTTTTGGATCATAATCCAGTATGATTTTTTAAACCTATGAATTAAAAACTACGCACGAAAGAGTTAAACAAAACCTGCCACCTCTATTTTTTTGACATTTGAAATTGATTGTTATGGCATTTAATTCAACTGTGTCCTGAACCCCAGTCAAAAATGGTTAATTACTGTTTGAGGAAGCTGCTGTCTTCATGTTTGATGCTTCAGTCAGATCAAACTTGTCCACTGCCTTTCCCTCCATAAACAAAGACAGTGAGTGAGGCGGCCCTCTGATCCACACCAGTGATGTAGTTATTTTGGAGGTGCTGAGAGAGGGTATATAGAGGACGAGTCCCTCTCTTTCTTCCAGTCTCTCAAACAGTCTCTCAGATGCTGGTATTTCCCCCCAAAATGTCAGCAGGCTTCCTTTGATTCAGTGCGCATCTGAGATGAGAGCCAAGGTGCTTTTTGATTTTGTTGAGACATTCTGGCCAGACACAAGAGAACGAAAAAGGTGTGACAAAGGTGAGATGAGTAAACAAGCTTGGTAAAATATAACAAAAAAAATCAGACTGTGATCCTGATTGCTTCTCACATTAGTGCACCCTGGACTTACTGACATAGAGGTCCTATTTTTCATGTTTTTCACACATATATATAGTAATGGTACACATTACATAATTTTTATGTAACACTAGTTTAAAAAAAGACTAGTTTGATTAGTCAGACTTGTTAGAAAGAATATAGACTGGGAAAGTACCTGGTTGAAAGTTTACTTATTTTTAATATATCAAGTTGTTATGGCTGTCTGACACTTATTAATAGTAACAAACTACAAAGGGCAAGAAAAATTATTGACCACTAGCATAAAACATGTATGCTTTGTATAGTCTGTAAGGAAAGTCAGTTCCAGTTCTTTCTAACCACTTCTGACTTCTGAACAGGGCATGCACACCTATATAAAATGGACATAGAAACATTAGAATCCGCCGGTTGGTGACAGGCAGGATGAGTTCACATAAGCCAGTTTGTGTTATAATAAAAAGGTAAAATTTTAGAGTGGCATGTCCTGGTAAAGAAGTTTTATGGTTTGAGGATCAAAGCTCATCCTGGGTCCCCCTGTTTTGGCCATCATGATTCTGAAGCATTTGCATGATTTCAGCAGGTAAAACAGATAATTGAAGAGGTAGTCAACCTATTGGAGGCTGGCACAGAAACAGGACCTGAAGCAATGCTTTTTTGTCAGTGATTTAACATGATTTAACATGGAACTACTGGTGTACAGCAGTGATCCTCTGTCTAATACACTGATTTATGTTGAAATTCTGCAACAACAGCAGGTGTCACACAGTGAAAACTTAACGTCCTGCGAGAAACTGAGAGTTTCAACTGGTTTCACCATAATAGTCTTTGTGGACAGGATGTAGACAACAGATGATGAGAAGAGTGCCTCGCTAAATGAGTGGGTTTCTACCTGGCTGTTGGAGGCAGATGGGAGCAGCTTGGCATTGTGCTGTTAAACAGACGCATGATGTCATTCCAGGCCTGGGTCTTTGCCACACCCAACTGGGCATGCACCCTGCATATGGCTCTGTAGAGCAGAAACATAACCAGAGGGACTTAACATGAACCCAGATGGATGGAGCAATCAGGAAAAACAGAATATTCTCATCCAGAACATTCTCTCACAACATGTGTGTGAGCTGGCAAACTAGACTTTATTCAAGGCCAGACATGTCCAGTGTTTCCCCGGAAGATCTGCCCAGTTTGACGAATTATCTTCACATCTGAAAACCTTGTTTCACCAAGTCATTATCCAGTCAGGTTTCCATTCTACCTCTTCAATTAACCAGGTGGGTCAATTATTAGCCCAAGCCTGCGTTAGATTTCAAGTAGTGAAAATCAAACTATGGACTTGAAGAACCTTGATGTCACCTCCTTTCTTTTTGTGAAGGTTGTAACTGAACGCCCAGCCTGCTACTGCAATTCAGCTATTAAAAATTTATTAACTATGTATGGATGAATAATGTTGATGAATGTTGATGTTGATGAATAAGTGAGACATTGGGGTTCCAGGTTTAGAAGCTTTTATAGACCTTAGCAGAGTTGAACATCCTGTCTTGAATGTATCTCCTAGGATGTGATGTGGAATGCAAAATGAGTAAATAAATGTATAAAGAAAGGTAGTAACATACATAGACAATTATTTATATTATTCAAAATATTCATAAGGTATGCTAACTAAAAGTTCAGTGCCTATAGGTAACTAAAGGTCTAGTGGCCAAAACCTTACTCCTGAATTTAAAGCTTTACAAACATTTGAAAAAAACTTAATAAATATTAAAGCAATAAATATTTATATTTGTATAACTCATTAATACAAAATACATAGACATAAAAGTGTGAATATATATTGCATTTTAATGCAGCAGTGTATTTGGATATAAAGAAGAGCCTCTTATCACTGAAATAATTAGAAGCTTACTTTTTATGTCAATGAAATAGAAATGAATTGCATTCAAAATTGTGTAGAACAGTAAAAATAGATATAAGGCTTAAACTCCAGAATATTTGTTGCTTCATACTGAAGTGTACATCTTAATACTGGCTGAGACAGTCTGCAATATTTCGACCAAACCAGAATAAACCCAATTTTGCAAACCAAAGTTGTTATTGGGTGATCAAGTGAGAGAATATAAGGCACCATATGGAGTTAAAAGGCAGTATAATTAAGGGGAAACATTCATTCTGGGTTAATCACCGGCATATTCCTCAGGGGTGCTTTGACTTGATGCTCTGAAATCACATTTATGCAGTGATCTACAAACCTGTATGCTTGTGATGAAATCTCCACTCTGCTAGAGAAAAAATCATCTGAAAAAGAAGAAAACACATGGTGCGAAGGCTTATGTGGAATGTATTTCAGTTTAATCAACTCTTACGGAAACAGCTCAGTCTGTGACATTCCTATCACACAATGTTGTGTCTGGCCAGCTGTGCAGTGAGGCATACACACCCAGCTGTTCACACGGTAAATATATAGATCATTGTTCTCCATTCTTGTGAAAATAAGCAGAGACATCTCTGATCATCTGCATCGCAGATGGACAGGCACAGTCGCTGTTCAAGCAGTGCTTCTATGTAGCAAAACCCAGATGGGATTCATTTTCAAAAGCCATTTTGCAATTTTTGATTGATTAATTGTGTTTGTTTTTATGCTTGAATGTTACAATCTACCATATTAGGACTGACACTCTATTAAATAGGGTACACTGTACCTTCCCCACCATTACTGGTGTTGAATTATATAACTGGATTGTAGTTTTCATTTAAACAGCAGCTGAAGAGAGAAGTCTGCTATAAAAAATATAATTAAGAGCAGTCCGTCAAATTAAACTATTCTGTGCTTCTACATTCTATATATGGGCTTCTCAGAATATTAGGATTTTTTTTTGTATTATTTTTATATATTTGCGTAAAATTCATGATTCATTAAGATGCCCTAATCATCTGGAAATGTCATCTTGTAAAAATAAGTGAAATAAATAAATAGAAATAGTTGAAACAAAAGTGATTTTAGTAGGGAAATTAGATTGCATGTCAGGGACTACCTGCATAGCCACCACGGACCACAAGGGGGCCACAGACCACAGGTTGAAAAACCCCATTGTAGTTCCTTTAAAATTATTTAATCAATAATTTTCAGAATCAGGGCAGCACAGTGGCGTAGCCTCACAGGGAGTGGGTTTGGTCCCCTGGTCGGCCGTAGGGTCTTTCTGTGTGGAGTTTGCATGCTCTCGCTGTGTTCGTGTTTTTCCACAGGAGGCTCTGATTTCCTCCCACTGTCCAAAAACATGCAATATAGATTGATTGTCGACTCTAAAAGTGGCCCCGTAAAGTGTGAGTGAGAGTGATTGTGTGTGTGTGTGTGTGCTCTGTGGTGTGTTGACACCTACCCAGGGTTGGTTCCTGCCTTGTGCCCAAAGTTCCTGGGATAGGTTCCAACTGAACCCAGTTGGAATTATTCAGATAATTCATATAATCAAAGAAATAATAATGAATGTTCAGAATCTGTGTGTGAAGGTATCTCACACACCCTTCTCTTTCTTTTTTTTCTTCTTTCTTTCATTCTTTCATTCATCGATCCACCAAATCCATGTTGCTGGCTTTGGCTCACTAATGATTTAACTGGTGCCCTGTTGTAGACAGATGCTAGCCTATGCACCAAGAGGTCATATGCTCAAATTCAACTCTAGCACCTTTGGGCTCCTGAGCAGGACCGTTAACTCCAAAGTTGCTCAAGGAAGATGGTGATTGTCATGAGTTAACAAAAATCCCTCTAATAAAATATGTAAATGTAAGTGCACAAAAAATCTAATTCTCTGTGCTGAACTAGATGTGTTTTTGATTCCCTTTTTAAGTGATTGTGTTGTTAATCCACCTTGGCATATCAATTGATTCTGTTTTGAACACCTGACCAGCTTGATGACTATCAAGAAAGCAATAACCAACTTTACATGAGTGCTGGCCAACATTTATTGATGAATAAAGGGATAGATGGATGAATGCTTTGATGTCTGAATGCAGGTTGAACTCAGCGTTTTTTGGACTGTTAGGAGACCATTCAGCAGCAGTTTTGAGTGTTTTCCTCAACACAGAGGGAGGTCATTTTAAAAAGTATCCTCTCTCTCTCTCTGTCTCTCTCTCTGTCCCTCTCTCTCTCTCTCTCTCTCTCTCGCTGTCTCTCTCTCCCTCTTTCTGCTCATTGAGGGCACGCCCAGATGAATTAGGATGCATACGTAGCTGAGTGAGAGTTACAGTATCTGCCTTTGCCCGAGGCACTGCTTTAGTGCGGATGCGAACAGCATGGCAAACAGGAAGGGAGAGAGAGAGGCAGGCAGCGCGTAGAGTCAGCCACTTTACAGCACCACAGTGTCACAAACACAGAGACATCGAGGCAATCATGCCACAAGCTTCCCTCATCCTATTTTCTGTTCTGTTCTCTCTTTTGAATCTGTGACCTCCATGTGTTTCCGTTTGCCACCAATGCACAGCTTGCTATAACATCTCTGTAAAAAAAAAATCTTTGATCTTGGCAGTGCAATGGACAGATACACAACATGATGTTTTAAAGTTGGAACACGTGTGATTGACATGAAAAGAATCTAATTGGATGCCAAAAATAAAAGGGTTAGATGAGGATTAATTAATGCAGATCTCTTATTTTAAGTAACCAACATAGCTACATAAATTAGTGGGCTATTCACTGAGTCTTAGTTAAGATTTCTGATGTCATTGCAAAGACTACATGAAATACAAGAAAATAAAACATGCACAGAATACATGCAAAATGTGGTGAATGTGTGTGTGTGGTGGTGGTGGAAAGCGCTGGCAGCAGGGCACCCAGTGGAGACTGAATCATAAATACATGCTATATTTGGAGTGACAGTCGAGAGCTCTCCAGGGATTTAAGACCAATGCGAGCATCCAGTGCAATAACACACTATAAGCTCCTTAAAGTCCCCAAAGCAAGAGGATGGGAAAAGAGGAAGAAAGAGTAAAAGAGAAAAAGAGAAAGAGAGAGAGTCTTCTCAGTGCTGTCACATGACTCAAAAAAGGGGGCTTTGACACGTTGCTCCTAGCTCAACATGTAATCCAGGTAGTGTGGTGTGAGAAAAGTAGCCGCCATGGGACTCTGCTTAGCGCCGACCCGGCAACCACTGTCCACCCAACAAGCGCAAGAGTGTTTGATGTCATCTTCCAACATCAAACTCCATATCAGTGTTGACAAATCCTTCATTAGCATGCATGGGAAGACAAGGCATGCTGGGTTATTTATTTATTTACATGCTTCTTTTAATTATTAATTTATTTCATTCTAGGCAGAAGGGCTTTGAGGTGCCAGTTGAGGCTAATGAAAGCAGTTGTGACTGTAAAACTGTAAGTGCCAACTGCCCCCCTCTCTCCCTTTGCCCAGTCTAGATCAGAGGAATGGAACCCTTCATAAACACTCATTTTATGAAGTAACTGGTGGCAGATTGTTCTTCTGAAGATGAGATATTAGACAGAGAGAGAGATACTAGAGACTAACTTATGAACAGAGAGTAAGAGGAGGCTGGTCAGAAAAGGGCAAATCAGGAAGGCAGCAAGGGATGTGGAGTCCAATTATTGCCCTTGCCAGAGACTCTAAACAGCCTGGAGGGGGGTGAGCGATGGTAGGGAGAGGGTCTGACCCATGTCAGATGGATGCTGACACACAACAGGCCATGTGCCACGGAGTGTGTAAAGGAGGGAAGCAAGGGAATGAGTGGAGAGAGCCTTGCGGTTGTAGTGACCACAGCATGCCCCCTCCCAGACTGTGAGTTTCACCTCAGGGGCACCTTTGTGTAAAACTCTTTCAGAGCAAACTCACTGGAGCATGACCGTAGACACTCTCTCTTTCCCTCACATACTCTCCCTCTAGGTCTTCCACAAAAATCAAACAAACCTTACAAACAATTGCGGCTGATTCATAGCCATGGTGTTACTTTTTCATCCAACCAACTTTTCATCCATCCAAAAGGGTTTCTATGCCTTTGAGATTGAAACTCTCTCAGGTAATCTTAGTTGATGTCTCCTCTTTTCTTGCAAGTTTTTTCACAAAAAGCCCAATGTGCTTGGGCCCCAGAGCCTGGCGCCTTAATGAAGACGAATGCAAGGAATCAATTTACACCACCCTCAGTCCATCTGGCTGCTCTGCACCCTGCCGTCAATTAACACACCAGCTGGGGAAGGCATAGCTCCTCGCCACGGCCAACCGCCCGCTGCCTCGGGCTTTACTCAGCTCGGCTCAGGCCTGCCAGCTCAAGCTTAAGAGACCCAGCATATCTCAGAGGGAGCCATAGACTCAGTATTAACCTCAGTCTGAATTTCAATAACCGTCTCAACCAAGTCCCAATTAGAGTCTTATCATCAAACTCTAGCAGAATTTTCCTCTCTGCCTCAGCTTAAGTCATAATTTAGGGTTTAGTCAAGCTTAAGCATCAGCTTTCATGTCTGCTACCAAATAAGTCACAGCCATATGAATTCAACCTCTGATTTAGTCTAAATCATATTCTAGACCCATTTCCCTTTGCCTTTGCCTAAGTATCCACTATTCATATTTTGAATTTGGTAGACATAAGACAGGGGTGTCAAACTCAACACACAGCAGGACAAAATTAAAAATCAGGCTCATAATGAGGGCCAGATTGGCTCAATATTTATTGAAAAGCTATATAATGGAGCGTGTTTCTTTCATATGAAAACATGAACTTAAGTTTTGCTTACACTTATTGAATCTGGAACAAGCAAAGCATATTAGATGAATAAACACATTTTAAAAAGATCACTTAAAAAAAAAAGTTTGTTTCGTTTCAGAGAGGTCTGAGATTGTTTGGATCACAAATAGGCTCACATATAGGCAAAAATGCTGATCAATTGATCGAGTTCATTTCAGCTTAAAGTGACCAAGTTTAAAAACACATTAGTCATGCTTGTGCAATATACCAACGGGCCAGCTCTGATAGATATTAGATATGGTTGCGGCTTTGAGTTTGGTACATGTGACATAACACCTGTATACTCTCCAACAGTAATTGTGTTAGTCCGATGACTTTGCATTTTGATATGGGTAAAGGACACAATTTATGAGCTACAACAAGAAAAACATTCCCTTGGTATTATTATATTGGATAACCTAGTTAAACCTATTGCTTTTCCTTTAATGCTTGCTTCCATTTTTTCCAAGATAGATTCCACCCTCAAACTTCATCTCTCAGCTTTCATATGAACGCTGTGGTTCCATGCTACATCTCTTTAGAGTAGTAAACTGCTTTTTAAAGATACAGCATTTTAAAAGTAACTTTGCCACTGATAAGCAACTGAGAAAAGTGGTTAAGCTAGTGGCTCTTAACACTTCTACTGAAAAAGAATTGCTTCTTGTAGTTAGCTTTGCTACTGATAAGCTACTGATAAAAATACATAAGCTAGTAGAATAACTACTTCTAGTTAACTATTCCGCAGGACTTCCTTGAAGTCAAACTTCATGTGTATTCATAAAAATGTGTTATTTGTTACTTGAATAAATTTTCAACTCAATACATTTTTCCCCATCGAAATGGCTTTTTGTGGGCTGAAGGAACCATACTTTTTTGTGACTAAATACTTTTCCCTCTCTCCTTTCTTTCCTACTCAGATAGCTCTCTTCATACACCCTCCCCACCGTCTCCTCTGATGATGAGAAATTATCTTCCATATTGCTTTGGAATGAGGACATATCCCAAGTGATGAACATATGCAAGAGACTCATGTACAGTAATCCAGCAACCCATCAATTCCTCATTCAGAAAGGTTCAAAGAGATTGGAAATGGTTTAGATTTAAAATCCAAGATATGCAGATGGTTGCAGCTATGTTTGATTTGATATTTTTGATCTAGTATTTCTAGAAATTCCCCTGGCAGTAGACTGAATGTCTTGGCTAATTAAAACTGGTGTAATTCTGCGTAATGCGCCACACTACTGTTGGTACTAAAAGATTATAAAGTGATAGTGCAGTATGACTTCATAAAAATAAATTTTTGTATAACAAAAAGATCAGTGCGTGCATCTATAATTAATGTGACAAGTCCAGATGCAGTATGTCCTCCTCACCTCCAGAGGCACTGCAGACATACTATAGGTGACAAAAAAAATCCTTTAAGGGGTGAATTTAAGGCCATGTGTTTCCACCATGACTTTGCGAAATATTACTAAACAAGTCTTAATGAGGCTTCATTGTAATTGACTATGATCAGGGCCGTTTCCAGCCCGGACCGGATGTAAATTCAAAGAGGAGCCAAGGATTTTTTTCAATTTCTATACAGTGTTATAGTAGACTACAGACTATGGTAGACTGCCTAAATTATCATTTAATTTACAGATGCATGCATGTTAATGAAATAAATAAGCTAAACAACTGTACAATTATTTTGGTTACCCGGGCTATACTCAAAATACCCTGGGCTTAAGCCTGATAAAATTGGCTGGCAACTTTCCTGACTTTTATCTTTACCTTGCATTTGATACTCTAATCTTTTCTCACCCTGGTTGACTATGGTTTAAACTCCCCATACAATGGATTGACATTTTTAAGCAAAACTGTGGTTTTATCCTCTTTGCATAATAAATATATTGATATTTTTCTGACAAGTCAAATTGAAAGTAATGCCATAGTACTAGCAGGAAGAATCAACTACAAACCTAGAGGTTGTGTGATCAAGTGTGGCTTCTCAGTGTTCAAGTCTCACCTCCAGCACTGCTACTTACTCCTGGCCACTGAGCAATATCTCACTTCAAGTTGCTTCAGGGAAGACTGTGCCTTTAATAATTACGTGGATTTATACTGGGATGATGGCAGGGGGACTTTAAACCCCTAATAATCAAAACCAGACAGTCCTCCTGAGTTAAAACCCAGGCCCTGGAACATACTTGGTTAGCAAAATGTGGGTTACTCTCATAAATATTATGAGTGCAAATATACCTTGAATCTTACGGTTTTACTAATAAACACTTGTAAAGAGTTATAACTTTTGTAAAGCACTGTAAGCATTATTTGCTTAAACATTAGGTTGTGTCTTATTTGGCACAAGTTTTGCTAATCATACCACACTATGAATCTGAACAAAGCTATTATTTGGTTGTGGACTGGAAGGGTATTGGAATACGACCGGCATTTATAGTGCACTGTGGTGTTTTATTGGAAGTGACAAAACTTATGATCCATTTAGGAGCTGGATTAATGTTGGATTGACCATCACCGTGTGACCATGACCAGGATGTTACATTCTGTTACAAATACAATTCCAACTCAATTTTCAGGTTCTGACAGCAGTATAACGGTTCCTATCTGTAGGGCATGGTGTGTGTGTGTGTGTGTGTGTGTCTGTCTGTCTGTGTGTGTTGGTTGATGACAAGCCCACAAGGCAGAGACCTGTAAAATGCAATGAAGCCTCATGCTTCATGAGCTTCAAGTCCACAAGTCAATAGTTATAGTTATATATATATATATATATATATATATATATATATATATATATATATATATATATATATATATATATATATATATATATATATATCAAACCATGAGATATTTTGATATATTTAGATATTTTTATTTTTACCAAACACAATTTAATAAAATGTAATAAACTTATTGGCCTTTCTCTTCTATTGGCATAAGCATGCCAGTCTTACATTGTGGATGATAATAGAGTGTTCGGACTGTAAATGTCAAAAGATGAAAAGTGATTTATGACTAAAGCAATATTAAGTCCATGATTCCCCAGATATCATAGTTTGGAGTCAAACTAGGTGAGGGAATAATCAGATTTGTATGTGAAAGAAAGAAACTCATAGAGCATCCTATTTTATCTGCTCCTGAGACCAAGAAAATTATTGCAGATCCTCATTCTAATATATTTTCTCTCAGCTCAACTGTGTTACAACTCCACATCTCTACTCTGCCTCCTCTTGGTTACCTTAAAAGTGATGACGTGTCCGTCATTGTTGTGGCTAACAATGAATGCAGACAATATTGCTCTCAACAGCGATGGTAAGTGGTGTATTGAATTTAGCAATGGGACATGGTACTATGCCTTTTCATTTTTTGTATTCTTCGCTGACGTACATTTGAGGGGGGGCATGTTCTCGCACCAAATAAAAAAGGTAGCATCTTTATTTTTTTAAATGATAAGTCACATTTGATAGACTTATGATTATTTAATTTGTGAGATACTAGCTTAATGTGTAAGACTGGCTTGCTTGTTATAAACTGATGATAAGCTATAGCTTATGTTTGGCTGGTTGAATTAAGATTTAAGAAATTTAAGGATTTAAGAATTAAGAAATTTCACAAGACTTAATTTTTTTGACAGTTTTTTAAAAAGCAGAGGAACAGTTGATAAAAGCAGGTCATAGACACAATGCTGCTCCACAAGGCACTCAAATTGTATAAACAGCTGCAGTAGCCGTGATGGCCACTAGGAAAGTCAAATGAGAGGCAGGGATGCATGTTGGACCTTTAAGTGGGAACTTTAAAATGTATTTATTTAATTTAAATATATAAGGGACAATAAGGGGCAGTTTGTAGCCTAATGGTTAAGACTTTCGCCCTATGATTGGAAGGTCACCGGTTTGAATCCCAGACCGGTAAAGGTGCCACTGAGGTACTCATGAGCAAGGTACTGTCCCCAAGCATGGCTCCTTCAGGACGGGTCAGATGCAGAGGTCATTTCATTGTGCTGTGCTGTGGTGTGCTGTGGTGTATTCACAATAACAAATAATCACTCATTTCACTAATGGGGCAACTCAATGACCAAAAGGACACATGCTTGAACACCACTTGGGATCTGTGTCGCTCTTATTTCTCTCTCTCTCTCTCTGTGGATATAACTGCCACCCAGTTTTCAGATAGTCCACTTTTTAAATATGTCTGTGTGTGAGCGCGCACATTTTTTTAATAAACCACGCTAAGATGGTGGAAATAGGACAGCTGTATCTCTGCTGCCCCTCTCAGGACAAAAAGGGAAACTACAGTTTTCCCTTTCTGTCCACTCCAGCATTTTATCCTAGTCTCTCTCTCTCTCTCTCTCTCTCTCTCTGTCTCTCTCTCCCTACCTATTTTTCCATTTTTGCCTTACTATCTCTTTGCTTGGATCTCTTTGGCAGAACAGTGCAGTGCCAAATCTTTCCTTCCTATTATTCCTCTTTCAGAACATACAGAGAAAGCTTTGCTTATCTCCATCCACAGAGAATGAAGCAGGGCTAAAGTGAGAGAGAGAGGCAGAGAGAACTGAAATGTAGAGTATATTTACCTATATGAACAGCAGATATAATCTCACAATTACATCCATTTATTCCCAATTCCAACAAGTAATTTTACTGCAGTAGCATGTTTTACTTGCGTAAAAAATATAAAAGATCTGAACACAATAATAACAATAAATAATGCTTAGCAAAATCAAATGGCTGACATCACACAGTGCGTAGATCAGCTCCCCCTTAGTCTATAGTGTATGTGAGTGTGTGTGTGTGTGTGTAGTGTGCACCTCCCTCATTTGTGCATTTGTGATGTTTGATTTGACGCTTTCACATCTGGCCATTTGAATGGCTACTGTGTGCTCTTTTGAGGATGCAGCACCTCAGCAGATTTCACAGCGTATTTCCTGCATGTGTTTCACATTCTCCCTGTATCTGCGGGGTTGTTTTTGCTTGCTTGTGCTGCTGTACTCATTTTTTTTAGAGATGATTACATAATGCTGCCAACATTAAAGCAGTCCGGACATATTGTACTTTGCAGACTCTTTCTCACATGGCAGATATAAATCCCCTTAGAAATACACCCATGAACAGAAAGCATTCAAGATTCTAGATTCTTTATTTGCCATATAAGTACTGGATGTACTACAATGTAAATATGGTACACTCCTACGACTGTGCATTTTAAATGAGTTCAAGCATATAGATTAAATGAAACACTAACCTATAGTATTAAGCAAATATGAAGAAAAATATATCCTCCCCCAAAAAAGGAAAGACTACAGTTATAAACACTTTATACAAAATTGACAGCCAGGTTGTATGAAGATTAGTACAATTTGATTAGTGCAACTTTTTAAAGTTAAAACTTATGGAAATATGTCCTGGCTGAGAAGTCTTATAGCATGACGATTTAAGCTGAGTCTGACCCTAGAGCTGGGCTGGTGCAATGGACCAACTCTCTTAAGACTTTTACAGTCCTATACACAGCTGTTACCAAATCAGAAGGTGATGTTCTGTGTTAAGACACTTCACCAGAGAACTATGCATGTTACAATCATGTAAAAATGCAGCTATTAATGGAAAACAGAAATGAAAACGAGACACTATTACTGAAACGGTCTGTCTCATTTTATATTTTTAACAGCTAGTTAATAACGTTGCTATAGGTTAAATGGAAACTTTCCTAATTTTAGCAAATGCTTCTAAATCAGCAGGATGTGCACACAAATAAAGTATACACACACTCCAAAACCCCATTTTCCTGTAGGTGCATTGTTATCCATTTTGTATTATTATTATTATGTACCAATATGGGCAAACAATTACAGAACATTGCTAATAACAGTGTCAGGCAGCCACAACATAACACTCATTCTGTAACATTACCGGAGGTACGTCTCTAATTTCTCAATATTAGACCTGTGATTTTTCTTTGTTTAATGTGACAACAATGCTATGAGGTCTGCAGGCTACAGCAGGGTGAACAGAACAAGAGTGTGTGTGGTGTGTGTGTGTGTGTGTGTGTTCATGTATTTATCACATTGTGGGGACCTTTTTGTTCCCTAAAATCACTTTTATCTGTTTTTTTGGGCTTTGTGGGGACATTTGAGAGGTCTCCATGAGGAAAAATTACTTTATAGAAAATGTGCTTGTTTATTTGAGAAACTAAAAGAGGTAAAAGATGTGCCTTTGGTTACTGAGGTTAAGGTTAGGGTTAGGATTAGGTGTAGGTGTAAAATTATATACATCTAGTCATTATGGGAGTCTATGGAAACACGTTGTTAATAATGTAATTACTCTTAATTACTTGATTAGATTTAATTGCTATCTGTGGTTGGTGGAGGCCCACCGCCTTCGTCCTCGTGGGGACCGCAAAAAGTGCCGAGGTAGGCAATGGCCCTTGTGGAAGCTTTCTGAAGAGGCTATAAGAGGCTCTTGTCATCTCTCTGTGCTCCTCCACGCTACAGTCCCTGTGTACTCATTAAACCTGCACACCGGCCTCTGCTCTCATCTTACTCAGAAATGATTGCATAGTTGTTGTTTTTTAGTTGTTTGTTGAGATCTTTTTTCATGTTGTCGTACTTGTAATGAGTGGAGTGGCATGGCACACTGCCCATGCTGAAATACATTACATAAGCAAGCCCAGAATTCAGATGTGCTGACACCCATATTCACGAACTACTTGCTTGTGTGGGTGTGTGTGTGTGTGTGTGTCTTTTTCTCTGCTGGATTTATTGATAATTTTCATTTTTCTGAAGAGAAAATATTTGTAAAATATTTTTTAAAGAATTGTGTTTTGAAAGCTATTATTACCTAACAATAATATACATAAATTTGTGACACATTTATAACCTCCAGACCCAAAAAGGAACATAAAAACAAACTCTGTGTGTGTGTGAATGTGTGTCCTGTGACAGCTTCCAATTCCAAGCCAGATGTGCACCCTCTCTCTTAATTACCTGCCTCATGTTCTCATTCTATTCCCAGCTTTCATCAGCAGCGTTCCCCATTCACACACACACACACACACACAAAACACCTACCATGGGGAAAAACTGACCTATATACGGAATACGGATAAGGCATTGATAAACATGAGCTCCACTGAGGGGTTTGCAATGATTGGTTATACTATTTACTACTTACCACTACAAAGCAGCAAAACACTTTGTACATAATTTAGGATAGGTTCAACATTTTGGAGAGAACTGGAAGGTTGCTAGAATAATCTGATGTTGAAATGGCAAGCAACATTTAGCCACCCTTCATGACAGATGAATTAAACATCAATAAAACAGCATTTTATTGGTAGACCGATGATATACAGTATATAAATAGAGACTAGAGTGTCTGTTTTTTCAGAGAGAGAAAGTAATCATTTAAAATCAGATCAATACCAGATAAACATTAACTCTTTAATATTTCTATCATTAGGGCAGTTGGTAGCGTAACGGTCACGCATGCTCGCACCATGATTGGAAGGTCGCCCAGGACTGGTAAAGGTACCACTGATGCTCCCCTGGTGCTGCCCATGTCAGTTACCCACTGTGGTGTGTTCACAGTGACAAATAAGCACTCAATTTCACTCTTATAATTCAGCAAAAAAAAAAAAAAAGCATTCTGCTTTCTGATAATTGCTGCCCAATCAATGTACGAATGAATAATTGCAAGAGAAAGTTACTTGGAAGCGGAACATTCCAGTTATGACTTCATGTGGGCTTATAAAGAGGCAGCAAATTCCTCAGAGGAAGCATGTCTTAATGCAGCATTACGTTCTGCCGTCTGATCTTATAACCCTGCGGTCATATTCCTCATCAAAAACCACTGCCAGTTTGCCATCAGCATCATACTTATATCAGCAGAATTAGTCAGCATCCTTTAACATGTGTTACATATTAAATAGGGTTTTTTTCTTCTTCTCAGAACTATTAGTCACACACACAGGAAGTGTTTGCATGTTGGCCCTGGTGAAGTTTGAATTCTCGACATGAGCAAAGCAACCCTGCAGAAGCTGCATCCTGCTGTTTGAATATCCTGAGATTAGCTCTGCAGGGGTTGTACGCCTCACCTACAGATCTCCACACGCCCCTGTTCCCCTCTCGTCATCCTCAATCGATCCCTCACTTCCTTCATCTCCAGTCTCTCTTCTTCAGGAAGCGTGTCTGATGTGTGCTCATAGGAAATCGTCTACTGATTAAATGCTCTCTCTCTGCCTCTCTCTATTTTGATTCAGGTCTGGAGTCAAAGTCCCCTACCTTTCCTCCCATTTAATAGAAAGACATCGACTTGTCTTAAAAGGCTTTGTTGCTTGCGATGATTCAGTCGGCTCTGTATTTAATTGCACATTTTGCCTTAAGAAATAACAAGGTATGATCTGGTGATAGTATAAGGTATAACAGGCAAGCATGATCTAAAAAAAACAAGCCCATTTCATTTTTAATTATTATTCTAAGGATTTAATAACTTGATATCTTGGACGATTGTGGTCTAGTGGTTATGGTACTCACCTCTGAACCAAGAGGTGTGTTTGAAGCCTACCTCCAGCTCTACCACCATTGGGTTCCTGAGCAAGACCCTTAAACCTTAATTGCTCTCATGGAAAACTGTCCCTGAAATTGGGAAATGGGAGTTGCTCTGAATGAGCATCTGCTAATAGCCATAAATGTAAATTTTATAATAATATTTGTCAGATTACCATGAATTTAGATTCAAGTTATTATTATTCCACTGACATTGCTCACCTGACTCAGACTCATATTTGTTTAAACCCAGACATACGACATTCCAACATTCGAATTGAATACTGAACATGTCAAATTTGATTCATTTGAGAGTGCTCTTTGTTCATGGAAAATATTTGAAGAATTCTACAAACAGGATCAAAAGCAGTTAGTTCGTTTTCAACTATCTTTAACCCCTTTAACCCTTAACTCAGAAAATATGTTTCTTTCTTAACAAGCAGGTAGGATTTCAAACATAAAATCCTGAGCATGAGGTTGCTGGGTGTAGATGAGTTCTGTTAAGCTGCTGCTGCTCCTTCACAAGCAGATACGCACTGAAATGGCACCATGCCGACACTGAGCTCCTGCGGTGTATTCTATCACATCACATTTTTCTTTTTTCTTGTAGTAGCATTGTGAGATTGGCAAGGTATTTTATATCAAATATTGCTAAAATATAGAAATATTTTGCAGAGAATACCAAGAGGCACAGGTGAGCATTAGTGGTGTGAAGAAGGAAAACCAGCCAGATACAGCATCAAATTTTTTATATTTCTTAGCTGATTCCATACAGTTCTCTTTCTCTCTCTCTGTCAGACACACATACACTTCACCACCAACCCAAGTAGTGTTGTATCGACACATTGTATTCTACCCTGCTTTATATACTAGCCCAACCTCAGAATCATACAGCCAATTTAGCCTAAGTGAGCTTTCTAATGAATCTCTAGTAGTAGTTTGCACCCCGGCCGTTTTCAATTTGATCAAATCCTGCAATGTCTTCTTTCATGGTGGTTAAAGAACATGGTGGTTTCTTGGCACATTTCCTAAGAAAGAAATAAAAAGTACAGGGAACGCACATTTCTTTCCTTACTGAGATGAAGTGAACAGATTAGATCATCATCAGTGTAGACAATGACAAAAGTTTTTAGCAAACGTTTTTAGTTCCATAGAAGTGAAACACAGAGATGGTGCTAGCTGATCCATATTGACCTCTTCCCTCCACTATACAGTATGTATCCTGTCTCAGTTGTATCTACCATACACATGCTAGCACTGACATCTTCCCATTGGACTTATCTGGCCTAATGCATCACCTTTTCCCGTGCAGCTTAATCAGCTTACGCTTTAGTTATGTTTTTAACCTTGACCAGAATCAAGACAGAAATGGCTATCAAATAACCTCCATGAACCATCAAAATCAGTGCTGTATTAACCATTTTTTTCAGCAGAGATTTTTCTTGGCTTCACTGTGGAAGTCAGAAAAAAAAACTGTGGTGAACAGGAGAAACTGCAGGAGTCACATTCCCACATACCTAAAATCTGAAAATATTCAGTCCACTAACCTCATTACTCCCAAATATGTTGTTTTTATTAATGACATACCTCCCACAATAGCTAATTCAGATCCATGGATTAAAGTCTGTTCTATGAGTAAGGAATCAACCATGAAAGACATTAACTTTGAGATTAATACAAAAGCCTTTTGCTGCAATTCACACCCCTTTCTTTCTTCATTCTCTCTCCATGACATAAATGTTTAAGTTATAAATTAATGCAGTCTTTCTCGTCTCTTGATCATCCCTGACTATCAGAGCAGAGTTCCCACTATGGAGCTGCAGATCCTCTCGGGCTGATAATGGTGGGGTTTTTAAGTGCTTCATTAAACCCATTTTTCACACCAAAATCGGCACGTCGCCCCGAGTCCGCCGTCAGCGTTTTCACAGACTTCTGTCAACGCCGGCTCACGTAAGCTCCTGAAATAGCGTGCATCAGCGTTCTGGCAGCCTTTGTGGTGACCCATGCTCTGGCTGGAGAGGTCACCGTGCTCAAGCACTCCCAGCGGAATATGGGAACATCCCTAGTTCTGAACATGTGAGGTGCCTATAGGGGCGTATTTACTCTTGCAGATCTGTATTATCTCCATTCTCTACCCCTACAAAAAGCCACAAAAAGCACACCAACAAAAGTGCTAAAGTGGTTAACAATAACTAAAGCGAACAGGGTCCTGTTAGGATAATTTGTGCTAAGGGCTCCCTATTAGTTCTCATTCATTACTAGTAAAATGAGCATTTTTGTCCAGGGTGTCCTTTTAAACTTCCAGTCTGAAATCTTTTTAACAGAGGGGGTCATTTTTAGCACTGCAGGAATGAAGGCTATCGTATAATAAAAAAAAGTTTCCGCTAAAGCATGCAATAACGTGGTTGCTGTTTGCAAACTCATATCCAGTCCCAGACCAGCTGTGCTGCTCTTTGGCGGTTCATAACTGGAGCTTCATTTGTACTAAAGATAAGCAATAAAAAGGGAGTTTGATCTGTCCGCAAACTTCCTACTGCCAACGCCAACAAAACACCAGTCCACACTCACATCTGTGTGTTTGTGTGTTTACTTACTCTCCCTGGCGTTCTGACACTGATGTAACATGGCACTGAAAGCCCAGAGCAGTATTCCAGCCAAAGTTACATCCTGCTGTCTAGTTTAGAAAAAATGGCACACACACACAAAGGCAAAGTAGTACTATTAAATGCGTGCAGAATATTGTCATAAAGGCTCAGAGACAGAACGCTGCCCCAACTTGCCCCAACTTACAGAAAAACCCCAGAAGAGACAGCTGTTTGTGCTAAAGGCTCCTTACAAAGCAAGACCATAGCAGCGCATCAAACTAATAATGCTCTTACAAAATCAACTCACTCCCTTCCAGCCTAACGAGCCTCAACTGTGCCAGGTTGTAATTAATTAATGGTTAAATTAATGAAAGAAGCCCGCACTCAACAGGCAACCTTGAGAGAGCAGCAGAGCAGAAAATCAAACAGGTGCTGCAGACGGGCGACAACTCGACATAGACTTGGCAGGCATGCTTGTGTTTAAATGCTCTTTATTAATTTTTCCAACCTGAGGTTGATTTTTAATTCGCTCTTCTACTCTTGGGTCTTCAACCCATCATATGTTGCATGTTACAAAAGGTTTATCTTGCAATTGTTCTTTTATAAGCACAAAAAGTTCTTTGAAAGTGATATCATTAAGTACAAATGTGTAAATTTATTTTTGGATTAAGTGTGAAAGTTCTGCGAGTGATTATTATTTGTCATTGTAAACACAATGAAATATGACTTCTGCACTCATGTGTATCTCAGTGGTACTGGTACCTTTACCAGTCCGGAACTTGAACCGACAACCTTTCAATTGCTGGACAGACTCCCTAACCGTTACGATACCAGTCATAATTTTGTTCTTCTAACTTCAGGTGCACAAAAGTACCTTTGGATGCACCAGCACAGTAATATGATTTGATATTGATATTTTGATATAATTTTATATTTGATGTCTTCTTTTTCTCTGAGTATACTGATATTCTCTCTCCATGTAATTCCATCTTAGTCGACTCTGACCCTATGAAGATTTTCCATATTTTTTATATTCTCTTTACTAGTGTATTGTCCAGAGGAGATTTGACCCTAACTACCTGGTCACTCCACTGACTTCAGACAGCCAGCTGACCCCAGGCAGGACTGTGATCTGAGCGTCTGGCCAGCAGCACTCTTAGATTAGCCCACTGGGTTAGCATGACCCTTCCACCATTTCTAGCATGGACTGGACCTAGTTCTGGCAACAGGACATGACCTCGTCCACAGCGAAATGTCAAGTTCATTCATATAGGCGAAAACATAAAAATAAGCCAAGCTGACAAAGCGCTTCTGGGAAGAAAATAAGTTTCAAGGGATTATATCGTAAGGGGGTGGAAGGAGCTTTGTGTGAAGCAAAAGTAGAATGTTTGAGTAATATTGTTCATCATGAGAAGCTGAGGTTTTAAAAACCAGCTTTAACATACTACCAAAAAGAAAATTGTGTTTGAACACTGGAAACTATCACCCAAGCAAACACGGCTCCATAAAAATGGCCCTAGAAATTTGGCCACATCTGCAGCCTTGTGTGTCAGTGTGTGTCATATGGAACTCAGTGCACTACACACTGCTGTACTCTCAGAAATATACACACACTCATACAAAATAGCTTATGTGGCAGGACTGAGTACCAAATATCTTGAGCTTTGCGGATGAGTGGATTACATTTGCCATTTTCTCCGTCCCACAGGTATAGCAGCATTTTGTGTGTGTTTGTGTGCATCTGAGCTTCAGAGAGAAAGCATGTGTGTGAGTGTGTGTGATCCCAAATCATAATGCAGAAGCACTGCAGCATTGCGGGAGTGAGTAATCTATGTACAAAAAACACACCCATGGCATGTTTAATGTAGTACATGAAACCTGATGGCACATTTAAAAAGACAGAGGCACGTGTTCTCTAAATTTCGATCAGTGTGTGTGTTTGAGTATGAGTGTTTGTTTATGTGTGCATATCCCAAAGATCCTGTTGGTGTGCGCTTATCAAAGTGCCTCGCTCTGATCCCCGGTGAGAAAGCGAGTGAGTAAAAAATCGCAATCCTCAAAAGCCGACAACAATGTGCTTGCCACAGTGAATTTATTTAGCACAGATGCCAAGGAAATTAGCATTGAAATGATTCGACTGACAGACCCAGAGAGCATCTGACTGCAGAGACCCAAAATATTTATGCTTACAGATGGAGTGGGGAAAAAGAAAAGAGAGAGAGAGTGAAAAAAAGAGAGAGTGAGAATAACATACATAGCACTTTTACATCCTCAAGAGAGAGCAAACGTCTTTATGTAAAAGAAAGGAACTGTGTTGTGAAGAATCCTGACTTTGCTGAAGAAATATAGAGGCACAAAGCCTGATGGGGGTGGGGGTGGGGCTGGGGCTGGAGGTGGTGGTGCTGATTTCAGGATGGACCGACTGCAGGGACCGTGGATTGTGGCATTAGAAGTAACCATAGCAACGGGGACAGGAAGCTTCATGTATTAATTGTTCGCATGTAGCTTGAAATGAATATGATTTCCCTCTGCTCATCCTACCCGGGCAACAATAATGAATATCTCTTCATGGCTCATTTTTCCCCACCATAAGTAGCACATGCATCTCAACTCATTACAAGCCAGCCGAACATTAATGCCAGCAGAATAATCGGATGACATCACTTATGTCTTCTTAACGAGGACCCTCATAAAGCCCCGTAAGACTAGCTGCCAATTTTCTGTAGTCACCCTCATGCTGCAAAATTGGAGAAACTCTGATAGATATCATGAATGTAAGTAGTTCAAATGAATTTTCTCTCTCAGTGCTGATTATTCAGCTGTACTTATTATTTTATGGGTAGAACAGTGCTGCCTATCATAGCCCTACTGATAAATTGGGATGTGGTGGTGGTTGCTTAGTGGTAGAATAAGCACCTATGTACCAAGAAATCATAGGCTCAAATTCAGCCTCCAGCAAAACCACCATTGAGTCCTTATGACCGAATCTTTATCTGAGATTACATACCATAATCACTGCTAAATATCAACAGTGTAATTGTAATGCCGATATTATTGGCTTATACAAGCTAATTGATGATAATAAATTAAATCAATGACAATTAAAGGCAGAAACAGAAAGATTAAAAATGGAGGACTTTGTAATGGATGTTTGTCCACCAAAGTGGGCAGCATAACAATTGCTTGTTGTGTGATTGTGTGATAATATTACACCTTATTATCTAACATAACCTCTGTTAAGGAAAATATTTGTTTTTTGCCTCTGGAAGAAAAATGAAAGTCTGTTAAAAAATTCCTTATGGTATTTTTGAGTGTTCCAATTATGAAAAATAGTATGAATTTTAAAAGGCATAATTTATCATTGTATTATTTACTGCATGACTCATATACATATGAATGGAACAGTAAAATTGGCATAGTTCAGCTCCAGTGATACACATTCCAATAATGATTAAATAAATAACTGCATGAATTAAAATAAAAACATAAATACATTTTATGCGGTCAAAAACTAAAGTTTCCTTCTAGAGTTTATTCAAACTAGTATATTATTGTATTTAGATTGTGTATAAGTGTCTCTGTGCATTAAAGCTTCTGTTGAGAGAATTTAAATTGTAGAGCAAATAGTTCCCCTTCCCCTCGCTTTCCCCCTCTGGAGGTATGGGCCTCTGTTTAGGTGAGTGCGTTTTTGGGTCAGTGATGTCAGTGATGTGCAAGCCCAGCACTCTATGCCAGCCAGCTGTTCTCTTTCCTAATGTAACCTCCTCTCGTCCATCCTCCATCTCTCTTGCTTTGTGTGAGGCTGTAGCTAATTGAAATTTAAGGTATGCATTTTCCCCCCTCAATGTCATTAGCTCTGCATATTAAAGAGGAGTGATAAGAGCCTGGCGCTCCAGCAGGCATGCAGAATAAGACTTTTTAAAGTATTGATCAATGGAGCTGAGAGAAAGTGGGAGAACGTGGAGTGAGATTCTCTTTGATCTTTCTTTTACCCTTTTATACACACACACGCACACACACAGACACCCACTCTGTCCTCCTTTATTTCTAAACTGCATACTTGGTGTGTGGCATAGGTCAGTTGCAATAATTTGTACAAGCAGTGGGGAAAGCTGCTGATGCTGTGCCAGGAGGAAGCAAAATGCTTCGCAGTTAATTATTGTTTATGGAACGGTATAGAGATGGAAAAAGTTTGCATGTGTGCCGGCATTTTGCAAAGAAAAAACATGTTTGGAAGCATTGCCGTTTTGGGATACAAATGCCAACTAATTCTCTTGACGTTGGCAAACCCTGGACATCTTTATTGATGTGAAGTGCTATGATTACAGATTGTTGGAATCTGTAAGCGAAAAACTAAACAAATTGTGGTGTACTGCTCCAACTTGGAAATTATATGAAGTATTGGCTGTGTGGAACAGATGGTGCTCCCTTTATTCATAAATTTGTAAACTGAAGACTGTGGAACTCCACATATAAAATCACACCATCTCCAGCCAAATGTATTCAAAATGTGTGTATGTGTCGTACGCATTTGATGTTGCTTAATTTACTATACGTGTTTTTAAAAAAAAGAAAAAAGACTATCTTTTACCAAAAACTGGCAGCTGAAATGTCTATCCACATCCTCTACTAGCTTTCTCACTGTCACCAGGGACACTAACAAGGGGGGAGCGCATTGCCTAAAGTCTTGGGTCAAGGGGAGTCATTGCATAACCTGTACATATTACTGGTCATGAGCAAGATACTCAGCAAACCTTCTGTCACCCAATTTGCAAAGAATATAACCAAGAGAGATTTCCAGTGGCAAAATAAACTTTGTTAAACTTGATTTGCTTGAGTAGTTGTGCAATTGCATTTATTGAATTGACAAGCACAGCAAAAGAAAAATGATCCGTAATCTCTTCTTAATCAAGTGCAACTGGTTTGCTGTACAAACAAGTTAACAAAAACAAGCAAACAAACTCTGAAATTATGTTTAATTGCTGGAAGAGATTATTAACTCTCTATACACATGCTTAAAGTCACATAACTGGAAGTAAAAGGCTATTTCTACAAAGCTTGTTTTTTCAGATGTGTCAGAGAAGATTTCAAGAAAATAGCTCTCTAATGGCAAATACTGACTTAACTTTGTTGTACTGTTTTCTTCGCAAAAGGTTTTTCAGTTTTCTTGTAGTCACAGCTGGGCAAACAATTGCTTTAAAGATTGTGAAGACCAAAATGCAGTTTTTCCTAACAAATAGTAAAACTGAGCTATTAAAGAACAAAACTTAACGTTTTACATCATATTTGTGATGGTGGTAAAAACCGTGCAGACTTGTAAAGAAATCTGTATACAGTGTACTGTATAAGCTAGACTCTGTGACTGGTTTAAAAACAACTCTCCCCGTGTTCGCGTGGGTTTTCTCCAGGTGCTCCGGTTTCCTCCCACAGTCCAAAAGTGTGCAATATAGGTTAATTGGTAACTCTAAATTGGTGCAAATGTGAGTGTGATTGTGTGCGGGTGTGTAAATTCCCGGGATGGGCTCCGGTCCCCGCGCAACCCCGGCTGGGATGAAGCGGTTCAGAAAATGAATGAATGAATGATGGACAACTAGCCAGTTCTAGAGCATTACTGGTATTCCGGTGGAAGTATTTTACTTTGCACTGTGTGCTGTGCTGTGGTGTGTTCACAATGATGAATAAACACTCACCTTCACTTATTTCCAAAATGGAATTCATTAGAGATGACTAATTACTGTTATTTCAAAATAAATTATTACATAACAATATTATTGTCTCTGAATTGTAATGTGTACATGATCCTGCATTACTTTTGAGTTACTTTCACCAAAATAACTGCAGAAGTGCATTCTAAAATGCCAAAATGTAGTTTACTGCAGCTCATTCTACTTCCAGTGGAGGGTGATGTGGTGTAGCATAATGACTGTAGGCATACAGTAGGAAATAGCTCTTTTACTCGCTGAATTTTTCTCTTGTGCAAAAAGTCTCGCAATGTTGGTGATTTTTTAATAAAAACATACTGAAATATGTAACAAGTATAATATTATTCATATTAATTAATTATAATATTATTAAATATTAATTAAATTACAGCAACATGTTACTCCCAACACTGGTCTTAAAACGGCAAATTGTTCTCAAAAAATAAAAAGTTCCTTTGTATTTAACTGTTTTATGCATTTTGAATTCAACGATTCAGCTTTGTTCCGATCCAAAAGGAAGACATTTTAAATATGATTGCCTCAACTTGGCCATGATTCCACACCAGGATCTTAGTCTCTGCCTGTGTCTTGGGTTTGTTTGCTCTAATGCACTACACTGCACTCGTTAGCTGCCCACTGCTCCTTCACGGATGGGTCAATCCAGAGGTCACATTTCGTTGTGCTGCACTGTGTGCTGTACTGTGGTGTGTTCGCAATAACAAATAATCACTCACTTTCACTTTTTTTCTATTTACACTGACTTCTCCCCTTTGTCTATGTGTTGCTCTATTTGGGTGTGTAGGTGATCACCATTAAAGTGTCCTGCTACATTGTCCATTGTGATAATAGATCCACTTTTCTGCATTCCGCCTCATCTCTCGGTCTCTGCACACAGAAACATCTGTACACTCAAGAGGGCTTAATGTATGAAAAGGTTAAAGAGTTTCTGGACTTGTGGGTTGACATTAATGATGAACTATGCTTAACCTTAAAGTTAGCATAGCAGGATATATCAGAAGACTAAAGCTTAGCTATTCCTGAAGCAGAATTCCAGCAGAATACTGTAACATCATGAATAATGTAAGATTTTAAGTCAGATGAGTGCCTGTAATTAGCATTTAAAATATAATTTGAATACACGTCTTAAAATGACTTTAGGGGGCTGTGGGTTCTTGGTACAAGCGTTTAAGCTTCTTAATTCTCTGATAGTTTGGAAAAGCAATGATTATATTCTAGGTCACAGTTATTTCAAAAATTTACCTTGATAATTAATAAAAGAGGTATGTGACTGAACATATGCAAGTTGGCGAGCGATTGAGTGAAATATTGTGCAGTAAATAAATAAGTATTCAGGTCAGAGCAGTAAATGTTTAACATCCTTGAAGTATCTGAACTCTGCCACTGCCGGGTCAAATAAGGACTACTGATATCTATCATTCAGTGATGATTCATTGTGGACTATAAATGCAGTAGATGCCATCTACAAGCATGATATTAAAGAGGTAAACTAAAGCATGAGGAAATGCTTTTATTATACTTAAAAGGTCTCAAGCAGCTCAAGTTCATATGGTTGATATAACACAGTGATGGTGAGATTAGGGAAATCGAGCAAATGAAAATGAGGTCGGAGCTTGCACACTGTCAAAATGGTTGCTGTTGCAGAATTACACCTCTGAATTGTAATCAATGTGCACAGGACTGGCTCGGAGCTGTAATAACGTGCTAATGGAAATGGGGGCATAGAACAGAATGCTCATGACCACAGATATGGAATATGATTGCCATCATTTCCTCTCTTACAGAAGGGGTCTGGATCCTTGAACTGTGGTGAGCTTTTAAATCTGCTACCCTGTGGTTTATGCTCAGAAAAGCCTGACACAGGCAGGCAATAAAATTAAAAGGAGTCATTGACTGACAGGTTCAGAAGTGTCAGAAGTAAAGGACACAAACGCACAGAGTAAGTGTCGTGAAATGAAAAAAAGGAAAAGAAAACAGATGCAAGCAAACAACAGCATATTAATAATGCATATAAATACGCATATTAAGACACACAGCACCAACACAGCATGTTTTAGGGGAATTTGTGCTGAAGCATTGGACAGAGCTGGAGAGTTGTGCATGCACCAGCAGGTGAGATACAGAGGGAAAGAAAGGGAGGGGCAGTTATGTTTGGAAACTCAGTCGGATGATGCTGACATTTCCTTTGGATGTGCACTTTTTCCGAAGGCCTGAGGGAGACGGGATTACCCGCTACGACCGCCGCCAAAGAGGGCCAAGCTAAGCAGTGATGCTAACGACAGGAGACAGGGCAGGCGACATGACGCAACACATTACACTTTAATACCTGTCCAAAACGATCTCTCTCTCTCTCCTCTCTCTCCCTCCTCTCTCTTGCACACACTCAAACATCTCTCTGACAAATCCTAAACACAGAGCAAAATGAAGAAAGTTTTAGGTCTTGTAGTGAAATGAAAATTTCTAGGGTAGAGTCAACCGATTTTCTGGTTTGAGCCCAATCCTTTAAATCTTATACAGTACTATGTGGTCTGAAAAATAGTATATATACACTGCCCTCCAAAAGTTTGGAAACGCCCCTGGCAAAGTGGGGTTTTGGACAATATCAGCATAAATCCTCATCATTTTTTGGTGCAAATACATTAAAGTAATGTGACGTTATCTTTGGATACCAGCAATAATAATTTTTATTTTGATTGCATAATAATGGCAATATATACATGTCAAAGTCAGACATACCCCTTTGCCAGCTGTGATATGAAAATATGTTTTCGGAATTTGTATTGGCCCTTATCAGTGCAACATTATCACAAATTAAAAGGATTCATGGCAATACTGTCCAAAACCCCACTTTGCCAGGGTCGTTTCCAGATTTTTGGAGGGCAGTGTGTGTGTACAGACAGACAGACAGACAGACAGACAGACAGACAGACAGACAGATAGATAGATAGATAGATAGATAGATAGATAGATAGATAGATAGATAGATAGATAGATAAAAACTACTAATCTAAACAAGTGTATAATTTCTTTCATAACAGTTATGTAGTATTACACCATATGGCGGTATTTGGGGGCTATTACTATATAACAGGAGATTCGATTTCTAAAGGGTAACACTGTATAGTGTTAAGTTGCATTATATTTCAACTATGAATAAAGTCGGTTTTAACTCTTTTACAGAGTCAAAATGGCAACACTAAAACTAACAGTCAAGTGTTTGTATGTGACCAATATAGGCACTTTTAAAGAGCTGAGATTAATTTTGACAATGTTAGTATACTGACTTACTGCTGTATAGGTGAAGTATTGTGAACGTTTAGACTCTGCTGTGCTCTCATATTTGGCTAGCTACTGAACACTATTATTAATAACTACTCACCAAACAAGCAAGTCCACAAGTAATGGGTAACTCCATCCAGGGATGTTCTTTTTTCCTGAATCTCCATCCCAACGCTCACTGCATCCCTTTCCTGTTGGGCCAAGGGCAGCCTTATTGTGCCTCTTCCCTCCACAAGATTAGGGTCTTTTTTCCACCTAATCCAGCAATTAGCCAGAATTAATTAATAATAGAAAAAAGCAAGAGGATCGCAGAGGGCCCTTGAAGATAGAGTTCTGCCTCGTAAGCATTCGACTCCCCCTTTCAAGGTCTTCAAGGTCTTTTCGCCATGTTTCTGATCTTTGAGCTGAGGGATGCTATGCTAGAAGAAAAAACTTTGATTATGCTCCCTTACTCCCTTCACCTCTCTCTATCTCTCTATCCCTCTCTCCCTCCCTCTCTCTCTCTTCTCCTTCTCTCTCCTCCGCTCCCTATCCATCTTTCTCTTTGCTCTTAAGGACATTAATGTCCAACTTAAGTGAAAAACCATTAGAGACGCTTTGAAGCTTGTGGCCCAGGCATTAATTATTATAAACTAACTACTTGCCGTTTCACTTCATTGAGATCAAAAAGATCTTCATTTTTGCTTTTATATCCCCAGTGCTGCTTTTTATGCTTTGAAAACTGACAGTACAGAAGTACTTAAGCACCTTGCAACAGGAAATACCATAACATATAATAATAGAGAATAAATGATATGAAAGGGCAGAGAGAGAGAGAGAGAGAGAGAGAGAGAGAGTTATTGCTTATTGCTTAATGACCTGTTCTGCCCCCTGGTGTTCAACTGTGATTATTTCCCTGTGCGAAATACATTATACAGAGAGACATCCAGAAACAGAATGATAAAAAGAGAGGAGTACAAGGAGTTTGAGTAGAATACGAGTCAGTCTCTCATTTGATCTATATTTAACAACTAGCCTGATTACATTTCTGCATATTCTTAATGACCTGCCATATTAAACAAGTTGTAATGCTTAATAGAAACGCTCAAAAATTGCATTTGTGGTGTATATATTTGAGAACTACGTAAAAAGTATATTTCTAAGTTCCTCCATTTACAGAGACTTGACTGTGACTCTTACATGTTGAAGTGAAATTGGGGAGATTTTAAAGCCAAGCAAAGCGTGAGTACCCGAAGTTTCCTTCTGCCACCAGAAGATGGCGTCAACAGTTAAAAAGAACGGAGAACATCATACTAAAAGGCCAGTGGAATACTTAAAACCTCTCCAGCATATATTTGCATTCTGCAGTGGTTTTGCAGATAGCACAGTTAATTTAAAGATTTCCTAACAGCATAGTTCCAGCTCAATGGCAATGTGAATCTGGTAGTAAAATTGATAAGAATGAAATAGAAGCAAAATTGTTATAACAAACGTCATGTAATTTGTTATCAAAAAGAGGTCAAATAACAAAGACAAATCTCAAACAGAAGCTTAGTATTTATTTGAGAACAATAATGAGACACACAAGGACAAATAACATCCTCCATTAAATTTGTATTTCATCTAATTCTTCCTGTCCTGTAAACATACCTGTAAACTGGATACACTTGACACAGACAAAGTGAGTTAACGATGCAGCCTAAAAGCTCAAATCATGAAAAATTAAGTGGCCCCAAATGCATCCGGATGGTGTCTGTGAATTTCACAATTATATTTGGCAAAAACTGTTACATTAAACACCTTTATCTTTTTTTCTGAAAACTGTAATAGCACCTGAATGGCTGCTATTTATAGATATTGAGAAATGTTTGCCTCTAAAAATGTACTTAATCATCTGTGTGGTAACATTTTTGTATATATTCTTAGTACCCAAAAAACGTCCCTATGTAACCCTAACCCTAACCCAAAAAACTTCCCTATGTACTAAATTTCTAAAAGAGTAATGTAATATCTTATACCAATTAACCACTTTTGTGTTCATAGTTACATTATACACTATATAATGCCTACCAAAGTCAAGCTGCACATTGATCAGCTGCTGACTTTCGATTCTTTCTAGCGCATTTTAGTCTAACTCTATTTGGTGTATTACAGGGGCATTTCCAGCCTTTAAGGACACTCTGGGCTTAGCCAGGACTGAATGTATAAACAATTTTGTATACAGTATATAAAAGGTGTTATGTTACACAATAGTACACAATAGTAGACTGTCTAAATTATCATTTAATACCCAGATACATGCATGTTAATGAAATAAATAAGCTAAACAACTGTAAACTATTATTTTGGCTACCCAGGCTAGACTCAAAACAACCTGGGATGGAGCCCAGTAAAATCAGCTGGCGACGACCCTTGTTTTCTTTTTTTTCAATCTTGTCAAAATTCTACATGACATCAAGTCTACTAGGAGATTATTAGATTGCTATGCTAGCTAGACGTGTTACTAAAAAAATCTGCACCTTCGTCTCTATACTACCACCTGTCACTACCACTCGATATACACTACCAAAACTGAGATATACCCGAGGTAAATTTAGGCAGAAGTTTCATGCAAATAGGTCTTCCTTCATAGAGTATGTAGAAAATATAAGATTCCCTTCGCTTCATGTCGCAAGACAGGAATTATTTCTCTGTACCAATGTGTAGTACTAATTTCCTACTAATGTTTAGGCCTGGGTGGGGAGTGGGGATTGATTTCCTTTGTTGTTGTATCCTCTAATGTTTGAAAAACCTTCCAAATAAAGGGGGAAAAAATAATCTGCACCTTCAATTTTCAAGTGAACGTGATTAAAGAAAGACTATAAAGTGTTTCTGATTTAAACTAAATCTTTCAAAATAGATATTCTCAATAAAAAGAAATATATTTTGGACAATAACATCTTGATCTATGTCAGTGGGCCTCCTGTTGCTATTTTATGAAAAAAATCTAAATGATTAAACAAAACCATACCTACCTTAAGTTGCCAAACACATTTTAAAGAATGTTTACTAAAGTAATAAAATATGTATGTAGGTATGTAAAATATGTATTCATTCTAGTACATACTGTACCACGATCTAACCACAGAGAAGGGCAGACAAATTTTTAAAAACGGGGGGAAAATCTTCATATTAAGACCACACACCCAACACCTCTTTGCCCTGATGCCTATGAATCATTTAATACAAAGACCAAAAGTCTGTGCCTGTGTAAAAGTTCTGATCAATTGGTTTTAATTGATCAGAATTTGAAAGAAGTATTCTTGGAATTCTCTATGTATTATTGTAGCTTTCCTATAATTGCAAAGTAAAAAAGAGACATGAACATAATAAATCACAAACAATAAATGAGAACAAAACTGAAGCAGAACAATATTTCAAAGGTATTAAATGGAGAGTGAATATCCTTTATTGAACAGTTAATGTTTCATTTTTATTTAGAGGTCATTTGTGTAGGTCTGAGTGGGTAACTATTTGTTCAGACACCATTCAAAAAATTACATTTTGATGGAAAAATATTGATCACTTTTTGAAAGTGACTACGCTGCACAATCATCTTTGTGTTCAGAAAAACTGCATGTAAAGAATACATGCTGGCTACTTTGATCATTTTTACACTGAATTATTGGTACTTGGGGTAATTTCTATAGACGATCATTGTCCATGCAGAAGTCCTAGGGAACAGCACATCATCCACCATCTCACTAAGCACTGGCACACCCCAGGGGTGCGTCTTGAGCACTTTGCTATATACCCTTATGACCCATGACTGCACACCCCAGTCTATATCAGCAACACATTGGTGGAGATTGTGCAGCATATGAAGTTTCTAGGGGAACGTGTGACTGACCTTGACCTTGTCCCTGCATACCTCCTCCCTGATTAATAAAGCCTACCAACGCCTGCACATCTTGAGGAAACCCATCTGAGCCCATCAGTCCTCACAACCTTCTACAGGGTAACCATTGTATGTGTGCTGACAAGGAGCATCTCCCTCTGGCATGAGAGCAGCAGTGCCTCAGAGAAAAGCGCCCTGAGGTGGGCGGTGAGGGTGGAACCACTGGGGTCACGCTGCCACCTATTGAGGACCTGGCCAAACAATGCAGTTTGTCAAGGGCTAAAAAAATCATCAGGAACACCTCTGCTACAGCCTGTTCTCTCTTTTTTTTTTTGCCTTCAGGCAGATGTTATCGCAGCCTGGGGTGCAGGTTTGCGTGGTTCTGTGACATTTTTTTTCACCTGCTATTAGATTATTGAACTGCGCAACACTAAAAAATCTGTAACAATGCAAAACAGATGCACAGTTATTGGGAATACACACATTCATTCATTTATTATCCAAACCGCTGAATCCAAACTGGGGTTGCAGGGGGACCAGAGCCTATTCCAGGAACTATGGGCACAAGGCGGGGACCAACTCTGGGCAGGCACCAACACAGGGCAGGGCACACACACACACAATCACACTCCCATTCACACCTTATGGGGCCAGTTTAGAGTCACCAATTAACCTACAGTGCATACTTTTGGACTGTGGGAGGAAACTGGAGCACCTGGAGCAAACACATACAAACATGGGGGGAGCAGGTTAACTCCACAAAGAAAGGCCCTATGGCCAACCCGGGGATCAAACCTGGGACCTTCTCGCTGTGAGGCAGCAGCGCTAACCACTGCGCTACCGGGGAATACACACACTCACACATATATGTATATTTCTTTCTTCTCTTTCATATTTTATTGCTATCCCTCATATTTATCATATTTTGTCATGTCATATTTCAGTTTAAATATTCTAGCTGTTGAAGGTTTTTTTATGGTGGACCTATGCAACATAATTTCATTTTACACTGCATCTCTTTGGAGTGTTTTTGTAATGACACTAAAAAGAATCTTGAATCTTGAATCTTATTTTTCTGGCTCCTTTGGTAAGTTATGTAAAACTAATAATTTCATGTAATACTTCACTATATGTACACTAACTTATCAATTCTTCTGATTCTTCATCTTAAATTTACAAACAATTATGTGATGATTAATGAATGATTCTGAATTAGTCTGCAACTAGAATCTAATTAAACCCATTATTTGTTCTCACATCACTTCTGCCACATGGCATTTAATACAGCAAGAAAACCGTGAGTAATACCATATTAACCACAAATGTACAGTACAGGGGGCTTGTAACATCCTTTTGAAAGTTCCTGTGGAGTGAATCTACTCAAAGCACGCTTTATTCTGATGAACAGATTGTGACTAAGGAACTCTCATCTTATTCATTAAAGGTTTTTAAGTTTGGCCACAATTTCACATTTGAAACCTAGTAACTTTTATCTCATTCCGACATGAAATGATGAATAATGCCTTCTCAACCCTTACTAAGAGAGTCAATAACAATAATTACAGCAGTATTTTGAGGTATCAGAACGAACAAATGCCTGTTTCTTGAGAATAAATATAACAATATATTAGGTTTTTTTAAATCATTGAATAAACATTTCATGCTGTCAAACATAAAATTCTTAAAGTTTAGTTTAACTTAATAAATAAGGTTTTAATTATTGTGTTATTCTTTCTGGCTAAATAATACAGATCTGAATAAAGACTTAAACAGTGCAAACACTGAAACTTTCGCTTTTCTAGTTATCATCATCTAGTAAACATTCTCGAATTTTTGCTTGTGCGAAATATCTTGACGAATACTTTGGTATGAGCTACAATTAATAGTAAGTTTTAAATGTTCTGCTTTTTCCAAGGAAGTACATTAAGCTATACTGATTCTTGGTTCGGATAAACCTATCTGTCTATCGATCTTTTTTCACTGAGACATTATACTTACAGATCAACTGGATGTTTACAGGACTGCAAATTGTAAACAAAATATATGTTTTCTCAATAATTAAAATGAACATGCATATATACTTCAAGTTAGGTATAAAGTTACAGCCATTGCATCTGACTGATTGCTGCTACAGAGTACAGGTAGCTGAACTCTGTGGCAACAGTGTACAAAAAACTAAATGCCCCAACAAGACAGCTGCAGCTACCACAGCAATTGATAAATTCAGGCAGACATGTTTCCACATTACAAGTAAGACACCAGAGTTACAGTAAAAAGAACAACAAAAATATGTTGATAGAGATCAACCTCTAACAGAAAACTTGTCTTATATTGTTGTCTAAGATATGGGAAACTTTAACATTTTCAAAGCATAATATCAAACAGACATTAGCATAAATATATTTTCATAAAACTTGTGTCAAATAAAAATGTTAGCCATAATTAAATAATTGTTGTGACTACCCAATGTTATTGAAATATATTTACATGTTTGATAAATGGCAGATAGAATTGCACTAAAATTACTTTATAAATGAAATGTATAATGAAAATCGGATTAGCCTACTGTATAGCTGTGACCGACAGTCATAATATGGTCCGACTTTGTTCTAGGCCTCCTTTCCTAAGAGTATCAGATATAGTAATACATCAATAAGTCAAGCCAGGGGCATAGCACCATAGCAGGTCCTATACACAAGCAGTCTCCATAATAAAATAAAATACCAGACTTCTCAAGGACCCTTCCCCACTTGGGGCCTCATTAAATGAGTCCCACTATGATGCCCATGAGACACGCAAAGCAATACAAGCGTAACGGAAAGGATGTTCGCCCCGTGATCAGAAGGTTGCAGGTTCGAATCCAGGGCCGGTAAAGTTACCACTGAGGTACTCATGAGCAAGGTATCATCCCCAAGTACTGCTCCCCAGGCGCTTGTTAGCTGCTCACTGCTCCTTCATAGATCAGTCAATTCACTCACTTTCAAATCACAAATAATCACTCACTTTCACTTTTAATTCTACATATCTAAAATATATCCCATGAGCACACATTTCTCTCTTATTGAGTTCAAAATGATTATTTAGGTAACTGGATGAATGGAGAAATACAGGTATTAATGAAGTGATGGACAGAGGAAGTCATAGATGGATGGCTGTTTGAGTAGTCAACACTGTCTTACTTTTCACCCTAAAAACCAACGCTTTCAAAGATTCAGTTTGGGCTTCCTAATACTGGACCTTAATTTGAATCCTTTTAGGGATAATTGGAAAAATTGGATATTTTTTTCTAAATCTCTATAGATCACTATAGATGGTACAGATCACTGTCTATAGATTCCCATGACGCTATGAGGAGGATTTCTTAAGATATTCTGTTTTGGGGAGTGACCATATTGGTTTAAATCACAATTTTTCTCCCTGCAGAAATATATGCCAGGGGATGGAGGCTTTTTTTTACCTCGTGAACGCGCACACGGTGCGCTCTAGCTCACGTGCTCCCGGCGCGTTGGAGTCACGAGGCAGGGCGCAGCGCGTGGCATGTGTGAGCACACGCTCAGTGAGAATTGTCCGGCGTTTGTGTTGCAAAAATAAATAAATAAATAAATAAATAAATAAATGATGGTCTGCGCAGGTTTAAACCATGTTAAGCGATTCGGGGCTCACCTAAACCGATTTGAGAGGATTTGCGTCTACAAGGAGTCGTTCGCAGAATGCACGCATGAATGAATGAACAAAAATAAATGAATGAGTGAGGTATGAATGGCTGTTTGAGTTCTATACTGTATACTGGGCGGAGGGCAGCCCTGCGGTTTTTGTGCTGGGAGACATAATTTGGACTTCAAAATTGGGCGTGTATGGAAGTAATGGCGAGTTAGACGTGGTGCAGGGCATTATTGCATTTATTACACCTGCTCGTTAGTTACTGAGACAAACATTTTAATACATTTTCACACAGGTTCACATATTTAATCTCTAAGTGCACTGTCGTGCTTTCTGTTGGCAAAAAAACCAACAAAATATATAACTTTCCTTTGTTTTCGTGTCCATAACAAAACCTCAATTACTGTCTCGTGTATAAATATAAGATTCCCGAGACACCACAGGAATCACGAGCCGTACGGTGCAGCGCACGAGCCCCTCCTGACAGCCGACTGCACGAGCTGGCCGCTTTCTATTTTTGTCCTCGCGGCATTGTTTCTGCTCTTTACACCATTTTTCTGATTGTGGTCTCGAATAAAATAAAAGCAGAAAAACACTCTCGGCCGTCTCGCAGGTTGCTGTGCGTCTAACCCGGCCCTTAAAATAGTCGTGCGTGTCGTGAGCCACCCGTCCTTGAGAGCTTCAACGTTCTAAAGAGAAAAAAGCGGAGGGGGCGAATCAGAAGATTATGGATTGATACAAATAGTCGCTCGCGCCAACCCCAGCCAGAGTTGAATTAATGTGTTACTATTTTCGGCGCTCCTGTGTTTCCAGGGGAAACCTAATGACGCAATGACGTCAATGCAGGTCAACAGCAGACTGGAGGAATTGAGTGCTTCCATTAGATTTTGCAGTATTTTCCAGAATCGCGGAAAGACAAAGTGGATTAGTTTTAAATGTAGACCCACTTAAAACGTCAGAGTGTGATTAGAAAGAGGGGGGAAAACATAAACAAGGGCACCGGAGAAATGCGCGTCCGTGAGACGTGCCAGCTCGGGAATTATCTTTAAAATACAAACGATCCAAACGATCCTCATTTCCACGGAGCCACTAGGACATGGTAAGACCTGAGCTATTTTTTTTTTTTGCTGTACCCGTTTCGGGTTAAAAGGACCGTGTTGTCTTGTCTCGTGCCGCTCGCTCGCTTGTAACCGGGCTCGGTGGCACGGCAGAAACGTTGAACATTTATTTCCGAATAGTTGAGCGGTATGGCGCGTGACGGCTCGCAGTAGCGGGTGGTTTTCCCGGTTGCACGAAGCGTCTTCTCCGGTTTTCAACTCAACAGACGTAAGAAAAGAAATCCCGTTTCAACAGTTCTTCACTAAGTGGGTATGTGAGCAGCGTTTATAAGCACATATAGACGAGCTATAACGCGTACGGTTCGCCCTGCGTCGCTGTGCGCTCTTTAAAATGGCATTTAACGCAAGTCTAAACGTCGAAACTGGCATCATTTGATATTGTTGGTTCATGTTTTCATGTTAGAATATGATGTTGCTTCTAAATTTCGAATGACATCCTCCAAATGCTGACTCGTGACTGAATTTGAGGCTTTAACTTCATGGTGGGGAACAGGCTCCATGCGCAAACCCCTTTGGGTACGTTGATGAAAATGGATGTAGTTTAATAAATACTAAATGTGCCCGTATATAATCGCCAATTTGTAACACGATGTTGCCTACATTGCCTTTGCCACGCCAAGAAGGGGGTAGAGAGTTGAAATAATCAGACAGCCATATTTATGTCCATGCACCATAACATCAACCACATCAAGCCCCCCGCCGTATACGAAGAGCAGAAAGAACGCAAATGCTTTAGCAACAAGTACCATGAGGGTGGTGTTATATGCGTTCAAATGTAGAGCCAGAGTAGACAAACAACAAATATAGTGCACAAAAGAGTACACACACACACACACGCACACACACACACACACATTAATACATACATACACACACTTGCAAATTCACAGTACACAACCATATATTGTGTTGGAAAAGCAAATGTTTATTACAAGTAGAATAATGGCTTCTTCTTTTTATTAAAGAAAATGCTGGAGATTTTTTTTAAAGACAATATTTCCAAATATTACTATTTTGTTGTTGTTATTTATTAACCTGGTTTAACCATCATTTAAAGTCCCGTGGTTGTGTGCAGCACAGGGCGTTCACCGCGGTGGGTGGGGTAAGAGGATCCAACACCATGGACAGCTCTCAGCTCCACGGCGCGACAATAATGCCGTTCAGCACCATGGCCAGCAACCACCCGCTTTACGTGGCTCCGTCAAATATCACTCGCGAACTCTGCATAACTTCAGTCTTCTTATGGGACCTACACCATTGTTCCCAATTTATACTTATTTTCCAAAAAGTGAATTGGGCAATTCCATGTTTCCAATGGATATGCAAAAACATTGCTGAAACTATATATTTTCCACATACGAGAACGAGAGGCCTTATAACACTTTGGTTCATGGGAAGACAAAAGAGAGGAACCATTGCCGAGGCGCATTGAGAAAAGGGAGGGGAGCGTGTAAGGGAGGGTGACACTTTTTACACATATGACGCATTTAGTGAGGTAAGCTTAACAGATGCCTACGTCTACAGATTTGGCCTGCTATGAGATTGGGGGGCTACAACTGAGGGACGGTTCACAATCAAAGCTACAGAAACGGTGTTTGCCTGTGTGTCACAAAGGTGGTCATTATTTTTCTCCAAAAAGAGGATCTCAGAAAAGGCGCCGAACAGGTCCTGTGCATCAAACTGGAACGCCTCATGTTTAAATATGTTACTTCATTAGATCCAACAACTCTAACTTCACTGTATTATATCTAAAAAAAGTTTACGTAATGTTTGCATTTACAGGTTACAGGTAAATTAAGCGAAAAAGATATGAAATAATTTTACTTTAATTTAGATCAGCTGTGTAACTGCATGTTAAAATACAGTTTACACAACACGCACTCATAATTTCTCACAAATCGTCTCAATTGTTCTTCCTTTCTCTATCTATCTATCACACATAAACACTTAATATAATTTGTTATATATCATGCACATTCATGCACATTTTGCAAGTAGTGTTTGAAAGAACGACACATATTTTAAGTATTTTATTCAGATTTTGCTGTGATTGAGGTTAATTTTTTGAGAATAATGAACATGATAGCCTATGAACATATTTTGGTGTTTAACTCTCTCTCTCTCTCTCTCTCTCTCTCTCTCTCTCTCTCTCGCTTGCTCTCTCCCTTTTCCTTTTCTCTAGATGGATGAAATCCAAGTCCCCCTGTCCTTTTTGGGTCTTTTTGCGGTCTGGGCTTGCTGTTCATTTAACTTGTAGCCAGGAAGCCCTTACCCCAAAAAGTATCTGCAGAGGGCAATAACATCCAAACAGACCTCCCCTCATAAACTAAAAAAATATGTGATATGCAATATCTCAATTGTACATGTTGAACTTATGCTTAAATAAATAACATCCTTCATATTAAGTCCCTGTCTACCTTGAAATTTTCATTTACACAGTATTATAAGTAGATAAATATGCAATAAGCACACAACAGGTTCCAGCATTTTGGGTGTGTTGATGAAACTACCAATAAAGTACTACATTAAGATATGCCTGACTGCTATTTCTATATGCTCCTTATACAAAACTACTCAGTTATCTGACTGGTGGCCAGCTGTATACTTTTAAACATTGAAAAAGCTTTACTTTTGCACTTAATGAATCAACATGTGACTAGTCTACACAGTAAACTTCAATACTTAGGAACAACTAGTGGGTGATTTACTGTTGTTTTCTAGCTACATAATACACTAAATCAAGATAAATACAATCTGATCCCTAAATGACAGCACAGTGGTGCAGTGGCAAGCACTGTCGCTTCACAGCGCCTTAATCCCCAGGTCAGCCATAGGGCCTTTCTGTGTGGAGTTTGCATGCTCTCCCTGTGTACATGCGGGTTTCCTCAGGGTGCTTCGATTTCCTCCCACAGCTTAAGGCATGCACTGTAAGTTAATTGGTGACTCTAAATTGGCCTGTAAGGTGTGAGTGAGATTGTGATTGCGAGAGTGTGTGTGCCCAGCAGTGTGTTGGTGCGATCCCTGTTGGGATCGAGCGGTTTGGATAATGAATGAATAAATGAGTGAACCTTTAATGCTTTTTAAATAACAATTTTAATATCTGAGGGAGATACCATGTGAAATCAAAATGAAAAACTGTAAAGCTCATAACAGAGTGTGATGTTTTAATATTTGATACATTTCAGAAACATTGATTACAGAATTCCATAATGACAGCTTATTTAGTTCACTTTTAAATGGAATTATTTAAATCACTTTTACTGTTTACATTATTTTTCTCAATGTTAAATAAGGCCAGTCACATATCTAGCCATGTGACAGCTGAAAGTTATGCTGGGTATCCATCCAGATCTTTGGGCATCTATTGTACATGTATGCCTCAAGCATTCCTCCTTATTGCTTCTTGTTCTTTCAATGGGACACCAGCTGAGTGCTTTAGTCATGTGACCTTACTGTCCGCAGGCAGTCCTCCATGTGCTAATGCACACATGCATGCCCATCTGCTGTACAAAAGAATGAGAGATATACATTTAAAGTTCACAAAAAACTAACACTAAAACATCCAAGCAACAAACCCTCAAATAAAAATCAAAAAAGTTGCTGAAACTATAATGACAGGTCTTAGCAGTGACCTAAAGGCAAAAATGTTGCTTAGAAATGCAAAATTCATGATTAAACGCTTCTTGACCCAACTCTAAGCAGATACAATAGTTAAGTGACCTTCATAGAAAGAAGTCCCTATGAATTATGAACAAAGACCATGGCACACATTTTATGTCACCATGTAGCCTTGGGAAATGGTTCAGTGCTTAGTTGATATGATTATCATGGGAGGCACCATAGTAGAGGCAAATTTTTTGCCTTTGTTTATCTAATATTATTCTGTTCTGTTGTTTCTTTTAGAATCAAATGGCCCTGTCCTGAACTCAAATTCTTAAGTGTCTGAGTAAGGGTTTTTGTTGTACAACTCTCTTTGGCTTTGTTCTCATAAACGAAATATGTGTTTGAGTAAGCTTTTCAAGTCAAATTCCAAAACCATTCCAACTTGAAAAGGTGAACATTGTCCTATGCCTTTTTAGTTCACCATTTCTAATTTTTTAACAAAGGAAGTAAATCAAATTTGCACTCTTGACATAAGGAACATTAGCATTTTCACAGTAAATGTTCCTAGAAAGCCAAAATTGTAACGATGAGCAACACAATGGTTTGTCTGCAAAAAAGTGGTTTGTCTGCAGGACATACAAGTACAAATTAAGTACAATAATACATATCTGCAAATGACCAAAGTGGCTTCATTACACCATTTACTTACAGCATGCAGTCTTCGCAATGTCAATTTTAGTGTAGCTCATTCTGTAATTGGGTGAAGAAGCAGTATTGCACTAAATATGCTCCAAACCACTTTACAGTATAAAACAGTATAAACATATAAGACTACATGTTGCTAGAAAATGGATAGAGCTTTAGGAATAATAACTTGTAATTTTTTGTGAATGCTTGAGTTCTGTCTGTTTGAGTATTAGTTGAAATACAAAAAATAAATATCCATTTAAAATAATGTCAGATATTGGGCAGATATTCTCTCTGTCTGTTTGAGTATTAGTTGAAATGCAAAAAATAAATATCCATTTAAAATAATGTCAGATATTGGGCAGATATTCTCTCTCTCTCTCCCTCTCCCTCTCCCCCCTCCCTTCGAACCAGCCTTTTAACCCTGACTTGCGACTTACTGGATCCACCTGCAGGTCAAGATGGAAACTGCACCCAAAAACGGCTTCTTTTATTCGCTCTTTAAAATATGTTGCAAAAGTATGGCGGCAGTAAGGTTAACTAGTTTAATTATGCTCCATGTACATCAGCACAACTGCCCAAAAGTTAAACTAACATAGCACATGGTGATTTTAGATATGTAAAACTGTTACAGATTTTTTAAATTATCAAATGATGATTCCAGGAGAAAAGCTCGGCTAAATGGCTCCAGGCTTTACTATTAATTGTTAGGATTAGGAGTACTGGGCATTTCAGGCAGGTGAGTAGGATGTTTAAGTAATTTAAGTCAGTGTGCTGTTGCAGATGAGTTTTGCTTAGCTTTTTTTTTAAAGAAATACAACTATATACAGTATATATGTGTGTGTATGTGTGTGTGTGTGTGCGTGTGTGTGTGTGTGACAGCATGATGGCAACCATTTCTTTTAGAAGTTAGAACATATGCTAGGCAGACAAGTGTGACGTTCCCCTCCTTTTTCTTACCCATCACCTGGGCCCTTGGAAACTCCATACACCATTTAAGCAGGTCAAAGAGCCAAGAGATCACAGCCAGCTGCAGCTACATTCTCTGGTGCAAACCAACTGGCAGGCACCTCTTCCTGTCTACAACTTAAACGTTCCCAGATGAGGATTAACAACAATTAGAAAGTCCAAATCATAACAGAACTGAGGCATTGAAGCTGACTCTGCAAAAACAGACTGCCAGAGTGGATTTAAGTTCTTCAAAAGTGAAAGTTGTTAAGAGCCATGAACAAAAGGTAGATAAACTACCATGAAATGGAAAATTTTGCAGGAGTCATGTTAATGTATTTCATGAATATCAGATTTGAACACACACATCTAGAGTCACAAAAATTAAACTTTCATCACTGACATTTTTGAAGTAAATACTTTTGTCCTTTTCCCATAATTCCTCTTAGGAGATTTCTCAGCTATGATGCATTCATCCTTCGAACCGTCCAATAAATGCATGTTTAATAGGCTGTTAAAAACAGGAAATTTGTTGCTACCCTGTCTGTTTTTCTTGGCCAAGAATGTAGTTAGTTATAATGATGACCAAAGGCGCCCTGGACGAATGAATAACATATTTGATCTCTTGTGAATGACTGCTCTAACCCCTGTTGACTCCACATTCAGTAGTCAACCTGTGTCTAAAGCATTTCAAGCTTGGCTATGAAAACGGAAGCCGGCAGGAAGTGAGTCTGTGCTACAGCAAAAGTATTATCTTACGAGCAAAGTGGGAGATGTGATTACCGTCAGTGACGCAATAAAACGGCGGTCAGCAGAAATCTGGACTGCCACTGGACTGGGCATCCATGTACAGCTCCAGAAAAAAATAAGAGACCACATCACTTTATTTCTGAATTATTGGTTTTACAGTTTGTGGCTATGTGTCTGTGTAAAATATACAAGTCAATGTTCTTTTATAACTTTATTTATAAAAGATTATGGTCCACAAGTCCATGGTATTCTCATTTGCTGAGGTCTGTTTCCTCTCATAGGCAAATAGAATCAGGTGTATAGGTGTTTGAATATAACACATGGAATAGCTGCTATAAAAACAGAATTGCAGTTATATATTAAATTTGGACTGCTTTCTTATTTATCACAGACCTGCAACTGTAGTAGCTCATATAAGAATAGCAAAGTGTACATTTCACACTCACAAAAACATTTCCTAATCAAATCTGAATGTGTTTCTGTGAAAACTATCCTTTGTCCTAGCCCTAAAGTCAAGATTTATTCATATTTTGACCAGATCTTGATTATAATCTAGCCTAACTATAATCTAATCCCATCCCCAAATTCCAATAAAAATAGACTTAAACTCTCAATTCTAATTCTATTTAACTAAAATTTTATTATTCCTCTCAGAATTCCATTCCATTCTAAAGTGAACTGAATTTGTCAACTGGATTTAGAATGGAATGGAATTTCTCTAACAAATTCTAATAAATTTAGACATTTTGGGATTTATATTTAATGTATCACCCACCTTGAGTAGATTCGCATGCTGACCATAGGCCAAGTGAAGCTATGTAACTCAAGCTAACAGATGCATGCTAAATTATTCTTGTATGGATTTCTTATATGTAACTAGGCCTCATGAAAGGACATTTCATGTGAGCAAACGTAATATTCTGCACCGCTGCCCGCTTAACTTTATGGGAAGAGGTAATAAGAGGTCAGCACTGACGTCCTTATTTTCAGGGAGCCTAATAAAAGCCTAGGAAATGAAGGGAAAACAAAGGAAAGAAAGAGAATCTGTGTTGGGGTGGGAAAATGAGCTAGCGAGCTGGCATCAATTAGTCTATCCCATCAAGTTATTTGTTCATAAAGACAAAAGAGCATACATATGGCCCATTAGCTCATGATAATATTTATGACACTTGCCATAACCTAGTAGTGTCCAAAGTTATTTTTATGTGTCACATAAAAATGAAAAATTATCTGATCTCAAGTCCCAAAAGCTTACAGTTAGTCCCAGTAAAAATAACATTTTGCAGAGGGATCCACTCTGATGCCTGACTGAGCTTTGACAAAAACTGCCCTGACGTGAAGGACAGCTTCTTCCAGTAACTGTTCTGATGACAAAACCTTTTGTTTGGCATAGAAAAGTGCAGACTCACTGGCTTCTGAGTTTGGAACAATAGTGAATAACTGAATTATCCCTCCAACACTGAGTTGAAGCGTCTCATTAATGGTCTGTTAGTGCTAACAGTGGGATAATCATGTGGGAAATAACTTTGTATTTTTAAATGTGGTCCTATATAAAATAATGTAGATGAAATAAGTAGATAATTAAGTTAATTATTTTAATTAATACATTGTTGTTAATTATTTTTAAATGTCACGCTTAATAAAGATGCATCAGCATGTTTTTTGTGTATTTTTGTCCCACATTCTTTCACAGGAAAGAAACATTCATGATAGGATTTCAAGGAACTAGTCCTTGCTGGATGCTAACCACAAAATTGCAACTTTAACTCATAATCAGAACAGATTTAGTTCTCTGGAAAGTGGAAAATGTCGTCATCTGACCTGTGGAATGCAGACCCATTTATTATAATGTAGAACCATAAGCAGATGTCATAAAGAAAAATATTGAAAGTATGTGAGATTTTTTTGACAAGCAACAGCATTCAGATCAGACGCTGCCAAATACTTTTAAAATTATCATCATATTATCATACAAGTCTTTATACATTTAATTTCTTTTAAATCTACAGTATATCCTATTGTGTGGAGTAAATCACCACTCTTTTTTCAACACCTTGCAAAATAGTTTAATACTGACTGTGCAGGATAAGAACAGAACCAACAGTACTAGTCCAGCTCTTAAGTCATGGTTAGTCACAGTACTTATGCTATTCAAGGCATGATTCAGATTTTAACCTGCAAACAAATTCATCTAGTCATGTTCTTACTTTAAAAAAAAACCCACACACACACATCTGCTTTATTCATAATTGGAAATGTTGTTGCTCTGCTGCAGAAGGAGGGAAATGAGGCACATTCCAAACAAGGAGAGAACAAGAATGTAGCACCAAGCCAGTGAAACCTAACACATGCAGTTTCCAGGATTTTACATCAAGAACTGAGGTCATACACAAAGACACACACACAGACGCTTAAGCTCACACACTCACCGCAGACACATGTATGCAAAGTCCCATAAAATCCACAGACATGCACACACACACACACACACATAACATACATAGACATGTACACGCAGACATGCACACACACAAATACACATTCTCTCTCTCCCTTGCACATACAGCACACACACTAAAAACACACACACACACATATGTTGTGTCCTGCACAACAGAGTTACACTGCCCTGGGGTTTTGGACAGTATTGCCACAAATCCTTTTAATTTGTGATAATGTTGCACTGATAAGGAACAACACAAACTACGAAAACATATTTCATTACATAAACAGTTTATTAAACAGTTTATACATAGAAAATACTTAAATTTTGGATTCATCAGAATATCCACCATTAGCAGCTATTACAGCTCTGCATAATCTGGGCATCCGAGCTGTCAATGAACCAATCAATTGTTGAAGCTATTAAGGTGTGCTGACCCAAAAATCTTTTAAAAACCTGGGCCAAGTTTAAACCAGTAACCAGACATCACAGCTGGCAAAGGGGTATGTCTGACTTTGACATGTATATATTGCCATTATTATGTAATCAAAATAAAAATTATTATTGCTGGTATCCAAAGATAATGTCAAGTTACTTTAATGTATTTGCACCAAAAAATGATGAGGATTTATGCTGATATTGTCCAAAACCCCACTTTGCTAGGGGCGTTTCCAAACTTTTGGAGGGCAGTGTATATTTATTTAAGGGTTTATGGTTTGGTTTCCTTTTTTGCTTTATTTGTGTATTATGTGGGGGCTTTTGTTTTGGTGTTTTGTTTTGGTTATTTTGCTGTCAGGCAGTGCTCTGGACAGCTATGAGACCTTGCGCCACACTTCCTGGTGGTTCTCTATTGGCTGAAGCCTTGCAGATTGGTGGGCGGGGGAGGGGGAGACTCCACACTATTTAAAGATGGCCGCTTCCATTGTTCGAGGCTTGGTCCGTGGATGGAATTGTTTGTGCAGAGACTGTTTTTAAAGACGCTTTTCGGCAGAAGTGACTGTTTTTTCCTTGGTGGGTGAATGTATTGAGCTGGACGTGAGTGAGCTGAGGTACCAAGCTGCAAGTCACAGAGCACACAGAATCGACAGTGGTCACACAGCCGGAAGTGCCTTGTGGTTTCTTCTGTGCACAGGTCTTCACAACAGAGAGCAGGACGGCGCGAGCAGTGGTGAGGCGACGCTGACGGTGATGGCAGGGAGAAGCAAGCAAGACACACAGTACTCTCGGCAACCAAGTCAAGTGTGTGGGACTAGCTGTTTGGGCCAAGTTGGGGACAGGGGTGTCTCAATGCTGTGCATTTTCTCCTGCAGGTCCCAGTTCATGCCCTGAGGGACAACGGGCTTCAAAGGCACATGGCATGTGCCAGCGGTGGTCCCTAGGAGAGGAAGGAGGACAGCGAATGGCATACGAGCTACCAGGCTACAAGGAGGACAACGAGAGCCATTCTACTGGTTCCCCCCAGAACTTGGAAAGCACCAGAGAGTGGAGATGCCACCAGGAGTGCAGCAGTGCTGCCTGAGAGAGACTGGAGCAAGTGGGTTTTGAATTTATTATTTTTGTGGGCCACACAGGGCAGCATGTCGGCCTGGGACTGAGTACTTTAATTATTTCTTTTTTTCTTGGTTTAAGTTTGTTTGGGGAAGGTTTAAGTTACTTTTTTGGGTTGGGAACTTGTCTCCTCTCTGCCTCTTAAAGTGTGCTGTGCTCCACTGTGTGTAAATGCTTTGTGGTGAAGTCAGCGTGTAGTGTGATATTTTCCTTGAGCGTGAAGTGCTGTGTGATTGTGTGAATAGTGCAAAATCTCATGTGTGATTTACCTGTTGGTGGGAGGGAAGTGGTTGCTACCTGGGGGAAGAACTGAGTGATTGGAACCAAGCCCAAATAAACCTGTGGAAGAAATTTTACTTACCTGTGTTTGCTTCATCTGTCATTGCCCCAGGTGATCCTAAAGGGTGTTATGCAGCATTTCACTGTGTTTATGAGCTAAGTAGAAATACCTAAAGACTCAGTACAAAAATAATTTATAGGCAGTTGGGGTCCTACACCCTGGACTACCACACCAGCTGAATTTGGCGTAGTCAGCAGGATCTCCTCGAGCATGGCATGGATGGGACAACACCTGGGGCACAGGGGATGCCAGGTGGATAGGCATGGTTTTCGGAAGGGGCTTGGATGGCACGTTTCGATGGGTCTGTTAAAGAGAAATATGAGGAGTGGAGATTGTCCGTCAGAGTGGGTCTCCAGGCACAAATGCTCTCCATGGTACAACAGGTGGGTTTTGTGCTTAGCATGTTAGAGGGGGAAGTTAGGCAAGAAATAGAACTATTGAAAGAAGATCAGAGGGATACAGCAGAGAAAATATTGGGCATAAGGCAGAGAAGATAGTAGCACAGAATGAGGATGATGATGCCACCCTATGGAGCCAAGTGGTGGCAGGCCTTTCAGTTGGCCTAATGAAGAAGGAGATGCAGCGGCTTATTTGACAGGCTAGCTGGCTGATATTTGTGGAGGCTTGCCGGGATGTGAAGGACATGAAGAACATTTTTGCCCCAACAGGCTACAGTTCCTGGTCCCTACGTTTGCCTCCACAGGATTTGGATAGCCTTGCGGTCCTCTTTGAGGGAGGAGCTTTGCCAGGAAATTAGTGAACAAGTGCAAGAGTTGAAGGAAGTTCTAGTGAAAGAGTTAAGGCAAGTCCGGGGGGACGGGCCCATCTAGCTGGGACCACAGCACCAGCTCCCCCATCTCGCTGATGAGGCCACACCCAAGTGAGTATGGGTAGACCCCGATGGGATGAACACGGGCACTCTATCTGTCTGTGCTTTAGGGAGGCTGGGCATATGGTGAGGAGTTGCCCTCAAGGGGAGACAACAGCAAACAACCAAGGGGTGCAGCCTGAAGCCAGTGCAATGGTGATGCCTGCTGGATTGCGGGAGGCACTGGTGGGAGATAGCCCTGGAGATGTTGGCAGCAGGAAGGCCAGTTCCCTGTATCCTGGATACTGGTTTACAGGTCACTTTGTCAAAGCATGTTTACCCAGTTTGTTGGGGCACAAAGGTCAAAGGAGCTGCAGAGATTCTGTGGTTAACCCTTAAGGCAGTGAATGGGTTGTCACTCCCATATGTGGGCTATGCGGTGATGGACTTCACAGCTGCTGGGGTGGAGCTGCCCCTCAACATCCCTTGGCCCGAGTAGAGAAGATTATGTTGGGGTGCGTGCAGCCCCAGAAGGAGTTGGTGTTGCATTGGTCACAAAGGGACATGGTTGCTGTAGAAGTGCGGCCCATGACAGGGCCCTCCTTGAGTAACTGTACACCTTGGATGAAGATGACCATGGTCGTACCAATGCTGTGTACCACAGTATCCCCACAGGAACAGCAGCCCCTCTGAGGGACTGCTACTGGCCAGTCCCCCCAGCTTGTACCCAGAGTTGAGTTGCTGAAGTCCATGTAAGATGGGGGAGTCATGACAGAGAGAGCTAGTCTATGGGCTGCCCCGTCATACTGGTCCGGAAGAAAGATGGCTCCTGGAGATTTTGTGTGGATTATCGACAGTTGAAAGCAGTGACCCATGCCAGAGTGACCCTTAAGGATGCTTACCCACTCCCACAAATTGAAGAATCACTGACAGGGTTGAAGGGAGCAGCCTGGTACTCCACATTGGATTTGGCAAGTGGATATTGGCAGGTGGAGGTTCACCCCGACAACAAGACTGCCTTTGCGACACCCATGGGTCTTTACCAATTTGAATGGATGCTTTTTGGCCTGTGTAATATGTCTGCAATGTTCCAGAGATTGATGCATTGATGTCTGGGTGAGAAAGTCTATAATTACCTGTTGATCTATTTGGATGATGTTATTGTTTACTCCATCTTGGCCATCTGGAGAAGGTGTTTGGCTGGCTGGCTGGAGGCTCATGGGCTCAAGCTTCAGCCAGAGAAGTGCCGGCTATTCCAACAGGCAGTCAATTACCTGGGCCACATAGTCAGCCGTGACAGAGTACCACAGACCCAGAGAAGACAGAGGCAGTGAGGGAGTGGCCTCGTCCAGCAATGGTTTGGGAGGTGTGGTCCTTCCTGGGGTTCGTAGGTTACTATCGTCAGTTCGTACCAGGGTTTGTGAAGAAAGCAGCTACGCTCCATAGGCTTCTGAAAGGTGCGGGTTCCTAGGCAAGACGGAAGATCAAGTGGACAGAGGAGTGTGAGGAGGCCTTCCAGGCATTAAAGAAGGCCCTACTAGAACTCCCTTTCTGGCCTATGCTGACTATACCCTGCCATTCCACCTTTATATGAATGCCAGCCTCAAGTTAGAGTTGTTAGCATTGAAGTGTGCAGTAGTGGAGAAATTTAAGGACTTTTTGTGGGGGGCTAGGTTTGAGGTATTCACAGATCATCACCCCTCCTGCATTTGAAAACTGCCAAGCTCAGAGTGGTGGAACAGAGATGGGTTGGTCATCTGGCATCCTTTGAGTTTGAGCTGTGCCACAAGCCAGGCCGGGAACAACAGAATGTGGATAACCCTGTTGCGATGACTAGGAATGACCACAGTGGCATGGGTTAGGTCAGTGGCGAATTGGGTGGAGCATCAGGATCAGGATCCAACAGTGGCCCAGGTGCAGCAATGGGTGTCCTCGGAGGTATGACCAACCGCAGAGGCTGGAAGAGCCATAGCAGGGACTGGCTGGTGCTTGCTGGAAGGTTGGGAGCAGCTGACAGTGGACTGGGGGTGCTCCTGCACAGACTGCCCATAGGAGATGGGGAAAATTGGGCCATGGCGCTGCCAGAGAGGGATCAACAACAAGTGTGGTCTGAATATCACCAGGCGCTAGGGCATGCCCGAGGGCAAAGGATGGTCCTGGCTTTGAAGGAGAGGCTTTACTGGCCTGGATTGCAAAGAGACGTGGAGCAGTGGCAGTTTGGATGTCAGGAGTGCCTAGTTGTGACCAAGGGGAAGGGTAAGTCTCTGCCATTGAATGGAATTAACACCAGTTACCCTTGTGAGGTTTTGGTGGTGGACTACCTGTCAATGGGACACCCAGGAGATGCTTACCCATATGTGCTTGTTGTAATAGACCTGTTTTCAACATTTGCCTTTGCAGTACCCACCAGGGACCAGAGAGCAGCAATGGTGGCACAGGTGATCTGGGGAGAGGTGATCAGGCATTATGGCTGTCCACAGTGGTTGCTCTATGACCAGGGGCCTGCCTTCAAGTCACAATTGGTGAGAGAGTTGTGTGATGTGTATGGCTGCTGGAAAATTAAGATTACACCTTACCACCCGTATGGAAATGGGGCCTGTGAGAGATGGAATCAGACTCTGTTCCACTTGCTGAATATGGTCCCACCTCAAAAAACAGGGCCAATGGACAGTGCACCTGCCAGAGTAGGTGCAGGCGATCTGGCCCCAGGGGAAGTCAGTTCAGAGTGGGTCCAAGGGCACCAAAGGTAGATATGGGTGGCCTGGAAAGAAGCAGAGAGAGATTTAGTTTCCATTTTTGCTATATTTGTGTATTATGTGGGGACTTTTGTTTCGTTTTGGTTATTTTATCCTCAGGCATCGCCTTGGACAGCTATGGGGACCTTCCTGGTGGTGATCTATTGCCTGGAGCATTGCAGATTGGTGGGCGGGGGGGTGGAGAATCCACCCTAATTAAAGATGGCCACCTCCATTGTTCGAGGCTTGGTCTGGGGATGGAATTGTTTGTGCAGAGACTCTGTTTTTAAAGATGCTTTTTAGTAGAAGTGACTGTTTTTCCTTCATTGGGTGGATGTATTGAGTTGGACCTGAGTGAGCTGAGGTACCAGGCTGCAAGTCATGGAGCACGCAGTGTCAACAGTGGGGTAGAGTGGTCATGCAGCCAGAAGGGCCTTGTGGTTTCTTCTGTGCACAGGTCTTCACAAAGGAGAGCAGGATGGCACGAGCAGTGGTGAGGTGACATTGACAGTGACGGTGGGGAGCAGCAAGCAAGACACACAATGCTCTGAATTTGGCAAGCATGGGAAGTTGGTCAACTGGCTGAGCGTTTGGGACTAGCTGTTTTAGGCACAGGGGTGTTTCAGTGCTGTGCGTTTACTCCCGCATTACCCAGTTCATGACATGAAGGACGATGGGCGTGTGGTGGCACTGCCTGAGAGGGACAAACACGTGCTCCAACGAATACACGTCATCCCATACAAACGCTCCTCTACAAACACACACACCAGCACACGTACACATTTGGGCATTTAAATCATGCAAAATGACATGCTCGTTTAAACGCCCATTTTTCCTGTAAAAAAAAGAAAGGAAAAGAAACTTTGAGAGAATATGCCAATGTATTCAGACATAAAAATCCAGTTCTCCAAGAGCACTTTACCCCAGCACTCGTCCCAGCCAGTTTCGCCTAGTTTCTGCTGGCAGCTGCGCTCACATTCGTATTTCTCCACATCACTCATTTATGTGCTAAACTTGCCTAACTTTCCAACTGGGATACACGGAGCTGTCATGCTAAATCAGACACTTTGAAAGAAAAAAGGGCCCACTTTGCGTAAATCCAATAAATCACTCTGCACTATATCACCCCTGCTGCACGCAGCAATGAGGAATCACATAGCATGCATTCATTTAGGACGAGCAAATACAATCTTTCAGCTGTCACAAATATCTTAATCGTTTTATGCCAGTTCTTTTACCTTTGTGGGAAATGTCATTTTTAATGTTTTTTCCAACCTTTATCAGCACACTTTAAAATCAGGTTGGTATCATCAAAGTCAAAGTAAACTTTGTCATCTAGATGATATATACTGTACAGATATACAGAGAGACAAGACAACATGGCTCCAGTTTACACAGTGCAACAAGAAATAGGGAACTAAGAACAAAGAACAGCTAGGGCACATGGAATAAACATTATATAAATAGAATACAAAATATACATTTTAAGCTAGAAATGTAGTATTAAATATAAACTTTAAGCTAGAACTAGAAACAGAAGTAGAAAGAGAGACAATTTTGATGCAGTATTACTTACAAAAGTGGAAATTGACTTTTTCACTGAATGTGCATGAAGTTAGTAACAGTTTCAATATGAAAAACTCTATATCCAGTCTATTAATAAAAGTATCTTCTTAAAAAGTCTGACTAAAATTTAAGTTTGTGCGGATATAACAGCATTGAAGAACCAGATTCTGTGCAATACTTTTCAATAATTTGTGCAGATACAGTTAGTTAAAAAGTGACCACTGATATATACATTCAATATTGTCATGTTTTTGTCACAAGCCAAAAGGTAAGTGAAACATTAAAATTATATTGTTTAATGCATTTGTGAATACCAAAAATATTGCTCTAATAGATGCAGAACTAATACTATAGGTCTACAATCCAGTTAGTGCTGTGAAAAAATCTACCTTTAGTCTTTCTCGCCTTCAAAAATTTTACATCATGTTTTTTGGTGTTGTAAGTGAACATGCACATATAAAAAGGCATATAAATGAATGAAACCACACATTCTAAGCTAGTGAGGTCATTCTGAGACTGCAGTTATCCCAATTTCCTTTCCAGAGTTAGGTCTAGACTAAATCATTATATATTTTTATACAATCTGTATTGTTAAACAGCAAAAGTATAAAATATTCCACCATATAGAATATCAGATAGATAGATAGATAGATAGATAGATAGATAGATAGATAGATAGATAGATAGATAGATAGATAGACAACTGACATTATTGGTGACTGTACTTGTATTGGGACATGGCTCTGGAGCAGGCTGGCCATGAGTGTGTGCTTTAGGGGGTCCACATGTGTGCTACAGTCATGATATTTCCAAAAGGCCTTTCCTGGTACAGGGGCTGATGCTGATTTACCAGGGTGATGAGTCAATCACTCAGGGCTATAAAAGAAAAGAGAGCCTGAACTTTTCCCATGTCCCACTCCACACATCATGAGGTAAGCCAACTCTCACTTACACACTGTCAGATAACAAGGTCTGAACTTTTAACAGACTACTCAATGATATGAAGGCTGATTTTTTGGTAAATGTATATCGTTGTGCTGTTTTCAATTAGGTTATATAAACATTTTTACTTATTTTGTGCTATTATTTCTCTACCATGGCAAACATTTTACCAAAGGAATACATAAGTCCGTCTGCATTATTCACTTTGGAATATTTAATATACTATTGCATACAATACAATGGTATAGTGATATTTTGTTCATTGCAGAATGCAGACACATTCATCCCTAGCTCTTCTATGCACCTTGATGGCAGCTGTGGTGACTCTATCAGCCTGCTACCCCACTTTCAGTGCAGACATGGTCCGGAATATGGCCAGAACCGCAGTGGGTCGAATCAAGAAAATCAAAGATGAGGTAATGTTGCTGATAATCAGATTCCAAATGCACATTTCTTTCTGTTTTATGACAAGTTGATTATGTTCATGTTTATTTATGTATTAATTTTGACTCATATATTTAAAACATTCTATTGCCTTCCGATGTGATTAAATGCAATCTATTTTAACTTAAAGAGCTGTCAACTTAAGTAACAATGACATTTTACAAAGTTAAGTTAATGCATTTTTATTTGTTTATTTATTTATTTAATGTTTATGTATATTAATTGTCCTGTCACCATAGCTGAAATGTTTAGTCAAGTTAAGTCCCCTGTTAATCCTACCATGTCTGTTAATACTGCTTTGGTGGCATAACCACTGTTGTAAGACATTAGAAAAGTAAGAAATAAAACTGAATAAAATTTTTGTAGCTGTCTTCAAAACATTCCCTTTCTGCCCAAATCAAGTGAGAAAATTTATCTCAGTGTTCAAATGTCACCTATATCGTTCAATTTTTTAATTGTTAATTTTTTAATTTTTAATCATTACCTGTAAGCGAGATGTTAGATTTAAACTTAAAAGGGCAATTTTCAATTCACACAGTTTTTTCATCTGAAATATTTTACTTAAAACATTTTCATTAAAGAGTTCATATCTCCATCTTTACGGTCATACGATTTTTCTCTCATTTTTCAACTTGGTCTCCACAGCACTTCCAGATGTCTCCTGAGATTGACTTTGGGCCTGACATTGACATACCCATTGAGGGTTTGAGCTCCATATTGACGCATCTTTGGTACATGCAAATGAGGCTGAGAGTTCCTCCGGCACCCCACCTGAGGCAGCTACAGGTGGACCTGGAGACTTTGCTGAGTAACTTGGAGAGGCTGGCTGTCCATCAGGGCTGCGCACTGCCCAGACCTGGTAGCAGCATGCCCAAAGATGAAACCGCCTTTCCCATCACCTCCAACTACCTGAACCTGCTGGAACTGCAACGGTATTTGGAGAAGCTTTGCCTAAACTTGGACAAGTTAAAGTCATGCTGAAAGTCACATGTAGTAGCACACGTGTTAAGCTTGAAATGCTTGAGGTATGCATAGATACTTGCACATAGACATGCACAAATGCATGCACAATGCACACACAATCAAACAGGATTAGTTCTCTCAATTTTGAGCATATGCTTTACTACATTTGTTATAAAACAAAAGTTTAAACTGCACTCAAAGCCATTTGATTTTTACACACTACTCAATATTTTTGATATTTTGGCACTGACGTACAATTTGTATAACAATGTTTACATATTAACTATTTACTGCCTTTGTAATTTATATTTTTATTGGGAAATGTTTGAAATATTCCACAACTTATAATGTGTCCTATTATGGATGATAATGTTAAGCATTTAAAATGCAAACACATACAATGTTTTAAAAAACAGATGTCTATATTTGATGGATTTATTTTCACTGCCGTTTTGTAGTTTTGGAATAAAAATGTTGGTATCTTCATACTTAACACTAGTCCTTGGACTGATTTGTTCGAAATAGAGTTTTGTCTGCTATATCAATAGTTATATTAGTAGTAGTAGTAGTAGTAGTAGTAGCAGTTGTTGTTGTTGTTGTTGTAATACAAATAATGTTTCATCATAAACATTTAGTAGTAGTAGTAATACTTGTCCTCCCACTTTGCAATTTATTTATTTATTTTGTACTTTTGCTGAAGAAGTAAATACGCGCGCAGGCCAATGCTAACAAGCTCCAGCTGCTGTATGTGACGTCTTCTTACCCGCATATACTGTACTCATTTAAGGTTCTCTATTTTACACAAAATACGTTTATTTCTTCGTCAGTTTCTGTCAGTTCTTAACTTCTAGGTATATGACGCATTTTACTACCACCCTGGCGCCGAGTTTCACAAAGTTACAACTATAAAATAAAAACTTGCTAGGCTCATAGATACCCCTCGGGAAACGCTGTAACTATGAAGGCGTTCTTAGTCACACTTTATTGAACAGAGGTAACATTACTCCCAGTTTCTACGTAGAAGGACATTCCTAAAACCTGTTGTTTTCTCTATTTTAAGATGAAACTTTGTGTATGAAGTCTGAAGACTTTTGAATGCCCTTACAGACATCTCTTGTATGTTATATTTAACAAAGAAACAGTGGAACATATTTTTTCTTTATACTACTATATAAAGAAATATATGTAACGGTTGAAAGAAGGGGAACATAGCAATATTCAACTGTAGTTTAATTCACGTCATCAATCTCGTTAGGTTATCAGCATTAAAGCAAACCCTTCATCCGCTGAATCCATTATTCTACACAAATCACAGCAGTGTTTTTGGCCCTCCAGCACCTGGCAGAGCCGAAAAACCCTATGTTTTTGTAATTGCATGCTGTAGCCGCCAGAGGGCGCAGCAAGATTATTATTTTTTACCATTCACAGAAATTAAGAACTTTCGTGGAAATTACTCGGCACTGGGGCCAAAACCACGTCTATACCCATAAATGTGTTATTTATAAGTTGGGTCAAAGCCGAAGGGGAGCAGATCACTTTCCATTACACAAGGTTTGCGCAATGCAATGTCTGTAGCAACAGTAGTCATATGACATCTTCATTTTTCCACAATGTGTCAAAAGCTGAAATGTTGTTTGCTTTTTGCAGCTTTATTTATGCCTTGTGGTGGTTGACTGGGTTGTTTGCTGGTCAGTGCTGTGGTAAAATGAAGGTGTGTGGTCTGTGGACTGGGTTTTGAGGGAGACTGTGGTCAGCAACACCAACTATATTCAGGATAATATTTGTGATACTATAATGTTTAGATATTATACAGTATACAGTTTTGGCTATTTAAATATAAAACAAAGAGTAATGTGACTGATGCTTGATGTTAAAAATGCAAAACGCAGCAAAGTAAAAACGGCACAAGTATCAATATTAGTATTGTGTACCAATAAATCAATGTGCTAATTATGTACCCTGAACAATTATTGTACAATAAAGACTTGTGGCAAACAACAGACACATATCCACATTGCCTAGAGTACAGTGAATTGAAATACACACACTTTGCCAAGGCTAAGAGAACTAGTGTCCTTCAAGTGCGTATTTGAAAGGTTGCTGCATACAATGTAGTCCAAGGTTCATCTTTGTAAATTTATGTAGGGTTTTTATCTGAAATAGCATCTGTTCAAAGGATAGGCTTTCATAAGCCTCTATGAATGACTTTTCTTTCAATTCTTGCCCCTCACCTCCAATGCCACAGAGGAAAACAGTACTTGGCACTTTACTACACACAACATGACCTTCTTTATTAAAAAGAAGTCAGAACTTAGAAGACTTTATGCCCATTACGTAGACATAACCAGAATAGGTTGTAGTTAAGTGGTGACCAAGGAGAACACGACAAAAGAATAGGACACAACAAAATGATATAAAAAGCAAAGAGCACAGTGTAAACAAAAAAAAAAACCACACAGTGAAAATGAGTGATTGGCAGTGGGCAGCTAACATGGGCAGTGCCCAGGGAGGGTGCCTTTGCTCATGAGTACCTCACTGACACATTTATCAGTCCTTGGATTCAAACCTTTCGATCAAGAGGGTGAACGCCCTAACCTTTATGCTATCAACTGCCCCTAGTGAATATAGTGTATAAACATATTGAAGCACACATTTACTTGAGGAATGCATTGTGCAAAAAATTAATGCCGATTGTAGTACAAAGGCTTTCGCTGATTTCTTAGATGTGTCAAAAAAAACTAAACAGGTTAATAGCCATGTGCAGTGCAACACACAATCGCCCTAGCCCAAAATACTATTGCAAAACGTAAAGGGGAAGTGACCAGATATGGTAAGGAGGTTCCACTTGGGTCAGCTGAGATGCTATGTCAATTTGTTAAGAAGCAGTAGAAGTGGTATGGCTTGCTGGTGGCAGCGAATTTGTACCTGCCACCTCTGATATGACAAACTGGTGAAGAGTTGATTTTTAAACTGTCAATGTTGGAAGTACAAATCTGTTGGTACAGTGTGCCAACAATGGTATAGCGTCCCAAGTCCATATCTCAACACTAACCCATCTTTTATTTATATTAGTGGTAAATATGGTATGAAAGAAAAGCAAAAAATCAATGAGATTGTTAAGACATTTCCAGAATTTATAATGTTCTAAGGCTGCAAATGAATTCACTTCACAGTGTACTTCACATCTGTTGGAGGTAGCCACTTCACTGCCTCAAATGTCGGTCCAAATATGCAGGGACATCTAATTCTGTATAATGGGAGGGAAAAGGTGTCGATTTTGTTTGCAATACTGCCCCCTGCTGTTCTTCTAATGTGTTACACATAAAAATACCTCGGTCACATAGTCTGGTGTAGTGTCTTCAAAGAGACACGTGATATCAGTAAATACATAGAGCCATTTAATGCTAAGACCTGGTTTGCTTTTGATAGTAGAAACACTGGAATAAAATCCTGTGTATGCCAATTGTTTGTGAGTATTAGCTAGTTTTTGATTCGGTTGATGTATGTATTTGACTTAATATATTCCTACACAAAAGAAACAGTGCAAAATCCTTAACAAGTACACTTCTGGGAATCTTGCTAAGCATGTCACATTTTCAGGTTTCTGTATGGGTGCTCGAAGGGGGTCTTTTAGTGCATGCATGTGGCCTGTGAGGGGGGCCTTCTTTGGAAGGCTGCATCATACTCAGCAGGTTCACTTTGTGAGGCAGTCAGGCAGACTAACATGTGATTCAGCAGAGAGAGGCACACACTAGCAGTGTTGACCCTGCGTCCCCACGGTCAGCCCTTCACCAGTTCCTCTCTGAAGAAACGTCCCTCCCCAGAGCCATTGTTCCTCTTTCAGCTTCCATTGTCCAGTGTTGGGGCCAGAGAATGAGGGTGGGGTCAGTCTTCCTGGAGTGTGGTGGGTGTGGTGATTGCTTCTATCGCGCTCTCTCTCTCTCTCTCTCTCTACATCAATATATAGGTGGTGTGTTTTGCTGTGTTGTGTGATACAGAGCATGTGCTGTGTCTGCTTAAGTATGAGAAATGTGAAAATCAGAGTGAACATGGACAGTAAATTCTTCAGTATGTTTAGCTACTGTATATTAAATGCTGATGAACTTCACAGCCTAGTGGTGCACAGAATTTGAAAACATTGTTTTGCAATATTTTTATCGTGATATGAAGGATTTTTTTCAAGTGACTCTTTGGATGAAATGTAGCCATTAAAAAATCACTGGGTTAAAATTGGAAGGAAGTGCATCTCCATAGAAAATACAAGTGATACAAAATCACTAAACACTTTATTGTATACTGTCCATTATTGAACTTTACACAAGGACCATCGCATATCAATCTTCTTCTTTCTCTTTCGGCTTTTCCCTTCAGGGGTCGCCACAGCGAATCATCTGTCTCCATTTAGTCCTAGACCATCGCATATCAATAATTTGACAAAAATGATATTGTGTCAAGCAGACTCATTTTGCAGATTGTAGCGTGACTTGACATGACATGTAACGTTGGGGCAGTTGGTAGCATAATGATTAGAGAGTTGGCCACGTGATCAGAAGGCTGTCAGTTCGACTCACAGACTGAAATACTACTAAGGTACTCATGAGCATGGAAACGTCCTCAAAAAGCCAAAAAACTGCCCACTGATCCTTCACATATGGGTCAAATGCAGAGGTCAGATTTTGTTGTGGTGCACTGTGAGTTTTGCTGTGGTGTGTTCGTAATAATCACTGACGTGTTGGGCAATGTGACTGTTATGCATGCTAACACTATGCTGAGGATGCTAAAACAATATATTGCACAACCCTAGTATATTCGGTATGAAAAGTGAGTAGAAGATAGTAAGTTAAGCTTGTACTCAACTGAAGACCATATCAATACCCCAGTGGTCATTTTGGATAGCCTGTCTCCTTTGAGCATGAGTACAGTAAATACAATCTGCAGTTTGCCATCTGATCCTGGCAGAGTCGTCATAGACAAGCTCTGCTTGTGTATCAGTGCACCACTACAAAACACCCACACACAAAAAACACACTATCAAATGTGAGATCACACATGCTCATCGCCTACAGGCATGTTAGTGGATATATATATATATGCATATATTTTACAAAAGCTGTACTATCGTGCATATGCTGGAGCAGATGTACTTATGTCTAAGCAACAATCTCTATAAGATCCCCCCCCCCCACACACACACACACTAAATTTAGTCTTAACTTCAAATCCACAGGGACCATACAGGGCCATGCTGGAGGTATTCAATATTAGAGCTAAAGTAGGAGGCTTTTCTTCATACTCCATCTGCTGTGCCATGAGCTAAGGATAGAGCGAGAGAGAGAGATCAGTGAGTGATGAAAGTGAAAGAAACAAAATTTACTTCTTGCTCCTGGCTGATGTCCCAGAGGGTCCTTGTTCTCATTTCACAGTCATCCCAAATGAAAGGAAATTAATCGTTGGAATGCCAGCACTATGCTGTTATTAACTATAGTGCTGTGCTTGCATGATGTGTTTGTGCACATGTTTTTGTGCTTGTGTGTGTGGATTAATGTATACAGTGTGTGCTGATCAGCTGTTTTACTTCACATGCTTGCTTTCTGGCATGGATTTATAGGTCATTAAAATGCTGTTCATAATCTCTGTATAAGTTCTTAATTATATCCAAAGGTGCATTTCCAATAAGGTTTATGGCACATAATCTTTCTTGTGGCTCAATTAAGCTTATAATAAAACAAATATGAGTATGATGTTGGATGAATGACATAAAAGATTTAGAATGTGCACAACATACAAAGGGAGAATGGAACAGGCTTACCGTTATACACAATGTATTGCCCCATGGGTAATATTCAAAAATTCATTGAAAGCAGTCGGGTTAGTGATGAGCCCCCATTTAGTGACTTGAATGTAATGATAAACAATTCTCATAAGTGTCAATGGTCTCTGAGGTGGCATCTTATGTGACAAATTACCATTCTCTTAAGAAGCTTGTGGAACAGCTGAATGTTTACTCTGCAACATCAAAATCAGGGTTCAGGAGTCTTGTGTTTATATATATATATAAACGAGATGTTTATTGTCATCTGTCTTTGTGCTCACTGTAAATCTGGCCACTATCAAATATACAGTCTCAGCCAACCAGCTTTTGGCCAATCCAAATGGTCAATGTTTTATGACAATGTTAGGGAGAAGACAGCAGTCCAAAGTAAAAGTCAAAATCAACTTTATTGTCATCTCCTTTGTCTCCCATACAAGTGTTGTTTGTTGGAAAAGTGTAACTCTCAAAATGTAATGGTAATACTGGTCAGGAAATCTCATGAGCCAAGTTTTTGTAAATGCAAAGGGGGCCCTCAAAGACTGTCCAAGCATGCAAATGCTCTACTGCGGCTGTATAAAAGTCTTTTTTCAAGCTACAAGCTACTTGTGATTAAAAAATACAGCAAAGATACTGGTTTATTATACTAGTATACACTACAAGCTACTGAGAAAAAGTGACTACATTAATTGTAACTAAAACTACATAAGCTACTGAAGAAAATAGTTAAGTTAGTAGCATTGCTACTTGTAGTTAGATAATTAAAAATGTAGTTAGATTTAATGAAATATAGAATCTGTGGGAAACATCCAGAGAGCACCCCCTGAAATACCCAAAGCTGTAACAAAGCTTTCTCTGCAATTAAGTTTTCCTATTTAAGCAAGAATACTCAAATCATAAAACCCCATTGGGCCCTTAAGCATGGCCCTAAAACCTAAGTTGCTGCAGGCATGGGTTTTCCTGTAATTAGGGAATGTTAGTCACTCTGGATAAGGGTGGCATAAATGCACATGTAATATAGTTATCATTCACATCTATCAAAATCATTATCATGATATTTAACAAATCTAAACCAGAAAGGGTAAAGATCAACTATATATGTCTTGGTTACAAGATAAATGATGACTGGATCTAGAGCAGCAGTTAGCAATTATGGCCCCTGTATTTGAGAATTTCGAGAACAGTCCTGATCCAAATACGGATTAGCTAACCTATACGAATCATACATTTAATAAAAAGAGAGAAATTTGCTAGCAAGTGTAATGTGGTGAATCCTAAATAGTTTCTAAGAAAGTAGTGGAGAAAATGAACTCATTAATAAAAATATATGTGGATAATCCATATTTTTATTAGCATGCACTCTGCAGTTTATCCAAAGTAACTTCTAACAAAGCAATGAATGAAATGTCTATGAAACCCAGTGTCTATGTGACTCAAAGTAGTATTTTGATAATGTTTATACACCTGATTATACACCTTGGGTATCACCAGACAATCCTTTTTTGGCTCGGTGCCAGTTCATAACATACCTGAACCAGGCAATCAGTAATTGCAAGTGCTTCAGGAAGCTGGGACAAAGCAGAAATATTCATAGTCTGATGTTCCCTGAGGACTGGTTTGGGGAAATTGACCTAAAGTGCACCCAATGTCATTTCAAGCACATGTCTTAATCTGGTGTATTTCCTGACTTCTTCTGATCCAAGACTACAACAAAGAAGTTAAAACAGGTGTGTGTGTGAGAGGTCAAACTTTCAGGCTCACAAGCCACACCCAGTTGGTCAGACCTGGTTGGAATTCAGTGTGGATGTTGTGACATGGCCACTCAGGAAATTATTTCATTGGGCTGGGACACTGTGGATTGTTTCTAAATGCACTTAAATTCCAGATTCCTTGTCTAGCATTGTCCATTTTAGTTAGGAACCAAAAACAAAGGTAACTTCAGATCTTTGATAACACTGCATCACAAATAAATCATTTCTGTCAATTCAAATCTGCACTCAGAACTTTCCCAGCACGTCCAGAAGTTATAGGCATAATATTGTTTTGTGACAATTTGGTATTTTGATACACGTTGTTGGAGCCATTTTGTGTGCATGAATGTATGAATATTTGGATTTAATATTTCATAACTATTTGCAATAGAAAGTAGAGATATAATGTTTCTGGAACTTTCCATAACTTTCTATGTACAGTGTTACGTAATAGAATTATATTAATACGTATACACGTTAAATGTACCAGAGATGTAGCCGATCCGATATGTTCGATCCAGTTCGATCAAAACGTCCCCTTTATTACAGACACAGACCATATTTTGGCTGAATAATAACCACAATAACCAGTGTTCTACTTACAATTCTGCCGTTTATTTAGATTTTCCATTGTTTATTCTGGAACGCGCGCCCAGCACATCATTGTGAGGCTCCGGAGCGTACGCAGAGGATTGTGGGAAATGTATTTCTCTGCAGAAGCAGCTCAAATAGGCCAAATTGGTTCAAAATGACAAACTTCAGTATTTCATTTTCAATTGATCAATTTCTTTCCAATTTTATAATGATATAGTGTAATCAATAAGAAAGAAGAAATATTTATATGGCTATGACAATTTTTGAGAATAATTTAGCATATGTGTGTGTAATTATTGCATTGTTTTAGTTAGGAAAACAGTATTTAAATCAAGCATTTCTTTAAGCATAACAATAACCCCAGTCATGTATTAAAGCATTATTTTATGGTTAAAAAAGACTGACTGTATCGGATTTGTATCGGTATTGGCAGATATCCAAAGTTACAATATCGGGATCAGTATCGGACATAAAAAAGTGGTATCGGCCCATCTCTAGTATGTAACAATAGATGTAATATGTGCCTTGTAATATGTGCGTAATCTAATTGGATCCTGAAATATATATAAAGATGCAAGAACTTATAGAACTAGAATCGTGACAGTCCTTTTGACCGTCCCGGAAAGTATCTTTGTACTCCTAGGAATTCATCTTTTGCTTGTAAAACTCTAAGTTGTAGTAAAGAAACAAAACAACAAAAGAAAAGACTGGACTCAAGACTCTTTTTTGGATACGTGTCGCGTGCAAAGAATCTCCGGAGTTCGAGGCTGGTGAGACAGCGAAAGCTGCACCCACACACATATTGTTGCACAGCAACACAATAACAACTGTTTCTCACTAACCAGCAAGCTGTAAACTGAACTCGTAAACAAGATGCTCACAGCATACCAGCAGACAACATCCAGCACTCGCAAGTGCAAAAGCAAGTGCCTAAAGTACTTTTGAACAGTACATTACACTGCATCACAAATAAATCATTTCTGTCTGTTACTTGGTCTAATTCAAGTGTCCTACAGTAAATCCTGTGTGCTGAATACAAATCTGGACGCACATTTTGTCTATCACATCAAGATCTTAAGTTATATATGCAAAAATACTTCACGTAAGTAAGTTTGCTTTACAGCTGTGTGATGTTTGGAAAATCTATTTGTTGCAACTAAATTATAAACAGAAGTTCACCCGAGACTTAATTATAATTATAATTTGGGTGACATAAGAGATGAACATGGTGAGAGATTCTATTAAGATACAGTATGTCTGTGATGGACACAAGATATCAGGGCCACTTTAACCAAAACATGATGAACAACTACTGTTCCTTTCTGCAGCGGGAAACAACAGACACTCACAAGCACAAAAGCAAGTGCCTAAAGCACTTTTGAACGGTACATTATGTTTTGATTTAAGTCTCAGGTGAACTTCTGTTTGTAATTTAGTTGCAACAAATACATATTCCAAACATCACACAGCTGTAAGGCAAACTTTCCTTATGTGAAGTATTTTTGCATATATAACTTAAAATCAGATGTGATAGACAAAATGTGCCTCCGGATTTGAATTCAGCACACAGGATTTACTGTAGGACACATGAATTAGACCAAGTAGCAGACAGAAATGATTTATTTGTGATGCAGTGTAATGTACTGTAATGTGAGTGTTGGATGTTGTCTGCCGGTATGCTGTGAGCATCTTGTTTATGAGTTCGGTTTACAGCTTGCTGGTTAGTGAGAAACAGCTGTTATTGTCTTGCTGTGCAACAATACATGTATCAAAATACCAAATTGTCACAAAACAATATTATACCTATAACTTAAAATCTGGACATGCTAGGAAAGTTCTGAGTGCAGATTTGGACATTCCATGTAAATCGCATGTTTTACTTCCAGTAGCAAAATCTTTGTTCTCCAGTGTAATAAATGGAAATATTCACTGATGGTGAAATAAAATCTGACAAAAGTCGAGCATAGCTAATCTTACACTGGGCTATAATCGAGGATCGGTCTGATTTCCGTGACCCAGCTTCCTCTCCAAGCAGTCAGTCTCTGTGGATAAACAATCTGTTCAGTGAGGTGTAACCGCTACTATTGTGAGTCTGAAATCAGCCCTAGTCTATAGATGCTGGAGCTAAGGAGAAAGAGGGGGGCTGGGATGAAGGGTGGTGAAATTGGATGCACACTAGAAGACTGGCTGAGAATAAGAGTGATAACATATGGAGGGCTTGCGAGAGAAAAACAGAGGCAAGAAACAGAGTGGTAGAGGTGAAATTATGTGTATATAGTTAGAGGAGAGCGAGAGCACTGCACAGGCACAGTGTGTGTTGTAGTGACTGAGGCGGAGAGAGAGCTAGAGAGTCTTTAAGACTGTGCGAGAGAGAAGGTGTGGGTGTTTGTGTGTGTGCGTATGAGAGATAGAGAGTCTGACTATGTGTGTGTGAACGGGTGCTCATGAGAAAGTAAGAGAGTGAGGGTGTGTGTCTGCGTGCACATATGAGAGAGAGAGAGAGAAGTACCGCTAGTGAAAGAGGGAGGGAGGGACAGAGGGAGCACAGGACTACGGCTCAGTTTCTCTCCCACAAGCACAGGGAGGCAGATCTCTCTTGGCTGCTGGTGCCAAAATTTGGACTCCACATTTCCTCCTCATCCTCCTGCTTTTGGAAAGGGTGAGTGACCCATCCTCTTTCTGTACAAGGATACAGTAGTAGATGATGCAGGTACCAGGAAAGGCAGCACACACAAGGGCACAGGCAACCAGCGACACTCAGACAGGGTTAAATCTGCAGATAGGGACACACACACAACACTGGTAGTGTGCAATTGTGGGTCTGTGTCTTTAATGGACATCTCTAGAAATGTTTAATGCCCTAGTGAAGGTTGACTACTAATGAGGATGTTTGTAAACCATTTTAAAGAGTGTGTGTGTGTGTGTGTACGTCTGTGTGTTAAGAGAGCTGCTCAGATGGTTTAGCCAGACTATTCTGCTATTCTGCTCTGCCGGTAACCATGGTGAAAGCAGGCAGCAGAGTAGCTCCAGCTTCGCAACAGAGAGCCTGAAACAATCAGGTGATACAGATGCATCCAGCAAGCGGCCAATAAAAACATTAATGGGACAGTTCATTAATTCACGCTTTCACAACAAGGCATAATTGACTTTCTCACTGCAGTGTGGCACCTTGGGCTTCTGTGTGTGTTGTGTTATGTGTTGGTGTATGTATGTTTATGTATATGAGAGAGAGAAAGAGAGCGCGAGAGAGAGAGGCTGACCTCAGTTAAAAGCTAGGGATGTAAAAACAGCTGCCTGGTCTACAGTCGTCCAATCAACAGGTCGCATTGTACTGCTAATGTATTGATGCTCTGAAGTCAATACTGGGGTGTTTTGACAAACGTGTTTGATATCAATCTAGTTATTCTCCTCCGGGGTCTGTCCATGTGCTGTGGCACTGAAGAGCACAGCATGAGATAAACAAGGATGGCCAGAGCAGGTCGATGACTAAGGGCAGCTCACTACACTGCAATATGCTGCCTTCAACCATGCATGCAGAACTAGGGTTGAAATGGGAGACATGATCAGATTTGATTATTCGACTGCTGAGACCTAAGGGTGAAGGCTGAATGTTGCTGTTCCTGTATGCTGAGTTGGTTTGTTGGAAAATGAGAGAAAGATGGGGACACAGTGAGTTTAAGACTTAAGGAAGGTTTTCAATTAAGGCACTTTTTGCTGTCTGATACATTGGTTGTACATAACTCAATATATGTGTGTGTAAATCTTAACACATTTACCTTTTCATCCATGAATTATGAGACCACAGAACAAAACCTAATTTTGTTTGAATGGTTGTGCACTCAAGAAGACGCTGTGCCTAAAAGGGTTAAAAAATATGTCGATCGTGCTAGTTCAAAATATAGAAATACCTTTGCCAGCGTTAAGGCTGGAATTGCTGAAATGGCAGAAACAGAATGAGTCATCTCCTGACAAATCATCCCAAAAGAGATTTAAGCATCATCCATTACAGATCTTGGAATAACGAATCATAAAAAATTCATCACTCAAATAAGTCACCCACTTTGTTGTGCTTTTGTGTATTGTATATGCTGTTTTTTAAATAAATGGTTTGCAAGGAAACCATGCCTATAGAGATGTATACCATTGATTTCAAATGCTTGCTCATGACCACTGAGATCAGCTAGAAATAAACAAAGTTATTTCATGTCGATATATCAGAGTCTACCCTCAATCATTTTTGGATGTATCTTTATTGATCGGCCAAGCCTATCAGTGTTTGTAGCAGAAGTATTAATCATTGATCAGTCATTATTGACTTCCCATTTGAATCATTTATCATTTATCATGTCATTTTATCAAAGACAGCACTTTAACAAATCAAAGAATACTGCCCAAGTAGGCACTGACCACATCGAGCACATAATCCACTGTGTCTGAAATTAAAATCTCTTATTGCAAGAGAAGAAAATGTTATAAGACTATAAGAGCAGTGGTGCTAATCCATATGATAAGGAATTTACAATGTGTAAGTATAAGCCTTTAAAACACACAGAACTGTAAGAAGGCAGAGACTTCAATGACCATACAAAGTGAGAGACCAAACTTGTGTAATCTCTCGCTTGCTTGCACATTTTCCTGCATTATTTTGTTCGACTTCCATTGGTTTCTACCTGTTCTACTTGCCCACTTTTCTGACTCTCCCCTTTCCGTCATTCACCTCTTCTGTGCCTCTTTTTCTGTATGAGTGAATACATCATTATGACAGGCCCTGTCACAACTGAACTAAACAACAGAGCAAGGAGGAAAAATTAGGTAAAAATGTATAAGAAAGAGACACAGTAAATCACACTCATTTAGACGCACTTTCACCTTTACCTCTGGCAATGTCATATATTATTTTGAAGTAATTTAATAGATTCCAGATATTATTCACCCCTTTAAAGAAGTACTCTGCATAAGTAGTGCACTACCTTTAGTGAACACTGATGCTCTGTGTCCGCCTGCCTGTCTGTGGAGTGTATTGATGAGTAGGAGTGTAAGACTGTGACTCATTAAGACTGGCATCAGCGGATTTACAGTCTGCCTGCAGACATAACACTCAGTATTTATGAGGGTAATCGTTACAGTAGTATGCTACAACATATTTAAGAGCTAAAATAATGACACCTGTTTACAATGAAGGTTAACTTGCTGTTAGCAAAACACATCCACAAATCTTTCCACAGTCCAAATGCCAAATACATGTGACAAGTTATTAGGACCATGTCTTAAAGGTTCGTACAACGACAGTTGCATAGTGAAAACCAATTTGAAAGTTTACAGCAGTGTTAATTCCAATATGTACATAGACGTCCAGTTGGGATAGTTGGTGGCATAACGGTTAGGCGTTCACCCTGTGATCAGAAGGTCGCCGGTTTGAATCCCAGACCAGTAAAGTTACCACTGCGGTACTCATGATCAAGGTACCATCCCCAAGCACTGCTCCCCAGTTAGTTGCCCACTGTTCCTTCACAGATGGGTCAAATGCAGTGATCACTTTCCTTTCCTGCACTCTGTGCTGTGCTGTGGTGTGTTCACAATGACAAATAATCACTCACTTTCACTTTTGTATTGAGTCAAACGTCCAGAGAAAGTAAATAACTACAAATTGAGCATGTTGGTTTTGTGCTTTTCTGGATGTTTCTTGATATTGAGCAATTTAGACTCAATTTAGACTCCCATCTGTACTCTTTCAGCTTTAATGTATGAACTAGCTTGCTAACAGAAAAGAAGACAATTGACACTGATTACAGCTGTTGTTAAAGCTATTGTGATAGGTAGAACATAAACTGATAGAAGTTGAAACCTCAACGTTTAAATTAGGTGCTTTGAAGAGTAAACAAAGAATAACAAAGAGCAAACAGTATTTTATCGAGTCTGCTATTAAATACCCACCGAGCTGCCAGTTAAATCATTATGCAGGCCAGGAAGTTGAATCTTTAGCCAGGTTCTTGATGCAAGTTATCTCCTTGATCTCAGAGATAAGACAGATAGATTGTCCAACTCTGGCATAAAAACAATGGAATTAGGCTTAAAAGTTCTGGATAAATTGCTATTAATGAAATCACTTTAGGATTTGAAGAGGTAGTAGAAGACGCTGGGGTAGAGGAGAATATTTAAAATGGCTGCCCTACTGATTGAAGAGCCGATGCCTGTCTCAGAGGGAGGGTTTAGTCGGTTTTTCCCACTTTAAAGAACAAATCAATAGTGTGTTTTTAAGAGTAGAAAAGAGAGAAGGAGAAACAGTGGAGATGGAGGAAGTGCTTTCGAAGAGTTGGAAGCCTGCTCAAAGCACCCAGGTTTCTCTAGGTTCTGAAGAAAATTCCATGGGTCCCCCACTCTCTTCACTAAGGCAACAGGGCACTGGCTTTGAAGCCCTAAATTACTCTATTTCTCAAAAAGACTGCCAGCTTGTATACATCCTCCTACCCAACCCCCCAAATGCACATAGGAACCTCCACTCCCCCATTCATATTCCAAATGGCTTTCTATGAGAATTTCAATAGAGCACTGAGATGCCCTTTTGTTCACAAGAGCAAAGACATTATTTGGCCAAAGGTTTGAATGAAAACATCTTAATAATTGAAAACTTACAGCCACCAAAAGGAATCTACACACTTTAACAAAATAGTACAATTCTTACATGAACTCACAAGCAATGGAGATTTCAGAGTTCTCCCACTTTGTATTTGTGTTCAGCAACTACAGGGAATATTTTAGGAAAGGCAGTTTATAAGTCAGAAATATGGTCAATTTTAGTGATCTGAACATCACGAGAAAAGAATCTACAGATCATATTCTGTAGAAGTGTAGAGGTGTTAAGCAGCCATTTTCTGGAGTGATTATATTGATGAAGTCATAAGAAAACGGACTGCCAACACTGCTGCCTCCCTTCATGGGCAAACATTGAAGAATTTTCACTTTCTGAAGTCAGACTTTTCCATCTTGCACTATCCAGCAGCCATAAAAAAATTGATATATATTACAGTGTAATTTCTTTCTCTGTCTTGTAGGTCACTTTGCTTTCCACTGTGCATGGTAGACTGCCCAATGGAGGACACCATGTGACCTGCAAATACATCTGGAGAAAGGCAGGCAGCATGCTTCTTCTACACAGGATCCTTCTAGTCTGCCTTTCCGTTGCATCCCTCATCTCTGCTTGCAGTGGTCTGTTTAGCAGGCATAGTCCGAGACCCACAACACAATCCAAGGTAGTCTCAGACACGCAGGGGTGGTACAACTTGGTAAAATGGATGCCAGAGGTGAAGCTAACAATGCCTTGGAGTTTTTCAGCAGGAGCTGCCAAAAATCAGATCACCACAACCACAAAAAATCCAACAACAGAAATACCACTAACAAGCTCATATATCACTACACAAAGTTACACTGTGTCTGTGGATGCCCCAACTAGTCTTATGTACAAGCCAACTACAATGCAACCTGAGGGAACTTCAACTACCCTAGCCCAGATTGGAACACCTCTACCACAAAGGGACACTGATCAGCCCAAAGATGAGCTCTATACAAACTACGACCTTGAGAGCTGGCCAGACAATAGGGACCCAGAAGCATCTGCACACACTGCACTTCCTCCAAGTTCTACACAAGAATCACCAACATCGTCCACTCAGTGGACAACCACCACGCAGCTTATCAAAATACAAACCACCAAGGCAAGGGCCCCTGAAAATCACCAAGTAACAACTGATTTTCATGCTCTGACATCATCTGAGTCTATAGTGATGACAGCTGTGACAGCTAAAAGAACTACTGAACTATGGCAGGTACCGGACTCTACTTCATCCCCCAGTGAAAGCAACACAGAGATCCAACTTGCACTAGGCACTACTCTTGAAGAATCCATTGGCACAGAGCATGTAGAGGAGGAGACTTCAACCACAGCAACCACAGTGTCCTGGGCTCTTGTGTCTGAGGGCAGTGACAGGACTCTTGACGGATTTCCGTGGTCGGTGCTGACTACAAGCAGGGTTGAGAGTGAAAGTCTGGGCAGTGTCCCAAATTTAACTCACACACCCTTAACCACAGCCTCTTCAGAGGGAGGTAAGCTAACAAGAACCAGCCATGCCCTCCCTATAATTGAGAAACGACCCAAATGGCCAGACAGTCGATACAGTAATGACCCATGAAATAATCTCTGGTGGTCTGGTCTAAGAATGTATTGATTGCTATTGGCTCTGAAATATGAGTTTGTTTGTTGCTTGTTAGTTCTAGTTACTTTTGAAAAGACAATTTCAAGATTTGTTGCAAGCTGTCTTTTGTCGAATTGTCCTTAAATGTTTTAGCTTTTGGAATTGCTATCTATTGTAAAATGCACTTCACATTTCTATGTGATAGAATTGTGCAATTTTATCACAGCATCTACTTGAGTTTCTACTCAGAGTAATTCAAGTAATTCAGAATGTAATTATGCTATTCTGTCGTTTCCTCAGCTGTTCATTGTGCTAACAGGGTATTTCCATCTGATGTTTGTACATATAATGAGGTATCAACACTCCTCCCCTATCACCATGATCCTGATGTATTGTGACAAATAGTATAAAGCATTGAAACAAACAAGTCATATTCTTGGTTTCTTCTATAGCCTTCTATAGAATGCTGATACTCAGCACTTCAGTAAAAAACAACATACATATAGATGGCATACATTTTTAACTACTTTAGTTAGTTCTGGTTATTGCTGATTTGCTGCTGCTGATGGTTTCTAAATACAACTTAGGCTGGTTAACCAATCTGGTCTGGCACCAAAGGTATCTTCTGCTGTTTTAAACTGGTGATCAGGTCTGCTCACGCAAGCTGTTTCAGTAGAGATCATTAAACTGGCTTGATGAACCATTCCAGAGGTCACTATAACTCATAATAACAGAATAGGACCAGACCTGTGTATCATGAGTGGTAATTATTAGAGATGGCACCAATCCGACATGTGGATCGGTATCGGTCTCCAATAGCGACTCAAACAGCTGGATTGGGTATCGGTGGCATTGGGCCATTCTATGGAGCCGACCTGTAAATGCGTGCACGCTCAATTTGTTATGTATGGGAAGTTACACTGCGGTAAAGTAGAGCTGAAACGATTATTCCAGTAACTCGAATAATTCTATTTTAAAAATGGGCAAAGCAATTTTTCTAGAATCGAAGCTTTGTTTAATTCATTTTACTTGCTAGAGTATGCTCTGCTTGTAAAAAATGCTTCATTGTGACGAGGCTCCAGAGGATGCGTGGAGGATTGTGGGAAATGCAATTCTCTGCAAAAGCAGCTCATTTTATAGGCCAAATTGGTTCAAAATGACAAAATTCAGTATTTCATTTTCAATTGATCAAATTTTTTAATGTTATAGTGTAATCAATAAGAAAGAAGAAATATTTATATGTCTAAATAAACAACTTTTAGAATAAATAATTTAGCATATACATGTGTGTAATTATTACATTGTTTTAGTTAGGAAAACAGTATTTAAATCAAGCATTTCCTTAAGCATAACAATAATCTCAGTCATGTATTCATTCATTTTTCAAACATTATTTTATGTTTAAAAAAAGACTCAGAGACTGTATCGGATTTATATCGTATCGGCAGATATTTAAATGTACAATATCGGTATCGTATCGGACATTAAAAAAGTGGTATCGTGACATCTCTAGTAATTATATAGTCTTGCTACATGTGTCTTGCCACTTATACCAGTTGATATTATGAGTTGTGGTTCTCTGTGTCTATAGCCAAGTGAGGGACTTTTAGAATTTATTTTGCTGGAGCTGAAATTGGCTTTATGTTTTACGCATGTGTTATGGTCGCTAGGTCCAGTCGTTCGTCTTTGCTGTGGATCCATGGTTTCTACTGCTGATCTGTGGATAGCTTAGCCAAGGTCTGTTATCAGTATTCAGATGGCACAGTCAGCCATACAACAATGAATCCTGGGGGACGATCTGCTTCCCTGCAGCCTGTTCACAGATGCTGAACATGCCGCTCTTGCCATTTAGCCCTCCCCCACTGCCCCCCATTTACTGTTATTTTCATTTAGACCTTTCTCCTCAATTGATTTCTTCTCTTTTTGATCATTCTAACCCTCTCTCCAATACCATTTAATTCTCTCCTTTAAACTATGGAACATGTGTGTGAGAGAGAGACTTGCTGATTCTGTTCTGTTCAATAAATGTGTGCGCACATATACAGTCTCTGACTGACACACTGAACTGTGCAAACACTGCAAATGATAAACATGCAAAGGCTCTCACCAATATGACATGCAGTGCAAACACAAGATCAGCATTACAATAAAATCTGCAGAGAACAATCCATCTGGGACATATTCACAACCAGTGTACACTTGCAAATATGAGTGTGCATGCTAATGTCAGGGGGTAGGTCACAGTATCTGAGAAATAGCAAATTATTGACGACTGCTTGAGTCACCTTGTTCTTCAGAGGTGCCAGCATCAGTACTCTGCATAGTCTCTTGTCTGCTGAACCACAGTATGGGCAAGGTCAATTACTGCAGGGGAGGAGGGGAGGACATAGACAACATAGGCAAAATGAGACTGTCTGGAGCAGGAGAGAGATAGAAGATGAGTGAGGGGGAGGAGAAGAAAAAAGAAGTAGGACCTTTCTGCAAGATGCAGGTGTTCAGTGTTCAGTGCAAGAGATCAGCTGTTCAAAGGCCCCCTCCTGATATTTGAAGGTTAGAGTGCAGTCCACGTCCATTGCAAAGGTTGCAATGTTTAAGAAAAGAGCAACTAAGGACATGGAGAGACAGATATCTTCAAAATCTCAAATGTGCATCATTTTTGCATTGAAACGAATGTGAAATAGCACTTATTCTCATCGTCTAGAAATAGTAATATTCTGGATGTAAAGGAGCTTTTAGGGATTCATAGATACATCTAACAGAGGCTATGGAGACGTTGTCATGACAACACATTATGTGGTCTGTTATTACTGTGAGAGTGAATGTGAATTCTGAATCTTAAACACCAAGACAAAGCACATTTCTAATAGTTTTCTACTCAGCCACATTGTACAGGTGTCTTAAAGGGTCACAACCTAAAAGATCATATACAAATCATTTTTGGTACAATGTGCCCTTAATACATGCTTATAAATAGCAATGATGTTCACATGCATGTTCATACATGCACAGTTATAAATCAGAACGGACTCCATAGACATTCCACAGACATTGCTGAGTTAGGCAGACACTCTTATACAGAGCGATTTCCATTTCCTAAATGCACCATGGTTTAAGGGTCTTGCTCATGGGCCCAAAAGTGTTTTTTTAAGTCCTGGGATTCAAACCCACAAACTTAAGGTCACAAGAGTAATGGTGAATACTGTGCTTTTGCAGTGTTGCACCTCAACTATATGACTGGATTATTACTGGCTAACAAACTGTACTCATCGATCCTATCATGAACTGATTTAGGTAGTGGAATCCTGACTAAAAAATTGTTTTCAAAAATGCTTTTATAAACTGATTTTGGTAGTACAACTTAAGACCCACAGGAAGGGACTTAAATGGCCCAGAAATGTGTAAATGACATTTCTGTATGCAGTCATCTGTTGACATAATGTTCATATTGACATGTCATACTGAAGACCAGTTTTGCTAAATATACAGTATTTGTAATAAATATGCACAAATAAAATAGTTTAGATTAAATAAATAATCTTCTTTATTTCTGAAAACATATGGAAGCAGTTATATCATTAAGCCTAAAAAGATTTTGTGTTTGTGATTCCTCCAAGCTGGGTGCCAGGGAAAAATGAACAGAAGAATTTGTACCAAGATCCAAATTTAATGAAGGCCATAATACAAATGTCTCTCCTCAATACTTTGTGTCCTGAACATAGGAGAAAGACAGTGGGATGAGGCGATTGCATGATAGCTCAGTTGCAATACAGGGATGTATTTTCCACATTCTGATCTAATCCCCACTTTATTAATGAAGAGGGTAGGAAAGAGGGGGGAGAAAGTGGGAAGGGTGTAGAAGGCAAAGGGCGATTGAGAGAAGAGATAGGATGGGGGAGGAGAGCAATGAGAATGACAAACGAGCTCTCAGAGCACATTCCTCATGACATAATGAGTGTCTGCTGCATGCACTGCCCTGCCACATGGTGGAAGATAATGCCAGAAATGGAGACTAATAACAAAATTAACTAACAAATAATGATGTAAATGTACATATTCACCACGACACAGGAAGCACTCACTTGGGAATATGAAATCATCTGATGTGACATAGCTGGAAAGCCCAGTTCAAGAAAAATGAGTTTATTTACGGAGGAGGAATATATGCTATATTTTGTGCTTACCTCCAATGTGCCCAGTCAGTCTCAGTTGGTGTCCAAATGTCAGTGTTCAAAAACTGGAGTACAATATTTTCTAATTTTCAAAAATAAAAAAAGAAGAAGCTTATAACCACAAAATTACAGACAGCCAAACCACAAATTATTTTAGGAGACATATTTCCACTTCCAGTTACTTGTTAACTATTAGATTAGTATCTCCAAAATAACAAAAAAGGACAAGAAGTATGTAAGTGGAAAACTTTGCAATATAATGATCTTACAGCATTCACAGGAACTGAAAGCTAATGAACATGAACCAGACACTTGACAGGAGACCTGACAGGCTTCGACACAGTGCCCTAAAATCAGGCATCCCTTAGGCCTGAGCTGTCACATTTGACAGAGCTAAAGTGATGTTTTCAACTCTGAATGCCATTTCTTTGTGAATCTCTGCATTTGCTACTCTAGTATTCTAGCATTCTGTGAAAACAATGTGTTGATTCACAGTCTTTCCCACTCTGGGGATTATGTAAAGACAAAAAGATATTTCATGCTAACACATGATTGTACACCTGTAAATTTGATCACAAATCACTTGAGTACATGACATAGTAAACTGTATTAAGTAAATTGTGCACATATGTATACTCCTTGTTTTCTCTTTGCTATCACCTATCTTTAAATATCGGAATGTTTTAATCATGCCTAATAAAAGGGAATTGTGCAGTTGTATTGTGTGATAGACAATCTCCTAAAGGGGGCATGACACTGTTCACCACACAATTGTATTTTGTGATGGACAGTGTCTCAGCCCCTTTTAGGACATTGTCCATCACACAATACAGTTGCACACTGCAAAAAGTGAAATCTTAACAAGCCAGAAAATCCTAAAAAGAAAAAATAGATTTTTTTTTAAAGATTAACTGACTTGACTAGACTTTATGTGTAAGATAAATAACCTAATTTTAAGAAACATTGGCTACAGTTATCTTATTAAGAAAAATGTACTGATTATAAGAACCTCTTAAAATGAAATAAGAAATTTAATTAAGAGAACTGAAAGGTTCTCATGCTCTTCACTATGAGTTAAGAAATTCATGACAACTTTGCTTGAATATTAAAGCTAAAAACAGGGAAAAATGGAAAGATTTTTTTCTTGTTTTAGGAGATCTTAACAAGATAAATTTTCTCACTATATTGGCAGATAATTTTACTTGATTCTGGTACCTTTTTTCTTATTATCCTTTTCTTTTTCTTATTTTCTGACACTGATTTTTTGCAGTGCACAATTGACTTTTAAAAGACATGGTCTGCGCTAAGAGACAGTCAAAAAAGACAAGCTTGTTTATCAAACTTAGTTACGCTCCTGTGAGGGCAATTATAAAAGTATTCCAGTCAGAAGTATAACTTCACATTCTGTTTCCTTAGAGTTATCAGACATTGTTCTCAAACATGACTTTTTAACCACTCAAATATGTCTTTCTTCCAAACTTCTTAACCAAACTTTTACAAATATCACATTTGGGAGATATTGAGCGTGTTTGGAAAATGCCACCATGGAGTTTTATGCTCCATATCTTTGTGAGTTTTCTGATTTAGGCATGATGTGGTCCATTACAATATTAAATGATGTGATGCTGGGTAACTGTAGCGTTAACTTGCATCAATAAATTCGTCCACAGCTTGTGTGTAACAATGACCCATTTATGCTGTTCTCTGCATAAAAACTGTTCTATTTCAGTTCTATTCTTCTATTCTCAAACTTAGAAAGGTTAAAGTGGGGACAGTTTCCATTTATGCAACACAGATCTGAAAGGGGTGAGAGTCATTTATGCTCGTAAATTCTATGTCGTGGGAACTGTTGATAACACTTACAGCTGTCATCTTAGAAATGTTATTCAAACCATACATATAGTATAGCTGGTGTTTCAGTTTTGAGGTTAACTCATTGCTGAGTCAGTGTTTTAAAGGTTACGTTTATTTGTTCCAACATATGAACAAAATTATACTTTGAGTGACACTGAACTAAAGTTAGCAATAAGCTTCCTATCTGTGTAGTCTCGTAGTGAATCATAACAGACTCAAAAGAGCACATCTCATGAGTTAGATATGCACTGTTGCATTTCTGCTACTTAGCTTAAGTACAACTTCAATTGGTCTCTGGTGTACTGTGTAAGAACAGTTATACAATATGCAATTTGTGTTAAATATCTGATGGTGGTAGAACATTTTTTCATCTACGAATGTTGCCCTAAATGCCCTACATCTCCTTTAAATGGTGCAGAGAGTAAGATAGAGAGGAATCCTTGGAGAAGAGTTGGGGGGGGCTAGTGGTGTTTGAGAATTTAGCTGCTGTAGCATGGATCCGTGCCAGGAAAAGATGAGCCGAGAAAAATATACACACATACACACACACACACACACCAGCTCCTCTCCTTGTCAGCTCTCTGCCTGGCTTAGAGCTTGTTACTCATGCAGATGAGAGTGAAGTCACAGCAGGGGCCAGAGCTTCTGGGATCAGAGCTATTTACAGTGCAGATCAAAAACACCCAACCTTAAAAATCCTGGCATGACATTACAGATGAATAGGTGTTACAGTATGTGTGTGTGTGTGCATGTGTGTGTGTGTGTTTGGCATTCATGGGGACAAACTGGCCAGTGATGGAATGCTTTTACATTCTGGGGACATTATCTTAGCTTATTAGTTTGTGCGTGTCTGTGCGTAAGGACAAATTGGTCCATGAGGAAAACTTTTGGGGACATTTTTGGATAAAGCAATTATGGTTTGGGTTTGAAATTGGTATAATATTATATTAAACTAAGCACCAAATTAAGAAACTAAGCACAGCTCATGTCGTTTAAGAAGGCACCCAAACTGAGAACAATTTTATGTCCTTGTTCAGTTACACTAAACGCTCAATAAATATATGAATGTATTTCATGAGCATGGTCTGATTTGCATGTTATAAAATTGTATTGTTTATGTTTTTCTCACTAATATATCTCAGGAGATTTATGGTAGGCAGCAGGTTGTTATACAGTGCCATGCCATGTTAGTGTCACGCTGTGGTTCAGTATGGGTAAACTGATCTAAATTTGGTGCTAATGTCACCTTCCCTTCAGGAAGGAACTGTTAAGACCTAGACTGAAATAAGCCCATTTTAACGACAAAATTTGGAAATTAAGTAATTTTGCAAAAGCATATTGAAAATTACATGTAATATATCTAAATCTAATCTTCTGATTTTTAAAAATCAAACAAATCTTCTCTTCATACTCCCCATCAGTTAACTGCCTCAACTACCTCAACATTTTTTAATGTTCCAGTTGGCCCATGCAGTTGCTCTGTTAATTTGGTGTAGATATATTGACCGGTTCTGTCAGTAGGAAGGTACATAACAATGGCCATTTGCAATGCAGAAAGACAAACACACATACACACACACACACACACACAGTCAACAACACAATAGTAATTAGACAGAAGGAACCATGCTCCAGTGGATGGCTGGAGTCTTAGTGCATGAGGGACATTCTCTTGACAGATCTGGGTTAAAAAATGTGGCTTTTCCTCTCTCTGCTATGCCTTGCAAACTCTCATGTAAGTCCTATATGGTAAGATTCAATTTCTCTGAAGACATCGACTTTTCAAAGTAAAAATTTAAATCATGTGTTCTCTATGTTTCCAACAGGTTTAGGAGAGGAGGGGAGGTACACAACTACCGAAGAGCCCATTGATGTGACAACAGAAGAGACAAGCACATCAACTAGCATATCAAGACTGAAGACTACAGGTAAGAGCTTAGCAAAGAGGATGTCATAAAAAGGACAAAGTGAACATTTGGGAAGGGGCATAAACAACATACTACACAGTTTAAAACAAAACATATACTCTACAGCATTTTTAATTATGCATCTAATTTTATCAAAATTTACATTTCCAATTGCAGCATGATGTATGATCTTGAATCTACAAACATTTCTTGAAATAATTGTGGATGTTTTGTCCTACAGTGTCTAAGGTTGTATAAGATCACATCAACACATTTATCTGTACATGATTTGTAGATGATTAAATATGAAGGTATTCTGTAACCTAATGAATAGCACTCTCTATAAAAATTTTACAAAGATGTCAAATTTGGAAATTGTATCTGCAAATAAGATATGAATTTTATTTTTGAGATTTTCTAGACGTAAGTTAGTTATTATATGTCTTTGTGAACACAGCACAGCACAGCACAGCATGCAGGGCAGCACAATGATATGTGACCTCTGCATTTGACCCATCCTTGAAGGAGCAGTGGGCAGCTGATGTGCAGCGCCCACTGACGGGGAGCAGTGCTTGGGGACGATACCTTGCTCATTAGTACCTCAGTGGTATCTTTCCCAGTGCAGGATTTGAATTGGTGACCTTCTGATTACAGAGCAAACTCCCTAACCATTATGCTACAAATTGACCATATGAAAATTTAGCTGAATATACGTTAAGATGTTTAATTTTGGTGAGTACCAATTCATTCATTAGAGTACTAGAACAAAAAAAATGGTCAACCCCTGCGTATAACCCATGCCAGCGGCTGACACTTCTGATGAGTGTCGCACTTGACAGAAATGATGTATTTTCGATGGGAAAAAAATTTCTCTTGATACCCTTAAAGTTATGGCTGAATATTGCTAGATTTTTATGAGGCTATAATGATATATTTTGTCAGGATATTAAAGGATGGTACAATATTTTGTTTTATTGTTGTTCTTAGCTCTTATAGTATGTTCACAGCATGTTTTTGCAGCTATTATCAGAACAGCTTTTGTCTTATTCAGTGTTCAGTAAGGATGACAAAGTGAATAATTAACATCAAATGGCATTCTAGCCATTATTACTGATGTTTTATGTGAGTGTTACTATTTTGAATATCAACAAAGTATATTGCATTTTTAAGAAAGCAATTTAATTAAATAAATATTTGAATTCTGTGTGCTTGATTTTAGGGTAATTTCTTTGTCTCATTTTAAGACAGAAAAACTAATAATGACAACTCTTGAATTGAGAAGAATCTTCTTGTTCAGTAGCTCTGGTTTTAAGATTGTATCACTCAAAATAAGAAAGAATAAACAGTCATCTTATTTTTTATTTTTCTTATTTATTTATTTATTTATTTATTTAAAAGGGACAATGTACATTAATTGACATGCTCCCTTCATGAGTCATGAAATGCACCAGATTTAGCCATCATGCTAATTTACATCCGCAGTCCCTGGCAGGTTGATGTTATTTAAAAGAGAAAAAAACAAACAATCCACGTAACATGCAATAACATACATTATACAATTAATTCCCATTACTTACATTATACAAAACAAGTAAACTGCAATGATCAGGACATCACATTCAGATGAAAGATTACAAATGATTACGTTTGATTATCCAATAACCATTACTTTATAGATTTTGTAAATGTATTCATATTTGTGTTCTCCCTGAGTTCTGTAGGTATAGTGTTCCATGTATGTGCAGCTCTGTAAGAAAAAACTGTGTAAACGTTTTTTTGTCTGTATTGTATTTTACAATCCCCTCTAGTAGTGGCCCTTGTAGATTTTTATTTTGTATAATAAATTCACTAAAAGCAGGGGGGGCCAATCCATGAAAAATCTTGTAAACAAGTATTATATCAGCAAACTTAGTCATGTTATCCCAACTTAAAAATTCATATTTTGTTAAAATTTTACAATGATGATAAGTATATGATTTTTCATCCAGGATTTTTATAGCCTGCTTATAAAGTCTTTCCACGGATTGCAAGGTGTTTTTTAATTTTGCATTCTTCAGACTTTAAGCATTGCATTTATATAAATATTAACTTAAAAAAGCCAGGTAATTTAACTGTGATTAATTTAATCTATTAATTATTGAACACTGATGTTTTATGGTTTATATTAGGAATACACTAATGGGATTTTTATATGTAAATTTTAAAGACAGATGCATTGACACCTGTGAAGAAAAAATCTGTTTCCACAAACTCTAACTGCAATCTTTAAGGGCGTTATGGCTGACTGAATCTAATCTCACCATTTCTTGGTTCACTATAATTGCTTCCAAAGGGAATGAGGGTAGACCATTCATGCAAGGCATCTTTTCAAACTTTCCTGTTTTTTTAAGCAATAAAAAGTGTTACTCTAACCACAAGACTACAGAGACTTAGGTGTGTATAATAATATTTATTCAATTAGACTAAAGCACTAAGCAGACAGAGAATTGTGTTGCTGTAATATGCCTCCTCTTCCTCCTCCTGAGGTACAACTCAGACCCAATTACGCTGTAGTGGCACCTAACCCACTTTTTTCCTCTGCTTTCAGTGGGCTAACCTAAATTCCATGAATAGACAGAAACACATGTGACATAAGATTAATGCAAGTTGTGGATGCATGTGTCTAGCTTCAATGGAATCATAATTAAATCTGCTCACTCAGTTTTATATATCTAGTACACATGTTGATCTTGATCTACTGGTTGTTTTGAACAAAAAAATCTAGATGACCTATCTGTCTTCTTTAGTAGCTCTTCCAAGCTACTAGCGCCTCCTCACTATGTATGAGGCTGTCACACTGTCCACTCATCCATTATGGAAGGAGGAAATTGAAAGTGAAGCTGCATGCAAAAACACAGAACAAGCTTATACTGTACAATGCTGACAGTGTCACATTGTTCAAACTGAAAATCAACAATTACTTTCTGGTTACTCACTGACTGGAACATAATGGACTGTCTTCTGGAAAAATTGTATTTTACCGCTAATAAAACGAAGGTTGACTGATACTGACTTTTCAAGTTACAAAACCGTTCTTTAAGGAATATTTGAAAGACATTTTCCAAATTCAGATTAATCAGCAAAAGAAAAAAATGTCAATTTTTCCAGCAAATGCTAGTCTATAACTTTTTTGAGCATAGAATGTAAGGCTCAAGTTAACAGTTAGGAGACAACACCAAGACACTAACTCCATTGTACTTAATTCAAAGTACTGTACCACGGGACAAACGAATATTGGAATATAAATTGTATCTAATATGGAGAGTTTCCAGCTAAATAATTTTTATGTTATATAAATGATAACAGACCCCCACAAGGGAGTTGAAGGTATTGCTGTAATTAACTGACTAATATGCTAAGCATATTTAGTATTCATAATATATGATTATAATATTTTCAGATTTTCTATACATTAGAGGGGAAAGTCTACTGAACCCCCCGTGGATAAGTGGAGACATTCCTCCTCTAGTTTCCCTTCCACTCCCTATTCACATCCTGTCCATACCAGTTTTGTACCGTCATCTAATAATAATGTTGGCGGGAAAGAAAACAAGGCTCAACCCTGATAACTGTCTGTGTGATACTCGGCTGTAACTCATGTGATACTCAACTGTTTTGATTGTACCAAGCCATTTTGTTCTCTCTCTGTCTTGTGCTAGATAAATAGTGCGCCACCAAAGCACACTGAAATTTCACAATCACATGCTAATAAGTGAGATGGGGATATCCAATTGATTATTATGCTGAACCCCTGGCGTGAGTCCAGAAGCTGGTCATGTTTTCCACACCACTGAAGCTGGAGGCCACCAGCAGGAGAAAGTAAACACACAAAGTGACCACAGCACTCTCCCTTATCAGCACCAGGCTTTCACACCACCCACTTCCTGTCACTGCTTGCTTCATGTTCTCCACTAACACTAAGGTTTGACACAATGGTCTCTGTTTAATTATTCCCAGTGCCTGTTAATTAATTGTAAAGGACAACGCAAGGGTGATTTTTCAGCTCATGGTAAAACTAAAGAGGGCAGCATTTCATGTAGTATAATCATAATATTATATAATATCACTGGCATAAGTTAGATCATGCTTTGATAATATAGTAAGACCAGAAATAATGAGACATTGAAATAAGTACATACTTTTGGTTTCTAGTTTCTGCTATTGCTCATTTTTCCTCTTTGTGGGTCCTGTGGGTAAAACAATAATTGCAAGCTGCTTGTGAACACCCACTGGTGCATATCTAAATCAGTACATAGTGAAATGGAAAACTGCTACACCAGGGTAGTGACTTAACTGCATCTCATTGGTGATCATAAACAATATATCAAGACTACCATAAGCACAAAAAGCATCTGAGACATCTCAGTAAGGACTCCAGGGAAGAAGATAAGCAAGCTTTATGATGTATGCTTTAAAATGACAGCAAAAATTCTCCCATGGGATTTATGAGCTGGTATCTCTTGCAACAGACAGTTTGATTAAAGAATTGACTGAGACAAGGGTCTGAATACATTCAACTACATTTTAGCCACTAGGCAATAAGTCAAGCAGATGAACGGGATCTGTCACAAACTGTATTTAATCTACCATTGAAATGGCCATCTTTAAGATCTGATGCACATTACTGAGTAGGTAGCATTTATGGTGTTCTTGATTAAAGAAAAGAGCTACTTACATCTGCTCTGGAGGTATAAACAGAGAGCGGGACTTAATCATGCACACAGACATTTAAATATGTACACTCACAGGACAGCCGTTAATCAAACAGTGAGTTCCAGACCTCATTATTTCTGCTCTCCTCTCCTAGACTGTTACATGCATTTCTCTTCCAAGCAACCCACATTGCATTCTAACTAGTTATTTTTGGGGAAAGTGGTGGTCATCCTGCAAGGGAAGCTAAAACCAGCGCAAAAAATAACAAACCCACCTCTGGGAGGGGCTTGCATCTATGTGGAGGATTCCTTTTTTGAAGAAAAAAGGGAATGTTATAAACAAAGCAATCCATTTGGTTCTGGGTGTAGCGGGAAGCATCTCTCTCTCTAATGGATGTGGGTAATGAAACATAATAACAGGTTCAAAATGAGACAGGGTCTCACTAGTACATAAAAACTCCAGACATGCTGTATTCCCTATTTATGAATTGGGGAAACCATGTTTTTTTATGCTGTGGTCTGTAGACATGCTAGATCCATGCTAGTTTCACAATGTGTTCTGTATTGCTCGTCATCAAAACACATGAATGATATCAGCCCCTCAAGCTCACAAGAAGATGTCCATTGGGAGTGCCGTTGATCATGTTATAGTTCTGATCTGCTTTGTAGAGGAGTTAATTAGCAGTGTCAGTCTCTTTGGGAATAAAGTCCAGTTCCTAACACACATCACATATTCTACAGTGGTAAAGAATAAACACCCAAGACATGTGCACTGACATGCATCATTGTTTGCCGTTTATTAACTTCTTCAAGATAGGATTGCAGTACTGAAAAAATATCAGTGGGACAGCATGGGACACTGAATGTAGTAAACAGATCACCTATTAGTTTCTCTGTTTGGTATAGGTATAGGCCATCTAAAACCCTAGATATTTTCCCAATTTATTTTGTGGGCACAGTCATATAATGCTAAAAACATTATAATGTTCATAAAAACACTTAATGTATGCAACACTCTTTTGCAACTGTGCCAAGCCACTGAAGTAAAAATAAAACCTCTTCCCACGCCATGCATTCACATAAACGATACAATCGCTATTACATTTATATTGAAAGAGCAGATGTTATGTCTCCTCTACTCAGCCTAAGTGCTTGTGGTCTCCACCCACAGCCTTGCTCTCTTTACTCGTCTCTCTATAGCCCTCCTTCCAGTATGAACCATTAACAGCTTTTAGATTTAAAACATGATTAACACATTAAACAGCAACATATGCCAACATTTAAGCCTGTGCTAGGTTTGAGTCTGAACTTAACCTAATTAGCAAATGCTAAAAATATTGATTTATTGAATCTATACTGCATTGACTAAAATTGCTTATTTGTCAACCAAAGTCCTGCACATTCTTTATGACTGTCCAAACAGCATAATGACTGTTTAGCTTCAGTAAACAGTTGCTAGCTAATTCTTACTAATGGTCTAACGATACATCAATCTACATCACCACAACTTTTATTAAGCATGATAACACAAACTACTGCGAGCTGTAGCCAAGGAACATAAGTGTCATGATATTTAGGTGCTTTTTGCGATTTGACTTGAATGCAAGTGATTGTGTTCACTCGACATATATTGTCTCATATCAATCGCTGGGTCCTGAAATCAAAATGGAAACTTATCGTAGTAGATGTGATGTCTGCAGACATTTAATATTGTATTGTGATGAAACCTAAGATCTCTAGCTGTTATCAGTCACAACAAAACAAAAAATATTTTTGAATGCTTGTTCTGAAGACAAAAACAGAATCAAATCAATACTATCAAATGTCCAATATATTTTATTGATTTACCCAAACCTCTTTTTCTCTTTCAGGGATACCTGCCACTGTGTCTGAGGACTGGCTGCAAGATGTGGTCCAAGAGTCTGCACTCCCAGACTGTAATGCATATCATTCTGGTGTTTGCAACTTCAGTGGACCTTGGACTCCAACTTACCCTATTGACAGCAAGAATAATGACACCATACCTACTACCTCCACCAACCAATCAAAGACATCATCTCTGTTCCCATTTCCACCCTTGTTTGTACCACTCTATTCTGACTGGAACAGTGCCATGGCAGCCTGGGGTTTGGCATGGGAGACACATATTTATGGCCTGGGCACTGTGTTCTGTGTGATCTCTTTGGCCTCTGCCCTTAACCTTCTCTGTCTGCCCCTGTGTTGCCCTTCAGGGTGTGGTTATTTTGCTCTGGTGAGCATCTTCCTGCTGGCTGCCGGCTGCACTAGAGCTTTTACCCTTCTCTATGATGCCTATGGATACCAGGACCGTATGGCATCTGCAGAGGCATCACTGTTGTTATATGAGGCCCCATTTCCCTGTATGACCGCAGCCTTTGGTTTGGTTTTTCTACTCCTGTCCATGCGCTCCCGCATGCAGCTCTCTTACTCCACCTTCCAGAGGCCCTGCTTCTTGGCTTGTCTAGTGCTACTGCACTTTGCTGCAGCCTTTGGCCCAGTAACACTACTCCGTGTGGATCAGGAGGGCTCACCACTCTGCCTCTTCCTCTCCCTGATCTCCAGAGGTGCCTTTGTAGCTCTGGCAACTTTCTTGTCTGTTGCCTTTTTTGTATTCTACTGCTATGTACGTGCTGATTCTAAGCATATTTACCATCTGAATAACACATCACCAACCCCTGCAGAACGTTACAATCGTTGCCCCTTCGCAGAGAGCCAAGATTGGGACAAAGCAGCAGTTGCAGTTTTCCTCTCTGCAGTCTTTTGCTTGGCCTGTGCTGGGCTCCAGCTCTATGCCATGCTGCATGCACTTGGTTTTGCAGGGAATGGTGCAGGCTTCAGTCCCTGGCCATGGTGGACTTTTCAGCTAAGTTGTCGTGTATGTGAGGCCGTCATCTGTCTCATGCTGGCATTGGTTGTTTCTCAACCTGTCTATTGCTCTGATCACCTCCCACAACCTGGAAGTTGTTGGATGGAACTCTTAGCTGCCAAATCACCAATAATTCCTGGGAGCTATCAGTGGACCTTGAGTCAGCAAGAGAAGCTGGCTATTTGTGACCCAATTGGACATGGTGAGATTGAATGTCTGCCCCTCTACACCCTAGTGGATGAACGTATGGGCAGTCTAAATGGACTGGACCTCTTATACCATAGTAACCGTGCCCTTGCTTACCGGGACCTTGACCTGCCTGACACCCTGCCAACCACTGGTGCTCCATCAGTGGGCTCCTCTTGTACTAGTGATTCCACAGCAGACCTACGGCCTCCATCACCTATTAACCTGCGTCGCAGCATTGATGAAGCATTGTTCAGTGAAGCGCTTTTCCCAATGAGCCTCTTCAACCCAATAAGACCCTTCATATCTAGTGACCATTCCCTGGATGGAAGGGACACTGGTTCTAGCAGTGCTCAAACCCTCAGAGATGTTCAACTGCCCGATCCGGGCCTGTACCGGACATCTTCCTGTGTAGATGTGCTACCCCACACCCCTCTTCCCCCACAAGCCCAGCAAGATACAGCATCACTGGGACTCCCACCATCCCCATCTCCCTCAGCATCATCTTCCTGCTGTTCTTCTCCAGAGCGCTGGAGAGGCAGTTCCAGTTCTTGCTCTCTCTACAGGTCATCCCTGGCAGGCTCCTCTCTGGTACTGTGTTCCAGCCCAGATGGACAAAACCTTCCTTCATCTACAGTCAGTTGTAGCTCTGGATACATTGCCACAACAAGCCAACAGGGGAACAGTCAGCAAAGACATTCTAGGACTCCAAACTCCCAGGAAACTTTAGACCAGCATTGTGAGACTGATCAGTCTGTACAGGAAGAGTTCATTAGTGTGTGCAGACAGATAGATGCACTTAGCATCTGCAGTGAGACTATTGACCTTTAAATAAAACTTTTAATGATCATAAATAAAGCACAGACATTTATGATGGTAATACATTGAATAACATATTGATAAAATGTGTGTATGAGCAGGAGATATAAAGATTGTTGCTAAGGTGCTTTTGCTAATCTTGACTACTTTTGATTATGGCCTAAAGACAAATGCTGTTACATGCTTCAGATGTTTATAGATATAGATATGTGTAAGTGATTAAGCAACCTTTTTGAGACTATTCCATTCTGAGTAACTAAGTGCCATCAAATGCCAAAAGCTATGAAAGGTTTTTGTAGTATATTTCTCAAGAATATTATTGTCAGATGATTTGTAAAGCTTTTATGGTTTTTCACGTAATTTAGTAGTGAAGTTTGTACAGTTTGCGCAGTACCCAACTATTTGTCAATATGAATACTACTATGTGAAATGAGACTACTGACCATTATATTAGAATATGTTAAGCTAACTGCAATAGCATTGAGAAGAATGTTAGACATCAAGTGTATCCAACATTTTAACTTCCTTTTTCTAACCTGGAGCAATTCTATGTGATCAGTTTTGTTCACGTTATCATTTTTTAAAGAGCAAACTAATATTCTGCCACTACACCACCCTCTGGTGGTTGCTTTAGGCAGTCAAAAAAAGGTCAGCAATCAGTAGCCTCCAGCTGGCTAAATACTCATGTGACGTCTTCAATTTCACACAATATAAACAAACTATTCAATATTTTTATCTGTGTGGTCTCAAGCTATAGCCATCATGCATTTTAAAATAAAATAAAATAACTTTTGTACATTTTAGGCATGCATGTTTGTGTTAATAATGTGCCTTAATTTTATTACAAAACTACTGCTATATAGCATGCTATTAATAGTATATTGCATTATACTAGATGTATATAAAGGTTTTATTTCAACAGAGAAAAGCATGTATTTTAATTACTAATTTTATTTATTCAACAATGGCATAAGCAACCTCACTTGGGTAAAATGCAGTAAACACAGCTGACTTTAGATGTAGGGTTTCTTACAGTTTGGCAAAGACACTTGACTAACAAGCAACATCCAGTATTCTGAAGGATGACTTGTGACTTTACATCGCAGTGTGAATTTACTTGCAACTTGTCACTGTTAAATTGTAAGGTGTACACACATCAAATGGTGCTTTATAGATTTACACAGGCCAGAGACCTGATATAATAATCTACAATGTCCAGAACACTGAAAAGCCATCAAGCATACAGTATAGTACTAACACAATTCACTTGTCAAACATTACCTGATTTCCATATTTAAACAGAGAAAGTGAGGCTATACAGACACAGAAAGAGGTTTCAGCCAATGGTGCTTGCTTTGGTCAAGCCTTCTGACCTCTGCACTCCCCAGTTAGCTTCTCTGCTTCAAGGCATATCACTGGTTTTACTGACGAGCAAAGCAGTAAGTGATAGTCAGACACAACAGGAATATACACTTCATTTTGGGGCCCTGACTTTCAAACAATCAAAAACACACTGATGTCTTTCTTTTGTGTTTAGTAAAGGGTTAGATAATATCACAAAAAGGTTAATTAACTTGGCAGTAGGTAAAGAGTAAAAAGTAGAGTATAAATAGAGCCAAGCTGTGGCTTAAAAAAAAATCAGCATGCATATCAAAAGCCTTCTTGCAAGTCTAGTACCCACAGTTGCACTTGCATTACTTCAGAAAATTCAATCATTTAGTTACCTCAAGTTCCAGTAAAGCACTTCTAAAACAACCATTACTCAGTGACTCATATGTATATCAGATCCACCTTTTGGTCCATGTTACAGTCAAACTAATTTATTTAAAAAAAAAAAAAAAAAAAACGGCAACAGTTATTAGTCTTGGTTAAGGTTAAGCAGTTTTGGCGACATCCACAGTGGAACAGGGACTTGATGTACAGTGAAGCACAGCAGCTTCACATAGTTGGAATAAAGTAACCCAAAAACATCCATCCAATGGGTTGAACCGTAACAATTAATGAACTTTAATATGAAAACAACTCTTTCATATATTGTAGAAAACAAAAATCAATGACAAAAATGGCCTCAGTAGTTCTAGAGCACAATTCTTGCACAAGGGGTGTGCTTGAGGGGTTTGGCATTGAAGCTTGCTGGTAGAGGCAGGGGCTGAAGTAAAGAAGGAAAGAAAAGAAAGAAAAAGACATCACTGTTGAAGCAGGGAGGCGAAGTTGAAGTAGAATCTTTAGTGCCCTCCATACTCCCCATGCTTACAGTCACGTGTGCATACACACACATGCAAATTAGACAAAGACAAGTTGAGGACTTGCTGTGTCAGGCCATTTTGGTAACCCTGATAATCCACAAGAGCACAATTGTCACTACGTTTTTAGGACATTTAGGTTTATTGTTTTGCCAATAAACCCCCTTTCCCCCAACGTTCCCCATCTCTCTGACAGAGAAATAGAACAAGACAGGGAGGACAGGGTAAAGTTGGCAAACAGGGTGTCACTTTGGGACTGTCGGGTGAGTCAAAAGTGTTTGGTCACTGCAGGGGTCAGAGTATCCACATGCTGCTTGTCCTCACTTGACCTTTTCCATCAGTAAAGACGTTTCTCGTAGCTGCCAAAGGAAAACGTTCAGTAAAGACTGATTAGACTTAGGCTGACTGTATTCACATTAAGCTGATCCTTAAATCAGAGTAAAGCTGGCACTGATTCTTACTTGGACATCGATCAAGCTAAATATTAAAGACCTTTAATTTAGTCTTGCAAGTCAAGGTACTATAACAATTTTAGGCTACTGAATGGTTTACATTTTGTAATGTAAGCTGTGGTACACTAGCACCCCCCTCTGACTTACGAGTGAAGGCCATGCACTCCTCCCTCCACTTGAGCAGACATGGTCCTCTTCTCAAACTTCAACTCTCCAGAGTACATCATCGAGCTGAAGAACAAACATACATTTACATTGTCTTATTAACGGTTATTCATAACCACTGAGATTGAGGCAGATAATTATCACTACAAAAATCATGTTAATAAGCATATGCACCAACATCTATACTAATTTACTTTTTTATGAGCCCTCACTGGTGATACAGTTGACGTCCACAGTGATACATGTAGCCAATTCTTTCCCAACGACACCGCATGAAATTTCAAACCAGACCCATGCTGGCAACACTCACCGGAGCATAGAAAGGCTCTTGGCACCAATGTCCTGGCAGCCATGTTGGATTCCAGCAATGAGATACGGTAGAAATTTATGGATGGAACCTTTATCCTGCACTGAGCCCGACACTCCCTGAGCCACCTTCACTTTGTCCCCCTCACTAGAGGAGAGTCGGGAATTGGAGACAGGCAAGAAAGACAACAGATTAACAATCAAGGACGCCGATTTAGTAATAAGCCTTTGTAGAATTCATCCATCAGCAAAATGCAACGCATGTTAAAATATGATTTATACACACAAACACACCTGAAGTAGCGCTTCTGGCTGCTTGTGCTCTTCTCCATTGCATCAAGAGAACCCATCCCCCTGTACTTCTTTAGTCGAACACCATCAGAAAAGAAGTACTCGCCAGGTGCCTCGGTGGTTGCCGCCAACAACGACCCCATCATAACTACAGACATACAGAACAAGTCAGAGAAAAATGGAGCGCATTGGGAAGGGGACTATATAAGTTGCCCGTAACTAGAAGTATAAATTACAGTAAGTGATAATACATTACAAAATTTGACAAAGAGCAGCATGAGAATTTACATTTCTTAATTTTGCAAAAGAGACTGCTATTTAAAAGATTACAACCAAACTGTTAAAGTGAAAATGAGTAATTGTCATTGTGAACATGCCACAGCACAGCACACCGTGCACCACGACGAAATGTGACCACTGCATTTGACCCATCTGTGACGGAGCAGTGGGCAGCTGACATGGACAGTACCTGGGGAGCAGTGCTTGGGGACGGAAACTTGCTAATGAGTACCTCAGTGGAACCCTTAGCCTTCCGGGATTCGCACCAGCAACCTTACGATCGCAAGGAAAGCTCCCTAACCGTTATGCTACCAACTGCCCAATAACAAAGATGGCTGTGTAACACAGATGACTATTTAGCATGTATAATTAGAAGCGGTGCACGACAATATAGGCAAAGCGGAATGTGTCAATAATTCCCTTTTTTTTAAGTCATCGGCATCGGACAGATGCTTAGATTTGCCAGATATTTTCTGCCGATATTTATGCATTTATTGTACATCAGGAAAGGTAGCGCCTTAACACGTATGCCGTTATTTTGTGCCAAAAATTCTGAGCATACAGTGGAACAATCACAAGCAAAAGCTCTTGTTTTTACACATTCAACTCAAGGAAATAGCCAGGGTTGTGGCTCACTATACACTAGGTAGGGCACATGGGGAGTCATACGCCCTATTTGACTTGGTACATCACATAGAGCGGGAAGTGACTTTTTCTTAAAATGTTCTGCACTGCGCTCGAAATGTTGCGCCCTCAACTCTGCTTTCATCCTCGCTTGACTTGGTGTAAGAAATGTTATGGAGCTATATTTGCGGCAAAATTCTGAGCGCAACGTGGAACTTTTGCGAGCGAAACATCTTATCAACGCCCTCAACTCGCACTCAACACTGCCTTCCTCATATATCGGCATCAGCAAATTTAATCATATAATGGATACTGACAACGGCCAATAATTGCCTTACTGTGCATCCCTAATAATTAGTATCAAATGTGTAACTGACTGATTTGTTTGCCCTAATGTTGTACAATCAAACACCAGAAATTGATAAGACCAGCATATAAATCAATGTTTCTTTTTTTGCCACACCCAAGCACTCTGCATCTCCAACAATGTGCAGCTCCACCTGGATGATGTTCCAGGAACCATTCTGCACCAATTCACTCACCACAAATCAGATAAGGTAAAGATAGGGGACACAGGCCGGATTTCAAAGGGCCATGTTGGATCATCAGGGTTCTACCTCACCTCTTTTAGAAAGATGCCCAGGGAACTTATGACATCAGAGAGTCAGGATCTCTGCTTTAGGACTCATATTTAGAGCGCTTGTCACCACAATAAGGCACTGGGTTCCAAACGGACCACTGGATGATGGAGCCTTATCTGACTCACCAACAGCTTTTCCATCTTTGCTTTCCCAGTCAGACTCCCATTTAAAAACTATCCAGACCTGCGCAGCTTTAAATGAAAAGACATAAATGGTGAGTGGGTGCAAACTGATACCAGACCTGTGGATGCTCCCAGGGATAGCGCCTTCACAATGTGTCCCACGGTCTGTATGCCCCCATCTGCGATGACTGGCACCCCAAACCGCCGGGCATATTCCGCTACCTTGTACACCGAGGTGCCCTGGGGCCGTCCACACGCCATGACTGTGAATACACAACCCAAGCAAGAGACACACGTGATTACTCAAGAAATGTACTTAAACATTACGAAGGTTTTGGAGCCAAGTTACTACTGCAGAATGTAATTATTTGGAAAACAGCAAATAAAACAGTGCTAATTAAGACATGAATAAACAAAGTCTAGTTCAACATTAGGCTTTATGAACTGTTAAAAAGCAGAGAATTTCGACGGTGTGACGGTATGCACACTCAGTGATGCGTCATGGAAAGAGTTGTTCAAACCTTCTTGTGTGATGCAGATGGAGCCACAGCCCATGCCCACTCTCAAAGCGTCCACTCCTGCATCGATCAGGTTCTTTGCCTGGGCTGCCGTCACCACTTTATAAATACACACACACAGCCCGAGTTAAGTTAACGCAACCAAAATGCAGCTTATACGGCAATCAAAGTGCCTGCAAGGTTGACGTACCGTTCCCTCCCACCACCTGCAGTTCAGGGTATTTCTTTTTGATGTAGTGGATCATGTTGATCTGATATACCGAGTTGCCTTGGGAGGAATCCTAAAAAAACCACGAAATGCGTCACACATCAGAACAGCACCCTTTACACCTGACATGAATATGCTACAGTGATGCTTGAAAGTTTGTGAACCCTTTTCCATATTTAACAGTACATACGAAGGAAAACACTAAGCCTCTGATGGTTATAGTGCACGGTGCTGATATGCATCTGTGTGCATGCTTGGGAGCTCTGGGAAAGATTACTTTTATTTAGAAACAAAAAATTGGATTTATTAATTTCTCCAGTACTAAAAACAATACCGTTTACGTCAGAGCTTATCGAAACCCGTTTAGTACTGGGTTTCGGTACCTATACCTACTCACAGATATGTAAAATCGGGTCATTTTCTTCAATAAGTAAATATAATAATTACAGATAGTCCCCGACTTATAATGTCTGTATCTATGATAACTTGAAAATATCATAGGTACAGACACGGCTACACCAGGAGACATACTTGGGCGTTTAGAACACATGGGGTTTTTTTCCGCTAAAATTGGGCTTTGAAACACCAAAAACACAGGAAAAAATATGCACTCTAACACCGAGACAACTGAACTGGCAAGAGTGAGGCATCTCACAAGGAAGGAGATATGTGTACTTCCCGGCAGCGTCCCAATGCATCATACATCGTTGGTGGCCTAGTGGTAGAAAACTCGCCTTTGGACCAAGAGGTTGTGGGTTCGAATCCGACCTCTGGCGTTACCAACATTGGGTCCCTGAGCAAGACCCTTAACCCTAAGTTGCTCTCAGGGGAACTGTCCCTGAAATTAGGAAATGTAAGTCGCTCTGGATAAGAGCGTCTGCTAAATGCTGTAAATGTAAATACCACATAGGCCTACGCTGCTATGTTTACCTACCAGTTGAAACTGAAAATATTTGTGCAATTTTGTTGTATCATTGTTACTGCAAGATCGAACAATCGTAAGTAGAACCTGTCACCCGGAGACCATATGTATTTTGAGGAATTTTGACGTTTTTGTAAAATTGATGATTAAAATAAGGAAAATGCTAAAGGATTCACAAACTTCATAGAAACACCACTGTAAGTGCATTATCCCTTAGATTGTGTAACTGATGCCTTCTGTTCTACTTATATGTGACTCTGCACGGCAAAACCAGTCGCTTGTCGCAACAGAGGTTTCTGAGAAAAATGACCGTTTATGTTGCGTGGGGTAAAATTTTTGATTTTTTGTTTTTAGTCTTTTGAAACAGTGGAAGGTCTATACTGTACTGTTGTGAATAAATTTCACCGAAAACCTTACCATTTCCATCCTAAAAACGTGACTTTCTTGAGGTGAGGAATTCAATTCCAGCAGAATGTTAAAAGGTTCTGTTTTGACCGCTCTACTTCAATATTTACGGTAAATCCACTCGTTGACTAGCGTGAAGATATTTCTCCTGAATCCATCTTCGTCTCCCGAGTTCAGTTAACCTAACGCAGGTAGGCTATCCGTGTGGCTGTGAATGCAGCGTAGGCTACCGTAAATGCAAACGTAGCCGCGACCGCACCAAGCGTCTGTGAGTGCTACGTCGATAGTCAACTTCAAAGGCAGATTTCTCCGTTTCTCACTTGGTGTGACAGAAGAAATCCGACTCCTTTGAATGTTGATATCTCAGTCATATGTCGTCCGATTCATTCGATATGGGTATCGTTTTGAAGGTTGATTTATGCCCTTTCATGAAAACATAACTCAATTTTGAAAGACTTAAGATTAATAGCAGATGCAGACTTGACAAAACTCTACTTTATATGAATGTGACACTGAGTTTCGGACACACCAGTCTAAACGTAACATTACACATCTAAACATAAGAAATTAAACCTTCCATACTAAACATTACAAGTTAGAACTCACTAAAACCACCAGGTCCACACCGGCCTGCGTGAGCAGATCCAGCCGGTATTTGTCGTCCTCACGAGTGCCGATGGCAGCGCCGCACAGCAGCTGTTTGCGTGAGTCTTTGGAGGCCAGAGGGTAGTCTCTGTTCTTCTTCAAGTCTGTGCGGGCAATTATGGCCACCAGCTCGTCGTTGTCATTCACTATTGGGAGTTTGCCTAGAGGAAGGTAAGAGGGCACTCTTAGTTTGAATGAATGCACACTTAAAATGCATATGGTCATACTCATGTGAAGAACTACTCTGATAACACTTTTGCCCTCTTTTTCTGCTCATTTTGTTGTAGGTGACAAGTGATTGTCCTTTACTGGTTTCAACTTTGCTGCCTGCATTGTTGAAATGTTAAATGACATTGTACACTTACTACCACTCAAAAGTTTGGGATCATTTGAAAATGTTCTTGTTTTCCATGAAAACACATATGAAATTAGTCTGAATAGGAAATACAGCAAATGAGCAGGACATGGAGACATTGTCAGAGTTAGAAAGAATGCTTTTAATTGCAACACCATGCCACGCCCTCTAGACAGCACTTCATATGATGCATGGAAAAGCGGCTTTAGTAATCAATGTGCGAGAAATAAAAATAAACCCAGCTGTGTATAGGCATAGTGAGCATCCAGACGTCCTGTTCTCTCACCTTTCTTGCTGCGCTGCAGAATGTCATTGGCCTCTTTAAGGGTAACACCAGCTGGAGCCACCACCAATTCCTCTCTTTTGGTCATGGCCTAGTATAAATACAAGTTAACGTCATTACACGCACGAAGTGCAAAATGTCTCAGGCTCCTGTAGTCAGAGTTACAAGTGTTTCTTTCCAGTCCAACAACAACACACGCACACACACATTATAAAAAACTGCTAAGGCTTACAAAAAATAACTATTACAGAGGAAATCAAAGCTGCACTTTAAAATAAAAATAAACAATTCAACCGCATTTCCTCTTCATTAAAAATACATCAAAATTGATGCCAAACTCTGCATTACTACAAATGCCCACTGGTGGGCCACCAACCCACAGGCTGAAAGCCCTGGTATGGTTTCCACGTTCTGTTGGAAAGGGGGAATTAAATAAGGCACACACACCTCCTTAAAACTGTTATAAACAGCTTATTTCTAACTTTAGAATGATGCTGTTGTGGTGTAAATTAATCCATACAGATGTCAGTGGAGCAATATGTTTTTCATTATGATCCCGAACATTTATGTTTATGCTAAAAATGTGAGCCCCTATACATGGATCACATCTGGACGCGTTCACACATGTACTTAGAGCTGTCCCATTGTGACAATCACGAAAAGATACAGTAATACTTTGTCTTACGTTGTTAATGAGGTGCGTCTTTTTCAAAGTTACATTGCTAATTCTAAAATAATAAAGGAAAAATAAAATTCTATAAATATCACTCATTTTATTTAGACTTACACCATTTAAAAACAATCGCATAAAAGTGTAAAAAAAAAAAACACAATAAGACTGGTGCCAGGCGGAAGCACTCCTTAATCCCGTGCGAGCGATTCGGAGTCACGTCACAATAACGCGATGAATGCATGCCAGGAAAAAACTCTAAAAATATCAACAAATGGCTGTATCATGAGCAGAATGCTGGTTGTTATTGTTATTTATCAGCTACAATATGAGTTTTGTCTGTAATAAAGGGGAACATCTGACAGAGCTGCAGCGTTTGAGTGTTGGCGTAGTAGCAGCCTACTGCACAGCGCATTTATGTACCTCAACCATAAGCAGACAGCTGATCGGCGAGCCTTCATAATCAACATTCTAGTAAGAATCAAATACGTGTTTGTGTCTGATTGACGGAAATCAGTCATAGCTGGAGTCTAATGGACGGAAATCGGTCGTAGCGACGGAGAAATTTAATCCCTGCAAATACAGTAAAACGAATATATACTGGTGGCCCCCGAGTTAGGATGGTTCGACTTGTGAAAAAATATTTTAAGTTCCGCACATTTCTATGTGATAGTACGATTAAAGATGTTTTAATATGTTTATAGGGTCGTCTTTATAAACCCTTTTTAGGGTTTTTATATTAGCTTTTTAGTTCTGGAACCAATTAACGATGTAAGGTGAGGTATTACTGCATGTAAGCTTTGTGGAGGTATGAGGAAACACACACCTCTTCTAAAGGTTTTCCGTGGTCCTTTTCAGAGAGAAAATCAATGTCTCTGGAGGTGACGATGCCCACCAGCTTGCTGCCCATCTTGCCGGTCTCGGTGACGGGGATTCCGGAAAAACCGTGCCGTGCCTTGGCCTCGAACACATCTCCCACCGTGTGCCGTGGGCTCATGACCACTGGGTCTGTGATAAAGCCCTGCTCAAATCTCTATACACACACACACATCCATAATTTGCAATTCTGCTTTGCATAAAATCAACATATTAGGCATAAACACCATAGCTTTTACCATGTCAACCTCTTGAGTCCACATGCAGCAGCCTTTACAGATCTTACCAATTATTCCATCAAATTTAACAAAACTTTCATTTCTAAGCTCAAATGACAGTAATCAGCATAATAAGATATTGTGCAAACGTACCTTGACTTTGCGGACCTCATTGGCCTGGAACTCCGGCGTGCAGTTATGGTGAATGATGCCGATTCCGCCCATGAGCTGGACAACGAATCACATTAATTACATTAAGGACTGATCTTCCAACGCTGGGAGATGAAGCCCTTGATGAAGGTTAAACTTACCGCCATGGCGATGGCCATTGACGACTCGGTAACTGTGTCCATCGGGGAGGAGATCAGTGGGGTCTTAAGTGTGATCTTTCTGGTCAGGGCCGAGGTCAAATCCTACACAAACGGATGCAGCATGCACACCAGACATTACGCACTTATTCAAGATCAAAAGTAATACCTATTTCATGGCACTTGACAAACACCAGAGGGCAGCATCGTAACAAAGACACTCCTAAAACTCAGAAATGCAGAGGTAAAAAAAAGACAATAAAAACACTAACTTTCCATTATAACCATGCACAATGCACTTTAACTTTATAGCTTGCAATTCTACATCTGTAAATCTGCTCAGATCTGTAGTATACTTCTGTATTACACTTCAAAGCTTAAACCTCAAATACATTTCTTTTTTTATATTCGTTTTAATTTAGAAAAAAAAACAAAACAACTTTTTCTATGGTTGCACGGTCAAAGAAAGAGCGGATCACGATACATTTCACTCAAACATTAATGGTCAGATAATGCAGTTATTATTAACTTTCATTCAATAGTCACAACATTTCAATAAGTCTACTGTGCAAGTTACACTATTATCTAATATCTCCCCATCATACAGTAAGTCTATTATCATAGTATTTCATGCAATTACTGCCAGACTGCCAGATGTATTTGGTAAGAAAATAGCATTAAAACAATATGCATATCCAAACTTTGCATATTGCTCAAAAAAAAGAAGAGAGAACTTGCTAATAAAACTCTGTTGCTAGGGTTAAAACAAAACGTGTGGGTGACCTTCCAAGAGACAATGAGAATGAGGCCTGAGAAAGTTCTCACTCCGATAAGCTCAAGAATCCCTTCCTAACTGGCATTCGAGGTTCCCAAAACACAGCCAACACTCCAGGTGACTTTCCCAAACTGATGGAGCCAAACAAATGAATCCGTAAAGGCAAGGTGCTGACCTGCGTCTTAACTTGAACTTACTGTTTGAAAGTTTGAGTCTCATTCACCAATGGGAAGATTTTAAAGATTATTTTTCTTAAAAATCACACACAGTTTTGACTAATATTCTGAAATTCACCAATTTCTTCTCATTTGAGATATGTTCTCGCGTTAGAACAGCATCTACAAACAGTGAATATCATTTTCATGCAAACTTAATTGCATGCCTGCAAAACATTAGCTTATTGGGTTTTTCCTTAATTCTATAGTTGTGTAATTTACTATTTAGTCACGTCTTAACTTTAGGAAACACTTAAATTGATGAACGAGGTCCAGCGTCTTGATAAATTACAGCCTTTTGAGCTTAATAAGACAATTCTTATGAACTCTTCGTTTGGACTCCTATAGTAACAGAATGTACCTGACCTTCAACAAGATAAACCTTTTTACACAAACATTTTAGCAGTGGAAACAGAAAAAGAGAAGGTTCCAAGTTTAGAAGCCCTGACAAAGCCAAAGAAAATCCCATTTTAAGGGATAACAATGAATGAAAGGGAATGGGGTGTCTTTCAGCAAAAGTGGCCCAACTCATGGTAAAAGAGCTCATTAGTTTTCTTTCGGGGTGAGCCAAATTAGTGTCTTTGAACAGAGTGTAATCCATTTCAGCAAGCACAACGAGGCTAGCACTGACTTGTGTTTAAGATGAAAACAGAAACAGACAAAACAGGCTTAAACAAAAGAACCCAAAAAATAAAGTGTAATTTACAGGGTGTGTAAATAAAAGCATGTGCTTGTGCATAACACAGTGAAACAGAGTGTTGACACCCTTCAGTGCTAAGTTAACACCGAGCTAAATATATGGTGCAACAAAAGTTCTTAGACTGAAAATAAGTCTTGTGGAAAGAAAAAAAAACAAACAGTAGAAGCAAGAGCAGGACTCACCACTTCATCGGAGGTGAAGTCGATGAAGCCTGGCAGAATCAGAAAATCACTGTGGGGATGGGAGAGAGAGAAAGAAATGTCATTTTACAAAGGCTTTCATCATTAAACTTTGTGTTTGGGATTAACAGTGTTTCCCATACATTGATGAGACTATGGCAGCCCACATACATTGCAGTGACAAAAGCTGCACACTTTGAGAGTAATTGCCATAAAAAGAACGCAATGATTCCAAGTGTTTGTGTCGGAGTCCGTCTAACTCTAACCCTGCTCCCACAGTTATGTTTAAAGAGTAGCTGTATATCACACTTTCCAAACAAACTCATTTCAAATTTTAAATTTTCTCTTCACTAAATAATTAGCCAGCATACTGCACTGCTAGTCATACTAAAGTAGCTGGTGTCTGAGCAATAATTAGTAAGTAAGTAAGGTTTATTTACAAAACACTTTTCTTAGACAGATGGCACTAAACAAGTAGAATTTGCAAGGAAAGGATCAAACTGAAACACAATAAAAGAAAGCAGAGAAAATCAGACAGGAAAACTGATATCATTAATAATAATAATAATAATAATAATAATAATAATAATAATAAATGATAATAATACTAAGAGAATCAAAAACTGATCATTCACATGCTTAATTAATGCCATATATACATCAATTAATAATGTATAAAAACAAAAAGGGATTTTAAGGTATGAATTATTATTAGGAGAAAATGTTAGCTATAGGTTGCATTTCACATTTAAACAGAACATCAGTTCCAGCAATAACATTAATATATGAAATTCTAGAAGAAAAAAAAAAATTATTGCTTCATATGGATTACTTCATAATCCAATACCAATTTAGATTTCTCCACACTGTAAAAACTGAGACCAATAACAGATTGTTCCACAGATATGAGAAACAGATTAAACGAAATGCAAGACACTTTAAATATAGCAAATTCACCTTTTTGTCATAAAACATGCATTTGATTTTTCCCCCATATTCTGGAGAGAAACACTTAACAGTATGAAGAGGAGGTGTGCGTAAGACAAACTGATTGGGTGATTTGATTGACCTTGCTCGCTGAAGGGCAATGCACAGATTGAAACAGGGCTGTTGAGAATCCTCCAGGTTTAATATTTTTCAAATAAATGATGCGATAAATAAGCGATGAAGCCCAGTAGCAAGCCATGTTAAAGACCTGCTAGGATCTGACATAGATTCAGCTAAAATCTCACGGACATGACAGCCCAACTCATACCACCCTGCAGGGAAAAACACAGAAAGAGAACGGAGAGAGAAAGAGAGAGAGAAGGGCAGACAGGTAGACAGATAGGGAGGTAGAGAAAAGGACTGAAAGAAAAACAGAACGTGTGCCTCACATAAACGAGTGGGGTTTGTCAGAGGAGTGCAACGCCACGGTAAAGGAAAAATTAAGCATGAATAGAACTTTGTCTCATATGAGCAACAGTGGGGAGAAAAAAACAGGATATTTTCAACACACTCCTCCTCCTCCTCCTCGTGAGGTTGGCAGACCGAGGCTCATTTGGGTGTCTGCACTGCCGCAAAAAACCTGGGAGGAGCGCGTCTATCCCAGTTTTTACCAACTACGCACTCGCAAAGCCACAGAAATTCCACAAGTGTCTGGAAACGGTGAGCAAGCTGCCCCTTCTGTCAGACTTTCTGAAATAGCAAAACACGATTTTCAAAGGTGAACCCAAACATCACGCCACTCCAACGAGCCAGACTCAGACAAAAGCACCACACACCCAAGTGGAACAAGTTCAAGGTTTTTTTTGTTTTTTTTTAAACAAATAAATCTGAAACCTCGGCCATTTATCGAGACGTAAACCTCTCGAGCCAAAAGTTGAAATGCACTTTCAAAGAGGAAGCCCGGGCTTTCCCCCAAAGCTTAATGACATGACAAAATGTCAAAATATCATGACCACCAATGACAACAGCTGCACGCTATTCAAATGTAAATTTCTGTGCTGAAATATTACATGGCTGATGCAACATCCAAACAATGATAGTAACTATGGGTTTTACAGATAAGAATAACAGACTACAGAGTAGTTTACAGGTCTGCAATTTACCATGGCAGTAACATGAACATGTACATGAATATAATTAGGGAAACTACTGATTATGATTGTTGCGTCTTAGTCTTTTCATAGGGCTTTTCAATTCATCTTAATTAAAACATTTAATTGTAATCAAACTGCAATCTTCATGTGATGACTCATTAGAAAAATTTGGAAGAAACACTGCATTCCAGTCAGGAAAACCCTGGATTTAGATTTAGAGCTTTCCCAGCTCTAACCAGTCTGCCAGAATGGCAATAGTAGGTGGATTTAAAAGTAATTTCCCCAAACACAGTCCCAACTCCACCTTTAAAGTGTTGAGTTGCAAAAATGATGCAACACGATCCTGTCTCTAGTGCAAATACAGATAAATGTGAGAAGTGTGAAATGCTGAACTCTCCTCTTTCTTTCCTCTTAGGCCAGCACAATAAGATGCTCTGAACATTTCAGTGGCTTCAAAGTCAAAACTCTGTCAAACACTCGGCGCATTCCTTTCGAAAATGTTTTCTTATAATTATCATGCAGCGCAGTCTAAACAGTCTTCCAACTACCATCGGCCTGACTTGGAAGAACAAGTCTATTTTAAATATAGAATCCCAATCTGTTATGTCTACTGAGGATCACTCATAAATCTTGGACGCCGTTTAGGAAGCTGTATCACACAGGAGGCCTTGAAGGTTTTATGAAAGATTGAACTAAAATACATAAATAATGAATACGCCCTTCAGTTGCGCTAATGACCGTCAGACATGCCCTTGTTGGCAGGTCGAGTAGCATGAGCGAACAGAAGGGATCTTAAAATATGCCTCTACTCTAAAATTAATCTCATCACACTGGCTTATGGCTTCATTCAAGCCATTCGCTGCCAGTTTGTCACAAGGCTGCGAAAAATATCTGGTGACAGAAAGCCACTAGAACTGCACAATAATAATGAGGTGAATCAAGTGAAAAAGTTCAAAGATGAACGTTTCTCCAGTATTATTCGGCCGCCTCTATGAGGTATCTTACACATGAGCTGCATTGAATAAATGAATGAATGAATGAATGAATAGGAGAATAGCTCAAACATTAATCAATGTCTGCAAGATGCTTATGAAAAAAATCTCTACAAAGGCTGAAGAAGTCATTTTTCCCTTTAACAATAAATTAACAGAAATTTTTAATATGGAGGCCCCTTATTTCTTGAGATGTAAAACGTGCTAGCATAGCATTTTCAGAATAAACATGATCACTTTTTTTGACTTACAGCACACTGACACACACATCTTATGGCTCTACCATGTTTGACTACCAAACTGCAATCCATCTGAACATCCTATCCATCCAAAAATCCTTCTTCAACATACTACAATAATTAAAAAACTGGAATAAGCTATCCAAGAAGTTGGTAAGATGTGCAAATACATCCTTATAAAATCTATCTACAATAATGTTGCACAGAAAATAAAGCAGAAAAGTCCAAAGTACATTACAAATCCCCATCAAAATGCCATTACATAAACTAAAATGTATCAAACAACAGGACAATCCTTTAAAACAGGGTAGACAGTTCTGGTCCTGGAGGTTTTCCATCCAACAGTAACTCTTGTTTCCAGGTCTTAACTTTCACTCATGAATGAGTCTTTCACAAAAGTCATGAGTAAACATTCTAACGTGTGTGTGTGTGTGATACATCCTTTTCTCACAAATCACAAAATACCCAATCAAAACATCTGCCAGGGGTCACTGAAGACATTTGAGAGGGGGGGTGTACAAAGAGCCAACATGGGTTGATAAGTAACTCTCATATGACCGGACCTGAGGAGAGTCATGAGGCACAGACTGCATCCCTGCATGCATTTCATTATAAAGCAAGCCAAATGCATCAGCTGTAGCCTTCTGTTCTCAATTAACCCCATGCACTTACCCAGGCAATCTTTCAATGCTGATACTGTTAAACTCTCTACCATCTACTTCTACAAGCTAACATCGTTCTCGTCACTCAAGTGTATGGTAAGGCTCAGTACAGGAGATCTGCTTCCTCTAACACTGTCCCTTTTAAAATAGTTTAAACCCGTATAGAGAATTAAGATCAGTTGGCAAGCCTCACAGAAATGAAGCAAGTCAAAATAATGCACAATTCTAAGTTTGCATGGAAAACTGCATAAAGCCCATTTTGCTGAAGAAACTGAAGAAAAGTTTATTGGAGAAACCACAGACAACAATCTGTAATGGTGTTAAAGGACTCAGTAAAGTCAAATGACTTCTTAAGAGTGACTGATGAATTTACGCACTTCTATTCAGCTCTCACATAAATTAAAGTTCTGCAAATTCTTTGTACAGAACCTGAAAATCTAAACACGCCATTTCAGAACACTTGTATGCCAACAGCAAGTTATCACATGCTGATCCATATTTAAATCATCCTCAAACCAGATGTTCTAGTTGATCTGGAAAGGCCCTTTAAGCTCAACAGAAAATTTACATTTACAACAAATCCTATGGCACAGAAAGTAACAGATGCACCTAACCCCAACCACAACCCAACCACAATCCACAGCATTCAACAGTGAAAAGAAAGCTGAATAGAAATAGCAGACGTCTGCCAAAACCAACTACATCTTCTTCTCTGCTTAAGATTCTCTGGCAACAGCAGCAGTCCATATATAGTTTTGCCAATTTTGTACAAGTGCAAAGTAGCTAAATTTGCTTACATTAAATTTGCCTTCTATATGCCTGCAGGCCTGCCAGGACATTTTAGAACAAGTAAATAATAAATTAATGATTTCAAAATAAAGCCCAGAGCTGACATTACAAACCTGCAGACACTAGGCATTTGTAAGATGTATGTGAACAGAAACTGTTTCAAATGTTCTGGTGTGAAAAGGAATTGGAGATAGAAACAGCATAGCTAGTGAGATACGTGCATAAATTATGTGTGAGAGTTTGGTAGATTTGATTCATTCATTCATTATCTGAACTGTTTAATCCCCATCGGGGTTGAAGGGGGACCGGGGACTTATGGGCACAAGGCGGGGAGCAACCCTGGGCAGGCGACCAAAAAAAAAAATGCAGGGCACACAATACTCATACGCCCATTCACACCTTACGGGGCCAATTTAGAGTCGCCAATTAACCTATATTGCATGTTCAAACAATGCAGTAAAAAAAACCAGAAACAAATGTCTGAACCCTTTTTCAAGCTGCTTTGTCATCTGATGCCACATTTACACATTACAGCCACAATTTGGGTGCACATTCACATTCGAACACAGTTTAAGACGCTTGCTTGTGAAACTGAAATGACATCTCTATAAAATGGGAGTGGACATGGCTGACCGTGGGCTTGGAACTGAAACTATATACATGTGTGCAGTGCTAAAGTGCCAAAGGTGTCTGAAGTGTAACACACATTTCAAAGAGCTCATTATTGTGACTGAAAGGGTAGTTTATGTTAAGAATTTAGATATGTCTATGTTCACCTCAACCTATGCCAAATAAGGTTGGTAGTCACCACCAGTTCTGACCAAGCTAAGCACCAAATACTTTGCTGCTCATTAAATTAGGGTACAAACACAGATTTTTTTTTTTTGCATTTAACGCTTCTCCTGGTTTTAGATCATGACACACCAATTCACCAAGACCAAAATAGTCTGTTAAAAAGGGTCAATACGAAGCCTGCATGGGTGTTGCTTTCACCTAGTCGGCATGAATAAAATGAAGTACCATTTTACTCACTTGTAAGTCATACCGTCCCCTTTAGAGCATAGCTCTTCCGCTGTGAGTCCGTCTCGGACAGACTGCTGGTCTGATCTGCTGAAAACGTAACGTGGCAAAGCCCATTACACGCGCCAAGGCGCTACGGAATATCACTACATGGACACAAGCCACACTTACTTGTAGGTGAGCCCATCTCCGATTGAAAAAAGCTGCTGGGCAGACAACCCATCCTCAGGAACGTAACCCGTTCCACCACTTATCAGGTAATCTGCCATGCTAGGGAGGGGAAAAAGCAAAGAACAAAACATTTTAACATGCTGCTGCTTCCATTACTAATGAGTTCTGCTGATTCTGGCATTTGACTGTTTTATTTAATTCCAGCGCTATTTGTGTTGTCCAATTTAAGAAAATGAGCTTTTCTTAGTGAAGCAACATCTTGCCTGTCACAAACATTATCCTTTAATAGTGAGGCTCTGGTTCCTTAAAAGAACGAAATGACCAATTAAAGACGTTTTAGCACAGACTCTTCCCAAACTGTGCCATTGCCTATCCCAAATAACATTATCAGACAAAAGTGACACTGATAGCAGATACGTGCATTTTTAGATTAGAGGCACTTTACAGCCACTAAAACCAAATAAAAACATGTATTACTGACGCATTGCCCTCCCTCTTCGTTACACACTCCTGGCCCGGTGACCTACATTCAGTAAATATACAAACTCTCTCTCTCTCTCACACACACACACACACACACACACACACACACACACACACACAGAGTCCTGACTATTATTTTCGTCATTTAAATGTGACAAGTGTTAATCAACAGCCAGGACAATAGGCTACAATTCAAAGATGCGCCAATATGTCACATAGCGTTAGCGCTATCGCTTTCTCTCTCTCACACGCACGCACACCTCGGGCCAAGCAATATTATCAACTGATAACCGACGATCAACAAACATGAGCACCCAGATCTTGTCGGTATCTCCAAAAACGGAAATGAATTCGTTTCTTGGGCAAACAAAGCTACCTGCACGTGGACCAATAGCGCCACTGATCAATCGACAAGTTAAAACCAATCGCTTTAGATTTGCCTTATGGACCCAAATATTCAGCTCGCTTCGAGGTTGCACTTCATTTCGTGGAGCCTAAAAGGAAATGACGGCCCGCTGCCCCATGCGGCTATTATTTAGGCGTTAATGTAAGTGATGACGCCACAAATGAAAACAAAGTGTCTTTCTCCACTACGCGCGCGCGCGCTGTGTGTGATGACTGCCCCCTTTTCCCGGTACAACTCCATCGCGCCGTTTTACGAGCTCTTGCTTGAGGCTACGGGGACAAGGAAGCAAGAAAGTTCAGACCTTGTGTCCAGACGGACGCTCGCGTCTCCAACACGTTGCTCTGAACGGAGGCTGTCTGGTGATGATCGGGCAGAAAGCGAGGAACCTGTTTTACGTGAACCAACAGCGAGACCCGGTTGCAGCCTCCGATGGCCCTTACTTTGCTCGTTTTTGCTTCTGCCTCAGTATATGATGTGAAATCTCTCGTCTAGCCGTTGGATCCACACCGTTTCGGTCTTATGTAGCGAGACAGTGGCAGCGCGCGCGCGCGTCACATCCTCTACCCGCGTGGTACGGCGCGGCGTGCACGTGGCACGGTTAACTCTTTCGGCGCTGTACCTCCGTCTCTGGGCCGACTTTGTGCGCACATTTTTACGTTCCAGGAAACGATTTAAGCGTCGATTTTAACGGTGGATTAGCATTGTGAGGAGCTGGTTGTAAAATGAGGTTTCAACGTGGCTTTAGTGTTTTTTTGCAGAGCCAGAGGAAAAACATTCGACTTGAGGCGAGGGCCTCTGAGATGTTGAGATAAGCAGCGCGACGCGTTCACACAGCAAAACTAGTTTTGCTTTGTGCACGAACACGTGGGTAGAGGTGAGTGAATGAACGAAGGTAGATTGTAGTTATGTCCGAGTAAATAAACTTCAAATTCCATTGCATTTTCCAGCGAATGTGTCACAAACTTTACCTACTAAAGGTATCTCTTCTGTACCAAAGTGAACATAATTTCACCAAACTCATCCAGTAAACGCAGAGGCACAAGTGTGCACAAGTCGGGTGCATATTCCAAGCTTCGACAGTCCCCATTACAAATTGTCAGATTCACATCACAATGACACACTTAGTTTTTAAATTTAAGGCCCTAAAACCAAATTTTACTGAGGCATTGCCATCTCTATTCCTTGATCAGTGCAGCTTTCATTTTAAACTTTAATCTTGTTTTGCACAGTAAATCTGATTGAACAAAGTGTGGCATGAGGGGTAGGATGGAACAGCTAATTAATACAGAATAAAGATTTATACAATAGCCTGACTATGCCACCTAAGGGAATTTCACCCGAAGTAGTAGGAAGCAAACCCAGACTGGGCTTAAGGTCGCTCAGGTTCAAATTCACACCGAGATGTGATCTCCACCAAATTTGTACAATATTTGTTGTTCTGACATCAAATCCCAATGCTGAAAATCAACAAATAGCCTGAGCATACCACGCTGGTACATGCTGCCCATTGGGTTAACTTACAGCTAAAGCAAGAAAAAAACCACCAACACTACACACCACACGTGATCACACTCACACCACACAAACACGTGGTTCGCCGTAATTTAGTACCAATGACTCGGGGGAACAATAGCAATAATATTAGCAACAATAATCAAAAAATATATATGAATCAGGTAGAATACCAGAAAATAAAAAGATGCAATAGCATAAGAAAACCAAAAAAACACAGAATATAATAACTCAAACTAACAAAAGAAGTAACAAATTTTCATAACCAAAATACAATAACTCTGAAGAAAACAATTTAACCAAATAAGATAGTACAAATCCAAAGTGAACAAAATTAAAACAAAAACAAAACACAATCAAACAAGACAAAAACTAAGCTAAATAAAACAAAACTAAACCAATCAAACAAAAACAAGCCAAAACAAAACAGCAGCAGCATCAGGGGTTGGAGATGGCCACCTCAGGAATGGGCCCAGGCACATATGTAGCTACCGGAGGAGCACAATACTCCAGAAAGCTCTCACTTCTTGATGAATGGTATGTAGAAACAGTGCACTGCGTTGCTCCAAATTATCACTGAGTTTTCAGGTAGGTTTACTAGGACAGGCTTACAAAGGTAGTTCTGTCTTCCTGTGAAGGCCACAGCGATGGCTATGAAGCCCAAACACCAGCACCAACTTATAACCAGGGCACAGTCCTTAAGCACTCAGCAACAATATTAGTGCCACACACCAATACACCACCAGCAAACACTGCCTGTAAGGGAAGAGGGTAACAAAGGCACAACTTAGGTGGCCTACTTGTATCTGCCCACTACTTAAAATCCACACAGACTGTGAGGCAAGGAGGATGGTCCAATCTACTACAAAAGGTACATTGGATTTCTTCTTAGAGATTAAGCTTCACATACCACTTTGCTTTGGCTGCTTCAGCTAACCAGTATTATCTTATTGTCTTATTGTTCATTTTCCTTTGACTGGAATTGCCTATTTGTTAATAAATAATAGGCTATTATTTTAGCCCAAATTTTAGTCCTGGACTGAAGAGTTATTAGTGAAAAGAAACAAAAAAAAATTAATGCAGTTTTGTAAAAGAATTTGCTTTATATTTGCCCTGAAAACCATTCCATCTTTTTTGGGTTTTAGTAGGACCTAAGCTGAATTGGAGCCTTTGCTCAAAGGAGAAGTCAAATCTGTTTAAGATAGAAAAGTTCATAATGACATTTATGTTGGCAGGGAAAGGAAATAATGAAGAGTACAACTACATCTACGAACTATGTCTGTTCATAGTTAACATCCCCTTATACTGCTGTACTGAAGTGGTGCCACATTATATTCACTTTTTTAAGTTCCAGAAACAGTACCAAAAACTAGACTGATTTGAATAGCATATGTTAAATTGTGGCAGCAAATGGAAATTAGTTGCACAGCTGCTGTATAAAGCATGACCCTAATTACTGTTTTTGGCTTTGCCATATTATTAATAGCCTGAAATGTTATTTTGTAAATCAACAAATTCTCTGTAGCTACTTTACCATTCACCATGTCTCATTTATTCAAGATATGTAAAATCCATAGACATGGGACTACAACATATGCACTGTTTATTACAACGTCACAGTTTATTTAATTTTTTTCCCCATTCACAACAGCTGAACTTTAGTCACAACAGATTAGATGAATACAGAGCCGCCAATCGAGGATGGGAAGATTTAATGTCCTGCGACTGTTGTCCCGGAACTCTGTGTCACAGAGGTCTCAAAAAAGTGGCATACTATTTAAATAATTTGCTTATGAAAATGCTACAGAGCATTGAACGGTATATAGCATTTATAATATATTATTTAATATTTTTAGCCTTTTGATTTTCTTTGACATAGTGATCAGTTTCCAATTTCAATTTCTCTCCATCTGATGCAAAAAAATATTTTGTTCTCTCACACTATAGTGTGTGTGTATATGTGTGAAGTCATTTTCACACTGCACAATTATACCTTGATTTTAGGCCTGGTTTTGGAACACAGACCTACCTCAAATTGGGCGGTGAAAGTGTGTTGTACTAGGTCGGCTGTTAATAAGGCACAATTAGACAGATTTATGAAATGCCAGAAATTTTCTTCAGCAGTTGTACAGTGTTAGTGGCCTCATGACTCAATTTATTACACTCGCAAAATTCATTATGCAAGGAACTCCAGGAACCAACAAGAATCAATATTGTGCAAGGAAAAGTAATGTGATCAGAAAACAACTGTTTCAAACAGCTTATATGATGTGTTCGGATAATATCACAACCCTCCTGGAAGTCATCCAGCAGGACACTGACAGGCCTGGGTAGATAATCTGCTGGTCATACAATGGGAATAACCCAAAGGACTGCAAACCAAACAACAGCTGCACAGAGCTGCAGTATTCCAAAATAAAAATGCTGACTTTTTCAGACTGCACCATCATCCCTGAAAGGTGACACAAAGCATGCTTTGCTGGTGCTGTGTCCACATGTGGGTCAGTAGATATATGGGTCAGAGATTCCTCCTGCACATTGGGCTATTTCAGGCATTGATTCTAACTCAGTTGGCTTGGCTTTATATGCCCTTGTCTCAATATGTAACCACAGGGATAGTTGTGATCTGCTCAACCCAAAATAGCTCTTAAGTCTTTTTAAATGCCAGCTCTGTTTCCTAGGATCACATTTTAAGCCACTTCATTATACCAAACTCGTTCTTTCTTCATGTGTGGATGCTTTGAATGCCCTGACCACCCAAATTAGTGTGACAAATCAGATGTGATTACCGAGGTTCAACATGTTATCAGAACTTAACCAGAGATTTGTTTTGAAGGTCATCTACTGTTGAAATAACACTGAAAAAATATGATGCCAGATGACCTTGTTAATGGAGATGTAATTAATTTATGAATATAAATAGATATTTTCATTTGTTGTTTATTTAACAATTCACTGAAAACATAGCATGTACTTGAAAACTGGTTTTAACTGGTCACCAGCTTCTGCTGGTCAATGATGGCCCATTTTACTTGTCCAGCTTTAGTTGTGTTTTAGATACCTTCAAGCTACCTTGTTGGTGGTGGTCTAGTGATAGGATACTTAGTTACGGATCATGGAGTCAATAGTGACTCTATCCCACCTCCAGGCCTATGACCACAAAACCCTTGAGAAAGTCCCTTAACCTATAAGTTGCTTCCTTGTAAATAGGAAATGTAAGTCCCTCTGGATAAGAGTGTCTAATAAATGTCAAATACCAAACCCCTGACTGGCTTGAGCTGACCAAACTACAGGTAAATGACCATTATGAACCAGCTATAAATGTATTCAGGTCTATGTTGTTTCTTTTGCAGCAAGGTAACCAAACAGACAGTGTTTGATGTTTGACCATCTGTGGACCATGACCCTTGCACGCACCTGTTTGGAGGAAAGCCTGCCTGTATGCGTGTGGCGGTGTATCGTTGAGCTGCTGTCTCATGCCGGAAACCGTGCCAGATTCCATTGGAGACTCCAAAGCAGTAATGGTTAGAATCATGAGTAAGAGGCAGCGCTGTGTTCTCCAGCCTGTTGCTATGCTCCATCTGATTGAGGTCCCCTTCCGAGACTTGCAGAACGCTCTCCACGTCAGTCATGTCTGGGAAGGCACGTTTCTAAAAGGCTGTGCTTATCCACGACTGACTTGCCTGAGTCTGTGTGATCACAGCTCAGAACAAATGCAAATGACAGCCTCTAAGTCTTATTCAAATCGTGCCAGGCACTGGATTCAAAATCCACACTTTAACACTAGGAAGAATGGAAAAAAGAAACTCCCCAGAGTTTCACAGCCGAGCCAGTCCTGACACGTGTCAAAACAGGGGCAGGATGGTTGCCTTTGAATCCGGAGCACTACAAGCAGTTGTTCATGACCCACTTCTCCTGAGTGCTGGGCAAAGCAGGCCAAACGGATGAGCACAGTTCTCACAAGAAGCCCTCTGAAGATTCCTGCTCTGTGCACCTGTTCATGCGAAGTGGAGATAGTCCCACCTCCAGGTTCTTGTGGTAGCTGCACAAGCGAACGTTGGTGTTATGGGCGGGCCGAGGAGAAGGAGGGTTCAAAGAAAGAGCCCAGAGAGACAGAAAGAGAGATGGCAAGGAAGCCCGAGGGAGCTACAGACTGGGACAGGGTAAAGAGGAGGAGAGACAGTAGCTTTGCCCTGTTGAGTGCTCATTTGTGCTCTCTTTCTCTCCCTCTCTCTTGCTCAGCTGTGGTCATGTTAGGGGCACACGTCACTCTCACAAAGAGGATTGGAGAATTAATGTGGACAGAACCTAGAAAGGGCACTTAAATACACTCACTGCCTATACCCTGCCTTTGTGAATGTATGTGTGTATACTTCCGGTCCAATGAATAGACAGTAAAGAATTTCGTCCTGTATTTCCATTATAGAATTCTTACCACTCAGGCTGTGAGAGAGCTATGGAGATCCAAACTGCCCAAAATGGTGCATGGTGCCCTAAACACAGCAGTTTCCACACTTTTGAAAGCAGAATGCAACAAGATGCTCACTAATATATATACAATAGTATAACTGTTAAGTCTCTCTCACCAGACTCTCCTGAAAAGACTCATCTGTTGGTGACAGAGTATTAAAGTGCCCTAAGCACTCTGCCTAAGGAAAATCCTCTTAGCCATTTAGAGCCACTATTAGCGCTCTGCAGCTCAAGCGACATCAGGAACTGTTTGGTTACAACTAGCCAGGGACGCAGGACTGTGAAACTGTGTTTGGGGGAAAAACTGTCTACCCTTCATGTGGTTGCAGTGAAGATAACAAGTCTCATGTGGATAGCCTTTTCCCCTAAATAGAGCATATCAGACACAGGCACATGACATGGAGGCCTTCGTCTTCTAAGAGAGACAGAGTGAGACCAAGAGAATTAGTGTGTTGCATTCATTACCAGGTTTGTCAGGTGACCGCATACCCAGGTTTCACAAATATCTACAAACCCTCTTAATTCTAAACAAAAATTCAGAGGAACAAAGTGGGAAAAGTGATTAGAATTAAGTTACAACAGTGAATTTAATTTAATGTATAATCAGTGTGTTTAAAGGTTCAAATATTTTAATGAGACTGTATTTTAGTATCTCCGTTTCGAACATGAGCCACCTATCATGATGGTGGAATTTAATTTGCATGTTAGTTCATTTGATATTTTATTTGCATTTGTAATTAAACCTTATAAAGCCTATAACAAATCATGTATGATTCCAAGGTGTATAAGTCTGGACAAAATGCTGATGCTGAGTAAAGATGTGAAGCAGCATATCGCTCTCAAACTGCAGCATTGTCTCCATCTAGTGGTTCCACATTCTTATTTCAATAGCAAACTGGCTCAGAGACTTTCAGTAAAAATTAGCTGTTTCCTCAAAAATATGGTTTTAAATTCATACCATAAAAAGAAGACAACATGATGCCTTTTTGAGGCATGTAAAATAGCATATAAAGATCTACTTTAACACACAATGTGTTGACAGTATTCAAATGACTTGACAATCATTTGAAATCAAATGAAGCAGCTCAGTTAAAAAGAAATATTGCTTGAATCATCATTAAGGTAAATTGTCGGAGATTTCTATTATAAACACGTTGTTGTGCTTCTCTCTAGAGCACTGTTCCTGTTGACAGTAGCGGCAACAAGAGCACTAAAAAAGGAGAATTAAACTGGCAGTCAGGGTACAACCTTTAACAGCAGCTCCTCATGTGTGCTTGGAAATGATAATTAATTTTAAGGTAGTGGAATCACCCAATTGTCATTATTGATGGTACTGAAAGATTTGATCAGCTTCTATATCTGTGTACGATTGTCATGGTAAGGTACACACACAGCCTCTAAAATGGCTATTGAGTCTAATACTTAGTCTAAACACAGATAAAGAGGAAAAGAGAAATATTTCTACATTTTAATGTAATGTTTTATGTTTGGGTAGTTCAGGAGAAAGAATGTATAGTTCCAGCACAGTTTTTGCGTATTTTTCGGTTTTAGTATAGATTATTATTTTTAAGCAATAATATCATTACATGTTGTTTGCTAAGCTAGCTAATGATGACTGCAGCATAAAATGGATTTTTCTAGTACACCTAAGCTATTTGTGGGTTTTTTTTAAATAATATCTTTGTCCATTGACTTCCAGAAAACTTTTTTTTTTTACCATGAATATGATATTTAACATTTTCCAATACTCAGTACTCAATTTCCCTGTAAAAACGGTTAATCTTCGCTTTTAATTACTGTAAGAGATTGTTTCGACTGTTAATTTATTTGGAGATGTCCAGTGGATTCAAAAACGCTAATATCTATACCGTAACTGTATATGGTACAATTTTGTTATAATCTTTCTCACCATCATATGTTACATCATTAAAAATCCCTAACAGTTGTGGCGTGATCTAATATGACACAATTATTTTTCCATGGTGACAGAAACATGATTTTGGACACTTACATTTTCTGTTACAAATATGATTGTTCTACATTTCCGTGATACATTAAATACCATTAACAATGAAGTAACAGCCTAAATATACTAGATAATAAAAGGATTGCTACACTGCTAATGACCACGTTATGACAAGCTCCGTTGCCGGGAATTTCCGCGGTATTGACGTGATCATGGCATGATCTTACACAAATTTAAACTTAAATTATAAATGCAACAGCTGAAAAAAGCCCCCACTGAGACGCAGATAACTGATTCCAGTTGTAAGCATGTTTTAAAAAACGAACGTTGGGGAGAACAAATCTGAATGTGGTGTATGTTCTGGGTATTTTTTTTATTGTGCATACCCTGCAATACACACTCCTAGTAGCGTGAAGTTTTCTCATAGCCTATTTACTACAAAAATAAAAAGCCGTTTGAATGTGTTTAGACACTAGCCAGGTCTAAACAAAAGGCTTGCTACTCTAGCATGTAATGTGACGTGTTGTTATGGGTGCAGTCCGTGTCCGAAACATGTTAACATCCTTCTACAGTACTAGACCACTTCCTGTTAGCGAGTCGCGATTAAAACGAAACCTGATGGAAATTCCCACATTCGAACACACTCGGACTCGCTCATAACAAACCTGCAATCCTACTTAAACTAGGAAATTTGAAAAGAAAAGCTTTGGGTAAGAGAAACTACTTTTAATCTAATGTAATTGGACTCGAGCATCCTAGTTTATTTAAGGTGATCGTTTGCTGTTGGTTTTCAGATCTGCGCCATGATGTCTGCCGTCAGCCTGCTTAAGATGTACCTCATCGGGACAGCTTTTTCAATTTTTGGGACTATTTATGGAATGGTGGATTCTGTCGGTGGTCTGATGTTTGTTGTTCCCAATCGCCCATATGCCATACGGGAGACAACGAGAGAGAGGACGATGTCTCTGAGACTGGGATCATCAGTGCGGATTAAAAGCACACTGGAGTGACTGCACTGTTTTAGTTGCCATTATCGGTGCTTTTGAAAAGACTATAGGGCACAGAGTTTGCACTGGAGGAGCAAAATGTTTTTGCCCCCTGAACCATTACTGGATTGTATTGGAGTGCCACATTCACTTTCAAGGCTGGAACCACCATTTGACAACAGCAGCTAGTCTGTCTCTTGTTTATCTAATGTCAACTTTGTGTTACGTTGTAACATTTGTGAATGTTGTTTTTAAGCACATTGTTAATGCTATGGTACAAAGTTGTAAATGAGAACGTATTTTTTACACTAAGAATTTGTATTCATACCGTTTAAACTTGTCTAACTTTAAATAGTCCGAATCTAAAGGCTGTATAAGTAAGACAATTGAACCACATGTTACTGTCTTTGAGTTTGGGTGACTGTTGGTGTTAGGCCTGTACAGCATCTCTAAAGTTCATTTTGTTTAAAAAAAAAAAGACTATTTTTAAAATCTTCTCAATTCATGACACTGTTACCTATGTGTGTTGTCCAAAAAGTGAAAATGGTTTGTAGTCACTAAATTGCCATGATAGATTTTTGGAGGCATGTCTTTGCATTTATTTTTCATTTGTTTTTATATTAAGACATGATTAAAACCCATGATGCAATTATGTATTTCTTTCCTTTTGAGGGGAATAAGCCATATTGGCTGTTCCTTCATAGCAGAAAATACTACTTGATAATTAAGCTTGGAAATTCGGTTGAAGGATAAAAACTTTCTGTTGAAATGACAAAAGCTAAAGGAATCATCAACAATGTGTTTAACAAGTAAATTCTCAATTCTTCAATACAATTAAAATACTCTGAGCTTCAAACTGAATTGCTAGTAGATTAAATTGTCTGTGTGTGTGTGTTCATGTTCATCTGATTTAAGGTTTGCATTGTTTCAATCAGGTGGCGTCAAAGTAAAGTTTGTTGTCCGTCTTATTTCTGCCAGTGTTATTGTGAGAGCAACTTATACTGTAATCAGAATATATTTTACTGTCATTTTGTTTTAGCATCTGGCTGACCAACCTTGATGTGTGTGAGGTTTAAAAAATTTCACTGAAAATGGAGCTTCAGTGAAAATATTTTGACTGTGTGACTCATCCCATGTCACATTCACCACAAGCTTATACAATGGGGCTAATGTAGGTCAGAAGCATTGGGATGCTTTTAAGGAGCTCAGCAGAATAACTTGTGATTATTCTTGTTGTGACTTGCTACACTGCATTCACTTAATTGTATAAAATAAAAATCGATTTCATTTTTTGATTAATTGTTCTTTTTGATCCTGCTGATGAACAACCTCAGCCCAGATAGCTGTTTCTCAATAACCATTGTGTATTGCATCATATTTTCCTAACCTCAAGGTTTAATGTTGTGTATACTACATCAACTTCCTCTTCCTCTCTCGCTATCTTCTCTGTTTGTTCTCACTGAGCTATATAACCTTGCATTCAAAGCTTTATAATTACTAATGGGTAAACTATGGAGTGAAATCACTGTCAAAATTACGAGAGCGCACAGACGAGGTAAAATCGAGCAAAACAGACAACACGAGAGCACAGAATAAGCACTGCGAGCGCTCGGTTCACCAGAAGAGCTCTCGGTTCTAGCTACTGCGCGCTCGCTCGCTTCTCAGTTTTCTGCTCGCGCTCGCTCGCTCGCTTCTCAGTTTTCTGCTCGCGCTCGGTTCTACCTACTGCGCGCGCGCGCGCGTCGTAAGTAAAACCGGAAATACGTCAGGGATTTGCACGGATAGCTGATTGCAGAAATGATCGATTGAATAAAGAACTGTTTCAGTATGGCGGAACCGAGAAAAAATGTATGTTTTATTAATTGTATGTTAAAATAACAGACATCACTTATGTAATATGTAAATCAACTGTCACTATAAACACATTGTAATAAGTTTATAGTGATAAAAGAGAAAGTTTACGATGTTTTGCACACAGTGTTGGGGAGTAACGGAATACATGTACCGGCGTTCAGTGTTAGGAAGGTTACTTTTAAAATGTATTCCACTACAGATTACAGAATACATCCCCCAAAATGTAGTTTGTAACGTATTCCGTTCAGTTACTCAATGTGAGTAACGTATTCTGAATACTTCGGATTACTTAATATTTGTGACCCGATCTGCCGTAATGAGTCGGAAGTCGGCCTTCCATTTATTTAGATACGGGCCGATTATGTTGAAAAACAACAAAAATACCGATTCTTCTTTTTTGGTCTTATATGAAAGAAAGGGTCTTCAAAATTAATCTGGTCTGCGAAAAGGAAAAAACGATATTTTTGAAGTTTTTCAACATTATCGGCCCGTATCTAAATAAATAGAACGCCGACTTCCGACTCATTACGGAAGTCGTAATTCTAATTATCACCTATTTAAACGGTAACTGTAACGGAATACAGTTTCTCATATTTTGTATTCTAAATACGTAACGCCGGCAGTGTTGGGGAGTAACGGAATACCCGTACCGGCGTTCGGTTGTTCGGGTTTTTTCGGTAATAAAGTATTCTTTTAAATAATGATGCATAATAATTGGAATCCCTCAAAAAAAAAATCTAAACCAAACTGAAGTCCTAATAACCACTTCTTGAAAGTGGGCTGTTCAAAACTAAAAACGGATTCTGATGTCATATTGGATCACATAATCCAATCTTGGTTGTTATCTGAATCAAACCCTCAGTTTATGTTGTTCAAAACTTTTAGGGTGATTGAGATAACTTTGATCCAATAAATCATGATTATTGTGATCCCAGCCACAGGGTGGATTTCAGGAACAAAATGTGATTTAAATTAATAAATTTATTTCTTTTATTTATTTTTGTGGGTCAGATGAGATGTTAAAAATATATTGAAAACAAGAAGGAGTGTTTGTACTGTTTTCTGTGCTGTTTTTTGTTTCTTCAAATATACATTGAATGACCCCATGCTGGCTATTCTACTTGTTTTTTGCATGTCTAGTTGCCTTCGGTCTAATATGCAGTTACATTTAGAGCACTTGCAATCAATATTTGGTAATCTTGAAAGTTTTGTATTCGGATCAATTTCGCTTTGAAAAAACAGGACAAAGGCAAGATGAATAACATGATACTGGATGGAAAATTAAGGGATTTCAAAATCCTGATCATTTTGATTCAGATGAACCCTTTTCAACAACTCGGCCGTAAAGTTTGATCCAGAGATCAGCTGTGATTAAATCCAGTTTCGCTTTAAAAACCCGGGACAAACGCAAGATGAATTACATGATCCTGGAAGGAGAATCAAGGAATTTTAAAATCCAGATAATTTTGATTCAGATTAAACATTTTAAAGAATTGGACCTTTGTGATTTTGCAGGTACAGTTTCCAGGGGAAAATTTTGGGGACGTGGCAAGTCTCTCCCAATCAAACAGTCTCGGGCAGCTGCACACCGAGCCAAACCGCTATCCAATCGGAATTTGATTGGACGCTTGGAAATCATAAGCCAATCGGCGTTCACTGCGTAAAGTGTGCGTTGTTTTACACCCTGCCTACGTCAAAGCTGGGACCAATGGGAGGGTCACAATTTCCCCGTCGACGACCGTGATTTAGGGGTGTGCATTAAGCGGTACGGGCGCTTAGGGTGTCACTAATAAACGCGTAAACGCGATTGTGGCTCATCTTTATTAATAACTTTGTTAGGTGAGTAACTATGTTTTATGTACGATGTGCTGTCTTTGTTATATAATACGGAGAACTATTTGTTAGTTAACTTATGCACTATTTACTATCCTAGGTTGGGTTAGCTAACAGTATGTTAGCATCACTAGCTGTCTAAGCTGTCTAACATGACTAACGGCGTTCGGTCGCTTTTCTTACTCGTCCTACTTTTGACTTTAGATTAAATTAACATGTTTGCATTTTGATGTTTTGAAAATGGTACGGTTTAAAAGCATCAGCAATCTCATTAACCGTCAAATAACTAGCTCTATAGACGAGGCCACTTTCATTATCACTTGCTGCTGTTTCAAAGTTTCTCTAAATGCTGCTTTTAGTCAGCTAGTATTCTGCGCTCATATCGTGAATGAGCTTGTTTGATTTTAACGTTTTTTAAAATCTTATTTGTATTCATTTGTTCGGCTCACGTAAAATATTGTAAAGGGAACCAAATGCCTTCGAAAGTAACTTAAGATTTTACAGTTAAACATTCTTACAAAAATTCCTGGTGTTTTTTGTCTTTGGCTCAAAAACATGTTCTCAGCTGTGATTGCATTCGGCTTAACGTGCTGCAAATAAAACAATGTTCTGTTAGATTTTAACTAGAATAGTATTGATCTTCAGCCATCAAACATGGCAAAGATTAAAGGTTACTACTTTTTGTGTGCACTTTTGTCTATTATGTCAGGCTTTTTCCAAGTTCTCATTGGTTGTTTTATTTATTTGTAATTACAGGCTGTACTCATCATTTACATTGCATAAAATATACATGATCTGTTGTATATTTTGAGAATATGAAGGGATTCCCCATTTCAGCAGCAGATTCACAAAGCCAAAGAAGACTATTCATGTTGATATTCTGTGTTTTATCGAACAGCTGCAATGAGGATGGAGGTTAGGCCGCTGTTGATGTGCTTTGCCCTGTGCATGGCCTACGCCAGCAGTAAGCCCACGGAAAAGAAGGACCGTGTTCATCACGATGCACCGCTAAGCAGCAAGGAGCACAACGATGGTGAGAACTTCGATTATGACCATGACGCTTTCCTTGGAGAGGAGGTGGCCAAATCGTTCGATGACCTCACCCCAGAGGAGAGCAAGGCTAGACTTGGGTGAGGATCACACTCTACTTATTACTCTTATATGCTGCTACATGCATTAAGTACCATTACTGAATATTTTATAGTTTGTCTGTATCTTTGAGGCCTTGAACAATTCATGCGTATCTTATGCACCTAAAAGTATGTGTAATCACATTTCAGTGAGCATTTAAGATTTGAGAGAGCTTTATTATCAATACATCAGAAATACACAGCTTATTGCAATGCTGTTGCAGTCAGGCTGAAATACACGAGGCAGATTGCAATTTATTTGCATGTAGCAAACATAGTCACAGTATCCACTGTAAATAAACCGATGGGTAGCTAAGTGCAGTAAACAAGATGCTTGGGAGGACAAAAAAACAGTGCAACGTGATATTGGTCCTCTTTGTCTAAATGGTATTTTAGTGCAGTGTAAAAGATCAAGTTTTAAGCAGAATATAGGCAATAAGACAGAGTTTGTGCATCTGCACAACTTTACGCAATTTTCTGTTCTTAAATATAGATACTGTACATACAATTTACATTTTAGGATATGTGTTAAAGAGTTTATGGTCATAGATTATATGTAAATTTGTATTCTGTGTATTTTTGTACACTGTAAACATACAGCCATCTTGTCTTACTCCATATAACTGGGATGAGCATTTCAGTAATTTGGGTACATTTCACTACGTTGTGCTTGTTTAACTGTATATGTGACGAAGAATCTTGAAATGACAGTTTATCTTTAACTGATAGATTAGGGAACAGTGAGTTCTTGTACCTGTGCTGTAGGTTCTTTTTTTTTTTTTTTTTTTTTTTTTTGAGAAGAGGTGTTCCAGGTGACGCAGTGAGTGGGTAACATATAAGTGATGTCTTTCTGTCTTTGGTTCCTAAGTAAAATCGTGGAGAAGATAGATGCCGATCAGGACGGATTTGTCACAGAGGTAGAGCTGAAGATGTGGATTAAAAAGGCTCAGAAGAAGTACATCTATGATAATGTGGACAGGCAGTGGAAAGACTTTGACGTAAACAATGATGGCAAGATCTCCTGGGAAGAGTACAAGAATGTCACGTACGGCACTTACCTTGGTACGTTTGAGTATATATTATATGACTGCTTTATATTTTAGGAACTGTAGCCTGTTAAGTCAGATTGCTCATCAGGCTGCCCATCCCCCACACAAATATGCACTGTGAAGTCATCCTTACTAGGCATTTTTTCACTTGACATGTCACACCTCCCTGCTACTGTCAGGATTGCAGCCACAACTACTACAATCGATTATATGCATCTATATTTGATAGACTTGTAATTACTCAGGACTTGAAATTCTCTCATTCACTTGATACTGTGATGTAAATGCTACTATTGCTGTATTTAATTGTAGTACTGTAGTTTTCCAAAGGTGTTTCCTATTGAAATTATGCTTTCTTGTCAATGGACAAGTGAATACGGTTGAAATGATACTTAGAAAGTGTCTCATGAAAAACATCAAAGATTTTCTTTTTTGCCGGAACATGACATTTTTATTACACTAACGTTTTACATGTATCATTAATAATACACATTTTATAAACACTTGAAAAGATGGGTTTGTTTTGTAAATATGCTTTTTGTAGTTAGGTTTACTGACTTTAGTCAGGTGACTAGGATAAGCCAGTCATAGGAAGACATATTCTCTTTTAAAAGACTACACACTTCTATAAGTTATTAGTTAATGATATGACATGTTTTCACAGATGATCCTGAACCTGATGATGGCTACAACTACAAACAGATGATGGCCAGAGACGAGCGACGCTTCAAGATGGCGGACAGAAATGGAGACAGCATTGCAGATAAGGAGGAGTTCACCGCCTTCCTTCACCCTGAGGAGTATGAACACATGAAGGAGATTGTGGTTCTGGTATGTTTGGGTTTAGATTTCATATTAATTGTCAATGTCATATTTGTAAAGTTTCTTATAGAGTATCTCAGAGTGTCTCTAATTGATAATGTGTGATGGCCTGATATTTATTGTTTAAACAGTATCTTTTTCCGTTTGGTCTTCTTTAGGAAACCATGGAGGACATAGATAAGAATGGGGATGGTTTCATTGACCTCGAAGAGTATATTGGTGAGTATTGAAACTCATTGACTTCTTAGCACAAGGTGTAAACAGAAAAGCTGGAAAACTATTTTACTTAATGTGAGTGTAAAGTGTCAAACAATTATGACTTCCTGTTTCTCTACCTTGACTCCAAGCTGCAAGAAACTTCAATTCATAGATGATATATGAAAGTATATGAAGTTTCTCTGCTTATTTCTGAATGGCAGGTGACATGTACAATCACGAAGACGAGATGGAAGAGCCAGAATGGGTGGCTACAGAGCGAGATCAGTTCTCTGAGTTCAGGGACAAGAACAAGGATGGAAAGATGGACAAGGAGGAGACTATGGACTGGATCCTGCCAGCAGACTATGACCACGCAGAAGCTGAGGCCAAACACTTGGTCTACGAGTCAGACTCCAATAAGGTGGGTTAAAGGGCCATGCGAGGATTCAGACTTTAATGTAACAGTGAGTGAACGAAAGCTAATGTGATTTCTTAGCTGTTATTTTAATAAGATCTTTTAATATGGTCTTTAATAAGATCTTTCATTTCATGGTAGTGACTTTGAGGTGAGTATTCCAGTAAGGCATGTACAGGATCAAGCCTGCACAAGTTTTGACAATAGAAAACAAAACTAAAACTTGCACCTAATTTTGCTATTGATAAAAGAGTTGATTGTTCACTGCAGATGTGTCTCAAAGACCCCAGCTATTGTTTAAGGAAAGAAAGTGTAAAAGCTGTCAAGCATTTCTCATAAAACCGTCCCATAGAAATAACTACAAATATGCTACGAAACAGTTTTCACCTTTAAATGATGAATAAAACACACAAGTCACCTTTATTGTCATTGCCGTTTAAATTAATTGTTGTTGCTTCATTCATCTTAACTGGTATGACTCATTTTTTCTTTCAGGATGGCAAACTGACCAAAGAGGAAATACTTAACAAATATGATTTGTTTGTGGGAAGTCAAGCCACTGACTTCGGAGAAGCATTAGTACGACATGACGAGTTTTAATTTTTTTGCAGTTTATTAGCTAAGAACTTTTTAACTTGATCTGGTAAGTAATAATTTATTTTGTATGGCACCATTTTTTTCCAGCACTAAAGCATCTGATTAGCAAGAAATTTACATTTGTTATGCACTCACAGTTATATATTGTTTATTTTATTTTATTTTTTTGTTCTTTTTGAGTATTTTATGGGAGGTTATTTGTCAATATTCATGAATTCAAGTCTGATAACACCATAATATGGACGGTGCCGTAGTAGTAGGATGCTCATCTATGGGCCAAGACATCGTAGGTTTACATCCAGCTTCATCCTACCACCGTTGCTACCATCATTGGGCCCAAGTTGCTCCAAGGCTGCTCCTGTAATTAGGAAATGGATGTCATTTTGGATAAGACCGTCTGCCGAATAATGTACGTGTAACTTCCATATATGAATATTCATACTGCAGAGATTATACTTTAATATTGATGTGAATGTTTCTGTAAACAAGCTGGGGCTGTTCACTAATACTTTTTGTAAGCCATCATTTCAAATTGTTGGAATACTTTTATATGTTCATACTGTTTATTAGACCAGTGCCATGTATTCACCCATACCATATGATTTTCTGTGACATTCTTTCTGCCATATTTTGTGCCTTTTGTCTCTTCTTTTCTCTTCAACACAGTACCTTGTTTAATTTCTTACGTTCACACTGCAGGGCTGCTTGTCTGTGGATTTTTTAAATGAGACAGTTGAATTCAGATAGACTCGGGACCATTGCAGAACCTCACTTGTGAAGTTAAAGCTGCTCTTGGGATAATTTGCCTAACCCACATTCAACTTTCAATTCTTTCAAGCGGTGATCATGTTTGTATGCTTTCTACATACAGCAGTTTTTTTTTTCAGTTTACTTTATCTCACTGTGCTGTCCATTATGAAGATTCACTTGTATGGTATTGAGGTTTCTTGCCACTGAGAACGTTGGAAATGTGTGAACAATGTCACTGATTCTGAATAAAACATCAGTGAACACAGATAATAGTGGTTTGAGTGTTTTTTTTTTTTTTTTAACAAACTATGGTGTCAGGAAAACTGCCTCCAGCTGAACGTCAGTAACACAACGGAGCCAATGGTGGACTTTAGCAGGAGACAACAGTATGATTGTCCCTCATATAAGTCCCTATATGATTGTATGATTGTCCCTCATCAAAGGAGCTCCAGTGGACAGGGTGTGCAGTTCCAAGTACCTAGGTGTCCACATGTCCGACCTGACATGGGCTGAACACATCCATGTTCACATAATAAGGGCAAAGCAGCGTCTGTACCACCTTAGACAGTTGAGGAAATTTGGAGTTTCTCCTGCTGTCCTAAACACTTTCTACTCCAGCACTGTAGAGAGAGCATACTCGCACAGAACATCTAGTCCTGGTATGGGAATGGCTGTGTTCAGGACTAAAAAGCCCTCCCGAGTGATTCGTGCATCAGAATGCTTCTGCAGGTTAGCTCTCCCTTTCCTGCAGGACATTTACACCAGGAGATGTAAGACCAGGGCAACTAGGATTATTAAGGACTTGTCTCATCCCAGTAACTGTTTCAGCTTCTGCAATCAGGCAGAAGGTTCCGCATCATCATGGCCAAAACGGAGAGACTCAGTAGGAGTTTCTATCTTCAGGCCATTTGACTCAACCAGGACATGCCCCCCTCCCTTTCAGTAATATGTTTATGATCACTGTACAGCAACATACTTTTCTTAGTGTAACATATTTCATAGTCTGCCTTATTCTATAGTCATTTCATATTGTCTGCCTTATTTCATATTGTCTCCGTCACTTATACATACACTGTTCATGCTGCTACTATGTTATGTGGGTTAATAAAAAGAAGAATTTTGAATAATGTAGTCTCTACTGTCTTTGAAAAAATCAATGTAACTTCTGAATGGTCTCCAGTGGAATCTATTCTCAGTCTGCTTTTCAGAACTTTCATCAGGTACTTGATAATTTACCCACTTAGGTCAGTGATAAGGTCAAAACAGGTCATCTTAGGGCTTCTCAAACCCATACTTAACTGTTCTTGGCAGGAGCATGTCCTCTTGTAGCATGTAATTTGCAGGTAACCTTTTTGTCAATATGATGAATCTAGTCACCTAGAACATCCACAAAACCAGTGGTTCCCAAACTGGGGGACGCAGAGGTATTGCAGAGGAGCGCACCAATAGGATAGCCTACGCTCCACTTGAGCACAGCTAGAAACCTTCTGTTACCCAGCTGTAAACCCTAACTAAGAAGATTTGCAGCACAAAGCAAGCCCACACCAGCCACTGAAAAGTGTGAGACTTGAGATGATCCTCTTTTTTTTCTGACTGGGAACTGGTTAATTTTCCCAGTCATTTTGTGGAGATAGTTGTTTATTCTTGTTTACAACTTCGGTATGCTCTTTATTTCTCCCACAGTGGTGAAACTGCATCATTTGTTTCGCTCAATTAGAAAAGGGAGTTGTATTTCAAATAAAGTTTGAATCTGAACCTGTGTAGTTTGAGGGGGGGTTCCAGCCGTGGCAGTTGCCATTAAGGAAAATTATATGGTCAACTGAATATTAAGATATGTTTGGGGCAGTTGGTAGCCTAACGGTTAGGGTGTTAACCCTGTAATCGAAAGGTCGCCGGTTTGAATCCCGGACCGGTAAAGGTACCACTGAGGTACACATAAGCAAGGTACCGTCCCCACACACTGCTCCCTGAGTGCTGCCCCTGTTGGTTCCTTCGCGGATGGGTCAAATGCAGAGATCACATTACTTTGTGGTGCACTGTGTGCTGTGCTGTGTTCACAAGTACAAATAATCACTCACTATCATGTTAGCACAGATCCACTTCCATATGAGGCCAGTGAGAATTCTCTGAGGTTCTCCAAACATGAAACCAACCTACTACAGGGAATAACATTACTGATGACTGATCATAGGTGCCACTTTTAACATAAACTTTTAATCAAAGTGACTAATGCTAAGAAACAAAAGGAATAGTGTCATGACCAGCAAGTTCCAGGTTTTACACATGTACATTTACAGCAGATATCAGAAGTTAGTACACAGGGTAAATTTGTGAAGTAGTCAGGGGACTGTTTTTGTGGAAAGAGTGTCTTTAAAGTGGACACTGAGCTTTGCTGTCACCTTACTGCAGTAATCATGCACTATTTGTTCAAATCATTAATAGTTTTCGATAATTTTTATCATTCAGTTTTGGTTCTCAGAAACGTTATTCTTCTTCACTGATTAAGTATTTTTATACTAGTATATGCAGTCATATAAGTGGAGACGGTTGCTCTTAAAACACCAATAAAATTGGCTGTTACTATTACAAGTGCTATTTAAAGTCAGATCACCCATTATACCAACAAATTGCTATTTGTACAAACTGAAGAGCATAGACAAAAAAAGCAATTGGTTGGTATAATAGGTCAAGCGCAGAGGTCACAATTTGTTGTGGTGCACTGTGTGCTGTGCTGTGTTCCCAATGACAACTTACAGAAGTATTCTGGCAAAACTAGAGCGACTCATTAAAAAAACTTCTTTCCTGAAGCCATAAGACTTCTAAATCTGGACATTCCACCCAAATGTTGAGTATAACTGCTGAAAGAAGAAGAAGAAGAAGAAGAAGAAGAAGAAGAAGAAGAAGAAGAAGAAGAAGTAATAACACAAATTGAACCCTGACATGAATTCAGGCTGACACATCTTTCCTTGCAAGCCACATTAGTCATTGCAAATTTAATAGACATTGTTAAAACACACAAATCCACGTATTATAGAAATGTTTATCGTGTTAATGTATATTTTAGAGAAATTCATCCATGTTTAATTTTATCCATAGATAAAATTAAATATTTTATCTATAGTCCGTTTGTTTGATTTAAAATTACAGCCACGGATGTCTACCAGTTTTACAATTTCCAACATCCTGTCTTTGTATAACTATGTGTGGGAGGGAAGGAATCTTGAATCTTGAATCACAGAGTTACATATTCTTTATGCACCTCACATATTACATTTAGTATGCGTTTGTAACATAGCCGTATATAACGTTGTAGCCGCGCAATAAATTTGGTATCCTTCGAAGCATTTGTGAATTCCGATGCAGATGAAGCAGGCTCTGTTAAGTGCAGTTTCTTGTGAACATCAGTTTTGTGCTATATAGTGCCCTCTTATATGTATTTTTCATTTTATTTTGATTTTAAAACGACGTGCTCCTCAATATGCCATTAGACTGAATGTATGAGATGCGGACATTCACAGTCGTGTGTATTAGATTTGCAGGCTGACATGAGATGGTTCCTATTTTAAATGTAACTTCTTAGGACCTACGAATGACAGATTTACCTGGGAGGGTATTCTCCTCCTAAACAAACCATTTATAAGCAGACTGGTAATACGCTTTTTCTTAACAGACGGAAAAAGAAATTGAATTAATGTATTGTTCATGATAAGGCCACCACCTGGGCCGCTTGCACGTATACACGTTTGGGTCACAATCGCGATTTTTGGACTTACATACGTGTCTTTATTCGTATTGGTCTATAGAACATATGACGCGCACTCACTCTTGTTTTTCTGAATAACCGCTCGCTAGCTCGCTCGTTCTCACATAGACCACGTTGGTCGAACTTTAGTTCCCAGACCTGGTTTCTACCCGGACGCCTTTGTGGAGCACACGGCTACCCCCCCTGCGTCTGTTCGAGATGGCGGTCGGCGCGGAGAGCACAAGGGCCGAATAAGTGTCCGCCTTCATGTTGATCAGCTTTTAAGGAGCGCTCGGCCGCATCCGCGTTTCTATCGCTAGCTATTTTACGGAGACCCGATCGGAGATATGGACGGCGGGAAACCCTCCCTGCCGCTGGTCTACCAGGCCGTTCAGGCGCTGTACCACGACCCGGACCCTGCCGGCAAGGAACGAGCGTCTGTGTGGCTGGGAGAGCTGCAGAGATCGGTAAGTGACTGTGAAAGTGGCGCGGAGCTTACACCGAACTGACCGCCGGCTCGGCGCACCAGACCGCACCGTTTTCTCACCCGTTTCCTCATAACAGCGCATCCGGCACCGCCAAAACTGGTGCGGGCGAAAGAAAAGACTGAAGCTAGCGTTAGCGGAGGCAAAATCCCCAACCCCATTGTGACTGTCAGCACCACGGTTTCAATTGCGATGGACATTATAGACGTTTTTTAAAACGAGGTTGGTGTTGAACACAACACACAAAAAGGCAAAGCCGAGCTGGTCAGCCGGGCTGTTTGGCTAACGGGCTCGTTAGCCAGGACGGCTCCACACAGCTAGCTTAGCCTAGCCTAGCCGAGTGCTAACGCCGAATAGCTGCGTGTGTTGTCGCGACTAATATTAGCCTGCTGGACCGTGTGCTGTGTAAGCATGTAGCTGCGAAGCTGGAGTTTGTGAAAGTTACCTTTCGTTACCGAAGAGACTGTTAAAAGTTGGCTTGGTTATTGTGAAGGGGGGCGTGTTGTGCTAAAAATGTGTGTTTGATGGATAATCTCCCCATTCAGACAGACCTTTTGGGGGGTGTGACGATACGTCGTGTGCACGAAACGATACGATTTCCATAGAGAAGAAATAGATAAAAATGTAGTCCTTGATATTAATAAAGCAAATAACATTGTGCACTGCATGGTCGTAATGTACAGTAAACATACAATATATAATATGCATGCATAATACACAGTATTGTATATGCCTGAGACAGCTTCTAACATTTTATAGACTGAAGAATTTTAATCTTGAAGGATGCTGACAGGTTTACATGTGGACACGGTGCTGATTTTAAGCTACTTTGCTTCAGTTTTACTTGGTCTCTTTTATGTATAAAAGGAATGACATTTGCTGAGGCCTAGTTTGTTGGAATAAAAACAGCGTCCGTGTCATTCACATTGGTTTACTTTTGGTTTTAGGACATCCATATGTTCCTAAACATTCTGAAGTTATGTGTTTGTTGAGTGGAATGTAGAATATATCAAACCTGTTCTGTGTGTTTAAAAAACTTAAAAAGGTCATGCTTGCATCTCTTGTTCTGTAACCCTTGTCTATCTTAGATCAAGAGTTTATTAAAGAGAAACATGGGGTTAGACAAAGAAATGTTAGAGAGAGAGAGAGAGAGAGAGAAACAAGGAACAGGATGGTTTGTTGCTGCTCCAATATACACTGTTGTACTTTCCACATGATTTTAATCTGATACAATGCATGCAATGTAACATCATGCAAATAACTTGTTCTTTGAGGTTTTTCATCCCTGCTTAAGTTGGTGTAGTGCTGCTGTCCCTTCTTTTCCTGAAATGCAAATATAAGATGGCTCCACCAGAATAACAGACCACTTTATTCTGCTCATATAGAAAACAACAAAGTTCCAGTCCTACTTATTGCTTCTGCTCTTGGCATATGTGTATGGTACAAGTGGACCCGAAGCATTTTTCTCATTGTCAAATTGAGATTAGAAGACCCAATTTGATTTAATTGCTTATTAGGAGTTGTGGTCTTTCCTGCTGCTAGAAATGCTACCCTGGGGCCACTGAACAAGGCCCTTAACCCCAAGCTGTACATTTATGGAGATGTTTTCCTTACATGGCAAATGACTTGATGAAACTCCACCTGTCTCGCTTTTGTACAGCTCCAAATCAGAGTTTTGTTTTGAATGCCAAAGAGGGAAGGGAAATGAGATGTTTTTAATGGATTTGTTTACTGAAGCTTTTGCTTTATTGATGTGCCTCCTATTACCCACGCAGATGCACGCATGGGAGATTTCAGACCAGCTCCTACAGCTTAAGCAGGATGTGGAGTCTTGCTACTTTGCAGCCCAGACCATGAAGATGAAAATCCAGACGTCGTTCTACGAGCTTCCCCAGGAGACCCACATTGCCCTGCGCGACTCGCTACTGTCTCATATCCAGAACCTCAAAGACCTCTCGCCCATCATCGTCACTCAGGTGATAAGCCTTTCACAGTCTCCTGCCCATTCTGTGGACTGTTTTTTATCTGCTAGCCCAGTAGGTTACAAGATTAAATTGACTGGCTGAATTCCATGTTGATTTAAAGAATGCAAGTCCTTGTGCCCCTTTATGCACTGTAATGACTGGGGTGAAGGAGATCTGCCTTTGCTGACAGCTTTGTCATTTGTGCCAAAAAAGAATCAATATGGATCTGTTTGGCACCGCAACGCAAAGATATATCAGAGAGTCTGAGCTAAGTGTTCTTGTTGTTTCCTCTCTGTTCCCAGCTCGCTTTGGCAATTGCTGATCTTGCCCTTCAGATGGCCTCATGGAAGGGCTGTGTCCACACTCTCATTGAAAAGTAAGTTCTATTTTAATTACGTTTCTGTCGAGGAGTGGCCTGAGAATTTGGCACACCCCAAGTTTGGCAATGTTGACATTTTCAAGAGACTGAACAAGCGAAAACAGCTAATCTTGAACACAGGCTTGTTTTGCTGATCCATCTTATAATCCACAGTAAGCGTGGTCCATTGTGAATAGCAAATTTTCTTTAAACCTGATCAGTTTAAAGTTATATTGCTGGCCATTTTCACTTGCTTTTGTTCAGTGTTATTAATCACATTACTGTGTGATGGTGAGATGAACAAGACAGGGTTATTTACAGAAAATGTATCAACGTCCGTGTGTTAAGCTTACCCCACTTTATGCTATTGAAGAAAACACAGATTGTTTTGATTTTATTAAGGATGGGGATGGTATAGTTGTAGATCTCACCTTTGATCTAAGAGGCCATAGGTTCAAATTCAGCTCCTTCCTTCTTCCAGAACTTTCACCAGTTACCCACTGTTTAAGACCCTCAACCATAAGTTGTTCCAGGAAGACTGCTCTGGAACTAGCTCTGAATAAGAGCCTGGTAAATGCTGTGAATGTAAATGAGGGCAGTTTTCAGTATCAGTCTTGGGCTTTAACACCCAGGGCTGCTACCTACTAAGGTGTGAATTCTAGTATTCCAATGTCTGGTTTCCACCCTTTGTTTACCTAATAGCCCAGTCAATACCCCCTATTTTTTCCCCTCCTCCCTCCCCCTCTCCTCAGGTACAGTAACGATGTCACTTCCATGCCTTTCCTCATCGAGATCCTCACAGTGCTGCCGGAGGAGGTACACAGCCGTTCCCTGAGGATCGGCGCAAACAGGCGGACCGAGATCATAGAGGATCTGGCCTACTACTCCACTACCGTGGTCACTCTGCTGGTGAGCAATGGCTTCTGTGAAGCAGAGCTCGCAAAAGACTTCTTTTCTGCCTCGCAGTGGTTAATGTTGCACTGTGGTTAAAAACTTGATTGCAATGACTTAATTTAGAAGCAATGCTTATTTGTCTTCCTGTTTGATTAAGAAGGTGATAATTTGTATTACTTCCTGGCTTTAGCAGACAAGTTCTGGTGGTGCAGGTCTGTTTGATAAACCCCAAAACACTGCTGAAAGTGTAGGGTGTCAGTCACCCAGCGCATGCTTATATTGAGAGGTATAGATTATATAGAGATGATTCTAAAGCAGCTGGACTTCTTTTGAAGTTCTTGAAGACGTTTGACCCTTCATTCATAAGGCTTCAGCAATATTAAGTGAGTGAGACAGGTAGATATGTTGGAGAATTCGCATTAGCTTGATGGCCCAGCCAATCCTGTGCAGAGTAGTATTCATTTGTAACCAGAAAGGCTTCTCCTCTAGACATTGAGTTTCTCACACTATGTATAGTGAGCACAGTGCACCACAACAAAATGTGACCTCCATCTGTGAAGCAGCAGTGGGCAGCTGTGGAGCAGTGCTTGGGGACGGTATCTTGCTCATGAATACCTCAGTAGCACCTTTACCACTCGGGAACTTAAACTTTTAACCTTCCGTTCACAGGGCCGGCTTCCTAACCTTGACGCTTACAACTGCAAAATGATCAGTGTTTTTGAATTTTACAAGTACTTTTCAGGATTTCATTTTTGTTATGATGCTACAAAAATAATGGGAGTACTTAAGATTGTGCTTTCTTAAAAAAGACATAAACACACACATTAAGTAATGTTTTGTTGTTATTTACACATTTATGGTTATTTTGTAACTTCATCTTCTCATTCCGGAAGGATTTCAGAACAGTCAGCATTCTGACATTAAGGGCCAGTTGCCCAGTCTAAGATTAAGCCTAGACCTAGACTAACTTCAGCTTTCAGTGGCAAATCTCCATTGTCACTGTAACTTAGTCCAGGACTAGACATAATCCATGTTCAAGAAATCAGCCCTTAATGTTGTAGGCATTTAAACATATGTGAACATTCAGTGCAAACAGTAAAAATATTTTTTGTTGTTTACAATTTAAGGCAAGCTTTTTCTTTTTTCTTTCTTTCTCTTCATTGGCATACTTCTCTTTCTGAAATTGGAAAGGAGCAATCAGGGTTCTGATATTTGAAGGCATAGTTGTTTAAACTTATATGATTATCCAGTGGTGGTGTTCTTTCTTTATCTCTATCCACCTCTTTACTGCAGCACTCCAAACCCAGTATGAGGCAATGTTCAAAGCTGTGTTGTGATAGAGCTTTACTCAAATCAACCTCTTTAAGTCTATCACAAAGAGCTAATAGCTTATCCGTCATTCCAAGTGTTGAGTTAACTGGCACTGACTTGGCTGAGAAGTTTATCAGCTTTAAAGGCTTATTTGATGCACTGGGCTTACTTCATGCCATTCATGAGAGATGCAAGTAATCTAAACTTCTTCACCTTCCTCTTGTCAACACCAGATGAGCTGTGTGGAGAAGTCGGGAAGCGACGAGAAGATGCTGATTAAAGTGTTCCGCTGCCTGGGCAGCTGGTTTAACCTGGGTGTGCTGGACAACAACTTCATGGCCAGCAATCAGCTGCTGATGGTGCTGTTCCAAGTTCTGGTGAGTGCTGGTTCGTGTTTCAAGGCAATCGTCATTCATACTATTCTAGCTTCACGTCTTTTATAGCACCCTGCAGCCAGACAGTCAATCACATGCAAGTGTTCGTGTCTGCACCCTGACCTAACATACATTTGGGAGCTGATCCTGGATCAGTGGAGATGGTGATAACACCAGGGCAGTATATTCAGGAAGTCTGTGTCCTAACAGACCATGTATTAGTGATAGTGGTATCCAAAATACTTGTTCGTGGAGGTTATGGGTTCAGATAGTTCGTTGATGTAAGTCATTCAATGGTAAGAGCTTTGGATAAAAAGCTGGGCAACTGGTGATCATGACAACATCCTTAGTACGTCTTAGCAATGGTCAATGTGATTAAAGATTTATGTTGAAAGCGGTCGCTGTGATTAAAGCAGCATTACAACCATTGAGCCCTTGAGCAAGGCAACTAACCGCCAGTTGCTCCACAGGAACTGTTTCCTATAATTAGGAAATGTTGTTAATGTAAAAACCAGGTCTATACCTTGTCCTTTTTATCAAACAAGCTAAACAGCCTTATGTTATTTATCTAAACGACGGCATGTTATTTGTGTCTCTGCATGGCGGCGCGTTTACAGTTCTCCTCTACTCTTTGTAGAACACAAACACACAACCGTGCACGCACACACAGGTGAACACACTTGTAGCAGTGGACAGAGAACACGTGTCTGAAAATATGTCACATCAACCACTTGAAAAACACAAAAATATCTGCGACTTCCCGTATCAAGAGGCTCTGGAAATGTTCTTTCAGAAGTCCAGAAAGATACACTGCAGTGACAAAAGATACTTGGTGGACATTTGTCATGAAAGGAAGATCATGATTTCTTTAAGTGTTTGTGTCCGTGTCTGTCTAATCCTAACCCTTTCATGATTAAATGATTTTGCGGTGCCGTAGATGTATGAACTTTTGGTCACAAGTGTGGCCCTTTATTGTGGGCTTCCCTGACTTCTAACTGTCTTAAAACATATTTCTGGATCTTTTACTGAACATTCTCTTTTGCAGCAAAGGGACGACACCTCCACTAACCTACACGAGGCAGCATCTGATTGTGTGTGTTCAGCGCTCTACGCCATCGAGAACGTGGATGCGCACATGCCCCTGGCTGTGCAGCTTTTCCAGGGGGTGCTGACGCTTGAAACCGCCTACCACATGGCCGTGGCCAGGGAGGACCTCGATAAGTAAGACCACAAGACTGAAGCAACCGCTGCACTCTACTTACCGACCTGCCACCTTACTTGTTAATTTCTCTGAATAAATAAATGTTATGCTCTGTCTCTTATTCACAGAGTGCTGAACTACTGCCGGATCTTCACCGAGTTATGTGAAACATTTTTAGAAATTACAGTGAGGACTCCTGGGCAAGGACTTGGAGACCTCCGCACACTCGAGCTCCTGCTTATTTGTGCGGGACATCCCCAATATGAGGTCAGAATCTTACGACATGCGCACACTCCCTAATGAATCCTCCTGTGACATTTCACAAAATATTTGAAATTAATGAAAGTAAATTGATGTCTGGTTCAACTTTTGCACTGAAAATAGTGTCAAATAAAGGGGCAGTTGTAATGTAACAGTTAGAGATTTAGCTCTGTGATCGGAAGGCCGCTGATTCAAGTCCTGGACTGGTAAAAGTACCACTGAGGTACCACTAAGCAAGATACCATCCCAAAGCATTGCTCTGTGGGTGATGCCAAAAAAAGCTGCCCGCTGCTCCCTCACGGATGGGTCACATGCAGAGATCACATTTCGTTGTGGTGCACTCTGTGCTTTGTTGTGGTGTGACAAATAATCAACTCACTGTAATTCACTAAACTTTGAGACTTTCACATTTCAGGGCATAATGTAGCTGACAGAAATTTAGAGTAGCGGGAAACGCCATATACACCCTCACATAAGCCATACTGGTTTTTAAGTTTTAGACAGTGAATGCAAATTACCTGAACAGAAGATGTGGACAGTAACAAAGTACATTTACTTGAGGACTGTACTTCAGTTTTGAGTATCTGCACTTCACTTAAGTAGTATTTTTTTGGGAATTTTATGACTTTTATTTCACTACATTTGAAAGACAAATACCGTACTTATCATTTCACTACATCTCTATCAAGGTGCTCGTTACTAGTTACTTTCAAAGCTGTGGATAAAGTGGATGTTATTCCTCCTTTTCTAAAACGTGATTGGTTTTTTGGCAGGTGACAGTCTATCAGTAATCAGTAGGGTTACATCACGCCTGTAGACTGGAACTACAAACCAAGCTCAGACAGTTCTGCCGTTTTTGTCTTGCTTAAAACGTTGTTGTTGGAAAGTCATGAAGCTAGAAGTGTAGAGCTGGGTTTTAAGCAGGTTGGAATGTTGATTATATTTTCTGAGCAGGCTGCATTTACTGCTGTTGCACTGTCCTCCTGATTACACGTGTGCACACACTGCCAGAGCTGTGTCAGAACACTACCATGCTGTTTTGTGAGGGTGTGTAGTCTTACAATTGATGTAGAAAATAAACAAATGACTTTTTCTTTGTCAGTTCGGATGGTGTTTCATTCTGTAACATTCTACCAATTCTACAGGTTCTACAAGCTAGTCAGAGGCATTAAGTGTTGTGGCAACAATGCAGTGAAAGAAGATGTACTTTTTAAAATAAGTTCTTCAGTATTTTAACTTTTTTTTGTTTGACTGTAGAACTTTCACTAACATTTGTCTAGTGGTATCTGTACTTTCACTTAAGTAATGAAGTTAGGTACTTTGCCCACCTTTGCTGAACACATGTCCCTGAAGCCAAAAGCTCCTTCATCTTCTCAGAGTCCTCTTTATCTTTCTGCCCATCTGTATTTAGGTGGTGGAGATCTCCTTCAACTTCTGGTACCGCCTGGGAGAGCACCTTTATAAAACGAATGACCCTGCACTGCACAATGTCTTCAGGCCCTACATCCAGAGACTGCTGCACAGTCTGGCACGCCACTGCCAACTGGACCCTGACCATGTGAGCTGCTTGCTCCCACTCATGCCTAGAAATGTCCATTAACCTTCACCCTGCCATTGAGTTTGTTGCATGGGTTTATCTTGTTTTGTTGATATCAAACACACTTGTGTGATTTGTGCTAAATGCCATTATGTGAGTATAGATGGACCTGAGAGTTACTGCTTTAGTACATGTAGCGTCAGTCCACTGCTTTGATTCAAGTAGAGCAATATTTGGAGGCAGTTTCTATATTGTAGCTCTAAAATGCCATTCAAATATTGTAAGTTTGATACTATGCTTCATAAAACTTTGCACACCACCACCACCACAGGAAGGCATCCCAGAAGACACTGATGACTTTGGAGAGTTCAGGATGAGGGTCTCAGATCTGGTCAAGGATGTCATTTTCTTAGTGGGATCCACGGAATGTTTCTCTCAGGTGGGTAGAAACCCATTGATCTGCCTGGTGAAGGGGTTTTGATAAAGTTTGGAGTTTTAAAGTTTGGAATGCAAGCCTCACAGTTTTCTCTCTCTTTTTTTTTTTTCTACCAGCTTTATTCAACTCTAAAACAGGGGAATCCACCCTGGGAAGTGACAGAGGCTGTGCTCTTCATCATGGCCTCCATTGCCAAAAGTGTAGACCCGTGAGTAAATGTTCAGTACACTTATGTATATGTGCATATTTTATGGGGTAACCCTCAACTCTTTTGTGTGTGTGTGTGTAGTGAGAATAATCCAACTCTAACGGAGGTGCTGGAGCAGGTTGTCCTTCTTCCAAACACAGTGCACATGGCCGTGCGCTACACCAGCATTGAGCTGGTGGGGGAGATGAGTGAGGTTGTGGATCGCAACCCACGTTTCTTAGGTAAGCAGCCCTATATGTACTTGGTTTATTAAATTCTTGTTGACGCAATGAACTGCGGATCTTTGGTAGGATGTTTGGTCTACTTGATTTTTCCCGATTGCCACTTCTGGCAGGTCTTTGAAATTTGTCCTTTTCTCATATATGTTTCACGTACAGTGATACCTCACCATGCGTCATTAATTGATTCTAGAACACACAGCTTAAACTGACAAACGAATAACTTGAATAAATCCTTAAAAGGTGACCTAGACCCCTGTAAACATACCAGAACGTCTTTAGTAGCGCTGTCACATAGAAACAAGTTAGAAAAAATACCCTTCTTGTCAAAAAGCCTTTCTCTTTAATACTGTATTATGTACAATTTATTGCATATATATACATTTTGTAGTGTTTTATGTATTAAACATACGATATCATGTTATTTTAGGCTTGTTACTGTTTATATACACTTATATGTGCTTGTTTTTAAACAGTATACGTCTGAACGAAATGACTCAGTAATTTTATTTTTTTTTACTTTGAAAAAAGATGTCGAAACGACGTTGCCCGAAGTATTACTGTATATCCCTGAACCACAAAAATCTACAATATATGAAGATATTAGCAGTCTTTTCCTGAACATCTGTGAAATCCGCCGTGTTTTTTTAATGCTTCTTAAATAAATATGTACTTGTTTTTTTGTTTTTTTTTTGCCAATTTGTGAGTTTCTTCTTTAAATCATTCTCCAGATTATCCACTGTATTAAAGCCAGCTCTAGTTCACCAGAGACTTTTTGTGGACTCTTTACTTCTTGTATATCGCTAATCTCCCAATATCGTAATTTGAATAACCTCCTGATTGTGTCTGTCCCTATTAAGACCCTGTGCTGAACTACCTGATGAAGGGACTACGGGAGAAGCCATTGGCTTCAGTGGCGGCCAATTCCATCCACAACATCTGCTCCGTGTGCCGGGACCACATGGCACAGCACTTCCAGGGCCTGCTGGACATCGCCCGCTCGCTCGACTCCTTCGCTCTCTCTACTGAAGCTGCCATTGGCCTGCTTAAAGGTACGACTCTTATTTTTTTTGACGAAGGTACACTCTCTGACAGTCTGAGCAGGAACAGAGTCTGTGGACATAGGATAAGTATTTGCCTATTGATGAAATATGTATAATTAGGGAGGCGCGACATGTCAGTCATATTGGAATCGGCCGATAAAAGTCATCAGCATCGGACCGATGCTTAGATTTGCCTATTATTTTCAGCCGATACATTTTAAGAGATAAGGCGGGAGTGTGGCAAAATTCTGAGCATGCAGTCGAACGTCCCCGTCTTTTCATGGTCAGTTCTGCTTGCTAGGGCTGGGTTCAAAAAAATCGATTCACCGATCAATATTGATTCTCGTTCGAAAAATACGTTATCGATTCAAAAATTCGCAGATCGATCTTTTCCTGTGGCTATGCACTACTTCTTGCGACCGCGGAAGGAGAGCTATAAAAACGTGAGACCGGCGAAACCGAAACCAAATAGAGCCATGGCTGAAGCTGCTCCGCTCAAATTACCGTCTGGTGTTGACAAAACAAAGTTACAAAAACAAGTTATTTTATAACCAAGCAAAACTAGTATTGACGCAAAGAAATCTCTAAATAAATCGAATCGAGGATTGAATCGGATCGAATCGATTCAGGAAATCAGCAACGATACCCAGCCCTACTGCTTGCACACATGAATTTTCTTTTTACTAACTAAACTGCGTGTTTACCTCAGTTAGCGAATGTGACCTTGCACACTGCCATACATGGCGCTCGAAATGCTCCACCCTTGCTCGACATTGCTTTCTTGTTCACTTACTTTGCACTGTGTTAGAATTGTCAGTTATGGCACTATGTTTGTGCACAATTCTCAGCGCACAGTGGAACTGTGAGGAAAATGTCTTGTCTTTACGCGCTCGACTCTGCCATCCTCATTTATTGGCATCAGCAGATATAAGTATGAAAATATCGGATATTGGCATCGGCCGATAATTCCCATATCGTGCATCCCTATATAATTCTTTTTTAGTGGTAGTTAGATTCCCCTTTTGCTTTATAAATTGCAATACTTTTATTTTTTTCAAGAAATAGTTCATACAGACTCAACCTAAATTTCTTTTATAAAGCGAGAAACGATAAAATAGTAGCACAGCGTTCAAAGCTACTTCACCGTCTCCATGTTTTTTGCCCTCCCTGGGGTTCAGGACACCGACCCTGTATCTATCCCTATTGTGTTTATCCAGTGATGCTTTTCCCCTGACACCTTGAGTATTTGTTTTTGGGTTTGGCAGTTCATGGAAAAGCACATATAGGAATGCAAACCAGTAACGAGTGGGAAATGGATGAGGTGCAAGCACTCCTGTCTCTTTAGGAAGAAGATAAAATTCAGTGGGAGATATTGAATGTCGTGAGAAATCCGAGGCTGTAACATAACCCTGGCAACATTCGTCACACAGATGAATAATGCTGAGAACATGAAACAGTATAAAAAATAAAATAGAACAAGAACAAAAGCAGCTATTATTGGATAACGTAGGCGTAAACAAATCGACAACACTTACTGGATTTAACCTTAGGCGGTGGAAAATCAGTGTACTACAACTTCTGTGCCATTGCAGGACACTTAATGTATGCCAAAGTTTCTGTATACCTTTGGAATTGTGCTGTATGTAGATGAGTAGCAGTAAAGGTTTGCGTTTATCTCTTTTCAGGCACGGCACTGGTGCTGGCTCGGCTTCCTCTGGAGAAGATAGCGGAGTGTCTGAGTGACCTGTGCTCTGTGCAGGTCATGGCCTTGAAGAAGGTGTGTGTTATGTCAGAACTAATTTTTAAAAATATGTTTAAGAATGAGTTACCAATAAGAAACTTAAATATCCTGCTGTATTCTTTAGATTTTTTATTGGCTCTTGATTAGGGTTATTTTATGAATTCTAATTATTTCAAGGGTAAATTTGGAAGTGTAGGGGCCACGGGAAAGTATTGGTTTGTTGGATTTATTGGATGCTCTCAGTGACTGATCATACTTTTACATGTGTACATAGTGGTGCTTTCGTTTGAATATGCATGTGTCTGTGCTCTTACATTAAGCTTCTGGCTCAGGACTCCAGTAATGGGAAATCATCAGACCCAACAGTATGGCTGGACAGATTGGCGGTCATCTTCAGGTCAGGCTACATCGCCAAATCCAATGTCTCTTTTAAAGCGACCCTCAGGAAGCCTGAGGCGTGCTTTCATTAGGTAGTTGGGCTACTCCGGAAGCTGGAGTTGTTCTGCTTATTAGGGATGTTGAAATTAATCACACAGTTGATGCATCACGGTACAGACGTGGACGATATAGTGGCAGACCATAATCAATTATATCATAATATCATTGCTTGGTGATTCTATGGCTATGGCATTTAAAAAAAAAATCTAGTTTAAAAAGAACATCTTGGTAGTAACTGTGGCTGCTCGATCTGTCATCCATGCCCAATCTGTGTGCAGTATGAAGTAAGGTATAAATATATGTTGGGATGCGTTGATATATCGCATCGAATTGAATCGTTGATACAATAATCGTAATTGAATCGAATCGGGAGACCAGTGAAGATTCACCTCTGCTACTTAAGGTGTTTAATTTTTCCATGTTTATTATTGATCTTACAGACACACAAACCCCATTGTAGAGAACGGCCAGACCCATCCTTGCCAAAAAGTCATCCAAGAGGTATATGAACCGTCTCTGGTGTGGTGATTTTTATTTATTTATTTATTTTTTCAGTTTAGTCAAGCAGAGTTTTGTGTAACCTCTCTCTTCAATGTGGTTCTATACCCAGATCTGGCCTGTTCTGTCAGAGACGCTCAACACTCACCAGGCCGATAACCGCATCGTGGAGCGCTGCTGTCGCTGCTTGAGGTTTGCTGTGCGCTGCGTGGGCAAAGGCTCAGCCTCCCTCTTGCAGCCGCTTGTCACACAGGTGGGTACAATTGTGTTTGAAAACTTGTAAACCCTTTTGTTGAATATTTTAAGATGAATATGACCTAAAACACTACGCTAAAAGCTCTCCAAAAAGGACTTTGTTGCTCGTATAAATTTCGCTAATAATGATTGGGACAACACAGAAGGCTTTTAGAAAGTTGTGTATGAATGAGAAAAAATAGAATACCAAATATATTGGAACAACTAGGCCAGTAAAAAAAATTTGCTGTTCACTGAAAACGTTTGGTTGTAAGATCACATGAATATAAGACCAGAGATCACAGTTTCAGCTTTTAGTCGGTGGTTTACATCCAGATAGAACATAGCACATTTTTACCAGACAGATTTATTTGTCTTGCTATTCCAGTACTTTTGGAGATTACTGTATATTGTATATAAAAACACTGCATTCTAGCATAAGAGTCTAATCCCATTTGTGAAACGTGGTGGTGGTTGTATCATGATTTGGGCCTATTTTCCTGCATCTCGGCTAGAACATTTTTGATTATGGATGGAAAAATGAATTCTGAATGATATCAAGTAGGGATGCACAATATGAGAATTATTGGCCAATGTTGATATCCAGTGTTTTTCATGCTTATATCTACCAATGCCGATAAATGAGGAAGACAAAGCCGAGCGCGAAAAGACAAAATATTTTGCTCACCAAAGTTCCACCAAAGGGCCCCCCCCATTTGGTTTACCATGTGAAATATGGTCCATGTGACATGCCATATTTTGGTATTACAAAACAGCATAAAAAGTATTATAAGAGCACCTTACCTACCAAACTATTAAGTGCGGCAGTGCCCGGTTTGGGACACAGCCCTTGTGCGAACTCACACAGGCAAACACAATTTAGTTTGCAAAAAGAAATTTGCACGTGCAGACAGACTTAAGCGTGAAAAGATGAGAGAATTTGCTCGCGAACGTTCCACTATGTGCTCAGAATTTTGCCACTAAATAACACCATATATTTTAAGACAGAAGGCGCGGGCGGTATAAAATCCCACCTCGATTTTGGTAAAGCCTGGCACAAGTGCTAACTTTCCGACGTGCAATAAATGAGTCATAAAATATCAACAGAACATATTGGGCAAATCTAAGCATCGGTCTGATGCTGATGTCTTTTTTTTTTTTTTTTTTTTTTTAAAGAAGCAATTATTAACTGATTCCAATATGATTCTGATATTATTGTGCATCGATATTATCAAACAATTCAAAAACGCCATGATGTTTGTCCGTTTTCTGAACTTGGGTCATGCAGCAAGACGGCCATCGTAAGCACTCAAGTCGTTGTACAAGAGAGTGGTTAAGTTCATGTTTTAGAATGACCAAGGCAAAGTCCTGACCTTGATCTTGGTGGAAAAACCTAAAGCCAAGAGCTGATGTGAGGAACCTCGCCATCATCCCGGAGTTAAAACTGTTTTGTACAGAAGAATGGGCCAAGCTCCAGGACTGTTCAACAGTCATTTTGGGACATGGTTTGCGAGGGTTTGTGCTGACGCTGTTCTGTGCTGTTTTTAGATGGTGGGTGTGTACCAGGTCTACCCCCACTCCTGCTTCCTGTATCTTGGCAGTATTCTTGTTGACGAATATGGTATGGAAGAGGGCTGCAGACAAGGACTGCTGGATATGCTGCAGGTGCTGCTTTCTTACACGTACATCATAACACTATCTTTCTCCTTAATGTATAAGAATAATTGCCAATTATATATATATTTTTTTCCTTCTTCTTTCCCAGGCTCTGTGTATGCCAACCTTCCAGCTGCTGGAGCAGCCTAACGGGTTACGCAACCATCCCGACACTGTGGACGATCTCTTCAGACTTGCTACGAGGTACCTGTTCTATTAATGAGGAATGGCATTGATGTACATAATTGATCTCGATCAAACTTGAGCATCTGTTCCTCGTTTTATGCCTCTTCAAAGGACTTGGCGATATGACCTCAATATCACGATTAATGGAACATTTTATTGAACAGTTGCGATTAATAGTTATTTTGTTTGGTTTTTTCCACTCGTAGTTATCAGACAGGCTCTTTTTCTGTTAAACTATCCCAACTATTAAAGCTGGGAAATTTTTTACTAATGAAATGGTGCATATCTTTGATTTTAAACTAATTGAAGGAACACAGACAGATGGAGAAGGCAGAGTAGCGAGACAACATATGTGGTAGTATGTTTTTAAGGGTACAGCACATAAACACACACTAGAGAAAGTATTAACAGAATTTCAAAAATTATCAAAAATCGTTATGGTCAAGATTAGGTTGATTGCGGGTTTTGAATGTTGGTTTCAATTGATTTTCAAGTAATAACCCGTCTCTTCTTCTGAGTTCTGACTTGCTGGCTTTACTGAATTACTGAAAAACTGTCTCGCTCTGTCAGGTTTATCCAGCGTAGTCCGGTCACGTTGCTAAGCAGCAGCATTATCATCCACATCATCCAGTGTGCCATCGCCGCGACATCGCTGGACCACCGAGATGCCAACTGCAGCGTTATGAAGTTTATCAGAGATCTCATTCACACGGGCGTATCCAACGACGTGAGTGGCCAGTCGCTAGCCAGCGGCATAATTAGTGTTTTATTTCCTCTCTTCTCCAAAGCTAAACCTCTCTTTTACTCTCAGCATGAGGATGACTACGACGTGCGGAAGCGTCTCATAAGCCAGGCCATGGAGCAGCACGGTCAGCAGTTGGTTACTCAGCTGATTCACACCTGCTGCTTTTGTCTGCCCTCGTACACACTGCCAGACGTGGCCGAGGTGCTCTGGGAGATCATGGTCTTTGACCGACCGGTATGTCCCTTAACAAAGCATCCGCACCAGATCCACAGGTTTTTGGTTTAACATAACCCTGAGACAGGTAACACTGATCAGTTACTTAAAAGGAATAGAAGGCATTTGAGTTTGTATATTTGCCTTTGCTTGAAACCATCATCACAACTTGAACAAAGCATCAATCAAATGAAATGGATCACAAACTCCACCCGCGTTACAACGGAGTGTCATCCATTTGCGATCTTAGAAATTTGCACCTGTGAAGTATGTAGCTCAAAATACAGTAAGGTAATGTTTAATAACTGCAGCATTACAGGTTTACAAATGCATTCGAAAAGGGACTCGAATGTCGGGGGGAATATCAAGTTTTCTCGTTTAAAGCTGGTCACAATTAGAGCTGGGTGATATGGATTAAAACAACATGATATTTTTAAGCTATAGCGTGATACATGATGTATATCGCGATACCTTGAAATTTCCTCCAAATCACTGTATAAATGCTAGATTTATTGGTTATTATTTATCAGCTAAAATAGGAATTTTGTCTAAAATAAAAGGGGAGATTTGACTGAACTGGAGCGTTTTTGCGACTGCGGGCATTCCACGTGAGAGTGCCGAGTGTAAAAATATCATGTTTTTACACATTTACTTTAGGTTTGTGTGCACAGAATAACAGAACCAGTACTGTTTTGCTTCTGAACCAAGTCATCTGCTTCCATTTCCAAATAATGTTTCTGAAATCGTGTGGATATTGACTTCTGTCTCAGCTCGCTGGCTTCTCTCCACTTACACTCCGCTGTTCTGTATGGGCAGGGAGTGTGCTGTCTGCTTTGAGAGGGAAGAGAAACTAAACTCGAAAGTGAAGTGCATGCCACATTGAACATGGAGCGAGCCGAGATATTGGATATTGCGTATATTCGAAATATAGTCAGTTCTGTTTCCCCTTCGATGACCTCAAACACGGCCAGCAGAGTATCTGGATTCAAGCTGGAATTTAGTATCTGAGGCAGAATGTGATCAAACACTGGCTAATATGTAAAGAAGCTGGGGTTGGGATGCATCGATCCGATACGTAAATTGGATATCGGTCCGATAACGACTCAAAGAGGTGGATCGGGTATCGGTTGCATTGGGCCGACCTGTGGAGCCGATCTGTTCAATTAAATTGTACGTTTTTTCTATGTTTGCATATACGCACACGCACAAGTCTTTATGCGTCAGAAGTGGCACTGCGGTAAAGCTGGTTTATTGTTCGACATTAGCGCAAATTTGTACTTATTAATATGACAATGAGCAGAACAAGCAACGCAACACACAAAAACCCAAATCACATGATTATACTGTTTAATTTCCTTAACAACACCAGCTCTTGCCCGCCATCTCTCTGTTACTGATGGTTTTAGTGCTGCAGTATTAGGGACCGTCACAAAATTACAGCACTGTGTTTAAATGAATAATTTGAGATATTTAAATAATAAATAATTTAGCATAAACCTATGGGTGTGTAATTATTACAGTGTTTTAGTCAGGAAAACACTATTTAAGTCAAGTAGTTCCTTAAGCATAACAGAATAATCTCAGTCTCCTCCTCATAACTTCATTACAATGTGGTATGGGATCAGTACTCGGGATCGGTCGATACCCAAATCCCCACGTATTGGCATTGGTATCGGAACTGAAAAAGTTGGATCGTAGCATCCCCAGTTGGGGCATAACCAGTTTATGTGAATAAATTAGGCATACCTTCTGTTGACTTGCTTTGAAGTGCGTTATTAATACAAAAGTTGCTTTCAGTCTGCCGTTTATTGAAAGATCTTGAATTGGCCACTAGAGGGCACTGCAGTTTTTTTTTCTCTGCTGGCTTCCAACTGTAAATTCGACAAAGCACAACATGCATTGCGGTCTAGAACCACAGAAATACTTCAGCGTGCAAGACCTAATTGTGCGGGTGTTAACGTCACTCTCACTTGTGTTTTTCTGTGTTGATGCAGACGTTCTGCCGCTGGCTAGAAGCTGCACTGAAAGGACTCCCCAAGGAGATGTCAGGAGGGGCAGTGACCGTCACTCACAAGCAACTCACAGACTTCCACAAGCAGGTCACAAGGTGAGTTCAACTTTGACCTCGTTCACCTGAGCTGGTATACAACAAGCGCCGACATGTGGGTTTGGTAATCCGGCTAACACTGTGAAATCGCTCAGTAACTTGAGCTTCTGTTCTACTTAAAGTAAGATTGAAATAAGTTCCGTATCCTTGGAGGGCACACACATTTACATTCATTAAGAATAGCTTATAACTGTGAAGTGGAGTGAAGTGAGATTTTTTTGTCATTGTGAACACAGCACAGCACACAGTGCTACACAAAAAAAATGACCTCTGCATTTGAATCATCGGTAAAGAAGCAGTGGGCAACTGACGTGCAGCACCCAGGGAGCAGTGCTTGGGGACGGTACCTTGCTCATGAGTACCTCAGTGGTACCTTTACCGGTGTGGGACTTTGACCGGCAACCTTCCCATCACAGGACCAGATCCCTAACCGATATGCTACCATCTGCACCCTGAGTGCATTTGTGTGTGTGTGTTAGCAGTATTTAATAAATGCTTGTGACAAATGTACACTTTTCCATTAGGTCAGCGTTTCTCAATCCCAGTCCTCGCAGACCGTCGCTCTGTACGGATTCGGTATTTCCTGAACCGTCACACTCTGATCCTACGTTGCTAATTAGCTAATCAGTAGCATCAGCTGCGCTGTGAGTCGGGAAACTCAAATCTGTGCAGAGCGGTGGTCCCTAAGGACTATGTATGAGAAACGCTGCATTAGGAGTACCGTAACATTTTGTATGTGTGTGTCAGGAATAAATAATCTTGGGTTAATAAACCCACTTTTTTATGTAGGTTAAATATTTTAAACTTCTAATAAATGTTTGGCACCCACTTTTAAGAAGGTATACATTAACAAGACCTTGTCAATATTTTTGTGTGTCGAGCATTTATTAGGCGTTATGTTGATATACAGTTTTCTGGTCCAAATAACTAAAGATGGCAGCAATCCGAGTGGCACCAATCACTGGCATTAGGTCGATCTATGGAGCCGCTCTGTAAATGAGTGCACGCACTATTGGTTATGCATGGGAAGCGGAACTGCGGTCAAACTGGTGTATTGTTCAACATCTGCGCTAATTTGTACATATTAATATGACGATGAGCAGAACAAGCAACACAACACACTACAATCCCAAAATCAAATCACGCAATTATACTGTTTAGTTTCCTTAACAACATCAGCTCTCGCCTGCAGTCTGTTTCTGATGGTTTTAGCGCCACAGGATTAGGGACCGTCACAAAATTACACAACTGGGTTTAAGCGAATAATTTGAGATGTTATTTTAATAATAAATAATTGAGTATATACATAGGGGTGTGTAATTATTATATTGTTTTAGTTAGAATAACATTATTTAAGTCAAGTAATTTCTTAAGCATAAGAGAATAATCTCAGCCATGTATTCAGATTATTGTACAGTCAGAATATCATACCAGCCTATGCTTACTTTTGAGTAGCATGTTGTAGAAATGGATAAGAAAAGAGTCAGGCCCTAATGTCGACGGTGTGCGTTTGATTACTTAAAATGCCGTCTGTGTCGTGAGCTTGGTTGGCATAGAATGTGCTCAAAGTGCAACACGGCGAGGTCTGTGGACTTGGATCGCACCTCGGAGACGTAGGAGTATGTGTTTGTTTTGCCTGGGTCTGGGCCCATGCTAGTGTCTTGTGTGCTGTTGCACAGTGGGCATCTAGCCAGCCGTGTTTTGCAAGAGAAATTCCAAGGTCAGTTGTTCAGCTGTGCTCAACCAGGCAAGCTGGAACAGGTAGAGCTCTCGGTGGCAGAGCTGCACCTAGATCTGCTGCCTGAGCTTGTCTCAACCAGGTCTAGAGCAGAGATTTATTTCCAATACACACACACACTTCCTGCTGATGTTCCATATTTAGTGACAGCTCTGTGACTCAGTCTTTGCGCTGAAAAACTCCTGTCATGAAATGACAAACTTGCCTCCCTTTAAGCCAGTTTGAAAAGCTGTGTCACAGTGACTTTGTTTATGCGTTAGGGGTAAAATTACAAACTTGTCTTTTGTCCTTCTGCCGTGCAGCGCGGAGGAGTGTAAGCAGGTTTGTTGGGCGGTCCGAGAGTTCACCAGGCTTTACCGATAGCTGTGTTTATCCAGTCGTGCTGCAACACCAGGTAAGAGAGCGACAGGTTTTGCACTTTTTTTTGCGTCACACATTTTTCTTATGCTCACCATTTAAAATCTCTTTTAACCTCCTGCAGGTCAAATCTTTTGTTTGCAAACATTCAGAGGTGACGACCAAGGGGCTCAGATTGGCTGCATTCGAGAATCTAAAGGGAACTCCTGTATGAAGGATGGGTGGGACTTGGCACCGCCGGGAGCCAGCAAGACACATCACAGTTTTGGAGTGATTGGGGGTGGGGGGGGGTGGGGGGCCACAGGACACGCCTTAAAGGGAGGGGGGGAAGAAAGAAGAGCCCACTTCCTTCCCTTTGCTCCCCTCGCTTAAGCACACAGTCTCCACGGCTGGCTGGGGCAAGGCGAGGTGCTCGGAGGGAGCAGCCTTCTTGTTGGGGAAGAGTGTAGCACCCATCAGAAAACAAAAAAAACATGGATGTGCCTGGTTGCAAATCATATTGTATTGTAGAAACAAAAGACTTTTTTAAAAAGAGAAATGGAGAGATTTATTTTCATGAACGCGTCTTTAGGAAATCATACCATGCCGTTGCCGTCACGCCATCGTCAAAAGGAATACGAGAGAGTGAGGACTATACGCGGCACACGAGGACAGCCTGGGCCTGCCCAAAGGATGAACTGTGGCGGTGGGGTGGGGTGGGGAGCAGGGGATGGAGAAGGGGAACGGTATAAAATATGGCGTCACCTTTTGACCTTTTAACGTTGGCAGGGGTTTTACCGTTATGAACTGCCAGATGAAGGCATAAGACACGGACTGGCAGTTGGATTTATATATACAAATATATTTTTTGTTCTTCCACCTTTCTGGCATTGCTGTTCTAGACAAGCGCAGACACCACCTGGCAGCGTGTAGCCATTGCGAGAACAATAAAAGGAGGACTGCAGTGAGGAGCAATGATGGTCTTTTTCAGTTTATTCTTCCTTGCCTGTCGTCTTCTTTCTCTCCTTTTCTTTCACCCCCGCTACCCAATCCTTCTCCCAACTCTAAACCCGTTTGACTAGATTTTATTTGAACAGAACAGCTATGTTCTTAGGCCTTGTTCTGTCATCCATACCTGTGTACACCTTGGGGGGCCTTTACACTAACAATGCTGGGTAGAAGAATGACCGTCTCTGAACATTCACAGGCTTAATACCTTTAAGCATTAGTCTAAATTACACATGTGCACAATACTAATTTCTCAGAAGATGGGATATTTTTTCCTGAAGAGTGGATGTTGATTCAAGATTGTGGGGATGCAGGTGGATTTGTGGTAGGATACTTGCCTCAGTTCCAAGAGGTCATAGGTTCAAATCCAGAGCTATCCTACTGCCTGGACTTGCCACTATTGGGCCTAAAATCACAAATTTTAGGGCTGCATGATTCAGAAAATCTCACGATTCGATTCAGATTCTTGGGCTCACAGTTCGATGCAAAATCGATTCAAGATTCATAGCGTTTCACGATTCAATGCGTAGTTGAATTCTATCTTGGCAGATTTCCACAGTGTCGTCTATAGGATTGGTGAGCTGAACTCGTGTTAAAAGTAAACTAGTGCCATTACGTTAGTTGAAAAATATGAATCGATTTTGAATCGTCAGAGAAAGAATGGCGATTCAATGTGATTTTTTTTTCACACCCCTAACAAATTTCCCACAGGGGAAATTGCCTCTGTAATAAGGGGAATAGAAGTCACTCTGGATAAGAGTATCTGAGAAATGATGTAACTAAAGATGGTGATGGTTAGTGTTGGACAATAAGTTGGTTTCATTTTGGCTGAAGGCTTTAAACCAAACAGTACTTGTATAACTAGGCTTAAGGTGAATATTGAATTTCTCATTGAAATTTATATTGGTGGTTGTTTTTTTAAGGCTGACTTTATTCTACCTCCAGCACTATCAACATTGAGCCCAAAGTTGCTCTGGGAACACTGTCCCTGTAATTATCTAGCAAGCGTTGGTCACTCTGCATATGAGTATCTGATAAATCCTATAAATGTAAATCGAGTCCCAGCTATTGAAGCCTCTTAGTTCAAGCTATTCCAGGAGAACTTCCAGTATATATGCAAGTTGAATCCATTAGCGCCGAGGCTAACTTGCTGGAACAGTTATAAATCAAAATCCCTAATAACTAGTATATATTGCTCAAGGTCCATCAGTCTTTTGTTGGTACATATCTTTGCTAAGACGTTTCTTTTTAAAGCTACGGTTTGTTATTGTAACTTCTGGAGCACTGACACTCCAGACCTTGATCTCCCAGTTCAAGTCTGACAAGTTCACATAGATCTCGCAGGAACCTTGCATGGGGGAAAAAAAGGTGGGCAAATCTTGTCTGGTTTTTATGTTCAATGCATGAGTCACTCATTATCTGGGAGGTTAGAAAGGTCCATTCTGTTTTACCTGAGGACATTTTAGGATCAAGAGCAATTCAGAAGTGAACATAGAGCGTAACAGTCCAGTTTTTTAGGAAGACTCAGGTGTTCCACTTTCATGATCAGTTACAGCATTTAAGTCATTTGTTGCTTGATGTTTACTTGATGTTTACTCTGTAGAAGTGTGGACTATCTTGGGTTTATTGAAGACTGCATTGACAAACACTCAGGTAAAACGTCTAGCAGGTAAATAGCTACTGTTAGGACATTCATTTCTTTTTCACGCCAAACCTTTTTTTTAAAGTTATTTAATGGCTTTTTAGTTTTCTTATACCGTCTGCAACTATCATTTGAACTAGACTGCTCCAATAACTTTTAAATAACCTAGGTGACCAATGACAAGATAGACCTATTAGCTATGGAATGAATGATTTATAACATTTATTTATGGTTCCGGTTGTTAAAATGTTAAGGCCTGGTCTGTATGATCTTTGATAAGCATTGTCCCCATACAATTTAGAGCTTGAGTGCTGAGAAATTTACAAACCAGCAGTCGGCAGAGCCCTTTGTTCAAAACAAAGGGAAGTTCCTCATTCCTGATTTAACTTTGGCACTTATGAAGCTGATAAGATTTCATTTTAAGGCACTGAACTAAATGGTACCAAAGCAGCAATTTCTGATATAAAACAGCAACCATGGCATTTTGTCAAATAGTAACATGAGCAGGGACTATGAAAATATTAAGGGTGATGGCATAACTCATCATTGTAGCTTACAGAACATAGACGTTTGAAATATAAGCAAAACCTACTTCTCATGCAGATCGACACAAACACTACACCAGTCTCGCAGTCTCTCAGATTCACCTACTATTCTTCAATAAGAAGTCGAATGTAAAAAGGGTTAACACATTTAACTATATTTAATGACATTGTTTGAGAAATTTAACATGATTATATCTGCCATTATAGTCCATATGCTATATGAGACAGCTTATTTTTAAACCAGCATGTAATAGTGTATGTTTGGTTCAATGTTCCTATACATTCAGATGATTGATTGCTGTACACAGTTTGACGTTTAAACACAAAGCAACAATGAAAAAAGGATTTAAGAGCATCAAGTGATGTCTGCGCTCTAAAATACTGCCAAGGTATTTATTGGAAAAGCTAACAGAAATGTTAAAAGAAACAAACATACAGGAAAAAAACCCATTTCAAGTCAGGTTAAAGAGGCAATTTTTGCAGATGTCTACACAAGACAGCGATGACACAACATATGGGACAGATTTGGGGACAATAAGTAAGCCTAGTGTGTATAGGTTAAAACTAGGCTTAATCGCACGGACACCGGTCTCAACAGTCCCAATGGAAATGTTAGTGAGGTTTGGTGTGGTTTTTGTTTCTTTCATAATGCAGCATTTAATCTAATCATCAACAGAATCAACATTCCTCCAGCTGCAACTAGTGGCTTTTGGTGAAGGAAAAAAAAAAGCTACTGCAGAGTTAAACCTGACACATTTATAACTGCTCGAAACCTTTTGACTGCATTATTTGTGGAAAAAATGGCCATGTTGGACAACAAATAAAAAAACTGCATCCACTCCATAGAGTTTATGAAGGTGATGACACACCACATTCCTTTTGTGTAGCAGAAAATTTCGATGTATTTTCATGCCAAAAGGGTGAACCTGTACACATTCATTCACGATCAGTTGTGTTAAAGTGTTGTGCACTAAACTGGGACGATCCGAGCCCAAACTCAATGTAGGGCTGCTGCGTTCTTCCTCTGATTAGTGATGATGAGTTGAGTCAGTGGTCGTTCTAAGGCCACGTGCCCTGAGTGTGTTGGTTCTGGAGCAGTCTGTGGAGCTCTTTAAACTGCTCTACGGTCTGGTCTTTCAGATCAGGGTTAGAGATCTGAAGGCGGATGCTGTCCGTGGACCAGGAGAGTTCTCCGGAGAACATCTCGGTGAGAATCCTTGCTACCACAGGCACCACCTAGACAGGAATCAACAGATTTTTTTTTTGTTATGGGAGGGGTGACGTTAGTTTGAAAGTGTTGTTTTTCAGATTCAAGAAACCAGCAGCATAAATCAGTAACAGAAATGACACCACCATTAAAAAAAACAAGCTCTTATTTGGCATTTAAAGAGTAAGGGATTGTTTTCATTCATTACTAAAATCCAGTAACCTTCATTAAAAATTGAGATAGAGATTTCAAGATGATCAAGATCAAGGTTTGCAGAAATGACATCACTACCACGTGTCATTTAAGCCCACATGGCTCCAAGAAAAATTGTCCAAGTACATTTTTAGTAAAGTTTACATCTTAAATCTAGTAATCTGACACATGAAATGAGCCAGCTAAATGAAGTTTTCCAGAGTATAAGGAAATCCAAACTGTGTCTATTAGAGCATGCTGAGAGTGGTAAATCAGGAACAGGGCAGTTCTACAAGTTAGTCTTGGTCTTAATGGAAATTCAACATAAATGGCTGTTGCTGTTGACACATAAAGCATTGCACAATAAATTTATGTTAATTATTGCCACAGTGTTACTCACTGCCCTACAGCATTAATGATTCAACTGCCACCTTCCATTTAGTCATTTTCATTTCCATTGATGGGAATTCTTTGATTTGCTATAAGAGCCAGGCAAAATATCAGGTGTCCACGATATGAACAATTTTAATCCATTGTTTGAAAATAAAACTATTGTGATATATTTAAGCTAGCCTCCCCCTTAACATCTTTAAAAGCAGAAAAAGTTGCCAGATTTCTTTCATAAAACTTGTATAGTTGTTTAAAGGCTCGTTCTTATGACAAGTATCAAGTCTACTGAAATATTTAAAGCACCTACTCCTATAGTGAATAAGTATTCAGATAGCTGGCTTTCATGCACTAATGCTTACATCTGTTTCTTCGGTTAATATATATATATTATTATTTTTTTTTTTATTTTTTTCTGGGATTATAGTTCTCTGTTGCTATGACGGATTTCCATCAATCAAACTCAAAGGCACATCTGAGATAAAAGCAGATCCATGAGAATTAAAATGCGAGCGGGAGGTGGGTGCACATCGCAAACTTATTAAATGGTGATTATGCAGGCTCGCTGGTCAGTTGTGTAAACACATACGCAGTGTGCTTGAGCGCTTGCGGCTCTTACTAAAACACTCCAGTTCAGTCAAATCTCCCCTTTATTACAGACAAAACTATTTTCGCTGAAAAATAACAACCACCAGCCTTTAACTCACAATACAGCCATTTATCAATATTTTGTAGTGTTTATTCCATTACTGTGGCATCGCGCTGAGTAGCGTGCAGGGGATTGTGGGAAATGTGAATCTCTCCCAGAAACGCCAAAAGCAGCTCATTTTATAGACCAAAAGGAGTCCAAATTGATTCAAAACTACAAGTTTGGGTAATCTACAACCAATCTGGACTCATTTTGGCCTGTAAAATAAGCTGCTTTTGGCGTTTCTGGGAGAGAACTATATTTTCCACAATCGGAGCCACATCACAATAAAGTGACGGACGTTCCAGAATAATTGCTGAAAGTCTCATCAACTGTGAGTAGAACCCTGGTAGTTGTGGTTATTTATCAGCTCAAATATGAGTTTATTCTGTAGTAAAGGGGGAGATTTGACTGAACTGTAGCATTTTAGCGAGTAATGGTGCTCACACGAGTGTGCTCACAAACAGTACGTTTACACCGCGAAAATGTCATTTATTTCTGTTTTTGTGCACGGAATATCTCACAAATACTTTCACGTACAGATCAGGATCAGGTCTTGCCTTGATCGCGGAACTGAAAATGTTGTTCGTCACTAATAATCTGATTATGGAAAAATTGCTGACGCATATCATGTATTAACATTTGGTCCAGAAAATACTGTGATGTGAATTGAGTCATATTGCCTAGCCCTGGTTCTTATTCAGAACTTGCATTTCCGAATGACACAGACAGTCACCTTGGGGCAAATAAGGAACCTGCTCAACAGCTCAATGGTGCTGGGTTGTCCAGGGATTTAACCCCTTAACCCCTAGATATTCAACAACTACACCACCACTCCCCCAAGAATGGAATTTACATTTATGGGATTTATCAGGCATTTTTATCCAGAGCAACTTCCGTTTCCTAATTACAGTTACAGTTTCCCTGGAGCATCTTGGGATTAGAAGACTAATTGGGGGTTTTGGATCTCCTGGGATTCCAACTCCCGATCTTATGGTCACCTACACAGCGTTTCAGTCACTGTGGCACCACACAGTGTTTAGTGCTGATTCAAGTAATCAAGTTTATGTAGACAGTAGCATAACATGATTTAGCATTCTTCCTTTTAAAACGGAATACAAATATGGAGCTGCCAACTGAAAACTTTTGTTAATAAACACACCTGCACAATGATGAGCTTCTTCTCTTTGGGCTTACGGTCAGGCCAATCCTCCCCGAAGCAGAAGTATATTTCAAACGGAGGAGGTGTTGGTGCCTCCCCTTTCTGGTATAGAATGAGTCCTGTCAGGAACACAAGAGCCATTTTGTGATCAGCAGACCATAAAATTGTGGCTACTGGTGTATTAAGGGGATTAAGGCCTTACTCATGGATTATTTGAAAATAAATGTTTCTGAGCACTTCCGATACTGAGAAAAGGTGCAGTACACTAAAATATATTATCATTATAACTTGAAAACTCCAGTTAATACTTTACATCACATAATGCATATCAGGCATTCATTCATATTTTCATAGACTTAAACAAATTCTACCCTTGAATTAGCAGTGAGGGAAAAAGCAGTGTTCATTCATGAGAAGCATGGCTCACCATGAAGGAAATTGTTGAGGCTGAACACGTTGATCTTACGCTCTCGCTCCATGGGGTTCGGTGGACCCCCTTCGGGCACGCCCGGCCCTGACCAGAACACTTTACATTGGCAGAGGCGCACGGCGTAGATGTCCTGGCCTCGAATCTCCAGGATCAGCCCCCGGTCCATCACATCCAACAGATGCTCGGTGTAGAACCTCTGCTTCTCGTTCTGGATCTCGGCGGTTCCGGGAAACAGCACCTGGTGGAGGGTGACGGGTCCGAACAGCTCCACTTGCTCAGGCGTAGGGGCCAGGTTGCCATAGTACAGCCTGCAGCCCTGAGGGTTACTCACAGTCAGAGAGCCGACCGAACGGCCCCGGTACTGGAACTTTATGTCAAGATCAGTTACTAGAAAAAAAGAGACAGATAGAGAGAGATAAAAATCACCAGATGGGAAATGAATGAAATACGGGGAAAACACACATCATGAATGTAAAGACGAGTCTGACAGGTTTAACTAAGTTTGAGGTAAATACAAAGCAAACATTTGGAACTTGATTGCACTTTGTTTACTTTAATTTAGCTTAAGTGATGATGTACCTGTCTAATGGCTTGCCCATTAATGTCAGTAACCGGGAATTAAGTGATTACTCAGGTATGTCTGCATTTTGACATACTCTCCTTTCTTGTAAAGGTGCGGAGGCAGCATCGAGGAATCTCAATAGACCAGTTGACTGGCTGTGCATAAACTTAGATTTTCCAGTTCAGAATTTAAATTAAAATGGCTCAGATTCGAAACATGTATCGGATATAGGTCCGATAACGACTCGAACAGTTGGATCGGGCCAATCTCTGGAGCTGCTCTTTAAATACGCGGATGCACAATCGGCTATGCACGGGAAGTGGCACTGCGGTCAAACTGGTGTATTGTTCAACATTCGTGCTAATTAATTATAATGTCGTAATGTCATTAATATTACTATAACAATAAGCAGAACAAGCAACACAACACGCTACAACCCCAAAAATCAAATCACACAGTTATATTGTTTAATTTCCTTAACAACACCAGCTCACGTTCGCAATCTCTGGGTTCCTGATCGTTTTAGTGCCACAGCATTAGGGGCCGTCACAAAATTACAGAACTGGGATTAAATGAATTATTTTATGTTAATGTTATTTTAATAATAAATAATTTAGCATATACATAGGGGTGTGTAATTATTACATTCTTTTTGTTAAATCAATACTTATCCTTAAGAACAACAATAATCTGCAATGTATTCAGACATTTTTAAAAGCATTATTTGCTGTTTAAAAAAGACTATCAGATTTGTATCGTATCAACAGATATCTAAATTTGTAATATCGTATCGGATATAAAAAGTGGTATCGTGCCACGTTTAATTTCAATGCTGCATGACATCTACATTTCTGGCTATTATCAGTCACTCTTATCTTGAGCAACCTTTCTGAACTACAAAGACATTTGCTCAGAAAAAATATCTTGGACAGAACAGCATACTGGAATATGCAACAAAAAACAGTCTGTGTCTATTGGTTTAGGCTACATTATCAAAATGAGTCATAATTTGACACAACAAAATGTGATCTCTGCATTTGACCCATCCGGAAAGGAGCAGTGGCAGCTATGGAGCAGTGCTTGGGGACGCTACCTTACTCATGAGTCCCTCAGTGGTACCTTTACCAGTCCGGGACATAAACCGGCGACCTTTAAATCATGGGCTAAACCGTTAGATCACCAACTGCCTAAATGTAACTATGAATGGTATGTTGTTCTGACAGCGTACTTATGGTATTACACCGTGGTATGATGTTACATGTACTGGTATATTTGTTATATCTAATTATATAAGAGATGCACCGGAACAACACAGCTAATACTGAGCAATTGCTTACTTTCCGTCAGGCAGTGTAGGGGAGGCTTTTGATTAAAAGTAGCTCAACTACAGCCAAGCCATTTCACAACCCAGGATTCTTACTTCCACATAGGCCAAGGCGGACTGCATCCTCTGGCACCATCAAATGGCTGCCAAGAGCCCCCTTAATTCAATTTGCATGCCTTGGACTGGTACTTTCCCATGTCAGATGCCACATCCTTGAATTCGAAGGCAATCATAAACACTCTGCCCGTCTTTGTAAAAGAGGAAAAAAAAAAGAGTATTTTTTTGTATCAGTGCAGCTTTTTACATTGACCATAACCATGTTACTTTGCTTTTGGAAAATAAAGAGTTACTAGAAAGTAGGTTTGCTACTGAAAAAGGTGTCATGTTATTAGTGTCATTCATTTTAGTTAGATACCTACAAGACTGGTCAGCGGTATACTTAATTTACGGCCACGGATAAAACGTGTATTTTTTTGCCGCCTTGGCGCCCCATGTGTAAAAGACCAGGCTCGAATTAATTACAGAACTTAAGGACCTTGCTCAGTGGTTCCTGAATTTTGAACACCCTGTCTCACCAGATCACAAGCACATTTGGTCGATTTTGGATGAGCTGCAGCACATTCGGTTCACTGCCAGAAGTTGCGAAAGATCGTGGCCCCAGAAGAGTCCTGAGCCTGGCGAGCGATTCTGGCTGACAGTGGGCATTACTAGGCCAGCACAGTAATGAATTTAAACTGCTGTCTGACTTGCAATCAGATAATGGGCCAGTTCTGGCTTAGTTCTGTCTTCTAGATCTGGTCCAATGAAGGACCTTCACTGCAAAAAATCAGTGTCAGAAAATAAGAAAAAGAAAAGGATAATAAGAAAAAGGTACCAGAATCAAGCAAAATTATCTGCCAATATAGTGAGAAAATTTATCTTGTAAAGGTTTCCTAAAACAAGAAAAAAAAAATCTTTCCATTTTTCCATGTTTTTAGCTTTAATAATACATTGTATTCTTAAAATAAGCAAAGTTGTCATGTATTTCTTAACTCTTAGTGGAGAGCATGAAAATCTTTCAGTTCTCTTAATAAAATTTCTTATTTCATTTTAAGAAGTTCTTATAACCAATACATTTTTCTTAATAAGATAATTGTAGCCAACGTTTCTTAAAATTAGATTATTTATCTCACACAAGTCTAGTCAAGTCAGTTATTCTTAAAAAAAAAAAACCCAACAAGATCTATTTTTTTCTTTTTAAGATTTTCTGGCTTTTTAAGATTTCATTTTTTGCAGTGTTCATTCCATGCCAGATGTGGGCCTGCTGGCTGCTGGCTGACTTGCAGCCAAGTTATTGCCAGTTCTGGCTTAGTTCAGTCTTCCGGATCTTGGCCAGTTGAAGATCCTACATTGACCAAGATCTAAAAGACTGAACTAAGCCAAAACTGACCATAACCTGGCCAAAATTTGCTTACTGGGATTATGGTCACCAACATAGGGTTTCAGTCACTTACACCACTGCACCACCACTGCTCCACTAATTAAAAGTATGTGATTCTGATGGTATACCGAAAAGTCAGAACACTGGAGGAATGACGTAACCACTTGACTTGACCCAATGACCTCTTGGTCTGTAACCCAGCATCTTCCCACAAGGCCACCACCAGCACAAGATACTAATCGTATACTGCCAACAAAAAAGAAGATGCTTGCTTACAAGGAAGCATGTGAGGGCTGCTCAGTAGATCAGAGATGCAAGGCTGAACCTGGTTCTCAACTTGGGCTTGCACTTCCTGCATTGGACTGTCCACGATGGGCCCAGGGAGGCTGACCACAGGTGGAATGACCGCAGTGCCCATGCCAAGTTCACTGTGAGAACAATCCCTGAGTATATAGTTTTCCTGTTTTACACTAGGAACTAAAGGCCCATGGGGAGGGAAATCGGGAACTATGACGGGTTGGAGGAACGGATCGATGTGGTTGGGCGGGAACGCCGGGTAGCTCGGAGGCTCGCCGATTCGAGGGTCTGCAGCAGAGAACAGAAATCCCATGTGAGCAAAAAGGACAATGAGGGAGTTTTACATTCACATGCAGGGGTGTAAATCACAAGTTTAATCACAATACAATATCGATTCAATGGACAACAATTCAACATCTGCCAATACTGCAATGTCTGCTATGATTTGATCCAATTCAGGAGTCAATGATCGACGTGAGAAAATATTCATATCAAATTATAAAAAAGTATCTAAAATATCATTAGACATTTTTTAGTCCTGAGCTACAGACCACAGTAACCTATGTTAATAATAAGAGTTGTGGCAAAACCAGTCAGTGTCCCCGCACTTGGCAACGGACAATACAATCGATGTCAGATCGATGGTTCGATTTTAGATTGATGAGCTTATTGATCACTGAATCGATATATCAATGTAGATCAATGTATCGTTTCACCCCAACTATATTTTATGTTTGATTACAGTCTAATCAAAAAGGAACTTACTAATTGAGAGGTGCTCAAAGTTTTGTAGCTGAAAGAAAAGTGAGGAAAAACAATATTATAACCGTAAGCGTTCTTGATCGCAGTCACTTGAGAAATTAATAGAGGAAAACTAAAAGCATCAGATAATGTTGCCAACGCTGACTCGGACACTCACCTCTTCCTCATCATCATCTCCTCCATCTAAAAGAAGACAACAGTCGTAAGATTTCAGGTGAATGAGATTTAAACCACATACAAAGCACTAGATACATAAGACTATACCTCCGGTGACTGGCTGGTCGCACACCTCATAGATCTTGTACGGCTGCATTGGTGTCTCCTTGGTGCCATCATACTTCAGGGTGAACTCGCGGCTCTTGTTGAGGGCACATCGTAGGTTGGCCTTCCACTTAGCTGGATCAGGCTCGTCTACGCCCTCCTGGTATTTCCCAGTTTCTAAAGCCCAGGCCTGCACAGAAGGAAGTAAATGGTGTTGACAGAGAAAAAATATATAACTGGTGTTACTGAAGGCCTCAGTAAATCAGACATTTTAAAGATTTCTTTTTTCTAGAATTCTTCATCTTAATCATGTTCCAAACTAAAACAAAATACTAAGCAGAACAGCTACAACACGGTGAAGTGTAAAGTTAAAGTAAAAATAACCAACCAGCTGTCATAAAAGTAAAAAAAATGTGTAAATAAGAGCTTAAAAAAAGCATACAAAAATTACAAGGACTATCAATTTAAAGCAGAATATGCAGATGTTCCAGATAGGTCTCGTGGTTTTTGGGGCCCTCATGACTTCCTCTTCGGACATAGACTTGCAGCAGAGAACATGGGTGGAATTGAAACTCGCACCACTTTTACTTCTGCAAAACTACTCACACGCATGGGGTTTTTTGCACTAAGCTATGACAGGCAGGTAAATGAGTACACTGAGCTCCGGCAGAGGTTGTCAAAGGGTAATTCTGTGTTATATCGTCACAGGACATGTTTGTACCCCAAATGTATTGTACTAAACTGCAAGGGGATAGAATTAGTATGGTGAAACAGTAGGCTATTTATTTCAATGATAAGATTCTAACATTTGGATTATTTCAAATAATTTTACTTACTGACATCATCATAAAAGGGCTCCAAATAGCAGAACAATGGCAAATGATTGATTAAAGCTAAGAGTAATATGAATGCAAAATACTAGAGTTTATCGCTAATTTAATGACAATTTTAAACTGTATACTTTCAAATAATTTCAGCAAATACATATACAAATATCACAATTTTCTTTTTTAAGTAGACACTTCACTTTTCAATAACAGTGTGGATTATGTATATGTTATGTATAACCAGGTGATGCTCACTGTTAATAGTTGACTGTGTGGGTGAAAAAATAGTTTACATTACATTAAAATCTGCACATTGTAGCAGCAAGCACAATCCAAGAAAGTTTATGTTAAAATAAACTACTTCTGTGGAAAAGATCTTACTAAATGTTTTTTGGTCCCAGATTATTGCTACAACAATCCAATTGCACACACATCTGATTCACTTACACATCACAACCCTGCCAAACATGTTGCGAGTCCTGATGCTTACTTATTTAAGAGCAGGAAATTCATTCTGAGTAATCGACTCTCATTCTCACTAATGAAACATCAGTGAAAGCTTGAAACTATATCAGGCACCAAGACTTACGCTCATCCAAGAAAGGAGGCCTACGAGACAACACACCAAACCCCAACATTGCAAAGAGTGAAAAGCGCTTGTTCTGAAACCTACTTTACACACGTTACTGTAAAACGTGTGCCGTTATCCCTCAAGGGATGAAATTATGCAGGCATGCTGAAACTCAGCAAGTCCTCACCTTAAAAATAGTGTTTTCCTCCTCCAAGGTGGGTAGATGGCGTGTAGCGTGTCTCCAGGGGATCTGAAACAAGCGGCGTTCCTTATTGAGCCAGTGCAGACCCGGGTATTTCCCACTGTTCACCTAGTCAAAGGAAACAATGTCAGAATAAGTGTCAAAACCACTTCCCGGATGCACTGTGTATCATTCCTATGTGCAGAATAACAAGGTAAGATATAGAATCAGATTAGGATACATTCTTTTCCAGCACAGTGGCTGGATTCCCCTCACATTGGCCAGATCTCCTACTAAAGCTAGGCGACAGAGTCAAAAATATTACCAATTTTTTTTTTTAATATATTGATTGATGTAGATATTTATGGCAATACAAAATTTCACATTCTTCTTGCAGTTTATACCGACCATTTATACCTTTGTTACTATGAACTCCACATTCACTCACATGTCGAGCCAAGTTGGAGGCTTCCCTAAAAGACGTGAGAGACTTTGCCATCACAGCTGAGTCAGACATCTGTACATAGCTGAGGAGCCATATGTACAGTAAGATTGACTACACACTACACCACACTGACTTCGGATAGAACTCACATAGCAAAATGTCCCTAAACAGCACCCCATGGCAGATGGCAGTGATGCTTTTGCCTTTGCACACTGCTGTTCCTCGCACCCGAATCACATAGTGAACATTCATGACGTAACAGTAACCTCTATATCGGGGTGGGCCATTAGTACAACATGCAACGTAGGTTGGCTGCTGTTCCAACGTTATGCCTACTTGCGAGACAGTACACACATGCTGTTAGAGCTGGGCGATATGAACAAAAACATTATCACGATATTTTTTGTCGTATTGATCGATTTCGATAATTATCACGATATATTGTCATATTGTTTTTTTTATGTTTTGTTTTTTTGGATTCTTATACAGACTGAATGAACAAGTTAAAATAATCAAACAATATTAAACAAATAATTATCACCAGATTTCTACTTGAAGAGCCCTGAGAACTGGGGGAAAAAAATGCTGCTGCCAAAGAACAGCTAAAGAGAGCTGTCAACACCTCACTTCCAGAGCGCTTTCTCGGTGCTTGTTGTTGCTAAGTTACGAAAAGCATCATCTGGTACTTTCACGTACGTATTTTATTAGTTTTTTCCCAGGCGGCATTTGTTGTCAAAGCGTCCGCCGTAACTATAAAGCGCTGCATTTTCATCGCCTTTTTTCACTCACCGCGGCATCTTTTCTAAGGGGTACTGCAACTCTCATAAATTTATGACGACATGCTCAGCGGATGTGTCAAGAGAATGCTGAGAACACGTGCCAGCCATGATGCGCGTGCATAAGCGCTCTGAACGTTAAGTATATCTCGGCACGCGACCACTAATGTTTACCTCATGTTTGCATCATTGGGCACGATTGGCTGTTGTGCTGGCGTTATGCCAAGCTACGTGATTGGCCAAAGATACTGTCTATCTCAATGCGCTGTCGCATAGTGGACAAACAAGTATGATCGAATTTTATAGCTTAGTTTATCATCATTATCGTCATCACATTTTTCTCGATAAAATATCGAGATCGTTTTATCGCCCAGCACTACATGCTGTACATTTCACTATTTTATCAAATTTTTAGCAAGCCTATTTCTTACCATTCTAGACTGGTTTAACATGGTACCGTTTTGGAGAAGTTAACCCAGAGTCAAAATGAGTGTTCACACACTTTAATACCGGGTGGTATTTAATGCCATTTGCCAATTGGGGCAGTTGGTAGCATAAGGGTTAGCGAGTTTCCCCCGTGATCAGAAGGTCGATGTCGGGTTCGAATCTCAGACCGGTTAAGGTACCACTGAGCAAGGTAACGTTCCCAAGCACTGATCCCCGGGCGCTGCCAAAAAGCTGCCCAATGCTCCTTTACGGATGGGTCAAACGCAAAGGTCACATTTCGTTGTGGTGCACTGTGCTGTTGTGTGAAGGAGGGCTGCACAATATATTGTTTCAGTATTGATCAGTAGTAATCACAATCTGTGGATGGGCTACACTCACATGACAGACTGTGCAAAGTCAAACAAGACAAATGCAATTAAACATGTCACGCTATGACTTTTTTTGATGCCTGATACAAAAAAGGAAAACTGATTTTCAAGGACTAATCTGTACCAGAAGTCCTAGTTAATGGCTCTTGTATATCAGACTGCATATGGTTCAAGAAAGGATCACTTTCTTTGCATAAGCACTGCCCAAAAAACATCACCTGATCATTCTAGAATGATTCACTGTTTTGAAATAGAGCTATTGAAGCCTTTTGGCAGAAAACTGTAGGAGCCTTTTTATTGCTGAAAAATACTACAATACAGTATATTGTCAGTTCTTTCCAGTATCATGCTGCCCTAATCTGGACAGGTTTACTAAGGAAGGTCGATGCAGAAAAGCAAAGTCATCTCTTACCTGAGCTAACAGCCATGGTTTAAGTCGGATTCTCCTGGGCTGGATGCTCATGGTGCCAGAAGCAAGGAGACTAAAAATTACGTACGGGTGTAAACCTTCTGCAGTTCTTGTTTCCGATCCAAAATGCCTTCAGATGTCTGAGATAGCACAGTGTCTGTGGAATTCAAAAAAAAGGGAGTTGAGAAAGACTGGAAGCCATGGGGAAAAGGATTGGGAAATGCCAACATTAAGACAGCTAGATTTGCGGAACAATAGAAGCTTTAAAATAATGCTGATGTGGCAGAATCACACGACTCCAGAGTTGGTTGGTCCTGAACAATTCACACTGAACTTTTTTGATAGATCACACACACATACACGCACGAGATTCAAAATAACATTCGAGTGACTGATGACTGTGAGTGCATAATATCTTAGTGTTGCTGGGGCTCTGCCTGGCTACACATTTTGAAATACTATCATGTCATAAACTCAATGAAATCAGTGACTTATTTGAAAGATTCTATGCAATTTTCTAGACCACAGTAAAACTGGAAAATAAGTTTGACTGTAAAATGCTCTGGTGTTCTCTCCTAGTCCAAAAGCACACAGTTTAGGTTGATTGATGACTTTAAATCGCACCCAAAGAATCTCATTTCTTCTGAAATATGTTAAGTGATCAACAGCTGTTCAGAAAGTATAATTAGGTTATTCAGATTATTTTTATCCTCACGTAAATACCAAGCTTAAACATTTTTGTTTCCCTGTCTAACTTGACAGAAGTAAATACAACACTTGCCGAGTATTTGTGATATTTCCAAGAAATACCTGTACCAATACCAAGAATTTCCTGTAAATACCTGTAGATTAATATCTATGCTGGGGAGAGATTAACATAACGTTCGTCCATCACCCAAAATATCTGAGTCATCAACATTCCTGCGGCAAAACTGCTGTTTACAATAACGTGGTCAGAGTGTGTACATTAGTCACATGTGACTTGTTGTATACAAAAATCTGACAACTATGCAGCCATAACAAACCAGCATGTTTGGGACAGTTAATATTGCAAAGCACATGCCCATACAAGCACAACACCAGAGCTGCCAGACATCTCATTAACACCCTTCACCAGCAGAGAGGTCAGATTACTGTCCAAATCTGAACAAAGCATAAATAAGCACAAAGGCAAGCGTTGGATTCACCATTACTGTGATGCAGACATTTTCCCAGAGCTTTCAAAAGTCAGTTCTGTATAGGTCTAAAATCTTAAACAGAAGCAAAATATCAAACAAGCAGAATTGATATGGCCTAAAACCTGAGGTAGAACCAGCACTGACCCTTACTTCATAATGGCAAAGGCTTGAGGTCATAATAAAATCCCATAACACCAAATCCAAAATGGGTTAAATGAGGTGATTACCAATATAGCCTAAAAGAAAGAGCAATGATACAGTACAGTTGCTTCATGAGTACATTTACAGCTTTTATCAGACACTCCAATCCAGCGAGTCACATTTCCTAATTACACGGACAGTCTGGCTGAAGCAACATGGGGTTAAGGTGGTAGTTCCACGACCAATAGGATAATGTGGGATTTGAACACACAGCCTCTGGGCCCGTAGGTGAGTATCCTATCACTAGGCCAACTCTACCCCATATACAAATATATTAAGTTTCTCAGGTTTTTTTTCCCAAAACTATTAACACTATTAGTGTTTAACTATTAGTATATGCTAGCAAAAAGCCAGAAACAGTATCCAGTACAAACAATACAACAGCTACAAAACACATCTATAAAAATATACTTTATGGTTAGACTAATGTTGTCAAAATGAAACGGTCAACGGGCCAAAATTATGTAAAAGATTAAAGGACAATAGGTCTTATTGTGCTGAGCCCTGATTAATAAAGAATGTTGTCATTATATCATATAAGGAAATCCAAGAGCGAAAATCCAGTCATACACATGTACGTCAAAAATTATTTTAAGGAAACTCAAATTCAATAAAATGATTCAAATGTGCAAGAAAGGTGGGTCACAGTCTCAGTGTTTTCTCAACTCTCTGGACATTTTCCCTAGAAAAAGGAAACTATGTGAAAAATGTGTCAGTGAATCACAAGGGAGGGAAGTGAGTAAATCGTAATTAGAACATAAGCTCATTCACTTTAATGACAAAGTGGAACATGGGAAGACAACATTACTAAAGCTTAATAGTAAGTGTGCCCCGTGTGAGAAAATGGGAAGGAAGTGAAATGCTGTCCTCTCTCTAATTTTTGACACAAGCACTGTTGAAGACACATTCTTAAAAGTCGTCAGGAGTTTAAAAACAGGCCCTGTTGAATTAAATATATATATTTGAGGTTTCTGTTCTGTCACTACTCTCAGATTGTACAGCAGGGCTGAAATTCGGTGCCTGAACTAAGCGTATAACTTGACAAAACATGTTTTGAAGCTCTATATTTACACTCTGATTTATTAGGTAAAGCAATGGGATGAAAACAATGTCATACTTTTAACAGTGAGGGCTGATCCTACTTACACCTAGTAATGAAACACCAAGCCATTCTGGATATGAATGTCAGTTGTATAACACAATAAAATTCAGCTATTTAATCTTTTGAACACTCAGGCCTGCATATAAAAGCATAATATAAAAAAACAGTTTCAATTTCAAAATTGAGAAATCTGATCAAACCAAGGAAGGAAGAGATGTTTCAAACACATATGCGATTAAAAACTGACATGACTTCAGATTACAGTTTATATTACAAGATACAGATTCCAGGCAAAGTGTATTCCAAAAACAAGTACCGGAGCTTTTATAATGGAAAGACGCTCACAGAGTTCATGTTTGCTCAACAACAACAAACATTTTTAAATCTCAAAGCTGAACCCACTGATTTCAGGGTCAAATCTGAGTGCTCCAATGAGGATGAAACATCTTTGTGAGTTACTTCCACAGACTAACTTAATTAATAAATACTGCTATAACTACAAGTAAGCCCAACCTTCACCCCAGTAACTGGGTCCGCTTTTTATAAAGGCTAAAACTATCCTATAAAAAGTATTTTTCTTTATGAAGGATGGTCTCCATATGCAAAAATGGACCTACAGGAAAAGAAATAACGTCTATGATTTAAGGGACAATCATTGTCCTCAGAAATACATAACTAAAAGCCTGCTCACATACAGTAAATACACGCTCAGTCACATTTTGTTATCGTTGTGCGGTCTTTTCCTTGACTTATTTAATTATTAGATCTAAATAATACTACATCTGAACACACTTTTAGGTTGTCAAATAAAAGTTGGAACTTCTCTAGTAAAGTTTTTTTTTCCTATGTTTTTTTCGTTACCGATCTTCACATACAAAATGTCCCTATAAAAAAACAAACAAACTTATTTTTATGAACAATCAGGTCCTCATAACTACCCAAACGTCTTCCCACACACACTTCCCATTTAGCAGCAACTACGGTGAATGACAGTGGCTTTTAAAGTGACCATGAAACTGCATCATTTGCCTTCAAACGGCCTGAAAGGTTTTTCGTTTTCATTTCTGTTTTGCTAAAACGAATATAACAAACTGAATGAAAACTATGTGACCCAACTCACAATTCCAAAACAGCTTCTACCGTGTGTGTGGGTGTGTGCGTGCGTGCGTGCAAGTTTAACTAAGTAAATCACGCTTTGGAGAAACAGTTCACACATGGTAATAAAACACAAAATAGATTAGAAAAGTAGACAATCGCACATTTTACCTGCAACAACAAGGATCGCTTTTTTAAGTCGTGGGACAAAACTTCGGCGGTGAATCTCGACCTGGGCACCGCGCACACGTTCACTCTCTCGCTCACACACACACACACTTGACTGTGCTCGGTGTGTGACCGCAGAAATAACGCAGGTAACGCGTCGTTAATTTTCTTCTTTTAAATGAAGAAGGCCGATCTCTATCAAGAGCAACATCTTTCTACTTACGGCTTTTTAAAAAAGAATCAGACGAGATCCAAACCAAAAGAGAGCGAAACAATCCTTAATGTCATGATTCGAAACGCAAGCCGTGTTATTTGCAGAACTTAACACAGGTACCACCCTTCCGGATGATGTACATTGTAAACGGAAGCAGTTCATTTTCATACACAAACGCTGCGACGTCCACAAGTCAAACTAAACGAGCTAATTGTGTTATCTGCCACAATGCCATATTCAAATTTCACGGCCACAGCCAAACAGAAGTAAGCCAGATGTCAAAACAGTCGGACCACCTCGTTTTAAAAAGACTGTCGAATCAATTAAAAAACTCAGTGTATAATGTTTGTCCTGTGAATGGAGCTGTCGTTATATTGTACATAAAAAATTTAAAAGTCACAGTTTACTTTACGGCGCAGTTCAGTGTCAATTTCTTGCATTTATTGCCACAATTTAGACTACAGTTCTACACCATAGCCACTAAGCGTCGCTATTTTACAAGAACAATCTGTGTTGTCAGTTACAACTTATGCTAAGGGTATCAAAGTTGTTGGTTTTAATACACCGTATTCAGTGGAGTTGCTTTTGTAAGTTCAGTTTCCAGTACCGTCCGGACAAACGGGGTCATAGTCCGATCGATAATCAATTCTACTATTATCTTAAACTGTGAAGCAATAGAGCTTGCAGTATTCTTCCATCATACATGACAAGAGAGTGAATCAGAATAAGTTTGTGCAGAGCCAAAACTGAACACTAGGTGGAGCCAAAGCCAAAGTAGATGTATGTATGTATTATTGTTGAGGACCTATTATTTTGATTTTTTTTCCTCTTTTATTGCTTCATTAAAAAAAAAAAAAAAACGTTTGTAGCCAAACTGTATTTTCAAGTTAACTGTATTTTTAGTCGCCCATTTAGCCCGTAGTTTTTAGTCTTAATTCATTCAGAATTTATTAGAAATAGAATGTAATAAACATAATTCTGAATTCACAGAAGGTCCCCTGTATTATATGACTGATATTAGTTATCTTAATGCACATAATGCAAAATATGATGCATCAACTCATTGAAAAAGTTTTTTTCTGGGGTGTAAACACAGGCAAAACAACTAATTTACACACCTGTAGCTCAATCTCATCAAACAAAAAGGCAGAGCATAAAGTGATGTGTTAAATTCTTGTGATTTTCTTCAAGTGGCATATAATTCTTCCCTTACCTGCTCAGTATACCAGAGAACAGCAGAACTTTTAAGCGGGACCATATAATGTTGGGGATGTTTATCAAGTGATGCATGTTTTCTCTCAGGAGCTGTAAAGACGAACCAGACTTCTAATATGGTAGCGGACATTGAGGTTCTAATGTAATCTGTTAGTTCAACCTTGCCTCTGAACATGGGGAGGGTGGGAAAAAATAGCCAAAGAGCCAAAGAAACATGAACTGAGGTAAACTGAGGAGCAAGTCTGTGTTTTTAGTGTTTTTAGCTTTAAATGATCATTTATAAGTAGACTGATGCTTTAAAAAAAAGATTTCTAAGTTCACTATGTAGATAGAATGATTCCTACATATTTATAACTACTAACCATTTGTTCCATGTCACATTATTGGTTTTATGTATTTCAATATGTATATTATATGTTACTTGCTAAATTATCATTTTAAGAGTCAAAAACATGACAAATTGTATTCATCACCCAACATTATACCTACAGTGTTAGATTTGCGTAGTCTGGTCATTTGAAATGAAATGTTGGTTGGTTTTTTGATTCATGGTTTTGATTAAAAACATGATATAATCCTTTTGCTTTGCATTTTTACGAAAGAACAAGCCTTGTTTCACTCAATAGAGATACACGCTTACACAATCTCATGCACTCCATAAGGTTAGGTGGCTGATGGGTAATCTGCTTATCAAAGCAATGTGTCTAACACACTCCTTAACATGATTGTGCTTAATTGCGCTGGTTGATCATTTAAGATGAAGGAACATGTTTTATTAATCACTGCGGTTATGAATTTTTTAGAACCTTGATAAAAAACCTTCAGATTAAAAAATGTTTAAATATGCAGGCAATTTTTTCCTCTAAAGACTTTACAGAAAGACATTTTCTTCTCTAGTTACTTATTATAAGCGAAAATAAATAAAACATTTAATTTCCCTTGGGGCCAGATGATGGAGTGAAGCTTGACATTCTTTTTAGTTGTGCTCTAACCATTTATAATATCCACAAAAGCTCCTAACTCTTTCTGAAAAACTAAGACAAATAACAGAATTAATAAAATAATGTTCACATGAGTTGATTTTTGTTATTGAAACGTAGTTTATTATGTGTGATTTTAAAATAATAATCCCAAAACTAAAATATATAATATTTTGGCGTAATTACTAGATAGACTGCTCCAACGTCTAAGCATCCTGCATTAGATATATGTCACTACCAGGAGACAGCAGATTCCGATAAAATATGAATAAATTTCAGAATAGTTGAAGTTTTTAACTTCCATCCTACACACAGAGACGCGCTTCTGTCAAGACCCAGTAATTCAACTTTCTCATTAACCTGCTGGATGGAACCGTATGTTACACTTCAAAATTAAAAAAATGAGACCTTTTTTTCAGGAGTACTTCTTCTACTAAGAATGGACATTTACGCGTTCGACAAGGATGTTAGACACTGGAAGGTGAACTATGGAACTGCAGGGACTCGATAGTTTGTTGTTACGGACTCTCACCTTCTCCAGATGAATCACGACTCATCAGAAGATAAGCACATGGTCATATCTAACGGTACACATCCAAACAAAGTGAATATTTTACTGCCTTTTCACGCCAATAACACTCTGATTATCTGTGGAACTTCACAATGCGGCTACTGTGAGGTTCTTGATATAAATGATATAACCAAAAGTATCTACAGAGAGATTTTATCTATTCCGCCTTTTGTGAATGAATCATCTGTTGCTTTTGCTAGATTATGATGATGATGATCCCTCAGCTGGAAATGGAACATTTATGTTGGCTAAGAGAGAGAATGAATAGTGGTTTCAGAAAGACAATAAAACCTGAACCACAAGCTTTTCATGATGGTGTAAATATATGGAACACTCTCCAGTCTCAGCATGGTGATATTTTCTCTAAAATTGGTACTGACGATGCTGATCCCTACATTGTGAAGAAAGAGTTGCCGAGAGTGGTAAACGGCTTCCAGGCATCTTCACACTCGTATCTATTTGCCAACATGAATTCTGCATCAGAACAAAAAGTGGTGCTCTTGAGGATGAAGAATATGCTGCAAGGAGAAATGGTCAGATCCCTGAAAGGTGCAACATTACAGTGCTGTGATGACAAACCCCGCAGAAAGCTCTTGTCCTCTGCTGTTATCTCCTCCGGTTCTCCTCTTGTCTTCACTGGAATATTCAGTGCTCAAAACTCCAGCGACCCAGAGAACACAGTCCTGGCTATTTTCAAAATCGACCAATTTACAGAGGGAGTTCCTTCTGGTTTCAGTTGTGCACCTGTTTGTACTGCTAAAGTAGAAAAAAGCTGGAAACCTCTCAACAACTTGGCCTAATTATGATAATTTTGTAATTCATAATATTTAATATCAAACTGTGTACATTTATGATTTGATATGTAATACATTTACTGTGTACTGACTACATTATAGCTGCCAGTAATGTGGTTTTCAAACACAGTTCCATAACATCTGTGGCAGTAGAAAGAAAGATTCTGGACTGTATTGTACATCGGAACTGCACATGATGAAGTTAACGAAGGGTCTGTTTTTCTTTCTGATTTTAAAACATGGTAGAACCCAGAATTTGCCTGTTAAATAACACTATATAGTAGAATAATTTCCAAGCTGATTATGCAAATTTATGTCCAGTATTTTTTTGCAGCCTGCTATTTTTTTCCAGGATTTTGTAACACCGCAGATTCTTTGCAGTTACAGTCTGTTGTTATATGTCTAATTTCCTGCCATCAAGTTGGTGCTCACTGTGTTAGAATTGCATTGTGATTTGCCCACTTCTAAATTAATCCTAATCATGGCTTCTAGTTTTTAAAATAGTCTTTCTTGAAATTGATTCATAGTGGATATAAACAACACACATATCTAGTAATTTGGTATTGAAATATTGTCAGTTTTGTGTGATTATGCTATCACATTGTTTTGTATTTTTGTTTATAGCTAGTTCAGTTAAAGGTTTCAAATCGACTGTGCCACAGCAAAGTATACAGATCTGATGATGATAGAGCAGTGTTTCCCAAAATGCTGTTTGACCTAGTTGATCATAAACACATCTACATAGGAATGAAGAATCAAGTGAGTTTCAGAACTGTTCTTATATCATCTGCAGATATTATGAGTACTGTAACAAATTAGAGAAAACTAAACATTCTAAAAAACATTCACAGACAAAAATCTGCCCTAAGGGTTTCATGGTGTGTGCTTGTGTGCATGTGTGTGTTTTTGTTTAAAGCCTACCAGACAGGGTGCAGTAGCTTATAACTGTTGTGGAGCATACAACACGTTGAAAGACTGCTGGGGTTCTTGGACTTTCTGTGGCTGGTGTTGACTCAAGCAAGTGAGATGTTTACATACTAGGCAATGCCTTTTATTATATTTTTGAAAAAGATCAGAAAGCCTTTATACCCAGGTGATTGGGCATGGAGGTACCAGCACATTGCCTAGGGGTGAATGACCTTATATATATATATATATATATATATATATATATATATATATATATATATATATATATATATATATATATATATATACATACATACTGTATATATGTATATACACACACAGTGACACAGTATTTTGCGTGCCATTAGATGCTCCACACAGGATGAGTGTTCAGACTCTAACTGGATTTCCATTCCTCAAGTCTCATTTCTGTAAGAAGCTGTTTTTCAGGTCTAAAGGATCACAGGCAGGTTATTACATTTTGTGCTGAACAACTACTGATTAGTGTTCTTTAATATTTATTCAGTGTTTATTTAGAATTGTGTAAATATCTGATAATGTAATTTCACGCAGATAACTTTCTAAACTACACTTGGAGTTTGAAAGCAAAGGAAGTCCAAACATTACAACGTACTTTTAAAATTGTGTGATTGGATTTAAAGCATAGATTCATGCCTCTAACTGCTCCTGTAGCTTCCCTGTCACTCACTGCCTGCTAATGGCTTTAAGTATATTTTAATTGCTTTAGTAATATTGTCATAGATTAATATTGTTTTTGCTTATAATACCTGCTGTCCATCCTGTCTATTTATCTGTTCATCTATATACTGTATGTATTATCTTAATTGAATTTGGTGAGAGAAATAATTACATTTATGAACAGAAGTGTATCAAGCCCTGATATGCAGGAGTTATCACGATCATTCATATTGGGAAATCAGAACCCGATGGAGAGCCTGAAACTGATGCCATGCCCCAACATCACAAAGTAACTATGAGAGACACAACCCATACATTACTAATAATTAGACGATGGATGTCACAAGCATGTGGCAGGTATTACCCAACACTATGTGAAAAGACAAATGTCTTCTCAATTAACTTAATGTCTAAAGGTTTAACTGCAGATAAGTGCACTAAATGCATCTGTATATAGTCATGCTCTCATGGCAATAAACTATGCAGCATTCTGTTAGTGTGAGAAGCTATTTCTGACAGCAAAAATCATCAACGTCAACATTTGAACAAAGCGTTTCCAAATGTCTGAAGATGATGTCAGTCTAAATGCGTGAAGTATTAAAGTGAAAGCAAGTGAAAACTACCATTGTTTTTTTTTTTATTAAAAAATATATTTTACTAAACATATAGTACATATATAGTAAAAAAAGTTCTATGTCATGTACATTTATGTTATGAACCATGGCACCTGAACACTATTTCACTGGCGGACAGAGTTTTGCTCGCTTGCTTGAATGAAAAATGCATTAGTTTTGTTTGTTCTGTTTGCAGGTGTGCAGCTTGTATCTCTGCTGCGTAACCTGGTCCCCACAAGGTGAGTGTAACTGGTGGACTGATATCTGCATCACTCAAAAATACAGGTGAGAAATATGTAATACATTGATACAGCATCGTTGAAAAAGAGAGGTTACAGACTGTAAGACATATTAAAACATATTGAAACAGAAACACACTCACAGTAGTCTGAGGATACAGATTATTATTTAGTAGCGACACAAAGGAACAAAACAGAAGCGTAAATTCAGTCAGATACACCAAATGAAAGACAAACGAAGTGTCCTCTGTTCTAGTCAGTCACAATGGTGCTGAAAAGGCCAAAAGAGAAAGTATTATTTCTGGGTGAACAAGGACTGGGCAAGGTCCTTCTTGGAAGCTCAAAGTGTCCTTCCTTACATGGACTTGTTAACTCTGCAGGTCATGTGGTCAACGTAGCTTAACATACATGTAAATAAATGAAATACTAAAGTTTTTTTATGTAACAACATATCTTTTTGCAAGACATACAAAAGATTTATAGCATTGGTTCAAGGGAATGGTGAAGTTATTTTTATTAATAGCTTCAGTGTGTCTAGTAGAACAGCAGCAAAAGTGCTAACTTTGTCTATATTAATAAAACGCTGAGAGCGTTCATATAACTAAATTCAATGACAAATATTCTTTTTCCACTGCAGGATGTGTGCAGAGACTTGCCTAATGGGAAGAATGAAGTGGTAAGTACTCCATGGAACTGGAGCAATTTGTGTATGTTTGCGGCAGTAAAAGGCAGTTCGCCTGTGATCAGAGGTGATTGCCAGTTCAATCTTGGTCGCAAAGGCAACACGGAGGTCCTCAGCACACTCATCGTCTCCCAAGGACTGCTCCCCCGAGCACTGCATGTCAGCTGCCCACTGCTCCTTCTGGGATGTGTCAAATGCAGAGGTCACAGCTTGTTGTGTTGCACCTTGTGTTGTGCTGTGCTATAATGACAAATCACTCCCTTCACTTCTGTTCTTGAGATCTACTGTTTTACAAGCATCAATATGCTTCTTGTTAGTTTATCCCGAATGTCTGCTTGAGATGCAGTGGGTAATAATCACTTAAGATTAGTATTTTGCTTTTATTCAGGTTGATTTTGTTATATATTAAATTTTCTATTGAGAACTGTAATGATTCAGTTTGCTGATTAGAGGAAACAGACCTGTTTGCAACTTCCAGTTTAGACTAAGATAATTCACTCCATGAGATAATAGATAATTTACTCCAAAATGTTTGGAAATTTGAAGCAAAGATGGTAAAAGTTTAAAATAACATCGATTGGTATATTTCATATTTATCATTACTGTCACAAATTGCAAAACCAATGAACTGGTAGGAAGTGATTTGGCCCCTTTTTTCCCGGAGCTGTATATCTAGACAAGGACTGACTGAAAGAGGAAGGTGTGTTCTATGTAGTATAGAAATGAATGTAGAAGGCAAGTTAAGACTAGGCAACCTCAGTTCCCAAATCATATGTTCTTCAACCTGGTGGTTATTTCTGCCACACACAAGGCCTGGCGGGTGGACATTCAGAACCTCTAATTGATATAACATTTTAAATTTCTAAGTACTCAAAATAATATCATAATATTTCCCCCAATGCACCATGAACTGTCCCCTTAAAGATACCACTGCTTGTGTTGTCCTGCGACTCAACTCTACGCCACTACATCTGTGTTTGTTCCCTTCAAGTATTTTAAAATCAAAGATAAAATGATAAAATTCTAGTAATAAAGATAAAAATGTTCACTTAATCAAGGATTTAACTCTTTCTTTTTCTTTGTTATTGAGCCCCGAGATCCTCTCAGGCTCCAATCCAGTCTCTTCCAGGGTAGAGACAATGTAGTGATGAAGGGAAAATCCAAATATGTGGTCCAGAAATATCTGCCAGGGTTACATGGACTGCAGTGCACAAGAGTGAGCATTGCCAAGCAGCCTTGCTCCAGGTACTGCTTGACGATTACATGCTCTGAAGTGCCAGCATCTGATGTCTTGCCAGACTCCAGTGCTGAGCGCCCATTGACACTCCAGTTCAATATTCCAAGTGAAACAAAGGAATCATAAAGGTGCATGTAGATGGAGGACGCCTTTGGTTATGGTAGTTCAATAGTCATTTTATATTCTACCCACTCTGTACTATCTTAAGCAGAGCACCCCTGGCACAGGCATGTTGTTTGCTTTCAAATCATATAGTGTTTTTTTTCTATGGAGAAACATGGTAATATCTTATTAAATAAAAAATGATAATTAAATACATATATATATATATATATATATATATATATATATATATATATATATATATATATATGTACATATATATATATATATATATATATATATATATATATATATTTAATCAAGCGGTTCGTTCTGGCCTTGCACAGTTTACCTATACATCCTTATTACTGCGCTTCATCCTAACAGGAGAGAAAACCCTTAAAATTACACATAAAACAGTTAAAGTATTAGACATTCTAAATATAGATCAAAATTGACAGCATTACGGAAGATTACAGAAACCAATCTGAGGTGAAGTTGCCCACAAATAATAAAAGTAGAAATCATAGTCTTAATTCTCCCCGTTGCCTGACTCTAACTTCTCCAAATCTGTCACTGATAAGCTTTGAAAAGTATTTTGCTTAAAATCAGAATCTTTCCACATCAGACCACATATGTCTTTTTCACATATCACTGATGTACAAACTACCAATAAAGGTAAAAGTTAACTGTTAATGAATTTACTGTTAAAAATGATCTTTTTGTATGTGTCCTTTAGTGGCGGTAGGAGGGTACAGGTAGAAGGGAGCAATAAGAGTTTGTGGAGGCAGTCATTGTTGATTCAGCAGCCAAAGATATCATCACCCTCTCCTCAGATAACAAGGTATGAAGATGTTGAGTTTACATTATGTGAACAGTCAGTTAGAAGATGTTACTGTTCACATATTGTACATAATTTTGAAGTCTCACAGCACTGAAAATATTGATGTACATATATAACAGACACAAAAGAAAATCATAAGTTATTAACTTAACTCAAAAAACATTATAGCATTACTATGTTTGAACAACAAACAGATAGCCCATAGTGCTGTAATAATGTGTCATTTAGAGCGTCAAGAGAAAAACTATTTGCCTTGTAAACTGTGGGTAATATTAAATATAAATGTCATATCAAATAATATGTTTATTATTTACCTAGACCTTTTGGTTCCTTACTCCGTATCACAAGAATTCTGGTCCAATCAGTGTATTTCTCAAAGTGGGGAATTCAAAAGTGAATTGTATGGGAAAACTCTTGTATCATCCAGACCCTGTATTCATCAGCTTCAGCACTTCCATGGTGGTTAATGACATACTAATCACAATACAGGTAAGTCAGCATTTTCAGTCATACGCAAGTATGCCTGAAGTTCAGGTAACAAAGTCACTTTTACTTTTAGGTTACGGTGATGAGTAGCTTAATTAATAATGTGACCAAACAACAAATAATTGAACCATAACCTTCCTGTGAATATATTATCAAGAGGGTTACATCTGGCATTCTTTATTATCTATTTTTTCCCTCAACTGCTATATCATTATCATCCAAGAGCTCTGATACATTTTGGTTTTCAGCTCTTTCCCCATTGGCATCACTATTTGCAAGAGTAAGTTCTGCTTTGATTTTGAACATATCGTGGTGTCTTAAGTGCCAGATTAATGGCTCTAACTACTACTTTGACTGGTTCATTTTCCCTCTGACACTTCTTTAGCCCATACAAATATGAGCACATAATTTGCCTTTCTGATCCCTTTTTCTGCTTTAGCCATTCCTTTACAATAACATGGCAAATATATATGACGTTTACTCACTACAAGCATCTCAGTATTTTACGTATACATGCCGCAGTTGTTGCCTTTTCCTCAATCTCTCACTTATTCAGATAACCCAACCTGCAAATGGCTATTTCAGGAGGTATCCACTTGCCACAATATCTGGAAAAGAACATGACTGTAAGTTAGGGGCACTTGATAGCATAAGGGTTAGGGCGTTCACTGCGTAATCAGAAGGTCGCCGGTAAAGGTTTCACTGAAGTACTCATGATCAAGGTACAGTCCCCAAGCACTGCTCCTTAGGCGCTGCCCATGTTATTTGCCCACTGCTCCTTAATGGATAGGTCAAATGCAGAAGTCATATTTCGTTATGGTGCACTGTGTACTGTGGTGTGTTCACAATGACAAATAATCACTCACTTTCATTGTAAAAAGGACATGATTTTTTTGTCTTTGCCTTGGTGCTCCTGGATACGCTGAACTGTTGAATTTTGGGAGAAAAGAGATAAATCCCCCTACACTGCTGGTTCACTTAGCAAGACAGGCCAATCAGGGTGCTTTCTGTCTTGCACACGTTACATGAACAGACACACATGCTCTGGTAAATTATATGCATTCAAAACATTACAAGTAAATGTTATTAGTAGGTGTCCTGGAATGTCCCTAAACTAGCTGGTGTCCCCCGCTAGGCTTATGTGAGATGATATTTACTTTTTTAGTGATGCATTTTGTACACTTTGACATATCCTGTGCTTAAAACAAGTAAATAATAAGTTTCTACTAGAAGTACAAAAAATATTACAAAGTAAGTTACAAGTGAACATTGACAGCGAGTATAGGCTTAAATTAGTCTAGGTTTGTATTTTACATCTTGGAGCAACTCATTAAAAAACACATATGATATATTACTGAAACCATACACACAAAGTATGAGAGCTTTTTAAAAAAGGATCTGCTGAAATGGTAGTTAAAAAACAGAGGGAACCAGAAAATGCAAGAAATCTTAAAGAAAAAAGAATACAACTGGATGGCTCCTCTGTCTGGGAACTAAATCTGTTCCCGCCACAGCATTTTTGTTTGAGTCTCCTGGCCAAACTGCATGGACCATCTATTCTTTCTTTCATTATCTCACTTCACTTTCACCCTCTGTAGAAAAAAGGAAGACGGGTTGAATATCACAGAGCAGGACGTGTTGGTGTGGGGCTGCAGGGTGCGGTTAAGCGGCGAGTGAGACAAAGGAGTCCACAGCTGCTTTATCTGTAAAAATTTCGTGTATAAAGAACATAAATTAGAGGACTCCCTCAGGGTAATGATTGATTAATGTCTTTTTGTTTTGAATAATGTGCCAAATGTAATATAAAAGACACATAAAAGCTGAACATCATTTGTAGAAAGTTTGTTGTTGAAACTCCATGCAGGAACAGCTATGTAACGCGATTCGATTTGTTTGATCTTTTTCAGATTGCAGCATTAGCAGTTTTACTGATGTTGTTGAGATGCCAGGTAGTGGCATGATAAACTGGTATGCACTTGTTGCATTTAGCATTTTGATTCTTCTTGGTGCACTTGGTGAGTATTGTTCCTCTGGATTTGTTTAAAGTTTGATTCTGGGTGCTTACTCACTGTGTGCTTTTTGTGTTGGAGTAGTTGGAGTATGTATCCATCATAAGAGAAAAAGGCAGTTGAGTGTACAGAAGAATGAACAGTGTGAAATGCTTGAACGTGAAACTGGAAAGAAGATCGGACAAGGTCAGTAGCTTGTAGATTCTACTCATTTACCGCAGCTATTGGGCTCCCTTGTATGGGCATGTGTTCTGCAATTGTAGTTATTTCAAATATACTGGTTACTGTGTTGTAATCGGTCACTTCTGTTATGTCTGATGTTTGTTTGCTTGAATTGTGTATCCGCAGGCAGTTATATGTGACTAATGTAAACTGTTATCCATCATAATGCTGTCCTGCAGTTTAGCCGCTGAAGGAATGCATGGACTAGTTTTACTTCCCACTCAGGATTGACACTAATGTCCAGTCTCTGTATCAATTCAGGATTTAAAAACATTCCAAAGAGATATACTCTCTGAAAAATTAATATTTGTAAACTTTGTTTTTTCTAATTACCTGTTTGTTTATCATTTAATTTCAGTAAAAAATAGATTCTACATCCTTTTTACTATGCTCAAGAATTTTGCACAAAAATGTTTACAGTAAGTCACTGAGTTCAATGAGCCTGTGTTATGATCATTCTAAATTTCTAAGGGGGATGAGCCCCACAAAAAAAAGATATTTGATATCCAATTATCATTGTCACTGGTGTGTTATTTTGTATTTCTGATGCATGTGGGAGATCTACTAAAAATCTTGCTGTTCATTCTCCCCTTATGGGCTCCAGTATTCTTAGTAACTTAATTTCGGTTTAATTCCACAGACACTGAGTTGTCCCGGCGCTCAAGGCTTTTAGAGCAGAGAGGAAATGTGCCACATTGTACTTTTTAAGTAAATATAAGTGAGTGATTGTCATTATGAATATAGCACAGTACAGCACACATGAAATGTGACCTCTGCATTTGACTCATCCGCGAATGAGCGGTGGGCAGCTTTTAGGCAGAGCCCAGGGAGTAGTGCATGGGGATGATACCTTGATCATGAGTACTTCAGTGGTACCTTTACCGGTCTTGGACTTCAACTGCAACCTTCTGATCACATGCCCAAGTTCCTAACCATTACGCTACCAACTGCAAGGCTTATTTTAACTACCAGTTTAACAGTTTCATTCTGTAAAACTACTAGGAAGTCTTCTAAAGCGAACTTGACTTTATACTTATAGTTTACACTGTTTGCCACTGTTATATTGAGGTATTATTTTTATTCTTTCAATAAATGATTACCTGTACTTGGTATTGAGTGATATTTAATATGTCTTGCATATAATACACGGTAATTAAAAAGTAAAAAGTTTTAGGCAGGTGTGAAAAAATGCTAAAACAAAGAATGCTTAAAATGGAAGAAGACCATTTATTTTCATCAATCAACAAAATGCATAATGTCAAAAAGAGAAATCTAAATCAAATCAATATTTGTGTGACCACCTCTTGCCTTCAAAACAGCATCAATTCTTCTAGGCATATTCTGCACACAGTTTGAAGGAACTCTCAAGAAGGTCCAAATAATCTTGAACTGTTCACACAGATCTATAAACCCATAATCCTACAAAATAATGTAATGACTACAAAATAGTATAATATTCATAATCTACAAAATCCTCGACTGTGTAAGCGTACCCATAACACTGATGCTGGTTTTAAAGCCAGCATGTAGTAAATACCAAATATTGATTTGATTTAGATTTTTCTTTGTTCGGCTTCACTTTGCATTTTGTAAATTGACAAAAATAAACAATTATTTTGACAGGCTAATATCTAAAGTCTTCCTAGGGCCAACTCAGGAACAGACAGGAAACAGGCTGGGACTCAGGAACGAAGAGATCTATAATAGGAACCATATAACGGATGTAGAGTGAAGGGTCTCCACCCTTCAAATCCAACAAAATTGATGTCAAATGTTTGTAAAGCATGCTTAAAGGCAAAAATTTTCGCTTGTGCCGCTATCGCTTAAAAAAATATTAATAAAAAGTTTCTAGAGGTCATCCTGAGGTCAACCAGCCCCCCCCACATTAATGAAATCCAACAAAATTGATGTCAATTAACTGTGCTACGTTTGTGCTGCTAAAATTGTCGTTTGTGCTGCTTCTTTAAAGATATTAACGAAAATGTAAAGGTCAAAAGGTCAACCCCCCCCCATTACCCAAATCCATCAATATTGATGTTCACATCAAGAAGTACGTTTGTGCTGCAAAAATTTGTTTGTGCCGCTATCATTTTATCAACCAGCCCCCCCACATTAATGAAATCAAACAAAATTGGTAAATAATCAATCCTGTGCTACGTTTGTGCTGGTTTGTGCTGCTAAATTGTCGTTTGTGCTGCTTCTGTTTTAAAGATATTAATGAAAAGTAAAGGTCGGGAAAAGGTCAACCAGCTTCATTAATACCCAACCAAAATTCGATGTCAAAACACGGAAGCACATTTGTGTTGGTTTAGCTGCAAAATTAAAGGCCAGCCTGCAATATTATATTGAATTTCCCCCAGACGATGACGTCACCCGTGAAGTTGGCCCCTACAAACGGGTAATAAATAAAAAATTCCACTGCGCCTTTGGTTAGTGCTAATGCTTGTGCCGCAAAATTCATCTCCTTGTGGAACTGCATTTGTGTAAGCACACTGTACTGGCAATCAGGATTGACTGGTGGGTTGTTGGTTTTGTCACATGAGGCAGGTCACATGATCAATGAGGAAGCGGTAAAGTCGGCTTAGGGAGTTTCTCACACTTGCTTGCTGTTGCTGTTATTTGCCTTGTGTGTTCTGCAGGTAATGGCAAGTAGATGTTTGAATTTTATGGGAGCTGAATTTTATGTTTTGTTTTAATCTTATCAGGGTGATTACAGAACCATGTTCCACTTTCATGGAGGACACAGAGGTGACTGCCTGATATTTTAAGAGGCACCTCCTGCAGGTTAGAGGCTGGGCTACAGGACCTTGATGTTTCCGTGGTTGGAATGCTCCATTTTCCTCCTGTGTTACCACGTAAAGGGGGAGTATTGGAACGCTTTCTTGCAGTAGCCCTATATGTGTGTACTTTGTAGTGTTGCATGAGTGTTGGGAATGAAATTGGGAATTAATATGTATTGTTTTCTTTTGAAAGGGACCAGGCCAGCCACTGTTTTACTGCTAGTTTGATTTTTTTTGGAATTTGTTTTTTTTCTGTGGGTTTGTTTCATTTGTTTGGTGGCTTTGTTGTCTTTCAGTATTTACCCTGTATTTGTCCTGGGTGTTTTGTGTCTCGGCTTATATTGCTCTGCAGTTGTATCCAAGCTGAAATTTAGTTAAATTGGTGCTTGAGCTGGCTGTTGTTCTCTCTTTGTTTCTTGTGTAGGTTGGTTCTTGCACAAGGCCAGATTCCGCACCTGGCTATTGTTCTTTTTTGCTGGGGGGAAATACAATTGAAATACTTGGTGGTGGTTACCGTAAACCCCAACACGTAAAAAGTACGTATGGCATTTATAGATTTTGTGTGTGTATAGTGCTTATGTTACGCTGTGTGGTGTTGGGTTTGGTTGTCTTGTCTTCTCTTTTCACTAGGGCCGGAGACGGGAGCTAAAATAGACCCGACTTTACATCCTGATAGTTTGTTGTTACCTTTGCAGTTTTTTTTTCATTCATCATAAATCAATTGTATCTAATTTGTACGCAACGGAATTTCTTATACATATTTACACCCTGGTAAACTGTTCCTTTTATGGGAAGGCTGGTACTATGATTTAGATTGATGTGGTTTCCTTACCAGATTAGGGGTAGTAGTCAGACACCAAAAGTAGGTAGTATTCCGTATATGTCAGGTACCACAGTTTGTGCTGTTTTCATTTCAGAATAGTATTACCGCAGGCTTATATGCCAGCCAATAACGCCGGACGCTAACCCGGCTTTCGCCAAGAGCACAAATGCAACAAGTAAGATATAAACAGCCATTTATGAGATATTTTGATGTATGTGTTCATATCAAAGAACTGGCACGGACAACAGATTGTATGTTTTTATAATTAATATTAGTTGAGGAAAATTAATAATGGCCAGTCATGGCACGCTGGTATAAGTAAATATTTATGCAGCAGACTCTCACAAATGACTGCGGGTAATTGCAATGTAATATTCATTGTGTTGGCGCTAGGTTCGTTTCCACCCACCCTCGGAGACACGCGTAGTAGAACAGTTTTTAATTACCAGAGAGAGAGTTACTTGCCTGCCAGAGGAGAATTTTTACAAGATGTTTTAACGAGATATTGATCTATTTTTGTTATAGTACTTGTTATACGGAAGTAAATTAAACACAAGCATGCAATAAAGGATATTCACGCTTTAATATTTAGTGAAATGCGTTTGTGATTAAATTATCTTGGTTAAGGTGGTCAACTAGCTCTAAGATGCTAAGATGAACTCTGTTATATTAGCTTATTCCTCTTGTAGGCATTATTTTACCCCTTTTAAGAAATCAACTGGAGGTGAAATGTATGTAAATTTGTGGTGTAAATGTTTTGTCGTGTAATTTGTACTTTAAGGCCATATACAATGTTATAATTCTACATGTTGGGGAACCAATCATTTGAGCAATAGTAATGCATAAAGTAGGCCAGGTGTTGTGGGCTGACGATTTATGCTTCCCATCGATTTGTGCTTTCTAGTGGAACTGATTGGGCTTATTAAGCTGCCTAGCTCTAAATATCACTGAAAAATGTAAATAAAGACAATATAATAGTGTCCAATCATGCTCTCCGTATTCTTACAACACACAGGGTTTGAATATCGGTACTATTTTGTGATAATGCAATATTTAGCATTATTTGATAATTGTATTAGCCTATCAACCCCTGAAATGTTTAATTTAAAAACATATCTGAATATCTAATCATGTTGTTTTCATAATGCACAATGCAAGTACACAAACAGGAATACATCTGTTAGGTAGCATTTTTCGATGGGGTAGCGCGAATGATAGACTCTGTGATGGATTTGCGCCAATTTTTGGAAAAAGCATAAATCGTCAGAACACCGCTTCAAATAGCATTCATTGGGGTAAAGTTAGAGATGTTGGGTGGTCAATGGCGGTTATACGGATTGTTATGTTATAGAAAACATTTTTAGATATTCATGTTAAGTTACCTGAAAGCTGCACAAAGTTTGCTTGTAATGCCTATAGCTTAATTTTTAACCGCGGGGAGGGGCCAGAAACAAACTTTACGCTATTTGAAGTAAAAAAAATAAAATTAAATAAATAAATAAAAAAGGCTTTCGTGGTACTTGAGTGTTATACTGAGTTTGGAAAAAAGTTTACAATAAATAAACCATAGACGTCTCACAGTAAAGGAACGTTTTTAAGTTTAATGCAAACCAAGGCTGCTGACTGATGAGCTTTACAAAATCATACATATTGCTTATTTTACAGAAATATTACAGGATATTTATATAGTAAATAATACAAAAAATAATATAATTAAATATTTTAAAATATTATGATCCATAATCAGAAGATCTCAAAAAACTGTACAAGATATGTGGTTTCCCTTGTGGCACAACGTAGCACTAACGACGAGTATGGGTTCGCGTCTTCGAATATGGACATATTGGCTGGCGCCATCGCTTCTGGAAATTAATACTAATATTCCAAAATGAAAGTGGTACAATGATAATTTTTGTGGCACAAACGTAGCACTAACCAAGCACTAACTTTTATTTGTGCCATTTGTAGCGGGGCCAACTTCATGGGTGACGTCATCGTCTTGAAATTAATACTGTGGCTGATATTCAAATGAAAGCAGCACAAACGATAATTTTGGCGTGCACAAACTAGCAAGACAACAAGTAGCCAAACATTTTAATAATTTGTTGATTTGGGTAATGTGTGTGGGGCTGTTGACCCGGATGACCTTCTAGAAACTTTATTAATATTTTTAAACGAGAAGCGTAAACGTAAAATTTTTGCAGCACAACGCCACATCAATTTTACGGACGAAGAAGGTTGGGGGGCAACTTCACCACATCTATAATGAGGGTAGGGACAGACTGAACAGAACGAACAATACCCAAGACTAACCTAATTTTCAAGCCAGTTGCCAGCTAACTTTAATATCATCATTAACTGCTACGCCAAAGGCTAAAGGCTAAAGATGCTAAGGCTAATGCTAACTGCTACGCTAAAGCTAAAGGGAAAAGGTGAACAGGAAGTGACTATGCTAATTGCTAAGCTAACTACGCTAACGGTGAGGCTAACTCTCTTAAACTATCTCCCAAATGTCTAACTAACATACAGCACACATGACACAGACAAACCTAACTTTGGATTTCTGGGACAGAACAAGACATCAGACAACAGATAGCACACGCTAGACAAAGGAGCATGGCAGAGGTAATGAGGGGTGCAATCGACAAAGACTAACACGGAAGGATCAATTTATATATGGCATATGACACAGACAGACGGGGAATCCATGGATTACACACAACTGTATGCGGAGGTTTCACACATCACCATAAAAAGGACATATACACACCATTTAACCCTGAAATCGAAGGAAAGCGGAACTATATATATCGTCTCTAGCGGCCACTAGTGGCCGGCGGGCCAACTGTCCTGGGGGAGACATGACAATTATTTATATTTCTGAAAGCATTCTTTGTTTACAGCATTTTTTCACACCTGCCTAAAACTTTTGCACAGTGCTGTATGTGTGTGATTCTGGCTTATATTGTCATCCTGTATAAATCTGTTACAATGCTCTAACAGTTGTAGACAACTCAAACAGTAATAGAATCAGCCATCAATAGATCTGCTTCTGTGTGTGTTAATAGCACTACATAAAATGAAAGATTCAGTTCCACACATGTAGTATTTGTTCTAAGCTGGTCCACCCTAATGCTCAGTTTTCACTATAAACTTGGAGATGAAAGTTTATAAGATTTTAAGTGAAATACTACATATATTGTAATTTCTACGTCAAAGTCAGAAGCTAGAATGGGTAAAATAAGGTCATCAAAGTATACACTGTAAGGCTAGTAACTTAAACTTTAAATGTATGACTGATAGACCTTTCTTAATGCTTGTTAGCATCTGCCAAGTATACTTAAGTAAATCCTTGTTTACTGTATCTCTGTAAAGTGCATAAAAGTGAGAGTATAGTTCCTTGTTTTTAGTTCAGCAGTATACTAATATCACAGGTGATTATACATCATTTTCATAATGGCAGTGTTACCATTTGCTGAGTAACAAACCAAGTTTTCAACTATACTCATCCACAAACCAAATGTGGAATATGTTCAGAGATTGCCGGTATAGCCTAAAAGAAATACCAACGGGACAGAGAAGTTGTTGCATCATTACACCATTTATCCAGAGCAACTCACATTTCATATACATTGACTGTATTACTGGATAAACATGGGATTAAGTGTCTTGCTTAGGGGCAAATAGGTGGTAAACGCAAACAGTATTACCACTACATGTGTATTATTTTTTTAAACACCTATGTAAAAAATCACTGATACTGTATATACTAGAAAAATGCTAGACAAAGAGTGTCCAATACAAATAACAACAAATCAGTTACACAACAATTATATATATATTTTGTGTGAAAATGTTAAAAAGTAAACAGTACACAAGAGGAAACAAGAGGTTGGTAGCAAATATTACATGTAAATGTCTAATGGCAAAGGACAAGTATCATTGTGTTAAACTCTTTCCTACAAACATACACAAACATTTCAAGAAAACTTTCTTAAAAAATAAATGTCATAAAATGTCCTGTGCAAGAACGGTCATTTACAGCACTAGTGATTTCTTACTGCTTAGTTTTTTGAAAAAGGAAACAATGTGAAAAATGTCAATCACCAGGCAAGGAGGTGAAGAAATTATAAATGTGACCTCTGCATTTAACCCATCCGTGAAAGAGCAGTGGGCAGCTAACAAGGGCAGCACCTCGGTAATGGTACCTGCTCACGCTGCATCTTAATGGTAAATTCTAATGTGCTGGCGGATTTCAAACTCGCAAACCTTTTGATCACGGGCAAACACCCTACCGTTACGCCACCAACTGCCCCAAAAATAATAATAATAATTATATAATAAGTGCATTGACTTTAATGGCTTTAACATGTGACAATGTGCCCACTTATTATTTGAGTTTCCAATCAATTGTTTATGGCATTTAGCAGAGCAACATCCACTTCCTAATCAGAGGTACTATCTCCTTGGGGTTAAAGGTTCTGCTCAGGGAGCAAGTGGTGGAAGTGCTGAAAGTAGAATTTTGACCCAACCACTTGGTCCAGTGGCAAGTATACACCACCATTAAACCACCACTTATCAAGACACAACTGACAACCAACTAACCTTTTCTTCTAGTAAAATGCAGACATGAAGGTGAAATGATAAAGCATTCACAACTCATGAAAAACTTTTTTTAATATAATAAAAGAATGAAAGTCAGTCAACTTTGTCATCTCTATATACATAGTGTCGCATTTCGGGAAAGAAGCAGACGCACGCTGCAGGAGGGTTTCTTTCTCCCCATATTTTATTAGTGCAAATCGTGAAGGGAAGGGGATCAGGAGGGGTCAGGCAGAGAAACACAAGACACAGACTTAATATCTACTAAACAGATACTACTGCAGAGCTCCGAGGAGGGACCAGGATCAGTCCGAGGGGAACAGAACCAGAACGTGCCACAGGGACCAGGAACAGGAAACGAAGGGGGGACTGGAACCGGAATTAAGGAGCATACGCATCAGGAATGAGATAAGGAACCCAACCTAAAACTAACCTGACACTCAAACCTAAGATAACGTAAGCATCTTAACTCTAGAAGGTAGGGCCGAGGGGAGTGACTAACTAATACTAACTATACGTTTAATGCTGCTACTAATACAGCTAACAGATACTAACAAAGATCACAAGACAAAGACAAACTTGAACCAGACAGCAGGGCTTGGGCATGGGATCAGGAATCAGCCATGGCATTAGTGCACAAACGGGTAGCAGAGGGTGGACTGACAAAGACAAGAGGAAGACCAGAACTTAAATAAGGACCAAACACATTATTAACTCTAAACGAGACACCTAAGGCCACCATTAGATCACACGATTAACCAACCAGAAGGAGGGACAAGAACATAACCAATTAACAAACTAAGATTACTAAATTAAGGGGACGGAACAGAACAATAATCACAGGGCCAAATTAAGGACACTTTGATGAGACACAAACACAGAAATTATTAAGGAACCAGGATCCCGGGGAAAAACAGTCATTGTAGTCTCTCTGGCGGCCTCTGGTGGCCATCGGGGCAAACTGTCCAGGGGGAGACATGACACATAGCCTCGCCATAACGTCAGTTAAATGTGACCCACCCATTTTTTGTCTCATATGTGACATAGATCGGATCTGTCGGCGACAGTGTAAAACAGGAAAATGCATGCATTCCGAGACATTTTGAGATCGGTTTCAGGCCCTGCTCATATGTGGAATAAATCAGATATAACCGATATGTGCCAATGCGACTGCCGCGTAAACAGGCAGATCGGATTTTCTAGGCATTGCATTCTGTACGCCATTAAAACTGCGCACCCTAGTACTTCATCGCGTTTAATGACGCCATGTAACAAGCTTAATCGGGTATGGGTCAACGAAAAAAACGCGGTAAACAGAAGGTCAAAAATCGGATATAGGCAACAAATCAGAATTGGAGCATCAAGACCTGCAGTAAACGCAGGCCATAGAGAGATTTGCACGTGACGTGGGCTCCAGTTTTAACAGTGCAGTAGGAAGAACAAAGAACAATTAAGGCAATATGGAATAAATGATAATAAATAAAAGTGCCAAAATATACATTTAAACGCATATGAATATTAAATATAACTTTAAACTAGAACTAGAATTAGAAATAGAGGTAGATAGAGAGACAGTTTGGATGTAGTATTACCTACAATGTGAATTGACTTTTACACTTTTACACTGGGTGCAGGCGGTGAGGGGCAGGAAGTGTGTTCAGGAGTCTGATGGCTTGTGAAAAAAGTTATCACGCATCCCTGGTTCTGATGCCATGATAGCGTTCGCCGGATGGGAGTAGTCCATGCAATATTTGCGAGGGATCGAGCACGATGCATCAGGCGCTGGATATCCTGTATTGGTTTAATGTCACTACTAGAGGGTGAAAACGAAATGAAGAACCAGATAACTTTCACAAGTCGTCAACATTATATGTTTACAGGTAAGAATAATAATAATAATAATAATAATAATAATAATAATAATAATAATAATACTAGTACATTTGATTTGTAACGCACTTTACATTTAAAACAAATCTCAAAGTGCCATTATACGATTTTCAGGCTAAAGTCTGCATAAAGAGGAGAAGAGGCTATGCACTTTGGTGTGATTTTGATAGATAGGGATGTTAAGAACAGGACTCACACGGAAGTCTCTCCACTTCCATCCTTCACACAGAGACGCTACTGTCACATTCAGCACCAACTTCTCTCATTAACCCGCTGGATGGAACCGTGAAGTGTTACACCAAGAATTAAAAAATGGTGACCTTTTTTTCTAGGAGCATTTTCTACTAAGAATGGACATTTACGCTCGGCTGCTGATGTTAGGATACCGGAAGGTGAAATCAGGAACTTTGCAGTGGGACCTCGATATAAAGTTTTTTGTTGTTACTTATTCACCTTCTCCAGATGAATCACGGACCATCAGAAGATAAGTACATGGTCATATCTAACGGTACACATCCAAACAAAGTGAATATTTTACTGCCTTTTCACGCCAATAACACTCTGATTATCTGTGGAACTTCACAATGCGGCTACTGTGAGGTTCTTGATATAAATGATATAACCAAAGCATTCAAGCAGAGAGATTATATCTATTCCGCCTTGTGAATGAATCCCATTTGTTGCTTTCTGGATTATGATGATGATCCTCAGCTGGAATGAACATTTGTGTTGGTTAAAAAGAGAATGAAGAAAGAGCCAGAAAGAGTAATAAAAATCAGAAGGATTGTCAAGCTTTTCATAGTGGTGTAAATATGTGGAACACTCTCCAGTCTCAGCATGGTGATATTTTCTCTAAAATTAGTAATGACAACTCTGATGCCCGCATTGAAGTGAAGAAAGATGTTGAGTGGGTAAACGGCTTCCAGGCATCTTCACACTCTTATCTATTTGCCAACATTAATTCTGCATCAACAAAAAAGTGTGCTCTGAGGATGAAGAATAGCGTCAAAAAGGGAGAAATGGTCAGATCCCTGAAAGGTGCAACATTACAGTGCTGTGATGACAAACCCCGCAGAAAGCTCTTGTCCTCTGTTAAGTCTCCTCTGGTTCTCTTTTGTCTTCACTGGAATATTCAGTGCTCAAACTCCAACCACCTTTTGTGAACACAGCCCCAGCTATTTTCAAAATCGACTCAATTTACAGAGGAGTTCCTTCTGGTTTAAAGCAGTACCTGTTTGTACTGCTAAGGTTAGAAAAAGCTGGAAATCTTTTCAACAGTTCAGCCTGATTATTATAAATTTTTAATTTATACTATTTGATATTAAACTGTCTAAATTTTGTAATTTGATATGTCGCACTATTTGTTTGCAGAGCACACCATTTTATAGCTGCCAGTAATGTGGTTTTCAAAACACAGTCTGATAACATCTGTGGCAGTAGAAAAGAAAAGATTCCTGGACTGGTATTAAAATAACGAACTGCACATGGACAGTTAATGAAGGTCTGTTTTTCTTTCTGACGAAAACATAGTAGAAATCAGAATTCGCCTATTAAATACTACATAATAGAGTAATTTCTAAGATGCGTACATGCAAATTGACGTCCAGTAATTTTCACAAAAAGTTTTTGTCAATGTTAGAATTCAGGCCAGGATCCGCTCCACTTCAATGAATCTATGTATTCGAAAGACCATGTAATGGACATGTGTATTCTATATATCTAGTAATTCCCCATTGTAATATTATGCATATTGACTGATTGTTGATATCATATTGTTTTTGTGTTTGTCTACAGCTAGTTCTAGACAAAGGTTTCAAATCGGACTGTGCCACAGTGTTATACAGATCTGATGATGATAGAGCAGTGCTTCCAAAATGCTGTTTCTAATTCCAGTTGATCATAAACACATCTACATAGCAATGAAGAATCAAGTGAGTTTTTAGAACTGTTGTCAAAATCATCTGGCCGATATTATGAGTAAATTTAAAACTAAACACATTCTAATGGTTAGGTGCTTATGTATGTATATGTCTTTTTTTTAGCTCACTGTGACAGATTTGCTATGGACTCAGTGTGGCATACAACACATTGAAAGACTGCAGGGCTTCTGGACCTCTTTCTGTGGCTGGTGTTTAATCCTCGCCAAAGTGAGTTGTTCACATACTTCCTGGCCTATAAATCTTTATAAATATGTAATTGCTAATAATGTCGTGACACTTCAGCACTTGTAGTCATGGTATTTGAACTGCTTTTATGGGAGTTCTTTCTTTGTAAAGAATGTTTATTTTCCTGGGAAATAATACACCATGATTAAGCTACAGCCATATTGTGAGAATCTTCATCTTCTCAAAATGAATTGAGGTATAGGTAGTAAGATGTTATCTAAGAAGATGGCATTTGAGTCAAATGGGCAAATTTTTTTAAATTAAAAACCTCCCACCGACATGGGGTGCAATCAGTGTTCACGACTGGTTTGTACCTCAAATGTTACTTTTTTGCTTTCTGTAGAAATAATGTACGCTGATAGGACATTATAATAAACTCTAAGCGTTGAACGTACATAATAGGGTTGCAATTTATTATTGGGAAAAAGTTACATTATGTATATATTTTTTTCCTATGTATATATATTATGGTGTACAAATTCTATTTATGTTCATTTCGGTGGGTGTTTTGAACTGCTTAAAAAATCAACAACAATAATTCAAGAATAACAATTGGGGTAATTTTAAAGCATTTTCAAAGAATAAAAAATGTAGAAGAATTCAAACCCCTGAAATAAAATACTTTTTTGGCTTATTTTGTATGTTTCTATAAACAGTTTGACTCCACTTTATTCACTGTCAATTCAGGCAAATCAAAGCTCGAAATATGTTATGAAATTACTAATGAATGTTGCTTTTTACCCTGATGAAAGGGAACTCATTTTGTGAACAAAAGAGGACACTTCAATATCATATTAAGGAATTACGAGTGACAAAATAGGTAACTTTTAACATTTATTCAACAACTTCTTTTTTTGAAAACAGATTAGTAAATATATTTTATTTAAAATGTTATGAGAATAAAGTTTAATTTCGCTGAATGTTTAAGGATATGTTCTGTAATACATCGCTGCTCGCGCCCAGTGAGTTAGTTTCACGAAGACTCCATAACATCAATCACAAAGTGTAAGGTTTATTAAAATCTTTAGTTAAATGTAGTTTGATATAATTTGATTCACTTTATTCTCGTAATATTTCTCATTTCTTTATTCTCGGGGAATATTCTTAATTTTATTCTCGCATATTTTCGACTTTTATTCCTCGCAACATTTCGCTGACTTTATTCTCGTAGTTTCGAGTTTGATCAAATATTACGCATATTTAATCTCGTGAATCTAGATATATTTTTTTAAGGTAATTTAGATTTTTTTAAGGTGGCACTAAAAACGCCGCTGCATTCAGAGATAAATACAACGTACTAAACTTTATACGGTACTGAAAAAATATTTATTATTTCAAGTCAAATTATAGCAAAAGCAATAGTAGTAAAAATGCAAAGGCACAATTTGCTTCTTATTTGCAATCTGATCTGGCTTTTGCATTCGGCTACACAGTACTTCTTGTGGTGCCGATTTAAATGGTCAAACAATTTAGTGCTTCCCAGTTGTGCAAATGTCTGGCACCCGATGCTAATATGTTTTGGTCAGCATCATCCTTTTGTATCCAAAAATACTTCCCATAAGGACCGACAAGCATAGCTTTTTTTATGTAATTAAATCTTTCCATTTCAAGCGCTTTTCCTGCCTGCTACTATTTTCCGCTTATGCTACTTTGAGAGACTGCATGCATGAAGCAGGTGAATAACGCAGGTTTTGTAGTTTTAAAGAACCCCTTAAATATGAGTTACTTACTAGATATTGTATGTTTATATCCAGAAAGTTTAGAATAGTACATTTAAATCAGACACACACACATTTTTTATTTTTATTTTGCCCTGCATCGTGACTGCCGCGACAGACTATCAAGACAAGCAGACATCACATGACTAATGCTGAATGTAATGGGCAACCTAGTACATAACCTCTTTGTTTTTGTTAAAGAGCTGCTACAGCCATGAGATACTTATATATTGGTGCAGGGTATCGTCATGGTGGGTATGAGAAAAAAGATAAAAATTGCTTAGTGTGTTTCTTTTTACACCAGCTTGTTGAGTAAGACTCTGTGGTTTCTGTTATTTTATTGTTATTCTTTTGCTTATTCTACTTTTTTCTTTCTAGTAAATCTATGTCAGGGTTTGAATTACACTGTTAGGTTTTATAAACTTCAATTTCTTTGATCCGAAGCTAGTTATTCCGCTTTTTTATATTGAAAAATGTATAATAGAACATGCTTTTGCATCTGAAGAATTTCAAATAAGTACTTTTGATTTAATTATAATTTTCTTCTGTTTATTGCATGACATTAGTATGTACACAGGAGAGCACCATTGGATTTCATTCCTGAAGTTTCATTTCAGGAGAAACTGGTTTCTTTTTCAGTGTGTAAAGTATGTCTCCTGGGGCAGGTTGGTCACAAATTTTGTTGGACACCTATTGAAAACTAGCGGCCTCAATATTTATGTTTTGTAAACTGGTGAAATCTGCTAATGTATTCTCTCACACAGATGACCTTGAAATCACCGAGTCAAAGCAAAAGTCCACCATTCAATCACCAAAAATGGAAAAAGGGATTGAAAAATGCAGTGTTTCCAACTGCTCCTGTAGTTTCAGCAAGCACCTCCTAATGGTCAGATTTAAACAGTTTATTAATTTAGCCATAAACTGCTGCTCAGACAGCTGCTTATATTTACATTATGACTATAATTTGCCCTTTTTTGTTATTATGCAGACATGGACTGTCCGTTACAGGAAATCAACACTCAAGGAGAGCCTAAAAAATGAGGCACTGTCTGCCGATCACAGGGTAAGAAAGAAAGAAAACACAGATACATTCTATGAGTGCAGCCTGTTGACTCACTAGCCCTTAACCCGGAGTTCTTTACACTGATGACGAAAATAAAAAGTCTTAACCAGCAATTTTCTTTTGGATCTCTGTATCATTACTTAAACTGGTTCAAACAAAAAGATGAATTCCTTGACTTTACATGAGAAAGAATGTCAAAAGACTGTGTTGTTTCAGCTAGCTTGCCAGTCTTTGTTCTTATGTTTTATATCAAATTCACAATCAATTGCCAATTCATTTAAGGAATTACGATGACTTACTTTATATCAATACAGTTCTTAGATGTACTAGGAAATATCACTCAAAATTCTGCTTATAAATACTAAGATATCAAATCCATATTCGTAAGGTGCATATTCAGTTACAGCACAAAATGGCTCAACAATTTGTAACACTTTATAACAGGTGACAATCATTTGGTAAATCTTCTCCAACAGTGCGCTAGCCAGCAATATACTGTAGAATTACATGTTGTAGCACATGAAGTAATATTACATTTTGTACCAAACTACAGTAGATTATCTGTGTATGTCATGTAGAGGGTACATTCATGTGGAAAATGTTTATGATGTTGAGAAGCCACTGCAGTTATCTGTACACTATTGCACTGAATTTAAGTAAGTATTATTACTATAGCATAAGCACATCGTATGCCATAACAACATGTGACCTGTGTGCATTTGTGAAGGAATAGCAGCTTTTTGGCAATGGAAAACAGTGCTGAACAGTACCCTGCCCAGAGTACCTCAGTGGTACCTTTTACAGTGGTACCTTTCCCACCACGGAGCCAACTCTCTGTAACTAAATTATAATAGCAGTCAGACGCTGTTGTTTGTTGTATTTGCAGATGTGCAGCTTGTATCTCTGCTGGGTGTTACTGGTCCCTCACGGAGCCCAAGTGTAACTGGTGGACTGGTGGGTCTGCATCACCTGTGCACATCCAGGTAAGAACATGTAACACATTGATACAGCATATTATAAATATGCAAAGAGAGATGTTACAGACATGTTTGCTGCACAAAATATCAAAACAGATAGGACATGAATGGTACAGAACGATAAAGGATGCCATGGAATGATATTTGGACAATTCAGTTGGATTGCTCTACAGAGGGCTGGTACGGTGGCGCAGTGGTTAGCGCTGGCTCCTCACGCCGAGAAGATCCTGGGTTAGAGCCCCAGGTCGGGCAGCCTTTCTCTGTGTAGTTTGCATGCTCTCCCCGTGTTCACTTAGGTTTTGTCCGCAGTGCTCCGATTTCTCCTACAGTCTCCACAAATGCAATTGTAGGTTATCTGATGACTTGAAATTTGTCCTCTCAGAGGGTGTGAATATGAGGAGATTGTGTGGAGTGTGAAGCCCTGGGCGGCCCTTGTTACTTGCTCAGGATTGTTCCCACCCAGATCCATAGTTCCGGTCCCTCCCTGACCTCAGTTGGGATTAAGCAGTTCAGATAATGAATGAATGAATGATTGTTCTACAGTGGTCCATTTCTGAATACCACTCAAAGGAACGTAACATACCTTTTGCTAGAAAAAGAAAAGTTCAAAATAAAAGTTAGCAAGTAAAATAGTAGAGAAATACTTTGTTAGATAATAACAACATGCCTATTTGCAAGATCATTATGCTGTCAATATAATACCTACAGAGCTACTATATAGTATTGCCCATATAGACACTCTAATTGACTTTATTATTTCAAAAAGTGTTACTTTTTTAAAAATCTTCCATGTAATTTTTCTGTTATATTAACATCGAGCTGTGAACATTTTAAGAACTAAATTAAATGATGAAAATTATGTTTCCACTACAGGATGTGTGTAAAAACTTCACTGCCTAGAAGGATGAAATGGTAAGTGCTCTATGGAATTGTTTTGCAGAGCAAATATGTGTGCATTTTTTATAGGTTCATAAGCCGTGTTGGTTGGTGTTCCTGATCTACAATTTTACACAGATCCAAATCATAAATCTAACACACATGACTTTAATATTCTCCAGACTCATCAGATTGATGTAACGTGATTGACTAAGTTTGGTGCCAATTTCCGGTGGTAATAGATCCCCTGATGTGTACACATCCTGTGTGGGAAGTTGTTGATAGTTCGGAATCCAGGTTTTTTCATTCATGCTCTTATAAACTAGGAACTGTCTCACAACCAAATATTCACACACTGAAGGTGATAAGATTTCCAGAAAGGGTATTGATACACTCGTGGCCTCATGAGAAATCAGTGGCAGTCCCCTTAAAACTACCGGCACCATCATGTTCCTCAGGGGGCCCTTTGTGAGAGAGAGGACACAGATGCAGGAGTTGACTGAAACATTACTCTTTTATTCACAAAAGTCCAAACAAAAACAATAACACATACAGCACTAAGCTTAGGCTCGTCTATCTCCTTAGCTATCCACTTAGCAATGCAGGTCTGACGTGATGACACGATAGGACCCGAATCCTGTTCTTACCTAGACATAAGTCTTGAAAAAAGAAACCATTAGCGCATGTCAGAATCTGTGCAAGAACTGTGGGTTCTAAGAACAAATTTCTTGTTAAGAGCGGCTGGTGAATGAGGCCCATTCTTCCCAGGAGAGATACAGTATTTTCTCCAGTCGTGTTGGTTAGTACAGTAGTATGTTTTAGAACTGTCAATTACTTTGTGGATGTTTTGGTTCATAAGAGCCTCAACTGAGTTAAATCTTGAATGATGAAGATCGAAACACCTTGTTAACAAGGAGCTTGCCATCTTTAAGGGTCTCTACAACAAAGGTGAAATGACTGCACCAATTGAAACCACTTTTCTAATTTGTGCAGTGTTTTCACCATGCGGGACCACCAGACCAGTTGTTTACTGATGGTTTTTCAGACTGCTGTGATGGTAATAAAATTACAGCAGTCCGGTGGGTTGTTGTTGAGGGTCTAAGATTGAATTTATATAGGGCAGGAGAGCAAGATATCAGAGAAGTCCCCCTTCAGTTCTTTTGTTTTAGTTTTTTACAGTTGCTCGTTCGACAAAAGTTAAACCTGATGTGGTAAAACCTATTCGGAACATTCAGTTTACAAGGTGTCGATTGTGGAAAGCTAGGTTTTATTTGTTGACAAACTGTGTCTGGTCGGTGACTTCCGACTAAAAGGGAAGAATGCAGACTGGAGCTGATATAGAAATAAATGTCGGTCTGCTTTTTTCAACATGCTGTTGCTGTATAGAATTAATGTTTCTTGACCTGTGTTTATAGGATACAATAAATCTAGTCCAAGTAAAGAAAAAGTTAAACCTGGCTTAATGGGGCTTTAAACTTCTTTGACATCTTTAAGACCTTCACGTTTATGCAACTTCTTTCAATGCTGATATTTTTAGTTATTACTATGTTAACTGATTTTATGTCAGAGATTACATTACCTGAAGAGTAGGTTTAGAGGTGAATCTGGATGTGAAAATTAAGATTTAAAGCAAAGTCATTAATGCAAGTTGTCTGATCCTTGATTAATCTCTGAAAATACCTTTTTTTGTGCAACACTAACAAGTAGTTACTGTTTTTAAAAATTTCTGACAGGTTAATATTTACATGTTACTGTTTTAGATTACACTGGTCTGCCTATATTTGAGTGTTGGGAAAAAAGTGAAAAGATTTTTTAAAAGTTGTATTTTTTATTAAGTTTACTTTCAACTAGACTATGACTGAACTGCAGCTTCTCTTTTTCAAAGAGTCAGTCTATATACAAATGAGGAGGAGTTATCTTTTTATAAAAAGGAATTACCTTTTAATATAACACTTGGCCTTGAAAATGTTTGAAATCCCCAAATTAGATTTTTAAAAATGCCTTGATGCATTTAAGTATTTATATGCCTGTAATGCTGATAGGTTTTGACATGTATGGTATATTTGGCAAGGTTGTTGTGTTTCTAAAGGTGCTGAACTTTAAGGTAAAGAAGCAGCCGAAGTTAGTGTTTATTCTAAATAGTACTGAGCAGCTGTCCACTTTTATTGTAGGGAATAGCTGAAAAGTGTCCTTATTTTGGTGCATCTCTATTTTATTTTTTCCTAGCTTATTTGGTTAAGACCTCATTATGGTACAGAATAGCAGATCTATTGGTGAGATGTATGCTAATCTGTAATATGTTTCACAGCGGCATGAGCCTAGGGATGGGGAAAAGAAAGAAAATTGGTGTGTCTAAGGTAAAGAATTGTGTATAAAGTTGGAGCCCTTAAACCAATCTATGTGGATCTGTCGGCTGGACCCGAACACGTTTTATACATTTTATACTGGATGTTTACAAGTACATTCTCAATGTTAGTTGATATTAATTGACTGGAACAATATTTATGAATGCATACTGAATAACTTTAAGTGATAACACTGTGCACATTTTTGCACAAACTAAAATCATATGTCATATTATCATATGCCTGCCCAGGTCTGGTCCCTCTGTGCGCCTGGTAGTTCCCAGGAAAGGCTCTGGTCTCTGGGACCCTAATAGGGATTAAACGGTTCTGATAATGAATGAATGAATGAATGAATGAATATTATATTATCAAAAGTTGCCTTCACACTCACGGGAAGTTCTCGTTTTCTTTGTTGTCAGCCTGAAATCCTCTTTGACGCCCAATCGGCTCTCCTTCCAGGTAGAGACAATGTAGTATTAGCGGTAACTGAATATGGTCCGGAACATTCCGCCAGGGTTACATGGACTGCAATGCACAAGAGTGAGTAGCACAAGCAGTTTCTGTCTGTGTACTGCTTGACGTATCATGATCTAAGGTAAGCAAAATTTGATGTCGCACAGGACCCAGTGCTGGAGCTGCTCCATTGACACCTCCATAGTCTGGTATTCAAGTGGAAGCCAGCGAACTGCGAAGGTGGTGATTTGGGAGGATGGCCTTTGTTACGGAAGTTCCACAGTACCACATTTCAACACGCGGTATCGCATCTTAAGCAGAGCAGCTCCTGGCACAGGTACATGTTGTTTCATTTCAAAATCATATAGTGCTTTTTTTTATAGAGAAACATGGTAACATTCTATTTTTTAAATATATTTTTATATATTTAAACCAGATATTCGTAACAAGCTGTTGTTGTACTGGCCCTTTTTGCACAATTTAACTATATATCCTTATTCCTTATACATCCTATCATTATAATATTTGATTCAGCTCATCATCTTAACAGCAACTGCTTGTAGTATTAGAGGAGAGAAAACACTTAAAATTACACTTAAAACAGTTAAACTCACTAAGTTTTAGACACACTAAGCATAGATGGAATTAAGCAAGTAGCAGCATGGGTCAAATAGCATTACGGAAGAACATAGAAACCAATCTAGGTGTGGTTGCCCACAAATGATAAAAATAGACCTCTGGTAACAATATCGACTAAACACAGTTCGACTAAACACAGTTGATGGCAGCCGACCGTTTTTTTTGGAGAAATCATAGTCTTAGTTCTCTCTATTGCCTGACTCTAACTTCTCTAAATCTGTCACTGATAAGCTTTGAAAGCACATATGCTTTTCTCACATACACTGATGTACAAAGTACTAATGAATATAAAAGCTAATTGTTTGTGAATTTACTGTCAAATAAATAAATCTTTTCTTTTTTAAAATTTGTATGTGTCCTTTAGTGGCGGTAGGAGGGTCCAGGTAGAAGGGAGCAATTTAGAATTTGTGGAGGCAGTCATTGTTGATTCAGCAGCCAAAGATATCATCACCCTCTCCTCAGATAACAAGGTATGAAGATGTTGAGTTTACATTATGTGAACAGTCAGTTAGAAGATGTTACTGTTCACATATTGTACATAATGTTGAAGTCTCACAGCACTGAAAATGGTGATGTACATATATAACAGACACAAAAGTAAATCATAAGTTATTAACCCTAAAAAACATTATAGTACTACTATGTTTGAACAAATAAACAGATAGCCCATAGTGCTGTAATAATGTGTCTGTTTAGTGTGTTGTCAAGAGGAAACTATTTGCCTATTTGTTTTGTTGTTTGAGTGTTGGGAATATTAAATATAAATGTCATATCAAATAATATCTTTATCATTTACCTAGACCTTTTGGTTCCTTACTCCGTATCACCACAAGAATTCTGGTCCAATCAGTGTATTTCTCAAAGTGGGAAATTCAAAAGTGAATTGTATGGGAAAACTCTTGTATCATCCAGACCCTGTATTCACCAGCTTCAGCACTTCCATGGTGGTTAATGACATACTAATCACAATACAGGTAAGGCAGCATTTTCAGTCATATGCAAGTATGCCTGAAGTTCAGGTAACAAAGTCACGCTCTGTTTAGACTCCTAGTTTAGACTCTTGCTTTCCCCCAGTGTCTCTGTCGGTTGTTTGCTTCTTTTAGCCTGTTGGTGTGCTTTGTGCTTACTGTCTGCTTGAACCTAAAACAAGAAAAGAATTCTGTTCTGTTCTGTGGCTATTGTGCCTTGTTTGTTTTGCCAGTTTTGAAAGTAAAGGTAAACAGCAATGCTTTGCACCAACACCAGCAACTCTTCATTATATCAGAAGAGCATGTGACAGTAGCTTTACTACTGATTAAGAGATGACAATAAAGTTTACTTTGAACTAATGAACACTGATCAACCAATAAGACACAATGGGAAGGCGGATAAGGACAAGACAGACAGGGGGCACGAGACAGAACGAAATACAACAAACCGAACTGAATAGTGGCATCTGCTGGCTGCTCAGCAGAGTCCAAGGGGGTACTGAAGGCCTTCTCGGGGACATACAGGGTGTGTAAGGTCTTCTTGGGAATAGACACAGGCTTCAAGGCCCTTTAGGGGACAGACACGGGCCTCAAGGCCCTTTTCGGGGGCAGAGCCGGGCCGCAAGGCCTCTGTGGGGGCAGAGCCGGGCCGCAAGGCCTCTGTGAGAACAGGCAAGGGCCGCAAGGCCTCACTGGGAACAGGCAAGGGCCACAAGGCCTCCTTGGGAACAGACTGGAACTGGGAGGAATTGAGTAGGCGGAGCCAGGCACCGAGCCAGGAGTGAAGTGGGCAGAGCAGGGCCAGGAGCGAAGTGGGCGCAGCCAGGGGCCAGAGGGGGGCCTGGAATGGACCCTGAGGCAGAGCCACATGAGGAGCCTTCCGAGTGGGAGAAGGGATGTGGAGGGAAGACTTCTTTGAAAAAACATGCAGCACGCCGACATGGCGGGGCTATGGTCAGGGCGGACTGACAGGAGCCAATGCGAAAAACCAAACCTTTATAGGGGAACAGAAACAAGGAACAGGATTAATTAAACAAGGGAAAACCAATAGGGAACCAAACTAGAAAACGAGCAGAATTAACCAATGAAGGGGTAACCAATAGAACGGTGTTGATCAACATACAACACAGGTGAAATAACTAATGAGCAGTGATCAAATCAATAAGACACAATGGGAAGGCAGGACAAGGACAGACAGAGGGTACGAGACAGAATGAAATTCAACAAAACGAACTGAATAATGGCATCTGCTGGCCACCCAGTAGAGTCTGGAGGCACTGCCTGCAACAGTCTAGGGGGCCAAAGACAATTAGGTTTGTATTTAGGCCCTGGAGCAACTAATTAACAACTCATTAACAACACGTGATGACATATTACTGAAGCCAGATACTGTCTCTATATTTATCTAAGAGCTTTTTAAAAAGGATCTGCTGAAATGGTATTTAAAAACAGAGAGAATCAGAAATGGAAGAAATCTTAACAAAAAAAGAATGCAACTGGATGGGTCCTCTGTTGTCTGGGAACTAAATCTGTTCCTGCCGTTGTTACTTTTGTTTGAGTCTCCTGGCCAAACTGTGCATGGATCATCTATATCTTTCTTTCATTATCTCACTTCTTCCCTTTCTCACCCTCTGTAGAAAAAGGAAGACGGGTTGAATATCACTGAGCAGGACGTGTTGGTGTGGGGGCTGCAGGGTGCGAAGCGGTTTAAGTGTGAGGTGGAGAAAGTTAAGTCCACAGCTGTCATCTGTAAAATTTCAGGTGATAAAGAACATGGAATTAGAGTGGGACTTTCAGGTAATGATAGATTAATGTCTTTTATTTTTGGAATAATGTGCCAAATATAATATGGAGCCACATAAAAGCTGAACATCATTTTTTATAAAGTTTGTTGTTGGAAACTCCATGCAGGAACAGCTATGTAACGCATCTGATTTGTTTGATCTTTTTCAGATCACATTAGGCAGTTTTTTACCGTGTTGTTGAGATGTTCGCAGTGGCATGATAAACTGGTATACACTTGTTGTATTTATCATTTTGATTCTTCTGAAACCGGTGAGTATTGTCTTCCGGATTTGTTTTAGGTTTAATCTTAAAAGCTTACTCACTGTGTGCTTTTTGTGTTGGAGAAGGAGCATTTATTCCATCATAAGAGAAAAAGTGTTGAGTGCGCTAGGGAAAGAACAGTGTGAAATGCTTGAGCTTGAAACTGAAAGAAGATTGACAAGGTCAGTAGCTTGTAGATTCATCATCATCGCTGATTGTCGCCATGCCAAATGTTCTCCCATAGCCATTAGCCCCTTTGTATGGGCATGTGTTCTGCAGACTTTTGTAAAATTTTGTAGATTTAGTTTTTCTGATTACCTGTTTTTAATATTTCATTTCAGTAAAAATTAGATTTTCCATTTTTATTACTATGCTCAAAGAATTTTGCAGTAAAAATCCTTTGCAAGTCATCACTGAGTTCAATGAGCACACAAAGTTATGATAATTCAAATGTGCAAGGCAGAGCCTGAGCAAAAGTTATTTTAGGGCTGTCAAATGATAAAATTTTAATCAGATTATCTAGACTTTTCAGGATTAATCAGGATTAATCACTATTTGCAACTACACCTGAATCCTAACCATTTTTTTTCTTGGAATGACACTAAAAGATAAATAATATGGACACAGATACATAATTTTCTATATTATGTCTGTTTATTAACACAGCCATATTTAATGGTAATATATATATTAATATTATATATATATATATATATATATATATATATGTATATATATATATATATATATATATATATATATATATATATATATAAACGCGGTATATATAAAGGCTAATGCTTATGGCGAGTGTCGGTTGTGAATTTTGAGAGTTTATTTGCTTATGTTTTTATCTGAGCCGCTTAGATGACGCCTGGGCCTGACAAATGTTTATCATTTTTAATGCGGTGAATCTGGCTGTTTCACCTCAACACGTGAATCACATTGAAATTATGTTTTAACTATTTAAATGAGGACCCCCAACTTCAAGAGACTTCATAAATTTTTAAACAGGCCAGTAACTTGTAAACACTTAATTTCTATTGGGATCGGATCTGTGATAAGATCCGGCACAAAAGCTCACCCCTACTTTTTTGATCTTACATGTCATCAAATAATCTGCTATTCTTAGAGTAGAAAGAGATGGATTACAATGAGTAACAGGGAGACATGAAAAGCTTAAAACAATCGAATTTAAGACTCATATTTTACATATATAATCAGTGGTATATTAATAATAAACTCAGATTTCTGTTAAACCTTGTAGCTCCAGCGGAGTTGTAAATCTTGACTGGATAATCACATCACTGGATAATTAAATAACATTAATTCATTCAAACATCACTATCCTTATTATAGTCAAATTCGGTTTTGCACACTTAAACCATATAGAGCTTCCATTCTGAAAAATACGGAGTAATAATAAATACTTGCAGGTCACCAGACCACATCTTATCTCAATTACATAAAAGTATAAATGCCAACAAGTAGAATTTATAACTTATAACAACCACTTTCCTGACAAATAATTCATTACACTATGCATGCGTGAAATGGCGTTAAAAAAATTTACGTAATTAACAACAAAAAAATAATTAACGTTGTTAACGCGTTATTTTTGACAGCCCTAGTTATTTTACATCCAATTATCATTGTCATCTTGCTGTTCATTTTAGCTGTTCCTAATGTGTTTTTTCGTTTTCCTTATACCCAGTCTTTAGTAACTTAATTTCGTCAATCTCCACAGATACTGTGTTGTCCCAGGCGCCTGAAGGCTTTAGAGTGAGAGGAAAATGTGCCACATTGTGTACTCTTGTAAGTAATATAAGGAGGATTGTCACAGAACACAGCACAGCACACAGTGCACCACAACGAAATGTGACTTGCCTTTGACTCATCCGTGAAGGAACAGTGGGCAGCAGAGCTCAGAGAAGTGCCTGGGGCTGATACTCTTGATCATGACTCTCAGTGTGTTACCTTTATCGTCTTGGACTTGAACTGCAACTTGATCACGTGGCTAACTCCTCGACCATTATGCTACCAACTGTGTGCAAGGCTTATTTAACTATCAGTTTAACAGTTTCATTCTGTAAGGATACTTGGAGTCGTCTTAAGTGAAATTGACATCATCCTTACAGTTTACTATGTTTACCACCATTTTTATTGAGGTATTATTAAATATCACTCAATATCAAGTACAGATAAAAGTTTATTAAAAAATTAAAAATATGTCTTTGCATGTACGTATGTGTGGGATTCTGGCTTACATTGTCATCCTGTATAAATCAAGTCTGTTACAATGCTCTAACAGCTGTAGACAAATCAAACAGTAATAGAATCAGCCAAATGTTGATCTGCTTCTGTGTGTGTTAATAGCAGTAAAACAAAATGAAAGATTTAGTTCCATATAGGTAGTATTTGTTCTAAGCTGGTCCACCCCAATGCTCAGTTTTCACTAGAAACTTGGAGATGAATGTTAAAAAAGATTTTATGAAATATTGTACAGTATGTGTTGTATATATATTGTCATTTCTACATCAAAGCCAGAAAGCCAGAATGGGTAAAATAAGGCTCATCAAAAAGCATGTACAATTGCAAGGCTAGTATACTTAAACTTAATGTATGACTGATAGACCTTTCATCGCTTAGCCCTGCCGAGTATACTTAAGTAAATTGTTGTTTACTGTATCTCTGTAAAGTGCATAAAAGTGAGAGTATAGTTCTTATTTTAGTTCAGAAGAAGTATACTAATATCACAGGTGAATATACATCATTTTCTATAATGGTAGGCACATTTGCTGAGTAACAAACCAAGTCAACTATACTCATCCACAAACCAAATGAAAGAAACCAGAGATTGCTGGTATAGCCTAAAAGAAATACCAACGGTACAGAGAAGTTGTTGCATCATTACATCTACAGTATTTATCCAGAGCAACTCAGTATTTCAGCACAGCATGGACTGGTAATACCGGACAGACATGGGATTAAGTGTCTTGCTTAGGGGTAAAAAGGTGGTAAACGCAAACAGTACTACCACTACATGTGAGTTTGAAGCCATGACCAAGTGTCCTGTCACTAGGTGAACACCACCCATGGATACAAATATAATGAGTTTCCTGGTTATTTTTCAAAGCACCTATGGAAAAAATCACCGATGTAACTGACAAATATAATATTTTGTTTACATTAATGTTGTTAAAAAAGCAAACAGGCTATGGAAAGAGTTATAAAATGCTACAACGTAAAAATGTCTAATGGCAAAGGGCAACAATTCTCATTGTGTTAAACTGTTTCCTACAAACATACACAAACATTTCAGAGAAACTCGTAAAAAATAAATGTCATAAAAATGAATGTCCTGTGCAAGAACAGTCATTTACAGTGCTAGTGATTTCTCACCGCTTAGTTTTGAAAAAGGAAACAGCTATGAAAAATGTCAATGAATTACCAGGCAAGGAGGTGAAGAAATTATAATTAGATGATAAGTTCATTGACTTTAATGGCTTTAACCTGTGACAATGTGCTCACTTATCATTCGAGTTTCCAATCAATTGTTTATGGCATTTATCAGAGCAACATCCATTTCCTAATCAGAGGTACTATCTGCTTGGGGTTAAAGGTTCTGCTCAGGGAGCAAGTGGTGGAAGTGCTGAAGGTAGAATTTTGAACTAACAACCTCTTGGTCCAGTGGCAAACATTTTTCAACTGATGAAAAACTTTTTTCTTTTTTTTGGCCAAAAAGAATGAGTTCAGAGCAAAGGTCTGGACAGGACACAACCCCAAACGAAAAACCAACTCTTATTGATCACACACAAGAAAAAGAGAAAGCCGTTTAATAAGCACGCAATCAATGGCTCCTCTTACCCACTTGTATGTCCCCAATTCAACATAAACACAGATGCAGTTACAGGCTGCAGCGAGGCACATCATTGAGATGCTGAAGCAGTATAAAGAGAAGCTGCATCATTACACACACACACACACTTCAAGACTGTCGATGGCCCAGAATTAAACTTTAGCATCTGCATAATCATCTATTACGTTGTGGCCGTTGATCCTCTGATGGTATGTAAGGTTGATATAATGGCTATATTAGCAAATCCTTAAACAGCTGGCAGATTTAGTGTCAGAATACTACACAGGTAAACTGCCAAAATGGGAACCATTGTAACATTTACAGTATGGTAGAGTGACAAAGGCGTTGTCATTTTTCCAAATTCATCGTTCAGTTTATGCTGAACTGGGGACAAGACAAGTGAGCTTAAGACCACTGCTTGTATTTGTATTTGAAAACAATATGAAGTAATGCATAAAATTGCTGATGGGTTGCATCTGATGCATCGAGATGATTTAATCTAATCATGGAGGTGATAATCGAATTTAATCAATCGTGAGACCAGTGACTTATTCACACCTCTAGTATATAGTGCAGGGCTGCAGCAGAGACGTGCTGAAGGGCGGTCTCAAAGTGAAAAGTACAGAACTAGATGAACAACAACAACCCATATCTATCAAGAATCTATAATATGGAATCGTGATCATACTGTATCACTGTCATCAGTTGGGGACAATGCAAAGCAATCGTAGCCTATATATAGCCACTGTGCTTCGTCCGAACTGATTGCATTCTGTTTAACTGTCTTGAACTTATTTTAAATCAATTTTAAATCATTTTGCTGTGATCATGGTTTTATGATTATTAATTTATTATTGTTTTATGTGATTATTCTACTTTTTATGTAAAGCATTGAATTACCTCTGTGTATGAAATGTGCTATATAAATAAATTTGCCTTGCCTATATTTTACCTGATGGGGCACAATGTTGCTGTTGAGGGGTTGCTGCTGCTCCTGCTGCTGATAGTGCTGGACGGCAGGGCTGTGTTGACGTGAGACTGTAGACATTAAGTCCATAGGAGATTGGTAGCTGATTAAACAAGTGTTGTATATAATTAATAAATTGAAAGATTGGTGACAGCGCTTGGACCCATAAGGCAACAAATTAAAAAGCTCTGCACGTGCCTGATATAGTGTTTACTTTTGCTGATTAGATGTAATAAGGCGCTGGATATTTTATGTTTAATGTCACCACTAGAGGGAGGCACTGAGCTGCGAAGGGTTCAGAGTGAATTTCATGTCAACATTATATGTTTGCTATAAAAAGTACCTGCAGCGGCAAAAAAAAAAGTTCCTACAATAATGTCGAAATCATATATGAAAATAGAGGAAATGAAAGTTGCTTGAGTCATTGCTGCTGATAAATTAATATTAATACGATTTACTGGCTAGTTCGCATAAAGAGGAGAAGAGGCTATGCACTTTGGTGTGGATTTTGATAGATAGGGAGCGAAGAGGACCTTGATACGAAGTCTCTCCAATTTCCATCCTCTACACACACAGAGACGCGCCTGTCAAGATTCAGCACCAACTTCTCCCTATTAACCTGCTGGATGGAACCGGTGAAGTGTTACACTGCAACAAAAATATATCCTTTTCTAGGGATACTTTTACTAAGAATGGATGATTTTAGCGCGTCTGGACAAGGGATACAGGACACTGGAAGGTGAAATCAGGAATTTTGCAGTGACTGCAAAGTTTTTTGTTGTTATGGACTCTCACCTTTCTCCAGATGAATCACGATCTATCAGGGGAAGATAAGTACATGGTCATATTTCTCCAACGGTACACATCCAAACAATGTGAATATTTTTTACTGCCTTTTTCACGCTAATAACACTCTGATTATCTGTGGAACTTTACAAGTGGCTACTGTGAGGCCTTTGATACAAAACGATGGCAACCCAAAAGTATCTACAGAGAGATTATAGCTATTCCGCCTCTTGTGAATGAATCATCTGTTGCTTTCCTGCTGGATTATGATGATCCCTCAGCTGGAAATGGAACATTTATGTTGGTTGGCAGAGAGAATGAAAAGAAAAGCAAAAATAAAAATTGTCAAGCTTTTCATGATGGTGTAAATATGTGGAACACTCTCCAGTCTCAACAGGGTGAGATTTTCTCTAAAATTGGTACTGACCAAACTGATGCCCACATTGAAGTGAAGAAAGATGTTGAGTGGGTAAACGGCTTCAGGCATCTTTCAGCACTCTTATCTATTTGTCAACATTAATTCTGCATCAGGAACAAAAGGTGCCTTTGAGGATGAAGAATTGAAGGCCAAAAGCAAGATAGCGGTCAGATCTTCTGAAAGGTGCAATGATTACAGTGCTAGGATGACAACAGACAAAGCTTCCAAGTCCTCTGCTGTTATTCCTCCTGCTCTCTCTTTGTCTTGACTGAATATTCAGTGCTCAAAAATTCAAATCTAATTTCCAACAAATACAGCCCTGGCTATTTTCAAATCACACCAGAGAGAGGAGTTCCTCTGGTTTCAGTTGTGCACCTGTTTGTACTGCTAAGGTTAGAAAAAGCTGGAAATCCTTTCAGCAGTTCAGCCTGATTATGATAATTTTGTAATTCATAATATTTGATATTAAACTGTGTTAATTTGTAATTTGATATGTCATACTATTTGTTTTTGCAGAGCACTGACCATATTATAGCTGCCAGTAATGTGGTTTTCAAACAGTTCATAACATCTGTGGCAGTAGAAAAGAAAGATTCCTGGACTGTATTGTACATCGGAACTGCACATGGACAGTTAATGAAGGTCTATTCACTTATTAAATACTTCAGGATAATAGAGCATTTCAAGATGCGTACATGCAAATTGATGTCCAGTAATTTTCACAGGTTGGCAGTTTTTCTAGGGTTTTGTGTGCCCGAATAAACAACAATAGCCCAAAACTTATTGTAAGAAGGAAGTGTTCAAATTTTTGTTACAACTCGTTTTAATTTCCCGTTATTGTGAAAAAAAGTTTCTTGACACTGTATAGAACTGCACGTGATCCGGCTCCACCTCCAAATGAACTCCATGGCCTAGTTTGAAAAAAAAGACCATGTAATCTAGTGGCCCAAAGTAATTTGGTATTGAAATAGGTAATTTTTTGTCTGATTGTTAAGTGATATTTTTTTGGTTTGTTCACAGCTTGTTCTGGATAAAGGTTTCAAATCGGATCAAAACATAGTGCTATACAAATCTGATGATGATAGAGCAGTGTTTCCCAAAATGCTGTTTGACCCAGTTGATCATAAACACATCTACATAGCAATGAAGAATCAAGTGAGTTTTAGAACTGTTGTCATATCATCTGCAGATATTTGAAAGTGAGTGATTATTTGTTATTGTGAACACACTACAGCATGTTAATAATAGTGTACAATCTAAATGTGATTTTCAGTAGGCTAGATTTACCTTGCTCATAAGTACCTCAGTGGTAACTTTACTAGCCCACTGAGGTATTAATGAGCAAGATACCGTCCCCAAGCACTGCTCCCCTGGCACTTGTTAGCTGCCCACTGCTCCTTCACGGATGGGTTAAATGCAGAGGTCACATTTTGTATGAGTAAGATTTAAAACAAACTAAACACATTCTAATGGTTTAGTGTGTATGTATATGTCTTTTATGTGGGGGCTCGCTGTAGATTAGACGTGTTGCGGTGACTCAGTGTGGAGCATACAACACATTGAAAGACTGCAGGGCTTCTCTGGACCCTTTCTGTGGCTGGTGTTTGACCTCAAGCAAGTAAGTTGTTCAAGTATACTCTGGCCTAGTGAATTAGCAATGGCTGTACTGCTAATAATGCTTAGGACACTTCCAAAGCACTTAAATGTGGCATTCAACTGCTTTATGGAGTTTTTCGGTAAAGAAGACATTCCTGAAATAATACACCATGATAGTTTTTTCTGAAAGACTGTGTGTGATGTGGGATACCACCCACCATCTAGATTGCTGCCGAGCCATACTGTGAGAATCTTTATCTTCTCAAAAATGAATTGAGGTATAGGGTAGTAAAATGTTATCTACAAAGATGGCATTTGAGTCAAATGGCCAAATATTTTTTTAATTAAAAACCTCCCACAGACATGGGGTGCAATGAATGTCTGGGCATCATTTTGTCCTTCAAATGTTCCTCTTTTGCCTCCCAGAATTCAATGATACATTAAGACATTATAATAAGCTCTAAGCGTTGAAAGTGAATATCCTCTTTGTCTTTGTTAAAGAGCTGCTACAGCCATGAGATACTTATATATTGTGTGACATATATTTGTCATGGTGGGTATGAAAAATATATAATGGAAAAACGCTTAGTGTGTTTCTTTTACAATTGTGCTTGTTGAGTAAGACTTTATGGTTTCTGTTATTTTATTGTTATTCCTTTGCTTATTCTAGTTTCTTTTTTCTCGTAGTACCTAGTAATGTCAGGTTCTGCACTACACTGTTAGGTTTTGCAACTTCACTTTTGATCAGTTTTCAGTTATTCAGTTTTTTATATTGAAATGTGTATAATAGACATGCTTTACATCCGAAGTAGTTACTCTACAGCCTGGCATTTGATTTAAATGATAATTTTCGTCGGTTTTTGTATGACATTAGGTGCTGTACACAGAATGAGATGTTTCTAGTTTCAGATTGGATTTCACCCCAGTTTTGTTTCAGAGAAACTGGTTTTTCAGGTGCAAGACAACCCCCTGGGCAGGTTGGTTGGGCTAAATTTTTGTTGGACACCCATGAAAAACAAGCAGTCTTCCAATATTTATGTCTAGAATTCTGCAAATCTGCAATATTTTCGCCACAGACACCCTTGTGAAAAACCACACTGAGTTTGAAAGAAGAAGTCCACCATTGAACTGTACTTTCAAAAATGGAAAAAGGGATTTGTGTGTGCCTCGTGCAGTGTTTCCCAACTGCTCCTCAGTTTCAGCAAGCACCTCCCTGCTAATGGTCAGGATTTAAATATGAATTGCTTTGCAAACCGCTGCTGCTTTTGGCTTATATCAGCTGCTTCTTACATTTACATTATGACTATAATTTTGCCCTTTTTTGTTATGCAGAGATTAGTGTGACTGTCCATATAGGAAATCAACACCTGACAGAGAGCCTAAAAGTGAGGCACTGCCCCAACATCACAAGGTGGCAAAGAAAGAAAACACAGATACATTCGTATGGAGTGCAGCCTGCTGTTGACCTCACTAGCCTCAACCTCGGAGTTCTTTTACACTTGACATGTATCAGAAAAATAATAAATCTTGAATCCAGTACTTTCTTTGATCTCTGTATCATTACTTAAGCTTATACAAGACAAAAGATGAATTCTTGACTTTACATGACGTTAGGGTGACGTCAAAGACTGTGTTGTTTCCTAGGTTGGAAGGCTTCATGTTCTATGCGTGTTCTTATGCTCTTATACTAAATTCAGCTAATTGCACCAATGAAGGAATTACGACACTTACTTTTGGAGATTTAATACAGGTTCTAGTTAAATGAAATATCATCAAAATTCAAGGGTAAATACTTAAGATATTAAATCCAATATTCAAAGTGCATGTTCAGTTACAGCACAAAATGGCTTCAAATAATTCTGTTTGTAACACTTTATAACAGGTGACAATTATTTGGCTAAATCTTCTCCAACAGTGCGCTAGCCAGCAATATACTGTAGAATTACATGTTGTAGCACATGAAGTAATATTACATTTTGTACCAAACTACAGTAGATTATCTGTGTATGTCATGTAGAGGGTACATTCATGTGGAAAATGTTTATACTGTTGAGAAGCCACTGCAGTTATCTGTACACTATTGCACTGAATTTAAGTAAGTGATTATTACCATAGCATAGCACATCGTGCGCCACAACAACATGTGACCCGTGCATTTTAATCTGGCTCTGCATGAATAGGGCAGCGGTAAATGTGGAAACAGTGGTCGGGAACAGTACCTCGCTCAAGAGGTAATTACAGTGGTACTCTTCCACCACGGGAGCCAACTCTGTAACTGTTAAATTATAATAGCAGCTGACGCCAGGTTGTTTGTTGTATTTGCAGATGTGCAGCTTGTATCTCTGCTGGGTGTTACTGGTCCTCACGGAGCCCCCAGGTGTAATCAGGATCAGGTCTGTACCTACCCAGTAACATCTGGCAGAATATGTAAATATATTGATACAGCACATTATAAATATGAAAAAGAGATGTTACAGACATGTTTGCTGCACAAAATATCAAAACAGATAGGACATGAATGGTACAGAACGATAAAGGATGCCATGGAATGATATTTGGAAAATTCAGTTGGATTGTTCTACAGAGGGTGGCACGGTGGCGCAGTGGTTAGCGCTGCCGCCTCACGGCAAGAAGAAGATCCTAGGTTAGAGCCCCGGGTCGGCCGTGGAGCCTTTCTGTAGTTTGCATGTTTCCTGGGTATTCACAGAGGTTTTGTCCGGTGTCTCTCATAGTCCAAACGCATGCACTGTAGGTTAATTGTACTGAATTGGTCCCGGTGAGGGTGTGAAGGGCGAGTGAATGCAGCAGGTGTGCCGTGCTCAAAGTTGGCTCCTGCTCAGGTTGTTCCCCACCCATGTTCCATATAGTCTTCCCAAACTCCGCCACCTCAGCTGGGATTAAGCAGTTCGATAATGAAATGAATGAATAAATTAAGACGTTCTGTATCCATTTGAATACCACTCAAAGGAACGTAACATAACTTTTGTTAGAAAAAGAAAATTCAAATAGTAGAAAAATACTTTGTTAGATAATAACAACATGCCTATTTGCAAGATCATTATGCTGTCAATATAATACCTACAGAGCTACTATATAGCATTGCTCCATATAGACACTTCATAATTGACTTTATTATTTCAAAAGTGTTACTTTTTAAAAATTTCCTCAGTGTAATTTTTCTGTTATATTAACAGCGAGCTGTGAACATTTTAAGAACTATATTAAATGAAAAAATTATGTTTCCACTACAGGATGTGTGTAAAACTCACTGCCTAGAAGGATGAAATGGTAAGTGGCCTATGGAATTGTTTTGTAGAGCAAATATGTATTTTTTAATAGTTTATAAGTCGTGGTTACAGGTTCCTGATATCTATAATTTGTTACAGATCCAACCACAATCGCAATAATATGGGACTTTAATATTCTCCAGATTCATCAGATTGATGTAACGTGACTGACTAAGTTGAAAACATAGTTTTGCTGGTAATAGATCCCTGAAGAAGGGAAGGTTTGCAGCCCACAACAAAAGTGTACACATCCTGGGTGGGAAGTTGTTGATCGTTCAGGATCCAGCTTTTTCATTCATGCTCTTAAAACCTGGAACTGTCTCAGCCAACCAAATATTGACACACTTGAAGGTGATAAGATTTCAGAAAGGGTATTGATTCCACTCGTGCCTCATGAGAAATCAGTGGCAGTCCCCTTAAAACTACCGGCACCGTCATATTCCTCAGGGGGCCCTTTGTGAGAGAGGACACAGATGCAGGAGTTGACTGAAACATTACTTTGTTATTCTCAAAAGTCCAAACAAAACAATAAACACACAGCACCAAGCTTAGGCTCGCGTATCTCCTTAGCTATCCACTAGGCAATGCAATTGACGCGGATGACACGATAGGACCTGAACCCAGCCTCGCTTCTCACGCCTACGCCCCGGAGCAAAAGCAATACCAAGTTGAATCAGCTCAGATCGAGCTTCCAGAGCCTCTCCGGATAGCAAGTTTTTAGTAGCTGTGCTTCTGGGTACCGTAGCACGAACCAGGATCGCCGTGGGCTGGGCGGAGGCGAAACAGATGTGACAGGCATAAAGGGCATTTTAAATAGGTATATTATACATGGGTAGAATTGAAGACATCACCATAAGCTAATATTTGACTTAAACGTGCATTTAATAAAATTAGCATAAGAGGCTTTGCAACAGGTGTCGATCCTGTTCTTACTTCAGACATAAGTCTGGAAAGGAAACCATTAGCGACATTGAATCTCCAAAGTAGAACTGTGGGTTCTAAGAACAAAATTTTCGTTTAAGAGCGGCTAGAATGAGGCCCATTCTCCTATAGATATATCGCAGTCGTGTTGGTTAGTACAGTAGTGTTTTAGAACTGTCAATTACTTTGTGGATGTTTTGACCCATAAGAGCTCAACTGATAACCCTGAATGATGAAGATTTGAAACACCTTGTTAACAAGGAGCTTGGCCATCTTTAGTGGTCTCTACAACAAAGGTGGAAATGATTGAATGGAAACCACTTTTCTTAATTTGCAGTGTTTTTCACCATGCGACCACCAGACCAGTTTTTCATTGATGCATGCTCTTCAGACTGCCGTCATGGTAATAAAAATTGCTGCAGTCCGTGGCTGTTGTTGAGGGTCTAAGATTGAGAGAAATCCCCCTTCAGTTCTATTGTTTTAGTTTTTCGCAGCTGCTCTTTCGACAGATGTGGTGATAAAACCTATTCGGAACATTCAGTTTACAAGGTGTCGGTTTGGGGAAGCTAGGTTTTATTTGTTGACAAACTGTGTCTGGTTAGTGACTTCCGACTAAAAGGGGAAGAATGCAGGCTGTAGCTGATATAGAAATAATGTCGGTCTGCTTTTTTCAACATGCTGTTGCTGTATAGAATTAATGTTTCTGGATCTGTGTTTATAGGATACAATAAATGTAGTCCAAGTAAAGAAAAAGTTAAACCTGTTTAATGGGGCCTTTAAACTCTTTGATTATCTTACACCTTTCACGCTTATGCAACTCTGATTTTAGTAGCAGATATTACATTACTGAAGAGTAATAGAGGTGAATCTGGTGGTGAAATTGAAAGATTTATAGGTGCTAAAAAAGCTGGCTAATGCAAGTTGTCTGATCCTTGATTAACTTTGAAAATACCTTTTTTGTGCAACACTAACATGTAGTTACTATTTTTTAAAAAAATCTGGCAGGTTAATATTTACATGTTACTGTTTTAGATTACACTGGACTGGATTTGAAAAAAGGGAGAAAAGTGAAAAGATTTTTTAAAAGTTGTATTTTTCATTAGTTTTTTTTTTCAACTAGACTATCACTGAACTGCAGCTTCTCTTTTTCAAGGGGAAGTTGGAGGTTCGGTGAGGAAATAGTGTATATGCAGATGAGGAGGAGTTATCTTTTTATAAAAAGAAATTGTCTTTTAATATGACACTTGGGACTTGAAAAAGTTTAAAAACCCCAAATTAGCTTTTTAACAATGTATTGATGCATTTAAATATTTGTATGCCTGTAATGCTGATATGTTTTTACGTGTTATAAATTTTATATTTGATGTTTATAAGTACATTCTCAATATTAGTTGATGTTAATTTACTAGAACAACGCATGATGAAAAGCTTTAAGTGATAACACTGTGCACATTTTTGCATGAACTAAAATCATATGTCATATTATAATATGCCTGCCCAGGTTTGGTCCCCGACTTGCGCACGTAGTTCCCAGAATAGGCTCCGGTCCCTGGGGCCCTGATAGGGATAATGAATGAAAGAATATTATAATATGAAGTTATAATATGAAATGTTGCCTTCATACTCATGGGAAGTTCTCTTTTTCTTTGTTGTTAGCCTGAAATCCTCTCCTTGACGCCCAATCGGGTCTCCTTCCAGGGTAGAGACAATGTAGTGATGAAGGGGAAAAATCTGAATATGGTCCGGAACATTCGCTTTCAGGGTTACATGGACTGCAATACACAAGAGTGAGTATCACAAGCAGTTTCTGTCTATGTACTGCTTGACGTGTCATGCTCTGAAGTGTTGTGCATCTGATGTCTTGCCAGGACTCCAGTGCTGGAGCGCTCCGTTGACACTCTGAAGTTCAATATTCCAAGTGGAAATAAAGGAATCATGAAGGTGTGCGTGGTGACGGAGGACGGCCTTTGCTATGGTAGTTCCACAGTCACTTATGGCTCCCTACCGACCTGTACTCATCTTAAGCAGAGCAACTCCTGGCACAGGTACAACAGGATAATTCATTTATGTGCACCTAATTGTCCTCAAATAATCTGATTCAGCGATTAAAACATTTACAGATGCTATGTGAATCAAAGGGGGGAAAATCTCTTGATTTAATTTGATTCGTTTCTGATTCTGGGGCTCACAATTTGATTCAGAATCGATTCATGATTCATAAGCGATTCACAATTCATAAACCATTCACTTTTCATTACATAAATTTGTTTCCAGATTTCTGTTTTGAGCTATTTTCTCTTTTGACTGTGACAGATCAACAAAACAAAATCTATCCGGAGGTCTATCTGGGCAGATTTCGACATTGCGCCATCTATAGCATAGGCGTGCTGAACTCCTGTCGGGTAAAAAGTAAACTAGTGCCTTAGGGTGTTTTCACACTTGGTCCGTTTCAGCCCTCAAAGCGAACTCGGATCGATTAGTCAGCATTTTTATGTATATGTGAACACACCAAACGAACTAAGACTACTCTGAAACAAACCAAACTGAGACCACATCAGGAGGTGGTCTCAGTCCGGTTCGCTTTAAGTCCGCGGCACGGTTTGTTTAACTCGCGCCTTCTGAACGTAAAACGCTCCTGGTTCGCTTCGACAGTTTTTGTTCGAAGAAAAAAAAAACTAGCAGTAAAGGTCTGAGAGCTCCATAAGAGTTAAGTATGAACAGAAAAAGGACTGAGGCCCCATCTGAGCTGAAGTGGACCAGAAAGAGAACCGAGTCCCCTTTCTAATGAACTCACAGTATGAACATCAAAAGAACCGAGTTCCCTTTCTGTTGGTCCACTTTTTGGACCACTTCTAGAGGACTGAGTTCGGTTCCTCTAAAGAGGACTATAATGTGAAAACACCCTTAGTTGAAAAAAAGGAACCCTTTTTTTGGAACGCATGAATCAGTTTTGAATTGACAGAAAAAGAATTGTGATTCGATTCAATTTTTTTGCACACCCCTAGTCGATCACAGGGATAGGCTAAAATGATTCGTGATAGTCGCACCATAAGAGATGTCATACTGGCCCAATACACAGGATAGTTTAGCTGTACATGCTTATTACCTACAGTATCTGATTCAGCTCATTATCCTTACAGTAACTCCTTCAAGGGGTAAATTGCGTAGTGAAAACACTCAGTTAAAACCACTCGTCTAGGGAGGCTCTGGTTGGAAAGGATCGAAATAAAAATAAGGAGTGGCATGAGTTAAAAAGAATTACGGACGTATAGAGTATAGAAACTGAACTAAGGTGAAGCTGCCCTTTCTTGACCGCAGACAAAACTAAAATAGACCTCAGGTCAAGTTAGCAACTAACACTTGGCTGTTTTGGCTACCGTCAGGCAGCAGAGACATTCAGTTCCAGCAAGCACTGCTGTGAAATAGCTGGTTTCACTTCTCTCTACCCAGTGATACCGTTTTTTCCATTATATGAACAGAGAATTTACATTGCCATCTGCTTATGCGAGCAAAAGCTTCTGCTGAACTTGTGTCCTGGCCAGCATTAGTCATTTTAAACCTCACGTCCTCCAGTATTGCTGCTAGTTAGCTTATAAGTCAGAGTCAAAGTAAACTTTGTCATCTCTGCTATATACTGTACAAGTATACAGAGAGACAAGATGACGTGGCTCCAGTTTTAACAGTGCACAGAACAAAGATCAAGGGACAAGGAACAAATAAAACACATAGAATAGGCAATATATAAATAGAATATAAAATATACACTTTAAACTAGAAGTGGAATGTAAAATATAAACTTTAAACTTAAACTAAGAAGTCATAGTCTTAGTTCTCACTTTGCCAATCTCAAAACGTGTTTAGGATAAGCTCTGAAAGGTCGTTTGCTTCCAGATGTCCTTGGTAAAATTGATTCAAGCTACTTTCATAATAACAGGAGACTTACTATAACCAGTCAAGCTAACTATAATCAATACAGCAATTTCTAACATCATATTCAAATAACATACTTGATGAGTTCATTTACCCAAAGACAGAATGGCTTATGAAACTGAATCGTTTCAGTCACAGATTATCTTTAGGTAAATCTTAAAAAATAGAACATATTCTTTTGATTATAATTACATGTTATAACATTAGGACTTAATCAATTGTCTACTTTTAGCTAATGAATATAAAAGTTAACTGCTAGTTAAGTTTAAATATTAATAATATTTCATGAATTCATGAAAATATAGCAGATTCATTTTTTACATTTGCACGTGTCTTTTAGTGGCAGTAGGAGTATCCAGGTAGAAGGAAGCAATTTAGAATTTGCGGAGGCAGTCATCGTTGATTCAGCACCCAAAGATATCGTCACCTTCTCCTCAGATAACAAGGTATGAGGGTGGAACATGCATACACTCGAGTATATTATGTGCTCAGTTGATTATAAGATGCAGCATTCTAATACTTTTTGAAATCACGTGACACAAAACGTTAATGTACTGTAAATGCAGGTTTAAAAATCAAGCTAAATCATAAACTACAATCTATACTTTATACTCTAAACTACTTCATCAGTGTAGTCAATACAATAAAACGTTTGGTATTTTTTTTACATGGAGGGTCTAGGTCACCTTTTTAGTTTCTTTTAGAGGAGTTAAGTCTCATTTAAGAACACGTTAAAGTCACATTTTCTGGAACTAATTAACAATGTAAGGGTTAGATATTACTGTAGTTACCAATTTAACTTTTACCATAGTGCTTTCATAATTCATAATTCTGTTTCTGTAATTATGCATTTCATCTGAAACAACACCTAATACAAAATATTTATGTCAAAGTAAAGCATGGCTTATTTTCCTTTTTTATTTAGACCTTTTGGTTTCTCACTCCTCCTCATCACAAGAATTCTGGTCCAGTCAGTGTATTTCTCAAAGTGGGGAATTCAAAAGTGAATTGTATGGGAAAGCTCTTGTATCATCCAGACCCTGTATTCACCAGCTTCAGCACTTCCATGGTAGTTAATGACATACTAGTCACAATACAGGTAAGGCGCCATTTTCAGTTGTCATTTTAGACATAGTAACTAGTTACTAGTTGCTGGAGAATTTATCTGTAGTCCTGGAGGCAACAGATAGTTTACTAGTTTACTCTGCCCTCACTGTTTGAAATGATTTTAGCCAGATCTACTTATGATGCAAAATAACTGCATCAGAAGCTTTGTTGTTGAGTCCCTGGTTAGACTTTTGTGAGAAAATATGTATGTTTCTAGTGGTGCATTTTTAAAATTACCGAAACCGAGCCGAAACACCAGCTTGCTCCAGGGAGACAGTCCATGTAATTAGAAATTGGAAGTTGATCTGTAAAAGCACATCTGCTAAATGCCCTCAACGCAACACTGTGAAATTGTGTTAACCATAACATTACAGTCTCATAGCAACCCAATGCCTACTCTGTAAATATGATACTAAATATTACTAAAAAAAACCAGCTGATTTGAATTTGCTTGTTGGCAGTTCCTGTGATGGTAAGGCTTTTTTTGCAGCTTTTACAGTGTTACTTTTGCTACTTTTGCTACTCATAGACACGTTAGATTTGCTTAATTCAAGAAACTTCAATCTAAATATTAACTGTCATGTTAACGTTGCACTTTTAGATCATAATTTTATGTGGTGCTATATTAATTACGCAACTGTTGACAGATTTGTTAAAGTTTTTCAAAAGATGCCTGTTTCTCCAGAACCTTAGCTAACATTAGCATTAATGTAACTTTACCAGTATCCAAAGGCACTTCATTTAACAGCTGCCTAAGATCTGCTCTAGATGAAGTTGCCAAGAGGTAATGATGACATATTTTTTAAATGGCGCGAAGTGAGCTCATGTTCCTCTTTAAAAGAGAAAGCTGCGAAGCTGAGAGACTGTGGAGGAAATCTAAATCTGTAGTTTCGAGATGCTTTTAATCTGCATGTTTAAAGCATGCTAAAACAGCATGTAGTGAGAGACAAAGCATGTCTTAATTGTTATCAGTAATGAAAAGACCCCTAGAGAACTCTTCCATACAGTTAATTACCTTTTAAACAAGTTTTCCCTTCATTTATTTGGCTTATTATTGTATACTCATTTATGTTAAGAATTTACTTAATTTTTTGTCCAAAATGCTGAAGTAAGACTACCAAATTTAACCTCCAATAGCAGCTTGTTACCAACACGCTTTTTAACACTTAAGAATGCACCCATCCGATACGTGGATCAGCTATCGGTTTGATAATGACTCAGATAGCTCAGGTATCGGTGGAATTTGGCCAATTTATGGTTTAACGCACAGTTGCTTATGTATGGGAAGTGGCACTGTGGTAAAGCTGGTTTATTGTTTAACATTCACGCTAATTCGTACATGACAATGAGCAGAACAAGCAACGCACCACATCCCACATCGAAATCCCAAACTCAAATCACATGATTATACTGTTTAATTTCTTTAACAACACCAGCTCTCGTTTGCAATCTCTATGTTCGTGATGGTTTTAGCGCCACAGGATAAGAGACCATTACAAAATTACAGAAGGGTGTTTAAAAGAATAATTTTTTAGGTGTTATTTTAATAATAAATATTTAAGCATATACAAATGAGTGTGTAATTTTTACATTGTTTTAGTCAGGAAAACAGTATTTAAGTCAAGTGTTTCCTTAAGCATAACAGAATAATCTCAGTCTCCTCCTCACAGAGAAATACACAGCTTATTAATTAAAAACTGGGATCAATCGGTACTCTGGCTCAGCCAATACCCAAATCCCCCTGCGTCGGTATGGGAACCGAAAACGATCTTTATTTAAAACGCCTCAAAAATCTTTGACATATCAGTGAAGAAAATCTGAGACCTGTTTTTAACCAGGGATCTTCTGAAAACGGTTTTCACAAAAAACTGAGGAATCTAGAAAATGCCTTATATCTAAACAATTTGCATATAATTAGAAGGTAGACTTAGGTGTTTCCTGCGAATACTTTGAGTCTTCTAACCATTCCTTGTAGTAATTTTAAATAAATAAACTGTGCTTGTGCCATCTGTATCTTTCTTTAACTATCTTACTTATCTTTCTCACCCTCTGTAGAAAACGGAAGACAATCTGAATATCACTGAGCAGGACGTGTTGGTGTGGGGGCTGCAGAATGCGAAGCAGTTTAAGTGTGAGGTGGAGAAAGTTAAGTCCACAGCTGTCATCTGTAAAATTTCAGGTGATAAAGAACCTGGAATTATAGTGGACTCCCTCAAGGTATGATGGATTAGTATCTTTTTTGTTTTGAATAATGTGCCAAATATAATATGGACATAAAATAATACTCCATGCAGGAATAGTATGTAATTATTTGATATATATTTTATCTTTTTCAGATCACGTTAGGCAATTTTACTAAGATTGTTGAGATGCCACTTCAGAGTAAAGCGTACTGGTTTATACTTCTTGCTTTTATCGTTTTGATTCTTGTTGGTAGTTTTGGTGAGTCTTGTTCCTCTGGATTAGTTTTTACATACATGGGTGCTGAGTCATCTGGGTGTTAAAAATACTGTACACTTTGTGTGAATGTGCTTGTTTGTGTGTTTGTGTATTTGTCTTGAGTAGTTGGCGTATTTATCCACCGCAAAAGCCAACAACAAATGAGTGCACAGATGAATGAACGTCTTGAAATGCTTGAACAGGAAATTAGAAACGAGATCAGACAAGGTTAGTCTGAAACATTTATAGATTTACTGTAAATGACTAGTGACTTTAACAAAAGAATTACTACTTATTTTGACATTATGGCCATACTCCAAATGAACGAAAGATTTTTTTTTCTTACAAATGTTCACAAAATACTTTAGTGCAAATAATCATAAAGAAACTAGAGGTCTAAATGAGTTTTCTTTTGCTATAGTGACAATTATAGGCTGATCAGTATGCTTTTCGGCCTATGCTGAGATGCACACCATTTATATTTACTCTGAAAATGTTATCTTTCTGCAGTCTACGGTTCAAGCGGCATAATCCATTTTGTAGGGAAAAAATAAATAAAAAGAAACAGAACAATTACAATAGGGTTCCACAGCACTTCATCCTTGGACCCCTAATGAAACCTGAAATATGGCGCTTATATAAGTATTAAGACTTTTTTGCAGTGGCATTTAAAATGTATTATTTCTGGGTTTTTTTTTCATTTCCGCTGATCTACTTTCATGTATATAACTACAACTCAGTTTGCTTTTTATGCCATATGTAAAATGTCTGTTACTGCCATTTAGTGCCACGTATTACATTTGAACTACAGTCATATGAAAAGGACAGAATAAACTAACAAAACACTTTCAGTATTACAGTGGAAGATTCCCAGTTCATCTGAGGTAAATTATTATGGGCAGAAAATGAATTCTGCCTCCTCAAGCTCCTGAAGGTCCGAGCCTTTCGAAGCTACTGTACTTACGCATATGGCTCCCACATCGCATAACAGCTTAACACTTAACACATTAGGGTTCAGTGTATTCATGAAAAAATGAGAATGAAAACACAGGGAGTTCATCTCCTTGGTAAATGAACATCGTTTTTACCTCACCAAAAAGTAACCCCGATTTAACTAGAGAACTGTCTGTCTTAGCTGACTAACATTGACTGAAGCAGCTACTAAAAGACATAACACATTTTCAACAAGCAAGACCTCTTTACTGGCTACTTACATTTACCAGCGCACATTAGACATTGCAACATTTATATGGGGCAGCCGCAATTGGCAAATAACCAGGCCGTGGTGGTAGCCTAGCGGTAGGATTATCAGCTCTGAGTCATAAGGTTGTTGGTTCAACGTACTACCATCACTGAGCCCCTGAGCAAGACTCAGCTAAACCCAATTAGCTTCAATGCTAAACAGATTAAAGTAAAATAAGATTGTGAATAAAACTGATCACAAGGGTGTTCTTTTGAGTGACCAAGCTAGAAATCTAAATTTCTGAAAAATCAGGTACTGCACCGTTTGAACAGAAAGATCCTGAAAGTTGCTGCAAATACCAGGAATATTCAAATTTCTAGGGGTGATTAACCTGAAATCCAAGTCAACCTGAAGCTGTAAGCTCAATGTAGAAAATTGATGGCATGCATCGTGATGCATTGAGGTATCGCATCGTATTGAATCGCTGACCTAATAATCGTAATCAAATTGAATCGTGAGACCAGTGACGGTTCAGACCTCTACTCAATACTAGTGTTATTGTGATATTTCTGTTTTCAGTATATGTAAAAAATTACGAAAAGGAAAGCTTATTTTTCAATGGGTAATACAGTTCCTCAACTTAATGATAAGGAGAAGAAAAAATTAAAATGGGAAAATGCACTTTGCCTCACAAGACATTTCTGTTCTCCAATTGCTATTTAAAAGGTGTTTAAATTATTTTATATTTGACAGAATTGTTTTTTTATGTTTTTTGTGTTTTTCAGGATTTGTGGATTTGCAGACAGAAAAGTCAGAACTGATTGAAAATGTTGGAGCCATACCTTTTCTAGATTATAAGCATTTTGCTTTGAAAATATTCTTTCCTGAGGTTGGTGAAATACAATCTTTCTGACCTTTCCAACTCATTAAATGTATGTGCTTGAGTGATGCTACAAAAGTGTAATATTTGACTTTGTTGTCGGTTTTCCTAGAGTGGACCTTTAGCATGCATGATGATCAGAGACATTGGTCAGGTAAGACACCACCCTAAAGCCTGTTGAGTTCAAATAAAAAATAAAACAAATTGATAATATACTAATGATGACTACTGTGCTGATTAAACAAATTTGTTCTTGTAAAAATGCCACATTTGGGGTGTGACCACTCCTCATCAGGAAGAGGAAGACACTACATATAAACTTGCAAATACCTGTGAACACTGAACGTCTACAGTTTCTATTTGTGAACACACACACTTACAAACGCAATACAATTAGTAGTACACAGAAATAAAATTAAAAGTAGTGTGTATTGGTTCAAGTAGTTCACTTTCAGTTTACTTTCAGAACTTTTACTCTTTACTGTGGGAATTAGGGTATCAGCTTCGAATATCTAGTTATATGAAACATAACCAGTACATTTTTTTTAAACCTTGGGCCGTAGTCACACTGATGACCTCTTTCACTGTTTATGCTCAATGTAACCATTTCGACCATGTTAATGCAGCTTTAAATATGGAAGTTGTTCCTTTTGTTTTGTTGTGATCAGGATGCTGTGAAAATGGAAGAGGATGAGAGATGTCAAGCTCTCGCTGCACTGATCCGAGATCAGAAGTTCCTCACCTGTTTTGTCCATGCTCTTGAAGAGCAGAAGAACTTCAGTATCAAGGACAAGTGAGTCTGACGGCTCATGCAAAAGACATAAGCATACAGAGATAAATCTTAACTCTTACTCTCGTTTAGAGTTTACACTAATTTTAATCTCGATCTTCATGTGAAATCAAGCATGCACGTTTTTTACATTTGCATTAAGTCTGAAAACGCAGACAAGAATATATGGAGTCAGATTTATGCAGATTGTAAAAACTAGCGAAAGGAGAGTTTTTTTGAGAATAATTTTCATGCTGCTATTAATCACATAATCAATGTATATCGATGCAAATGTGGATGATTCTGCATTGATGCAGTGGCAGACCACAATCGATTATATCAGGGGGTTTCAACTGGTGGTCCACTGGTTAAAACATTTCCAGATGATTTGGGCATCTTTATGAATAATGATTTTAATCATTGCTCAATGCTGTAAATATAAATGTAATAGAAAGTACACACACATACACACGCACAGTGGTTGTCCCCTGGGAAAGAACCAGTTGAAAAACTTTAAAAAACATCCAGGAAATAAATATGGCTCCTGATCCATGTGAAGTTATGTAGAAAATTGATGGGATACGTTGTGATGCATCAAGATATCATATCGAATTGAATCGTTGACATGATAATCGTAATTGAATCGAATTGTGAGACGAATGATTAGAGGTATACCTCCGATATTAACATGTTCATAATTGGTGGAGATCTTGCTGATGTTGTAGAGGTAATTGTAGCATCTCTCTCCCTCAGGTGTGTGGTGGCATCATTGTTGACCGTCGCCCTGCACAGTGACCTGCCATACCTGACTCAGCTAATGGAGAATTTGCTCCAGAGTCTCATGGATCAGCCTAGCAATGCACACCCCAAACTCTTTCTGCGTCGTACAGAGTCCATCGTAGAAAAACTCGTCACCAACTGGATGTCTATCTGCCTTTATGGCTTCCTTAGGGTTAGCATGTGCTTCAAGTCTATCCATCTTTGTTCCCATATTCAACTCTGAATTTTTCACAGAAATGTTTTGTGAGTAATGGAAATATATGTTCTTGTGTGTTTCTTCTCCTAGGAGTCAGTTGGGCAACCGCTGTTCCTGTTGGTCTCTGCTCTGACCCAACACATTTCTAAAGGGCCTGTGGATGCGGTGACTGAGAAAGCTCTCTACACACTTAATGAAGACTGGCTGCTATGGCAGGCTCAAGGCTTCAACTTCAGCCCTCTGGTTTGCATTTTCTCTCCTCCCGCTCTTTACTCACAGAAATGATATGGTACATTTCAGCAGTTCTGCCATTCTGCCTGACGTTCTACATCCGACAGAAAATCGAAATATGTTCTTGCACGTTGCCTTTACATTTATGGCATTTAGTAGGCGCTCCGGAGCAACATGGGGTTAAGGGTCTTGCTCAGGGACCCAGTAGTAGTGTTGGAGGTAGGATTTTAACCCACAACCTCTTGGTCCAGACGCAAGGGTCCTAATCACTAGACGACCACCATCCTCATTACTTGCAGTGTGCTGTCTTACTTATCCAGTGATCTTCACACTTACCACATACACAAACCAACAAACTCCACACACATACCTCTTATTTAACTCAACATCTAAAGAAGATTTGTTTCAATCTCCACCACAAGCAACAGTTCTTTATATTTTAAACATGATAACAGTTCAATGTTGGAAAGTTGGGAATGTCTTGCTGGAACAATTTGGGGTTATAGGCCAATGTTGGTAGTTCTGTAAGTGGAACAGAACCTTAAACCCACAACCTCTAGGTCCATAACTGAGAATCATACCACTAGACCACCACCACCTCCCAATCATTTTATTCGGAGCTAATATTTACCTTACCCCTGTCATTAAAAGTGCTGCTTTTCAATTACAGATTATAACTTGAGTTAAACTTTAGTTGACAACAGAGCAGCCACTGCAGAGGTCACTACCCCTTTTAGTCAACATATGTCATAAAAGTACACTTTTGCAACACTTGTTGCTGCATTTCCTGTGCACAAATAATTTCTCAACTGCGGCACAGGCCACTTGTTACAGGAAAGACATAGACACACAGTGAACAGTATTCCAGTTCGTCACATGAAATCCTGTTCCGTGTGGTAGATTTTCCAGAACTAGTCAGCATTCTTTCTGCTTTCACAAAAAGAGTACTGTATATGGTGGCACATTTTGCAAGATGACTCATCAGTTAACTGTTAAAAGATTCTATTAGGGATATTGCTAGTATTCTAACAAATCTAACACATGAAACACTTCTAGAAGAAAGACTCCTGGTTCTTTACCCTTATGTGTTGCCACCCGCAGAAACTGAAGGTCCTTTTTGCTGTGGGAACAGAAGGAGGGGTCAGCGAGCCCTTAGAGGTGAACACACTTTCCTGTGATACAATAGAGCAGGTCAAGGAAAAGATCCTGCAGACCTTCCAGCGCAAGTTTGGATTCCCTTATACCCAACAACTCAAAGAAATCGACATCGGTTAGTGGACCTCTCTCTTTCCGCTCTGCCATGAAAATAAAAATAGAGAGTCTAGTAATAGTAGTCTAGTAATTCGAATGGACATTTGATAAATAGATTTTTACTCGATTAACAGGTTGAGTTTAAGTCAAGTCAAAGGCAAAGTAAATTTTATCGTGATGTCTACTATATACAGTACAAGTAAATAGAGAGACAAAACAATGTGGGTTCAGTTTCTACAGAGTACAAAGACCAAATAAAGCACATAAAAACTAAAATACAAAAATTCTAAACTAGTGGTAAGAAAAAGACACAATGCAATAGTTACAGGTGATATTCAACCTGCAATTATAAAGTCCTGGATTTGTCTTTTTTGCATTGAATGTGCATAAAATCTAAACAATCTATTAAAAAAATATCAATCTCTTTAAAGTGTCTAAGCTAACTATGTGAGGGGTTCGGTAGTATGTCTAAATATGTGACCCAATCTGCCGTAATGAGTCGGAAGTCGGGTTCTATTTATTTAGATACGGGCCGATTATGTTGAAGAACATCACAAAAATAGCGATTTTTCTTTTTTGGAGACCAGATTAATTTTGAAGACCTTTTCTTTCATATAAGACCAAAAAAGAAAAATCGATATTTTTGATGTTTGTCAACATAATCGGCCCGTATCTAAATAAATAGATTAGAAATAGACTCATTACGGCAGATCGGGTCACATATCATAACAGCGGTCACATGGAGAAAATCTTAATAATTACATAAATTATTGTAAATCATAAATTATTATAATTACATTAGTTTAGTTACTGTAACAAACTTAGCCTCTATAGAATTTAAGACCTTCTAGACATAAATCAACACTCAATATTTTTTCAATGCCTTTCCACCACAAATCAGCACAAATAACCTGCTATTTTCAAGCTGCTACTTTCATAACACAGCAATGACACTGACATGACTCTGACATGGCAGTGTGTGTAGTGCTAGAATGAGTGTATAATACACCACAGTGTTGTCAGATTTTTATACATGCTTCCGTAGTATCCCTGCTAGGTTGACATTCAAACACCAAGTAAATATGTAGCCAAGAATGTTTCTCTGGTGAAAGATTATGATTATGATGATGGGCTGAAAAAACAGGCTGCAATAGGCTTTCTCTGACTGTACTACATCAGGTTATTTGTAATAAAGTGACAAGTTCATAGAGGTGCGTACATGTGTACAAGCAAATTACGTGGTCATAAACCAACCATGATCATATTTCCTCTGAGCATAAAAGACAGTTGTTCATATTCTGAGATTTCTATATTGAGACTTTGATTTCCTGCTGTCAACCTATCAGGTGAACCATCAGGAAGAAGCGCAATGAAAATTGAATCAAACTTTTTTCTTCATTGTGTTAATAGTGAAAATGAAAATGTGAAAAGATTGCGTGCATTTTTTTTTCTAATACTGAAAGAATATGAAAAAGCAGGAAGTTTCTTGCCCTTGGAGGAAGTGGACAGCAGTTCTGAGGTGCAGGGGGATGTGACCATGCTGAACACACTTATGCATTACCAAGTAAGTGTGTACGTAGCCAAACTCAGGAAACTCGCTAAACTAAACAATGTAAACCACACACGACTGACACTCAGCCTGGGGGCGGTTTTGTTAGCAACTCATTTTTACTGAGAACTAATCTTCTTAGAAGCTCTACTAAGCCTCTTGGTCTCAGTGCTGCACAGCACTGAAGTTTCATTTGAATATTGTTGACGGGATCACAAGACTAGGAAAGTGCTGGGATTTCATTAAAGACCTCAAGCGTATTACAGCTGTCACGCCAGCGGGTTTTGAACTTGTAGTAATACCACTTATGTTTTGTTTGTGTGCACCATTTTGTTTCACTCTGCACAGATTCCAAATGGAGCTTCTATTAAAGTGATTACCAAAAAGCTCCATGCTCCCCTCAGTCCCCAGACCAGCTTGAAGGGTAAGTGTAAGGTTCCTGAAAAATATGAACATTCCTTGAACATTCACACATGTAGAAGACACTCTACACTTTTGCTGCAGAACTGGCTGATGAAAAATAAAATAGGTAGTTTAAAGAAGAACTTTGGTTAATTTCGTCATTTAGCTCTATTGTTCGGTGTCACAGAGTGCTGTCAGTAGTGGCGAAAACGACAGAAAATTGGTGCTGCCACCGACCTATGCGCCTTCTGGTGTTCGCACCCTGGCGACTGCTCTATTTCACAGTTGTGAATGTTGCCTGGTTCCCTAGGGTCTACCTTAACATAAGCTCTCATAGCATAATAACATAATTATCAGGAAACGAATGCTTGAGAACTTGCTCAAATGTATTTGTAACGCTAATATATGTGATTACAATAAAAATTATATGAATGAATTCTGTAATACAATATAAAGTGCAGGTAGTCTTTTCACTGACTTATTATTGCCAACTTTGTTCACTTAGTAATCAGCATCCGACAAATAAACATTACCATACAGTGATGCACAAGCATCACTGAAACTTTTGTTGGAGAGTAGAGATCACAGCTCCGGGGTGCTGCGTATAGACGCTCATGCCTCACCGTGAAAGGACTCTTTACAGAGTCTTCAACTTGATTTGTTGTCTTTTTTTCCATAAAATGTCACCATGCCCTCGAAAGTTTTGGGATCATTCATACCTACTTTTTCATTAATACAGAATGCAGTCATGGGAGACATTAGAAGCAAACAAACTTACTACTAGAGCTGCCACTGTCAACTATTTTTTTCTCGATTAATCTATCGACTAATTTATTTATAGACTATTTTTTTCCAGCAATAAAAAACCAGTGTTAGGCACGTTACTTTAGAAAAATAATTACTTATAGTTACTAGTTACCTCTCCCTCTACTAACTCTAAGTTAGTGACTGAGTTACAGCATTAAAAAAAGTAACTAGTTACATTTTACATTTTTTAAAAAATGTTTAAACGTCAAATAATTTGTATCTCCCCCCTTAAATGGAAGCTTGTGACTATGAGAGCTGCTTCATGAGATTAGAATAGTTTACAGCCAAAGTGGAGAAACTGTGTGTGAGCGACTGTGTTTGTGTGTGTGGTAATACGAGGATGGAAAACAGTAACTTTTCAGTTGGGGCCTTTTTAAGAAATTAAAACAACTTTATAAAAAAATGATGTGTTGATCAAAAATATTGGTGTCGATAAATTATTAGCATTGATGTTCATTGATCATTGATCATTTTCGTTAGTTTAGTTACTACTAAACTAACCTAACTACTGCCCCCAATGCTTCCTGTGGTGTGTTACAGCTATAAATGAACATTTACCTAGTTTTATAATATGACACATCCACACAAAAATTCTGCACTGACAAACTTATAAACAATGTTGTCAATTATGGTGACTAATCGTTGCAGCCCCAATAAATACACCACACTGTTTTCTCTGCAGTCATGGAGGAATGGGTGGGTAAACATTGCTGAAATGTGGAGGCTAAGCACTCCTGTTTCCATTCCTCATTCACCAGTCCAACAAATCCCAGTATTCTGTATGATAACCCCTTTTTTGACGAATCACTCAAAATTTGCGTAGTTGTTGAGGGCAGTATCCATTAGCTTTGCTAGCTGGACCTATCATCTGACCCCTGCCTAACCCTTTTGGGAAAATGTAGCAGGAAAACATTTTATCCGGGGTCATCTGCTGATGTTTCTTGTGTGGCAATGGAAAAACGGAAGTCATTTTTGCAGCAAGTTTCAATTTTAAAGATGGAGCCTCGAGGCTGTTTTCTAATCACTCATTGATTAACAGCACTTGTGTAATCAGTTTATAATAAGTTAAATACATTAATAATAGGATGACCATGGATATATAAATCCTTTGTGTTGAAAAGTTTTAGATTTGTTAAATTGAAGTCATATAAATAGTAAATGTTTGGTCAGTTTTTGACATGCATTGAGATTTTTTTTTGCATGTCATCTTGCATGTCATCATGCTTGAAGAGATTCTTTTCGTTATTTTAAGGAAGTATGAGTCTAAATTAATGGTGCGTACTGTCTGCCTTGTGGCCTGGAAAAAAAGAAACAGCGTTTCTTGTGTGCTCACTTCTGCATGTCACTTCCCCCTGATAAAGCAGCATTCCCTCTAGAGAATCTAATCTGTATCACAATGAGTACACTTGGATGAGAAACGGGCACCTTTAAAAAAAAAGTCATGCATTTTTGTAAACACTTTAAGCCTCTGTATCCTGCGCTAGTACTCTGTCTAAAAAAACCATGGAAAGTTAAAAGTCAAAAGTCATTGTCATCTCTGCTATATACTGTACAAGTATACCGAGAAACGAGACGACGTGGTGCCAGTTTTAACGGTGTGAAGAACAAATAAGGTACATAGAAATAAAATATAAAATACACACTTTCAGCTAGAAGTAGAGAAAAGAGAATTAGGTTACATGCGGTATTCAGCCTACAATTGTGGTCCCGGAGTTGTCTTTTTATAGCTAATGTGCACAAAATCTGCAGCCGTTTCAAACTTTGAAAAATTGCTGTACAGTCTGTTAAAGGAACTATATGTAAGATTGGGGCCAAAATTTGTACTGCAGTCAAATTCAAAATACTGTAGTGGGTTGTGCGTTGTTTCTCCTCCCCAGACTTGAGGTTGCCAGATAGCTTGGCGGATCCTCATATTATGCTAATAATACATTTCATATTGCCATAATTAGCGTGCTAATGTTTGCCCGTTATCACACTGTCTCAGCATAACACTTATGCCAATGATAGCCATCATGTCACAAGTCACTCAAACAATTCAGCTGTCTGGATGACCCACCTGCACATGGACTACAATCTATGATCCAACATGAATAACGTTTTTGAGAGTCATAGCGAGGCCTCTTAGTTTAAGTAACGTCAGACATTTATAATCCACAATGCTTGAAGCCGTAGCTCAGTGGTAACTGGCAACCTGCCGAAATGCTACTGACTTTGTGAATGGCCGATAGTGGTACGGGTACGAACAGGTACGGGACGAAAAAATTCTGATCACGCTCTTCAACACTGAACCAAATGAAATTCAAGGTTTTGTATGTTGTACGGGGTACAAACTGCATCTCTCAGGCAAGAAGTGGAAATGAGAATTGGGTGTTAACAGATGGTTTCTTGGCGGTATATAGGGAAGTTTTGAAATCTTTCGCCCTCATATTCTAGGATTGTGACCTGAACTGGCAAATGAGTCACAGTGGCCTAAATTCAAATTCGAGGTTTTATTATCATTCAAAAGATGAGAAAATGAGCTTTAAAAGCGATATCTTACTCTCATATTATGCTAATAATATATTTCAGTATTGCTAAGTACTAGCGTAGCATGTTTTTGCACTGTTATCACAGTGTCTCAGCATAACACGATGCTACGATAGCCATCACAAGTCACAAGTCACTTCCCAAACAATTCAGCTGGTTCGATGACCCACCTGCACATGGACTACAATCTGTGATCCAACATGAATAACGTTTTTGAGAGTCAGAAAGTTTAAGTAACGCCAGACATTTATAATCCACAATGCTTGAAGCTGTAGCTCAGTGGTAACTGGCAACCTGCCGAAATGCTACTGACTTTGTGAATGGCCGATAGTGGTGTGTGCCGCTACAGGCCAAAACACAAAACTAAAACAGAAACACGATTTGGTGCTGCAAATTAAATTTGAAAATGTGAGTATTTTGGCTGTACTAATTTTGTCAGTGAGATCAGTATTTCAATGAAACATGATTCCATATCTCTCTGGTGACATAGTAGGATTATTTTTATGATTAACTCTCTGTTATAGCCTTGCTTTCAGGAACACCAACATGTTCCTGGCCTGGCTTGACCTGGGGCATGTTTAATTGCTTTAAAAAATACATCCCAATAAACATTGTTTATATCTCATTATTAACTCCACATTAACCATTTCAATCAATATTTGGTGTAATGGTGTTATTTACATCTTCACAGATCATGGTTTAATGAGGACACCACTTGTTTATAAAAATGCATTTTAAACCTTTTTAATGTACATTGAAAGACCAACATATAAACACAATGGAAGCTTTTGGTATGACATTGATTATTTTAAATTCAGATTGACCCGAACAGTATCTATGTAGTATAAACATGCAGGGGAAGAGGGTGTGAAAATGAACCATTTTTATTTTCTATGTTGATTACCCTTATTGCCAAGCACAGGAAGTTTAGAAATTAAAAATATTTAAAATGTGTGATTTGACCTGCAACATAACAGGAGGGTAAATTGCCATAAGTTTTAGATAAAGCCTCTTTAACTAAAAAACGTATCTTTATATAGTCAAGTAACATGTGAAGTCTTGTTCATGAGGAGTTCAGCATATATTTCAATTTTGTGGGTAGGTTAATCTACAATACAAATGTATTAATTAGTCACATACATGTGTTAAAAAACTTTTTTTGCTGCAGATGACCAGAACTTTTCTACCAAGTACTTCCATTTGGTGAGTAATAATAAAACGTTTTTGCATATACTGTATTAGGACAAGGCTGTTCGAAATAGAATTACTGCTTAGTCTGTGGTTGCTACGCGGGTTAAAGTGTCGCTTCAGTGTGGATATCAGGAGAGAAAATGTGAGAAAGTAAAACCAGTTCTGTAATGTCATTTCTGTAAATACATTTTTAAAGTACCCTGAAGATAATTTAAAGAAGGAACTGTGGGGACAGCGCTGAAAAGTATTTGCATGTGAATCAAGTAGAGTTGGCCTGTTCGAAGGTCATATTGGAAAGTCCTTAACCAGTAATAATGGTACCACTGAGGTACTCATGAGCAAGGTACCAAGCACCGTTTCTGGGCACTCCACCAAAAAGCTACCCACTGCACTCTTCATATGTGGGTCCAATGCAAAGGTTTTGAAGAATTATTTGTCCAGTAATGTTCAGCTAGTTGAACACACGATTAAATGCTGAAATAGTCATTTCTTTGCACAGGGGTAACAGTTTCAATTCTAAATTTGTTACACAGTGTACACATAAATCACTGGTAGTTTAATGAGCCGTTTGTGTGATTTGTCAGATCGACCCAGACATTGACAAAGACCAGAGCGAACACCCGGAGAGGAAGAAGTTGAAGCTTAAAGAGATTTACCTGACCAAACTACTCTCAACCAAGGTGATTTTTGTTTAAATTTGTTTTGGTATTGTTACAAAATTGTCCATCGTTTGCTGCCTTTAAGTTTAATAGGTCTTGTCAAACTCTGAGCTGATAATGTCACAGAGCACATGAGTCTGGTAGACAGCATCAGTAGCACCATATAAACAAAAGACAAATCAAGTACAAATCATCCCTTCTTGAAATAGTAAAACATGTAATTTGCTACAACAATCAAGATAGAAAGTCAAAGTAAACTTTATTAATATCTCTACATATACTGTACAAGCAAGTATATAGACAGACGAGACGATGGCTCCAGTTTTAACAGTGCAAAGAAATAAAAGATCAAGCAAAGAACAAATAAGGCACATGGAATAAGCAATATATAAATAGAATATAAAATATACACTTTAAACTAGAAGTGGAATATAAAATATAAACTTTAAACCAGACAATTAGGTATTCAGCCAACAGATTGCAGCCATTAACACAGTGTAATACATTCTTGACATTACTCAGTGTTAGCTTGTCAGTTGAATTGTTAGTGGGACTCATTCATTACTGGTGCCGATTTATGTCGGCAAAAGTGGGCATTAGCTCATTAAGCAGCAGGATATTACCACGATAATTGGCTTTCAACGTAAATCTTTTGTCAATGTCAGGTGGCAGCACCCTTTTGTAGAAAAACCTTTTTAGGAGCACATCTGGGATTGCCCAACAAACAAAGTCTTCAGCTGTGAAGTACTTCTTTGACTTTCTTGACGCACAAGCTGACAAGAAAAAGATCGTGGATCCAGAGGTTCTCCACACTTGGAAGACGAACAGGTACGGGACGAAAATTTGGATCATGTTCAACACTGAGTCCGAAATGAAATGTGTTTCTGTATGTTGTAATGGGTACAACTGCATCTCAGGCAAGAAGTGGAAATGAGAATTGGGTGTTAACCAGATGGTTTGCCAGATATAGGGAAGTTTTGAAATCTTCGTCCTCATATTCTAGATTGTGACCTGAACTGGCAAAATGAGTCACAGTGGCCCAAAATTCAAATTGAGGTTTTGATATCATTCAAAAGATGAGAAAATGAGCTTTAAAATATCTTACCTCAAAGTCTCAATGTTCACAAGATACAGCTTGATATAATGCCCGCCCCACCTTTTTTTCCAACGGAACAAGTGAAGGGAAAGTAGCACTGCGGTAAAGCTGGTTTATTGTATGGCAGTCAGCTAATTCATACGTATTGATATGACAATATTGTTTTAATTAGAAAAACAGTATTTAAGCCAAGTATTTCCTTAAGCATAACAGAATAATGCCAGTATCCTCCTCACAGAGAAATACACAACTTTTTCATTAACCCTTTAAGCCTGACAAACCAAATTTCCATTTAGTTATTCATTTTTTAATAACTCAGAGTCCCTTTAACTTACAGAATCCACACACATACCGTCAGAATCCCAAGACTTTGAACTTAACGGACATTATATTGATTCCTCTGTATTATTTGTGAATAATTCTGTGCACAAAAACTGAAGTAATTGAGTAAAAACGTCTAAATGACATTTGTGGTGATGTAACCACATCCTCTGTATTTGTTAGCGCACACAAAAATGTGGTTCTAAATCCTTAATAATAATTTTAAAGTAAAAAAGAGATATGGCATCGGAATCTATATATGTATCGGCAGCTGTGTATCAGAATCGTATCGGAAATGAAAAAATGTGGATCAGCCCATCCCTGATATCTTTAATAATCCTTAGCATCCAAAGGAATACAACCAATATTTTACAACTAAATTTGACTTAAGTCAGATACAGTCGTCCCTCGCCACTTCGCGCTTCGACTTTAGCGGCTGTGTGTAATTAAATGTACAATAATAATAATATGATATTTGTAACGTCTAATATGTCTTATTTTCTCTTATTTTGTCTAATATATTGGGTAATACGAGTGTAATGGTGACTAAAGGGTGTTATTTCATATCTAGAAGGCTCTAATAATGTTAAAACCCCTATTTAGAAGGTCGTAAACAGATTTTCTATGCTCTATGAAAATATTTGATTTCTAAATAACAAACTACTTCACAGAAATTCACTTATGGCGGTAGTGTCTGGAACTGATTAACTGCGATAAACGAGGGCCGACTGTACTTAGAAAACGCTATTAATCCAGACTGAAGGCTCTGTAGGCTGTGTAGAACGTTGGTTATTTTAATTTTTCTGTTAAAATATGAGTTTTGTATGTAATAAAAGGGAAGATTTGATTAAACTGGAACGTTTTTGTGAGAGATGGCATTCCACATGAGAGTCGTGAGTGCTTTTTTAAGCACAGTTACTTCTGTTTTTGTGTATGGAATAACTCACAAATAATTCCACGTACAAAGGGATCAATATAATATCTGTTAAGTTCAAAGTCTTGTGATTCTGACGGTATGTGTGTGGATTCTATAAGTTATTAAACAACAAATTAATAACCAAGGCAAACTGGGTTCCTCAGGCTTGGAAGGTTAATTAATAAGGTGTATTTCTCCGTGAAGAGGATACTGGGATTATTCTGTTATGATGTGATTCCGACGGTATGTGTGTGGTTTCTATAAGTTAAAGGGATTCTGACTTATTAAAAAACAAATAAGAAAAGCAAACGCGTTTGTCGGTCTTGAAAGGTTTTAAGCATTTGATGAGTTTCAAATTGTATAGCCATTTAAGTACCTTTACACAGTTATCTTGACTATGAAACTTTGGAGTTTAATAGGAATTTTGAAGACCTCTTCTTTCATGTAAGATCAAGAAAGTTCAATATTTTGAAGGCTTTTTAGTTTTATTGACCTGTATCTCAAAATTAGAAGGTGCGACTTCCAGCTCATTTCACCAGATCGGGTCACGGCATGTATAACATGAAGCAAAAAGAGGACCTGGATCAAATAAAATATAAAAAGACAAATGGATTAAAGAGAGAAAAAGAAATGCTAATATGAGTGATGTAAAATAAAATACATAAAAAATACATCTGCATACATATCTGTTGTATTTTGGGATGAACAGTGTGGTAAAAAACAGGTGTATTTTACAGTCAAATACGCAGTTGTTTGGTTCAGTCCGCATTATTAAGGAAATTGTTGTTATGAATAAAAATAAGTTGTGGTGGCACTTCTGGTTGATAATCGCCCTTAAAATCAGGCTTTACTAAAAAAGGAAACAGAATGTGGCAAGTGTTGAATCTTACATCCTGGGTGAGGGGCAAGCTCATAGAAGGCCAAGGCCTAGAGAAGCTGGGTGTTTTTTTTTCTTCTTGCACTTGTGAAAACCAAACCGCAATAACAGCTGGGCTCCTCCCCCGCTCCTAGCTTGCCACTGCGTTTCTGGGTGAACATTCTGAAGAACCCCAACTTTGTGTTCAGCGACTTAGAGAAGACGCCTCACCTGGACAGCTGCTTGTCGGTCATTGCACAAGCCTTCATGGACTCCTTCTCCCTCTCCGACCAGCAGCTGGACAAGGTGACTGTGTAGATAAGCAGTCAGATCTTGAAATGTTACATACTGTAATCTGTCACATTCTTCCAATCTTCCTTCCTGTTGTTTTTTTTCAATATCACAGTATGCACCCACCAATAAGCTTCTGTATGCAAAAGACATTCCTCAGTACAAACAAGAAGTGAAGACCTACTACAGGCTGGTGAAGGATCAGCCATCAACGAACAGCCAAGAGTTTAAGGCTTTCCTGCAGGAGGAATCTAAGGTCTTACAAACACACTTAAAATCTGCACACTTTACAGAAGTAAAGCCTAGTGCCACTTCATTGTCGTTTGTGAAACTGAAAGTTTAAACGCTGCTTCAACTTTCTCTTTCCTGTTCCCCAGAAACATGTAAATGAATTCAATGAGGCTGCCGCCCTCCGAGAGTTATATAAGTACATGCGGCGTTATTTTGACGAGGTAGGAGGATGTGTACACAAAACCTCACAGGTTCACTCTTTCATGGTATTCTCACATGAGCACTGACAAACATCTGGTTTTTTTGACCAAATGATTTCAGAAGGTTATACCCAACAAACTTTGTTATCAGGAACTGATGCTTAAGAGGCTGTGGTGGCCTCTTTCTACAGTTTAGTAAAATCCTCTGTTGGTGATCATAAGAGCAGGAAATTGACGCTGACCAATTTTTTGGATTTATGTTTTGATACATTTGGTTATTTCTGGGCTTGCTACTTTTTTAACATTGTAAGGTTTGACAGTTCATTTCACTCTCATCTTTAGTTCAAGGTTTAGAACTATTTTAAAGACCCAGTAAAGTCAAAACAATATATGCTCAAAGTTCCTCATATCTAAGAAACAGTTGTCGCTAATCACCTCGTCAATTTTGAGCGATTATAAACGTTGCTACATAGGTAGAATTTAGTCTCAAAGTGGGGAAAATACAGGCGGTACTTTCTATGCTTGGATGCTCTGAAGCTCTGCCCAGTCCCGCACATGTCATATTTTACACTTTATGACAACACAAAATAGGCAAACTTACATTAGGTGGTTCACCGGCAGGTGTTAGGATATTAGGAACTGTTTTGGACCCTCTTAGCGAACTTGCCCAGACTAGCAGGTAGGCTACTGACCCTATGCAGGTGGGTAGGGCCAGAGCAGTAGATATGGGCAGGGCTATGCTAAACATAACCTCTACGTCTTAGTCACACACTCCTTAGATCTACCCTGAAAGCCGTGAAAAGCTGTTAAACAGCATAATTTCACAATGTCATAAAACGTGACTTCAGCGATTTTCCACATTTTTTCAGACACACGTTTCACATGTTACCAAACCAAGGACGGTTTTCACCTTACTGGGTCTGTTATGTATTTTAAAATAAGTAGTGCAAAATAGTATCCACAGTTTTGTCACAACCCTGACCAAAAATATGATTTTCTTCATTAATAGTATTCACTTTTGATATGAAGTATGCTTATGTAGGTCAACATCATCTCGACAAAAAAAAAAACCTCATAGGCCACTTACTGAATCTTATTTTTTGTGTAAATGTGCATCTTAATTGACTTTCATTGAAACTTGATATTTTTCTATTCTCCCTCGTAATGATTGTCTAAAAGTTTGACGAGTTGGAACTCGAGTCAGATAGCATACAAATTTGTTAAAATCACAATGTATTTAAACAGTAAACCCTAAATAAGATGTTTGCAGTGTGAATGAATCATCAACAACACTACCACAAACCACTGTACTTTCTGCCCACTAAATGCCACTGAGGATTCTAACTTAGCTGGTGCTAACTTGGTGGATGACAGTTGATGATTTAAATCTAGCTTTACAGATGTACTCCACTTTGGATAAGAGCGTCTGCTAAATGATGTAAATGTAAACACAAACCACTTTAGTCATGCACTTGCAGCCTGCACCACTTTACATGCGACCCTCTGTGATTTCCTTTTAATGTGTTATGCAGATTATCCAGAAACTAGAACTGAAGGACGCTTCAGATGGCCTGAAAGAAGAAGTTCATCGTGTGAAAGACCTTTTTGAGGACAGGAAGAGGTCTGCATGGATGTGAGCCTCAGTGTTTGACTGTCTTTTGCTCTCTATTGCATTAATTCCAAATATGTGCAATCTTTTGACTTTATATTTTAATTTCTATCACTTATGAGGAGTGATAAAGAATCTGGGCAGTGTCCTTCATGCATATTGGTCACTATTGTACCATAGACTTAATACAACAAAGAAACAGCTGATTGTGGTCCAGATGGCGCACTGAGTGTAAAATTTAAGTGTGTTTAATTTAATAAAGTCCTGCCTTTAAGCATCGTCATAGAACAAGCCTAATAAGCCAAATTTTCAACTGCATCGAACTAACAAAAGCTAACATTTACCCTGTAAATGTTTAACAGAATTATCATAAGCCACTATATGTATAAATGCACATCATACAGAAATACGGGTGCATCTGTAACATTTTGCTTTTCAGGCCATTTATAGTCTGTAGTTCTTGTATGTAACACACTAATGCTTCTGTAAAAAATTATATTGATGGGAAATGTACTTCTATTTGCAAATGGTATTTTTTTTAATAAAGCTGGTAACCAGCATAATGCGAAGTGTCAACGACGCACAACGTGACCTAGCTGTAACTGAAATACAGGAAGTATCTGGAGATGCCAAACGTGATAATCATGTGCAGTCTACAGACATCACGCCATCAAAATTCAAGCACATGTTCATTATTATTAATTTATTATCTGAACCGCTTAATCCCAACTGGGCTCACGGAGGGACCGGAGCCTATCCCGGGAACTACGGGCGCAAGGGCAAGGCGGGGACCAACCCTGGGCCGGCGCCAAACACACTGCATATGTTCATTATTATTGTATTCTATATGATCTTTAATGTAAATAGTTATTTTATATCATGTGTCTATAATCTATATCTGAATTCAAATGGAATGTGTCAATATTAGTTCTATTTTTAATATTCATACCAATATGAATAAAAAGTGGAGCAATGAAAATAAAAAGACTTGTCGTGGTTATGGAGCTTGTGAACTGCGTGACAATGCTGCCCTCTGCTGGTCAAATATGGAAACGGCTGACCACATTTGGCCACAAGAGGGCGCCAGTGCAACGCATATAATGCCGCCTGCATTAAAAAGGATTAAATCCTTGTGTATATTTAAATCTGTGACTTTTGATGTCTACAGAATATCGTAAATCAGCTCTTCATGATACTGGCCACCTCTGATAAAATCGCCTACATTCTCAGTTGAACAGATCATGCGATCCTTTGTTTGTTTGTTTGCACTGGAAATAACCTGGAGCCACGTCGTCTCGTCTCTCTATGTATCTGTACAGTATATAGCAGAGATGACAATAAAGTTGACTTTGACTTTTTGACTTTGACTGTGGTATAGTGGCCTATGTGTGTGAATTAGGCCATTATAGGCCATTATTTTAAGAGGGTAACGATATGCTAATTGTAACTTTACATATGCTTGGAGATACATATATATATATATATATATATATATATATATATATATATATATATATAGTATAAACTATATATATGTATAGTTTGTATACTATAAAACTCTTTACTTCAATAGGCATATTGTGGCGAAATAATATAAAAAAAATAGTCATGATAGAACATCTTTATTTAAAGTGCAAATATTATTGAGCATGAGATTTATTAGTATAGTAATAAGGATGGGAGCCGGCTGGCACGCTGATGTGACAAACTATGTAGAGACTGGTGCGTTTCATTCCCCAGAACTACCGTACTTTTATTAACGCCACATAAGCGGGTCAACTTTGCCTTCTCGTCTTAACGCCTCGGTTGTGTCCCATTCTCCATGCAACCCTACTTATCCGTCTGTCTCTTCACAGCACAAGCTGTACCTTCTCCGCGGCGCGGAGTATGGTGCCTTTGGTGCAAAATGGTGAGGCAGGGGCGTCTCAACCAGGATTTCTTTCTCCTCTATACAGTGAATTATATTGAGATTTTTCAGGCGTGTGTTCAACGTCACCTGAAATCTTTTCCTCATGTAGAAGAGAGAGACATGCCCTGATGAGACGTTTCTGGCTCGTCGGGCGCTCCATATAGAGAGGTTGGCTCCATTGACGTCAGCACACTATTACGCCCACGCCAGGCGTCACCGACGCAGGCCGCGTCTGATCGACGCCGCGCTCGAATGGCTCCCACGCTGGAAAATGCTCACATCGCGCCGCCGTCTTTCACCGCAACGCGTGTGCTTATGTGTTCTGGGCGGGAGCCAACATGCCGCCGAGAGATAACTACCGCGAGTAACAGAACAGAAGATCTGATCCCGCTCCGAGATAAATCATTCGCAAGAGACAGTCATGGCCGGACTGATCAAGAAACAGATCCTCAAACATCTCTCCAGGTCGGTGATCAGCTGATCCGCGCCGCGCTTCGCTTCGGTTCGGTTCGGTAATGGCGTAGGTTATTGTGTCGTTCAGATGCGGTCCAGTACTGACCTCTTATAAAGCGGGGCTTTCTGTTTATGTGCCCTACCGTGTTGGTTGTGGTTTAGCCCCAGACCAAGCTCGGCTTCGTCCGGTGCGGTGTAGATTTATTTAACAGCTGTAACAGCATTAAAACTGAAACTACACTAAGCACCAGAGTCGCAGATATCGCCGTGATGAGTGTTAGACGGGCATCGTGTGTTGCTGTAGGTGGAGAGAGGTGTAGCTAGTGAGCTGTGAGCAAGGAGAATGCTAACTATGCTAGCAATTAGCCAGCAGGCTAGTCAGATAAATGTAATGATTTGTCAGCGTTGGGTTAAACCTGAAATCTTGATTTGTCTCCTTGTTGCAACATTTTATCTTATTACCGTGATGATGCTGATGTAGATGATGATAATAATGGTGTTTGGTGATGTGGCAGTGATGATGCTGATGACGACTAATGGTGGTTGTGGTGATGAAGATGATGTCAGTGATCATGATGAGAGTATTTGTGATGTGATGTGACGGTGGATGAAGATCATGGTGATGGTAATGGAACTGAAGGAGTTGTGAGAAGGGTTGATGGTTGTGATGAAGAAGACTGATGACGGTTGTGCTGCTGGTGCTGCTGCTGATGACAGTTGTGGTGGTGATGTGGCAGTGGCAGGTGATGACTGGTGTTGGTGGTGATGGTAATGTGACAGTTGTGAGATTGATGATGCTGATAAAGGTGACTGATGGTGGTTAAGGTGATGAAGATGATGAGAGTGATGTGAATGTGACAGTGACAGTGAGTGGTGGTAGTGATGACCACCAGTTATGGTGGTGATGACAGTGACATTGGTGGCGTTTGTGGTGACGTTGGTGATGGTGCTGATGGTTGGTGTGGTTGTAACGATGATGATAAGGATGCCTCTCCTTGACCTGGGGCAGGTGATCCAGTAATCTTGAAGCCACATCGCCTTAGTGAATAATGTTTTGAGCAAAGGCAAGCGTGACCCACCCATACAAAGACTTTGGCCCTAATAAGCCAACCTACATAACAAAATCCCCAGTGGTAATTTCGCACTCCATGTTGATTTGTTACCAGTTGGTCTGTAGGTGTAAATTCAGCAAGGGGTGGCCTAGACTTTTTAAAGGCTCTCTGTAACAGAAAATGCATACTATATGACTGGCTACACTTTCTTAAGCACAGTACCATGATTTTTAGCAACAAGTTTGTTGTATTTGACTTTTATTATAAACATTAAATGTAATCTGCTTAGTTGTGGTTAGGTGAGATTATCAAGTGCTCATTAGATTTCCTGCCTTGATATGTTGGTGGTTCTATATCAGAGATATCTGTCCTCACCACATTTGAAAAAGTAGACCAAGGCTAATTACTGATAAGACATTAATTTATGATACTTGACTTGGTGCAATCCAAAGTTTATTGCTTACAGGAGTGTGGCAATCACTTTCCCTGCCTTTGTGCGTTATGTTTGAAAGGTTCTGCTTTTATGTTATAAACTCCAGCCATAATAACATGTCTTCATGTCTCCACAGATCCTCTTCATGGAGACACTATAGTTCCTCTATTTTGTTAATCAACGTACGTTGTACATGCTTATTGTTCTGACAGATCAGACCTCAGCCTACTTGCATTATTCATTATTTCAGGGTAGCTGGTAGAGTTGTAATCCAATACACCTTCATTTTGCAGGACAATGTCCGTCCTGTGAACTTGGAAGCTTCTGTGCAGTACCTTCCCGTTATGGCCTTTTCCTGTTTTTATGGTGCTTGTTTTGGAATCTAGTCTAATGATCTAAAAAAGATAAGAAATATGCCTGAAATGTGGTTGGAAATGCGCAGCGTTTTTATTAATGTAAAGTCAGCAAACAGGTGCTACCAGTCGTGTTGTTTGAGATTAGTGCACAATTTTGCATTCTAGGACCCTGGATCCCGAGAGAGTTTGCCGTTATTTTCCAGCCATAAGGAAAACTGTTTCACTTCCAGGCCATTCGAGAGTCTTTTTGACTCACGTCCTTAACACTATTAATCACGTGTTATTCTTGTAGCTTTGCAGGTTAGTGGTTTGGGTATTTACAGGCCATAATTGTTATGTTGCTACATTGGCCCAGCCAGTGTGTCCGAGCAGTATGGGTTTTCCTTCATAAAGACCTAACGTTGGTCAGCCTGAAGAATGGAGAGAACTGGCCTAGAATATATAAGTAATTGCTCTATTAATAGCTTTATTTAGCCAACTAGCATGAGGGTTCTCTATACTGGAATAAAGGTACACATACAACTTATTTAGGCTTCTCACATAAATTTCCAACAGAAGACTTTGTCCGCTTGCCTGTGATTAGCACAGATTTTATGACCTCAGTTTTTCTTGTAACCAGCATTCACAGCCAGTCACTCCAAACTGTAATGTTGCAGCTGGCTTATGACCTTGCCAGTGGGTTTAGGGCAGGGTTTGAATGTGTTTCTTTCTAATGAAGCCCCTTGCAGCATAATTGGTCCTAACACAGTCCCTTCTGGGCAGCCACACATCAGGCCTGTTAATCTAGTAGGGGTATAAATCGCAAGTTTCATCACAATGCAATATTATATCGAATCAATGAATCATTCAGCGTCTGCCGATATTTCTAAGTCTGCTACGCTCGCTCGATTTTGATTTGATTCTGTTTAATAGACAGCAGTCAGTACAAGACAGAATCATATGCGGATTTAACACCATCACTTCCATTCATATCAAATCACAAACCAACCAAAGTAGCATTTGATATTCTGAGCTCAACCCGAGCATTTTGCTGAAAATACAGTCTTCCTTTCAATAAAAATAGATGCTCTGTTCAATAAAGTGACATTAAAATATGTCTGATCTGTCATTTTAGATCCATTCTATGGGCTTGTTGATCATTTAATCAGTGTATCAGTAGATTAATATATCGTTACACTCCTATAGTTTAGGTGGCTGAACTCTTAGCACCTCTCAGACCTGCAAATTGTAGTTTCAAAAGCCATTTTTGAGGAGAATGACGAGCAGTAATGATCGTTACCGCTCCTATGTTGGACCATGAGGAAACAATCATTTAAGTTTATTAATAAAACCAGTGTTTATTCGAATGAATAAAAAAATCAAATTTTATAAACATTGTTGACATTGATGCAGTAAACATCACCCTGACATAACATCTTTCTGCTTTAGACCTACACTACAGTATATTGCCAAAAGTATTGGGCATTGCATCATTGAAAAACATTGAATTCGGGTGTTTTTTAGGGGCTGGGCTCGGCCCCTTAAGTTCCAGTAAAAGGAACTCTTAATGCTTTAGCAAACCAAGAGATTTTGGATAATGATATGCTTCCAACTTTGGGGAGACAGTTTGGAGATGTCCTTTCCTGTTCTAACGACTACCCAGTTCTAAGCATGATTCATAATGACATGGATGACGAGTTAGCTGTGGAGGAACTTGACTGGCCTGCACAGAGCCCTAGCCTCAAGCGAAAGAACACCTTTGGGATGAATTAGAGTGGACACTGCAAGCTGGGCCTTCCCGTCTGACATCAAATGCTGACTTCACAACTGATCTTATGGAAGAATGGTCAAAATTTGGTAGCATAGCGTTTTACCCCCTTTGGATTTTTTCAGCGTTTTCTAATCCTCTGCTGCGTATAAGTATTTATGCAAGGTATTCGTGCGCAAAAACAAAAGTAAAAGCATAAAAACCCACATGACATTTTTTGTGATGTAAACACACATTACTCGCTAAAACCAGACTGTTCCCGTTTATTACAAATCTTCCCGTTTATTACAGACAAAACTCGTATTTTAGCTGATAACTAACCACAACAACAACATTCTACCCACTATACAGCCATTTATTTTAGGGATGCACAAGATTGCAATTTTCTTGGCGATTCGATCACCCGATTTACAGATAACAGAAAATTAGAGCTACTGCGATGAAATCGACGACGCCGACACAAAAAATACGGTTTCAACTTTTTTAATACGTGGTAGTTACTTTCCCTGTTTACTAGTTACTTTTATAATAGTGGCAGCTCTACAGCAAATACAAACAAAAATCTAATTTTCTTTAATATCATGCTTCTTCATGTAACAACTCCGGTAACTGACGTCACAATGCGCCTACTTAGCATTGTGTATTTTGGGCGAGGTGATTTATCGAATTTCTGAAGCCTGTATCTCAGCAACTATGGAAAAGCGGCTGATCATCTAGTGATCATCTTGGCAGACTGTAAACTGTAACTGCGTTTAATCTCGTGCACGCCGTTCCTCTGTCTCACGTCATCTTTGGTTTTCTGTAAAACTGTCTGTGAGTGTGCAGTCAATCCACAAGACCAGGAGCCATCGTATTGAGTTCGCAGACCAGAAGCTGCCGACCCAGCCTCCAAACTGCAAAACCGCCCCCTTCAAACCCAGCGGCGCAGAAATCTCCTCGAAACCAAAAAAAGCCGCTCATCGGTAATCTACGCCGTCTTGAGACATTGCTTATCGAGAGGAAAAAAAAGACTGTTCGAGAGGAAAAAGCTCTGGTTCTTGTGCAATATTATCACAACCCAGCAGCACTTTCGATTCTTAATTCTGTGCCCTCGGAGTTTCACATTTCTTGTAGCGACTTACAAATTGCGCTACCATGATTTTTAAACAGAAAGCCATTTCTCGCTCTAGTTTTTGGCATTGATGTATACATACTCCACGCACCCAAATTCATTTAAATGGCATACGATGTCCCCCATTACCAGTAATTGATTAGCCGTTGGCGTACATGTGACGCTACTGCCTGAATCTTGATGTGCGTGGCTAATATAAATCGGTTTGTCAGCATGCGTGTGGCTGACCCGATTCCGATAAGCTGGCCCGATTGATCAGTGCATCCCTAATATATTTAATGTGTGTCCGTCGCTTTATTGCATGCGGCTCCTAAAAAGGGGTGCAGGGATTGTAGGAAATAAAGTTCTCACCCAGAAATATAGCGCCTCATTTACAAGCCAAACTGGTTCAAATATTTAAAACTCAGTATTTCTTAATTTTTCAATTTTCAGTAATCAACAGGAAAGAAAGAAATATAATTGTAGCTATCCAAAAAAAACAAAACAAACTATGCTCTGATGGATACCAAACGAATAAAGAAGTGTTTCCGCCTGGTGTCTTATTTTTCTTCATAGTACTAAGCCGTAGAATGTCTCTGCATAATAAAAACTCTTTTAAACCAATTACCAGACACTGTTCTGACAAATCTGAGCTAGTGCAGGGCGATCTAAACCACAACATAAAGCATGTTTGGAGAACTTACACACACACACATACATACACACACACTAAAACAAGCCTAAAAACAAAGGTATGGAAATACTTTAAATTCTCCAAGGCTGAAAGGTTGATTAGATTTTTAAAAGATTAGATTAAAAAAAAAAAAAACGTTTTCGAAAGAATTTATCTGATTACTCGATTAATCAATGAAAAAACATAGCTTACTCAATTACAAAGCAAGCGACAGCTGCAGCTCTAGATTCAGTGTCAGATACTGAATAAATAATATTAGTTACAATTATTTGAGGGTTTTCTGAAATAGGAAATGTGTAACAAATGATGCTAGTTTTCAAATGTTGGCAGCAACCCTTTTGTTAAAAAGCATTTTCAAACAAAAGTGCACCTGTGGGCCTGCGGTCGCTTTCATCCTTCTCTCAAGCGGGATCGTCTATCCAGATACTGTGATAACTTGGACTATACATGCTGCAGCGAATAACTAGAAACAGAAGTGGTGGACTTTTCCCTCTTGCCTGACCTTTGTAGCATTAGATGTATATCATCACTCTGCAGTGCTCAAAACGTTTCTGGTTTCATATATGCGCGCACACTTCACTTTTTCCCCTTAATAATCACTGAGATTTTTTCAGCGTCAACGCTATTTCTAAGCCGTAACTTTCGTTCTTCTAGTCAGCTTGTTCTCTCTTGATGTGCTGTTTTGATTATTAAGCTATTAAAACAGTTGGATGAAATAAAGTCTTATTGTGCGTAATGTGGTAATGAAGCTGGATAAGCTCTCGTTATGTGCTAGCTTAATGAGTTCTGTAATGGGGTTGCTGTGTGTGTGAAAGAGAAAAGAAACAGAATAATATTTGCAGGTGTCTCTTAAGTCACTCTTCTTGCAGGAGAAAATTCAGTCTTTCACCATTGCAGTCTTTAGTTCAGTCATTAATTGTGACCCTGCCTATGATAACCATTTCAAAGTCATTTTGGCAACTCTCTGTTTTATACATAAAATAATTCTACATAATTTAAAGAACATTTTCTGAAAATTTCCAAGTAAGACCAAAGTAAGGCCATATCCAAAGATTTGTAGTACAGGCTCAGAAAAACAGGTTTTGAGAATTTCAATGTAAAAACACACATATTTTCCAACACTGATGCATCTTTGAACCATAATTATCCTGACTGTGTGTCATATATCAAATTTAAAACACCATTCTCTCCCATTTCAAGTATATGACACATTTATGGAAAAATTCTGATACTTTTGGAAAATGAGTCTTTATTATGATATGCATGGCCCGAAAAAAGCATACATATCCTGCAACATGTTTAAACATTAAGCTACCTTCTGTTCCTTGCTTATTAGGCGCGCCAAGGAAGGAAAAAAAAATTACCTGAGTTAAGCGTCGAAGTCTTTTTTTAAATTTTTTTTTCAAGCATAAAATGTTGATGGAAATAACCTGGTTAAGATTGACAAAACTTTCATCTACGAAAACAAAAGCACTGTTTCTGCTGTGTACACAGTGACACAAAGCAACACACACAGAAAGCGGCACCCGGCTAAAGTCGCAATTGTTCTACCTCCTCTTTACCTGACGTGACTGCGGCGGATGCGCCATTGATCTTAATGTCTGTATGCACTTTATAATGATAGAACAGTAGTTCCTAAACCGAATAACGCCCAAATCACCAGTTGTTTTTGCACATAAAGTAATCCCAAAGGCGTTAGAAAAGCAATGTTCTGAAGCCAACCTCGGTATTTTCCGGTGGAAAATTGAAACGTAAGGTGAATAAAATCCGCAATTTATATTTATCTGTTAGAAATTTACATTTGGAAACGTACATCAAAAACCTCAGTACATAATCTATCATTTACTGCAATAAACCATATGGCATATTGTTGACATTTTAAGCTATGACTACTTTTGAAGCTCTTTTATTTCATGATTAGATTTGGCGATTTTAGCGGGTTTTTCTGATGAGAATTAGCAATTATGTAATTAATTGAGAATCTTGTGTAATTGAAATGCGTTTTGGTGGTGTGATTGACTGTATTGGTGTTCCACCACATTTCTTGGATCAATAAACTGAAATAGATCCTAATGGATAAAAGCAAGAACCCAAGTAGACATTGCATTGGCAATAGGAGCAAAATATAAATATTAACAGTATAACAAAATCCTTGCCAAGAGTAAAATGAGAAAATAGATACAGATAAAAAGACAGTGAAGCACAGTACCACGTCACAGTTGAGGCTTTAAATTTTGCCTGTGTTTAAGGAAAGGACGTATGTGTCACTTTTAAGATGATTTGCAATTATGTGTAAATGTTGGTTCTGTTTCTACTGATATTTCAAATGCATTGTGTTGTTAATATGAGAGACTGGTGATCTCGTAGTTATTGTAATATTACTTGTTTTAAAATTCCTGCCAGACAATTAGGGTTGCCCACTCTAAAAAGAAACAGCTAAAGCTAGCGGGAAATGGAGACAGTATTTGCAGGAAGGTTACCAAGTCCGTCTGTGGGCCTTACATTTTAGCTGAAGTTTCAGTTCCTGGCAGCATTCCTCCACTGACTATGTAGAAAAATAAAACTGTGTCATCTTTGTGAATTAAACTGGACTTAAATACTGTATATCTGTTTGGAAATATATATCAGTGAATACTATTAGTATGTTAAGTACCCCGATTGTCATTGCCAGATGTTGATGTGTGTTATTCACGTTAAGAAGCGATTATTCCTTTCAAACTTATCTGATATCGCTCAATGTTATTCAGTGTTCAATATTAGTAATTTCCCATGCGATTCGTAATGTTATGGCTGATTGATGCATTATTACATCACGTGGTTTTTAATAGACCCTTATGTCCTTGGGTAATTTGTTTAAATAGCAAATTTGGTTTTAAAATCCTACTTTCTTGTTACACTAGTTAAAACATAATAATAAGCTAATATACAGAAAGCACATGAAAAGAACCATTAAATTTTAGGGGTTTGTTCCTCTAGGGTATTCTGATCTATTATAATTGAACATCAACAAAAAATGATTGTATTGATAACAGCAGGCAATCACAATAGCATGTCATCTTATCAGCAGTAAACACAACAATCCGACCTTAATCGGGCTGAAGTCTCGTATCCATGAACAGCTGGGTTTGCTGGCCTCCTTTTTCTGATCGAACACTGTGAGTATTGAGAGTGCAGGAATTGCTGTAGTTTGTGGTGCAGGTGGGAAGCGACCAGAACAAGAGTACACCTGGGATTTCCCCAGGTTTGAGTCTCTGTGTGATGTTTTTTACTTCTATAGAGCTGGAGTACTACAGGAAATGTGTGTGTGTGTTGTTCATATAAGACAGGGCATAGTCTGTGGTTCCTCAGCTGCCGAGTGGTGTATAAGGCTTTATGTGCTTCCCCATCTATGAGCTCGAATTTTGCTCTACGACTGGATTGGAGACAGGGCCAGTGTTTTACTGTAGCACTGCAGTGTTTTCTGATTTTCTTTTCTTCTTTTTTTGTGATGCTACATCTCAGACTGGTCTGAACTCAGACTTAGCCTATTGTTTTGTTTACATTCACATTTACATTTTCATTTAAATTTATGGCATTTAGTAGATGCTCTTATCCAGTTCTTTCATAGACTTCCATTTCCTAATTTGGGACAGCTGGTAGCGCTACAGTTTGGGAGTTGGCCCCATGATTGGAGGGCCGCCGGTTTAAATTTTAGTACCAATGAGGTACTTGTGAGTAAGTTACCGTCCCTAAGCTCTACTTTGCAGGCGCTGCCCACTGCTTCTTCATTGATGGGTCAAATGCAGAGGTCACATTTCGTTGTGGTACACTGTGTGCTGTGCTGTGCTGTGCTGTGTTCACAATGACACATAATCACTCAAAAAAGGTCATTATTGTAAGACTAAAAGTATAGACACAAACGAAATGTCCATAGTGCAAGTTGATTAATTCATTAGCAGTTTGACTGACAAAATTGACATTCAAAAAAAAGCTTGGACTTTTAGTGCAGACTTGGACTCAGCAACTCAATTACTCATACATTAGCATTTAGGCCATTTAGCAAACACACTTATCCAGAGCGACTTACATTTCCCAATTACCGAGACAGTGTCCCTGGTGCAACTTGGGGTTAAGGCCCGAATGTTTTTCAAGTTAGACTGTCCCTGTCATTATTAGGGCTGTGCAAAAAAATTGATATTTTTTTTCACGATATATACTATATTGATTTCTAGCTCCAAAAATCGATATTTCCGAGGGGGAGAATCATGCACCACAAGCAGCCTTAGATAACTGACTGGGAATAATTCTACATAATTTAAAGAACATTTTCTGAAAAATTCACCTTGATATCTTTAATACTGACCAGGTAAGGCCATGTCAAAGATTTGGCAAATTACAGGCTCAGAAAAACAGGTTTTTGAGAAATTTCAATGTAAAAACACACATATTTTCAACAGTGATGCATCTTTGAACCATAATTATCCTGACTGTGTGTCATATACCAAATTATGATGCTACATCTCAGACTGGACTGAACTCAGACTTAGCCTATTGTTTTGTTTACATTCACATTTACATTTTCATTTACATTTATGGCATTTAGTAGATGCTCTTATCCAGTTCTTTCATAGACTTCCATTTCCTAATTTGGGACAGCTGGTAGCGCTACAGTTTGGGAGTTGGCCCCATGATTGGAGGGCCGCCGGTTTAAATTTTAGTACCAATGAGGTACTTGTGAGTAAGTTACCGTCCCTAAGCTCTACTTTGCAGGCGCTGCCCACTGCTTCTTCATTGATGGGTCAAATGCAGAGGTCACATTTCGTTGTGGTACACTGTGTGCTGTGCTGTGCTGTGCTGTGTTCACAATGACACATAATCACTCAAAAAAGGTCATTATTGTAAGACTAAAAGTATAGACACAAACGAAATGTCCATAGTGCAAGTTGATTAATTCATTAGCAGTTTGACTGACAAAATTGACATTCAAAAAAAAGCTTGGACTTTTAGTGCAGACTTGGACTCAGCAACTCAATTACTCATACATTAGCATTTAGGCCATTTAGCAAACACACTTATCCAGAGCGACTTACATTTCCCAATTACCGAGACAGTGTCCCTGGTGCAACTTGGGGTTAAGGCCCGAATGTTTTTCAAGTTAGACTGTCCCTGTCATTATTAGGGCTGTGCAAAAAAATTGATATTTTTTTTCACGATATATACTATATTGATTTCTAGCTCCAAAAATCGATATTTCCGAGGGGGAGAATCATGCACCACAAGCAGCCTCAGATAACTGACTGGGCACTTTAATTTCTTATTTTCAAGCTCATGCACTTTATCTATACGTTTTTGGTGTCCACTAGTTCAGTGTGTTAAAATGCAAAGACAATAAAGTCAAAATTCACTTCAGAGTTATGTTGTTTTGGCTGAATTATTAATGTAATGTGACTCATTAAGACCACCCTGATCATACACAGCAACTTGCATTTCAGCTCTGTTTTTACATTTTCAGTGAACTGTAGAATATCGCAATATATCGCACTTATATAATGTTATAATCATATTGTGACTCATTTACCGTTATACGTATCGTATCGTGAGGTCCTTGTCAACACCCACCCCTAGTCATTAGGGAGTGTACTTCTCTCTGGAGCGTGCTGATAAATGCCATAAATGTTAAATGACTCATGACTCAAGATGCCAAAAGTGTGCTGTTCATAGCTGCGTAAGCTACCTCGAAAGTATGCTTACCAAGACATGTTCTTAGTTTCATTCACCATAAATCAGCTTCTCCAACACTTAGGAGAAGCTTTGAAAAGCCTGTAAGACTGTCAGTGTGAGATGTGTGTTTGCATTGCCATTACAGTGTTTAGCAGACGCTTATATCCAGAGCAACTTCCATTTACTAATTACAGAGACAGTTTGCCTGGTACTACTTGGGGTTGCTCAGGGTCTCAATGATGGATTTTAGAGCCTCCAAGGATTCAAACCCCCACAGTCGTTCTTTAATTGCCAAGAACGTGTCTCCATTTCTTAGACCACAACCCCACCACAGAATGAGGATGCTACATAGAGCAGTTGGTAGCGTAACGGTTAGGGAGTTCGCTGGACGCTTGTTTTGAAACCCAGACCGGTAAAGGTACCACTGAGGTACTCATGAGCAAGGCACCGTCTCCAAGCACTGCTCTCTGGGCACTGCCCATGTTAGCTGCCCACTGCTCCTTCACAGATGGGTGAAATGCAGAGGTTACATTTCGTTGTGGTGCACTGTGTGCTGTGCTGTGGTAGTGTGTTTGTCACAATGACAAATAATCGCTCACTTTTTTGGTTTTTTCACACCAACTCACCTGGTTCTCATTTTCCATGACTAATCTGTAAGAGAAGTCCAGCTGATCTAATGTCTTTTAAACAGATTAAAGGAGTCTTGGATCAAGTTCAAGAAAGGATGGTTCACACCCAAAATGTGTCTTTATTTTAGAATTCTAGAATATTTTCCCCACTTTTAGCCATTTCAGTCATCTGGTTAAAAAAAAATCTTGGAAATATTGGTGTGTGTGTGTGTATATGTAGCCAAGCCGAGCTTTGTTGTAAATCCTGTTAGCTACGCTTGTTAACTGACCTGCTACGTGATCACAGGAGCTTGGGATTGCTTTTGAATGAATGTTTAACTGACCCAGTGGTGCAAGGACGAGCTACTGACCCCAAATGAGCCTGTATTCCCTCTTTTCCTGGATCCGGGCAGGTGCGTTTGCGTGTGGGGTTGGTTTGGATTGCATTGCCCTTTCTCCACATGCACTGCATAAAATGGACTGACTCTGTGTAATCCCTGTTCAATAATTCACGCCGCAAGCCTGGCTGTCCTCTACTCTGTGCGTTAGAAGACACAGGTAATCTTTTAGAGGTGAACTTCCAACAATGCGGTGATGCAGCGATAAGACGTGGTTTTTGGAACCCCTTACAGTCTAGATCCATGTGCAGTAAATAGTAGGGATGCACGATGTGGGAATTATTGGCTATCCCATGTTTGTCATGCTTATATCTGTTATCCGCTCAATTCTCACGCTCACGTTCAATTCTGCCTTCCTCATTTATCGGCATCGATTAAAGCCGATAAATGAGGAAGGCAGAATTGAGCCGTACCAAGTCAAGCGAGGGCGGAGCATTTTGAGTGTAGTGCACAACATTTTAAGAAATTGTGTACTAAGTCAAATAGGGTGCGTGTGACACTCCATGTGCACTACCTAGTGCGTAGAGCGCCGTTAAGCTACAACCCTGGCTATTTCCTGAGATGCATACTACCGTATGGAAAAGTATGATAAGAGCGTCTTACCTACCATACTATTAAGGTCGGAACACAGCCCATGTGCGAGCTCGCATTCGCTAACTGAGGCAAACGTGCATTTCAAAAAATTGCATGTGCAGGCAGAATTGAGCGTGAAAAGACAAGAGATTTTGCTCGTGAACGTTCCACTGCACGCTCCGAATTTTGGCACATAATGCTATAGAATTTACGACGGAAGGTATAAGCCGTATAAAATCCCACCTCGGACTTTGCACATATCTGTGCAATAAATGTGTCAAATGTCAGCTGAAAGCATCAGGCAAATCGATGCCGATGACTTATGTAAAGCAATTATCGGCCGATTCCAGTTTGATTCTGATTATCGTGCATATCTAGAAATTCCTCTTACACCGTGATTATTTACAACGTGATTTGGGTGAGAGGAACGACAGCATGTCAGCAAATTAAAGACGTGAGCATTGCTGCATCTGTTTCTGCTGAGTGATCCTCTGGAAAATATGTTGTTTACAAGCATTTCTGTGTCAATTCCGTTTCAAACCAATGAGGAGTTGCATGTATGGCTCTGATGTCTGACTCAGCCGTTAGTCAGCACTGGTGGCAAAGTCTCTCACACCACTTCCCACGGCATACAAGTGACTTTTGGCGTAAATGTGTTCACAGTTGACGTTGAGATGATAAAGATTAAAAGTGGGGCACATCATCAAAACGAGTGGTTGAATATCAAACGTCACAAACACCAACTCTGTGTGCAAGATGTACTGCCAATAACACCACGTGATATACTATAATACACGACAAAAAGAGTTAGTAAGGATAACTGAAAGAGACAGTATAAACTATAGCGAGAACATGAAATTCTACATTGTGATAATAATCAACATCAGATATATAAAACATCTTTTTGACAGTATCGCCCAGCTCTGCTTTGTTTTTTGTCCTTTGTCTATGTCCGAGGGCTGGCTTATCGGTCAAATCGTGGTGTATTTCTGCTGGCTTTAAAAGACTAGCAAATATTAGTCGGACTACTTGGACAAAACTTTTGGGACACCTGGCCATTACACCTACGGGAACTTTGATGACATTTTACTCTGTAAGACGTAAAGCGTGCATGTGTGAAGAGGAAGCAGCAGTAAAGGAGGATTCTTATCTCATCCGGTGTTAAGTCTCAGGTCTGGGTAGAGTGTGACCGCGGCGCTGAGGCAGCCTCTGTGGAATTTACACTTTAAACATTCACTGCCCTTTCGAGAGCGCTCACGGTCACGCCAACATGGGGCTTTGCTCCGATGGGACGTGGTGTATTGACTCGCTTGTGGGTCAAGCCTGTTTGCTTAACGAATTGTTCATTCGGTGACTGTAAAAAAAAAAAAAAAAAATTCCCCACAGTGGTGTGACCGTGTGACAGTATGACCTTAAAAAAACAGGTAAAGGTAATTGATAAGTCAGTGCACATTTCATGTCCTAATTTTGGTTCTTCATGCACAGAAGCTGTGTGGTTAATGCTTTTGAATAAAGTAGTGGGTTCTTATGGTTTCAAATTAGCGTCATTTGTTTAACCCTTTCATGTGTGCGTATTGTCGGCCTGTCACCACAAGTCAAGCCTAAGGATTAGTGGTGTAATGGTTCTGAAGTGGAACTGAAAAACCATGATACAAAATAATGAAGCATCAAATATAAACAGTGCTCCTGTAAGACTGAATATATATGTATATATTAGGGGTGTTGAAATTAATCACATAATCGATGCGTCGCGATGCCGATTCTGCATCGATGCAGTGTCAGACTATAATTGATTATAATAATAAAATTGCTTGGTAATTTTTTTTGGCTACAGTATGAAAAAGGGCTGCCTCGTCTGTAATCCATGCCCACTCTGCATGCAATGGGAAGTAGTGTAGAAAAATTGTTTAGTCCAAATTGGTTGAAAATTACTCAAAACTTGTTGTTTTAAAGTAGTTTTGAGCCCATCATTTTGGCCTATAAAATGACCTAAGTCATAAGTTCTAATAAGTTCGTGATGTGCATCCCCTTCCCACTCGCAAGTTTTCATTGATCTGCCTTTATCTGCATTCAAAATCCGCCACCGCTAGAGTCCAGTGGGCGGAAATCCATCGTAGTGACTGAAAACTTTAATCCCTGAGAATGTGTGCGCAATGACCTCTGTAAAAAATATGAAGTTTAATGTCGGGCGTACCGAACTATTGCGGTTCACCTGGGCGTATCGAACTGAACAGGGCGTACCGAAGGAAAAACGTTGCATCCCTAGTATTTATATATAAATATATACAGCCTACTGTCCAGTTTAGGAAAGAAATACAATTGGAACAACATTAGGGAGGCTTTGACACTCTGTTTGTGTTTTTGTGGCTCGCGATGGATATAAAGCAATGAAGAGACCTAACATAAATCACACTTTCAGTCACTTAACTCATACTCTTGAAAAGGAAGTGGCTTTAATGGTTTATTACTGCTCAGAGCGCTCACTGACTAATGTGCATTGTAATTGCTGCCTAAAAAGAAAAAAGCCTGTAATCTGTGTTTTTATTTGTTTTACAACTCCCCCACTGTTGTGTTCTTCGATCCGCCCTTGATGCCTAGGTTTAGAGGTGGAAGTTCACGTCTCTGTGTGTGTCTTCTCAACCACAAAAATGCGTTGGAGTGTTTTTTCACCAGTTTATCAAATCAAGTGTAGGCACTGAAATTTAGAGCTTGAAGAATATAGGGTTTTTAAGATCTATACCAATTTTAATAGTTTAAGTGTTTAAAAGATCAATTTTTCTGTCCAGAGAGGTTTCACTGAGTTCACTGAGGACATAATGCGGTTTAAAACTAGGGATGCACAATAATATTGGAATTTTATCGGAATCGGTCAAAGGTTTTTTAACGTCCGCGGCATCAGACCGGTATTTTATGACGGATTTATTGTATGTCGGAAAGGTAGCTATTGTGTCCGGCATGTTCAAAGTCCAGGTGGGATTTTATACGGCCCGCACCTTCTGTCTTAAAATGCGTGGCATAACTTTGTGGCACAATTCAGGGCATGCAGTGGAACATTGGCGAGCAAAGTCTTTTTGCGCTCAACTGTGCCTGCACTAAAGCGTGTTTGCCTCACTTAGCGAATGTGAGCTTGCACATGAGCTGTGTCCCGAGCCGCGTACTGCCGTACTTAATAGTATGCTGAGTAAGGTGCTCTTATCACACTTATCTATGAGGTAGTATGCATCTCAGGAAATAGCCGGGGTTGTAGCTTAACGGCTCTCTACACACTAGGTAGTGCACATCACGTGTCATACGCGTCCTGTTTGACTTGGTACACCACATAGGGCGGGAAGTGACTTTTTTTTTAAATGATGGGAACTACGCTCAAAATGCTCCGCCCTCGCTCAGCTCTGCTTTCATGCTCGGTTGACTTGGCACTGTGTTAGAAATGTCAGAGTTATGTCACTATTTTTGTGGCAAAATTCTGAGCACGCAGGATAACTTTGGCCGGCAAAATGTCTTGTCTATACACGCTCGACTCTGCCTTCCGAATTTATTGGCATTGGCAGATAAACGCATGAAAAACATCGGATATCAGCATTGGCCAGTAATTCCCATATCGTGTATGTCTAATAAAAACTTGAATTCAAGTTTTTATTCACTAAAATGTATTAACACTTATAAAGCGTCAAACATCTAGACACATAAAAGCCAACAGTAGCTTTGTAGTGGCTCTACTGGACAACATGGAGGATTCTTTTTCTGCTTCTCTGTTTATTTGTTTGTATGTTTTTTTAAATTATCCTTGTTATGAGATATGAATAATCTTCCGTTAGGTCATATCTGCAGATAATATCGACTCTACCTATTTACGGGTCAGCTTTTAAAGCGCATCTTTAATTAAAATGTGGTTGAAAAATACATTATCATGAAAAATTTCTAAGCATTTATACAAGGTCCCAAGTCTGAAATCTGATTGTCTTCCTCTCTCTCTCTCTCTCTTCCAACTGTAGGTTTGCTAAGAACCTGTCTCCAGATAAGATCAATCTGAGCACTCTTAAAGGGGAGGGCCAGCTGACCAATCTGGAGCTGGATGAGGAGGTTCTGCAGAACATGCTGGACCTGCCCACCTGGTTGGCCATCAACAAGGTCTTCTGCAACAAGGCTGCCATCCGGGTGAGAACTAGCCCCAAGGCAGTTTGTGTGGTTTCTAGCGGGCACCTTCTGGTTATTCTAGTTTTTGTGTGAGCCAATCCTTGGCTTCCACAAAGCTGCAGCACATGATTCTCGTTTCTTCACACACTCTCTTTCTATCATGATCGGCTCCATTTATCTCTGTTTTTCGTTTTTTACTCTCTTTTCATTCCTTTCATTTTTTTACACTTGCTCAACCTTTCCCTTGTCTCGAGTATGCTTCCTGCTCTTTTATTTCTCAGTCGCTTTTAAGCAATTATAGTTCTTTCGAGTGGAGATTTTCACAGTCTGTTTTGGCTCTGGCTAGAGTGGGGCAGTTAATCGAAAATGAATCATTTGGAATCACAAATCCACAAAATCTTACTCATGATAGTTATTTGGATTAATTTTGAAATTCTGTTAAAACTTTAAAAAAGAAATTCTGTTAATAATTTCGGTTCCAAACGAACTATGGTACAATTCATTAAAGGTGAAGTAAAGCAGCCCGAGCTCAATCCGACCCAGTTGCAAAAAGCCTACCTTTTGGATTAAATGGGCTCCCGTCCTTATCGCGCCATATGAAAAATAATTGTGTGGATAACTACACAACACACACAGACATGTATAGCCAGTGCTAGGAATGAGCCGTGGGTTAACGTGAAGCTCCGAGGAGAGCTCTCCTTTACAGGCGTCTTGCAGCACATCTTTGCCGTTGCCAAATGTTTTGCATCATACTGTAAAACTGACGTTGCATTTAACTCTTTTTAACTCCATGTTTATCAAAATGTTTCAGGATATGGACGAAACTTTGCTGAAACTTTGTTTAATCAATCCACGCTTTACTGGTCCGGAATTTGAACTCGCAACCCACCAATTCCAAGAGCAATTCCTGAACCGTGACACTGCCCCACTAACTACTTTGGTACTAAACAATTAAAAGAGTGCTTTTATGAAGCGTAGTATAAGAGCAGACTTCAATAAAGGCCTTGCGTGACCAGCATTAAATGTCTGCTCGTGAACTTTGCTTTGCTCCTCATTTCATGAAGTTAAGAACTTTTTTCCCCCGTTTATCCCATCCAGTCACATCACAGCACTGGGAATAGCCCAGTTATGAATGAAAATATTGCTACTATGAACTGGGTAAGACACAAACACAAGTCTGTCCTTCCCCGCTAGAACCTGTGGACTGAGAACTTTCAGTTGTTGTTTTCCTGTGCACAAAAGGAACTGTGACTTTCATGCAAAATAGCATAAAGATCGCAGCTTAAACATTTCCTGCAAAATGTGTTTTTAGATATTGCTAAGACCCAACTTAAGGAAGTGTAATTATTAGAAGCATGAACCTTCACTGGTCTCATTTAGAAGCAGCAAGAATGTGTGTTTCGTAGTAAGGCAGCGTTTTTAAATACTGACCTGATTGGATCTAGTTAAATGTGGATACTTTCTTGTATTCCATGTTTAATAACACATCAAAAAATTATGCGTCAACAAGCCAAAACATTTCAGCCACTTGCCTAACGTGCTATAATAGGCCTGTGCAATCCATCGAAAATGACCATCCATGACCCTTCCATGCTTTACCATTTCGAAATTTGAACTCGCAGCCCTTCAATCCCAAAAGCGACTTCCTAACAGTGACCCTGCCCCACTAACTAGTTTGATATAAATCAATTTAAAGACGTTGCTGCTTTTATAAAGCGTAATGTAAGAGAAGACCGTGTGTGACTAGCACTAAATGTCTGGTCCAAAAAGATGCTTCATGTTTCTCTATGTGTAAAAAGAAAACGGAAAAAGAATTGTGCTGGTAACAAGGCGCGACTAAGAATATATTTTCTCATCTAAACTAAATCCCAGAGCTTTGGAACATTAGATTCTTTCAGCCAGCTTCACTCCAAAGGCTTTTAACAACCGAATCCATCACATTGCGACAGTCCACGTTGTGTAATCTAACTGCCGTGCCTCTGGAGTTCTGCTGACTTGTAACGCTGGCCTCATTAATGTAGCCGTTTAGTGTTGAGTGTATGAATCATTACGACCACCTGCCTGCTATGCTTTTGCTCTTCTGTGTGCTGCCAAAACAGCCCTGAACCCGCTGAAGCGTGGACTGAAAATGAAAATATTTTGTCTATGTATATATGTATCTGTGGTGCATGTTTCTACTTTTCTTCACATTTGATGTGGTAAATGTTTTAGATGTGAAGGACATTCTCTTAATTTTCCAAATACCTTTAATCAAATCTCCCAATGACTTTCAAACTGTTTCCAAGGGGGTGTAGTGGTAGGATACTCGCCTACAGATCAGGAGGTTGTGATTTAAATCCTACCTCCAGCACTACCACCACTGGGTCCCTGAGCAAGACCCTTAACCCCAAGTTGCTCCAGGGAGACCCTATACGTAGATAATGGAAGTCGCTCTGAATAAGAGCATCTGATAAATACCATAAATGTACATTTACTCACTACTCTGCTGACTTAGACTGAAAGAAGAACAAGAAATATTATAATTAGAGGTTACACTCTACTGCAGGCAGCATTGAAGGTGGTCTGTGACATGCAATCCAGTTTCATTACTTAAATCACTTTTTAAAAAATGATCTCATTTTATTTGTTACATCTTATTCATGGGCATCTTTATGAGGTAATGAATTTGAAAAATAGAAACAAATACTACCCCACCCAGTGGGCCGCAGCCTTCTGCTTAGTTAGAATGGTGGTCAGTTGAAAACCCCTGCTCTACTGTATTGCCCAGACCTAACGTACTATCAAAACATGGTAATTATTGGTTTACTTCAGCGAAATGGAAATTAGTACAGGGAACTGGGATCAACGTTAATTAGACTTTATTGATTACCTTAACACTAATGAAGCACATTAAGGACATGCAGAACCACATCGACTTTGATATCACTGGGGAACTTGCATGAACAGAAAGAAGGAGCACAAAACCAGAGTTGGATAAGCTACTATAAAACAGTACCTTTCGAGGTTAAAAGGGACTTACGATAAAAGTAGCTTGACTACAGCCAAGCTACAGTTTTAATAAAGTAGTTAGCTACACTACAGGCTACAGAGAAAGAATAGCTAACTATATTGAAGCTTCTTCACAGCCACTGATTCTTGTATCCATCCTTAAAAAAGTGGACTCCATCTTCGGACTCCGTCTTACCGCTGTCGACAGCGTGCTGTGATGCAATGAGTGTGCGCCACGCAGGCATAATAGATGCTACTTCTGCCAGTTCGACACCAGAAACATCTGGGAGTTGAAAGTACTCCACAAAAACACCTGGTTTTCATGAAATGTCTTCCCTGACTACAACTTGAAAGATGCTTCTAGCTGTGGAGTAAAAATATCAGCCAATAATAAAATATGAAAAATAATGAGTGTAATGTAAGGTAAAAACATCTCATTTCATATTCTGTGATCATTTCACACTTGTGTTTTTAATAATAATATTTAAATAAAATGGCTGAAACTTGTATAAATGTCATACTTTTTCGTTGTACACAGAATTAAGTTTCTTTTTCTACATGCAAACCCAAAACAGCATGAAAGTTGTAGGTGAGAACTAATTTCAGTGGGCCGCACTGTAACCTGTGTATACAGTGTGTTGTTCCATCCTGACTCTTTAGGCTACGTATCTTACCAGCAAGCTCCTCCTTTCACCTCCTTTAACCCTTACTTTGATTTGTATTTCTTAGTTCTGTGGTGAAAGTTCCTCTTTTCCGTTTTTTTCTCCGCTTGTTGGTTGTGTATAAATGAGCCTGTGTGCACACACAAGAGCAGTGTTAATGGACAGCACATACCTGCTCTGTTGCACTTAACCGTGTGGCTTGGTCTGCCAGTGTCTGGATAGTGTGTGGTTGTAGTATTTACCGTTGGATTGCCCTCATTTCAACAATAGGCTGGTGACTCACTCATTTCGAAGCAGCAAGGTGTGGGTCATAGCGAGGCTGCCTTTTTAAACACTAACATGATCTTCTGTAGTTGAATGTGGATACTTTGTTCTATTCCATGTTTAATAATATGTCAAAAAATAATACAGCAAGCCAAAATATTTCTGCAGCTTGCCTAATATGCTATCATAGGACTGTGCGATTCATAAAAAATTAATTGGAACTGGCATTCAGAATCGGTATATTCCATCATTTTGATGATTTTTAATACTGATGTACTGTGCACGGTGGGCTTCCTTCAGTTATTTTTAAATCACGGCGATATGCACTCCCTAATACAGGAAATACAATATAAAAGAAATACAAAAACCCAAATCAAAATGATCATGCAAAGTCAAAGTAAAGTTTATTGTCATTTCTGCTATAGCTTCAGTTTCTGCGGAGTACAAAGAACCAATAGACTCTAAACTAGAGGCAGAAAAAGAGAATGTTCAATCAAGTTAAATGCGGTTCTCAAACTACTATTTGGGACGTGCAGTTGTCATGTTGCATAAGATCTGCAGCAGTTAAATATGAAAATTCTAAACTGTCCATTACAAAATAACACAGTCTTTATACAATCTAAGCTGACTGTGAGGAGTTCAGTAATATGTGCAAATACAGAAACTACAATCAGTAATATGTACAGGTCACGTTCAGTGATTTGTGCCATATTGTAACAGCAGTCAGGTAGAGAGAACTACAATTACAATCATGTAATACATTAATTGTAATCAAGCTATGTTTATTTAATATTGATATGAGGTCTTATCATCCTGCCCTATGCTGCTGCTTTTCTGTCTACCAAAAACCCTGCTCGGACTTGTTACTAAGGCCAAATTCCGTCAGTGTGGAACCTGTTCCTTTTCGGTTCAAATTTCATTTCTGTAGAAGTTGAACTGTGATGCCAAAAGCAGACCTCAGCCTACATTTCCACCAGTTTGTTGGGGCACTGTCATTGATTTTGTGCATCAAAGCGCTTTGGCCGGCTTTTCCAGCATTCTGATTGGCTGACATGGTTCTGCGCAGCTCTTGACGGCGTTTTTATGCAGATATTTTTGAAAACGGGCTCGTGTACAAAGTTATTTTCGAAAACGGGGGGGAAAAAAATCAGTTTTTAAAAATACCTGGCTACGTGTGTACGGGGCCTGAGGATTTTGTGGGTCAGAGGTGTTTTGGCAGCATTCAGAGGGGCAACAACCAATGTAGGCACTGGCCCGCATGACACTGACTGTATGATAACCTTACGCAAAAATATTGTTTTACATAATTGTGGTCTTGTGATTACAACTCTAAAATATAATTTTTAATAATATAATTATGTATTAAAAAACAGTAAAATAAACAAAACTATCAAATAAATAAAATGCAGCTCTTTAATGCCATATTAACACTATATGGATTATAAATTTGTCAGATGGATGCACAGTTTGCACTGCACTAGAATCTCTGGATCACAGTTAGCTGTATATCGTGTGCTCACCATTGACACCACCTTTCAGTCATGAAAAGTTACCCAGGAATTGACATGGGAAATGCGGCAGCATGGTGTCCAGAAAAAAAAACAAAAAACAAGCTATAAAACTTGATAATCAGTTCCAAAAACAGATGTGAGTTACATATTATGGATCAAGGATTCATACTTGTTGGCAGTACAGAGCTGATCTGAAATCTCCCACGTCTGCTAGGTGACTTGTGTTCATTCACTCTCATTAGCTGTGGCTCTTCTGCCACTGGCCCAGATTTTTGGTCGGAGTCGGTCAAACTGAGCGAGTTTGTTTGATCACCTCTTTGTAGTGCAGCGTGCGTTCATCAAGCATAGAGTTGCGCCCACTCGCACTTTTGTGCCACTTTTGTGGGCGGCTCAAAAACTGTCCTAAAACTGTGTAGTGTGAACAAGGCTTTACTTTACGCTGCACATGAGCTGAGAGATTCCTGCACTTTCTGTCTTTGACGAGGCGTAAGAAAGCAGCTCAAACTGCAGGAAAAGCATCACAGAAAATGTTAGTGGTTTTGAAACCTTGACTTTTACAAACCATGCTATACCTGGAAACCAGAAACTGGCCCGTGCCTAAACATTTGTGTGAGGTTTTGACTAACGGGGGTAAAAAATCAGTGGTGTATTGTTCCTTTGTTTTAAAGAAGATTACAAGACGTACTGACCGTGTGAGTGTGTGTCTGTGTGTTTGTGTGTGATCATGATCAGATCCCATGGACCAAGCTGAAAACGCATCCTATTACTCTGGTGAGTGTTCCGTCCCACTTCTCCTTCCACACATTGTCGGCTCTGTACAGTTACGCAGTTATTAGCCTGACACAATTTTAGAAAACACGACTATCGATCATCTGCTCAAAATTTACTACAGTAATTGTGTATTTGTTTGGTCATTTGTACATGTGTTTGTGGAGATCAATTCAATGGTCTGTTTCAGTCGCTGGACAAAGTGGTGATGGAAATGAGCACCTGCGACGAGCCACGCTCACCCAATGGTCCGTCTCCCATAGCAACAGCCTCAGGTCAAAGGTCAGTGGATTCATATCTTTAATGTAATAAATCTGCCTTCCATTCATCCCTATGTCTGGTTATTAATTAACGCTACATCTCTCTTGGCTGACTCCAGACGCAGATGTGTGTGTGTGTGTGAAAGCGCAAATGAAAGAGATATGACTGACCTTCTTCTCTCTCACCGGTCCACTAAGCCCATTAAAGGCTACAGGCCTTGTTGTTTAGTGGCCTTGCATTTCTATTCAGTCTTTTTCCAAGGTAGAGCTAGTCCAAATGCGAAGCCCAACTTCTACTGGATTTCCTGCCGTCTGTCAGTAACGATTAGAAGCAGAATGAAAGTAAAAAGCAATTTGGGGTGAATTCAATCCATAATGGCCACTCTGTCTCACTTTCACTTCTGCTGTCTTTCTCAGTGAGTATGGCTTTGCCGAGAAGGTAGTAGAGGGCATCTCTCTCTCTGTCAACTCCATCGTGATCCGGATCAGTGCCAAGGCCTTCAACGCCTCCTTCGAGCTCTCTCAGCTCCAGGTCAACAGTGTAAACACCAGCTGGATGGCCGGCGACCTGCGATACACACGCATCCAAGACCCAGCGCGAGGAGAGGTACACACACACGCAAACACTCTCCCTGACAAGCATGTGCAGGGACGCGTTTGATGTGTATCAAACTTTTTGGGTCTTTTGTTCAACATTCGTTTCCAAAACCAGAATAAAGAAAGTATAGTGAGTTGTTTTCCGATTTCTCATTTTGTGCACAATCGAAAAATGGGAAAAACAGAAAATTTACACTCATATTTCAGTTGTTTCCCCCCGCCATGAAACATAACTGACTTACATTTACATTTACAGCATTTAGCACTTATACCGAGTGACATACAACAGTATTTTGTAGTCCACGACTGTTCTTCAGTCTGTAAAGCTAGACTTAAATCACCGCCGTCTAATAATGCGTTCCATTTGCCATTGGTGCTCAGTGTCCGAGTCGTTTACCGAAAGCTGAAGCTGAAAGTGATGATATGTACGCCCCTGCTTCTCAGACTCCCGACCAAGTATCTCAAAACAGCACAGAGGACTCTGAGTTCAGAATCCAAGATGGCTGCTCAGTGCAAATGCTATTATAAATGCTGCGATTTATCTTTTTTTTTAGTACTTTAGTGTTGTTTGTGTCTGACTTGGTCAACTGTGTACATAATACAGTGTTGTTGTAGTTGTAGATGTGTTGCTAAGGTCGTGTTATACGTTAAATACCACGTTATGTGTCGTTGCTAAATTGTGGCGATGCCTATTTGGCTGGTCGATGTCGCTAAAAACAACTATCCTAGTTAGCCGAACAGAAAGGTTAACAGGATCAGCAACTTGAGACGGAAAATTCAGATAAAAAGTTTGTGTTAGCGTTAATGTAAGCCTTGTGTTAACCTTTTATCACAAGCCTATTGTCAGTTTCTCGCTAAAAAACATGGCTGTAATGTTAACAATTTGGTAACACTCTCCTGTGGCAAATGGATCGCATCCCACTCGGTTTTTAGCGGATGTGACGTAATCTTGCAAATGGAAGTTACATACTTAAACAAAACCTGTAAGACAAAAATGGAGGTAATAAACGTACAGGTTAGTGGGTTAATATATATATATTTTTTAGGAAAAACAAAGTAAACAATAAGTATAAGGGGTAATTAGTCCCCTAGATACTCCTTGAAGAGGTGTGTCTTCAGACGACGTTTGAAAACAGTGAGGGATTCAACAGTTTTTATGGCAAGAGGAAGTTGGTTCCACCACTGAGGTGCCAGCACTGCAAAGAGTCTTGATGCATGTCTTCCTCTTCTTTTACGTATCAGTGGTTCGAGACGAACAGCTCTCGCTGCTCTGAGAGCACGAGAAGTGACACGCTGCTTGATAATTGCTGATAAGTAACTTGACAAGGCAGTGACTGTTACATTAGAACTGTTAGAACTTTGTAAAAAAAAAAAAAACCCTGTAACTTCCTTACTGCTGAGGAACAAACCATCTTCCCATCCGTTCTCATGAGTAATATTTTGCTGAAGTAAAACTGGGAGAATATGAAAAGCGAGCGCTCATATTCCATTTAGTTTTATTGAACGGAAGGGTTGTGACCTCAAAGTGAACTGTTAAAAAAAAAAAAAAAAAAAAGGGCGAAAATCACAGAGAAAAAAGGGCTCCCATTTTACTGCTAAGTTACAAAACAAACCTATTAATTCTTAATAAAAGAGTTAATAAAACACCTTGAAAAAACAAAAGAGAATACAAGCGTGTTTTCAGGTTTTTTTTTGTCATTTTCATTTCAGCGCAAAATGTGGAAACTTGTCATTTGTTACTCCTTATTCAAAATGACTCTGTATTCGTTTTTTTCATTTTGATTTTGGCAATGAATATTTTCTGTAGTAATCAATATAAATCATGTTTAAACCATGAACCAATGACACCTAGATTGTGGATGCAGGCAGACTTTGTGTGTGTGTGGGGGGGTGTTACAGGTCTTGACCTTTAAGGAGGTGAGCTGGCAGATGATCCGGATCGAAGCGGACGCCATCCAAAGCACAGAGCATGAGGTGCTGAGCGCCCCCATACGCCTCATTACCAACCAGTCCAAGATCAGAGTCACACTCAAGAGGAGGGTGAGTGTGCATACACACACATATAACATATAGGGCTGGACAATATAACTTCAAATCTGTATCACGATTCAATGAACATTTTTTCTTGCTTATCGTTAATGAATGATTATTTCGTTTTGGGTTTTTTTTGGCACTCCTAGTTCCCTGACAAGGTTTGTACTGTAAATATGCTCAACAGTCAACGCTGGGTTTGTTTTTCTAATGAAAGAGTGCATATTTTAGCTAAAATTTTTAAATAATTGAAGGAAACACGTACAAATGTAGTGGCAGACTAGACGTGGAGAGTCGTATAACAACACGCAGGGGAGCATATTTTTTTGTAGGGGGAAGTACATGAACCCACACTGGTGGAAGTATTAACAGAATTTTATAAATCTATGAAATAACCATCATGAGCCGAATATTCAGCTGAATTAATTTTCAAATAATTGCCCAGCCCTACATCTACACAATATAAGCTGCCTTTACTTGCACCGATCTGATGCTGATATCATATATCTAGAGCTGAAACGATTATTCGAATAACTCGAATAGTTCGATTACAAAAAATGGTCGAGGCAAATTTTCTAGAATCGAAGCTTTGTTTAAGTCATTTATTCGCTACAGCATGCGCCGCTTGTGTTTCACACAGACGCTTATTAATGACGCACAGTATTTTCAGTGGTGCGATCAAAACGAGAATAGATCCCTCTGTATGTGAACGTATTTGTGAGATATTCCGTGCATAAAAACAGAAGTAAATGCGTAAACACATTTTAAACGCGCGCTGTGTCTGTGATCGCGCGACCGCCCGCGTAAGCGCCATTACTCGCTAAAACGCTCCGTTTCCGTCAAAACGTCCCCTTTATTACAGACAAAACGCATATTTTAGCTGATAAATAACAACCAGCGTTCCACTCACAATACAGCCATTTATTGAGATTTTCCCATCGATTTTTTCATAGTTCGTTCCGGAACGTGTTGAACCCTTTATTGTAACGCGGCTCTGTGGCGTGCACGGGGGATTGTGGGAAATGCAGTTCTCTTCCAGAAAGGCCAAAAGCAACTCATTTTATGGGCCAAATTGGTTCAAAATGACCCTTGAACTTCATGTTTCTTCATTTTCAATTGAATACAACATAAAGCGCATATGACTAACTTCTACTCACACTAGAATAAGCCTAATAACAAATGTATTGTCTTTTTTTTTATTTTATTTATCCTATTACTCGATTAATCGATAAAATAATCGATAGATTATTCGATTACAAAAATAATCATTTGTTGCAGCCCTACATGTATCTTCCCGATATTGACTTGACCTGATACTAGCTGAATGAATGAGGGGATCTAGTCCATTAAAACTGCATGTTTTGGGGGGTTTTTTTTGGTCGGCTGCAGTTTTCACATTAGCTTTGTGTATTTTTAGACTGGGATTTTTATACCTGCAGCACTAAAATGTTTGTGTGTGTGTGTACCATGTTTTTATGTGTTGTGGGGGCCTTTTTGGGCCTTTTTGTCTCCTAAAATGATTTTTATTCGTTTTTTATGGCTTTGTGGGGACATTGGAGGGGTCCCCATGAGGAAAAATGACTTTATAGAAAATCCAGATGTTTTATTTGAGAAAGTAAAAGATGTGCATTTGGTTACTGAAGATGAGGTTGGGGTTAGGGTTAGGATTAGGATTAGCTGTAGAATTCTATACATCTGGTCTTTATGGTAGTCTATGGAATGTGTGTGTGTAATAACCATTCATTAATGGTAATTGAGGTAAAATGCTCAATTGAACGTGATATTGATTTGAGGTCAGCTCATCCAGCCCTAGTGGTACCAGTTCTGGTCCTGGTATGTAAACTGGCATGTCGCTGATCCTAAATTTGCATTACAAATACAGCAATGTATGCTATTGGCTCAGTATCAACCAATTCCCAACCCAAGTTATCGGTCTGGGACTGAAAAGCTTGGATCTGTGCATCTTTAGGTGTAAGCAGTGGTGTGTTTTCTGTCGTGTCTACCGTATCAGGTGAAGGACTGTAACGTGGTGGCCTCCAAACTCATCCTGATCCTGGACGACCTTCTGTGGGTTCTCACGGACTCCCAGCTCAAAGCCATGGTGCAGTACGCCAAGTCCTTGAGCGAAGCCATGGAGAAGTCAGCCTTGCAGAGGAAGAGCATGGCTCCTGATGCTGCTCAGGTGTGTATGTGTGTGTGTGTGTGTGTTTGCAGGACAGAGAGAGAGTAAAACAATGGCTCCCCAAAGATTTTTTGAACTGAAGAAGCCTTTTACATGAGAGATGAAACGTCTTCACAAATTTTCAATAGAAGTCTAGTTGCCTTTTTAATGGTCTGGACACTCGCCTCTGGACCAAGAGGTCATGGGTTCAAGTCCTACTTCTGGCACTACCTTCACTGGGTCCCTGAGCAAGACCCTTAACCCCAAGTTGCTCTCGGAGAGACTGTCCCTGAGATTAGGAAATGAAAGCTGCTCTGGATAAAAGCGTCTGCTAAATGTCTTTAATGTAAATGGAAGTTTGGGCCATATAGTCATATGGTCATAATTTGCATTAAAAAATGTATTTGTTTTCTAATTAATAACATTAACGTGTAAAGGTTCCAATTGCTACCTTCAACATATTTGCTCAAATTTCCCTCTCTGCACAAAAATGACTTTAAAACCATCTCCTTGTTTCCATGAGAGAAACAAATTCTTGAATATTTGGTAAAATTGTTTATTTTGACATAGTTCAGTCATTCAACATTTTCTATATTTTGTCACAGTTTAAACAGTATAACATCACACAATTGTAGAATTGAAGAAAACCCAATAAGCTAATGTTTTGCGCAAACAGGCAGCCAATAAAAGAGCGCAGTTGTAGATTCTGATCTCTCCCTTTGTTTCTCTTTCTCTCATTCTCTTTTTGTCTCTCTCTCCCACCACCTCTCCTTCTCCATCGCTTCCTCTCCCCCAATCTGGTGTGTGAATTGCGTCCTTGTGTGCAGTGATCCCAGGAGCCCTCATTTGCACCATTTTGCCATATGTCACACAATGCACACTCACAGCCGTGAAAGTGACCTTTTTTCCCCACACTGCTATCGTTCTCCCCCCATGCGCCCCCATTTGGCCATAACAGCTACCCTTTTAATGTTTCATATGTATATATGTATATATGTGAAAATCAGCATATTGTAGAGCCACCTTTTTCGGCAGTTATACCTGCAAGTCGCTTTTGATAAGTCTCTATGAGCTTGCCACATACTGCCACTGGGATTTTTGCCCATTCCTCAAGGCAAAACTGCTCCAGCTCCTTCATGTTGGATGGTTTTCGTTTGTGAACAGTCTGACCACTGATTCTCAATTGGATAGAGGTCTGGACTTTGACTAGGCCGTTCCAACACATTTAAATGTTTTCCCTTAAACCACTTGAGTGCTGCTTTAGCAGTATGCTTCGGGTCATTGTCCTGCTGGAAGATGAACCTCCGTCCCAGTCTCAAATCACAGGCAGACTGACACAGGTTTTGCTCAAGAATATCCCTGTATTTAGCACCATCCATCTGTCCCTCGACTCGGATCAGTTTCCCAGTCCCTGCTGCTGAAAAACATCCCGACAGCATGATGCTGCCACCACCATGTTTCACTGTGGCGATGGTGTTCTTGGGGTGATGGAATGTGTTGAGTTTGCGCCAGACATAGCATTTTCCTTGGTGGCCGAAAAGTTCAATTTTAGTCTTATCTGACCACAGCACCTTCCTCCATACATTTGGGGAATCGCCCACATGCCTTTTGGCAAACTCAAAACGTGCCTTCCTATTTTTAACACTAAGTAATGGTTTTTTTCTGGCCACTCTTCCATAAAGGCCAGCTCTATGGAGTGTACGGCTTATTGTGATCTTATGGACTGATACTCCAGTCTCTGCTGTGGAACTCTGCAACTCCTTCAGGGTTACCGTTGGTCTTTGTGCTGCCTCTCTGATTAATGCCCTCCTTGCCCGGTCTGTGAGTTTTGGTGGGCGGCCCTCTCTTGGCAGGTTTGTTGTGGTACCATGTTCTTTTCATTTGAGTATGATGGATTTGGTGGTGCTCCAGGGGATCATCAAAAATTTGGATATTTTTTCATAACCCAAACCTGTCTTCTCAACAACCTTGTCCCTGACTTGTTTGGAGAGCTCCTTGGTCTTCATGGTGTGATGCCTCTTGCGTAGTGGTGTTGCAGCCTCTGGGGCCTTTCAGAAAAGCAGTGTTTATACTGACACATCATGTGACACTTAGATTGCACACAGGTGGACTTCATTTCACTAATTATGTGACTTTTGAAGGTAATTGGTTGCACCAGAACTTTTTAGGGTCTTCATAGCAAAAGGGGGTGAATACATACTGTATGCACATGCCAATTTTCAGTTTTTTATATATATTTTTATATAAATTCTTTTTTATATATATTTTTCTCATTTCACTTCACCAACTATTTTAAATTAGAGGTTGGAATGTAACAAAATAGGTAAAAAGCCAGGGGGGTGAATACTTTTGCGAGGCACTGTATGCTATGAGCCATATATATTAGAAGTAGTTGTTAGAAAAACATGACAAATCTGTTTTGTAAAGACTGTGCAGTTACACTAAATTGCTAAAAGAGAATTATACATGTGTGTAGGCAGCGACGGCGCCCCCCACAGCCCAGCAGGTCCACTCGCAGCAGGCCACGGGGACAGCAGACCAGACAGCCTCAATGGCTCGCTTATTCAACGACTTTGACGTGTGTGAGACCTCTCACCATCTGCAGATCACACACCTCGACCTGCATATCTGTGACGACATCCATGCCCAGGACAGAGGTAGTGCACACACTCACTCTCTCACTCACATTTACTCACATGGAGTTAAGGGTCTTACTTAGGGGCTCATGGTGGTGATAGTTCTGGGGGTAGAACAGAGCCTGAACTTCACCACACCTTTGAGCACACACACATATACACATTTGTGACTGATTGTCATTGTGAACGCAGCACAGCACATTGTGCACCACAATGAAATGTGACCTCTGTGTTTAACCTACCCACGAAGGAGCAGGAGCGGAAGTTTTTTTTGAGAGTACCTGGAGAGCAGAGCTCGGGGACGTATCTCATTGGTACCTTTACTGGTCCGGGATTTGATCACAAGGCCAACTGCCTAACCGTTACACAACCAACTGCCCAGTGTTTGCCCCAGTGCCCCTCAAATATTTGAAGTGCGAATGGCATTTCGAAAAGGTCACGGTTTCAAAACTACTAAAATTTTACTGTCTAGCCATTTCCGTAGTATGAACTGACAGAAAGTGCAGGAATCCCTCAGGTGTTGTGCAGCACAAGTTAAATCCTTGTTCGCACTACACGATGAAGGCACTACAAAAACATGAACAAACTCACGACCTAGTCGTCAGCGTTGACCACATATCTAGTTGCCAGTGAGCTAAAGACAATGAGAGCACAGGACAGAAAGAATCAGGGAGTCATGCTATTTCAGTTCACAGAGTGAAATAACATGAGGTAATCATGACGCAAACAGGTCGTAGTGCTTGGTTTTGCTGGATATCCATTTTGGGAGCATTCATTTATTGTATAAGGTTCATGTCTAGGGATGGGTATCGTTAAGATCTTACATTGCATTATTTAACGTATCACTATTATTATTCAACAAACCGTCAATACAGTAATCAGGCAAATAGTCCTCTCACGTGTTACAAAATTACTAAAATCAGTATTAAAAATTCTTTCTAACGACATCGCAGTCTACAACGAGTTTGTGTGCATTTATTTAAGTGTTTTACAATATCGCAAAATAAAAAGCTGTGTGTCTTCCTGGCAGGCCGGCTGTACTTGTCATATATTTCAATGTCTACTAACTGCTGTTAGGTTTCAGTGTATTGTGTAGGTGTGCTTTTATGTCTTACAGCGTATTAAAATATGGTTTAAAGCTTAAACTTGTGTCTATGCTCTCACTGATCGGGCCGGCTCCACCGGGTGTCAGAATACAAATCACATACAGCCATAGGCAGAACAGAACTTTCTGCATACGCACGCAGATCGGGCAGCCACACCAGCGTCTGTGTGCGTGTGTGGGCATGTGTGCGAGAGTTTCCCCGTGCATCGCGAGAGAACGTTCTAGATTAACGCCTTAATCAGTAACAGAGCTGGTCAGATAAACTGGGAGAGAGGACTTTTATGTATAAACAAGAAATCTGATTTATTAATTTCTCCAGTACTGAGAGCAATACTGTTTACGTCAAACTTATCGATACTCTAGTCTTTAAGAATTTAGCCCTGATGTCTAAATGTCTAAATGTCATGTCTTTCATAACTTTTCGTGACAGAACGTTGTTTTGTAAACCATAACGACTAGTCCTGCTAAAAGATGGTGTAAATTGTAACCTTGTGTCATTGCTCTGTTTACATTACACAACTCTCTGACTTGGGAACAGGAGTCTTGAGGTTGTGAACAGTTCAGCAGTCCGGCAACTTTCAGAATTGTGTAGTGTGAGCAAGGTATTAAGGGATTGCATTCATCTTGATTTTATAAAAAAAAAAAAAGAAAATATTCCAATTATTTATTTTATTATTTTAACTTAACACATGTTTACTCATTTTCCAAATATTACATAAAAATAAAAAAAAGGTTGTATTCAATGAAGTTGTAAGGATAAGAACTTTCTGCATGAGAAATTTCACAAGCAGGGGCATTTTATTTTGTTATGTATGAACACACGACAAATGCTGACTATATAATTGAACATTTGCTAAATAGAACTTAAAAGACAAAAATAGATTTTTGTCATTTTTGAATCACTTATTGTGGCACCATCCACTTTTTATTACCCTAGTGACTAACATTAATCTCTGTCCTCAATAACCAAAATAGATTGGCTATTTTAGCATCACAAATTAAAGTTTTGTTTTTGTGAATAATCCATGTCTTTGTGAGGGGAAGAAAATATGCAGTAGGAAATTGAATCTGGTCTTTAAAAATGCATAAATGAATAAACACACACATCAGGGATACATTTTTTAAATTATAATTAATTTCTTCTTATGTATTATACAGCTTGTAATAAATTGTAATAAATGTTTTACTCTCTTTTTTCCTCTGTGCATCTCTTTCTACTATCTCTCAGGGATAAATAAGAGGATCGAAGGTGGAGCCATGCAGCTTTCATTCAGTTCCATCACCGTAGATTACTACCCCTTCCACAGAGCAGGTGCGTCTGTGTTGGTTTTGTTTCAATACTGAAATGGGAGCAAATGCTTCGAGTCCTAAAGAATGGTCTGCAATTGAGCCGTGGTATTCCGCTTTGTCCCTGGTCTGACAAGATCAGCAGGAGGACAGTTGAACGTGTACCAAGAGTTTCATTGTACTTAGAGTAAACAAGAAGTGCAGGAGGCAGATTTTAGTCAGTGTGCACCTAACTCACACATCAAACTCAAGGCCCACAGGCCGGATGTGTAGCTAATGTCTATCAGAGCTGACCGGTATATCGTGCACACACCACTGAGGGTGTTTTCACAGCCTTTGAAACAAACTCGGCTCAACTAGTCAGCATTTTTTGCACACAAAAAAAAACACGGAAACTCTTCACAGAACGTGAATGAGAAAAGATGCTCCCACAAGTAAAATTAGCTATGTTCTGCGCGGAGGGATGACAGTGTGAGCTTCATCCATCGCTGTATTTATGTTTCCATGGATCACACAGATTACTTCACACCTTGTCCAAATGATCGTCAAAATCCAGTCATGCCCATATTTACTTGAAAACTGTTGCGGTGCAAGGCGGCGCTGATTAAATATTATTAAATGTAGTTTTATTTAAGATGAGTCGGCTGATATATTTTACTCTTGAAAAAAGTCTTTATTGAATAATTAAGACTCACAATCAGAAATATAACCATTGATTTTTAATTATAAAGTAGGGCTGCTCGATTATGAAAAAAAACATAATCACGATTAATTTGGTCAATCTTGAAATCACGATTATTTAACACTTTACTTTGTGTTACTATTTAAGACTTTATGCTGCTCTCCTCCTTCCGCCATCTTTACCCGCTCAGACCGTACACCACCACCAGAACACACACGTGCGTTCAGTCTTCGGAAGGTGCGTTAGTGCGCGTGCGTGTGTCATTCGGAACACAAGACAAAATATGAGTATACTTGCAGAGCGTAATGTGGCAAAATAATTGTAATTATAATTGTTTTTTGTCGATTACATTATTTTTGTGATTGTTTGGAGCTGAAATTGAAATTGGAATTAAAATTCGATTAATTGCACAGCCTTATTATAAAGTATATGACACACGCAGGCTCTCCCCCTCCCCTCTGTTGATGCTCATCAGCATCCGCATGTGGTCAGTCAACTGGAGTCAAATTAAAAAAAAAAATTGGGCTCTTTTGTCATCCCTGTGAAAAATGTTTTCAGAGGACAAAAACTGCAGATACAAAGAAAAGCATAAGAAGTGAAGTTCTTTTATTTTTAATGTCACCTCTCATTTGTTTATGTATCTAATAAGCTTTGCTTGTTCCGGATTCAATATGTTTAACAAAACTTAAGTTCATGTTTTCATATGAAAAAAAAGTATTATAATACATCTGAAGTTTAGGTTTTTAATAAATTGACACACTGTCTGGCCCCTATTTAGACCCTGTCTTTAAATTTGGCTTCTGTGTGTTTTCACTAAGGCTTCCACTCTACTATTATTGTGTTTATTATTAGCATTTTGTCGATTATCGGGTTTAATTTTGGTTCATCAGCTTATATTTAGTACTTACAATGTAAAGGTATCAGAAGTTCACTGTCGCTCTCTTCTTTCTCTCTGTAGACGCTTTTGTTTCTCACCAACTGTTTCATTTAACGCTTCACTTCAAAACAGTCTCTCGGCAATATATGTCACACTTATAGCAGCTTAACCAACGCTGAAGCCTTGTCACCTCGCCACCTAAGACCCCAATACGAGGCCTTGAAAACCAGTATTGGCTTCCATCTTCTAGTTTTCAAACTGCTGTATGGGTAATTAGGAGAAGTTGAATCGCTTTCTGAGTTTTGTAAACGCTTTTAAAAGACTCATCTTTCACTCTAACATTTTTAATTGATTGTATCCACATTTCCAACTTAAACTACTTTCATTTTATTTTTAGTTTTAATTATTCCATTATTCTTTCTCTGTCTTCTTTATTGCTTCCACTTTTTTGCTTGATTTGTGCATACTTGGAAGCTCTTTATGCTGCATTTCATATATGATGGGAAGTATCTGAATAAGAAAATATTCTTCTTCTTCCTCCTCCCCTGTCATGCAAAGCGGCTCACTGGATGCACTACAGCGAGTGCCACTAAGACCTGAAGGCTGGCTCGCCGCTGCTGGGAGAAAGTTCAGGTCTAACGGGACATGCTGAAAATCCGCAGTCAGCAGCCAGTCCCAGTTCCTTTCAGCATGGTGAGAATTTGAAACGCTATTTTCTTGAAACATACTTTTCAAAATGCCTTCTTGTGGTTTTATTAATGGTCATTTGTCGGCACAAACCCAGTTGTTTCGGGCTTCATGCCTGGCTGAATGTGAAATGTTGATGCTTTAATATTCAGCATACAGGGTATCGCGTTACATTCTGGTAAATACGTATAGGTTTTATTTAACGTATTGAACACATTGAGGTAACATGGTGTTGGTTATGAGCAATCGTAATAGGTACTCAGTAGTGATCGCTGGCAGCATGTCTATCTGGTTAACACTAGGATAGTTTGCGTCATTATCTAGGAATTTATCTGCAGTTATGTGTAAAAAGAAGGATGCTCATTAAATCAGAGTGGTGTGTGCTGGATAATGAGGTTGTTTGTAAATGTTGATGCTGGCACTAGTTTAGTCGTTCATATTAGCAAATGAGATTGTAAAGTATGTTAAGGGTATTAGAGCATTGATATTTATCAGTTCTGTGATTCTTGGATTCATTTTCTACAGTCACAGGCCCATAGTGCAGGGCTTTTCAACCAGGTGTTCTAAGGACCACCGGCAATGCAGCTGGTCTGTCACGTGCAAAGTTTCACTACTGAAATCACTTTAAAAAATATTTTATTTTATTTATTTTTCAAAACATTTCCAGAAGATTTGGACATCTTTATGAATAATGCATTTAATGCAAATTTCTTAAACTCCTCCCCAAAAAACTGTTTTTAGGCTTAAATCTACCTCTATCTTAATTCAACCACTAATCTACCACTATTAAGGCCCTGTGCAAGACCCTTAAGCCCAGGTTGCTCCAGGGAGACTTCTGAAATTAGGGAAATTAGTTTCTGGCCACGTCGAGTTGTAAAGCGCCTCTATTGTGTATACCTTAAAAGTGGAGAGGTACTATCAGTCCTGTTTTTATTTACACCAAACAGAGATGTTAACACTGTAACACCGGAGTAATATTGTTGGGAGAGAGAGTTGTGTCTTAAAGCACTGGTTTCTTAGACAAGGATTAAACCTAGTCTTGGACTAAGTTGCAGTAACAGTGGAGATTCACCATTGAAACTCAACGCTATTCTAGGCCTAGGCTTCATCATAGTGTGGGGAAACTGGTCCAAAATGTGTAAAGGTGCTTGAGCACATTTCACAGTGTGCTTAATCGTCTCTTGTTATGCTGAAATAGGGCTGGGCAATGTGACCTCAAATCGGTGTCACGATTAACTAAACATTACGATTAGTCAATGATTTTTTTTTTTTTTTGGAGTAGCTGTTTTTCATTTACTATTTTGGTTCTCTTATTTATTCCTAAACTGTTTAGGGGGGCAGAACAGGCTCAGTTGTTAAAGCTGGCCTATAGACAGATAAAAGAAATGCATGATTCGCTGCGCACTGTGGCTACAAATCATGAATTAATTTTATCTGTCAGTTGGAAATCATTAAAGGTTAAGGTGGCGGGACTAACGGGTGATTCACTTTTAAGGCTATTGGTTGTGCTCTTTAGAAGCATTTCTGTTTTCTGATTGGCGCTTAGTCCCACCGGCAAGAGTTTAATATAGACTGACAGAGATAAAATTATTTCATGATATGCTGAAAGTGCCAAATGAAATAAATAGTGAAATAATTATATGACATTTAATTAATAAATAATGTTTTATTTCCTATTTTAAATAATGCCATTTAATTAAATATTGTTTTATTTCCCACTTCAATTATTTAATGAAACATTTATTGATGATTTTATTTCCCGTGTAAAATATTTCATGACATTTAATTATTTATTGATGCTTTTGCATTTACATTTAATTAATTTTAATTGATAACATTTATATATTTAATTTGGTCACTCTAGTGCTTCATAGCAGAGATATATACACAACTTATTAAAACTGGTATCCGGTATCAGGATCGTTTATTCTGTTGTTTGTCGGCCAGGTGAGCGGCACTAAATGCTGACCGTTGCTCATATTGGAGCGAATCAGAGCGCCCACAGAGGTATTCATGACTTGTGCTCTCGATGGCGCTATATAAACGCTTGCATGCAACGCTTTTCCTGACTTCAATTTCGTCAAATTCAGAGAAACGCAAAGATTGAGCTGGCTTTTACGTGGCGCTTGGGTTGACGCCTTCTGGAGCACCAAAACATCCTATGATCTCTGTTAAGGTTTAATATTCCCGCGAGGTGCTTCGTGGGGTTGGTATAAACCAACTGTGATGCACAAACACTGTCCTTCATGTGCCACAAGACTTGTTTTTTTAATACTCATAACTTTATATTCATGTGGCTGCTTATTTTTTGTTTTGTTTTTGTTTAATATACAAGATATATCTGATACCATGTGGATTGGCTGACGCTAAAACCAGCTGTGCAGCACAGAAACAAATTTCCTTCATGTGCAGCAGGACTTGTTTTTTAATTTCCTTTTTTATATTTGTTTATATTTTATATTTTTTTATTTTATATGTCGGCACATGGATAAGCAATCTGAACAGCCTGATTACTGCCCCCACAGGTGAACACACAACTACAAATTGGGCTGAGGTTGGCGCAAACAGCGCTAAACAATGGCAATAACGCCTCACTGAAGTCAATCGCCGCAGAGCTATTTAAATCTAACAAAACCATGTTGATGTTCAGAGCATTTTATCCAAGATCTATTTATCCACGATTCAATCACCATGGATAGGGGCGAATTTGATAAGTGTGTCGGGTAAATGCCATGAGGTTCTGCACTTCGATTATGCATTGCCCAGCCCTATACAAGTTTAAATGGAAAGTGCAGCCTGCAAGCACAGGGCTAGGTTTTTTAAGGGTGTATTTCTCTAGCTTGTTTGCAGGATTGAGGGCTGTGAGTGGCCACTGGTAACAAGTTGTGTGTCCCCTTAGAGGAGCTGGCTGCTGGCGTAGCGGTTAGGCAGCTGGACTCTGGAGCGGAGGCGTGGGCATCGCTCCCACACGCTGCCCAATGCTGTTGAGGTGCTCTGAGCCAGGTACTCTCTGGTGCGCCAGAGGTGCCACAGACACAGAGCTTAGGCCTGGCTATGTGTTGATGTCTGGGTTTGCTTGTGTGTGTGTGTTTGTGTTTGCGTGTGCATGTGTGTTACTCACAGGGAAGATCTCCACCAGCTCCAGTAGTTCTTTCTCTCCCCCGCCACACCCAGAACCCAGCTAATATCCAGCTCCATTGTGCACATGGATGGCCGATTTTATATTTACCAGGTGGAGCAGGCACATTTGTGACCCCACGGCAAAACCAGTCGCTGTTTTAATGGAGGTTTTGAGAAAAACAACTGTTTATGTGTTATGGGGGAAAATTTTGGATTTTTGGTTTTAGTGTTTTAAACAGTGAAGGTCTATACGGTACCGTTGTGAATGAATTTCATTGAAAAACTCATTCTTTCCATCCTAAAACGATTCTTCTGAGGTGAGGAATTCAATTCCAGCAGAATGTTAAAAGTTTCTGTTTTGACCGCCTACTTCAATATTCCGTAAATCCACTGCTGAATTGGTTGACTAGCGTGAAGATATTTCTCCGGAATCCATCTTCGTCTCCCGAGTTCAGTTAACCTAACGCAGGTAGGCTATCCGTGTGGCTGTGAATGCAGCGTAGGCTACCGTAAATACAAACGTAGCCGCGACCGCACCAAACGTCTGTGAGTGCTACGGTGATAGTCAACTGCAAAGGCAGATTCATGCCCGTTCATGAAAACATACTAACTGAATTTTGAGAATTTGCGACATGCGACTGGTTTTGCCGTGGAGGGTCACATTTACATAGAGCTTGACAGATTAAATTAAAGAAATTTTACAAAAATCAAATCTAAAACACAGAAATATATAGAAATAGAGCAAGGGGGGTCCAAGCAAAAGTCGGAAAAAAGCAGCACAGAAGCAACTACTGCAGTAAGTATTGAAGACAGGAGAATGCACTAGGTTGTGTAGCATTTTAGCTCCCTAGAGGTCAAAACGGGTTTTCCTTTCACATGTTCAATCTCTCTCTTAATCACCCCGTTTTTGGGCTTCCCTTTCAGGTTTCAACAGCAGACCAGCGCCGCTCCAGTCCCAAAGCCATGATCTCCTGTAATAAGAAGACTCTGTACCTCCCCCAGGAGATGCCTGCCATCCACGCTGAATTCACTGAATATTATTTCCCTGATGGCAAAGACTACCCCAGTAAGACTGTGTTCCCAAAGCTTCCCCCTCCTTCGCTAAGACTGGAGAACAAAGATTTTGCTTCTGGAAGTAAAACGTGATTTACATGGAATCGACTACGTTGAATCCAGATCTGCACTCAGAACTTTCCTAGCATGTCCAGATTTTAAGTTATGGGCATAATATTGTTTTGTGACAATTTGGTACTTTGATACACGTATTGTTGCACAGCAACACAATAACAGCAAGCTGTAAACTGAACTCGTAAATAAGATGCTCACAGCATACCAGCAGACAACATCCAACACTCACAAGCGCAAAAGCAAGTGCCAAAAGCATCTTTGAACAGTACATTACACTGCATCACAAATAAATCATTTCTGTCTGCTACTTGGTCTAATTCATGTGTCCTACAGTAAATCCTGTGTGCTGAATACAAATCTGGAGGCACATTTTGTCTATCACATCAAGATCTTCCAAACATCACAGCTGTAAGGCAAACTTCAAAAAAAGTTTTGAATTCAGCACACAGGATTTACTGGAGGCCACATGAATGAGACCAAGTAGCAGACAGAAATGATTTATTTGTGATGCAGTGTAATTAATGCCGCGTCATTAAAAACGGCACCTTCCTCTTAAAGCAAGGAAATCCGGCATAAGATATTGCATTGCCAATGCACTTACCTTGCAGCAATAGCAGCAACAGTAAAATTGTCTACAATAAGGCTACATTAAAGATATGGGCTGTAATAGTAGTCAGTAAACAGTTTACCCAGTAGCTTTTGTTTTCTTCTAGTGCAACTTATATTTCCTAATGACAGGGACACTATCTCTGGAGCACCTTCGAAATTAAGTGTCTTGATCAGGGGTTTAAGGGTGGTAGCACTGGAGGTAGGATAAAGAGAGACTTGAACGCATGACCTCTTGGTGTCCCACCACTATACAATCACCACTCCACTTTTAATGTTTAATAAATGGATCAACTTAAATTAAAATAAGGAGTCAACTCAGTAGTTGAAACATTGAGTCATGCCGGAAAGTAGGTGAAAACCTGAGTCATATCAGGAGAGTGGTTGAAATTTTTTAAATATTTTTACTGATCTAGATTTCACTGCAATTCAAATACCATTGTGAATTTTGCGGGCGACACAGCAATCCTTGGGCTCCAAGAACAATGGGGAATCCTACCAGGAGGAGGTGGAGAGCCTAGCATTATAGTTCCTTAGTCAGTCCCAAAGAAAGAAAATGTGTAGGCAGAAGCAGCCTAAAGAACACTGTGTGTGTGTGTATGTGTGAAGAGGGAAAGAAGTGTTTGATCTGAAATAGCCACTCATGACATGTTCTTTTGGCAGCTGCTTCTTCAGTGCAAAAATGCGGTCTTATTCATGTTAATTCAAATAAGATATTCTGCCAAACCTCTTTCTATAGTAGTGTAATATTGCATCAGATCTGTAGTTGTCGAATCTCTAATTCAGTAATTGCAGTTTTGCATTTCAGAAGAATGAGCAGTCCTGTATGAGTCACATGTAAAACATTCAAAAATGAGGGTTTCAGACAATTTGAGACTTCTTAGAGTTGCTCAAATTGTCTTGTAACAAAGTCAAAGTAAACTTGGTCATCCAAGCTACAGTATATCCGAGAGACGATAAGGCACATAGAATAAGCTTAGATGATCACATCGAGTTTACTCTTTCAGTGGTGTGTTTGTGGCTTGAGAGTGTAGGTCCTGCAGCATGTTTGATGTCTAATCATGTGTGTGAGGAGGGAAAGGAGTCTGTGCATGTGTGTGAGGAGTGAAAGGAGTGTGTGGATGTGTGAGAAGGGAAAGGAGTGTGTGCATGTGTGTGAGAAGGGAAAAGAGTGTGTGGATGTGTGAGAAGGGAAATGAGCATGTGCATGTGTGTGATGAGGGGAAAGGAATGTTTGATTTGAAGTATCCCTTGAGCTTAAGGTCTTTTCTTGTGTGTGTGTGTGTGTGTGTGTGATTTGGTTAACCACAGACTTAGCATATCAGCTCTGCTGTGAGTCAGTGGTTTCCTGCAGGGTCATCAGAGAGCATCTCTCGGTATAGCACGTATGTAATGAGGCGGCGTGAGAGCTACCCTCAGGAAAATGAACTCTTTATAGTGACTCTAAAGTGGGGGGCTTGATTTGATCTCATTCAAGTGCAGCAGTGGAGTGGACCCAGTGGGTTAGTAATGAGGAAGAGAGAGCTCCTTAGGCAATGTGTTGTAAGTGATTGCAATGCTAAACCATTAGAAAATCTCTAATGAGGAGTTTTGATGAGGCACATGTCTGTGTTTTGTCAATAGCCATGGACTTATTATTTAGAGACCATGAGATTGGGGGTCCCGGGAGAGCTTAAAACCACAGCTGGGCCGCTTAGCAAGAGCCTCAACCCCAAGTTGCTGTAGGGTGATTTTGCGGTTGCTCTGATTAAAAGTATCTAATAAATGCTTTATATTAGGAGGGTGCCCCACCCCTTGAAGGTCAAGTTAATTTTCATGAATTATTTAATTCATTTATTATCAGAGGTGGGCAAAGTAGCTAACTTCATTACTTAAGTGAAAGTACAGATACCACTAGTCAAATGTTACTCCAATACAAGTGAAAGTCGTACAGTCAAATTATTACTTAAGTTAAAGTACTGAAGTACTTGTTTAAAAAAATACTTAAGTATTAAAAGTAAATCTTCTTTCACCGCGTTGTTGCATTATTGCCACAACACTTACAATACCTGTTGCCTCTGACTAGCTTGTAGAAGTTGCGGAATAAGGAATTGGTAGAATGTTACAGAATGAAACACAACTGATAAAGACACCCAGTCATTAGTTTATTTTGTAATTAATTGTACGACTACACACCCCCACAAAACGGCATGGTAGTGTTCAGATACACCTCTGGCAGCGTGCACACATATATGTGACTCTGCACGACAAAACCAGTCGCTTGTCGCAACGGAGGTTTCCGAGAAAAACAACTGTTTATGTTGCGTGGGGTAAAATTTTGAATTTTTAGTTTTTAGTGTTTTGAAACAGTGGAAGGTCTATACTGTACTGTTGTGAAAAAATTTGGCTGAAAAACTTACCCTGTCCATCCTAAAAACGGGACTTTCTTGAGGTGAGGAATTCAATTGAGGGAGAATGTTAAAAGTTTGTGTTTTGACCGCTCTACTTCAATATTTACGGTAACTCCACTGGTTGACTAGCGTGAAGATATTTCTCCGGAATCCATCTCCGTCTCCCGAGTTCAGTTAACCTAACGCAGGTAGGCTATCCGTGTGGCTGTGAATGCAGCGTAGGCTACCGTAAATGCAAACGTAGCCGCGACCGCACCAAGCGTCTGTGAGTGCTACGGCGATAGTCAACTTCAAAGGCAGATTTCTCCGTTTCTCACATGGCGTGACAGGAGAAACCCGACTCCTTCGATTGTTGATATCTCAGTCATATGTCGTCCGATTCATTCAATATAGGTATCGTTTTGATTTATGCCCTTTCATGAAAACATAAAAATGTGCGACAAGCGACTGGTTTTGCCGTGCAGAGTCACATATGTGTATGTTAATCAGGAGGACAGTGCAATAGCTGTAAATGCATCCTGCTCAGAACATAAAATTAACATTCCTACCTGCTTAAAACCCACCTCTACACCTCTAGCTTCATGACTTTCCAACAGCAACAATGTTTTAATCAAGACAGAAAACATCAGAACTGTCTGAACTTGGTTTTACAGTTACAGTCTACAGGCGTGATGTAACCCTACTGATTGATTACTAACCATACTGATCCCGGGAACAGGGCGGGGAACAACCGTGTGCAGGAACTTACACACCACAAGACACACATATTCACACAATCACACTCTCACTCACACCTTACGGGGCCAATTTAGAGTCACCAGGTAACCTATATTGCATGCTTTTGGACTGTGTGAGGAAACCGGAGCACCCGGAGAAAGCCCACGTGAACACAGGGAGAGCATGCAAACTCCACACAGAAAGGCCCCACGGCTGACCCGGGGCTCGAACCCTTGCTGTGAGGCTGCAGCGCTAACCACTGCGCCACCGTGCCACCCCAAGTTCATTTTATTTTCTATATAGTTCCAGATGACAACAGAAGTCATTTAAGGTTACCTTTCCTATAGAACAGGTCTATACCATGTCCTTTTATTAAACTACACAGCCTCATGTAATTCATCTTATTTATACGACAGCGTTTCTGTCTCTACATGGTCGCGCGTCTACATGCCCCCGACTCTCTCCGTCCCGATGCGGACAGAGAGCGCGGCGGAAAATATGTTGTGTTAACTATCAGAAAAGCAGAATTAGATATCTGTTTTTAAACGCTCCCCGGGGTGGTGAAGATAATAAACAAATGATCAAATAGCTGTTCAGTTGTGATATATTGACTGCTGTCACTAAAAGAAACATGAACACTATGATTCCTTTAAGTGTTTGTGTCGGTGTCCGTCTACGTAGCACCCGCTACCCTCTAAAAGCTGTAAACCTAGGGGAAACACTGCAAATGTATTTGTGTGTAGGTGTGTACATCACAGCTTTCATCACGATACAATATAAAATCAATTCTGTGGACAATGATTTAACGTCTGCCAATATCGTCTGCTGTCATTCGGTTTTGATTCACTTCAAGTCAGGAACCAGCGATCAATAGGAGTGTTCACATCCACTCATAACAAATCACGGAAAGCAACAAAAAAAACTTCTATTCATTTGTATTCCTAACCTCATTCTTCTCTTATAATAAAAATCGATCTCATTTTTGGCATAAAGTGACATTACAATATGTGATGGTCCTTTTCCTTTTGGATTGCTGCTTTGGGCTCATTTGTTATTGAGTCAGTGTATTGGTATACTGTATATTGTTGTATTCACACCTAGTTTGTGTGTTTGTGTGTGTGTTTGCAGTTCCATGCCCTAACCTGTACGTACAGCTCAACGCCCTGCAGCTGGTGGTGGATGTGCGCAGCCTGGTGTGGCTCAACCTGTTCGCCCTGGATCTCCGCCACAGTCTAGAGCAGTTCATGGAGCTCTATAAGCTCAACGACTCCCAGAAACCAGACGAGCATGTGGACGTTAGAGTGGATGGCCTCATGCTGAAGGTGGGAACAAAGTCATTCTCACTCGTATGTGTTTACAAGGGTTGAGTTTAGCTTTTGTGGTGTGTTTCACTCATCCAACAAAGATTAAGAAGGTTAAGGTCAACGTTGTCATTTAGCTTGCACAGAATTTGGAACTGTATCACAGCCTGTGTAGTCCCAGTGTAGGATTTGAAAAACTCATAGCATTTTGATAATTTGATGATTAAAAAACTCAAAGCGTTTATACGGTATATATTTATTTTGGCCAATTTTTTTTCAGGAAACGCAGAATATATTACCAAACAAAATATATTAAAAATATATTAGTCAAAATACTTGTGATAAATAAGTCCAGGGTAGAAAAATACAAAAAAGCCACCTGAGATGCAGTGTGCCCTCTAGTGAATTAATTACGCAATGATAAAACTTATAATACTTCCATCTTCTGTCTTTCTGTGTCTTTTTGACCTGTCGTTTATCAGCAGTTTTAATCGCCGATCCTGATATTAGCCCAATATTGGATGTGCCCTAACTGACACCTGCTTCCTTTCTTGAATATTTTATACATTAGAATTATCCTTGTGTGTGTTTGTGTCTATAATTTAGTTGGTGGTCCCTGCCGACCAGGACCACTCTCAGCCCGACCTCCCTCGCTCCATCTCAGTGCAGACGTCCGAGATGGTGGCCACCAACACGCGCCAGCCGCCTGGCTGCTCCCGCTCCGACCTTGAGGCGCTCCTCCAGGCCTTTCAGGAGCAGGCCTTCTTCGCCTCGTCCTCCTCGTCATTCCCCCGCGGCGCCAGCTCCTTCAACGTGCTTCACCCAGTCTTTCAGCGCCACGCCCATGAGAGGGACACGCGTCTACACGACGTGTACCGCGGCTTGTCACCACCTTCCCTTACCGCCAACGCCTTGAAGACGCCCTCGGCCACTGACCTATGGGCCTTACACTTCTCCCAGTTCTGGGTGGACTACGAGAGCACTCGGGGGGCGCGAGGACGGCCTTCCCCTTGCGTTGACTCATTTCCCCTCACCCTGTGGGTGTGTCAGCCTGCTCGCTACGCCCAGCACCAGCAGCGGCTCAGGGAGGCAGCCGACTCAGCCTCAGTGGCCCGGAGCGAGTCCGCTGAGATGGCTGGACGACTGCAGAGGAAGAAGCTTCTGAAGGAGTACTACAGTACGGAGACGACGCCCACCAACGGAATCCGCAAACCACACTCTCTGGACGGCTTGAGTACCCCTAACTCTCTCCAGCTCTCTTCCTCCTCTTCCCCATCCTCCTCTTCCTCCTCCGGCGAAGAGGCTGATGTGCAGGTGCTGGTGCATGCTCACAAAGCCCTGAGCGCCCAAGCCAGTCACGCCCAGTACGTCTTCCTGCTGCGACTGCAGCAGACTGTCAAGTCCCTCCAGCGCACACTGCAGCAGGACCTGGAGCGCCACGGCTCTGGACGCCAGGGCCCTGCCCGGCCCCTCGGAGCCTGCGTGGGCCTGTTTGTTCGCAGTGCGGAGGTTTCGTTGCTCCTGAGGCCTGTGCCGCAGGCTGACGCCACCGCCTCTGCCAGCCCTCTAGGCTCCGAGCTCTCACCTTCGGGGAGCAGGACCACACTGGAGGACACAGCACCCAAATCCTCCTGCCCGGTGGACCACCTGCTTTGCTCAGGGTTGGAAGACCAGGCTCAGACTGCCGCTTCCCCTCCTCTTCTTCCCACTTCGGCCCCCTCGGTTCCCTCGGCTTCCTCAGATCAGGAGTGCTTGGCGATGAGATCCGGCTCCATGGAGAAGAGTGATGGCGGAGAGGCATCTCCGGAGGGAGACAGCACCAAAACCGAGCCCAAATCCCTGTCGGGTGAGCCAGTGCTAGGAAAGAGTGTGGCAGGGGACCCCCAGAACGAGGCCAAGGAGTGGAACGAGAAGAGTCAGGGAGCCAGACTACCTCAATCCATGTCCAGGTAACAAGATATGGTGCAGGGCAATTTTTTGTCAAATCACCACACTTTTGAACCTCATGGTCACACATATTAACGAAACTTGGCTTGTCGATTTTATCGATTTAACAGATGCTCTTATCCAGGGCGACTTCCATTTTCCTTATTTCAGGGACAGACTCCCTGGAGCAGCTTGGGGTTAAAGGTTAAGGGTTTTGCTCAGAGACCCAATGGTGGTAGGTAAAATTGAACGAGCATCCTAACCACTAGACCACTACCACCCATCATCAAATCCACAATTGTTTACAATGCAGTTCCTTACAAATACAAACAACGTTTTGAATCGTGAATTTGTGTTACACCAGAGTAAAGTCCGAGTGATAAATTGGTATGCAGATGTTATCTGACAATATTAGCTAATCGAACTAGATAAACTGGTGTCAGTGCTAATGGAAGTTGCAACTTATGTAGTTTGTCCACTAGAGGGCACGCAGCAACTCAGCTGACTTTTCTGTGTTTTTAGAAATTACACCCTTGTTGATCGGATCTTTGTTAACTGGTATTCAACGTACTTTTTATGAGAGAGAAAATAAGGCTTTTTTCAACTGTGGTTTCTCTTAGTAAGGAGGTGTAAATAAACATAAATGTTAGGGAAAAAATAGCTTTTCCTGGGGGTGAAACATTTATATTGGCCTATATATCCTCTAATGATCATTGATCTTAAAAGTCCTATATTGATTAGGCTCTATACTGACACATTGTGTTTAATTGCTGTAGGGAAGATCTGAATTATTTGTGGGTCGAGTACATCCAGTTTCCTGCCTGTACAGCACAGATCTATGTGGCTTGCAAGGTTCGCTACCCAACACTGCATTAATCTTGATTTAAGTGTATTTCACGTCATTAAAAAACAAGAAGTCGAATGAATCAAATCAGTTTATCACTCAGCCCTAATTTAAATATTAGTTCCAGTCTGTACTCCGGGGTCAACATTGCTCAGTGTGCATGTATGTCAGAGAGCCTTTATTTCTTTGTTCATGGCTGCTTTACCTGCTGCTCAGCTGTGTGTTTGTGTGTTTCGCTCTGTTTCTAAAGGAAAGGGAGTTTATCAGTGGTCTCTGACCTCTTGACCACCTCACACACCAGATCTACCTCCTTATATTCCATGTCCAACATGTAAGACTCACCCTATTAGGTCTCTGTTGCCGTGAGTGTGTGCTGTTTCGTCCGAGTGTTTGACATCTGGTGACTAGTTGTGATTGTGATCGTGCTTGTGGTTGTGCTTGTTTTACTTTAGCTGCCCTTGCTTTTATCACTGTGCAGTGCAGAATCATGGGAAGGTGGTGGTTAACATGGTCCCACTCATTTGCGTACTTTCTTGGATGGGCGTGCATACACTTTTTTTTTATTTTTTTATTACATTTCTACACTTCTAAAAACCTTGAACGAGAAACTAATCCATAACCCTGACCATATTTATGTTTTAGTTTGCATAAATGTTTGTCTTTTCAATGAATTATTTAGCATTAAAAAACTATTAACAAAGCCAGTGGTTCCCAAATCTTTTTTTTTTCCCCTCGCGAACGTTCCACTGCATGCTCAGAATTTTGGCACAAAATAACACCACACATTTTAAGACGGAAGGTGTGGGCCCTATAAAAAAACCACCTCGGACTTTAAACATGCCTGACGCAAGCGATGCCTTTCCGACATACAATAAATGAGTCATCAAATATCGTCTAAAAATACTGGGCAAATCAATGCATCAGTTCTATGGCGATGACTTTTAAAAAAACAATTATCTGTCGATTCTGATATCGTGCATCCCTACTTTTTTCCCCTAAAGAATGTTTACAGGCATGTGTCAAGTAGAAGGTACTGTGCTGCAGGTACTGGTTGAAATTTGGGTCAGACTTGGTCATATCTAATTCTCAAGTATAAAGCACTTTGGGTTTGAGAAAAGTACTATATAAATATAAGGGATATGAACATTTGGTCAAATCGGCTTGCGGCTGTGACACTGCCACTCTTTGTTTATTTCCGTGTCATTTATTTGCCTTGCAGTGCCTTCTACTTTGGGAACCACTGAACTAAACCCTTAGCTGACGGCCAACAAGAGCTGTTGCTTCTTATTGTCACGCTAAAATAAAGAAAGCAGCACATTTAGAACTCCATGCTCACCCTGCATTATGTGTGTGTTGTAGTGGGCGTCTGATGCGGGATCGCTCCCAGTCCAGTTTTTCGGTGTCCTATAAGAACATGAAGAAAAGTCCCTCACTACAGTCTCTGGACAATATCTCCATCGACAGCTACTTACTCGAGGAATGTGATTCATACAGCCTGCTGGAGAGAGGTTTGTACACACGTACACACAGGCCTGGGCCAGTTTACGGTTTTAAGGAAAACCACAGTTTTTAAAAAGTCTGGTTTCAAAATCACTTAAATTTGCATCTCTGCATGGCCACTAGGGGGCAGCACCACACCATCTGTTGTTACTTTCACTCTCCACCTGAGCATCTCTTTGCAAGTCACATTGAAACCATTTCACACGTTGGAATGTGTGCTGCCTTTATGTGTACCTTTCATTGAAGCTTCTGCCACGTTCTTTAACCTAAACTTGTTGACGTTCAGTTGAACTGTGATGTGTATCATTCGTGCCTTGCCTCTATATCACCTTTAGGGAAATGAACAGAGTGTGTCTTTATTGCAGATGATATGTCCATCTCTGGGTTTAAAGCAACTCTAAATGAGCCCACTGCTCCAGAGCGGGCCACTGAGATGCTGGTACCTGACGGAGACGATGGCCACTCGCCCGACGCTGTCAGTGCCACCTCGCAAAGCATCGACGAGCCCACCAAAGACCTGGTACTACCACCTACCATTCCTGAGTGCTCTTCAGAACCTCTAATTGATGTAGAGGTGTTGGTGGCCTAGTGGTTAGGACACTCACCTCTGTACCAAGAGGTCGTGGGTTCAAGCCCGATCTCTGGCACTACCATTGTTGTGTCTGCTAAATGCCGTTAATGTAATCTTGCCTATAAGAATTTTTCAATTATTTCAATCATTTACTCAGTTACTCATTTACTCGGTTCTTGGATAAAGTTGAAGAAAATTTTACATGGGAAAAGGCTGTTGTAGTGCAACATTTTTAATATATATATATATATTTTTTTTTCCACTTTTTTCAGAATCACTCCAATCATTCTAGAATGATAAATTATTTCCAAATAGGCCTAAGTTATTTGGTTAGATAGATAGATAGATAGATAGATAGATAGATAGATAGATAGATAGATAGATAATTTGTTGAATTTGCCATTTGCCGGGCACCAGAATGTGTCTGTATGTTAGTCATTGCATTGCTCTCTCTCTGTCTTCCTTCTTTATTATGTAAAGAAATGCACCATAGATATTTAAACATTTGTAAATGTATTATATTTTTAATATTGTAACAAAAATTGTAGGGTTATGGTTATGTGTGTTTGTGTGCCATTGCAGGTGTCGGTGATGGTGCTGAAGGTGCACTCAGTGTGTGCCTCTCTGGATGTGAGGGGAGATGACACTGCCCTGGCTCTGGAGGTGGGGCAGGTTCGGCCCAATCAGCTGGGCAACATCAGTCTCCGCCAGTATCTTAGCAACCGCAGCCTAAGTAAGAGTTGCTCTTCATTCATACATCACGTGTTTTGTGTGTGTGTGAGTGTGTGTGTGTGTGTGTGTGTGTGGGTATGTGTGGTGGTGTGATGCAATCCTGAGGGAAACCTACTGTAAATAAAAGAAGTTGATTTTATGCATCCCTTTAGGTTTAATCTGTACTCTCCCTACTAACTCTGCCCCCTGGCAGCTTAAGGTATGGCGGGACGGTGTGTGTTAGGTTTGTATGTGGCTTTTGAGCTTGGTATGTATGTGTGCGTGTTAAGCATTTCAGGGTGCCTTCTATGTTTTAGGATTAGTCAACATGATTGTTAATATATGTCAACCTCTGCCTAAACTAAATGGTGTAAATGTAAATGTCATGGATGATGCATGTCGGGTTTGGAAGGATCAGTTCAAGTCTGATAGAAAACAGGAGTCAGCTTACCCTCGCTCTGGTCTTAATAGTAAAATTCTCCCACCCAGCGCAGCTAATTGGGCTGTGCGTTGACCCAATTCAGTTATTGTTTTCACATGTGGTCCTTCCGCATTTAAAACTAACCTTGATCAATTTAGTCTAGATGCCTAAATGTGAAAAATGATCTCAGACCCCCTTAAACCGAATCCTCAACTGCCATCTCGAGGCTCACTGCCGGTTCGCTTTTGAGTCCGCTGGGCCAGGGTTCGCTATGAACTTTGCTGAGCTTCCTGAGTCTCATATATAACAGTGCAAGTAGAACAAACTCGTAACATAACTATGTATAAGAACAACCGCCATTTAAACTTTGTAGAAAGCGAAATAATGGCTTTATTTCGCCGAAGCTGCAACGTTGTTGTACACACGTTCGTGGAAGGTTTGTTGCCTGTGAGAGTTTTTCCCACTCATTACGCGCTTCCAGCGATCAGACAGATTCATTCACATCTTGTCTAAATCGTGAGAATCCCGCCATGTCCACGACTAATATATTCACAATGAAACAGCTTTGCTGCGAGGCGGCGCTGATCAAATATTCCAAGAGTAGTTCTATTTAAGATGAGTGGGCTTATAGACTTTACAGTTGAAAAGTCTTTTTTGGAATAAATTATGCCCTACAATTTGATTATAACCAGTGATTTTTAAGTAAATGTATATGTAATGTGAATGAGAACAGCCCTCTAACGTGAATGTGGCTCCAACGTAAAATCTGGTTTTATTCTGTGTGAAGGAATGGCGTCATACAAGAGCCCGGTTAACACTCATTACACATCAGACCCTTTAATTGCGAAAAGAAAAAGTCCCCTTTCAAACAAACTCCACAAAGTGAACAGAACATGAACTTCCCTTTTCTGTCGGGGTCTACGGATCTCTTTCAAGAGATCGTGAGCATTGTTTTTAAAGAGGACTGTCTAAAACACTAGGTGTGACGAGACATCGCTCACGAGATGAGATTGGGTTCACGAGGATAAGATGATTAACACTATTTTAAAGAAAGCTTCAGTGATGAAACCTATGACTGGAAGATGGTATTTTATTTGAATGAAAGACGTCAACAGTCAATCAGAAAAACTGTAACTGTATTTAAAAACCTTTAACTGACTGACTTCTTGTGTGGTTCCTCATGCTTCTTATCACACCACTACTGTGCAGGAGCTTAAAGTTTAAATAATCGAATGAAATACCCAGATTGTACATAAAAAATGAAATATATTAATAAAACATGTTAAAGGCGAATCCCTGCAGAATTAAAAGATTTATCTAACATTAACCGATACAATTAGACTAGGAAACTGGCTGAAGAAATTGTATAATCAAAAATATTCGTGTATTACCCAATTTACCTGCTCTTCTTGTTGCTTTATACAGCGTTAAAAAACAGTCAGATTCACTTAGTTCCAGTGAACTTCACAACCATATTAGTGACCCGATTGGAGACTAAAGTAGTTTAGCCTTTCTCCAAGCTCTTTTGAAGGCAGAGATGTGCAGTCATAGTTGAGCTTAGTACAGACGCTTGAATTTGCCCAGGTGCACAGTTTTGCCCAAAAGAAACACTTATGCGATTTCGGGCAAGGCAGCTTTTCACCTCGACACAGACAATATCGCCAATATTTTAATAATATCGAGATCTCTACAAACCCCCAGAAACACCCTAAGATATTTTCCATCTGATATTTAATCAGAGGGTATAACTGATGCATTAGGCAGAATATTTATTATTCGTTACAAGCTTTCAGATTATCAATACAGCTTTCAGTGTCTTATACTTACTGCTTGCACTTTACTTTGATTTAATTTTTTTTTCAATTAATTTTTAATATTTTTAAATTCAGATCACATGGCTAATGTTAAAAGGTATATAGACTTAAATTGTCAAAAAGTATGGTTCAAGTCCATTAATTAGGAACAGGAGCCACTTTCACAGAACCAGGATAATAAAATAATGGTTGATCAATCACTGAATTAAAAACCCATAGTCTTGTGTGTGTGTGTGTGTGTGTGTGTGTGTGTGTGTTCTTGTACTTAATTAGTGAGAACCAAAATGGGTTTTAACCAGCAGAGTGAGGATCTCTCTCAGGCCTTCAAAGTTCTACTCACTCTGCTGGTCAAAATGAGTTTTAACCAGCAGAGTGAGGATATTTTTGGGAAGTGAGGACTTTAGTGGTCCTCGCTTCTTTAAAACTGCTTTTTACAAATTAAATATAAAAGTTTATTTAAAACTAAAAAGTGTAGAAAGATTAAGTTTGGTTACTGAGGTTATGGCGGGTTATGTTCTTGTGGTTAGGGTGTATTATTTACATACAAAGTAATATAGAAGTCAATGGAGGTCCTCTACTACTATATAAGTACAAGGATGTGTGTGTGTGTAAACGCCTTTGTGCTTCATTCCTGTTTTATTCCAGCTATGTGATTACCAACAGGGCGCTGTGGGTCTCCCCTCACACACCTTTTGTGTTGTGCTGTGGACTCCAGTGCCCCCATTGGTGCCCACTGAATGCCACACTTATACTACTACACACACAGAGTAACACATTTTACAGTGAATACTGTCATCTCTCTCTTTAATCTAATCCGTTAATTTTAACCTTCTGGTTCCTACCAGTGAACCTCAACCAGCCGCTGGTTTGTCCCCTATCTCGCTTCTGCACATGCTGTCTGCTCACTCTTGCTCCTCTCTCCTCTCGCTCTTCTCTATCTCTCCTTTCCTGTCTGCTCCGTCTCTCTCTCTCTCTGTGTTGTGATCTCCTCTCTTTATTTTCTCTCTGCACCACGGTGTCTTCTAAGTTATTTCCTCTCAGCTTTTCTCTCTCTCTTGTTTGTGCTTGTGTCTCTGTCTCTCTCCCCTCCCTATTGTGCTCTTCTTTTTCTCGATAGGGAAGCACCCATTTTTATTTTATTTCTTCCTCATTTTTCTTCACTTCCATCTTCTTTTTTTCCTTTCTTTCTGTATTGTGCGTTTCCATCCCTCTGCTTTCCAACTTTTTCTGTAATTCCTCTCTGTACTTTCTCTCACCTTGCTCTCCTCTTCTACTTGCATTTGTTATTTCTCGCCCCATCTTTTTTCTTCTCTCTCGCAGGTGGTCTCCAACAGTCTCTCTCTCTCTCCCTTTCTCTTGCACTCTGTCCTAGTTGTGCTTCCTGGCTCTTTTTTCCTCTCTGTCTCATCTCTCTCGTTCTCTGTCACTCTTTTTTCCCTTTCTGTCTGTATTCTCTCTGTTTTTCTCTCTGTGTCTCTTTCTGTCCATCCACATCTCTGTCAATTGGTTGCGTCATTTCTGTCTCGCTTTGTTCTTTCTTTCTTTTCTGTCGGTATTGTGTTTCCATTATTCTCTTTCTATGACTGTTTTCGTCTGTCTTAATTGAGATTCTATCTGTCTCTTCCTTATTCAATTTCTCCCTTTCTCTGTCGCTTTCATTTCTCTTGCTCTGAGTTTCTTTCTTTCAGTATGGTGCTTTCCATCTCTTCTTCCCACCTCTATCTCTTTCTATGTGCTTCTGTTTTTCTCTCTGTTATATCACCATCTTTTCTCCTCTCTCGCCTGTATAGCTACCATCAATTTCTCTCTCTGACAGCTCTCTCTCTCTCTCTCTCTCTCTCGCTCTCTCTCTCTCTCTCTCTCTCTTTCTTTCTCTATGTCTTCCTCACACTCTCTGCCTCAGCTGTGCTTTTTGTCCCTTTCTCTCTCTCTCATTTTCTCCATCACTCTTTTTCCTTTCTGTCTTTCTGCATTGTGCTACCCATTTATCTCTCTCTCTCTCTCTCTCTCTCTCTCATTTTCTCCATCAGTCTTATTCCTTTCTGTTTTTCTTCATTGTTCTACCCATTTATATCTCTCTCTATATATTTCTCTCATTCTCTTTCTCCATCCAGCAGTTTATACATTGCTGTCTTTTCTGTCTCTCTTTTGTTATCTTTCATTCTTTCTGTCTGTATTGCTTACTCTTTTTCTATGACTGTTTCTGTCCGTCTTAATTGAGATGTTTCTCTCCCTCTCTCTCTCTCTCTCTCACCCCCCCTCTGCACCTTTGTCTCTCCCCTTCAAAAAACACTCCTCAGCTTCTGCAGTTTTCTGTCTCAAGTTTTACTACAAATTTGCCAATAGCTGCACCTCTGAACTTCTGTATATTGAACTTGTCGTCAACTTGACGGTCAATTTAGCAGCAGAAAATTCCCTCGTCCTCCCCAAAGCTGCTGTGTGACTTGAGCGAGCGAGTGAGTGAGCGAGCTGCAGGCTGCTCGGTCCGAGCCGAGATGAGCTTCAGATAAAGCTGCCTCGCCATCGCTTTTGGAGCCGCCGGGGGGCCATACGCGGCGCTACTTATCCGCGCGATCTAAAAGATCAGGCGAGATCAAAGATTTCTCTCGGCCCCGATCTTTCCATCTCTCCGCCGCTCTCCCTCTCGATCTGCCACGCTCTCCGCTGGAACCGCCCCGAGTCCTTCCATCAAGAAGTGTTTACCTAATTCAAAATGACGGCCCCGCTTTATTTTTGGCTGTTCATTTCAGATAAGACTTATTTTTACTTGCTGCTTAATCCGGTGTGGTGCGTGAGAAATCTGCAAGCCGGACCCGATTGCTGGCGTGGAGCACACGAGGCAAATACTAAGCTGATAAAAGAAAGGGTTTGTTGCATTACTCGCTGCATCTCGTCCTTAAAGCAGCTGTAGAAGAAGAAGTCCACCCTCGTCCGGGCAGTGCCAGAGAGTAAAATGTATTATTAACGACGAGGGACCTTGACATGAGGCAGTTGCCAGAGTTCATGAAGAGGTAGCAGTTTATGGAGGTAATTATGATTTACACAACAGAGCGATCAAAAGTTCAAGGAGCGTGTGTGGCTGAATCTTGACGGCGCTTCTCTTTTAGCTCGTACAAGGAACCTAGTGTCTGCAGGAGTTACTTATAACCACACTCTTTAAAAGAGGGCTGATGGAGTTTGAAGACTGGGCTTGAAAATAACACTGCAGGGAAAAAAAATGAGGCAAACAGTTTATCACAGTTTCTCTACGTACTTTTTTAAAATCACAGTTATTATCTGGCTGTTTTTCTAGAATCAAAGCTTCGTTTAATTCATTTCACTCTCTAGAGCATGCGCCACATGTGTTTCACACAGACACTTATTAATGATGCACGTTTTCAGTGGCTCGATCAATCAAGACAAGATCTGATCCCTCTCTATGTAAAAGTTTTTTGTGAGATATTCCGTGCACAAAAACAAAAGCAAATGCAAGAAAACACATAAAGACATTTTTCGTGATGTAAACACGAGTGCTGTTAATGAGCGCCGTTACTCCCTAAAACGCTCCAGTTCAGTCAAAACGTCCCCTTTATTACAGACAAAACACATATTTTAGCTGATAAATAACCACAGCGACCAGCGTTCTACTCACAATACAGCCGTTTATTAGGATTTTCCCATAGATTTTCCATAGTTTATTCCAGAACTCGCGCCCAATGCTTCATTGTGACGCGGTTCCGGGGAAGGATTGTGGGAAATGTAGTTCTCTTCCAGAAAGGCCAAAAGCAGCTCATTTTATAGGCCAAATTGGTTAAAAATTCATTTGATTCTTTTTTAAATTTTATAATGTTATAGTGTAATTAATAGGAAAGACGAAATTTAAAAATTCTTTATTCTGATGGATACCAGAAGGATAAAGCAGTGTTTCCGCAAGAGAATTTTAAGTCATAGAATGCATAAGAAAAAATTCTGCAACTCGACAGTAAAACAGACAATGTTCTTACTATTCTTACTATTTCTATTAGTTATATCTACAGTTTCAACACTTACTTTACATAAAGCTAAAAAAAAGCTAAACATTCCACAGGTGCAAGTCAGTTTTCATCAGAAATGTGCTGATTTCATAACTCTATCAGCACTTACAGAGCAAACTATGACAAGTTTGAGTAGTGCAGGACGTCCTTAATACAACAGCATGAAGCGTTTATGGCTAACCTCTACTCACTAGAATAACCTAAAAACAAAGGTATGGTATTTTTCCTGTTTTTAAAAAAATAATTTACTCGATTAATTGATGAAAAAGTCGATAGAATACTCGATTACAAAAAGAATCGATAGTTGCAGCTCTACAGTAGTGAATACTGTAATACTAGAGGTTGACTGATATTGTTTTTTTCAGGGCTTACAGTATATTGATACCGATTATTACTATTTATTAGGGACGATAACCGATATTGTGAACTGTATAGATGTCTGGGTCAAAAATCTAGAAATTTCTCAGGAAAATAAATATTCAAGTGAAGTACAGATTCCAGGAAATTCAAACTTTTTACTTCCCACCTCCGGATATTTTCAGATCTTTGGGACATCAATGTGACCTGACATAGTCAACACAAGTTCCATATTAGGCCTCGTTCAGGACGTCTGAACCTGGCGTTTTTCTGGCGTTCATAGCACCGGGTGGGCGCCGACTAAACGCGGACTGTTTTTCTGCTCATTGGAGCAAGTCAAAGCATCCACACGGGCGTTCAGCACCGGCGTTCAGCACCGGCGTTCAGCACCGGCGTTCGGCCGGCTGCGCATTCGGGTGGCATCAAATAAACGCTGCATGCAACGTTTTCTTGGCGTCAAAATCCCCACGAATGCGAGGAAAACAACGCTATTGCGAACGCCAGTGAAACGCCAATCGAACGCAGCTACAAAACGCAGCAAAACGTTCATTTTGAACGTCCGTGTGGACAAGGCCTTAGCTAGTCCTGTATGCGGTGTGAATGTGAGTCACTTCTCTCTGATGCATCTGGCACTGGTTGCATTTTTAAAAAAATAAGAAATCGTTTCATTATGTGTTCTGTGATAGCCTGTCAATAACTATTCCATTACAGTATTCCCACAATGCAGCTGCATCTTTCACCAGTGTTGTGGTTTCTGCAGATTTGTGCATGATTGAACCTCATGTTTGATATCTGGCTTGTGGTGCAGAGGGGGTTCATGCTTGTGTTTTGTTGCTTAGTATGTTTACAAGAAACGACAGCTCCTCCCTTTCCGGTGACAATGACAGGGAGCTGAATAATATCCCTACAGAGTGTAAAGGGGGTATTTGGTGATTTGTAAAAGATTACACACTCAATTTGTGGCAGATTCTGGCTCAAACCAAGACCCCTGCAGTAAGCAGCTGTGTCCGGAGGTGCGGCTTCGGCTGGAGAGCGGGCCGGTGGCAGCTGCTCACTCCCCGCTAGCTGAGCATAACGGCTTCCTGCAGTGCGGCCTGCAGGCCTTCAGCGCTGACTTCCTAATGACATCCCTGAGAAACCTCGCCCTCTTCCTCGAGGATGACTCCGCTTCCCAAGTCCTTCCCATGGAAATCACAATCAGAGATACTCATGTGAACCTGAAGGTTTGTACACCTAACCCTCGAATAAAAGATCTGTTAAATCACTTTCGTTGTCACACCTCCAGTCAGACGCTTGGACGTAAACACAGTGATGCTTGAACGTTTGTGAACCCTTTCTATGTTTAAACATATATACGACCTAAAACACCAGGACACGGCTCTGCAAAAAGAGCATTGCTGCCCGTCTGACTGAGGAAAGAAGGAAGGAACATAGCAAAAGGAAGGAAGGAAGGAAGGAACATTGAGAATGGAAGCAAAATAGTGGAAGGAAAGGAAGGAAGATAGTGGAAAGAAGGAACACAGAGGACGAATGGACAGAACATCGAGGAAGGAAGGAAGATAGAGGAAGGAAGCAAGAAAGGAAGATAGAGAAAGCAAGGAAGGAACATAAAGAAAAGCAATAACAAAGAGCATAGAGGAAGGAAGGAAGGAACATAGAGAAAGGAAGGATGGAAGGAACAGAAAAAGAAAGAAAGGAAGGATCATAGAGGAAGGAAGGATGGAAGGAACAGAAAAAGAAAGAAAGGAAGGATCATAGAGGAAGGAAGGAACATAGAGAAAGGAAGGATGGAAGGAACAGAAAAAGAAAGGAAGGAAGGAAGGATCATAGAGGAAGGAAGGAAGGAAAGAACATAGAGAAAGGAAAGAAGGAACATAGAGAAAGGAAGGAAGGAACATAGAGGAAGGAAGGAAGGATCATAGAGGAAGGAAGGAAGGAAGGAAGGAAGATAGAGAAAGGAAGGAAGGAACATAGAGGAAGGAAGGAAGGAAGGAACATAGAGAAAGGAAGGAAGGAACAGAGGAAGGAAGGAAGGATCATAGAGGAAGGAACATAGAGAAAGAAAGGAAGGAAAGAACATAGAGGAAGGAACATAGAGAAAGGAATGAAGGTAGTAACATGGAAGGAAGGATCATAGAGGGAGGAAGGAAGGAACATAGAGAAAGGAATGAAGGTAGTAACATGGAAGGAAGGATCATAGAGAAAGGAAGGAAGGAACATAGAGAAAGGAAGGAACATAGACAGAGGAAGGAAGGAACATAGAGAAAGGAAGGAAGGAACATAGAGAAAGGAAGGAACATAGACAGAGGAAGGAAGGAACATAGAGAAAGGAAGGAAGGAACATAGAGAAAGGAATGAAGGTAGTAACATGGAAGGAAGGATCATAGAGGAGGGAAGGAAGGAAGGAACATAGAGAGAGGAATGAAGGTAGTAACATGGAAGGAAGGATCATAGAGGAAGGAAGGAAGGAACACAGAGGAAGGAAAGAAGACAGAGGAAGGATGGAAGGAATGATGGAAGATAGAGAGGAAAAGACCTGAAATCAGCAGTTGATGAAAGAATTTCCCAATTTCAATCTGATATTTTACCCTTTCATAGTTAAGTAAGTAGGCAGTACATGATATCAGCATCCAAACATCATATGCATGGCTATCTGCATTTATATCTGTATAAGTTCCGCAAGAAGGAGGAAAATCAGACCTTTTTATGACGTAGGACCTTTGAATGTGTAAATATGAAGACTAAAACTGGTCTTTGCTTGTTATTTGTTTGTGTGATAAAGGATGACGGCCAACGGGACAACCCCTCCGGACCAGAGCCCACCCCGATGGCCCTGCACATCCACAATCTCTTGGTGCTCCGTAGAGATGACGGCTCCTTTCACATCGGAGGTTCCTCATCTCTTATATTATCCCCTCCTCCCTTTTCTCTCTCTTGTTTTTTGTTTTTTCCTCTTTTCCCGAATGTATTATTTCCTTTATATTCCGTGCATGACCGTGTTCATCATAAGATGTACCTTACCAGCTTTAACTGAACCTTTTTTACTTTTAAATACCTGCCGATGTTTGCTGCAGTTTGATTTTGGAACAGACTCTGAATGATGCCTGTTTTGTGATGGCCCCTCCCCTTTTTCTCCCATTGGACAGTTGAGCGTGCTGGTGAGTCAGAGCCTCAGAAGGCGGGGCCTGTGATTGACAGCAGGCTCAGTTCTGTCCCTGAAGTTCCTGTGGGCGTGGCCAGTGAGCCGAAAGCCACTCAGACTGCACCTCTGTCACCCACAAGCCCCCTCTCCTCCGCTAGAGAAAAGGTATAGACGCATACGTTACAGCCGTTTAATCACATGTGAATGATGCATGGCGAGGTGAGGTCACTCCAGCGCGAAAAGCATCTGGGCAGCGTCCAGCGGCTGTGGCAGTTTCTGTTTAACTCATCGGGCGTCTTTCACCAACTATTTATAAGACGAAATTTCTTGTTAAAACACACTTGCGCAGTTTTCACGAAGATTCGGACGTTCACCCATGTTGTCTTGCTTGATATTTGTTCTTGTAAGAATAGACTCTACCATCAGTGAATAGTGCGAATTATCTTTTTGGGTTTTCTGAAATTCTACAGTTGTATATTACACTGTTTAAAGATAAACTTCATAAGAGCAAGCTTACAAACTATTTAAGAAGACGTTAAAAAATCCGACATAGACTTTTCTTAAGAACAAATTTAAGAGAAGAACTTGCAAAGATATTGGTGATTGAGGCCTGCTAAGCTAGGGACGATGCCTGCTAGCTAGAGCTGTCATTAAATGCATCTTTCTGTCTTATTGTTGAGACAGAGAGATAGATAGAGAGAGAAAGAGACTGAAACAGATGCAAAAAAGGAGACAGAGACAGACAGCACAATTGAGAGAGAGAAAGAAGGAGGGAGTAAATGAGAATAAGAGAGAGTGCATAGAGACATTGCAAGCAAGAGAGGGAGGCGGGGGACAAAAAGGGAGAAAGAACGAATGAACGAACAGACAAAATAGAGGAAGGAAGCAACATAGAGGAGGGAGTGAAGGAAGGAACATAGAGAAATGAAGAAAGGAAGGACAGAACATGGAGGAAGGAAGGAAGATAGATAAAGAAAGCAAGGAAGGAACAGAGAGAAATGAAGGAAGCAACACAGAGGAAGGAAGAAAGCAGCATAGTGGAAAGATGGAAGGAACATAGATGAAGAAAGGAATGAAGGTAGGAACATAGAAGAAGGAAGGAACACAGATGAATGAAAGAACATTGAGGAAGGAAGGAATATAAGGAAATACAAGGTGGGAAGGCAGAGGAAGGAAGGTAAGTAGATAGAGAAAAGAAGGAATGTAGAGGAAGGAAGGAATTAACATAGAGACAGTATATACAGTGTATTAACAGACATTTTTATAAAAGTGTTGAGAGAATTTCAAAGACAAAGGTCTAAAGATATTTTCGATTAGAGATTTTTTAATCTCCATTGATTCTCTTTTGATTAATTGATTAATTTATTATAAATTAATTGCTCAGCCCTAAATGAGACGCTAATATATTCTTTCGCGCCAGTGTGAGCCCACCTCTACAGTAATGTACCAATTTTGGATGCTGGAAGTTGTAGTGTGGCCCAAAAAATCTGAATCTTACAAGCTTTGGCTCTCGTGCTCTTCTATGGATTCGGACTGGCTTTAACCACACAGCCAGTACCTTTGTGCCTAGTTGAGCACCTTGAACTGAATCCGGTTAGGAGCTTATCTCAAAAAAACACCTTCATATATTAAGTGTTGCCTTTTCTACAGCTGCAGCAGTTCTGCTGGACCTGTCAGCTTAGCATCATTAGTGCCAATACAAAGAGTCTCAGCTCCTCTAATGGGTTGTTGTTTGAGCTCCGAGACCAATTGAAACTCCTGTTAGAGCCAGAACACACTGGACAGTTCGGCTAAAACAAACCTGAATTTTTATCGTGAAATGGAACCACGTTGTCTCGTCTCTCTGTACACATGTATATAGAAGAGATGGCAAAGTTTGCTTTGACTTTGAAATACAAATTTGGCACTGGGTTTTGGTTTTAATTTGAAAAATAAATGAACAAATAATAAACGGATGCTTAGAATCCCAAGAGAGCCTAAAACCAACATTGGGCCCGTATATAAGATGTATAAACTATAAACTAAGGGTCGACCGATTATTGACCGGGGCGATATTATGCATTTTGCCGATTATCGATCTCATTGTTTAATTTTGACCATCACGATACTAAGTAATTACAAGGTGCGCTACTGTGGCTCCACTGCCATATCATGTCTCTGTGCCGTTTGCTTTCGAATCGCTGATTCATTTAATGTCCTGCTTACAACAGTCTCTGATTGGCTATATGTCACATAATCAACACTGAAGCCTTGTCACTCACACCTCACTCGCACATGAGCGCAGCATGAAGCTCTGAGAAGGAGAAGAGTAGAGAGGAGAGTTTCAGCTGAGCCTGGTGTTTGTTAAATTCTATTTTTTATTTTACATTTTTTTCCATATCGGTTCCAAATATCGGTTATCGACCCCGTTAACTATCAATAATCGGCATCGCCATCAGCCCTGAAAAACCAGTATCAGTCGACCTCTACTATAAACAACCGTGATGTCACAAATTTGCGAACCCTGCCATTGACGTTCCGCATAAGAGTTGCTCTTGTCAAAATCGCAGGCTTTGACGAGATTTCGGTTTGAAATCCGTACATTGCTCAGCCCCACATTCTGATATGGCGCAGAACCAAAACGAAGCCTTGTAAGTTTCAGGAAATCAGTTTTTTGAACCACACTGCAAGTTTGCGATGCAGTTTCCTGCCGTCGCTGTTACATTCTCTTGCCAACCATTTATCCCTTGTCCTGCTTCCATAACCACAACCTTCTTGTGACTTCAGCTCTTGATTGGTTTGTTTCTTCTCCACAGCTGCTGTTGGAGGAGAACGAGTGTTTAAAACAGGAGCTTTCCAGAACCAAGATGGCACTTGCCGAGGCCCAGATGGAGAAGGACTCACTCCTGCACTGCATGAAGAGCCTCAAACTCAACAGTGGGGGCAGCACCAGCTAGCACATACATATGAGTGTGATTGTGTGGGTATGTGCGTGTGCAGGACTGACACCAGCCACATGGGGGCAGCAGAATGCTGGGAGGGGCCCGGCCTGGTTTTAGGTGGTTTGTTCTGTGATGCTACTCACACCCACAATAACATCTACGGTGGAATAAAAGGAGCGATCAGACACAAAGCTTTACGGACTTGCTTTAAAGGCTGTGTCATTCCTCCCTCTTCCCTTACTCTTTTTCTTCGTTTTCATGATTTGATGGATTTTCTTATCTCTCTCTTTTTTTGGCAGTATAAAAATGTCAGCTCAGTTGATCAACAGTGACGGACGAACTCTGGGGAGTTTGTGTACATGTGATTGTCTGCGTGAATGTGTGTTTCGGCTTGAGCCAATTGCGGTTGATATCTTATCCGTTGAGTCGACTCTGAATGTCGCCATTAGAAGAATGTCTTAAAGTCGTCTTAAAAATGAAATAAAACAAAACACGGCAATTTGCACAGGCACAGAAGTATATTGTCTACTTAAGGCTACTGAGCTACTAACAAATTGTGTTTGCGTGTATTGTAGGGATAACAAAAGGAATGTTTTGTACAGTTTCGAATGAGTGTGTCACAGTGTGTTTGCTTGTGGGAGTGTCGGGGGCGGCATTTTTTTTTACATCATTTTATTACATAGAAAAATCTTTTCCTAAATATTTAATTCCATACACTACAATAATTTCCATATTGCGACATTGCACTTAGCTGTCGATTAGCTGTGTGTGTGTAGCATTGTGTGTTGAGAAGCCTAGGAGTGCAGAACTTTGCACAGTTTTGTGATTTAGGTAGCTCTCCGCTGTGTGTGCGATAATTCAGTGTGTTTTAGGGTTATATTTTCATGTGAAGGCTGAAATGCTGCAGTTTTTTTCTAAATCCCAAAACAGCGTAGGCATTTCTACATTCTCATTGGAGATTCACACAGTACAACTTGTGTGTTATAACGGGCAAAATCTTCCAAATACACACACACTTTCAGAAGTGAGTCATTCAGTGAGACCTGAATCTTTGAATTTAATGTTGATGTAGTTAATAGATCATAATTTGTTTATTCTTTCAAATTATTTATGCAGTTTAATATAAAAGAAACCCCATGTTATCATGTACAATACTGTGTATAAATGCTTCTTAGTCCAAACCAAAGCCCCCACTAGTCTTCTTTTTTCCCCCCACCCTTCCATCTTCCTTCCATTGCTCACTATTTCATACAGCAGTCTCTACAAGTGCCTGTCATTGCACGCCCTCTCCAGGGGCCGGGTTGTCCATCCTTTCTTCTGAATGTGTATTCCAGTGCTTTCTTTGGGGCTCTTCAGAGAATAAAAATATCATCCACCAAATCAGAGAGCTGACCAAAACTAAAATGCAAAAGTGACGAAAATGCTGAGCTGACAAAACACGATTGCATAAAACACTATGCGTTCCCTCCCTCGTTCTGCACTCTGGCACCTCAGCGCAGCCCACCATCGTCCGAAAACAAGACTCGCCCTGCAATCACGTGGTTCCGACCGCAGAACACAGACAGAACATGATGTAATAAAAAGAAAAACAAACAAATCTGTACATTGATTTATTCTGTAAACGCTGCTGATGCATCAGAAATAAAAGAATAAATGCGACGTCTTTCTACGATCTCTTTGCATGTGGCTCGGAAATATGTCTCTTATGTTTGTGTTTTTAAAGATGTAATGGGTATTTAAAAAATGTAGCTGGAAAAATAACTAATTGGTTTACAAGTTCAAAGAACAGAAAGCTTGATTGGTGTTCACTTGGGGTTACTTTTCTTAAATTTGGATACAAATGGTACTTTGGATAAAACATCAAAATTACACTAACAAATGTGGTATGGTTGACAAGTGAATGTAAAAGCTTGATTTTTGCAGAAATACGTTCTAAAAAAGAGACAGATGAAGAAATCAAGTTGAGTGGGAGGTGGCATGTGAAAACTTAAAGGGAGAATTTGAGCGATGAGAGTGGTTATTTATAGGAACTGGACTTTTGGCTACAGTCTTTCTACCCAATTTACATCAAAACCAGAGAAACAGAACTGTCTTTATCTCAAGGCAATTAACAGAGTTCTAAATAGTGCTAAATTAATTTTCAATAATTATATCACAGGCTGATGAGTCAAGATTTATGTTTTCATTTACAACACTCTTATCCAGGGTGATTTATTGTCATCGAGACAGTGCATGCTTAACATGCTAAAAACAGACTCTCTACTTCAGTGCAAATGAAGATTAGTAACAGGTTTGAAGGAAAGAAACTGCTACTTGAATTTGCCTCTGAATTCGTGCCTCATAAGCATCATAAAGCTAGATCTTTATTAAGTGCTGCACTTCAGAAATTTGCTTGCATCTGAAGCCAAGATATGAAGATAGACGGGACGAGGAGCCTGGACTGGATGATGGAGGAAAATCTCTGTTATCAGTGTTCCTAGATTGTAAGACGTCGTTTGTAGATTTGGTATGAGAGCCAAACGATGTAGCTGTGAGGTATTACTGTAACTTGTTGATGGTTATTTTGGAGATATTGAAAAGGCACAAATCTGTTTCTAACCCACTGATACTAAGCAGAAAAGCTAGATTAGAATCTGTACCATGAGCTTAGATATTACATAATGTAGCTTCAATGTACAGTAGATTGTTTTGTCTTGATTTCCAGGTCATGTGTTTACGGCTTTGGGAGTTCGATTACAACAGTACCCTCTATAGGATGACAGAATAATGGCAACCTTCACCAGTGTTTATCTTTTTGTCCGAGAGCCCTGACTTATTTTCCATTGCAAATTGTATTTTATGAGGAGTGAATCAGTTTGCATCGGGTATTTTAAAGGTCACATTATTCCATTCCCCTATGGAGAAAATCTCTCTCTCTTTCTCTCTCTCTCTCTCACACACACACTCACTCATATTTTTCTGTTCCGACTCATACAAACTCCTAATGTGAGAGTCATACTAGACTAGAAGCCACATCCCCCAGCCCTACTCCACGTTTGTATCCCATTTATTGCCAGTTAAGGCAAATGAATGCTGCTCTGTGTGTAGTTTACTCCCACACCAAAATACCAAACAGTCTCTAAACAAGCTCTTGTTCTTGTGTGTGTGTGTGTGTGTGTATGAGAGAGAGAGAGAGTGAGAGAGAGGGAGGAAGAAGAAGGAGAAGGAGGAGGAGGGGTAAGAGGAAGGGGGGGTCTGGATTAGATTTGGCTCATATGATCAGGTTCTCACTCCCTCCTGGCAAGGCTGGAGCTCAATGATTCTGTCCAACACCCGGTGGGCCTGCAGCTGTCTCTCTCTCCGACAAACACATACATAGACATTCTGTCTCTTTCTCCCATATCCGCCCCCTGTCCCAGGCAAACGCATACACGGATACTGTGCTTCTCTCTCTCTCTCATTGTGTCTGACAAACACATACAGAGGCATTCTGCCTCTCTCCCACCCTGCCTAAGCCCCTCTCTCTCTCTACCTCTCTCCCTCCCTCTGTCCTTCCCTCCCTGGAGGAGAGCAGCGTTTCAGCCATACAGGAAGTGATGCTGAGGGCTTAATAGTGAGGTGCGAGCGTTGCCAAAAGAAATTCACACGTGTGCGCCTGCGTAGTTCAGATCCACAAGCCTTTTAAACGTGTGCCATAAAGAAAATTGTCCTTAAAGCAAAAGGCCTTATTTGTTTGCTTACGTGAGGGCGAAGCGTTTGAAAAGTTCCAAAAATGAAGTCGAATCACTTTCCGTCGCTTCGTTTTCTGGAGAAGGACAACAAAAACAACACACACTGTCAAAAAAAGAGCACAGGTTACAGCAACAAAGCCACCGTGTCTCTCACTTCCACGCCCCGCCGTAGTAGCTGAGACGCCTAAGCGCGCACACACCCACTCACACACAAAAGCTGGGATGCGGGACCGTTCCGTCCGTACGACAGCACGCGCAGACGGAACGGAGAACGCGGTGTACACAATGCGTGCATCCGCGTGTTTAAGAGAGCCCACGAGCGCGAGCACACAACCCGACCGACGAAGTGTCCGCTAACGGATCCGGTGCCGAGCTACGGTACGATCGAGCGCGTCTCCAGGCAACCGGCCCGTGTGGCTGTAGTGGGCTTCCCTGCAGCAGGAGCCGGCAGAAGCCGCTCGCTCGCGCTTCGCCATTCCGGAAGAGCGGAGTCAGGATGGAGTGAGCCGTGTCCGTTCATTTACCCTGCGCGGAGTAACGGACGGCTCTCGCGCAGCCTCTCATCCGCCACTAGCGCCAGCTACGGGATGGTTTTCCACACGGCGGCGAGCAAGTGAAGGAGAGAGAGAGAGAGAGAGACAGCTGGGAAAATCACCTCGCAGTCTTTTTCTTTCTTGGATATTAACCGGCCATTTAAGTTCGGCTCGGGATGGGGAAGGAACATGAGCTACTAGAGGCGGCGCGGACCGGGAACGTGGTTCTAGTAGAGAAACTACTGAGCGGGAAAAAGGGAATATTGGGCTCGAGTTCCGGTCCGATACCGCTGCCCGGTTTACTGAGGTATGTAAACAAAACGGCCAACTTTTCTCCCTTTGCTTTTTTCGCGTGTTGTTAAGTGCCGTTACGCACTCGAGCCCAAAGCCTGTGTGTTATTATTATCGCATGGACATAAAAAAAAGGAGCCGTCGCAGTTGCTCCTGCTGTGTAACATATCTCTCTCTCACACACACACACACACACACACACACACACACACACACACACACACACCCACTCTCGGCATCCCCGACCTGCTGCGCACACCAAGCGCACTCCTGCGCTGTGCAACTGGGGGCGGATCGTGAACGCGCCCACAAATCTGTCCGTCGTCCGCCGCTTCAGCTGTCGAGATGCGCTCAACTTTTGTCCCGAGCTTAAAAGGGTAGCAGTACTTAATATGCTCCGGGATGCCCTTTGAGAAAGGCTCTGGTGTGTGTGTGTGTGTGAGAGAGAGAGAGAGAGAGAGAGAGAGAGAGAATTCTGCAACACTGTGGCAAGACTTCTTCAAAATAATCGAACTTATTACTGGCTCAATTTCACCATCTCCAGGCAGCAAATTGCCCTCATCACTCCTTGAATCAATCAGTTAATTCATTAATTAGGCATTTAATATAATTTTAATGTTTATGAATTCAAAGGCCTTTACGTCTTTGAATGATTAATCCTTTCTAGTCATTTGGGGGAAATGCTCTATTCTCTTCTAATGCAAAATATTTTTTGCTGCACCTACAGGGAGGAAACATTAAAACTCACAATGCTGGCAGTAAAAATGTCTTTGTGTCCTAACACTTTGTGAAACTGATGTGATGTTGAACTCAGTGTTGCTTCTCCAGTCTGGCTCCATCCACTCCTTTTCTTGTTTGATGGGTCAGCTTGTGTGAGGGGATTTAAATTGATCAGAAGGCTTCTGTGTGTGTGTATGTGTGTATGTGTGTATGTGCTACTGCTGCTTGGGAATACCCAGAGAGGAGAGGCAGCTCCCAGTCAGGCAAAGCGAGGTAAGGACTATCGAGACAAGAGGTCACACAGCAGCATGGCTCCACCAGCAATACGTAAAATGACAACTGTTGTGCTCCGAAAGAGAGAGATGTACACGACATACAGGCTGCTATGGGGGAGGGGTGACTGGGAAAAGCATGTCTGGCTGCTTCAGTGTGAGAGTCAGGGGGAGAGAGAGAGAGAGACAGCAAGCTAATAATTTCTCCAGCTGAAAAAAACTCTCAATGCGTTCAGTGTTCCTGCACGGCACAAAGAATCCCTCTCCTCCCCAGTCAGGCCTGTCGTTGTGCTCGGCTCATAATCTAGTTGCTGTTATTCTGCTTTAGGATTCCATCAGACATCATTGTCTGGTCTTTGTTCTTCTCTGGTATGGACTCTGTTCTCGCAGACTTTAGACATGTGCTGAGTACTGAATGAGGTTGCTCTCTTATTCAGTGCACAGGCCTGTAGTACAGTAGGCTACACTGGGTGGTCTGTTTCCGTCCATCTGCAGTCATGCTGCCTACCTCTCTCTCTTTCTCTCTCTCTCTCTCTCTCTCTCTCTCTCTCTCTCTCTCTCTCTCTCTCTCTCTATTGCTCCATTAAGCCCTGAGGGAGAGTGAGCTGGAGAGGCCCGAGGCAGATTCTCCTGTCTTGCTTTACGAGGTGTGTGTGTGGGCGTGTGTGAGAAAGGTCAGAGGTCAGGTGCTCCTGGAATTTGAGATCGTGATTGTGGGTTATTCTCACCTTGAGGCCACTGAAGGTTTCTCAGGAAATACCAAAGCTGTGAATCATTTTGTGGAGACTGTCATCAAGCGCACACATACATGCTCGGTCACAGAAGCAAGCATGCTTCCCTGCCACACCAGCATTGATGCTGTAAAATCAATACCCTCATTGTCCTAATGGATCATCCCATCAATAATGAGAAGCCGCATCACTTTGCACTGTGCCCCATATCAGTAATTCACGTAGACAGGCTGCTCTGTCATCGCTTTACATTAATATGCTCCAACAATAACGCTGAGTGACACACTCAGAACAATGACACATGCTTGTCTAATGCACAAACCTGTGAACCCATAAACAATTCATATTTTTGCATGCCTTATTTATGTGATTCTCTCTGACCAAGGTCCTTAGTAAAGTTGTTCCAATTAGACTGTCCCTGTAAATAGAAGATGTAAGATGCGCTAGATAAGAGCAACAGATAGGCTGAATCCCATAAATGTATATGAAAATGTTATATATAACCTTCTGGCCAAGAAAATTGGCAGTCAAGTGAGAATAAGAACACAAAGTTTGATGGTTGGTAGTGACTTTCTGTAAAACAAACGGCCATGGGTTCGCATTTGGCTCTATGCTACCTCCGGCTCTACCATACCCTTAACCTCAGGCTCTTCCAGGGAGACTGTGCCTGGGATTTAAAATAGTGATAAATGTCTGCTAAATGCCATTCTGACATGCCAGGTCTTCCGTTTTGTAAAATCACGTCCAGGGTCAGTTGATGATTTCCAGCCTAGTAGGGTTGTGGTAGCGAATCACTAAACGCACCACTCTCAGACATACTGTTACCGTTTACACCTTCTGGTTTACACAGGTTCACTACCACTGATTGGGAACATTTATACATACTACTGTATATATTAGTCCCTATGGAACAGCTCACCACAGGAATGCCACAAACAGTAAACTAACAATTATCAGACGCTGTTATCCAGAGCATCTTACTCTTTCTAATTACGTTTCCTTGGGGCAACTTGAGGTTAAGAGGGCCCATGGTGGTAGTTCTGGTGGCAGGATAGAACAGAATTTGACCTCTTACCTAGGCAAATATCCTACCACCAGGCCACCACCACCCTCAAATATGGCACCTCTTGTGCACTAATAGTTTATGTCTGACTCATTCACTCTTAATGCCTTTTTTTCTACTGTACTTGGGAACTGTACCAGACCATGTTGTAATGTACTGTAATTCTTTTCCATTCCATAATTCCAGTATAATGGAAACGGCACCTGTACTTTGTCTAGAGTGGCTCCAATGACCAGACCAAAGAGTGACTTTTAGACTCCTTAAACAAGCCTGAATAATTCACTGTCTATTCAAACATATGCCAAGTGAATGGAGCAATTGAACCAGTTATTACATACTAGCCCGCCTTTGAGTAGTTTGTTAGTCTAGCGTGTAAATGATGGAACAAAATTGATTTTTTGTGCCTACATCTCAACATTTTCTATGGAACATTTGAGTGGTTCTTGTGACGCGCGGGGTCATCAAATCATAACATACCTACTATTCATGAAGTACTGAACAAATGTCAGACCTTTACTTTTGACTACCACCCTGCAAAATCTGTGTAACACTGTTTTAAGTTTGGTCTCTGCTCTCGAGATAAGCACATGCCTTGTAGTGCCAGTGATTTTTTCATATTGCACAAATAAATAGCAAAGGATTTGCTTCTGCAACATTTTGCTAAAGTTAGGATTGTCATGCCTTGTGCACACAAATCACACAGATACACTGAGACAATCAAATTATTTTTGTCTTGTCACATTTATTAGGTTTTTCAACAGTACAATTACAGCATTTATTAGAGGCTTTTATCCAGAGTGACCACCATTTCCTTATTACTGGGACAGTCTCTCTGGAGCAACTTGTTGTTAAGGGCCCAATGTTGGTAGTGCTGGCAGAAGGATAGAAGCTTCGAGCCTGTGACCTCTTGAGCCATATTTGACCATATTTGACCTCTCGAGCCAATGTTCAGTTGCCACATTTAGAGATATTTAAGTGACATTATAAACACCTTTAACGAATTAAGTGAAAAACAGGCCTGCAAAACATTGTTTTCTGTAATTGCAGCATTGACCTTATTATGCCAATACCAAGGGCTGCAATGTTCAGTTTTTATACTGAACATTCTGCCAGGTCAAATTACTTTCATGAATTGATGCATTTACATGATCCAACAAACATGAACCAGTAATTTCTCAAAGTAAGGCAGGCCAGCCTTTTAGCATGTCACTTCAGGGGTTTGCCAATGTGTTCTTAATATACTGAAAGATATAACGCAGACGCAATATGTTGTATCATAATTGCGGCGTGGTGTTCTGTCTATGTAATGCAGCTGTAAGTAATTCAATTCAAAATGCATGTAATCAATAAATGTTAATTTGATCACAGGAAATTATAGTGGCGCTGACAGGTCACGTAGTAGTAATTGACTTTTAAAGCTTCAGAGCCATGACAAAGTAATGTGTGTGGAGCTGCGCTGTGCGAGGATAAAACCATGCGTATGGAACATTGATTAAAATGTTTTTAAAAGTTTACTCGTGAATTTGGCTTGTCAACATGTTCTATAAACTAGGAGCACAGGAGGGGAAAAGCTGTCTTGGATCGGGATTGAGACAGGTTTAGGGAGTCGAGAAGGTTTGTACTGGTTGATTAGTTCACAGAGATAGTGTGGAGCGATACCATGAATGGCCTTACAAGTCGGTGTGGGAGTCGGATTAATGTGAAGCCAGTGCAAGTTCTTTATTACAAGATTGATATGATCATATCATGTCAGAGGTACTGGTACGAACACAGACAGCACAGTTTTGTGGGCATTATAGTTCTTAGAGTGAAGTATACTAAAGTTAAGGGATGGGCTCACACCTCAGCTTTGCAAAACCAACTTAAAGTAGAAGTGGTTAATGCTATCAGGGTTAAATAGAGGAAGCTACATGTTGTACTTGTAGTTTATTTATAAGTTCATGGCTCTGTACATCCACATTGCCTGTCCATTTAACACTGTGCATGCACATGGATGGTCTTGTTTATTAATTTCTGAATTGTGTAACATGTAGAGCTGCAGTTATTGATTCTTTTTGTAATAGAGTATTCTATCAATTTTATCATCGATTAATCTAGTAATCAGATAAACTGTTTTTAAAAAATGGAAAAAAACACAAGTCTGAAAATGTACAACTATGCACCTTTTATTCCAGAATGTTTCTTTTAAAAAAAAAAATCAAAATGAACACTTACACCCCTGTGAGAATACCTTTTTAGGCTTATTCTAGTGTGTAATGCATGTAAGCCATTATGTGGTTGTGTTCAGGATGTCCTGCACCACTCAGATTTGTCATAGTTTGATGTGTAAATGCTGACATAGTCTTCAAATCAGAACATTCCTGATTTAAACTGAAAATGAAGAAATACTGAAGTTTTGGGTCATTTTGAACCAATCTGGACTCATTTTGGCCTATAAAATGAGCTGCCTTTGGCCTTTCTGGAAGAGAACTACATTTCCCACAATCCCCCATGCGTCACTTGAGGCTGCATCATAATAAAGTCATGGTTGTGCTTTACGGAATAAACACTGAAAATATTAATACCTAAAATATGAGTTTTGTCTGTAATACAAAGGAAGATTTGACTGAGCGGTAGCGTTTTAGCAAGTAATGGCGCTCACGAGCTCACAAACACAGCATTACATTGCGAAAAATGTCATTCGTGCATTTTTACACATTTACTTCTGTTTTTGTGCATGACCTTACTTGGAAATACTTTCACATACAGAGGGATCAGGTCTTGTCTTTATTGAGCGAGTCAATTGAATTAAACGAAGCTCCGATTCTAGAAAAAATTCCCTCAATGATTTTTTGTAACAAATTATTCAAGTTGTTCGAATAATTGTTCCAGCCTTAGTAACGTGTATAAATAATCATACAAACAGGAATGTGTATATTCATTCCTGTGCGACTGGTCCAATTCTTAACAGCATTTCCACTTTCTCATGTGGAGGTTTCAGTTTAAAGAATGATGCCATTTTTTAACACCTCGGAATAATTCTCAGAATTCTTCGCTATATTTCTATATATATAGTTCACTATATCTCTGGTTTTGATCAGCTAATGTTTCCAGTGCATCATAACCTTGCTGTGGTTAGGTTGGGAGTGTCTGATCAGGAAGTTGCAGTGTCTGTGACAGAGACGAGACGCAGAGCCCGTGCCTGTCTTGGTAAATTCAAAGACCGATTCTGAGATTTAGAAAGAGCTACTCTAGTCTGGAAATATATATCTGAGTATAAGTGTTATTTCTTGCTTACATAAAAAAAACAAGGGACAAAAGTTGTTAAAACTGTAAGAACAGAGGAGGAGAAATTCATTTCACAGAGAATTCTCAGAAATTTCTCAGCCTAGTTCTGCTTCAACGAAGGATTGTCTGTAGATGCAGAACTAAACAAAGCATATGTAGATAAATTGTCTCCTTCCCTAAAATTCCTTAGACTTGCATGTTTCTCTTCTAGCAGAAAAAAATGCACCACTCTCACTCCTGTATAGTACTTGGACAATGCTTCTGGAAACTTTAGTCCACATCATAAATGATAATGTAATTTACAGGAGACTCTCCAATGACATCAGATAGGGCTTTTATTTTAAGAGCCTAGATAGCCATGATAATGCCTCCCACTAAAATAACAATTAGGCCAAAGCATGTCTGGTTTCACAAGTCAGTAACTCCACTGTTCTGTGGAGTAGTAAAGTGTTAAAAATTAAATAATGCCAAGGAATTTGTCTGTTTTGGTTGATGTCCAAGTAGTCTAATGTTTAGAGCAGCTCAAGCATGTGCTGTTGCCCTTTCTGAGTGGGTGATAGCACAATAAGGGTGGAAAGCAGGAATTTGACCTCTGTAAGCAGAAGTGAGACTGTGCCATGTTGTCTATTCTGGCAGCACTGCCGGTGATGCTAAACAAGATGCAGCCCCATCTAACACCATGGCCTAGTCTGAAGAAATGCCAAGTCGTACCCGTCCATTGCCTTATGTATGTTAAGTATTTTAATGCCACACACTCGTTTGTTTCTTTCTGATGTTTGTAGAAACCCCTGCATTACACATATACACATACCTATAAAGTTACGGTAAAGGTTTATTCCGAGTTATTTAATATGGAGTATCTCCCAGAAGCAAATTTTATCTGATATTTGTATTGTCCCTAATCATGCTGCTTAATTATGCAGCTAAAACTTCAAACGCACTTTTACAGAAGAGTAAAGGACAGGCGCACAGGTATTCATGACAATAAAACGGAATCTATCACTGATTTTGGGGGGTTAGGGCTGGGCAATATGTCCTCAAGTCAATATCACGATTAATTGAACATTTTACCTTGATTATAATTAATTTACAGTTATTTTGTTTAGGGATTTCTGTTTGTTTCCTAGCCTCTTAGATCACTGACAAGGTTTGAACTACTATACAAATAGGCTCTATTAAAGGTGGGATATGTTTCCTTATGTAAGAGTGCCTATTTTAGAATAACAGAAGGAAACACACAGATGTAAAACTAACAAAATATTAACACGATTTAAAAATAATCTAGATAACTATCATGGCCAAGATTACCTCCTATAGAGGTTCTGAAACATGCTTTCCTTTAATCTTTGATTAAGTGTTCAGCCCTACCTTAGGTTTTTATGTTTTCCATTTTTGAAATCTGTCACTTTATGGATGAGGGATAGGGTCTGTTTATCTCTGATTATGCAAGTTAAGCTTACATCTCTTTTACAGGTGGTATAAATGGGGGACAGTAGAGGAAAAAACGAAACAAAAGATTGGATTTTTATTGTCCTTTATGTAGTTGATAACATTCCAGCCTACTGAAGTCAAAATGTAAGCATGATTCAGTTTATTAGAGCATATGTTGGTGCTTAAATAAAAAATGAATCTATTTAACAGGGGCACCGTTTCCCATCCTTTGACCGTCCTTACTTTCTAAGCCTGAGTCATCCTGGCATTGTCATGGTGGTGGCAGTTTCTCAATGCATCAGAGTTGTAACGGCTTAAGCGAAAACGAAGCAGCATTATTACTGGATCTTATATACAAATCAGCATCACTTTTAAATCGAGAATGATTTAACAACCTGTAAATATACTGTTTCTCTGGTAAGATCTGATCACTGATAAAGGTCAAGTGGCAACCACATGACAACGGAGGTGTTGTGGCCTAAAAAGTTAGAACTTATAAATGAAACATGACTCCTTTGGTTCTGTCAAGTGTGCAGTGTGTAATGTGATCACGTTGGCTGATATGGATGAGTTTGATTTTAACTGTGTTCACCTTGTTTTCAAGGAAGTCAGTATATCCTTTGTCTTGTTTATTGAATAAATGTCCTCAGAGCGAATAACTTTGCTATGTTTCTGAACGTTCTTTGGATTCTGTGATGAATGTACTCTCTCTCACTCTCTGTCTTGAATGTACACTCTCTTACAGTTTACTCTCTCTCTTTCTCTCTTTTTACCCACAAGGAAGATAATAGTCACTCTCTATGTGATGTCCTTACACCCAAAGAAATAATAAACTTCACCACAGTTCATCGTCCACTTCATCATGAACAGACACACGCAGGTCATATTTTTACGCAATATGCCAGATTTCATGCCTGGATACTGCTTACGCATAACTATGCTTAACTATATCAGAGTCTTATAGCAGGAACACAGTCATATGACTTTCTGAGCAGAAGTACAGGTCTACCATAGGAGAGAAGTGGAGAAAGAGAGGATGGAAAAAAAGGGATAAATCACACGGTTATTGAGAGGAGAGCCGACAGCGGAAGCAGAGGGAGGCCTGGTGAGGGTCAGAGTTCAACTGTGTGAGAGTGTGTGTGAAAGGGAGAGAATGCCCCCTTGCCTTATCCAGGAAGTCTGGCTCAGTGCCCTTTCTAAGCAGCTGAGAATGAGACCCGGCGGTCAGATTCCCAGAATGCACTGCTGCTGGCATCTCCCTGCTACTCCTGTCTCAGAGCAGCAGTGCCCTGTTGCTGCCAGTAAGTGCCATTTTACCCTGGACTTGTTCCAGAACGTTCACTCATGGAGTCAGATTAAATGAAACCTCTTCCAAGCCAGGTGAAAAGGTTGAGGCCCACAGTGTCGCTGGCCTGTTTGCAATTTCTGAACACTCATATTTTAGCAAGTGTATGGCAGAGACTAAGTTTGAGTCTCCATCGGTTAGGGTTGGGGCAGTACCAGCTATAGCCGTAGAACGTCTTAGGAGACTTGCCCATAAGAAAGACAAGTAAATAATGAGTGAGTGATTTTCTTTTTTTTTTTTTTACCTATCTATTTGACCCATCTGTGAAAGAGCAGTGGGCAGCTGACGGGCAGCCCTCATTGAGCAGTGCTTGGGGAGGGTACCTTTCTCATGAGCACCTCTGGGGTACCTTACTGGTCCAGGACTTGAACCAACAACCTTCCAATCACGAGGCAAACTCAGTAACCGTTACGCTACCAACTTTGCCAACTAGCTCAATTTCCGTCAATGCAAATTTACACCGGACTTTGATGCTAGCACAGCATTGCAAAGTTAGCAAGCGGAAATAAGTCGTAAACAGTCACCTAGCTAAGGATTTTTGTTGTTCTAGAAAAAAATCATCGCAGTATGCAAGATTCAATAATCACATCAGCTGGATCATATAGCAGGAAGATGGGTATACAACTCTCTGACCAGAAGAACAGATCTATAGAAGAGGACGGAGTGGACAAAAAGATATGGAGGAAGGAAGGAAGGAAGGATAAATCACACTGTCATTGTAGAGAGAAGCATGACAAGGGCCAGAGTTCAATTTGGGGGAGTGTGTGTGTGTGTGTGTGTGTGGCAGTACCATCTACCACTGCAAAATGTCACGTTTTTTAGAAGACTCGTCAAAAACAGAGACAAACCTATTCTGCTGACTCCAGTTTCCTCTAATGCAAATTGTTATGAGTGGTAGCGAGAATTAGTATTAGTCTGACCTAGCAGAGGATTTTTGTCTTAACCTCAAGTTCCTCCAGGAAGAGTGAATAAGTTGCTAAATGCCATAAATGTAAATGTGTGCTGTCCCACCCTACTCCTACAATTTATATAAATGAGTGTAACTTCACTGATTGTGAGACTGGGGATAATTTTTGTGTAGCTCTGGGTAATATGACCTCAATATAGTTAGCAAAGTAGGTTCACACCTTTAATGAGTGAGTGATTATTTGTCATTGTGAACACAACAGAGAACAGCACACAGTGCACCACAACAAAATGTAACCTCTGAATTTGAAAACTCATCCACATAGGAACAGTGGGTGGCTTTTTGGCAGCACTCGAGGAGCCGTTCTTTGGGGACGGTACCTTGCTCATGAGTACCTCAGTGGTACCTTTACTGGTCTGGGACTTCAAACGACCACTTTCCGGGACCCACTCCCTAACCGTTACACTACCAACTGCCCTTTACACCAAGAGCGTTATAATACTCTGTTGTACAAGTCTGTGAAGCATGTGACTGAATATGAGGACTAAATATTAACTTTGTAGACAGTAAGGAGAGCCATCATACATTATACATTTTTAAGAGATTTTAACAGTAGAATTTTTATTTTTAAGATCGTGTGTATGGACCTTGAGAGAATGTATGTGTTACACCCTGAAAAGATGCGGGTTTATATTTATGTGAGGTTCTAGATCCTGATTGTCTGCATGCAGCATGTGTGTATGACCATTTAAGACTTTAATCCATGTAACGGTTAGGGAATTGTCCCCGTGATTGAAGGTCACCAGATGACCACTGAGGTATTCATGAACAAGGTACCGTCCCTAAGCACTGTTCCCCGGGCGCTGCCAAAAAGATGCCCACTGCTTCTTCACGGATGGGTCAAGTGCAGAGGTACCATTTCGTTGTGGTGTACTGTGTGCTGTGTTCACAATGACAAATAATCACTCACAAGTTACAAGTTGCTCCACATGCCTCCAACAGTCTCAAGGTCCTGTTACTTTGTCAGTTTTGTAGGCCCTGATGTTAGTGGTGAACATCATCTTTCTACTGGGCTTCAGGTAAGGCCTTATGACCGCTACTGATTGTTGTATGCTGCAAACCAGGTCACATGACTGACTAGCGGAGGTCATTTCTGATCTTTGTGCTCTTGGCTGGGTTATGAATACTGCCCTTAATGCCTTACGATGGAGACTCCTGTGCAGTATTGTTCTCTCTCTCTCTTTCTCTCTCTCTCTCTCTTTCTCTCTCTCTCTCTTTCTGTTCCCTGAATGCAGCGGCTTAGTTCCCCTTTTTTCGCTGTCTCTTTCTTTCTTTCTCTCTCCCCTCTCTCTCTTCCTCTCCTTTCTTTTCACCCTCTAGTCACTGAAAACTCTCTTACACTCTTTTTCTGTTCCTCTCTCTCTCTCTCTCTCTCTCTCTCTCTCTCTCTCAAACACTCAAACCACAGAAGCCAGGAACTTTCTTTCTCTTTCTTGTTCTCTTTGTTTCTCTCCCCACAACCCCAGAACACTCACTGCAGCCATGCAGCCAGGGTCTCTCGCTCTCTCTCTGTCCCTCCCCCTCTTTCTCTCCTCTAGTCATTGAAGCCAGGGGCTCTGTTTACAGTCCCATTAGGGCCTTGGCCAACACTGTCTGGCAAACAGCTAGAAGAAAGTAAGCCAAGAGAGCATTACATCTACCATCTCTCTCCCTCTCTCTCTCTCTCTCTCTCATGGTCCGTCTGTCTGTGTTTCAAACTTGCTCATTCTCTTCATTAAGTTATCCTTTACTGTCCATTTTCCTTTAGTTTCTTTCTCTGGCACTCTCTCTGCTCTCTCTCTCTCATACACACTCACACACAGATCAGGCCTGCTCCATGCATGCTGGTGTTGATGACGTTGATGAAGTGGCACAGTATTGTGGGAATTTGAGGTCATTTCTCAACTCCGTAGGGAAAATCCATTTAAGATTGAGTTAACACCAGCTGACGAGCTTAACCCACTTAGCATCGAGTCTCGCCCATAAGCCAAAGCCGTAGCAGTGAATGTGTGTGAGTGTGTCTTTTGGGTGAGCGTGTGCAACTGACCGGGACTGACCCGAGACATTCCAGTTGTGCTGTTAAACCAGTTAAACTGAAGTTTTTGATGTCTACACTCTTTATTGTTTCATCTCTTGTAGGGCTGGTCAATTCTAGAATTTCTGCAATGTGCAATTTTAGTATTGACGTATTGTTTGGTACCAGCCATGTAAGTATCGTACATATTGTAAGAGAATGCACTTTATCCCCTCGGGCTTGCCATAGGTGGAAACATAGGTCAGCTGCCCGTCCACCCAAGCCCACCCTGCCCCGCACAAGGCAACATGGCTGCGTCTACAAGAAGAACTACAGAGTCTTTGGAGAAGCATGCGGCAAAAAAGACTCGCACACGGTCTTCCAAAGTTTGGGAATCACTTTATTTGCCCCTTCTCCATCTAAGCATGTCAGAATTGTTGTCTAATAGTAATGTAACGTTACCTCAGACAATCAATTGATTAATTTTTTTATTGTTCATTTCTGCACCTCTACTGCAGCTGACGTTAATGGCGCAATTTTAGCCATTTCATATTTTCTGTTTACTCATTCTGTCATGTAAGAGTGAGACAAATGATGGTTTATGACTATTTGTATTCGTTCTATTTGCAGTGTAGCCTAAATCATTTATTGCTCACCGATCGAAGCTTAAAAATAAACAAATTCTTCCAGTGATTATGTAAAAAACATGTTTTTCTAGTGATGAAATCATTTCATTTTTTAACAGCAGTTTCAACATTAAAGTCATTATATTAAATTGCTAACTGGAAAATAATTGCTTATCAATAAATTTATCATTAGATCAATTGAAAAAATTAGATTTGTTGAATAATCAGAAAAGTAATCACTAGATTAAACGTTTAAAGCGGGTTTTCAACCGGTGGTCTGTGGGGGCTTTGCAGGTGGTCCGTGACATGCAATCCAGCTTCACTACTGAAATCAATTTTTTTAAGTATTTCATTTTATTTATTTTTCAAAACATTTCCAGATGATCTTTAGGAAAAATGAATTTAAGTCAGATATCTTATCTGACTCTCTCTCTCAAACACTCAAACCACAGAAGCCAGGAACTTTCTTTCTCTTTCTTGTTCTCTTTGTTTCTCTCCCCACAACCCCAGAACACTCACTGCAGCCATGCAGCCAGGGTCTCTCTCTCTATCTTAAAAATAACACGCACAGTGGCCCGCAGAGTACTACTTAGTCTGAATGGTGGTCCATGGAACAGAACCAGTTGAATACCACTGGTTTAAAGAATAATCGTTTGGTACAGCACTAATCTCTAGTACAATGTTGGCGTCTAGCCGGCGTGTGCACAATGTTTATTTCTAATGGTGGTGATGATAATGACGATGATGATGGTGATGATGTGTGTGTGTGTGAGGTGAGATGGATGAGAGGGTTCTCAGCACAATACTAGCTATGTTTTTCCAACACCTCATCACACAGTTTATTATTGCAGGTCTATTGATTTTCATTGTGAAGACAAATGACATGTAATGTAATGTAATGTAATGTAAGTAATGGTGATATCAGCTGTTAGAGTACCCAGTAGAGCAGGTGTGTGTGTGTGTGTGTGTTATGGGATGCTCAGTTCCATCATCATTCATAATATTTTTCACAGTGTTTACTGTATTACGTGATTACTCGCTAGATGAAGCCTCCTGTGTACCGCCTTCTGTTATAATGCCTCTCTGAGCCTCACACAATCATGCTAATTTTAGGTTGTAAAGAATTAGAGTGTCTCTCTCTCTCTCTCTCCCTCTCACCCTCTGTGTGGTTGTGTGTAAGTGACTCAGCAGTCACTATCTGTCATCCCTTACTCTCTGAGGTCTATTGGTTGTGTTTGTGTGTGTTTGTACGCCCTCCTGTCTTCTGCATTATCTTCGCAGGTCAAGGTTGCCTGTCCGTCAGCAGTTACTGGCCCAGAGCCAGGGATTCGGACAGACTGTGAGAGAGAGAGACACAGAGAGAGAGAGAGAGAGCAAGAGTGATAGAGAGAGAAAGACACCCTTAATATGAAATTCCCCTAACTTTTGGAGACTGACGCCCACATTTTGCGTTGTTTATTAACTAGTGTTTTAATAACTCCTTTTAAATCCCTTTAACTTACAGAAACTATACACATACCGTCAGAATCACAAGACATTAAACTTCACGGATATTATTCCTCTGTATGTAATAACGCATTACCTCCAGTATTTGCAATGTAGACACATGCGCCGTGTGTGATCGCTGGCGACTCTCAGTTTGAACACCATCACATGCAAAATTGTGGTTCTCTTCCAGAAAGGCCAAAATGACTCAAAATTACCCAAGACTTTAGTATTTCTCCATTTTCAATTGATCAGAATTTTTTTTCCTTATTATAATGTTAGAGACTAATCAATAGGGGAAAAATGTAGAAAAATACATTATTTGTTATCAAATGATTTTATTCTGTATCCAGATGGATGCCAAAAAGGATAAGGAAGTGTTTCCGCCTGGCACTAATCTTATTTTGCTTCATAGTATTAAGCCATATAATGCTTCTGCATAATAAAAACCCACTAAAAGTCAATAAAACAGACACTGTTCATTTGTAACTGTATTGTTTTGGAATTTTGCCATTTGGCCTTTCATCCAGCTTGATAGTTAGACATACACTGGTGCTTGAAAGTTTTTGACTTTTCCAGATTCATGCTAGATAACTGTGACCTAAAACATCATCACATTTTCACAAAAAAATAACAATGTAAAACTGTTAATCAGGAGTAATTTTAGCCTATTCTGCCTTATAGAACAGTTTGAACTCAAATGTCGGTGGGCGTTCCTCACATCAACTGTTGGCTTCAGGTCTTTCCACAACATTTTTGCTGGATTAAGTTCAGCACTTTGACTTGGCTATTTCGAAACATGAACTTTATTCTTATTTATCCATTCTTTGGTAGAACAACTTGTGTGCTTAAGATGGTTGTCTTGCTGCACGAACACTTTCTTTTGAGATTCAGTACACCTGATATTTTGCTTTAGGATTGGTTGGTGTAATTCAGAATGTATTTCTCCATCAGTGTTGGCAAACTGTGTTGGGCCAAACAGTGACACTACCACCACCATGCTTCACAGTTGGGATTAGTTCTTATTAGGGGTGGGAATCTCTAGGCACCTCACGTTTCGATTCGATTAAGATAAAATGATTATCAATGCAACTTGATGCATGTTCAAACACTGTGAAAAATTCATATTCAAATTATAATCATAGAAATTTAATGAATTTACTTTCAATTTCTTTTATTAATAAATCAAGTGGAAGAGAATTGGAAGGTTATACATCCTTGAGATGGCTCCAAAGCGTGCAACATAGTGCGAATATGGCATGGTGCCAAAATTCTGAGCACGCACTCGAACGTTCCATAGCAAAATCAGTTCTCTTTTTCTGCTCGACAATGCTTTCATGCTTACGTTACAGTTAGATTTAGAGTGTAGCTGCAGTATTATTTAAATATAATGAAAGTTGGTGGTGGTTAACTTGCAAAGACAACAAGACATAATTGTTTAGTGAGAGTGTGTGTGTGTGTGTGTGTGTGTGTGAGAGAGAGAGAAAGAGAGAGGCGTGCGCAAGAAGGGTGGGAGTGTGTCTCTTGTCTTTATGAGCTCAACTCTGCCTTCAGGCTCGTGCTCGACTTGGTGCTGTGTTAGAAATGTCCGAGCCGTGTAGAGTCGTGTCCATTCAGTACATTGGACCATTTTTTTTTTAAAAAAAGCAACAGTGAATCATGCGGTCTCTCAATAGTTTCCAGAATTAAGTAAATACTATCTGTGCAGTAGATCTGCAGCAGGACAGATGGTTTGTGATACAAGGCAAGACGTTGAAATAATCTGATTGTACATTATTTGCACATCCACATAAAATTTGGATGTTAATTAAAACATGTTAGTGGTGTAAATTTACTTGAAAATTGGCCAATCACAGACTTGAGAAAGCTGATTTACTTTGTTTTACATCTTTTTCTTTCCGTTAACAGTACGACCAATTAAAGTGTAGAAAATCGATGCTCGACGTTTCTGAATCGATTCAGACTTGCTGATCACAAAACCCATACTCGGAATTTGTAGAATTTTACATTGGTATCATGAGAGTGCTTAGTAACCCGATTCATAACCAGTCCCAAAACCACTGCAAGTACCAGGGAAGGGTTAATACACGCTGAGCATGCCAGTTTTATTCCGTAACTACAGGGCAGGTGTCCCTAATAATGTGTTTGGTGAGTGTTAACACACACCTTAAAACACATTGAGGTATCCTATGCTATTTTGTGTGCAGCAGCTTGAAAGATGTGTTGGCTTAGCAAAACAGAGGAAGTTATTCTGCCCTTCACTCTCAGGATGAGCAGATCTCATGTGATGGAGAAGAGTACAGGGCAGGAAATGGTCACTTACACTGTAACACTAGAACACAAGTCCAGTTGGGATAAATGTCCAGTGGCAGTGATCACATTGCCAGAACGACTTTTTTTAACTTCTACAAAATGCTACTTCCTGAACATCAACATCAACACTCTTTTTATGCACAGGGTCCAAGATTTTGTGATGTTTTGTTCATGTTCATTTTTATTATGTTCTGAAGGATTAACGATCTCTGCATAATAAAAATTGCAGTTATGAAAAGATTTATCCTGTTTTGAATTAGGCAGCATACATTCATTCATTCATTATCCGAACTGCACAGGGCCAATTTAGAGTTGCCAATTAACCTGTATTGCATGCTTTTGGACCGTGGGAGGACCCGGAGGAAAACTATGGTAACACAAGGAGAGCATGCAAACTCGAACCCAGGACCTTCTTGCTGTGCGGCAGCAGCGCTAACCACTGTGCCACCATGCCGCCCGGAGCGTACATTGTATTCAGTACATATAGTCATATATGATCATATTTGTTTTGTATTATATTTTAATTACACGTGCAATATTATTTAATCAATAAGTCAATGAATGTATACTACTATTACTACTACTACTACTACTAATAATAATAATAATAATAACAATAATAATAATAATAATAACTGTTGTGATTTGGATATCTCTTATAACTTAACTTAACTCTTATAATCCTATTTCACATTTTTGTGTGATGCTCTGTTTTTATACTCTGTTTGTATGTGTACAAGCTATTGGATACTAACATTTCCCTCAAAATTAATAAAGTATCCCTCCATCCACCAATCCATTCCATCCATCGGCCCGTCGTTTTTTTGTATGGGATCTTTACTTTCACTAAACTTCTTTTAGCTCATATCCCCCACTAACACCTGCAGAACGTCAAATTAACATTTACATAATCCCACTGATAACATTTGACATAACACTGGGAAAAACGACACATTATGGAAATATTATGCTGTTGAAGCCTGGATTGTAATATGAAGTGCATTGTGGACTCGATGTTTTATTTATACCATCTTTTACATTTCACACAGATAGATGCACTACCAATCTTCCCAGAATTTGGCTTTAATTTCTATCAGTTTGCCACAGATTAAGATTTTTTCCCTAACATTCACTCTTTGGCTGTATTATTTCAATTTACTGATTTATTTGAACATTTGGTCTTTAAAACATTGTTGGTTTTCTCAGGCCTAGCTTTTGAGCCCTGGTTCTGACTTAAATTATTTTTCTTTCAGCATCCAAATAACTTTTTCTTTCTGTGTTGGCTCCAGAGCCTCTGTAATGGTTTATGCATATTGACATCAAAGACTTTCTTAAGGCGAAAGCTTGGTGATGTTAGTTGCATGCAGACTTACTGTTGTGACTGTGCGCAAGAGATATGCAACTTATGCCAACTTTCCTCCTAGTTTCATCTATTTCGTTTACGGTTTGAGAGAAATGAGAGTCTCCAAAGTGTTTCAAAATAATAAAATGTATACGTTTGTTTTTTGGGGTTTTTTTCTAGGCCGTCTTATTCTACTGTATACATTTAGGTTTTCACTATGCAGTGAACTAAGGATTCGGCCCCTTCCTGAGTATTTTTTGTTGTTGATTACCCAAACTTAATTGTATATGATCTCCAAACAAAATAAATATAAGACAAAAGAAAACCACAGTAAACACAGTACCCAGCTGCCATGTGATGTGGCTTGTTAAAAACAATACATTTGGATCTACCTTTAATTGATCAAAGCAAGAAATCACAAGACCACTTGACAACTGTGTATTTTGTTTACTCTGGTTTTCTTTGGTCATAAAAATATATGCCTGGACTAACAATTACATTTTGCTAATAAACAAAAATGAATACATTCAGGAAGGAGTTAAATACTTTTCTAGCAAGATGAAATTACGTTGGACAATTTAACTTAAATTTAGTTACCTTTTGTACTAATTGACCAGTCCTGTGTTAGAGTGTGTTAAATATTCAAATAAATTTAAGTCAGTGATTATTTGTGAACACTGCACTGCACACAGTGCACCACAATGAAATGTGACCTCTGCCTTTGAACCATCCATAAAGAAGCAGTGGGCAGTTTTTGGGGACCGTACCATGGGGATGGTACCTTGTTCATGAGTACCTCGGTGGTACCTTTACCGATCCACTGTTACGCTACCAACTGGCTTACAAATGATGCCTGTTATTCACAGATGTGTGTGAGTGTTTGTATGTGTGTACGAGACAGAGACAGCAAAGAGCCTCAACTCATCAATCATCCCCATCTCTCTCTCTTTATCCTTGTTTTTACAAGATCTCATTGCATTCATCTCTCTCTCTCTTTTTCCCCTCACTTTGTGTAGACCTGTGGATGGAGACAAAAGTGATCAGTGGCACTTAAAGGACACAAAAGACACACAAGTCACCCCTTGTTCATCTTTGTGTGTGTGTCCTCCCAGGTGCGGAGGGCTGAACACTAATTACTCAGCCCACATGTTAGTAATGAACTCTCTAAACCTCTCAGTCACCCTCTGAAACACAAACACACACACACACATTGGCTCTTCTCTCAACTTCCTCCCCATCTGTCGTCTCCAGTTTGTGTTTGCGTGTGTCTTTTTACAGGAAGATGTGCATGTTGTGGTGTTGATTGAATAAAGACCCGCTCTTAATTTAACCCTAACATTGATTATCAATTTGCACGCCGATTTCCGAAGGAGACAGCGAGTGGGCGGTGGCTACAGGAAGTGTATTATAAAGAGTGGTACCTCCTTAAAGCAGCAGTAAGCTACATCTGCAACCTTGCACAGTGACCTACTCAAATCCACGTGCACATACCCCAAAACAAAATAAATGCCCTGCAAGCGCAGTGATTCAGTGGTTAAGTCTTGCGGCACATAACACACATAGCTGTCTGGCAAAAGAGGATCATGATGGGATTTTTGTAAGGGCAAGAGGACTTCAGGAATTCACTAAAAATATTTGTTGTCACAATATAATTGCATACTGAAATGTTTAATGTACATTTACAGCGTTGAGCAGCTGCTCTTATCCAGAGCGACTTCCATTTTCCCTAATTTCAGCGACAGTTTCCCTGGAGCATCTTGGGGTTAAGGGTCTTGCTCAGGGACCCAGTGATGATAGTTATAGAGGTAGGATTTGAACCCATGACCTCTTGATACAGAGGCAAGTATCCTATTAATAGACAATAGGTTAAAAAACATTTTTTGTTTGATATACGCATTTTAATAGGTGACATTTTATTATGATATTTATTATTGTGAATTTTACATATAGTCTAAATGCCTCTGTGTGTGTGTGTGTGTGTGTGTGTGTATACCATGTTTTTATGCATTATAGGGGTTTTGTCCCCTAAATCACTTTTATTCATTTTTTATGGCTTTGTGTGGACATTTGAGAGGTCCTCATGAGGAAAAATTACTTTATACAAAATGTACATGTTTTATTTGAGAAACTAAAAGAGGTAAAAGATGTGCTTTTGGTTACTGAGGTTAAAGTTAGGGTTAGGATTAGGATTAGCTGTAGAATTATATATCTATATTATATATCTAGTCATTATGGGAGTCTATGGAATGTCCCCACAAAGATAGTTTTACAAGTGTGTGTGTGTGTGTGTGTAGCGTTAGTGTATTAGCGTTATAGAGCTTTGTGATATGACTTCAGGTCAGCTTCATATTTATTTACAAAACACCTTAAATACAATTAAAATAATAATTGCTATTTTTAAATTGGCATGTCCTTTTAACATTTTCAGCTTTATCTGTTCCCTTAATTGTCTCATTTCATAGTTTCACAAGTGAGCCAAGTTATATTTCACTACATGTCGTATTTATATGTATGTGTGTTAGGGATATATTAAGTTAAATCAAGAATCAAGAATGTTTAATCCCTTAAAGGTGCAGTACAGAACAGAATATGAAATGTGAAGTTTTGTTTATGTCTGTTTCCATCTCTTGTGCATATCTCATTGCTTTCCTTCTTTTCCTCCTGGAGCCAGTACGTAACCGCGCACATTTTTCATCACATAATGGATGTGTTTTGTGGGTTTCGGTCCACAATATGATTTATTTTCAGTATAAAACACAGAATAAACAAAAACTCCAATTGTGACTTTGCAAGTTAACCTGTTATTTTAATTTGCAGAAATATTATTTATTCAGTTTTCATTCTGCGTGAATGACATCAGACCCTTTTTGGCTCCAGTCTTTGGTTTGCAGCAGTCAGTGCCCCAAGATTAAAAGTATTATAGAGTCCGACTCTAAACAGTCACTAAGCAGGAACAGTGTAAAAGACTTCCAAAGTATGGGAGTACATCAAATTATCAGAAAACAAAAAGGTGTTCAAAGTTTCGAATGCCTCAGCAGCAGCAGCAGCAGTGATACACAAAGTCCTGAAGAAAAAACACCTTAAATGATCAATAGTAGAAAAGATTTTTAACATCGTTTGTCTTTGTAGATGCTTAATACACTCATTATTAAATCCATACATATTTACATTTACAGCATTTAGCAGATGCTCTTATCCAGAGTGGCTACCATTCTCTTAATTTAATGGACAGTCTTCCTGAGAGCAGCTTGGGGTTAAGGGACTTGCTCAGGGACCCAAAGATAGTAGTGCTGGAAGTAGAGCACACAACCTCTTGGTCTTGGTCCAGAGGAAAGTATCCTAACCACTAGACCACCACCATCCCCATTTACCTGCTCCCTTACATTTCCATTAAATAAGTGTTTGAGAAAAGGTGTAGGCTGGAATCTGGTCTTATTCAACATTGACTGATGATGGATGTTGGGTTAGTTGAGACATGAACTCTAGCTCGTAACTAAATTATTTTATATATCCAATTATTATCTTTTTTCTTTTTCCAGTTACTCCAGTTATTCTCAGTGTCTTACTGCAGTAAATACTGTAAATGCAGATAACAAATAACATTTAAATTAATAATTGTGATCAAAAGAAACATAGTGGATATTAGAAAAAAACTGCTTATATTAATTGACTAAGCTAATAAATATATTAGTGCCATGGTTATAATTCATGCATGAAAAAAGCAAAGTAATACCCTTGGTAGAGAAAACACTGAACCAGATTTGAGATTATGTGCCTCAGTGGAGGACAGATGCTTATTTTTTTGTGTTTTTAACAGTCTACCTGTGATCAGTTCTGAACTGCACAAACTGTACAGCCACAAAACCTCTCACGTCATGGTCTGATCCTTTATAACACAAAGACAAAAGAGATTAAATGTCGTAAAGCCATTCTTTCTTTTATCTCTGCCTTTCTTCTGGGTTCATTCCCGAAAAAGCATGCATCAAACTTCACTGAAAAGTTGGCATTCCACAATGTTACAGAAACTCTACAGTTATTCTCTGTTGTAAAGGCAGCATCAACTGGAATAAACACACTTTATGAGCGTAATTGTGCAGCTGTGGGGAAAAAAGAGAACTTTCATGTCTCTGCTTTAGAGCCTTTGCTTGTGCGTGTGTGCATTTTGTGTTAGGAAATGTTATCTTTTCGGGAGAGTTTGCATTGTAATTGTGTGTATTTCTCTGTGGAAGTGATGGCGGCGAAGTGCACGATGATATGTGTCCTATTCGGGGTCAAGTAACTGAAGAAAAATGACTCTTTTTAAACACTTTTAAAAATTCATGGCTCGCAGGACACTATGAAAAATGGAGACTATTTCATATTTCGGCTGAGCACTGGCCCTTTTTTTGGAGCCATGAATTTGAAGTGCCTAGATATTGCGGAGCAATTAGCCGGACCAAGAGCCTGCTGAACAGTTTGGAGTGAAGTAGAAGAGACCCATTTCTTGCTTCCTTAAAACAGACTTTAGCATGATGAGAAAGGGATGGAGAGACAGTTTGACAATGGGAAAGCAAGAAATGGGTCTCTCGCCCACTCTTGCCTGTCTTTTGTCTTGCCCTGAGTGCAGGAAAATGCAGGTAGCGAACTGCTGAGCAAGCAGTGCTTGCTCTCTGATCCCTGAAACAGGGCGCAGCAGGAAGGGTGTGGGTGTCAGTAAGCGTGAGGTGTCGACTCAAGCTGTCTCTCCTCTCGAAAAGTGAGCTAGCCGACAGTATTCCCCTGACTCCTTATTCAGCAGCTGGCAGGAACCCACAGGCCAGGATATCTTCTGTTGCCACTTCTGATGCCGAGAGATGGTGTGCATTTTATGGAAATGAGAAAAATAACACGTCAAACATGTCATACTGTCTGCCCTATCAAAATGTATTCACCCCAAATTAGAGAATGACTGATATAAACCAGTTGCTGATGAATTCGATCTTTAGAGCTAATAATGAGGGATAAATAAAAATGAATAAAAGACATGAAGGCGGAAGATGGATATTTCAACCATGTAATGAGCGTTGCCATTGTGTAGTTTGTCCACTAGAGGGAACACAATAACTCTGCTGTCGACTTTTTTGTGTTTTTGTACCTTTTACTTTATTATTAATTAAAACATATTTTATAATAATTTTGTTCAGTGTACTATTGAATGTAAAGTTGTGTATTTTGAAACTGCAATGTTACTTTTAAGTGGTAGCTTTTCAGTCTACAACCTGCTTATGATTAAAGTAGCTAAACTATAGCCATGTTACAGACCATAATTCGTCCCAGAAGACAGATTTTTTTGAAAATTAAACATATTTTTCCGTTAAGGTATAATGTTGTCAGGTTCGTCAGTGATCTGATTAGGATTTGACGGGAAAGGCAGCCGTTAAACAATCTTTCAGTGGACAGTGATCTGGTTAGGATTTGAACCGAATGCCTAACTTTCACAGTTCGCCAGTGATCTGGTTAGGATTTAGCCATTAGCCCGTGTAGCGTGGTGGTTAACCCAAACACGGCTGAGAACGTGAGTAGGTAGGATTGCCACGCGAGTTGATTTAAGCATCGCACCCACAAACTTTGCCATGAGTTTTTTTTCTGGCAGTACCAATGTCCTCACTAATTTTCTCCTACTAACCTTCTTAGGGCCCATGGTGATGGTATTTCGTGCCAAAAAAGCACTAGGAACACAGAAAAAGGCCGGTTTAAAGCACAATTCAGTAGACATGTGTCCACAACCACAGCTACGTGTTGACTCACCTGTGTATGCCACAGTATGCATGTGCATGATACAATTCTTTTCGAATTTAGAGCATGCAGGTGAGAATTAAATGGAAAATGTATCATATGAGTTATGTATACATACAGTATATATGTATATAACAATGCAATGTCAAATCACAATAAAGGTTTCAAAGACCTTTTGCCGGGGTGATATAGAGTGTTTTAATTTTCCCCTTGTGTAAGTTACTCTCAGATCTCAGATGTGTAAAATTTGATAAATATGGCCACGGACTCTTGCATCCATCATCAGGTCCATCCTCCGACACCATCTCTCAACTGGCAAGATTGTGGTGTGATGCAATGAGCATGTGCTGTGTGGGCATGGTAGCCTAGTGTTAAAACCAGGCAGCTGAAAATGCTTTGTAAAGAGAGAAAAATAATAGAATTTTTAGGTGACACGGTAGCATAATTTGTAAAAACAATAGAAAAAAATAGTTACTGGGAAAATAGTTTTGCTGCTAATAAGCTAGTAGCTGGTTAGTAGCGCTGGATAATACATGTTTGAGATAATCTTTGTTTTGAGTTTCTGGAAAAATGAAATAAAAATCATGGAATTTTTTAATCTTTCTAAATCAGTTATTGAAATTGATATCAATCTTATAAATCTTATATTGGTCCAACTTAGCTCTGTATTAGTACTTCATTAATCGGCTAAGTGACTTTGTTAATTAATTGTGCAACTTGTTAGCTGTTATAACAGGGACGTGACCCCTTGTTTGTGGAGCTAAAAGGTCCTGGCCTATGTTGTCTTTGTTTTCTTTAGCCATGTAATGTTGACAGACCAGCAACCAGAAAAAAGGTTAACTCTCCTGTTATGTTGTGGGTCAAATTGACCCATTTAATTTTTTTTAAATCTAAAAAAATAGTTTAAATTATTTTTTAAGTATGAAACTTCTTGTGCTTGGCTTAATGAGGGTAATCAACATATAACATTAAAATGTTATATGTTGCACGTTCAAATGTTCTGCATCTTCAAATTACATAGATACTGTTCGGGTCAATTTAAATTTAAAATAATCAATGTCATGTAAAACTATTGTATTTTATATGTAGGTCTTTCCAATGTACATTAAAAAAAGTTTGAAAATGCATTTTTAAAATTAGAAATGGGTAAATTATCACCAATTGTCATTGGTGTTCCTGAGAAATGAACATAACAGAAGGGCTACTACAGTGACGGAGGAGAGAGTGGAGAAGCCATTTATGCTCCCAGTAACTGTGATGTATGGATTTTTCCTCATTTTATCTCTCTCTCTCTCATTCTCTCTCTGAGGTGTGGTGACTGAGAAGAGAAAACTAGCAGGTGAAAAATGGTTGTATTTGTCTATGAAAGGAACATGTACCAGCATTTTATCACTTCTACCAGCATATCTCTCACATGCAGCCAGCACACAATCCTGAACTCACATGCACGCACACACACACACACACACACACTTAAATGCAGCATTTAGAGGTCTTTCATAGTAAGAGTTTTGAATAAAACTATTTTGCTTCTGATATAATTAAGAATTCTACCATGCTTAAATCAGGCTAAGTTTTCTTGTTGGTCCTAAAAGTACATTTGAAATCCTTTGAAATATGGCCTTTATCTCCTTAGAATCATATAGTGACTCATGCTGAAATTGCTGAAGCATGGACTGTGTGTGTCTACTGTATGTGTGTGAGAGAGAGCGCTACCTCATTGGTTCCAAAGAGTGAGATCCCTTTCACATTGTCCACGTATCATTTTCCATTTTTCATTTCACTCTCGCATTCTGTTTTTGCTCCCCTCTGACTCCAGACATGTATGTGTGTGTGTGTGTGTGTGTGTGTGTGAGCTGCAGTTAACACTCCCACAGGGCCAGAGCTGTAAAAAGGCCTCGTAAAGCAAGGCTGCAAATGGCTCAGTAAGACAGACACTTGACCTCAAGGCTCCATGCTATTCTAGCTGCACTTACCACACCACTAAGCATGTGTTTTGCTGTGTGTGTGTCTGTGTGCATGTGTGTGTGCTCACCTTTTTGATGTTATGATTGTGTACATGAAAAGGTGTCCTCCCCTTGCCCCTTGTGCCCCTAAACTGCTAAAGCCCTATTTAAGTCTGAGTTTTAGTTATCAAGCCTGGGTTTTCCTCATCGGTTGTGAGTTGTTTCTGCACAATGAATTTTTTAGAGACGTGCCCAGAGAAGAAGCTGCTTGTAAAAATAGGGCAGTAAGCTGAGTAATGGTTAGGAGGTTGGTCCCCCTGATCAGAAGGTCACCGGTTCAAGCCTCAGACTGGTAAAGGTACCACTGAGGTACTCATGAGGAAGTACCGTCCCAAAGTACTGCTCCCTGGGCATGCCCATGTCAGCTGCCAACTGCTCCTTCACGGATGGGTCAAATGCAGAAGTCACATTTGGTCGTGGTGCACTGTGCTGTGACAAATATTCCCTCACTAAAAAGTGAATGAGTTAAAAAAAGTTTCTAAAAGAGAAGACAATAAAAAATTTAAACTGAAAAACACTGTGAAATGATGAAGCCCACAGTTGAACAATGGGAAAAATAGGGGTAGAGTTTGATTAAAAATGCTAAGTGCTGTAAATGTAAAAGGTCCTCAGTATTCTATGCAGCAGCTACACCTAGGACTGCTAGTCAGTTTAAAAAAGATTAAATCCTTTGAATCCAGGTAACTCCAAGTTTAAATAGTTGATTATTAATGCTCAAATTAACTAAAGACAGAGAGAATACTGGGGTCCGCATGAAGTAATGTGGCATGCTAATTTTTTAGTGAGTGAGTGATTATTTGTCATTGTGAACACAACACACAGTGCACTACAACGAAATGTGACCTCTGCATTTGATCCATCCATGAAGGAGCAGTGGGCAGCTGACGAACAGCCCGGGGAGCCGTGCTTGGGGCCGATACCTTGCTCACGAGTACCTTAGTGGTACCTTTACTGGTCTGAGACTTAAACCACTGAGCTTCCGATCACGGGGGCCAAATCCCTAACCAACTGCCCTTAAGCATTAGAGTTCAGTGACTTTTTCAATAAATCAATTTATCCAGAGTAAAATAAATCAGTATTTCTGGCATAAAGATTTGAACCTAAACCCTCTTAATCCATAGGTGAGGAACCTACTCCTAGGCCAAGAATTTTAAGTTTTTCTTACATCCTTCCATCTCCTGATGACAGGGACATTATCAGTCTTCCTTGAGCAACTTTTGGGGTTATGTGTTTTGCTCAGCGCTCACTGTTGAAAATGCGTAAGGTTGGATAGATCTGGCTTTGAATCTTCATCTTCTTGATCCTTTTATTATTCTCAATACCAAAACAGCATTGTTTGTCTTATAAGGGCCTTACGTAAACAATCAAGATCATTTCCCAACAATCAAACTCGAATCCAAAATTTCCTTCATATAACAAACACTGCCACCACCTGACAAAGAGAATGCGCCAGCTAAAATCACAGTGTCGTTTCTTTGCATAAAAGTGCTTCACTTGTGGGCTGTCAAGTGCAAATAGGGCCTTCAAAGCTCCACCTGGGGTGCATTCAGCGGCCATCGCTCTCACAGTGTTTGAGCGGAAATATCAGACAGACACTTGAGCATGCAGTCAGGCTTGGCTCGAAGAGCAGTGCTCGGTGATAAGAAAAAAAACAAAGACAACATCACCAGAGGGGTTTCCCTTTTCCGTCTGCCGAGCGGGAAACTCCTGCATGAATATGCATGACCCATGTGAACCTGCATGTGCCAGAAGACGGCGTGAGTGTTTCTAAATGGGCAACTGGAGTAAGTGCTGCTATTGACTGCTGAGAATTTTTCTTCTCGTTTTGATTATTAGTGAGTTGAATGTTGCATGAAGGAGTAATGGGGCTGTATGGTATAAATGTGACCCTCCGCGGCAAAACCAGTCGCTTGTCGCAACGGAGGTTTCCGAGGAAAACGACCGTTTATGTTGCGTGGGGTAAAATTTTGGATTTTTTGTTTTTAGTGTTTTGAAACAGTGGAAGGTCTATACTGTACTGTTGTGAATAAATTTGGCTGAAAACTTACCCTTTCCATCCTAAAAACGGGACTTTCTTGAGGTGAGGAATTCAATTCCAGCAGAATGTTAAAAGTTTCTGTTTTGACCGCACTTCAATATTTACGGTAAATCCACTCGTTGACTAGCGTGAAGATATTTCTCCGGAATCCACCTTTGTCTCCCGAGTTCAGTTAACCTAACGCAGGTAGGCTATCCGTGTGGCTGTGAATGCAGCGTAGGCTACCGTAAATACAAACATATCCGCGACCGTACTGTGAGTGCTACAGCGATAGTCAACTTCAAAGGCAGATTTCTCCGTTTCTCACTTGGCGTGACAGGAGAAACCCGACTCCTTTGAATGTTGATATCTCAGTCATATGTCGTCCGATTCATTCCATATAGGTATCGTTTTGAAGGTTGATTTATGCCCTTTCATGAAAACATATATTTTCAATAACTCAATTGACAATTTGCCAAGCGACTGGTTTTGCTGTGGAGGGTCACAAATGTGCTTTAGTGCTAGCATCCTGCAGACAGTCCCCATGATGAAGGTGCTAACTATAATCATAACTAGAGATGCAGCGATCCAACTTTTTCAGTTCCGATACCGATGCCGATACTCAGGCTTTGGTTATCGCCTGCTCCCGAGTACAGATACGTTATCAGTTTTTAATTAATACATTGTGTATTTCTCTGTGAGGAGGTGACTATTATTCTGTTATACTTAGGGAAATACTTGACTGAAATACTGTTTTCCTAACTAAAACAATGAAATAATTACACACTATATGTATATGCTAAATTGTTTATTATGAAAAAAAGCATCTAAAAAATTATTCTTCTCAACATAGTTCTATAATTTTGTGACAGTCCCTAGTCCTGTGGCGCTAAAAAAAATCAGTAACAGAATTTGCAAGCGAGAAATGATGACATTAAAGGAAATTAAATAGTACAATCGCGTGATTTGCTTTTAGGGTTGTAGTGTGTTGTGTTGCTTGTTCTGCTCATTGTCATATCAATATGTGCAAATTAGTGTCAGTGTTGAACAGTAAACCAGTTTTACCACAGTACCTCTTTGAATTGTGCATGCATGCATACGCAAACGTAGAAAAACCTACAATTTACAGATCGGCTCCATAGATCTGCCCAATGCCACTGATACCAATATCTGATCCACATATCGGATCGGTGCGTTCCTTTTCATAACCACTGTTGGAAAGCTATTTTTAAAGCTTGAAATTCTTCCTTCCATCTGGTCCATCCTCTGACTTCATCGCGCAGCTGTCAACAATATGCTATGACGCTACAGGCATGGTAGCCTATCAGATACCATTTCTGCCAATTCAGCACTAATCAGAAACACCTGGTAGTTGCAAATACATATTTTTATTTTTTAAGCGATATTTTGATTAAGAAGAACAAGAATAGGTGCATTCATATATAAGCTGATGTTTTTATAGGTTAACATTTTTAGAAAAGTTGGCTTTTATTTAAAAAAAAAAATTTCAAAAACTTTTGTTTTAAAAAAAAAAGTAAAAGAGTGAAAAAGGTTGGCTTTTAGTTGCTGAGGTTAGATGTTATTGTAGTATTATTTACTCACAGTATGGGTATCAATGGGAATACCTAACAAAGGTTGCAAGGTTGCAAGACTTGTGTGTGTGTGTGTGTGGGGCCATGTATTTATCGCATTGTGCGGACCTTCTGTCCCCTAAAATGACTTGTATCTGTTTTTTTGGGTTTTGTGGGGACATTTGAGAGGTCCCCATGAGGAAAAATGACTTTATAGAAAATGTGCTTGTTTTATTTGAGAAACTGAAAGAGGTAAAAGATGTGCTTTTGGTTACTGAGGTTAAGGTTAGGGTTAGGATTAGGTGTAGGTGTAAAATTATGTACTTCACAAAGATAGTAATACATACACTGTGTGTGTGTGTGTGTGTGTGTGTGTGCGTGTGTGTGTCTCTTAGTATGGAGGAGTTTAAGGCAGTTCAGGGTGTTTATTTGATTCCTCCAGCATCCCGGGGATCCTGGTACAACACTGACGTCAAAGTAGGTAGAGCTCTGCAGAGGGATAGAAGGAAGAGGAGAGAGAGAGGGAGAGAGATACAGGGAGGGAGGAAGAGAGAGAGAGAAGCACAGCTTGTTGAATCAATAAATATTTTATGAATTGTACAGCTTTAGTATAAAACCAGAGAGGTTGTGTAGCGCTGTCAGTAGAAAAACCCATATGGTGTCTACAGTGTTTGGAATAATCTCTCCCTCTGTGTGTGTGTGTGTGTGTTGAGACCACTCCTCTTGGTCTTCAGTTGGTCTGAAATGGCCCTAAATAGCCTGGGAAACTTTTTATGAGTGTCAAAAACGCTGCTCATCCAGATTGCATTACCAGTCCAACTCTTTAAATCTCTCACTCTTTCACACACACATACACACACAAACAAACACACACACACAGATCTCTGATAAACAGCCAGAAGTCGTATTGCTTCTCTCGCTGTGTCTGTAGATTGAGGAGACGTTTGCTTTGGTGAAATGCCAGGAAGTAGCAGAGCTATCATTGCAGATATAGAACAATATTTATCACAATTTCAAATTAATACAATGATGGCAATATTTCAATCATTCATTCATTAGCCGAACAGCTTAATCCTTATTCGGGGTTGCGGGCACAAGGTGGAGACCAACACTAGGCAGGTGGCAACACACCGCAGGACACACACACTCACACAGTCACACTCTCATTGACTCCTTACGGGGCCAATTTAGAGTTACAGTACCAATGAACCTATATTGCATGCTTTTGAACCGTGGGAGGAAACTGGAGCACCTGGAGAAAAACCCCACAAACACGAGGAGAGCATGCAAGCTCCACACAGAAAGGCCCTTCGGCCGATCCAGGGATCAAACCCAGGACCTTCTCACTGTGAGGCGCAAGTGCTAACCGCTGCGCCACTGTGCCGCCCCATGGCAATATTTTTTATTGTAATTTTTGTTACTTGGTCTATAAACATGAAGGCGATGACACAGCAGGGAATGTTTTCTGTCATGTGAGAGTGCTTCATGGAACGCTCTCCTTATATCATGTTTTAAAAAGTTGGAACTATGTACAGAGGACTCATGAGGACAAAATATATTTTTGTGGGGTCCTTGAAAAAGTCTGAGCATGTCTACGTTCAGTATTAGTCTGTAGAGACTGGCAGTTGACTGATATTGGTTTTTCAGGACCGATATCGTTACTGATATTGATTATTGTTGGATAACATGGCCGGTAACCGATATTTGGAACCGATATGCAATTAAAAAGAGAATCTCTGAAAATTTTAGAATTTTACTAATACCGAGCTCAACTGAAACTCCTCTCTCCACTTCTGCTTCTCGGAACTTCATGCTACACTTATGTGTGAGTGTGGTATGAGTGACAACAAGGCTTCAGCGTTGATAGGCCACTACTTGTGTGACATATAGCCAATCAGAGACTGTTGTGGGCGGGACATCAAAAAAAAAAAAAAAAAAGTCGCGGGCAAACGGCACAGAGAGAAGAGACGGCAATGGAGCCACAGTAGCGCATCTTGTAATTACTTAATATCGGTGATGGTCAAAATTACACTGACACCGATAATTGGCAAAATGCCCAATATAGCCCCCCTATAATCGGTTGACCCTTAGTAGAGACATCTTAATTATCCTATTGATTGCTTAATAATGCTTTTCTGACAGTAGAATAGCAGACTATGGACAGTATATAGTTTCCATGGTATAAAAAAACTAGTAATTATGAATTATGTAATTCATAAAGCATGGGCTCATACCACCCCCCTCCCCTCAAGTTACTCTGTAATCAGATGTGTAACATTCTTATTTAAGACTCTCAATCATATTGGAGGGATTTCATCCTCCCTGATGAGGCCCAGAGCCACAGATCCCTTTGTTTCATACTCAGGTGGGCTCCATCATCATTTTAGGTGAATATATTTGTGCCCAGGCAAACTGGTGTCGCTTATATTTTTGTTTTACTTGCAGAAAAGTGTTTGATTATGAATAGCTTTGGATTTACAATAGAGTTCAGGTGTTTTTGACCTTGTGTAGGCACAGTTGTATGTGTTGCTCGGTGTGTATTAGCCGACATCTGTTCTTTCTTTATTAGCACTCTGTAGGCAGTTTTATTCGGCACTCTGTAAAAGCTGCTCTCTGCTACAAACTGAGTCATCATTTGTCCTTCCCTGGAAGTGAGTGTGTATGTATGTATGTATGTGTGTGTGTGTGTGTGTGTGTGTGTGTGTGTGTGTGGCAGGGGGCAGGTTTTTAGGTCTTTGTGAGGACCTTTTTGTCCCAGAAAACTTGAGATTGGTTATTCTTGTGGCTTTTAACCAGTTTTTTAATAGAAATATTCCAGTATTTATTAAAAGAATCAAATAATTTTCTGTTGGTTATAGAGGTTAAGGTTAAGGATTGGTCTGGGTGTGGTATTATTTAGATAGATCTAATGTGGGAGTAATGTGGGATGGACCTTATAAAGACCTGACTGGGTGTGTGTGTGTGTGTGTTTGTTGAAGCTTCTACACTACTAACTGCATGCTGCCTCACAAGGCCAAGATTGCCCCTTCCATTAAGGTCATAATTAATGCTGTGTGTGTGTGGGGGCAGGGAGAAGGAGAGCGAGAGGGAGACAGCATACTGAGTCTGATACATTATGCTCTGTATAAGCCTATTTCTTCATTGTTGTTAAGCCACTTTCTACAGGGTAAAAGGCAACTCACAAGCCCAAATTAGTGCTTAAATGCTGTTAATAATGTTTTTATTACTTTGTAAGTACACATGTTGTTCTCGCTATCATCTGATGCCTCTCCTGTGAGGCAGCATTAGGACTGGTCGATATGGCCTCAAAATAATATCGAAATATTTTTAAGCTATATCGTGATACACGATATATATCTTGATGTATTCTAGTTTTCCGGGAGAGAACTACATTCCCCACAGTCCCTCGTGCCACATCACAATAATGCAAGGGAAGCGTGTCCCGGAATCAACACTGAAAATATCAAATAAATAATTATCAGATAAAATATGAGTTTTGTCTGTTATAAAGAAGATTAGACTGAACTGGAGTGTTTTTGTGATTGATGGTGTTCCACATGAGAATTGCAAGTGTGCCTACACACACAGAACGTTTACATCGCGAAGAATGTTATTTATGCCTTTTTACGCATTTACTTCTGTTTTTGTGCACAGAATAACAGAACCAGTGATGTTTTTTTTTTTTCAGAAGTCGTCCACTCCATTGATTGTCTCTGAAATGGCATGGATATTCATCTCTCTGTCTACACACTTGCTTCCCTCCGCTACAAAACGTGTATGCACTAGGGGAGTGTCTGGATGGGCATGGTCTGCTTTGAGAGGGCAGAGAAGCCAAACTTGAAAGTGAAGTACATGCTGTTTGTTTAACAGTAACAGTGAGGATTTGTACTCGATATTCGCAATATAGTCATTTACTACGTCGCATGTGAAACAAGCTGAGATATATCAAGTATTTTCAATATATCGCCCAACCCTCTGAGCATTATAAAGGCCAGGTCATTCATGTCATATCTGTTGCTTTAAATTGATGCTCGGATGAGAGTTTCCCTTCCAGTGAGGATGCAGCCTAAGTCACTGGTGGCACGAGGCACGGCTATGACTCAATCCTGAAGCCTGTTTGTGGAAAATTTGCACTCGGCAGTAGGTTTCTAAAATCTTCCCCATGAGAGAACTTGGCTGATTTCAGCGAATGTCCACAAAACAGTTATACTTTGATATTACAGCAGTATTGGACTATTGGAAATGAGAATAATTGAGTATTTACTCAAGCACAAAATGCATAACATAGTTTGCGAAAACATTTCTATTACTAATTAGACAAATGTCCAAAAAAGTGATTTCTGGAGCAAGACATGGCCTCACATGCGCCAGCCCAATTCTGCCGAATTTAATTTTAAGCGCATTAATTAATGCTATAATCAAGGCAATCATCGGTCTCCTCTTTTCACTTTGCCTTAAGTGTTCTGTCTGCAAGGTTGAGATAACGGGCTCTACAGCAGACTTCCAGGATGCGGCAATCATTAATGTAATGATTATGTGAATGGCTCGTTCTGTCTGTCACCTCTTTTTTCTTAAAGGAGACATCCATCAGTGTTGCAGACAAGCAGTATTGCAGTCTGCTGGCTGCTAATGTGTCTTCTTTTGTCTGTTAAAGAACCAAGATCTTGTTTGGGTAGAGGATTGTGTTAAAGAGAGTGAGTGACTTCGGGCTAAAGTTGGTTAAATAACACAATGAATGAATGTTGCATTTTTATAGTGCTTTTCTAGACTTCCAAAGCACTTGGTAGTTGGTAACATAATGTTTAGGGAGTTGGCCCTGTGATGGAGGTATTCATGAGCTACTCCTTCACGGATGGGTCAAATGCAGAGACCACATTTCATTGTGGTGCACTGTGTACTGTGCTGTGGTGTGTTTATTGAGCTAACTGAGTCACTTCAACCAGCACCAATCAGTTTCGCCACCTGGAGAACGCAAAGGAAGCCATTTGGCATAGCTAAGGTTGAAAAGGAGGAGCAAAGAATTCAGTTAGAGATAGAGGATGATTAAGAGGCCAGATTTAAAAGTGACATGGTAGACTATAATAGCAGGACGTCAATGTTCCATCCCCAGTTCTCTTAGAATGGCATCCAGGGATCTTTTATGCCATCAGAGAGTCTGGACCTCAGTCCAAATGACGTCACCTATTTTACGGCATTGTAGCGTGCCCTTCACTGGGGTTTTGGGCTAAACACAGACTATTAGATGGCGCCTCCTGTTAGACTCATCGACACCTCCGTTTTCCAAGTTGGTCTCCGATCAAAGTATTGGCCAGGCCCAGTCCTTCTTCGCTTAGGATAGATTTCCAAGTCTGAGCTGCAGGTGGTATGACTATATTCATGGCTGAACTTTCATCTTGTTTATTTCCTGCTTATATCTTTTTCTAAGAATGTTTTTGTCTCAATCCAATATGGGGGACAAGCCTTTCCTTGCTCCCTCCCTCCACACAAATGCTTTACTCGTACTTAATAAGAAAACGAGTTGGCGGTAGGATCAGAGAATGAGCCAGCGAGTCTCAAGATAACACTCCTGCATGTATCAGCACAATTCACCTGGAGCTAGACTGAAGCTGTTCCTTCTAACGTTCCTCTCCTATTTTTTTTCCCATTTTTTCGCATTTCTGTTATCTGGGAGAAGATGAAGAAGCCTCGGAACGCTCTGCTCAGCCCACTGCTGCTTCCCCTGAGTTATGAGACTATGTAGTCCTACGTTTGTTCCACATTTCACAGGGACTGTTAGGGGGATGTTTCCACCTACTAGCTAAGAATAAAACGCAGTGTCTTAAAAATGCACAAAATTCCACTCAGTAGAGAAACTGATCATTTATTGTACCTTAAAATCATAGGGATATGTGAGGTTTTGTGTGAGTGAGATTTGCTGGGCTGGGGTTTGAAACTATTTTACTCTTAGACTTTTGCAAGGGTGATGGATGTCTCCTCTGTTAAAAAATACCCTGATTTTCCCTGTTTTTGGTTCATTTTAGTGATCACCTCAAGCTTGGTTTTGGTGCCCTTAGCAGCTTACCTTGTTGAGGAAAAAGTGAGATTATTTGTCATTGTGAACACACCACAGCACAGCACACAACACACCACAATGAAATGTGATTTCTGCATTTGACCCATCAGTGAAGGAGCACTGGGCAGCATCCGAGGAGCAGTACATGGAAACGGTATCTTGCTTATGAGTACCTCAGTGGTACCTTTGCCGGTCTGGGATTCGAACTGGGAGCCTTCCGATCATGGGGCGAACTCCCTAACCATTATGCTACCAACTGTCCCAAAGTTGGTCCCCCATCCAAGCCAAACCTCTCTAGTTTTAAGTGAATTTCCAAATCTAAACTGCAGGTGGTATTGCTTCTCTTTAGTTGCTTCCTTATATCTCTGTCCATGATTTTTTTTTGGCTGCAGTAATTTACCGTCATGGCATTAGCTTATCTAGAGCCTCTTCCATCTGTTCCTTACAGGGACAGTCTCCCAGGAGCAACTTGGGGTTAAAAGTCTTGCTGTAGGGCTAAGAAAAAGCTGGATTGAAACCTGTTGTCTTTTAGCACTCAGCTGTGTATCCTACCACTAGGTTTCCGTCGCTAAGTAGTACTCATTTAGCCTATATTGTTTATAGTATTTTTATAGTATTATTCTGGTTACTTTAAGCCTCAATTGACAATATTTGCAGCTTACACTCTTTACTATACTACAGTTATTATATTAAAGTAAATTACAGGGGTGCACCTAACTTTTTTAGTGAGCTACTCAGGTGAGTACCAGAAGATGGTGTTTGGTACTCACCCCATACGTAGCGTGGTCTTAATAAGTGCAGTCTTCCTCACTGTCCTCCTCAGTATTGCCCCCACTGTCCTCTGCTTCAGCTTCCTGCATGGTAGATGATGAAGATGCTGCAGATGCACCTCCCTGTCTTTGGTTGAGCCTCCGATTAGCTGTCTCCATCCACAGGTCAACAGCTGGCTTTGGATCAGATGTCTCTGTGGTCTGCTTTGACAGATGAATGTGCATCAGGGCTGAGAGATGAGCGTGTGACAGATGAGATCTGTACTTGGTTTTTATCAAGTTGAGATGTGAGAATCCCCTCTCACAAGCTGCACTGCTTAAAGGCAGTGTAAGAGACAGCTTAACCACCTTGTTGATGCTGGAGTAAGCATCTGGGTTACTTGTATTTACTATTTGGACCAAGTCATACACAGAAGAGGCTCCTAGGCGTTTTCCTGCCTGCTTTAAGTGCATCCATTCTGTCACAGTGGTGTCTTCGTCAAGTTGCAAGGTGGCCTCATATTTCTTGAGAATGCTGCGGTTGTGTTTCCAAAACTGTGGAGGTCTTGCATTTCCTGAGGCCATGTTGAAGGATCAAATACTAAGAAATGATCACATGACTTGAGGGAAGCGTATTTGATTTCAAACTCTTCAGTTAACCCCCTGAGTAAGTTTGTCTTGTCTCTGTCAGCATCAGTATTAGAAACAGTGGCCTTCACTATCAAGCAGAACGTTGAACTGTCCAATGGCCACCTTGAGTTCATCCTTACATTCTCCAATGATCAGCTTTTCCTTCTGAAACCTAATGGATGTGGTCTTTAAAATGTTGCCAGTGTCTAGCTTGTTTGACAGAAAGTATTGAAAACGCTCTGTGCAGATATGCTGCAAGTCACTGTTATCACTCCTAGCCAGGTGCATTTTAATGGCTGGCAGTAGGCTTGATATTTTTAACAGTGTTTCATGCCTACATGCAGACCACTTGATATTATGAAACTTACCCGGTTTCACAAAGGTGATCCCATTTTCTTCACACAGCTTCTTCAGTGCAGCATTTTTTTTGCTCCACCTTTTTGCAAATAAAACTGCAGCAGCTTGACCATGGAGCGATTAAATGTCTCACAGTAAGGAACGTTGCGATCAGCTGATTTTAAGCAATTCTCCAGTGTGTCTGCCGTGCACAGAATGTGCACAAGGGAGTCTCCAACTGTAGCAAGTTGCCGGAGTTTTGGCACCATGCCGTTGTACATACCGACGTTGACAGCAGCCCTGTCTTTGCACACAGCAACCAACTTTGTGCACAGCTCATCCAAGCCTGTGTCCTGGAAAAGTCTCACAAGTCCGTCTGTTATGGCCTGTGCGGTTCGGTCAGCACCCAGTTCAATCAGTCCAAGAAATTCCGAGGTTAACTCTCCGTTGCTGGACACAGACACAATGTACACTATTTCCTGCTCAGTTTTTGTGATGTCCTCAGATCCATCAAAAAGCAGCCCCCAAAATTAGGCAGACTGCAGTTTGGCTCGTAACTCCCCGCTGATGGTGTGAGCGATGCTCTGCACGATCTGTGTGCCCCTTCGCGTGAATGATATGCACCTCCGACATTTACTCCTGGCCGCTTCAGTAAAGGAATATCCTCAGAATATGAAGACATGGGACGTGCGTGTTTAGCTTTATGGAAGGCGAGGGGAAAAATATCAAACTGAGCTTGCCGCTGTTCTTCATTTAGCTTGTCTCGCCATCTGTTAAGTGGGTGACTGGACATTTCTTCTCGGCTAGCTTGTTTATTAGCAATGACTTGTGCCACATTCATGTGCTCCTTGCTCTTTTCATGTTTGTCAAATAAAGGATGGTTACAATTCTTTGAGCCTTTATAAAACGCACCTGATTTGTCTGCTTCAAATGACATTATAGTGAGGGTCTACAGTAATGTTCACTGGAGTTATTTGTTATAAGGAATCTTTACTTGTACTCAGAGGTGGACAGTAACGAAGAACATTTACTTGAGTCTGTACTTACCTGTACTTTACTTGAGTAGTATTTTTTTGGACACTTATGACTTATAATGGTAGGGTGTTCGCCCCGTGATCAGAAGTTCGCAGGTTCGAATCCAGGGCAGCTAAAGTTACCACTTTACAAGCACTGCTCCCCGGGCGCTTGTTAGCTGCCCGCTGTTCCTGCACGGATGGGTCAAATGCAGAGGTCACATTTCGTTGTGGTGCACTGTGTGCTGTGCTGTGGTGTGTTCACAATGACAAATAATCCCTCACTTTCACTTCACTACATTTTTCACACTTGGTCCGTTTCAGCCCTCAAAGCGAACTCAGATCGATTAGTCAGCATTTTTTATGTATATGTGTGAACACCTCCAGATGTGGTCTCAGTTCAGTTCGTTTCAGAGGCGTCTGAGTTCGTTTGGCGTGTTCAAATGTACGTAAAAAATGCTGACTAATCGATCTGAGTTCGCTTTGAGGGCTGAAACGGACCAAGTGTGAAAACACCCTTAAAGCGAACCGGACTGAGACCACCTCCCGATGTTTCAGAGGGGTCTGAGGATGTTTTCACACTTTATCCGTTTCAGCGCTGTTGAACAGTGCTTACATAGCCAGGTTTTTTGTATATTCTGCTCCAGCATGTATCTTTATACGAGAACCAGATGTTTTCACAATGACACATTTTGGTTCCCTTTGCCTGCATTGGTAGGGAAGAAATGGTTTCTTTGCAAATACAGAGAGAGAGAGAGAGACAGAGACAGAGATTGAGTGAGTGAGTTTAAAGCAACACCTCTTCTCATTGTTTAACAGTTTGGAGCAACTGATGTGGAATGAAGACCTTCTTTGGCAGCAGGATCAGACCTTACTTGACCGTAGCACATTTTCTGTCACTTTGAGGTCCACCAGAATTACAAAAAAATGTCTCATCAAATGAGTTTATCTCAATTATAGATTGTATTTGTACTCTTATTCACCAACTTTGAGATATGTATGCACCTTTTTACTTTATTTTATGCAGCCAGTTGTAACAATGTTTTTTAGATTGCAGAAGTATCGCAATCTGTACTCCTTGGTTCGGCCACCAGTGGAAAAACGTCTTGTGTTGCCCATCCTCGCTTATGTTTGTGTACCCTAATGTCCCTTTGTCTTTGTCTTGCTTCTATTGTCTTCAATGGAGGTTTTATGTTTTGTTTAATTTTGTTTGGGTTTTGATTTAATTTGTAAAGTTGACATTGGATCCTGTTTCATTCTTCCCAATGCTCCACTTGCTGACATCTGTCCAAGCAATTTCCATTTACAGCAATAAGCAATGAGCAACAATAAGTATATGAATATATTTAGGAAAATATTCCAGTCATTTTAACTTGATGCAATCAACTTTCTAATATTAATACAAATTCGTTCTACATAGTATGTACATTGCATGTGAGGTGATACATTTTTAAAGCAGCTTTCTTGTTGCAGTGTTAGTTTGTGTGCCTCACTCTCTATTTGTCCTGAGGTGGAATATTCACGCAGGATCATTGGCGCCGCTCCCACTCACATGGTTTTGCTGTTTCTGTGACGGACACACTACACCTGGCAATTTGACAACCGGTGAAGCTTTTTCCACAATCTGTGAGATCTTATATGTCTTTTTTGTTAGTAAAATCTCTTTCAAAACATGTTTAAAAAAATGCTCTGTACCAATAAGCATGATATGTAAGTAAGCAATATGACTTGAATACTCCTGTAAATGAGAGGTATGGGGCAGTGCTTTTGGATAAACTTGACTTTGGTTCAAGTTGCCTGTGTAACTTAAAAAGAAATACAGGTACCTGATTTGCTACTCGCAAATGTTGGTAAAAAGTAAGGCTGCATAATAAATTGTTTTAGTAATATCAGCATCAGCAGTCACATTGCAGGATGAATCAATGAAAAACAGCAGCAAAATGAATGTTTTTGCTGCTGATACAACAAAAGCTTAAATCAGTCCTATAAAAATCTATAAAATCTATAAAGGAAGTCTGTCTAATTAAACACAATTTGCAAGATTTATTAGAGCCAGCTTGGAATAAATACAAGTAAATATGGTTTGCATTAAAAGAGGCTTGTCAAAATCTTTTTCTTTTCCTGATTTTTGTTTTTATTTTTGGTGCACATTACAATTGTTCTCAGTGCTCAGTTCAATTGTTTTTAAGTGATTTATTCTCCTGTTCAAACTTTTCAAGGCCATTGAAAAGATAACAATTAGGGGTCACTCCTATGATCTAGAGGCGCCATCTTGTTGTGGTGCACTATGTGCTATCTTCACTAACTTCATTGATTTAAAAAAATCTGAATATCACAATATATGCTGTGGAAAAATACAGTATTTTTCAATGTCAATTGCCAAAAAAGTCTGTAGCCTCATAGCATGATTCAGTGTTTGAGTTCACTTGCCTTGACTTGACAGTGACTGTTGATGATGATAATGCTGAAAGAGTATCTTGCATTCCTCTCCAGAAAACAGGATTCCTTAGTTATCGACACACCTTAAGCCAAGAAATCTTGATGCAACCTTAGATGAAGACTTGCCACTGTTCTCACTTTGACATCCTTTCCAAAAGGTGTCTTTTTTACAGCATCCCTTACCATTGAAGCTCAGTTATTTGTTCAGTCTCTGGTCATCTGTAAAGTGGAAACACTTTGACTCTCTGCTGGCTTTTATTGATTCCACTTCAACTGATTGAGAATGCACCTGTGGGACTTATCTACAGTGTTTCTAAATTCTGTAATACCATGCCACAGCAGGGGAACTTGCTCCTAGTAATTTATTAAGCTAAGCCTTGAACCTCTGCTACTCAAAAGAAGATGAAGATGTGCATAAAGACTCTTCTCTCTTCTGCTCCTCGGTGTTGGAAGGAACTTCCCCTTGCTATCAGTACTGCTGATTCTCTTGCTGTTTTTAATCGTCTGAAGACCGGCTTCTTCAAGGAATACCTAGGGAACTAACGTCTCTTTGCACTCATCATTGTTTACATATTTTACTAATAAAATAAGAAAAAGTGTGTTTTGACCACTAGACTCTTAGCCTTAATGTACAGTATGTATTATGGTTCATGAGTATGAACACCTGTATGATTCCAGGACCCTCAAGGGGGCAAGAAGTATTGTGGCCGATCCCTCTCACCCTGGGCACAGTCTTTCAGACTCTCTCCTCTGGCAGAAGGTTGCAGTCAATTTAAAGCAAAACCCCATCCCATAAGGCCAGCCATATCATGCTTCTCATTGGTGCTGGGCGATAAAACGATCTTGATTTTTTACCAAGAAAAATGTGATGACGATAACGATTATAAACGTAGGCTACAAACTTTGATTATCCTTTTTGCCCACTATGTGACAACATGTTGAGATAGACAATGTCTTTGGCCTCTCACGTAGCGAGTGGGCATGGTATAACACCAGCACAACAACCAATCACGGCCAACGATGCCAATTTGTCCACGAAGAAGCCGCATGGTAAACATAAGCAAAGTGGATGGGCGTATAAGAAAGGATGCTGAGCAACCAGGACGTTGTGATGATTGATGCTGGGCAACCAGTGCTTTATAGTTAAGGCGGCCCCTTTGCAAATGCCTCCGGCCTTGACTACTTCTTCCCTGAAAAAAAGAAAGAAAAAGAAATCCTGACGCAGCCACACCTCTATAGTCAGTAAAAAAAGACTGCGTCATGATAGCGGCATCTAAACTGTCAAAGGAACATGTCACAATGTCCACATGAAATAGGAACGAGCGGGGTAGTGCCCAATGACGCTTTTTGTAACTTAGCAACAAAAAGGGCTGTGAAAGAGCTCTGGAAGTGAGGTTTTGGAAGTGAGCTCAAAAAAATGCGTTTGGTGGACAGTTTTGGGCTCACCACCCGCACCCTGTACAAAGCACAGAGGTACATTGCTCTGAATCAGGGCATATGTTTAATGCCATAAATGTAAATGTAAACTTGAATCCATGTTTTTCCAATATTGTGCAGCCAAATCCAATGGGATCTGTTTTTAAAGAATGGTTACTAGTGTTCTTGCTGGATTTTGGTGCCAAACCACTTCCCGGGGTGCTGTCTTTTCACTGTGCATTATTGCAAATATTCTTGCTGATGTACAGCCCTGCCATACTGTACTGCTCATTTTGGGATTTTGTTTACTCCTAGGATCCGTAAAGTGCATATGTAGACAGTGTTATGTGGTGTCCAGGCCCTGTTTATGTCTGTCTCCCTCTCTGTCTCTCTTAGCCTTACTGTGGTGGTTGTTATGCTACTGTGTGTCAGTGGGATTTGGGAAGCCACGGTTGTTTGGGATGATTTCTTTACTGGATGTGAGTTAACCAATTGCTGGAGGTTTTAGCTTTTTGACACTGGAATATGGATTAACAAATACCAGTGTACAAACAGGAACAGGAGTTAATTAAATAGTTGGACGTGGGTGGAATTTGCAGCAAATGTAATATTTATGCAGCGTTTAATTTGTGTACAGGGTAAGTGTGAGTTTGTTAAAGAGAGAAAAAGAAAGAGCAGTAGTACAGAATGTGTGATCTCAGTAGTACCAGAGGTGGGCAAAGTAGCTAACTTCATTACTTAAGTGAAAGTACAGATACCACTAGTCAAATGTTACTCCAATATACAGTAAGTGAAAGTCGTGCAGTTACATTTTTACTTAAGTTAAAGTACTGAAGTACTTGTTTTAAAAAATACTTAAGTATTAAAAGCACATCTTCTTTCACCACACTGGTGCATTATTGCCACAACACTTACACTAACTAATGTCTCTGACTAGCTTGTAGAAGCTGTGGAATAAGGAATTGGTAGAATGTTACAGAATGAAACACAACCCGGACTGATAAAGAAAACCAGTCATTAGTTTATTTTATTGATTAATTGTAAGAATACGCACCCTCACAAAACAGCATGGTAGTGTTCTGACCCAGTTCTGGCAGTGTGTGCCCACATACAGTACATATGTTTATGGTAATCAGGAGGACAGTGCAGTAGCTGTAAATGCAGCTCACAACATAAAATCAACATTCCAACCTGCCTAAAACCCAGCTCTACACCTCTGGCTTCATGACTTTCCAACAGCAACAATGTTCTAATCTAGACAGAAAACAGCAGAACTGTCTGAGCTTGGGTTTATAGTTCCAGTCTACAGGCGTGATGTAACCCTGCTGATTACTTATAGACTGTCACCTGTCAAACAAACCAATCACGTTTTAGAAAAGGGGGAATAACATCCACTTTATCCACAGCTTTGAAAGTAACGAGTAACAAGAACCTTGATAGAAATGTAGTGAAGTAAAATGTACAGTATTTGTCTTTAAAATGTAGTGAAGTTGAAGTCATAAGTTTCCAAATAAAATACTACTCAAGTGAAGTACAGATACTCAAAAACTCTACTTAAGTACAGTACTCAAATAAATTTACTTAGTTACTGTGCACCTCTGAGTAGTACAGTGTGATCCTACACCTTGTGTTGAGGATAGTTATATTAATCTGTGTTTGTATGTTCATATGTAATGCCACGTGTGTGTCTTTGGGTGTATGTGCAGGTTTTTGGTGGTTGTAAGGACCTTTTTATTTTATTTTTTTAAAGTTGTTCCCCCTTCGGAGGACAACTTTATTTTTAATTACAAGTTTCATTTGGGCACAATCCCAAACGATGCAACAATTAGAATATACATGCACAATCCGCTCCGAACGAACGAACTTCCACATAGAGGGGGGGACATGAAAAGAGAGAGAGGGAAAAAAAGGGAGGAGCAAGAAAGAAAAAAAGGAACAAAAAACAAACAAACAAAAAGACAAACAAAACAAAATGATGGTTGTAAGGACCTGATTATGAACTCAATCGGGGCTGTTGTTAGCATAACGGTTAAGGAGTTGGCCCTGTGATCGGCGGGTCAACTGTTCCAAGTCCCGGACCTGCAAAGGTACTGTGGAGGTACTCATGAGCAAGATACCTTCCCCAAGCACTGCTCCCCGGCTGTTGCCCACTGCTCCTTCCTGGATCGAATGCAGAGGTCACATTTCATTGTGGTGTGTCCGTAATGACAAATAATCACCCACTTAAAATTCATTTCACTTGAAGATACAAAAACCTGAGATTTGTCAAATTTTTGTAGTTTTGTAATTGTGGACCATGTTTCATATGGGTTAGAGAAACAGGATAGTACAGATCTGATGTTTGAGAAAAACCCTGAAAAGATTTGCTTTTGGTTACTGAGGTTAAGGTTTTGGTATAGCTGTAGCATTACGTAGATTTAGTAATTGTGGGAGTCAATGGAAGTACACTACCAGTCAAAAGTTTGGACACACCTTCCCATTCAATGTTTTATTCTTTATTATCATGACTATTTACATTGTAGATTCTCACTGAAGGCACTATGAATGAACACAATTCTGTAGTAAACAAAAATTGTGAAATAACCCAAAACATGTTTTATATCTTAGATTCCTGAAAATAACCACCCTTTGCTTTGATCACTGCTTTGCACACTCTTGGCATTCTCTCAATGAGCTTCATGAGGTAGTCACCTGAAATGGTTTTCCAACAGTCTTGAAGGAGTTCCCACAGATGCTGAGCACTTGTTGGCCCTTTTGCCATTGGTCCATCTCATCCCAAACCATCTCGATTAGGTTTGGTCAGGGGACTGTGGAGGCCAGGCCATCTGGCGCAGCACTCCATCACTCTCCTTCGTGGTCATATAGCCCTTACACAGTTCATTCATAGTTTTGATGCCTTTAGTGAGAATCTACAATGTAAATAGTAATGAAAATAAAGAAAAAAATATTGAATGGGAAGGTGTGTCCAAACTTTTGACTGGTAGTGTATCTTACAAAAATTGTGTGTGTGTGTGTTTGTGTTTGTAAAGAAAGGGAGATGTATGCGTTTGCAAAGGTGAAGTGACAGGAAACAACCACAGGCATTTACAGAATCTGCCAACACCTGCCCATTTCCCTACAGCCCCACTGATGGAGTCAGACACACACACACACACACACACACAGAATAAGAACATAAATACTGAAAATCATAGTCACAGGGGCAGACAACATTTATTGTTGTATGAGTGACAGGACACTATAATCTTAGATCAGCATAATCTTTAAATGAATAATCCTCTCTCTTTCTCTCTCTCTCTCTCTCTCTCTCTCTCTCTCTCTCTCTCTCACTGTCTCTCTCTCGGATTGGCTCTGGGAGAGTGACAGGTCCCAGAGGTTTTATGGGAGAGTTATTTTGATGGAGTTGATATATGGTGGCAAAGCAAACAGTCGGGTTCTGTTTTAAATACTTTCTTGTGGGGAGAATTGCAGTCAGCTGTGTGCAGTGTGTTTGTGCGTCAGCGACGCAGTGTTGCACTGCAGACTGTGTTTATTATGTCACTATCACAGAGCTGGCTTTTCCTCTGACTTTCTCTTATGTATCGCATAGCCTTTCCGACTAATATTGGCCTTCAGATGTTGCTAGACACATAAGCTGTGTTTTTTTACTGTTTTGCTTTCATTAATATTACTTAAATATAGAGAATGCAGTAAGTTTTGTGGCTGTGACATGAAATCTGTTGAATAGAAAGACCTTGATTAAAATGCATTGACATGAATGGGGAAAGAACGAGGGATGATAAAATTAAGAAAAAGACGAGTGTAAGTCAAGATGATGGTCATGAGGTATTGGGTGATAAGGACTGATGTTGAAGGTCAGGTTTTGCAGCTGTGACATGAAAACTGGCCGAGTAGGAGGACTTTGTAAAACATTGAAATTTGAGCTCCGTCTTAGTCTATGGGGAAAAAAGGATGGAAAAATGGACAGAAATCGCAAACGAGCGCACATATCAAAAATGTGTATACAAGCATTTCACACTGCAGTTTCTAGCACACAAAGTGTCGGAGGAGTAATAGTCAGAAAAAGTGGGTGGAATAAAAATTGCATAACAATATGTGATTGCTCACCACATCACAATCACATAATGAAAATACTAAAACCTAGTCGAGGAGCTACCTCTGGACGAACGATGCAACAGCAAGTCATAACTTAGCCGATTAATTTGTCTTCTGCATTCCTGTTTCTTTATGAATTTTCATTTATCTGCCACTACAAGCATCAATACAGATTCATCTCCAATGTCTTCATATCGGCCGTTAATATCAGCTAGGTGGTTTATCAGCTATGCTCTAGTTTGTGTTTACATTGTACTCAATACATAAAATATTTCTTATTATTTCTAACTGCTTTGAATATTTGTTGGGAGACGTCTTTAAATATTTGAGCCTCGCGTAATCTTTGAGAATAAATGTGTGTGTGTCTGCACGAATTGTAAGATCTCTGCTACCAATGAAACTCTCTCACACACACAGGTCTCAGATGCTTTTTCAAAGCGTGTGTGTGTGTGTGTGTATGTATGTATGTGTGTTTGCAGCTGAGTAAAACTATCATGTGTATACAGAGGTCTTCAAGAATCACATTTTGGAGAGGCAGCAGACTTTTACACAGCCATATATAGCCATGACTCCAAGCTGTAGTCTCTGTGTGTGTGTGTGTGTGTGTTTTTCTTCACCAAAGAAACACTCTCGGGGGACTCTGGCACTCCTATAAATAAAGCCACAACACTGAACAGAGACAGGGGCAGGACACCAGCCCAGTAAAAACCTCACAAACAGCAGTGTAGTGAATGTAACATCCTAAACTTGTGGAACACAACTCGTCTTGTAGCACACAGATCATTTTTATTCCTCAGTCACAGATGTGTTATTGCGCGTCCTTGCGCTGACGGGACTCGTTAAATACTTTCCTTGTAAGACACTTGTGTGAGTGGCCTGGTGTTCCAGGCTTTTCCATCTTTGCCAAGAACTTTTCCATCTTTTCTGAGATTTTCTATCGACAATGTAGCCTGAAGTAAATAAAAATATCATTAAGTAAATAAAATAGATACACAGCCATAGTGTAGGTGTCACAATAGAAACATTATTTTGGAAAAGGAAAAAAACTCAAAATCTTACATGCACAAAAATTACACAGAAAAAAATGTTGCAGACAGAAATGTTGCCTCAAGTAATTGTGCAGCTGCAAATTATGTGCAGCTGGATACAGAAATAATGAACAGTAACTGGTTTCACTGTGACGCCGGGCACTCAATCCCGGACCGGTAAAGGTACCGTCTCCAAGCATAGAATTTTTTTTATGCAAGCTTCACTAGGATGTGTCTTTTTAGTCCTACTTTCCGGTCGTTGTCCAGTCTCCACACAGCAGTCAAATGAATAGGCATGGCAAATGAATAGTGTTGGGAACTATAAAGGTAAGGTAAAGAAGAAGGCTGTCACTACTCCCCCTGACCATTACTCCAGCCGCCCACCGGAGGGCACCCCTGTCCTGTCCTGTCCTGTCTATCTAACGTGGTATGTCTGTCAACTCCCTTCGTCCTGCCCTGTTTTTTTTAGTTTAATTATTGGTTAGTCAGCTTAATCATTGGTTACACCTGAGTTTGCTTAGTCCTTAATTCCTAGTTTCTTGATTTGTTTGCTTTATTGGTCCCAGTTAGCCCAGTTCTGTTCGTCTGTTGGTTTAGTGTTCAGTACCTTGTTTAGTTTAATCAGTCTGTTTAATGTTTGCGTTTGTTTCTACTTCATTAGTTTCCAGTTTAGGCCTGTCTCTCCCTATTGTCTTTGTTGGTCCACCGTCAGCTCTACCCCATGTTGGCATGCTCTGTGTCAGGTATTTGAAGACATTTCAGTTTGTAGTTTGTGGCCATCGAGCCTGTTTCTGTTTGGAATACAATAAAAGAAGCTTGCATTGGTGCCAAAGCTTCTTGTGCCGTGCCTACACACCAATTATTATTAGTTCTCTTGTAAAACTCTGCATGTGCAAGGTCTGAATGAGGGAGTGAATACTTATTCTATGTTCTGTAGATCAGCGATCAATATTTGGGTCAGCCTCTGAAATACCTTATAAGTCTGGGTCACAGAACACACTCTTGCACACTCAGGGTTCTGAAGTGTGGCTTCATCTAATAAAGCATGGTGAGGAGTGTAAAGCATACTGAGAAGAACTACTCCTCTCAGAAACATCACTGTTACATTTTGCGCCAGTGATTTGAGGCCTCTTTTTAAACAAATAACTAGTATCTAGGAACAGATGGCTAGCAGTTTCATTAATTGGAAAATAGTGATTGTGGTAGGATAGTGCTATGAGTAATGATGTGCTAGAAGATTGGAGGATTCAAATCTCAGGTAAGACTGAAATCCACCCTTGAGTCTCTGAGCAAGGCAGACTCTCCCTATAATTAGAAAATAGAAGTTGTTCTGGATAAGAGCTTCTGGACGTAATTATTTGAGATTATTTCTGATAAATCCTATAATAAGTAATGCAAAATGAATAATTTCTGCTTTACTAGGATAGTACTGTTTGTGCTGTAAACAAGAAACCTGTGAGTAGTGATGCTTGTAAACAAGAAAATGGTGGATCATATTGTTTGTAAACAAGAAACTTGTACTTAATACTCTTTTTAAACAAGAAACCTGTGCACAGTGATGTTTGTAAACAAGAAAAATGTGGATAGTATTGCTAGTAAACAAGAAACCTATGAGTAGTGCTGTTTGTAAACAAGACACCTGCCCTGCCCACCATATATTATATTGATAATATATAAACAGTATAACAAAAAAGTGGTTTTCATTCATTGAACCATTTCTACACCCTGCCCAGAACAAAGCACTGATACATCTAGATCCACACACCTCACACGCAGCTACACCAAGTTTTAACTACGCAAACTATTAATGTTATGCTTAAATCCTGTAGTTGCTTCTAAGATTGAATTTTAGTGACTTTTTAGCACTGAAGCTTGAATTTTGTGCATTTATTATAGTGTACATAGTTTGTTGGGTTTCTGTTAAATATTCTTGTTTTTTGTTTAAAACTGATAGTCATTATCAGACTGATTTGCTGCAAAAATTGTGCTAAGTAATTGTAGCTTATTAAGTAACTAACTGTAACTGCACTTAAGGTTTGTGTGTGTTTGGTGTTGTATGCAGTCTTTTAGAAGGAGGCCACAGCCCTACCACACACACATGCACACGCCTGCATGGATGGTCACACACGCACACAGTCACACTAACATGCTGCAGACTCAGGGGAGACTCAATCACATCAGTGTGCTTCCTGTGTCCCTGGGGGATGGTGTGGTTATTGATTGCTCGTGTCTGGTTTTAATTATACTCCAGTGCAGATGAAAGCAGAAGGGCATGATGCAGATGCTGCCAATCAGCCAGACGCACGGTAATGTGCTCGGACCAATGAGAGCGCAGCAGGGTTTGGGTTACCTTGGTCATCCAGGGTTTGACCTCTGCTGGTCAAGCCTCAGATTATGGGGCAACAGATTTTCCCCTATGTGATTTTAAAGCATCCTCTGAGCCATGTTGTTTAACAGAGTTAAGTGATTGGTGTGTGTGTGTGAGGGAAAGAGATAGATCGTCTTTTACTGAGATGATATATGAAAGGCATACTTTGATCTTAAGATATATCTATTTCTATTTTGCTGTCATTTTCTGACTTTCTGTTTCTACTTTTTGTTCCTCTCTCTCTCTCCATATCTCTCTTCTCTCTCTCTCTCTCTCTCTCTCTCACACACACACACGCTTAGTCTCATTTTCTCTTGCTCTCCCTATCTCTCACACACACTCTCTTACTCTTTCTATGTGTTTACATGCCTTCCTTTCTCTATTTAGTCTCATTTTCTCCTTACTGCCCCCTGCGCCCCCCGTCCTACCCTCTGTCCTATATTCTCTCCATCCGAGGTGCCTCAGTGAGTGTGTCAGATTAAACTGCCTCTGTGTTACTGCAGCTGCACGCTCTGTAAACCCACTGCAGCTTTTCATTTGTCTGTGTGTGTGTGTGTGTGTGTGTGTGGGCGCACATTGTTTTTGTGTGTATGCATGTATTTTCCCCATAGTGCTGTCTCATTTATGTTGAGCAATATTGCTATACTGTATGCACTGCAGAACCTCAGAGCACCACTTCTCCTGCTTGCACGTACACACACACACACCACACACACTTTCAGACTGGATGACTCATCCTCTTTAAGCTGCAGCAGGGCTTTCCCTTACTGTCTGCATTGCTCTGTGTGTGTGTGTGTGTGTGTGTGTGTTAAATGTCCATCTGCATGTGTTAAGATAATATCTCGAAGGTGCTCCTGCTCATTCTCTGGCACATTGAGTAGATTTCACTCTCCCTTTCCCCATTAACATTCATTCTCTGTTTCACTCGCTGTTTGCTGTGTCTTCAAATCCATAATTTCACACATGAACCATCCTTATTGACTGTGTGAACTCTGTTCAAGCACAACATTTCAGCACACTCCTTATTATGAGTTCTGAGAGAGAGAGAGAGAGAGAGAGGAATTCAAGTGACACTTAAAATGAAAAGAACATGTTCTGCATACTTGTCTAATCTGGTGAAGTAAAGCTGTTCGGATCTCAGGGCCTTGTCTGTTCTAAGACTAATCTAATGCCTCTCACTAATTCAATTGAGTTCCTTTTTTGCTTCATCTGGTTAACTGTAAATGTTGAAACCACATAATAACCACATAATAAGTTGGAGAGTCAGAGTTCTCCAAATGAGATGCTTAAATAGCTCTGAAACCGATATTCACACTACATACGGGCTGTACATAGCAAAGCCTAACTGATAAAGCAGCCGAAATGAGCTATTTGCTGATATGAGCCATTTCCTGAGACAATATATGGACAAAAATATTGAGACTTATCTATTGAATCCAGGTGTCAGACTCATAGCCACGTGTATGAAATCATGCACTTAAATATGCATTTACAAACATTTGGTGGTACTGTGATACAGTGCCACCTCTGCAATAAGACAGTGTGCGAAATGTCATCACTGCTGGATATTCCACGGTCAACTGTAAGTGGTATTATTAGCAAGTGGAACCCCTTAGGAACAACAGCAAACCAGCAGAAAGCACGGGGGATGACTGCATTGTGCCAAATGAGAAGTCTGGAGGAGTAGGGAAAATGGTGTGGGGTTTTTCAGGGTTTGGGTTAGACCCCTTACTTCCAGTGAAGGGCGCTCTTAATGCTTACCAAGACAGTTTGAACAATGCTATGCTATCAACTTTGTAGACACAGTTTAGGGAAGGCCCTGTTCCAGCATGACTGTGCCCCAGTGTGCAAAGCAAGTTCCATAAAGACATGGTTGGATGAGCTCGGTGTGGAAGAACTTGACTGGTCCGCACAGAGCCCTGACCTCAACCCCACTGCACACCTTTGGGATAAACTGCAAGAGAGATTGCTTGCCAGGCCTTCCCGTCTAACATCATTGCTTGACCTCTTAAATGCTCTACAGAATGAATAAGAACAAATTCCCACAGAAACCTCCAAAATCTAGTGGAAATCTCTTTCTAGAAATGTGGAAGCTGTTATAGCTGCAAAGGAGGTTACCAGCTCCATATTAAAGTCTAGGCATTTGATTGCAATGTCATTAAAGTCCCTGTTGGTGTAATGGTCAGGCGTCCCAATACTTTTGTCCATATAGTGTGTGACCTAATTGTTGATTTGAGTTCATTGCTGATATGAATTGCCAGTAAATTGGTTTTGTTGTTTACACTTTCTAATTAATCACAGTTAAAAAGAAACCAAATACTGAAGAATGTGTTAAGTGTGTAAGTGCATGCTGCAACTGCACCGTTACATTTTAATGTTATCTTATTTTCTAAAATACTTTGTTATACTTTAGCTCAAAGTGCTATTTATGACCATAAAACAGGTTTCTTTTTAAAATGCATTGCATAGTGTTTTAAAATAATATAACAAAGGTTAATATTATTTAAGGTTTTAATACTAATTAATTTTTTTTTTTTTTTTAAATGCTAACCGATTAACATGATCTCTTGTTTGCGCTTGATTTTCTATAACAGAGTTTCTTAAGGTGTGCAGCAACTCAGCAGCTGGTTGTAACTTAGTTGGATGATTGTTTGTTTAACTCTAGCTGTACAGATTGAAGAGCAGTCAGGGTCTGCAAAGCATTGTTGTATGTCCCTCGCGATAAGAGTGTCTGCTAAATGCTGTAAATGTAAATGTATTTAATATAAAAAAAATATTCTGTATAATGTATTTTGTATTCTGTAAAATCTGGAGTCATTTCACCTCTCTGTATGCATGTAGTTGAGATGATTAACATTTACTTTGCCTTTGACCAAATGTTATCATGTTTTACGTTTTGCTCCTTTTAGGTTTTGTGTTTGCAAACAAAAGAATATTGGCTATATTGTTCAGACTGTATTACGTAGTTTGTCTCTTGAGAAAGATCAAGATGATAATAAATACTGGATCGATTTTTTTCTTGGAATAAAGCTAAGCATTGAAGTCTACACTGACCGAAAGAAAATCACTTGTGCCTTTTATTAATAGATAATGCCAGTCATTAGAAAGCTGTCCTGAAAGAATTCACAATTATAATCTTTAAACGGGCAGGTTGATCTGTCTAAAAAGGGTTTGATCACACTGTGTGGTCCTACTGTTAGTTTCACAATCTGGTGGTTCTGCCAGTGAGAAAGCTGGTCTGTGAATGATGCCAAGTGAACATTTGTCACTGTGTCCTCTCCAAGTGGTGGCTTGGCTTAAAGGGTGTTGTGTCTTGCTTAAATAGATGATTAGGAAACCAGAATATAATATTTTTTTTCATGAATGTTATTGCTTATTTGTGTTTTCTTTTAAGTGGTGTGTGGCCTCGGGCATATGCCTTGCCTCTACCATTTTAAGTCATCCCTTACAGAATGCAGTTCACATGCCTTAAAGATCGTATACAGCTCATTGCTGTGCATGTTTTCGTGTGGGTGTGGGGTTTGTTGAACGGTCTGTTGTGTTTTGAGGTTAAACATGTGTCCTATTGACTGTTTATGGGCTAGTTATGGAGATGTGTAGTGTAAGATGGCCTTAGGCGTTTGTGATAGGTGTGTATGTGTGTGTGTGTGTTTGTGCGTGCTATCTATGAGAAAATATCAGCATTGTGTACTGTGGGGATCAGACAAGGCAAAGAGCAACTTTTTGAAATAATTGTATTTGCGTCATTGTGTTCTTGCTGAAACCTCTTGACTATAAAAACTCATCTCTCTTTTCTGCTGCATTGGGAGTCTGAGAAGAAAATACAATAGTTTGGCTGCGCCCTGGCTCTTTTGTTGTTGTCAACTAGGAGTCTGTAGTCATGTGGTTTGGAATTTTGAAAAATATGTAAAGTATATCTAGTGCTGGGCGATAAAACGATCTCGATATTTTATCGAGAAAAATGTGATGGCGATAACGATGATAAACGTAAGCTATAAAATTCGATCACACTTGTTTCTCCACTATGCGACAGCGCCTTGAGATAGACAGTATCTTTGGCCAATTACGTAGCTTGGCTTAACAGCCATTTGCGGCCAATGATGCAAATTTGCCCATGGCACACGAAGAAGCCGTGTGGCAAACATTAGCGAAGTGGTCGCGTGCCGAGATACACTTAACGTTCAGAGCGCTTATGCGCATGCATCACGGCTTGACGCGTCCATTGAGCATGTCGTCATAAATTTACGTAAGTTGCAGAACCAGCAATAATTGGGGCGGCTCTATGTTTAAGTTTTGCCACGTGACGTCAGCAACGTTGTTTTCCATCAACACGGCTGAACGGTTTCGGCCTCTTTTTTGCGCCGTTGTAACATCCGAATGCAAATATTTTTTATCTTTCTTCCCTCACTTCACAGCAAAATGTTTTCTTGCGCTGCCGCTTTCTACTTCCTGTACACCCTTTTATGGTGTACACTGCCATCTGTTGGAGTCCTCAAGAATAACAAAAAGTATGCACGCAAGTATAGTCAGTACACTGCTTGCGTAGCAGCAGCGTCCACAAGCGCACTCGTCACGTAGCGTTAAGTATATCACGGCCCTGAGAAAAGATGTCGGGCAACCAGGACACTATGGTGAGTGAAGAAGGCAATGAAAATGCAGGGTTTCCCGCAGCGCTTTATAGTTACAAATGTGTCCCGCCTTAACTACGTCCATCTGGGAAATAAATGATAAAATACGAATGTGAAAGTACCCAATGAGGCTTTTCGTAACTTAGCAACAACAAGCACCGAGAAAACGCTCTGGAAGTGAGGTGTTGACGGCTCTCTTTTGCCGTTCTTTAGCAGCGGCAAAAAGAGCAGCATTTTTAAAACAAATCCTATGAACGCTAAGCGCCTTCAGCGGAAAAAAAAAATTGCCTCAGTGCTCAAAGCGCTTTAAGTAGAAATTTGTTGAAAATTATTTGTTTAATATTGTTTGATTATTTTAACTTGTTCATTTAGTCTGTATAAGAACTCCAAAAATCATAATATGACAATATATCGTGATAATTATCGAAATCGATCAATATGCCAAAAAATATCGTGATAATGTTTTTGTTCATATTATTACTATTATTAGGGGTCCAAGCACGCAGTGTCTTAAAACTGAATGTGGAGCAAAAAGTGTAAGGTGTACAGCTTTGAAACTTGGAAGGTAGGTCTGGTATCCCACCCACTACTCAGGCAACAAAAGTGGTGTAATTGCACCTGTAGGTGGCGCTATAATAAGTACTTTTGCGTTTCGAGGCATAACCTTTAAACCATAAGCCTGATTCAGAAAATATTTGGTTTAATCCTTGACTTGAGTCAAATGTAATCAGGTCCCGCCCATTAATTTCCACCTAGCTAGATTTTTTGCTAATTTGCATAATATGCAAAACAGACTTTTTCGTACTCGTCCTAGGGCGTGAGTGATATAGGCATGTGAGGCGTCAAATGAATCTGTGGGCATTGCCTGACATTGTAATAAAGAGCGTTTTTGGAATTTCTTGATGATGTGGCCACAGTAAACAAATCAACTGTAGCAGGGTGAGGCTTATTTTGCCAAAATGGCTGTATCTTTGGACCTCTTTGGCCCAGCCTTCTCAAACTTGAAATCTGAGGTAAGGGCATGATTTTGTGGATGTGTTATGAAAATGGCACTAAATGATCAATAGGCGCTATAACAGGTGAAAAAGTACTAACTTCACATAATTGCCTCTATCTCTTCAGCCGTGTGGCCAATTAGTGTGAAAATGTGCATGTCCCACCTTTTGACGTGTGGCTAGCATTGTCTAAAATATCACTGATAGATTCACACCCTATCGTGAAATACACAAAATCGGCTTGTGGGGTGCCAATAAATTTAATAAAGTAAAAATCCAGGTTAACCCTGGCCTATTGTCACGCTGGTGTGTTTAGAAAGAAGCCTAGAAGCAGTTTGTCACTTTCCAATGGGTTTTTTTGGGCCATATTATGAGTCACAGAATTTTGCTGAAGTGAAGAGTGGTGTATAGCAAGTTAAGTAATGTTTTTAAAGTGTTTTATTTGAATTTGGCATAATATCCGGAATCAGAAAATGGTACTTTTTCAAACTACTTATGTTGTTGGCTTAATCTTCATGAAACTGGTATTATTTGAATCTCAAGAGTCCCTTGTCAAATAATTATCAAAAATATTTTGATATGTTTCAACAACATGGCTGCTACAGGTGCTAAAATCAAGATGGGCATGGCTTAATTGGAACAAATGGAACTAAATCACTAATGCTTGATCGGAACTGTACCAAATTTGATACCCATGTGTAAGGGTATACATATGCATCATGTGGTGATAATCAACCTCTGGGGAGCGCTACACCAAAACATTTGACTTTTTGCTACATTTTGTGCGTACACATTTCAAAGCATTGTAACTTGTGACTGGTTCAAGTTACAAGGGTAAGATTTGCATAAAAATATAGTCTCGCACATTGTAATACACTTTTATACACTGCAACTTATGAATTTCGATGACATCACTTCACTCTGATTTTTTCAAAAACCTGAAAACACACAAAGTCTTAAATATCTAAAAATAAGTATTGCTGATGAACCAAAATTTGACATATTTTCTCAAATGCATGTCTCAAGACCTTGTAAAGCTTGTGTAATTTTACCAAAATGGCAAAAAGGTAGCAAAAAGCAAGTGACATAATTACACTTTGTAACAGTCGAGATACTTTGAGAGAGTATTAGAACAAATCCTAAAGTTTTGTGTGAATTGGCAACATTTTTAATGAAAATTGGCCGCTGTAAAAGCCAATTTAGCCTCATGTTCTCAAAGCATTATTGAAAGTGTGAAATAGCAATGCCTGTAGGTGTTATCAGTAAGCAAATTTTTACTTTTTGAGTCTCATGGGATTTGCTGCCATGCATGCCTTGCAGTGGCAGCACTGTGCTTGGACCCTGAATCAAGACTTTATGGCTATATTTGGGGGGGCTATGCAGTGGAACACTGCGGAACTCTATTGGAATCGCGGGTTGATTTATTTTTTTCTTATTCTATGCTAAACATGCTAGAGAAAAAAACTGTAAGACCTTGGCTGGGCTTGAAATTTGCAGGTCGGTCCGTAATCTCACCACTACTCAGGCAAAAAGAAATTGCACCGCAAAATAAGCTTATTTGAGTTTTTTCCCTAAAAACATTACTCATCAATCTTGAACTGTGAGTCTTGAGTCTCAAAAATCTTATAATTCATTCCTTGGGCCAAGATGATTTTTTAGACCCTCAGATCTATTTCCCTGCCCTATTTATCTTTTCGCTAATTTGCATAAAAATGGAAACCACCTTTTTCTAACTAGTCCCCTGATTTCTGTCCATTTCAGATGCAAACTGGTATCATTTGAATGATACCAGTTGAGTCTTCTTTAATTATTATTGAGCACATTTTTAATTTAGGTGTTCATATTTTTGTAATATGCAAATAAATGTGGTCAAGTTTGGCATAGACTGCAACACCATTGGTCAATCGAAGTGTCATAGTAGAAACTGCCTGGGTGGGCTACAGCTGAATTTGGCAGGTAGGTCTGGCAATTTCTCCCACTATTCAGGCAAAAAAATTCACCACTCTGCTGAAGTTGGTACGCTATAATAAGCTATTTTGTTATTTTGCCTAATAAGCTGGAACCGTGAGCACTTAGATAAAGGATGAAACGGCTATTTTTCAACGCCTGTCCACTTTATCTGGCCAAAAACTGATCAAAGCTGCAAACTGCATGGCTCCCCCGTAATCACTGCTTGCAGTTATATTATTATTATTATTATTATTATTATTATTATTATTATTATTATTATTATTGTTAAAAATAATATGTTCACTTTATGCAGATAGATACTTTGCCAGATTTCTCAAACTGTTTATTGAGATCCTGTTTTGTTAGAATATATGTATATTGTATCTACCTCTATTTCTAATTCTAGTTCTAGTTTAAAGTTATATTTAATATTCCATGTCTAGCTTAAAATGTATATTTTGTACTTTATTTATTATTGTTTATTCCATGTGCCTTACTTGTTCTTTGTTCCCTTTTTCCTACTGCACTGTTAAAACTGGAGTCACGTCGTCTCGTCTCTCTATGTATCTGTACAGTATATAGCAGAGATTTTTTTTTTTAAGTTTACTTTGAGTTTGAGTTTGCTTTGACTTTTGACTTTGAAAAAAGTATTGTCAATTATTTAGAGTTGATTATCATTAAGATATGCAGAAATGAATATAATATAATGTAGTTGTAGGTACAACTAAGAAAACAACAGAGGACCAACCACAAAACCTGGTGGTACTTCATAATAAATATCAAGCTAAGTTATTGGTATTAAGCAATCTAAATCAGGTGTAGTCAATCCCTTCAGACAAGGAAATCCCAAATGCAACCATTAAGTAAAGATGTACGAGAATTAGAACATTATTCTTATTTACTCATTAGTAGAGTCTCAGATTATTCCCCCACTACACTAATGCTATGACCTTGTCGAAAACCAGGCTGGAATTCTCAGAAATATTTTAGAGAAACAGTCATTAAACTGTGAAAACACTTTTTCTAAAATGTCGCTTGTGGAAGGCAAGTTAGAAACAATAATTCCATTTGAGGCTTAACAAGAAATGTTTCTGGAAAAGTGCCTGTTGCTAATAAGGAGATAATTGTATCTCTTGCAGTTGAAACCTTACATCTTTAATGTAGGCTAATGCAACATGAGCAAGGACACGTTGAATTGCTTTCAAAAAGAATTATTTTGTGGACCTTTTATGGGACAGATTTGCGAAGCTTCATTTTAGTTAGCAAGTTCATTATAGTTTGAGGGCCAAAAGGTGCAGGATCTAGAGCTGTGCCTAAAAAAATGTCTATGATAGTGTTTAAGATCTTATTAATAGTTTAGAGAAGTCATTTGGGGTTATACTGATTACTGATAATTGGTAAAATTTGTAAATTCATAAAAAAATTATAAAAATACTGTGTGGTTAGAAATCTGAATGTTTTTATAGAACATCATGATAAAGTGTGTTTTGTCCATGGGCTATCATGATTGCAGCTTTTAACATTTGTTTACATTTATGGCATTTAGCAGACAATCTTTTCCTGAGCGACTTCCAATTCTCTAGTTTCACGGGCACTTTCCCTGAGAGCAATTTGGGGTTAAGGGTTTTCTCAGGGACCCAATGATGGTAGTGCTGGAGGTAGGAATCGAACGCACAACCTCTTGGTCCAGAGACGAATATCCTAACCACTAGGCCACCACCAAATTTTCTTCCATAACCATTTCAGGTACATTTACTATTTAATGGAAGCAGTGTAAAACTTTTGCAAATCTGCTAAAGATATTGCCTTCAATAAATATATAGCAATGATAGCAAGAGCTAAGCAGTTTATATTAATATTATGGCCCATGGTTATAGGTAGCACCAGAAACATACGGTATACAGTAAAATGAAAGACTACAATAACTGAAAAACTGTTTTCACAAGCATTAATGACTAGCAGATTAAACACAGCCACTGTTGTATTGTATGAATGTGGAGGGCTAAGTCAGGAAGGTGTAAAATATTTGTCAAATCAATATGCAGACAGTAATGATCTCCTGTGGCGATCCGTAACAGGTGAAGAATTAACTTGCAAATTAAAATCATAGTTTTTATTACAAATATAAAGTAACTTGAAACAGCAGGCATGTGAGTGTTTACGTGGTCTATAATTTTCTAAACTCATAAGTGATGATTGACCATTCAAGAATTCCAAAATGGAGAAAGTGTCATGTAAAGGGTTTTTGCACTTTAATGGAATGTAATAAACAGTTTACCTCTTTTTAACATTTTTTTTTTTTTTTTACTAAATAGCAAGACTGTTATCCTTTAACCTTAAGCTGCTATGGGGAGACTGCCCCTGTAATTAGGAAATGGAAGTCACGCTGGATAAAAGCGTCTGCTAAGTGCCATCGCTTTCAGAGTAGAGTGAAGAGGAATGCTAGGCTGCTCAGCTGCCAAACAACTGTTCGATTGACTGGCCACTTAGCTTTAAACCACCATGTAAGAATTACACTCAGTTGCGTTCCCTGACCCAGAATGAGTGGGTGAATCTGTCTCTGTGGCAGGCCATCACATCTCAGTAGTGTTTTTTTTTGGACTGTACCATGTTGGATAGTGGTAGGGGTGTGTGTTAGTACAGTATTCACTTATGAAAAAGTTCATTGTGACCCATGCTGTGTTTTCTCTGTTCTCTGCAGCATATGGAGGGGGCTGAATGTGAACTGTGCAGACAGCTCAGGATACACACCTCTGCACCACGCTGCACTCAATGGACACAGGTAACACACCCATGTGAGGGATGAAGCTTCACAGTTTACACTAAGGGTGTTGAAATTAATAATCACATCGCGATGCAGACATGGACGATTCTGCATTAATGCCATGGCAGACCATAATCAATTTTATAAAGGGTTTTCAAGCGGCGGTCCATTGCCCTGTGGTGGTCTGCGGCAGCATTGCATGTGGTCCATGTCATGCAATCCAGTTTACTACTGATATCACTTTATTATTTTATGTATTTTTCAAAACATTTCCAGACGATTTGGGCATCTTTATGAATAATGAATTTAATGTAAATTTAATGTGGTACCTAAAACAGAACCATTTAAAACTCCTGGATTATTGTCATAATGAAATTGCTTGGTAATTTTCTGGCTGTGGCATAAAAATTCTAATTAAAAAGAACATCCTGTCCGTATCTATGGCTGTCCAATCTGCGATCCATGCCCAACCGGTGTAAATCAACATATAATATAGCAAAACAGCAAATAATGCTGATCCGCGTATGGTTGTTACTTTGTCCCACGGTTAGTCATATGATTTACTGTTATGTCCACACTGGAACAATCCCTAATTTGGCCAATTTTCTGAGCTTAAGAACTGCCCTGGCTGGACATGAGCTTTGCACAGGAAAAGTTTGATTTAACCATTTCATACATGACGTTTGAGCCACCAAGTCCAAACTTATGGATGGTTCTCCACTCATGTGGCTAATGTGAATGAAAGGTTAATGAATATGTAAATATAAGGCCTATTCACACATTTACAAAGCAACTTTTATATTTTTTAATCACAGTCCCCCTAGTGAGCAACTTGGGATTAAGGGTCTTACTCAGGGGCCCATAGAGGTACTGCTGGCGATAGGATAGAGCTGGATTTGAGGTTGTATAGAGTAGAATAGAGCTGGATTTGAACCTGTGATCTTTTGCTCTGTAGATCAGTACTTCTAGATGGCCACTACCACCATCTAAAAGCATTAAAAACACACACATGCACACCCAAATAAAGAAACTTCAAAATCAAAGAGCACTTTGCAGTTTTTTAGATCCAATATACTTACACATTTGCTGATATGTTATATCTGTAAAACACAGACTCATTGTAAGAGACAGATTAAGCATAGAAGCCTGTAATATTGCTGTCTGGTGTGGTGTTACTGTAAGTAATGTGCTCTGTGAAAAGAAGGGACTTGGATTAAAAACTGAAATGGTACTATTTGGGAAAATATCAATTCCTGCACCATTTACTGAGGACATTCAGTTTGGTAAAAAAAATAGTTTGATATCTTTTTAATTAATACTATTTATTGTTTTTTATAGTTATATCTGAGATAACATGCTTATATCAAAACTGTCTGATATCTTGACGGTGTCCTAAAACCATTAGAGTGTAATCAGATCAAAACTGGAAAAAGGTAATAGCAGAAGCAGAGTCACAACAGTATTTAAAGAGTAATTAGCATTTTCATATATATGTTTGAATGTAATAAAGTTGAACATAACATGGATGTATATTGTAAAGATTTTGGATGACATTCTAAACATTTTTAAATGTCATTTTATAGCTGTTCCTTTCACTTGCACACATATTTTCGCTGTCTCTCGCTGTATCTGTCTGACCTCATTTTCTTCTCTTCTGTAAAGCTCCGTAACAGTCGGCTGGCCTCGGTCTTTACAGAGATTTTCTTTCTTGGTCAAATTTTTTGGGACCTGCGTTTTCCTTCACTGCTTCAGTTGCTGTATTTCTGTATTTCTTACCCAAATTAAGATGAACTAATTGCTCTGCTGCTCTTCCATCTCTGGTCCATATGCTTCACCCCAATGCCTCTTGCTTTTCTGCCTCAGTTCTGTCATGCCCCGTCACCCCAACTGTCCACACATTTCTGGAGGGCCAGAAACCAGTCTCACAAACACCAAGCTGCCCTGTAACATTTCACACGCAGACTTATGAATGCTGGAATTTTCATGGCCTTCAGCTTGGTATAATGCCGAGCCTTCCTTATCACACGGCCAAGTGCCAGCACTAAAAGAGGCAGCACACGCTCCATCATTGTCTGACATTGCAGCTCTATTGCCAGCTTTCAAGGGCACTGTTAGGTGTGTTGTCATGTTCTCTGAAAAAGTCATTGGTTGACAGTATTTGGACATGTCGGGTGATGTACTGAAGCCAGTGCTGATTATAGCAAAACATATCAGCAACTGCACAAAGCACAAGAAAAGTGTGTTTGTGTGCCTCATTCTTATTTACTTTTATAGCATTTAGGTGATGTAAAATGAGATGCATTCTCCTTCAAGCGATCTTATGCTATTTTCACACCAAGAGCTACTAAAGCTGCAAAATCGCTAAAGAGGCTCAAAAAGCATCGCTGTCAAAATATTTTTGCTCGCTCTTGTCACCTATATCACTCATGACGTCATTTGAATGTTCACTCTTGCTTAAAAGGAGCCCCACACTTGTAAGCAGTGCGCCCAAACTTGCTGCTTTTTTTGTTGCTCTTATCGCTCTTTAGTAGCTCTTGGTGCGAATGTAGCATAAGACTATAATCGAGACCTGCTTCTCAGCCAGTCTGCATCATTTACATTTACAGCATTTAGTACATACTCTTATCCAGACCAGCGTACCTTTCCTAATTACAAGGACAGTCTCCCTGGGACAACTTAATGTTAAGTGTCTTCTTTGGGGGCCCAACAGTGCAGGCAGTAGCATAGAGCTGGATTCAAAACTATGACCCTTTAGTCAGAGCCGAACACAATGGCAGCAAGTGTCCCTAACCACTCAGCCACCTTGTCTTATGTCCAGATCAGACATCTATAGTTAGCATTGATGTCTAGAGTAACAAATTAATGTCTACAGTGGAGAATATGGAAGGCTGCTGGATAAACATTATTCTAACAGGGCCAAAAATCTGACCATTAAAAAACTGTAAAGCCACTGTAAAGAGGATGCTAGTCGACTCTTTCAGAACTGTACAGTGGAGAAGAAAATGAGGTCAGACAGATGCAGAGAGAGAATGTGCGTGTAAAGAAATTCACTGTCACCTATGAAAGGACAGTTAAAAATGGTATGCATAAGGTTATGTGGGTACACTAATAGTAAGACTCCAAAGTGACTTGACACAACTTATACATGCTATATGTGCATATTCTACAGGTCTTCTTTGTTCTTTGTACTCTGAAAACTAGTGCCATGTTGTCTTGTCTCTCTGAATAGAGTATACACTGCTGGGCAGAAAATGAGGCAAACACAATTTATTGCATGTTTTATAATTACATTTCTAGTTTAAGAAATCCAGATGAAATAATTGTTTCACAATATTGTATGCATTGTCTATAGTCCGTGTACAGTTTAGAAGGGGACTGCTTTCCCATTGTTTTGTCTTTAGAAAACTCAGCCGTTTGGGGGTGCTGTCTAATAGCCTTTCACAGTGTGCTGCATCAGTGCTGTTCCATTCATGTCTGATTGCTTCCCATAACTAGTCAGTGCTCCTAAATTATCTGTGGAACTAAATTGGACACTAATTAAATAGAGGTTAATGACTCTACAATTAGACACTGCCTGCTCTCTTCAGTGCCTTGTTTGCATTAAGTACACTATTCACTAATATTATGCTCTGCCTGAAGGGTGAAGCTGATAGTTTCAGTTTCTATACATACTTTGTTTGCCTCATTTTTTGCCCAGCAGTTTAGCTTAGATGACAAAGTTTACTTTGACTTGACTTTTTCAGGCTATTTTCAACAAACTAAATGTCTGTTCTCCCTCTCTCTGTTGTGCTCGCTGTATTAGGGATGTAGTACTGAAGCTGCTGCAGTTCGAAGCTTCCACCAATGTGGCTGACAATAAGGGCTGTTACCCTTTACACTTGGCGGCCTGGAGGGGAGACGTGGACATCGTCCGAATTCTCATACACCATGGGCCGTCCCATTGCAGAGTCAATGAACAGGTCTGGGAACACACACACTTGACAAAAGTACAAAACACTGATATGTACTGTCATATATAAAGTGTGTGTGTGTGTGTGTGTGCGGGTGAGCTACAGTGATCAATCAGTCTGTCTGAAGGGTGTATGATGCCTTAGGCCACATAGATCATGCCAGAATGACTGAATGGCAGCAACTAGTAACACTCTCTCTCTTTCGCCCCATTTTCCTCTCTCTCTCTATCTCTCTCTCTCTCTCTCTCTCTCTCGCTCGCTATCCTCATCTCTTTCATTGTCGCTTGTTTTCCATATCTTTCTCTCTGCTCCCCTGCACTCTCTCTCCCTCTCACTCTGTGTGGCCATATTAAGTGACCAGATTGTCTAAAAGAAGGTAAAAAGTTAAGAATTTGTCAATTTTTGCAGGGATTTTTTGTATCTAAGGACCAGTTCTCTTGAGGAAAAACAATTTAATTGAAAAGTTCCATGCTTATATAGAAAAAAACTGCTGCTTGTTACCGATGTTAAGGTTAGCGTTAGGGCTCGGTGGAGCTGTACTATTTCTTACATCTAGTAATTATGGGAATCAGTGGGAGCACCTCACAAAAATAGCAAGATGTGACTGTGTTTGTTTACTTGTTTGTTTGAGAGAGAGGGAGATCACATTGTAAGGTAATGATTGATCTGTTCTCTGCAAAATATGAGCCATGCTTGAGAAAGCTCAAGGCGTGTACAAGGCGGCATGAACATAAATTCTGCTTCAGTGGCTGTGAGATGATTATAATACGGCAGCATGGTGTGTGAATCAGTCACGTCTGAATATAAAGCTTGTGTTCTCACCGCAGCACTGCTGTGGCCTTTAAATCAACACCACTCTTTACTGCCCCATTATAGCGCCATCTTTTACTGCCTGATGTTTTGGAGTTATTATCCTGAGATTTAGGCACAAACACATACACATGCACGTACACACAAACATGGAGAAGAGAGTGATAGTTTGTCACTGTGAACACACCACTGTGCAGCACACAGTGTATACAGTAAAATATGACCTCTGCATTTGATCTATCCATGAAGGAGCAGTGGGCAGCTGATGTGTGCCCGTTTCTGTATAGATCAGAGTGTTTACCTAAGGATTTATGCAAATTTCCATTATGAAGTGCGTGTGTACACATGCATGTTTTTGTTTACGCGTGTACCCATGTTTCCTTGTGTCTGTGTAGATGAGAGTGTTTACCTATGGATTTGTGTGTGTGTGCTTGAAAGCATTTAACTTTGTGCAAATGGCTGTTGTAAAGTGTATGTATTTGTGTGCGTGTGTGTGTGTGTGCCTGAGTGTGCACCTGTGTATTTGTGTGTGTGTGCCATGTCTATGGATAGTGTCCAATATAGTGTGTATGTACAGCATATGCTTGTATGTGTTTGTGTTGTGTTCTGTTGTGCCTGTATGTGGATGAGAGTATTTACCTATGTGTGTGTGTATATATATAGGTGTGTTTGCATATGTGTGAATGCCTATGTGCCCACTATCACACATGCCTCAGTGTGAGAATGTGTGTAGGAGGGACCTCACCAAAGCCGAGTGACTGTGTGTATCGGTGGTTGGTTGGATCTGAATCTTTCCGAGACAGAAAATCAATCCACTTTCTCAGTTCATCTGCAGTGCAATTAGAAGCCGGCTGAATATGGAAACGGAAAGGGTTTGCCACTCTGAATTACTGATTGTCCCTCTGCCCGAGTGCTGTAGCCACACTGGGCCTCCTGGCACCCTGTGGGTTTGTCATGAAGACCCTGCTTCTAGACATAAAAGTTCTGATATAATTTCTCAAAAAAATGTCAGCTCCGCCACTTCTAAAAACGACTTCTTTGAGTATTTTGATTTCTCTGGACAGTTGGTAGTGTAATGGCTCTGGTAAAGGTACCACTGAGGTACTTATGAGCAAGTCACTGTACCCAAGCACTGCTCTAGATTCATTTCAAATAAGTTAAATTTTATATATCCTCCAAACAGATAAAATAATTATTAGGAATTAAAAATATGAACAGAGTCTGTAAGCAGAAGGTCAGATTCTTAACGTGCATGGGACTGCACCGAGACACACTAATGTTGTCAAGATGTTATGCGTGTTTTTATGATTTGAAACAATGCCTCCTGTTGGCATTAAACCGAAAGGCAGCTCTGCTGTGGTATGGCTTATGCAGCGTGTTCAGACCTGCTTAAAGGGCCATGGGTGGCTTTTTTTGGGGAATGTTCCAAAGGTCACAGCAGTATACTTCCCATAGCTAATTTTAGGATTTGCTGTGGGTTTTGGCGCTCGTAATGGCTAATTAAAAAGGGACAATTAGCAAATCACACTCTCCTCGAGGTTGTTAATAAGTCATTACATATAGGACACATGGAGGGTGTGTGTGTGTTTATTTACTGAACAGTGTATGATAAACTCAACATATATGATTAACCATATATATGTATATAACCACATACAACCATATAACCGTATATATATATATATATATTATATATATATATATATATATATATATATATATATATATATATATATATTCATTTTTTTCTTTTATATGCTTTTGTTTGCTGAGGTTAAGGTTTATGAGTTTATGGTAGTGTGAAATATTGTTTTGCATGCAGTAATTATGGGAGCCAGTGGAAGGACCTACCAAAGATAGCAAGAGGTGTGTGTGTGTGTGTTTGTGTCTGTGTTTGTGTGTCTGTGTGTCCGTGTGTGTTTGTGTCTGTGTGTGTCTGTATGTCTGTGTGTCCGTGTGTGTGTGTGTGTATGCCTTTTGTCTCTGTCTGTGGTATTTTTAAAGGGATTTGACCAGCACGTTCTCCTATGAACCCAAAGGCAGCTTTAGATTAAGCCTCTTACTTGGAGCCAGGCAGTATTGTTGCAAACATAGAGAATCATTGCAGGTAGAGATGGAGGTGGAGGAGACCTAGTGGTAGGAGATTTGCTTACAGACCAAGGCGCAATCCCAATTTACCTCCCTTAGCCTTAGCTCTCCACTGTGTAGGGTAGAGTGTCCTGTTTCATTTAGAGATTGAGGGGTATGGGGCATTGCGTTCTCTAGATAGCCTTTAGCAAAAAGGGATATCAGATGCTGACTTCATAGCAAGGAGAAGACAAAAATTCAGAGACTGCTTTGCAAACCAGAAGTTAGAAACATGACTACAGGTGTGGAGAAAAAAGACAATAAATGTAGTACATCTTCGTAAATATGCATGGAAAAATTCAAAGTATTCAGTGTAGGTGCACCGGAATCATTGTGGATCGTAAATTATGATTTGTGAGTGAGAGTAAATGTGCAGGTTATGAAACTTGAAAAATAAATGAGCAGCAGATTTCCTGCTTTCCCCTGGTTCTGTGATATCTGTGCAGTTGATATTGATATTACTCTGAGGGTCGACACATATCTTGTGGGTTTGAGCAGGCTCAGGTTAAAAAAAAGTTTTTACACCTAGAGCTAGGAGGGGATTTGGGTTTGGGATTGGGCCCACAGGTTTATGGGGTCTAATCCTACCTCCAACTCTATCACCACTGGGGGCCTGGGCAAGACCGTTAACCCTGAGTTCCTCCAAGGAAAACTGTCGCTATAAATACAGATGTATTGTAAATATAGATGTAAATTCCACTGACATTATGCTGTGCATGCAAGTGATGAAACACACATTGCTCATTTGAGATCAGATGACCCCTCCGTGTTGTAAAAAGCCAGCAGTGCATTGAGTCAGCTGGGTCAGTTTTCTCTGGAGTGGCACTCAAAGTTCTTGTTTCACATGTGGATACCAAATACTGCTGGTCAACTGTGAGATGTAACAGCCTTCAGCAGAGCTTGGACACGTTCCACCAGTATGCTCGGGAAGAGAGAAAAAAAATACAATAAATAACGATTTTTTGACTGTCCAACAAATCTGTGGGCCAATATTACTGGCCAAAGTGAGCAAACCGATTAATTATCAGCATTCATAATGACAGATAAATGAAAGATGGATCTGTTAGATGTGTTATAAGTGTTGCTATTGTGTAGTTTCTCTATTGCGCACTCTTCTGACTTTTCTATTTTTATACATAACTTTTAACGATACTATATATAAAAACATATATTTTTTTAAACTGCACTATTTGTTATCTTGATGATGACTCCTTTATGTGAACTCCACATAAAAATGTTAGGGAAAATCTCAGTTTGCTTTGTGTTATTGCAATAAAAAATTAATACAGACTAGGGGCAGTCGGTAGTGTAACAGTTAGGGCATTCACCCTGTGATCAGAAGGTTGCTGGTTTGAATCCCTGACCGGTAAAGGTACCACTGAGGTATCACCCATCACCTGTTCACTGCTCCATCACAGATGGGTCAAATGCAGAAGTCACAATTTGTTGTGTGCTGCCGTGGTGCCACTTTCACTTTATATCAGTATCAAATTCATGTTGTCGCAATCTGTATCAAACTTAAAAGGCATATATACAGTAGGTAGGGGTCTAATTTTAGTTCCTCTTGCAAGAAAAGAGTGTATGATGACACTTTGTGCAAGATATTTATGTTTTTGTGTCTATGGGTGACACATTAAGTTATTATGTGTATCTGCATTTTTCTCTGAGATACTGAGTCTGTGTGTGCATGTGTGTGTTTCATCGTCCCACGGGTTACAGACACAACTCAGGAATGTTTTGCTTTCTGGCTGAGAGAAAGGGAAAGGTTACGCCATTCCCACTGCATCCAGGCCTCCACAACCCACCAGAGACTAACATTAGCCTTCCAGCTCCAAACCGTCTTTCCATTTCTCTCTCCCTCTCTCTTGCTCTCTCTCTCTCTCACTCTCTCACTCACACACAAACACCCTCACACACATTTCTGTAACTAAGACAAAAACTTGTTCCACACGCTCGTCTCTTTGTCTCTCCGTGGGCACAGTTAGTAGTATGAAGTCACGTCCCGTGTGTGTTGTCATGTCTATGCTTACGTAAGTAAAACCATGTGTTCTCTGTCCCGCCATGACTGGACCCTGCCTGTTCCTCGGCTTCGCTTTGCTTGTTTGGGCAGGCAACTGAATCCTGTTTCCTGCTCCAACCAATAGCTTATGTGTGATGGTGAGAGAGAGAGGAAGGGAATGAGTCTTCACTGTCTGAGGTGCGAGTGTCAGATTCAGCCATACATCAGCAGGCCTTATATACTTATGTACTCTACCAGTCAAAAGTTTGGACACCTTTTCATTCAGTGGTTTTCTTTATTTTGTATTATGTTTTTATTTTTGGATTCACCTGGAATGGTGCCTAATTTTTTATAGTTTCTGGCATTATCAATGTGTTTGAGAGCTTCAGATGTGTTGTGTAGAGGTAATGTTGGTGCACAGCTCTATACTGTGTATAACCCTATTCAGCTACTGTTCTGCTCTTCTGTATGGCAAGAATCACTCAACTAAGTAAAGAGAAATGACAGTTCATCATTACTTTAAGACATGAAGGTCAGCCAGTCTGGAAAGTTTCAAGTGCCGTCGCAAAAAACTTTCATGAGGACCGTTCCAGGAAATGAACAGCAAGTGCTAGCTCTGCTGCTTCCTTAGATTTACCAGTGTCAGAAACCACAAATTAACACCACCTCAGGTTAGAGCACAGATAAATATTTCACGTTCAAGTAGCAGACACATCTCGACATCAGATGTTCAGAAGAGACTGTGTGAATCAGGTCTTCTTGATTTTCCTCTGAAGTGGCGTTTAAACGTTCCACACTTAAAGTGGGACATCACCTAAACATGCTACAGTTGCTGATTAAGGCTAATTGATGCTAGCGCTGTGTAAATGCTGTCATCACAAATTGTGGTTTTCATAGGTGCCCTACAATTATTAGCAATAATTAGAGATATTAGAGATAAACTATAGTTAATGATGTAGGTTTCGTTAGTAACCAAGGAACAACCAATTTTTCGAGATGTCTTTTCATATTCAACCATAGTAGACAAAATGCTAATTGTGCTCTATGTAGCCATAGGTTGTATGTGTAGAGATTAATACAGCTTCTCTACACTTCTATATTAGCATGTAGTAGAAAAATGTTATTGTGAACTGTACCTGTGACTGTTGGAGTTTCATACTTACCCAAACCTGCAAAGTTTGATAATTAATGGTTATTTTAAATGCTAACGTCCACTAGAGATGGAGGATAGCGTTACTATCTGTTTTTTAAAGGGATAATAAGGAACCAAAGATGGCATTCCAGTTATTGTCAGCCTGTACTGTTAGGCTCTTTAGTGTTGAGTAGGGTATATTGCATCAACTGTTTTTGCAGTCATGTGAGGTGTAATATGGGTTTGGGTTTGATGTTTCCATGTTTCACCAACAGAGTGAAACCTTGATATTAACCAGAAGGGAACGTTGGACAACCCAGATTTCTTCTTTTTTGTTTGAGCTGCATTTATATTCATAAAAATTCTCTTCTGTGTCTTTTGTTCGTATTTTTGTTAAGGTAAATGTCATTTATTATATGATAACCTATTTCACTCTTTCTCACTATTTAACAATATATCCAGGCTTTTTAACTGGTGGTCCATGGCTTAACCCCAACTGGTGAACTTACTGGCGCAAGGTGGGGACCAACCCTGGGTAGGCGCAAACACACTGCAGGGAACTCACACAATCACTCTCTCACTTACACAATTGAAAAGTCGCCAGTTACCCTACAGCGCACCCCTTTGCACTGTGGGAGGAAACCGGAGGACTCGGAGGAAACCCACGCGAACACGGGGACAGCATTCAGACTCCACACAGAAAGGCCCTATGACCGATCCAGGGATTGAACCCAGGACCTTCTTGCTGTGAGGCAGCAGCGCTAACCACTGCACAACCGTGCCGCCCCACTACTGAAATCACTGCTTGGTCTGAGTGGTGGTCCCTAGGACAAAACCAATTCAAAACCCTTGCAATATATATCATATCACTATTTCTGGCCAAGCAATAGTTGGTGCTCCCCCTAGTGGTTGGAAGTTGCTGTAGCTCTGCCCTTGCCACAAGATGTGATGAAATAGAGGGGACTTGGTAAAGATGTTTTGTTATCAAATTGTTATCAAAGATGTTTGTTAGCCAAATTAGCATACTAATGTGCACAACGAGACATTAATATGGTGGATTAATTCATTAATTCTAACGTAGTCAGAACTTTTTAACGCTCATGATGACCCAGAGACTTAAAGAAATCAAAGGTGGATTTACACTTATATAACCACTTTGTCAGTTCAGTTGTTGGTTGCATCCGTAAAAGATAGATAGTAGTTCCCAGTTTAGGTGAGGAAGATTCTAATTGGGTTTTTATTTGTTGCTGATGGTGATTAATATCAGTAATACTACTGAAGGTGATTCATATCATTAGACTGCTAAGCTTTTATGTTCCAGTTAAGTGATCTGTGAAGTAACTCAAAGGACCGTCAGGAGCATCATATCGCCACACATTCTTTGCAATTCTAACACTAGAACTCCGCATTTGGTGATTTGTTAGAGGACTTATTAGCATATTATAGCCTTCAGCAAAATGTGCATCCTAAAGACCATCATTAGGGTAACCATTAGCCAATGATATATTGTGTAGGTTAAATGCCCAATTTAATTACCATAAAAAACTTGGTGTGGAAGTCGTTTCAAACTCTCTCTTGTTTGACTTAAGCACATATGCATGACCTGCACCTTGTGACAAGCTGTTAACTACATTCAGACTAAATGTTATTGTGTAGTTTGGGAAAAGCTCTGAATAGCATTGCTACCTATATGAAGCAGCTTTGAAAGAAACTAGTTTTCGTTCATTGTTTCTCTGCCGAGTCTGTGCTTTCCTGAGAGATTAATCGATATTTTTTTGCTTTGTTGTAGCTCCGCTGAAAAATGCTCTTTTGTTGCGTGCAGGGTGTGTGTGTTCGCAATGCTGAGAACCATTAAAGAATAAATGCCTTGTAGAAGCCTACAAGTGGCCATCAATTTGAGAAAGAGCGAGAGAGAGAGAGAGAGAGAGAAAGGGAACGAGAGCGAGTAAGAGAGAGGGGGAGAGGAGGCTGAAGAAGGGGGTGAGAGAGAGATGGGAGGGACGGTGGGGTGAGAGAAGGAGAGACAGTGGTAGTGGTGTAGAGGGGGAAAGATATAAAGATAGAGAGAGGGAATGAGAGAGAGGAAGCTCCACAGGACGACAGAAAGGGCCCTTTCCTCCCTGCATGAAGCTGTTATCATAACTGTAGATCATCTTGCTAATTAGTAAGTCGTTTAACTTAAAGCAGCCTCTTGCTGTCGCTGCTCAGCTATTGACAGTCTCAGGCACTTTTAGCCAATTCCCAATACAGCTTACACACACTGTTACCCCCTCACTCCAATGTGAAATTATTATAAATGTCACACACACACACTCTTGTATTACTATCTTGATGAGACATTTCCATTGATTTCCATAATGACTAGATGTAAGTAATATTACAGCTATACCTGACCCTAACGGGGGGAGTTTGTGTGCTCTCATTGTGTTTGTGTGGGTTTTCTCTGGGCTCTCCATTTCCTCACACAGTCCAAAAGCATGTGCAGGTTGAATGGTTACTCTAAAGTGCCCCCATAGGTGTGTTTATGTGTGTGTGTGCCTGCTCTGCGGTGTGTTTGCGCCCACCTAGTGTTGGTCCCCACCTTGCGCCCATAGTTCTGGGATAGGATCTAGTCCCTGTGATCCTGATTGGGCTTAAGCAGTTCAGGTTTATTTTTCAAATAAAAGTTTGTTTTTTTTCCCTAACGGGGACATTTCTTCACATACAAGAAAAAATCCCCAGAATGTCATAAAACGTACACATGATAGTTTTTTCCTATCTGTTAGGGGATAGCCAGGTCCTCACAATCGAAGTCAAAAGTCAACGTTAAAGTAGACTTTATATTTAAGAAAATCTATAAATACAAATAAGGCACATAGAGTAAGCAAACATATATACATAGACTATAAAATATAAATACTCTAAACTAGAGATAGAAACAGAGACTTTACAGTATAGCTACATGCAGAATTCAAACTACAGTTTTGGTTCGGGAATTATTTTTTTGCATTGAGTGTGCATATGATGTGCTGCAGTTGTGAAAATTCTAAAAAAGTGATTTATTAAATATCGTGACAGCAGTTAAATGGAGAAAACTACACCGGTAATATCGCTAAATCGAATGGAAACCTACCGTAGCAAACTTCATTATATCGGCAGACGTTGACTCATTATGCGCTACATCAGTATCTTATTGTGTTGAGATAACACTTGTGATTTACACTCCTTTTGGACCCAGGTGAGGGAGTGACTGGCGACCTCCTCCAATCCGCTACTGTTGATCCCTGTAACCGTAAAATCTGTCCCTGTGTGTTTCAGAACCACGAGAAGGAGACGGCGCTGCACTGTGCCGCGCAGTATGGCCACTCCGAGGTGGTGTGTGTGCTCCTGCAGGAGCTGACCGACCCGGGCATGAGGAACAGCCGCGGCGAGACGCCCCTCGACCTGGCCGCTCTGTACGGCCGGCTGCAGGTTGTACGCATGTTGCTCAGCGCACACCCTAACCTCATGAGCATGAACAATCGCAAGCACACGCCGCTGCATCTGGCTGCTCGCAACGGACACCACTCCACTGTGCAGGCGATGCTGGAGGCTGGGATAGACGTCAACGTACAGGTGAGTGGCTTCGATGGATTACTGGGTTGTGTATGAATGTGTGTATTTGTGTTTGAAATAGTCAGAAGGACGGCAGAGGAACTGGGACCTTGGCTTAACGATCTGAGCACATTGACATGCTCAAGTTCAATTGTATCATATTGTATAATATTATGATATTTAAATGTCTCGACCTTACTAGAACAAAGTTTGATCTTACTGTGCAATAAACAAATCCAATTCTCATCCCCAGTTCTGTTTAAGAGCCAGAAGTTCTTGTACCTTGCCGGATTGCATTCATATAATATATTATATATTGCTACGCTATTGTTATGAATGGCACATTTGCTTGTGTGCTAAGTCTACGACATCTACAGCAGTAGCAGTATTCCAACCATATGTAGTCTTTCACATTGTCTTCTTTTTAAAAAGCCGTTTTCAAGTTGCAGGGTCCTGTATGTCGAGCAGAGTCTACAAATATTTTGCACTTGCCTATGTAGGTACATACTACGATCTTCATAATGTGTCCTTTCAATAAGATAATAAGTGAAATACTGGGAAGTGGGAACTCAAACTAAGAAACAAATTCACGCGTTTGTCTGCGTAGACTTTGGTATGATTGTAATTTAGCATGATATTTTTTGCAAAACAGACAAGTAAAAAACCAACAGGGCAGTTGGTAGTGTAATGGTTTGGGAGTTGGCTTTGTGATTGGAAGGTTGCCAATTCAGGTTCCGGATTGGTAAAGGTACCAATGACGTACTCATGATAAAGGTAATGTCCCCAAGCGCTGCTCCCCAGTGGACACGGTCCATCAGGTGTCCCCAGTGGACCTCTGCATTTGATCCATCTGTGAAGGAGCAGTGGGAGGGTTTTTTGGCAGCACCCGGGAAGCAGTGCTTGGGGACAGAACCTTGGTCAAGAGTACCTCAGTGGTACCTTTACTTTTCCAGGACTTGCAGCGGTGACCCTAAAATCACTGGGCCAACTCCCTTACTGTTATGTTACCAACTGCAAACCAGTTGTTCACAGTGATAAAATAATCACTCACTTCAAAGTTCACATCTAAATTCAAATGACATCCAGAGAGTAATGTGATCTTTAGCAAGTAACATACTAATATGTTTTTATAGAAAAACTGTTGAAGATGATGTAAAAGACACTCAGGATTGCAGAATTACCGAGTAGGAATTCTGACATCAGGACTTATTTTCTTTGTTGTTCTTAGTCATAAATCAGACATTCTGAGTTCCTGGTTGCCGTAGAAAGCAGCCGTAGACAAAGTTAAAATGTGACAGCCCCATCAAATGCACCAGACTCTGTCTCATTTGAACCATTTTATGCATGATGTTTACTTGAGAGGACAACCACCCCTAGGTTTTGACTCAAAGGATTATATTTCATGCATGAAAGGCTTAAGACAAACACGCTCATGGGCGCAAAACACAAGACAAAGTCAATTGCTAGTGATCACAAAACTGGAGAATGAACTCAGCAAACGAGCAAAAACACTTTTGTAGCACCCATTAAAAGACAGAATACTCAACTTCTTCTCTGAATAAAGAGTTGGCAAAGCCTCTTTTAGAACTTTTTAAAATTCTTTTATCTGTGATGTAACACTACACATGTTTCACAGAATGATGCAATTTGCACATATGACATAGCATGATTTCTTTTCAGTCAAGAGGAAAAAAGCCTGAAATGCAAGCTGTACTTTCAGAACCAATTACGGCCCCTGCTCTATTTTAGGAGCATTGTGTTAGGAGCAGAAGTGTTATATATTTATTTTTTGCAGTTACCTACACATCAAGCTACAGAGAAAACACAGCTAACTACGTTAGGCCATGGATTTTTGCTTCCATCTTTGCAAAGTCGGACTTCATCTTCCGAGTCCCTCTTACAGCTACCTAGAGTTATACAATGAGCGTGCACCACACGGGCAGGGTAGCCTATCAGCTCCCACTTCTTCCAGTTCCACCAACCAAAAACATCTAGTGGTGTACATATATATTAGGGCTGTGACCGGGTCTGTTGGATAACTGATTTCGTCTCCAGTCAGGTTGCTAATATGTACTTTCATGCAATTTTATAATGTACTGTCTGATTATTGAGATAATTAAAACTTCAATTAGAAGTTAGAAGCTGATGCACAGTCATAGTATGATGAGATGAATGATGAATCATACAAGTCCAGTCAGTCTCTAAATGTACTTTTTTGCACTTTTTATGTCTTTCAGTGAAATAAAAGGCCATATTCCAGTCATATGTTTCATCACTGAAGTTTTCCCTATTACAGTGTTAAAATTTTGTCTCATCTCGTGAGCTGAGTCTATATATGCTGTATATGTGTGATGGAGTGGAGAGGAGGAGGAGAGGAGAGAGAAACAGAGAGAGAGGCCCAGAGACTATGAATGAAAGCAGCAGTGCAGTGAAGAGCCTAATTGAGGGAGGAAGAGATGGAGAGAGCGACATGGTGAGAGTGGTGTAGGGCTTGGAGGGATGAATAATTGATTTGGCTCTGAGAGTGAGAGAGAAGCAAAGGCACACTCTGTTCCTAACTAAGGCCTCAGGCCAGCTCACGTGCAGTTTTGTTGTATGTCTGTGTGTGCACGCTTGCGAGCGAGTGTGAGAGTCTGTGTGCATGTGTGTTTGAGAGAGCACAGCGCTCAGATTTAATTAGGAAATAAATGAATTAAACGATTGTCCAAAGCTAGCAAGCGTTTTTCTTGACGACTGCACATCAGCAATCAAGCTGATAAGACCTTGTACTGTGAAATATTAAAGCATCCTTGTCAGGGTGCTGCTGAGGACTTAGTTACAGCACACCAAGACTCCCAGCTAAAACACACACACACAGCTTTTTAAAAAAGCATTTTAAACTGTATTATGTTGAAAGAAAGATTGAGGATCTCTGGTTTGGGTGTGTGTATGTTTGATCATATCTGTCATCATTACTGCATTACATACTGAATGACTATTTACATGTATGAGTTCCTGGTTCTGTGTGTGTGTGTGTGTGTGTGTGGAGAAAAGTAGCTTGGTGTGGGCCTTTACATGTGGCTGAGAGCAGCTGTATGAACACAGAGAGCTTTGATCCCAGAAACCAGGGTTATGAGGATGCCCCTCCTCTCCCTCTCTATCTCCATCCCTGAATCCACCCCCTCCCTCTTTATTTCTCACTCCATCCCTCTATCTCCCCTCATCCCTCTCTCCTTCTCCCTGTCTCATCTGTCTTCTCCACTCTCTACCTGTCTCCACTCTCCTTTCTCTCTACGTCCATCTCTTTCTACCTGCCCCAATCTCTCCTTCCATTAATTTTTCTTCTACCCTCTCTCTCCCTCCATCTCTCTCTACCGCCATCTCTTTTCCCCCTCCTCTTTTTCTCTCTCTCTCTCTCTCTCTCTCTCTTATTTGTTCTCTCTCTCTCTCTCTCTTATTTGTTCTCTCTCTCTCCCCCTCCTCTCGCTCTCTCCCTCCTTCCCTCCATGCCTCTTTCTCTCTTCCTCCCACTCCCTTCATACTTCTCTCTCTCCTTCCTTTTCTACTTCCATCTCTCTCATTCCATCTCTCTCTTTCCCCCTTCCTCCTGTCTGTCTTGCTCACTCTTATTTTTCCTCTCCCTTTTCTCTCTCGCCCTCATCCTCTTTTTCCATCCCTCTCTCTTTCTCCTGCCTTTTGTCTCTCTCTCTTCCTCCGTCTCTTTTTTCTTTCCTTCTCTGCTTTCCCTCGCCCTCCCAGTCTGCCTCCATGTCTCTCTACCTCACTTTTATTCTGTCTCTCTCTTTCTCTCTCTCCCTCCCCTCTCCTCCATCACTCACTTCCTGCCATCCAATATGGGTTGTATATACACAGTGAGGATGTAATAACACTCAGATTTCATGTGATACTGACTGTGTGTGTGTGTGATTGAGTGTGTGTGTGTTTGCACATGGGAAATAATTGCACCTGGGTCCATCTACATGGAAATGAATTATGTATGCTGCCTTGGCATTGCCTTCTCTTACTTAACTCCCTAATGTCAGTCTTACTCAGCTCCCAGCCTCTTCTACCGGTCCAGTTTGAGACCAGACTGATAATTGTAATGCACACACATCCACTCACAAACACACCTACCCACACACTCGCACACACCAACTCTGTCTTGCCTTGCCGTGTCCTAGTAATCATAAGCCTTGTGGTGATGTAGAGTTCACTTTGGATTAGAGGAGAGGCCCGGCACAGTGGCGCAGTGGTTAGCGCTGCCGACTCACAGCAAGAAGGTCCTTAGTTTGATTCCTGGGGTCGGCCGTAGAGCCTTTCTGTGCAGAGTTTGCGTGTTTTCTCTGTATTTGTGTGGGTTTGCTCCGGTTTCCTCCCACAGTCCAGAAGCATGCAATATAGGTTAATTGTGACTCTAAATAATGTGTGAGTGTGTGTGCCCTGTGGTGTGTTGGTGCCTGCCCAGGGTTGCTCCCCGCCTTGCTCCCGTTAGGCTCCGGTCCCGACCTCAACCCCACTTGGGATTACATGGTTCGGGTAATGAATGAATGAATGAATGACTGGAATCTGTCCTTTTATTTGAGTGAAAGACAAATAAAATCAACATAAAGTCACAAAGTCAACTGACAAAGTCAACTGACAAAGTCAACTGACAAAGTCAACTGCAAAAAAGTGCATTTAGAAACTCAACTGGTTGGACTTTTATTTGAAGTTTAAATATTCTAATAAAATAATTAGATCATACATTATACAATGAACATGTTAATTAAAACGTTAGAGCCGTAATCCCTCCAGAATTAAAATTTAGGGAACATTAACAGATACAATAAGACTAGGATTGTCACATTCCCTGGGAGGCCCTTTGTGAGAGAGGAGGCAGATGCAGAAGTTGACACACACAGTACCAAGCTTAAGCTCACCTATCTGACTTAATGTCCACTTAGCAGTTCAGGTCTGATGTGGTGACACAATAGGACCCAAACTCCAGCTTGCTTCTCACACTCCATGTCCTCGGAGCAAAAGTGAAACTAACTTCAATCAGCTCAGACAGAGTTTTTAGAGCCTCTCTGGGTAGCGAGTTAACAGGAACTGTGCTTCCGGGTAGCATAGCGCGAGCCTAGCTGGCTGTGGCGAACAGACTCAAACACTCAGATGAATGAAAGGGTTAGCGCAATAGTGACCGGACGACGAGCCCTGGTCAAGCTTAAATTATAGAAAGCCCTGGTGAGAGAAAATCAAACCAAACGAGTTCTCAAGCCGCGAATGTGAAGTGCAAACCCAGTCCAAAGTCCAAACAAACCAACGTAACCCAAACAGATCAACATAATTAAACACTGGTAGCCTAAATATTCACAAATAATCCCCACACCACCCAGGTAGAAAGGTGAAAGCAACCCCCGGCTAGAATTCAGCAAAATGGATCTTGTATTCTTGTTGCTTCTTTTGGTATTGGCCTGGAAAATTGTGCGTTCGTATTCAGTATATGAACTTGGAACCATATGTGAGTGACCTGTTAGAGACGAAATCAGTCAAATCAGCTTTCTCCAAACTTTTGATTGACTGTTTTTTGGTATATTTATAACATAGTGCCAAGTGGACCGTGGAGTTGACTGTGCCCTCAGAATTTTGGCACCAAAATAACGTGATACTATTTTGCAAGACAGCCTTTTAACCTCGACGGGAAATATTGTTACGATCTCGTGGAATGAAATCTCGTCACACGTGTAAAATGAAAGTATGCTATGTAAGAGAGAAGAAGAAAGTAAGAAGAGAGAAGACCTTTCTAGAAGGAGAGAGAGTGTTTTTGCAATCCTAGTGAGAGTGAATCGATTTCCTCTCTCCAGTGACATCACTAGCTATCGCAGTGGGAAACAGCACAGGAAGTGGTTCTCCGTCAAGGGGGAGGGTTATGGGCCGCACTTCCCGTCTCACTTCCAGCATGCTCAGTGCTCATCCAAACCCAGAGGAACATGAGGATGTTTATGTGGATTGCTCCCAACGACCCCAACTTCTCCCAGCTTTTTTCCTACACCCAGCCCCAGACCTCGGCCCTAAACCAGGCACCGTTCGGATTTTCACCATCATCGGCCGATGGGATTTTCTTGCATGTTTTGAGTTGTTGAGATCTTGTTCTTGGATGTGATACCTTTGTGGAGTGCGAAGGTGCATTGCTGAAAATGTAAGTACAGTCTCTACAGTGCGTTTACGTCTGGTTAAAAGCTCCAGAACGTAACCATAGAGAAATCATTTGATATTATAGAGGCTTCTTGGCCTCTGCAGTGTAGATTTTTGCTCTACAACATTGGGTTATTTTTTTACAGGTGAAAAGAGCATTCATGAAACCAGTATTTGCTTTACTTATTTTCACTTTGTTCTTTCTTTAGTCTTAACTTCCCAAACAAACCACAGTGCCTCTGGCCTTTGTTAGAAACATTGCACAATATTTATTTGATTTTTATTACCAGTCTTTTTTTTCTCCTTTAGTCCCTACTGATATGAAAATGTGGATGCGAAAGTGTGTATTAGTGTGTATTATTCCAATTTGCATTGTAGAGCCTGAAAATGCTGATATCATGGGCTGATATGAGCTAAATAGGACAGTGCTGGTGCAATGGCTAGTAAGTTGCTGTTCAAATCACAAACTGGTAAAGGTACCAAGTACTGCCCATGTCAGCTTCCCACTGCTCTTACATGGATGAGTCAAATGCAGGTCACTTTTTATTTTGGTGCCCTAAATACTATACTGTGGTTGTTCCCAGTGTTCACAATAACGAATAATCACTCACTTCTACTGAACTGCAGATAAATCTGTATTAGTGCCACAAAAACACTGATAATTTGAACAGAAGATGGGTGCTTCCAGTTGGTTGCGTAACGGTTAGGTAGTTGGCCCCGTGATCTGAGAGTTGCCGGTCCAGTAAAAGGTACCACTCATGAGCAAAGTACCATTCCCAAGCCCTTATCACTGGTTTCCGCCAAAGCAGTGGTGCACTGTGCTGTGTTCACAATGACAAATAATCACACACTTAAATCTCCACTTAAATCTTAAATCTTCCATCATGCTGTGAGTGTTGTCATAGCGTAGTTTGTCCACTAATGTTGGCAGCACATTTTTATTCAATGCATGACAATAAAACAAGCTAATTTCTAAACTGGATTATGTATTTCATCTTGATGAAGTCTTGTAAAGACACACAAATGCTAAGTAAAAATGTTTACCTGCAACGGAAATATATATCACTCTCCCTGTTCTCTAGAATTGGGGAACTCTACTCCAACATCCTCCTAGAAAGAGATATAGCATCTGTCCAGGTTTCCCCAATCAATAAGGCACAACCCAACGCCAGTGAAGTGATATAAATCATAGCAATGAGGGAAATTTTCTGGCTGAGACCCCCAGGGGGGCCCGTGGAGGGGTCCTCGCTGTTAGTTTGGTCTGATAGCACAATAGCATGACTCTCTTGGGAAGTGTTGGTCCAAAGTGCGTCAATCACGCAAGGCTTCCGGCTGGGCCTGCATTAGCCTGATTAGGGCGATGGCTGGTGCATGTGCTGGTAAAACACCTCGGCTGTTTTAATGAAGGCCAAAGGGACGTGTTCTCGAATATTGCTCGCAATCCCATGGCAGTTTATTAAAGTGGTCCTGCTCCACAGCACGGGGAGCTCTGAGGCCTACTTTTTCTACCTCATTCTCTCTCTGGGTGGCCCTCTCCCTCTCTCTCTCTCTCCTTGTACTCTTTTATAGAGCGTTCTTCCCTTTCGCTGGGTCTGTTTTTCTCGCTCTTCACCACAATTGATTGCTACATGGCTTGGTGAATAAGGCAGCATTGGGCATTATTAAATAACGTTGTGAATCTTGTCATGACCAAAGCAAATGTGCAGTAGTTTAAATTGTGACGCACTGGGCCGGATTCACCAACGGTTCTTAAGAAGAAATGTGTTCTTATGTTATTTTGTTTTCACAGATTCTGATGTTCACCAGTGTTTTCTTATTTAGATTTGTTCCTCAATAAAAGTCAAAGTAAATTTTATTTACATGTATATACATGTATAGAGAGAAACGAGACGACGTGGCTGCAGTTTCTACAGCACAATAACAATAGGGCACATAGAGTAAGCAAATATGTAAATGCAAAGCAAAATATATACATAGATTGCACAGAACCAAAATACATTTTAGTGCATGCGTGTTTGTTGAAAACATTAGCATATTGGGTTTTATTCATTATAACAATATAATATTATACAATGTAAATGTCTTAACTTTTTTAAAAACAAATGTAAACTAAAAACTGAATAAAATACGTACATTTATGTATATGTACAGCATTTAGTAGACACTCTTATCCAGAGTGACTTCCATTTCATAATTACAGGGACAGTTTCCCTGAGAGGGTGTGACGGTCCCGCAGTGGTTAGCGCTGCTGCCTCACAGTGAGAAAGTCCTGGGTTTGATTTCTGTGTGGAGTTTGCGTGCTCTCCGTGTTCACGTGGGTTTTCTCCAGGTGCTCTGGTTTCCTCACACAGTCCAAAAGCATGCACTGTAGGTTAATTGGCGACTCTAAATTGGCCCGTACGTAAATAGGAGTGTGTTTGTGAGAGTGTGTGTCGCTTGCTTGGTGCCTGTCCAGGGTTGCGTCCCACCCTCCGTCTGTAGTCCTGGGAAAGGCTCCGGTCCCCACAACCACAATAGGGATTTAGCGGTTCAAAAAATGAATGAATGTAAATTAAATTGTTACATCATAAACTATCATAAGTTACGCTGTAACGTTGTTTAAATGATAAACTCCAGATGTCAACTTTTTCTTTGTGACTTTGGAAGTGCAAATAAACTTTTATGCTATTTAACACACTATCATTGAACATTGAAATGCTTACACCCTTTTTCCTGTTCAGTGTGTTTTGAAGAAATTTTTGGTAATTGCCAGGGCCTTTTTCCTTGAATTTGAATTGTTGTGGTTGTTGTGTGATTTTATATTTGCAGTCTTTAGCAGAAACTCTTATTCAGAGCAACTTTTAGGTCCTAATTACTAGGACAGTCTCTAGAGCAACTTAGGGGCTAAGAGTGTACTCAAGAGCCAAGTTGTGGTAGTGCTGCTGGTAGGACAGAGATGGATTTTAAGCCACGATCCTTGTGTGTGTGTGTGTGTGTGTGTGTGAGTGATATATATTTATTACATAGATTGAAAATATATTTATTACATAGATTAACCAGTTTTACTTGTTATTACACTGTAATAATGCTTTGGTGGTGTTATGCAATGTCTCCCTCTTTCACCTGCAGACGGAGAATGGTAGTGCGCTCCACGAGGCGGCTCTCTATGGGAAGATGGATGTAGTTCGACTCCTGCTTGACTCAGGTAGGGTGGTTTGTGTCCAACTGGTCAACCAGGCAGACAAATTCAGTTGTAGGTCACTTTTACTATCAGCAGGGCACTATGTCCTCTGGCCTGAGATCCATTTGAGATATGCAAGCGTGTCTGAGCGTGTGTGTGTGTGTGTGTGCGCGCGCACGCTCCCCTTTTGACCCTGCCGCTTCCATCTCGGAGCCATCTGTGCAAGAGGAAGTGGGAGACGGTGGAACTTCCTGCAGTAGAGAATGGGCTTTGTGGGCTCTGTGTTGTTGTATTGTGGAGGAAAGTCTCTTTTTCTCAAATCCAGTAATGTTTTGCGAGGGCTAAATCAAGGCAAGAATGTGCAGTTTTGTCTTATAAATGAACTGTGTGGAGCCGGGAAGGGAGGAGACACACTGTCTTGTCCTATAGTATTGTGTATGTCAACTAGCCCCCTGATGTGCAAGTGGGCTGATGTGCTTCCAATGTTGCCAATGAAACAAGTTTTATTTCATTCACAAGAATAAAAATGCAAGCAGAAATGTAGCTTGTGTGCGTGTTTGTGTCTGTGTGTGCTTTTGTGCATGTTTCCTTTTGGAATGTGCAGAAGTGGCAGAGAACCGTAAATGAGAGTGGATGTGAGTATGACTGTGACAGAGGGCATCCTGATATGGCATTTGTCTCAGCTGTCACCTGACTTTCTCTCTCTCTCTCTCTCTCTCTCAGAGATCGATGTCAACATCAGAGATTGCCAGGGAAAAACTGCGCTAGAGTTACTTAAAGAACACCCAGCACAGAAATCCCAACAAATCACAGCTCTGATACAAGGTAATGTTAAACACATTCAGACAGTTTACATTGTTACAGACTGTGCTGTATTGTCACCCAAAACTGCTGCTGATCTGGCATACGTTTAATGTACAAAGGAGTATTTCCATGATTGTAATTGTAGTTTTCTTCTCTTGACTGGCTTTACAATATTTGCATAACTATTGAACATTGCTTGTCCATATCACTGATAGTAGTTTGACTGATGGTATGATATTTGCACAAATTATTGAAATTATTTTACATAGATTGTAGTTTCTCCTCTTCAGTGCTGTTACGATATTTTTACATATTGCACATAACTCCTTATATAATTAGCTCAGACTTCATAAAAGATACTGTTGTTATTTAACAGATTGTCTCTTTAGAATTTTCATATTCAAACCGGTGTAGATTTTAAGCTCAGGAGCATCGCCAGATGATTTTACCGGGGGTTTAACCCAGGATATTTTGAGTTTAGCTCGGGTAGCCAAAATAATTGTACAATTGTTTTACTTATTTATTTCACTAACATGCCTGCATCTGGAAATTAAATGATAATTTAGGGAATCTATTATTGTCTGTAGTCTACTATATTAAATGTGTTATAGTAGACAAATATATACTGTATACGAATTTTTATAAATCCTCAGCTCCTCTTTAAATTTACATCCGGTCCGGGCTAAGCCCAGGGTGTCCTTAAAGGCTGGAAATGACCCTGCTTATGCACATTCAGTGCAAAAAGACAAAAGCTGAATACCATAACAAACACACATAAACACACATACACTGCTTGGCAATAAAATGAGGCAAACAGAGTTTACCACAGTTCCTACATGTACTTTTTTTTAAATCACAATTTCTAATACGTACTAACAGCTTCACCTTTCATGCAGAGCATAACAATAGTGAATACTGGTCATGATGACAGCAGGCAGTGTCTAGTTGAGGGGTCATTAACCTCTATTTAATTACTGTCCAAATCAGTTCCACATCAAGGCCACACCTAATGGCAGATAATTTAGGAGCACTGACTAGTTATGGGAAGCAATCAGACATGGACTGGAACAGCACTGATGCAGCACACTGTGAAAGGCTATTAGACAGCTTGCCCAAATGACTGAGTTTTCTAAAGACAAACAATGAAGTGCATACAGCATGCACAAGCTGAATCCGTATGATGGAAATGATGGATTATTGGTGTGACTGAAAAGAACCCCAGATTTACCCTACAAACTATCAGCCGAATACCCCACCCGCTGTACAAACCACACACTCACACAGAAGCTAATTTACATCTGATGACACTCATAAACAAGAACCTTAAATGTGAGCTTCACCTAACACACAAACAGCTGAAGATATCACCTAACATAAAACTAACACTAACACACACACAGAGCACAGGACGGTTGTCGGCGTGTCTCCAAGGACGGATGTGTGCTGATTGATAAGGTCCATTAGAGGATGTTTGTGTTAGATGGAGAACAATGGCAGATTACCGTATAAAAGTAATCTTCATTCTTGGACACAGTCTCGGGCCGCCTAATCACTTCTGCTGCTCTGCCATCTGCTGCTTGTGAGACAAGAGAGAGAGAACGAGAGAGATAGGGAGAGAGATGGAGCTGGATGCTATGATTCAAGAGTCCATTAATGAAAAGTTGTAGTTATTTAACTCTTAGGCAAGCATCATACCACTTTAAATTGTGTGTTTTTAGGTCTGCACAATTAATCACACACCGACTACGCTCTGATGCATGATGTTACAACGGGTCGTGTTTTTGGGAAACGGAATAGTTGAAATAGATCCTGCCCCATAAAAGAATGTCTTTTAAATTGAATTGCAGTCCACTAGTAATGTGAAAGTGAGTGATTATTTGTCATTGTGAACACAGCACAGCAGACCCATTGTGCACCACAACCTAATGTGACCTCTGCATTTGACCCATCCGTGAACGGGCAGTGGGTAGCTGACATTGCCAGCACCCAGGGATTTTTGTTTGGGGAGATACCTTGCTCAGGAGTACCTCAGTGGTACCCTTACCAGTTTGAGATTCAAACAACCTTCTGATCATTGCGCCAACTCTCTAACCGTTACGCTACAAACTGTTTAGCTGGTGCATCCAGAGCAACATCTATTTCCTAATTACAGGGACAGTCTCCCGAACAACTTGAAATTAACAGTCTAGCTCAGGGCCTCAGTGCTGGAGGTAAGATGAGGGGTGTAATGATTCCATAAACAAACCCAAAAATGTTCTTAAACTGCAGTTCTGGGAGACAGTACCTCAATATGCCTTATATGTTTATAGACAGCTGTAACCTGTATATTGGGTGAATATTACTAAGGATGCACTAATCCACAAGCATATTGGATATTGGTCCGATAATGACTCCGGTAGCTGGCTCGGGAGTCGGGAAAGCTGATTTAAAGCAGGTTCACAGCTGGTTTGTGACTGTATCCTTTTTCACAACTAAATTAAGCATTTTAAATGATGCACTTCGTTATGCACCAGCAGCAGTACTGCGGTAAAGCTGATTTAAAGCTGGTTTGCAACTGTCTTCTTTTTCATGACTAAACAAAGCATTTTAAACAATGTGCTTTATGTGTTCCTGATCATCTTAGAACTGCAGTGTTAACGACCGTCGCAAAACTGTGTTTAAACAAATCTATTATATTTACAAATCTATTATTGTATTAATAAAGATGCCCAAATAATCTAGAAATGTTTCGAAAAATAAATTAAATGAAATAATTTTTAAAAAGTGATATCAGTTGTGAAACTGGATTGAATGTCACAGACCACCTGCAATGCCGTCGCAGAGCACCAGGGGGTGACGGATCACTGCTTGAAAACCCCAATATAATTGATTATGGTCTGTTACTGCTTAGATGCAGAACCATCCACCTCTGCATCACGATACATCAATTATGTGATTAATTTCAACAGCCCTAGTTCAGATGCAGATAAAAAAGGAGCCAATTCATATAAAATATATTAAGTGTGTCTCTAAGCAGAGATATTTCAAAGCTAAGTAGTACACTAGAGATGAACCTGATCCATTTCTTCAGTCTGATACTGATACCTCTGCTTTGGATTGATACTGATACTAGTAATATTGTAAATCATTGTGGCTGATTTTGGTGGATGGTGTTTTTTCGAATTTCTTCTTTTGAAAGAAACAATTCACTGAGCCACCACTATCATAGAGCAGATCTGTGGAAGCAGGGAAGTGTGCCAGATCACCTCTACTTTCTCTGCAGAACATTTACAGAGCAATCAGGGTTATCAAAGACTCGTCTCACTCCAGTAACTATGTTTGAGATGCTGAAATCAGGCAAACATTTTAGGAGTCTTATGGCAAAAACAGAGAGATTCAGGAGGAGATTCAGGAGGAGCTTCTGTCCTCACGCTGTAAGTCTTTTTAAACAGTACATGATACCACTACTCACAATATACCACCAACATAACACAAACACGTGAATTCTTCAGAGTGCATATTGTCACCAACCTGACATTTTACACTTGCTTATATGTCCATTTATGCTTTATGTTTACATGCCACCTATCTGCCCTAAAGAACTGTATTTGTAATTGTTTATTCTACAACGAACAACGCACACTACACTTTAAATACGTAGTTTTTACTGTAAAATGCACATGTACAGTCAATATTTATATTATAATTTTTTTCAGTATTTTCTATATTTTATGTATAAATTTTATTCGTACTCTTACTACATTGTCTAAAATCACCTGAAGCTTTCAGGCCAGAAGAGACCACTGATGCCTCAACTGTAGACTTCAGGCTGTCTGCAGAGTGCAGGAACTCTACCATTATAGTCAGCTGTGGGTTACAAGGCTCCGGATCTGCGGCCATAACTGTATATTTAGACATTAGTCATTAGTTTATTGTAAGATTCTTAACTTAATCTGTAAACTCCTAATTTCTAAATTCTATTTTATTATTATTTGCACCATCTTAGGATCGTTCAGGGTTCATTACATTTTCTTCGTTACTATCCACCAGTGCTAGATACAACCAGGCCTGTGACCCCCTGTGATCTTTTAATGCATTGCATTGTTCCTTGCAAACTTAATTGTATGAGAATTAAATACCGATTTCATTATTGGATCTAACGTTTTGTTTTTGAGGAAAGAAATGTAGAATTTTAGTTATTTCATATCTCAGTAAATGCAGCATTGGAAATGAAATGTTTGGTAATCATTGATTAATTTCATTAATCGTTCTATTAATTTGCTATTTTTGTCTGCTGTTTAAAGCGATAATGTAATAAATTGAGCCTCTAGTGCTCCTCCAAAATGGAGTAGAATCTCTCCAGCCCTGGTCTGAAATCGCCTGAAACATTCAGGCCAGAAGACACCACAGATGCCTAAAATGTGGACTTCAGGCTGTCTGCAGTGTGCAGGAACTCTACCATTATGGTCAGCTGTGGGCTGCGAGGCTCAGGATCTGCGGCCATAAATGTCTTTTTGGACAGATGGACTGTAGTTAGCGAGGTTGAGGAGCATCAAATTACAGCCGATTACGATTCTGTGGCCTTGAGAAGTTTTGATGGAAATTACCTCAAAGTAAATGTGAAGGAGAATGTATGAGGCTGCATGAGGACTGGAGATTGATGTACGATATGTGTAGTTGAAGAGGAAAAAGAAGCTATTTCACTTCATTTACTGTGTGTTCCCTTAGGAACTAGTGACTGTTAATCTGGCTTGAACCAGCTAGTGACATTTTGTCAAATTTTATGGTTTCAGAGCTGCCCAGATTTTGCATAGGACTGTCCTGAATTCATCAGCAGGAGGAGATCAGCATACATTTCGCACACTGTTTCCTTACCGGGGTGACCTCTGACTTCTCAAGGGGTCTCTTTTTGACTCACAGCCATGCATCAGTGACAAAGCTGCACTGCAGCTGTCTTCCATGCTACTGTGTGGGTTTGTATGTACTGTATATTTATCACGACTCTCTCTTTCTTTCTGTTTTGGTAGAGTATATGATGGCAGACAGTGACGGAGGCGATGTCTCAGAGGAGCCGATTCGTCAGTGTCCAGTACCTACACCTCGCACATCAATCCCTTCACCTGCTGCCTCCCCATCACTCAGACACAAAAGTAAGTAGTGTGTAGGTGGGTGTGAGTGGGAGCTGTGATATTGTGGGACATTGTGGCTTTACAATGTGTTTACCTTTTTAATGGTTAGATATAGGAACCATACGTACAAAATGGAAATACTGCATGTAGGGTTCAGGTTTTTAGGAGTTTGTAGGGACTTGTCCCCAAAAAGATAGATAAACCTTGAGATCTGTGGCATTTTAAAGCTTCAATACTAAATGTACTGAAATGGGAATTTTAATGGCTTTTTCAGGATTTGTTTGTATCCATAGATCAATCTTCAAAGGGGTAAATATTGTGTAATTATCCAGTGTAATAAATAATATTCATAAATAACTTATTACTATTAGTTATTAATATAAGTTATTTATGGGGGGCACGGCGGTGCAGTGGTTAGCGCTGCCGCCTCAAAGCGAGAATATCCTGGGTTCCAACCCCATGTCAGCCATCTTTCTGTGTGGAGTTTTGCATGCTCTCCCTGTGTTAGCGTGGGTTTCCTCCGGGTGCTCCGTTTTCCTCCCACAGTCCAAAAGCATGCAGTATAGGGTAATTGGCGACCTTAAATTGGCCTGTAAGGTGTGCATGTGAGTGTGTGCCCTGCAGCGTGTTGGCGCCTCCCCAGGGTTGGTCCCCGCTTTGCGCCTGTAAGTTCCCAGGATAGGTTCCGGTTCCATCCACAACCCCGGATGGGATTAAGTGGTTCAGATAATGAATGAATGAACTTCCAGCTTTATTTGAAAATCTAAAAATATCAAACAATTTGATAACAGTTAAAGAGGTTTGGTTTAAGTGTGACTGCATTATTATTCAGATTTAATTATTATGGGAATTTAGAACCTCACAAAGGGAGCAAGATGTGGCTTTTTGTGTGTTTGTGTGTGGGGGGCAGAGCTGTCCCACTGGTGAGTTTACAGCATGGAAAACAGCAGCCCCATGTGGTGAAATGTGGTGCTGCTTCTTATCACTTTAATCTTAAATGCCAATATGAAATGTTTTGCTATAAAGTTTCTGTCTCCTATGTGGTTAGTGCCCAGAGAAGTTTCTTTCGAGAGTTGCACACAGTTAAATATCTATATCTGAGATTCGAAGTTATATTCATTCTTCCCCATAATATACTGTATATTTACAGTTATAGCATTTAGAAGATGCCCTTTTCTCCTCAAAACAACTTGCATTTCTTAATTACAGGGAACCTCCCTGGAGCAAATTTGGCTTTAAGGCTGTGGTCAGTGCTGTTAAAACAGGCTCAACCCTAACTCATAATCTCTTGGTTTGCTGTTGAATATTCTAATTTCGGAATTTTTATGGTGTGACAATGCAGTCTAAACCGTGCTGCACATAGGGCTGAGAAGATACAAGTCAATTATTATACACACGCACAATTGACCCATCATCCAGTGCAAGAAAAAACAGGATTTTTCAGACCGGCGGTCCTTAGTGCACTCCTGTTCATGCACTCTGGTCGCCTAGAGGAGGATAGGGCCTCTTTCTGAGTCTTGGTTTCTCTCAAGGTTTCTTCCTACTAGAACAGCGTTTCTCAATCCCAGTCCTTGCGGCCCACTGCTCTGCACAGATTCCAGTTTACCGACCCACAGCACAGCTGATGCTACTGATTAGCTAATTAGCAACGTAGGATCGGCGTGTGGCAGTGCAGGAAATACAGAATCTGTTCAGGGCTGTGGGCCGCGAGGACTGGAATTGAGAAACGCTGTACTAGAGGGAGTTTTCCCTTGCTACTGTCGCCTCAGGTTTGCTTGTTGGGGGTTTGGGCAGTTATATGTAAAGTGCTTTGTGACAATAACTGTTGTCAAGAGGGCTATAAATGAATTGAATTGAATTTTCCTGTTGATTCCAAGTTCTGTTCTGATGCCCACACACTGAGATGTAGATGTTTTTGAGAACAGAGGTGCAGTTCAAAACTTCATGTACAACAGGGTTTGATGCGCAACTGTTCCTCTATTATTAATATTATCTATGAAGTAGGCCTTCTATCAAACAAAATAAACTTGATTTAATCCCAGGTTCAGTGTGTTGCCCTGGCCTCTAAATTCCTCCAGTCTTTATGCCATCCATGATCTGTAGGATGTGATGGAAGAACAAGTCCAATCCACACAAGCCCAAACTCACAACTTTTAAAAGTTTATATTCCCTGATAACAAATGACACCTTCAAGTCTCTTCAGAACTGTCTTGATGATACAGGATCAACAGCATATTAGGCAACTGCTCACCTGGGTTCATTTGAGTGTGTGTGGTGTGTGTGTGTTCTCCTCATTTTATTTCTTTGTTAATGACATTTTCATGTTTGTGCAGTTCTAGATTTCCATGTTTTTGAAAACTTCAGCTCAGTCTCTCATACTTTTAGTTTGTTTCAGTTTTAACTAAAGTATCTAGGAAAGGTTCTCTTTATGGATTGTTGTGTGCCTAGTATCTGACCTCTGCCACAGATTATGATGAGTTTATGATGAGAAAAAGTATAGTAAATGTGCCTTCTTTCAGCTGTTCATCATTTACAATGCTAACATTTGCTGTCAGGATTCCAGTTCACAACAAATGCCATAAATATGAAAGTGAGTGTAAATAGACATCAGCACACACAGAAGTACACATCCTTTACTACCTCATGTGATGATCCTGCAGCATTAGAGCAATGCTAAGCAAAAAGTCTGTGGTCAGGAGTGGTTTTAAATTAGTGTGTTTTGTTTGACTAGGCTGGCGTTTCCTTAATGATATTAATTACTGCCAAATGTAGGAGCTGGCCCGGCGTGTAACTGCTGTAAGTTCACCTCATTACCCAGCGTAGGTGCAACTCAGCATTTAGCGAATGTACAGTCTTCCAGGTTTCTAAAGCGTCCTCAAGTTACAGACATTAATTTTCAAAATGGCTTCAACTCTTTAGACATTATGGCTGCCAATAACATTTTAATCTGTTGACTATTTTATTGATTAGTAGATTAATATAAACAATTGATTTCCTCTAAAAATACTGTTAATTATTTTACTTACTGTAATTGTAATTATATTTTTATTTTATTAACTTAATTATACTGATGTCATGGCGAGGCACAAGAAGTGCACAGTTTTGAAGGCGATAGTGAATGGACAAACGGAAAAGGGGGAACGATGTAAACAGAAACAAATTAGAGGCAGTATTCAAGAAACTAAATCAGACAATGAAGGAATAAACTAAATCAATGAAAACAGAGGGGTCAGCATGAAAAACAGCTGAAAGGATTAAGTATACCAGATTTCAGGGGAGTTGGTAGTTTAATGCTTAGGGAGTTCGCCATGATCAGAAGGTCGCTTGTTCCAATCTTAGACCGGTCAAGCTACCAATGAGATACTTATGAGCAAGATACTAACTCCAAGCACTGCTTCTTGAGCGCTGCCCACTGCTGCTTCACAGATGAGTCAAATGCACAGGTCACATTTTGTTTTGGTGCACTGTCTGCTGTGCTGTGGTGTGTTGACATGACAATTAATCATTAAAAAAAGATCAAAGCATCAATCAGGAACGGGCAAAGAAGAGGGCAGGACTAGAGGGGATGACAAAAGACAAGACAGGACAAACAAAACTCAACTTGGCTGCATTTGGTGGCGCCCCAGGTGAAATGTCCAGGGAGAGCCTTGACAATAGATTGCAAGTATTCATTCAAATGTTGTCTAATTTATTAATGGGAAACCCAGCATGAGTAAATGAGATTAAAACATGTCAAAAATAAAATAATTAGAAGGTTAATGCCTCAACAAATTCAGTGTCCGAGCACAGACACTATCAACATCAGTCCATGTAGAAAAGACTCAGATCCAGATGAACATTTCTCATGTACGTATTTCATGGAAAGGTTAAAGGTGTCAACTTTTGACTTTAATTACGAGTATATTAGTAGCTACAAGGACAAACAATCTTAAGCATTGCTGTGGCCAACCAAACTTTGCACAGTGAACAAAACACATTCTTTGGAAGCCAATACACTGAATTTCTTGGACAACCGAATCAGAATCTCATACAGTTCCCACAGTTTTTTTGAAGCCTTTTTGAAATAGGATGTTATTCTGGTGCTTTAGATGTTAACTGAACAATGCAGAAGCTGAATAGGTCTGTTCAAAGATGTGTAGGTATGTAGTGTTGTTTTAACATTGTGTCAGCTCAGTACTGTATAAATCCTCTTGCACAACTGTTAATGTACGCTGAGGATTTTGTTAAACATCTTCTGTTCTTTCAGCACTAATACATTTGTGAGAGGAGGCACTTTTACGGCTTCCATCTGTCATGCCCAACACGACTGTTAAATGAGAAGCAATTGAAGACCTCTTAAGATCTCACTCTTTCTAACAACACCATTCTTTACACACTCTCTCCCCCTGTCTATAGATGATGCGGTGACTGGGGAACTGTCCAAGTTGCTGAGCGAGATTAAGATGTGTCGGGACAGAGATTACTCATTTGAGGAGCTCTGCCAGACCATCTCATCACACTCGCATTCTGCAGAGAGCTTTGCCAGCAGCCGACTTTCGGACGAGGAAAGGAATGGCACCCTTACTCGCTCTGGCAAGGTAAGAGCAGGACTGGGCCATCATGATGGGGGCCAAAATGAGCTGTGGAGCACCTCTCTGGTGCGTAAATGTGTTGGACAGGTTTCAAAGCTTCAGGTTTTAATTCACTTTACATATTCGAATGAGTCCACACAGGCAAAGAGACTGACACACTGTCTGATGAGATACAGATTCCCATAAATATTAATCTTCTGTTTTTTTCAAATGAAAGCTAGAATGCTTTTTCCGTAGGATAGCCAATCATTACATCCAAAAATGTTACAACAAATCCACAGCAATATGGTAAATCTTACAGGGTTAATCAGGCCCTTATTAATACAAGTGTTCCAGAAGCTTAAAAGAAACTTGATCCTCTGCATTTGATCCATCTGTGAAGGAGCAGTGGGCAGCTGACAGGGGCAGCGCCTGGGAAGCGCTTGGGGATGGTGCCTTGTTTAGTGGTGCCTTTACTGGTCTGAGATTCGAACCTGCGACCTTCCGTTCACGTGGCGAACTCCCTAACTGTTACCCTACCAACTGCCTCATCCAGAACCTCCAATTCTTAGTGTCAAGATATTAACAATTGTTGTATATAAAATTTTATTTTAGATATTTACTTTGGCATAGTGTGAATGATATTATGATGATATATTAGAATTATAATGTTATTGAATGAAATAAATGGTATCTGTATCATATTCTGAATTTACAAAAGTATCTCAAAGACACAAGAATTATTCATATCAGAGCCAGTTTCACTAGCTAATATGTCCTATGGTGTATTCTCTGGTGTCATGTGTAGCTTGGGGTACATCTGTTCACATAGAAGTTTGTGAATGCTATCGGAGATATCTGTGCCAACTCATTACTTTTAAAGAAATAAATGCTCTTACGGAATGGAATGAAGGGATTTTCTGTTGCCAGCAAGACCCATAGACACTGCACCAATATGCATTAGGATATTTTCCGTTGTGCAGCAGTAACTGCATCTAAATGCTACCAGTAACTCCCGCTCAGTCCTGCATACCTCAAACATCACCTTAGGGAAACATTTGCTCATACCTTCATACAGAACAGCTTCATTTCTGAACTGCTGGATTCAGGTCTTTCCTCACCTTTTCTATTGGATTAATGTATTGTATTAATGAATTCTTTGATAGAATGATATATGTGCTTAAAATCATTGCATGACCCACTTTCTCTTGAGATTCAGAGCACAGACAAATGACCTGACATTTTTCTTTAAAATTTGTTGGTGTAGTTGAGAATTAATTTCTTCTTTAGTGTTCTCAAACTCTTCTCGCCCAGATGCTGCAAAACAGGCCCAAGCCATAATACTGCCACCACCATGTTTCACATATGGTGAAGAATTTTTCTTTCTCCAAAACACAAGTGATTTAGTGGTTTAGGTCATATATATGTGAAAAATTGGAAAATTCTAACTTTCAAGCACCATTGTATTAGCAGTGATTGTAGAACTTAAATGGCTTTAATGATAAGACATGAATCATCCTTTTGTATTTACTTTGTGTTCTTATCCCCAGTTTGCATGCATTTTCTCCTAGACCAGGGGTCTGCAACCTTCATCAGATTATCCATTTTGGCCCTTTCCCCACCAAATAAAACTTATGTGGAGTCACAAAACCTATTTGACTCCTACAAATGTATAGATAACAAAGCATATTTGAATTTTATGGCTATGCTACTGTATGTATAAAAGAACTACTTTGTTGTATTTAAGAATTAATACTGGTGACCAGTGATGCATATTCACATTGACAGAACATGTTCATTTTACAAGATCACTTTGATCTCCAGAATAAGTGGTATCTAATTGGGTAAAAATTACATCAAAATAAAAGATACTAGTCGTTATTTATTTATTTACATTATTTTTTAAAGCTACAGGGAGCCACACATTGAGTCATGGCAGAGGGATGAACGAGCTACATGAGGCTTTAGAGCCACAGGTTGCAGACTCCTGTCCTAGATGTTTCCTAAGACCGACCTGTTTAAGTTGCCAGTCTTATTCCCAGTGTAGAAGCTCCCTGGGACCAGTAGAGGGCAGGCTTCTCCAAGTGGAAGGGTTTGTTGGTTCCCTCTCAATTTTATATAACTAGAGGATGTTTATTTATAGCGCAAAATCAGTTCTTTTCCTCTTGTGCCAGATTTTAAATCATTGGCGTCATTGAACAGGAATATAGGCCTGCTTTTGTACGGAGCCCACACTGCTGCATGAATAGATCCTTTAGAGCTCATGACTTGCCCTAAATTGTGTTTTTGTTTGGGCTGTTTGGGTCTGGAGATGTGACTTTATTGGCCAGACCGTGTGGTGGAATGTTGCTCGCCCCTGACACCCACTGATCTAAGGGGCTGAGGGGTAACAGGATCAGTTATCTCTCCTCTACACAGTGTGTGACGGATGATTGGAACACACATACACTGATGCATATTAAATGCATGCATGCACACACACACTTACACACTATAGAGTGTGCCTAAACCATCCCCATCTGGAGTGTTTGTCAGGTCAACAAATCATGCTAAGATAAATTAAAACGTGCATGAACACTTACAGAGAGTTAGACACATGTGGACATACACCAACATATACAAACATTTAAATTTTAATCACATTTGTTATGTCTGATAAATTTAGCATTGAGCTTAAAGTAGACTTTGTTGAGTGAATGTGTGTGTGGATAGGTATTTATTTATTTGTGCAGATCTAATGATAAATCAGATGTGATTTTTAAGGACATTTTTGATGAGTACCAGCCCCTTGAAAAAAAATTGTAACATACACTACCAATCAAAAGTTTGGGATCACTGAGAAATTTTCTTGTTTTCCCTGGGAACAGACTTGAAATAAGTCTAAATAGGAGATATAACAAATGAGCAAACATGCAGACATTGCCAGAGTTAGAAATAATGATTCAATGGGAAATGATGAATGTGAAAGTGAAAGTGAGTGATTATTTGTCATTGTAAACACAGCACAGCACACACTGCACCACAACAAAATGTGACTTGGAGACGGTACCTTGCCCATGAGTAACAGTATCCTTACTAGTTTTGGAATTCAAACTGGCAACCTACCAATCACGGGATGAATGCTCTAACCGTTACGCTACGAACTAACCCCAGTGTGTTCCTCAAACTTTGCTTTCATCAAAAAACACCTTATACAGCAATTACAGCCTCACAGACTTTAGACATTCTAGCTGTCAATTTTCCAAGGTAATCTGATGAGATTTAACGCCATGCTTCCTGGAGCACCTTCCACAAGTTGGACTGGCTTAATGGAGTCTTCCTCCGTACCATACCATACGGTCAAATTGCCCCCACAACAGCTCAGTAGGGTTCAGGTGCGGATTCTGGCTGATTACTTTTTTTCTGATTCTTTTTGACACATTTTAGAGGTGGGTTTTGGATCATTATCCTATTGTAGGATGAAATTGGTCCCAATCAAGTGCTTTCCATGGGGCATGGCGTTGCAAAATCTTGATAGCTTTCCTTACTCAAGGTGCCTTCCACTCTATACAAATCTTCCTATTTTACCACTTCCAAAGCACCCCCAGACCAGCCATCTTGTGGGAGATTCAGCAGATTATCTTGAAAACTTGACAGCTAGAATGCCTAATGTCTGCTAGGCTGTAATTGCTACAAAATGTGTTTTTTGATGAAAGCAAAGTTTGAAGATTCATTTCCATTAAAATCATTATTTGTAACTCTGACAATGTTTGCATGTCCTGCTCATTTGCTGTATTTCCTATTCAGACTAATTTCATGTGTGTTTCCATGGAAAACAAGAAAATTTCCAAGTGATCCCGAACTTTTGAGCCGCAGTTAATAATTAAAGTAGCATAGTATTATTTAGATTATATTCCCCAGCAAAGATACAATTTTGTGTGTGGGCTGGAGCAAGAGAGAGAGAGAGTATGTATACGATGTGCATAGCAAAGTTTCAGTCATCCACCAGTCACGAGAAGAGCTAAGACTTCTCACATGACTCTAATCTCTGAGTGTGTGTGTGTGTGTGGTTTGAGCATAATGTTGTTTATCTCTCCTAACTACAGCGGCCGTCTCCCCCGCTGCCCCCAGCGATGGAGGAGGAGGAGAAAACCTGTGGTCCTTCAGGCCTGTGGGAGGCGCTGACGCCCTGCAATGGCTGCAGAAACCTGGGCTTCTCTCAGGTACAAACACACACATACACATTTCCACACATTCCCACAGACTCATGCCTTCACTCACACCTCAGTAAGTGATCTTACGTGGCAGGCACTACCTCTGCAGTGAACAGTTCCTCGGTGCTGAAATTGAGCAACTTCCCCTCTGCTCGCCCTCTCAGCAACTCATTCACCATTTCCACTCTTTATGACTCATTCCAGTGGCCATTAGCACCAGGGCAAACCTATTCCTCACCCCACCTCGCTCTCCTGACTGTGCACTTTTTGTACAAACTTCTAGCGCTCGTCCACCCGTGTTTTGTGAATCTCAAGCTGTTTTAGAAATCTCAGTGGTAATGGTTAAGGCCATGACGCATGCAGAGAGCAGCTAGGTGACATAAGACTGCCTACAGAACGCCACTTCGCCTACATGGCACTTTTTTTGGCATTTCGGATGTTGCACGGGTGGGGAGAGAGAGCCTGGCTTATGTAGCATGCAAATGGGATCCGATTATATATGGCCTATACAAGAGTGCTTGACTGAAAACACGGCTGATTTAGCGTTGACATTTTGGACTGCTGCTACTGCCAGAGCCTCCCCTACACTGCATCACACTGCAGCTAATTGACGGATCGTTTGATCCCATCCCTGGTTTCGTGCCGAGGAAATAGAAGGCTTGCCAGAGCTGGATCTGGGGCAAGCCAAAGACATTTTAAATGCCTGAAAAGTTTAATAAAAATTACAACTACATTTTATTGATATCAACTTTGAACACTAATAAGGCATAGGACTGGGTTAAAATAATCACTCTTCCGATTAGAAATTTAAATATTTATTGTAATGATACAGAATTGATTTTAAAATCCTAAATTAATTCTGTAATTTCTCATAAAGTTTCGAGACTGAGGTTTATTTGTTCAGAAGTTTTCTTTGTGTAACAGTTTTTGTCATGTAACATTGAGTTTCTTAACACCTTGTGAGTTTAATTTGAGCTCTGCACATGCTAATATGTTTGTGTCTTCCTATAAAATGTGAGGTTATGGTTGATTGGTTGGAATTGGAACTGAAAGAGGAACTGAAAGAGTGAATGTGTCTAAACAAATTTCTACTCAAAGTTTAAACGCTTGTTTTTCACTTTGGAATTGTATTGTCACAGCAAATACAAGTGTTGACTCAAGTGTAATATACAATGACCATAGAAATAATGAAATAATGAACTGTGTGATTTACTTTTCTGACCAGACAGGGAGGTGCCTGCTGCATGCAAACATTTCCGGAAAAGGTCAACTCATTACAGTCCATGCACTCGCAGGGGTACTGCGGATCCCCCATCACACACACACTTTTGCTGCTTGCCACTAGAGACTTTTTGACCTCTTGATTAGCTCCTTAACTCCCTACTTATGGACAAGACCTTGGATGCCTTACATTTTGATTTCGGCATCTTCAACACCTGCTTGTAGTTAGCAGGTCTGTAAGGAGGTGGCACTGTCTGTCCGCTTGTGTGGTGCTGTGCGCTTCTCCTAGCCGCTTTATCAGACATTGTTGCTATGGGAACTTGTTGGAGGTAAACGGCTAAGTTCGATCTGGAACTTTATCTTGTTTTAGAGACAATATGGAGCCAAGCGGCGTTTAATTTCCTGTCCTGCAGTGAACGGGCTGTTGCTCGAGGAGCGTGGACGGAATAAGGCATGAGGAGGAAGGGGATGGATAGACTGCCGAATAAACAGAAGGAGAGCAGTACATTAGATGCCGTATTGATTGAACTGGCCTGATGAGGTCTGCTTAGAGGTTAATTATTCCATCTGTTATGTACAGATATACAGAAAGATTTATGTATATTTGTTGGAGAGAGAAATAGAGAGAGCGTGAAACGAGCGTGAAAAAGTGAAAGACACTGTTTGAAAGTTAAATTTGTGTGTAATAAAAGAAACAGGTAGAAAGAGTTTGGTGTGTACTGTATGTGGTGGAAGAGAAATAGAGAGACCTATAAAGAGAGAGAGTCAGAATGAGACAGAGAGAGAAGGCAAGGAAGAGAGAAAGTAAAAAACAGTGGAAGTATGGCAAAAAATATGCATATACAGAAAGAATTTGGTGTGACAGAGAAAGAGAGAGAGAGGAAGAGAGAAAAAGAGGAAGAAACCGATGAACAGAATGACACACAAACTGCTTTAAGGTTGCATCACCAGCTCCATTTCTGTGAAGGAACTTTCTGGTCAGTTGGTGTGTGCGTGTGTACATGTGTGCGCTCGTTGCGACACCGTCTTTAGTGAGCGCCACATGTAAGAGAGGACACCTTCTCCACGTGCATTATGGGATAATGTGGAGGAGGGATCCCCGTCCCTCAGACAGGAAGTCTAATTATGCTGCAGGAAGTGTAAAAGGAGTCACATGCCGTTTCGCATGTGAGGATCCCTCTGGTGCCATGGCAACAGGGCCCTACGGTGACTCCCGGTGCGACGGGGGTGGCACTGTGCGTGTGTGAGAGTCTGTGTGTGTGTGTGTATGTTCGGATTCAGTTTTCATCTCCCAAAGAGACTACTTAATTTTTGTCAATCTTTCTGTCCTGCGGGAGGACACGCATCACACACACACACACACACACACACACACACACACACACACACACATTGAAGCACACGCATATATTGAAAAGGGTTCTCATGGTTGCTAGGAGACAGGGGATTCATAAAGTGCAAGGCGTGGGATATCCGCCTACTTCTCATTGACAAATCTGAGTCTCCATCCGAATAGGTGCGTCACACCACTGCACAAGATGAGAGGAAAAGAGAGGGAGAGGGATAGAGAGATGAACGGCGAGAGAGAGAAAGGGAAGGAGGAAGAGAGAAAGAGAGTAAGAAATACAGAGAGATGTTTTCTCTATCCACATTATTTTTTGTTAGTTCTTGTTCTCCTTACTCTTCTTCTTCTTATTCTCTCTCTCTGTCTCTCTCTCTCTCTCTCTCTCTTTTTCTTGGTGCATAACTCCCCTGAAAGCTGCAAGAGCCTAAATAAATATGTTTAAAGTAGCCAACGTCTCTAAAGGAGGCACCAGCCTCTGTGGATTGTTTTGGTAGAAAGTTTGCACTTTTTTAATGAGTCATATCATGGTTTAAAAAAGAAAAGTTATTGGATTATAATATATTATGAAATAGGGGAAATTGTTATTTAGGGATGGAATTGCAACTACTCGCAAATGATGTGTCTCATGCGATTGCATTATTCCCCTCCATCTCTATATTGTGTTACACTTTAAAATCCTCCCACCTCTTCTCCACCTCTGCTTGCTACAGAGGTCTCCACATTTTCAACAGTTTACTTTCTCCCTCCTCTCTCTGCCCTCTCTATTTCTCTCCCCGTCCCCTTTGCTCTCCCTGTCTCCTCGTTCTCTGGCTCTATCTCACTCCCCTCTCTCTCTCTAAACCCCATCCACCAAAACACATTCAATTTGATGCAAATGTTCTTTGAAGTGACTTTCCACTTCAGTGTAATTTTAAGGCCGACAATAACCATCATCAAGAATCTGGGTGCAAATTCATCCCTTTACAATAAAATCTGTGCCCTCAGTTGTATAATACTTAAACATGCTTAATTGCAGTGTGCTGTTAATTAATTTTGAAGTGCTGCTGTTAATGACCCTTTTTCTCTTTGATTAGTCATATGCCTGCTCATGCTGATTTGTCAAATGAGCAGGGCAATGCATTCCAGAAATGCAATGCTGTGGTGCAGCGGTTATGGTTTCTGACTGTTTTTACTAAATCGTGACTGATCAAAGTTCATGTAAGATGGCTCTCACCGTGGTTATCACCACCACCATATCACCAGTAGTTCTGCCATTACAAGCCAAACTATATGTACGTACATGCAGAGTATGAATAATGCCTCCTCGATCAGTGGGTTCTGACTTTTCCAAGGCCAAGTCTTTTCGAAGTCATGACCAGCTACTGCGCTTACACATACAGCTCCCACATCACAGAACAGCTTAACACTTAGTGAAAGTGAGTGATTATTTGCCATTGTGAACACACTACAGCACAGCGCACAGTGCACCACAACGAAATGTGACCTCTGCATTTGGCCCATCTGTGAAGGAGCAGTGGGCAACTTACATGGGCAGAGCCCGGGGAGCAGTGCTTGAGGACGGAACCTTGCTCATGAGTACCTTAGTGGTACCTTTATCGGTTCGGAAGTTGAACCGACGACTTTTTGATCAAAACTGTTATGTTGCCAACTGCCCTGAACTTGTCAGGGATCTGGTTAGGATTTGGCCAAAACGTTAGCCTTAGCCGGTAGCCCGTGTAGCGTGGGTGGTTAACCCAAACGCGGAGTGTGACGCGAATAGGTAGGAGAACCATGCGAGTTGATCTAAGAACCCTCTCACACAAAAAGCAAGATTTCCCATGAGAAACCACGTTCTATTGGACACACACTCAATCGAGGAGATAACCATATAACTGAGAGTACTCACAGTTGACGCTGACCGAAATCAGAGATGGACCGGTGACTCAATGACTGAGCGGTGAGCCGCAAGAAAAAGCCTCCTTTTATACTTCCCGAAACGCGCCAACTACTTCCGGGTCCTCGTGTCGGTCACGTGATCAGAGTGCGTGTTACAGAACTGCCCCGACTTAACATGTTATGGTTCAGTTTCATTCATTCCTGGGAGCCTATCCCAGGAACTTACGGGCACAACACACCTCAAGGCATGCACACTCACACAATCACACTCACACGTAGCTTGTAGCTCAAAAAGCTACCATTTAAAAGTAGCCCAAACACTGTTGACACAGCAATTTTTGTTCACTTTTTGTTACCAATTTAAGTTATCCCCAGTTCTCAGCAGTTATCTAAAAGCTTTACCACTGTGCAGGGGAAACTATGCCACTGGGCTAGAAATTGCAGTTGAAGAGCTCTTGTCCAGAGGCTTGGGTAAAGTCTCTTTGTGGAAGTGGTTTAATGGGAAAAAGGCCAGTACGACGCTTGTCCCTTTTTATGTGGAAGTCGGCTCATTTCATCAGGGTGGAAGCCATTTCTCAGGGTCACTGCCTCTTCACCTCTCTGCCTCTCTCCCTCACTTTATCTCTGTATCTGTCCCTCACAGACAATGTTGTATTTTTTTACTCCAATAAGTTTTATTATTTGTCCTTCTGAGATGAAATGAATCCACTGCTGAGTTCACACTTTCTAAGGGAAAAATGCTGCTGCTGTTAGGAGTTGCTCTCGTTTCCTGTGGTTTTTATTTATTAGTTTTTCACTTTTCTGCTCATCCTGTCCGCTCTAGTAAAGCCTGTGCAGCTCGTGTTTTCTATCATACACTTCATAAACTCTTTCACTCAGATAAATAAGGGAGTTACTCTCTCTCTCTCCTTGTTTTAATGTCTCCAGTAAGACAGAGGGTGTTTTCACATATAGTCCTCTTTAAAGGAACCGAACTCAGTCCTCTAGAAGTGGTCCAAAAAGTGGACCAACAGAAAGGGAACTCAGTTCTTTTTATGTTCACACTGCAAGTTCATTAGAAAGGGGACTCAGTTCTCTTTCTGGTCCACTTCAACTCAGTCCTTTTTCTGTTCATACTTGATTCTTATGGTGCTCTCAGACCTTTACTGCTTTGCATTCTGGGTAGTTTTCACTTCGAACAAAAAACTGTCGAAGCGAACCAGGAGCGTTTTGCGTTCATAAGGCGCGAGTTAAACGAACCGCGCCGCAGACTTAAAACGAACCGGACTGAGACCACCTGCCGATGTGGTCTCAGTTCGGTTCGTTTCAGAGGGGTCTGAGTTCGCTTGGCGTGTTCACATATACGTAAAAAATGCTGACTAATCGATCTGAGTTCGCTTTGAGGGCTGAAACGGACCAAGTGTGAACTTGCACTCGTTCTCTCTCTCTCTCTCTCTCTCTCTCTGTGCTAACACACGCACACACACACACACACTCACAATCTCACTCACTCACTGTCATTCTCTCAAGCACATACACACAGCTTTCAAACTCTCTTCAAACTCACACACTCATTCACTCACAGTCTCACTCACTCTCTCACTCACTCTGTCATTCTCTCTCATGCACACTCTTACACGCAGCTTTCAAACTCTCCCTATCTCTCTGTGCAGGCCTTGATAAAAACAGGGACTTATGCATGTATGCTAGGCACATGACCAAATGCCAGATTTAATATTACTTATCATATGATCTCTCTCACTCCATCCCTCCCTCCCTACCTCTCTCTTTCTCTCTCTTTCTCTGTGAATCTGTCTGTTTGTTTCTGCTCCCTCTGTTTTTCACTCTCCGTCTCCCGCTCTGATTTCTGGGCCGTCCTCAGAGGGGCTTCTGTCCTCCTGCGCCTTCCTCCCCCAAAATCAGACACGCGGCGAAGAAGAGGAAAGCACAGGAAATGACAGAGCCTATTCAGATCAGATACTGCATCTACTGTTTCTGGAAAGAGACACAAAAAGAGAGACAGAGAGAGAGAGTCAGAGTAGCAAAGACCAGGATTATTGCCACAGAGCGACAGGAAAAAAACAAGCAGACCGAGCTGAACAGGGAAAAAAGTTGGGAAATGAGGCAAAATAAAGATAAGGCAGAGTTTGTCATGGTCTAGCACTGCAAGGACTAATACATATAACTGATTATAATCAATTATTAAAATAGTTTCCAAGCAGTTTACTAATCAGTTAGTAGTGTGCGTAATTATCTTGCCTACGTCATTCAATGTCGTTGGTGAAGTCAATGAGACAACATTGGTGCTATTGCTGGACAATAAAACAATCTGTTCTCATATCGGTTTGCTTTAAGTCCCAGTAAAACCGGCTTTGTTCCCCACGGAGGGATACCGTTTTTACGCACGCTCAGCTAGCAGTTGTTACACAGCGCTTCTGTTAAGCAGCAGTACGCACAAGTTACACCCACCACAGTATTTATGTTTCCAAGGATCACACTGATTACTTCACACCTTGTTCAAATGATTGTAAGAATCCAGTCATGTGATGCGAGACGGTGTTTGACACAAAGTGTAGTCTGATTTAATATGAGTCTGCTTTTATATTTTACAGTTAAAAAGACTTTATGAATCTGAAATATAAACCATGATTTTTAATGATATGGTATGTGTATTTGAGATGTGCAGGCTCTCCCACTTCCCTCTGTTGATGCTCATCAGCAGCCTCATGCAGTCAGTCAAATTTTAATTAACATTATTGACTGGTTTGATGGCCCTGTGAATTTTTTTTCACTGGAAATGACTGAAAAACTGCAGATAGAGAGAAAGGCGTAAGAAGAGAATGCAGCTGACGTGCCTTTTATTTTGTCTCATGTGTTTATTTATCTAATAAGCTTTGCCTGGTACAAATTCAGATGTTTAAGCAAAACTTGCATACATGTTTTCGTATGAGAAAATAGATAATCCATCCACAGTGGAGCAAACATGCTCAATTAAAGCCGGTTTTTCGATAATTATTAACCCGGTTTGGCCCTCGAATTTAGACCTGGCCTTTAATTTTGGCCCACTGTGTGTTGGGTGTGTTTGAGTGTTAAACAAAGATATGTGAGTAGACGTAATGTTGGAACAACAGCCAACCAACGCTGCATGATGCAGTTACGGAGTTACGCTGCAGACGTTCACTACTTAATTTATGAGCTTTAACAGAGTTCTGCCGATTTATGTTGCCATGTCGAAAAATGCTACTGTAGCATGAATCGACAGCAGAGTCTTATCGATTTGTGCTCTCCTGTTGAAAAAAGATTAATCCATTTATTGTACATATGGTGGTTTTATTTAAATTATTAGAAGTTATAGAAATTATTTAGAATTATGAGAAGTTCATAATGTGGTACACTTATTGCACGCTATGTTTGTGTAAAGATAACAAAGGATGAACAACATTTATCTAAGTTCTATATGCCGTCATTCAAATGTTTACTGGTAAAAGTCACAATAAATAAGGATTTAAAATATGTTACTTACCATCAAACAAAGTCTCAACACCAAGGTAGCGTGGATTTATTGGTTTGGGAAAAAGGTGCAAGATTGGGAGACTTAGCCTGTGCAGATCCGCTAGGTAGCACAATTTGATGGTTATCATATTTTGACAGAACACCTTCCATGCTGCCAAATTGCGTTGTTAACGTTCGTTGTGTGTGTGAAGACACAAGATGAGCAATGCGTCTTCACACTCAGCGAAAGGTAATAACGCAATGAGCGAAGTGGTACTTTTGTCTTTACATGCTGTTCTTCACAACACGATTCAGGTGCGGTGAAATATGGTGTGAAAAGACAAAAGTACTACTACGCTAGTTTCCAGTATTTTTTTTTCCCCCTTAAAAAAAATCTTTCATTAGAACACCCATGAGTCTTCATAACATAGTTTTTTACTGGTCAAAAAAAAAAAGATGCATATGAACGTAACGTTCTGAGAAATTGGAGGTAACTGTGCATATGATGTCATGTGGGAATACTTCTTACTAAACAAGTCACTTACAAGATGATGGCGATATTGATGCATACTTGAATAACCAGTGCTGGGAAAGTTACTTCTAAAAAGTAAAACATCATGGATTACTAGTTACTGTTATCTGAAAGTAATTCATTACATTACAATATTACTGTCTCTGAATTGTAATGTGTTACATGACTCCTGCATTACTTTTAAATTACTTTCACCAAAATAACTGCAGAAGCAAGACTTGGCATTATTAAATGCTAGAATGTAGTTTACTGCAGTTCATTCTACATCCAGTGGAGGGTGATGTGTTGTAGCATAATGACTGTAGGTATAAAGTCTGTAGCAAATAGCTCTTTTACTCGAAGAACTTTTCTCTTGTGTCAAAGCTCTTGTGGAGTTTGTGATGTTTTTTAAAATTAAACACATAACCGCACAAAATTTCGGGTTAAAAGTGTGTTGTAACTTGTGTTACTGAAATATGTAACAAGTATAATATTACTGAAAATCTATTAGTAATGCCTTACATTACTGCTTTACAGCAAAAAGTAATACATTACTGTAATTGTGTTACTTTTGTAACATGTTACTCCGAACCCTGTTAATAACATGCTACATTCTTTAACGTGCTCGAACTATTATGAAGTTATTATGAAGTGTATGAGTTTATGTTACTTAAATAGGTGTTCATATTAAAATTATTACAATTATAAAATCTAATCTTAAACTCTTTATTGTATCTTTTCTTGGTCTAATTTAAAACAACCAACTAAACTAAAATTGTCCAAACTAATCAGTGATGAAAATACTGGTTAGTCGCAGCCCTACTGCGGTCACGTGCGTGGGGTCGACGTCTGCGGGGACGTGACTGAAATCTGGCCACGTTTCCTATTTGGGTTTAGCCCTCACATGCTCCACGCTGGCCACTAATTACCCTTGCTTGTGTTTGTGTGATCGCTTCCTTTCTTCAGAGACACACAGGCTTTCTGTTCTGTCCTATCTCCCGTCCGATAGAGAGAGAGAGAGGGAAAGAGGGAGGGAGAGAGGGAGGAAGGGAGAGATTAAGAGAGGGGAGGAAAAGAAGTTTGAGCGGGCTAGAGCACAGTACGGATGTTTAATAATAAGACTGCGACGCTTGAACTCTCACCTCAGCGTTCGGGCCAGAGGATCAGGTACAGACTGAACTGCTTCTTCATCCATACTGTGGTGTGTGTGTGTGTGTGGGTGTGTGTGGAGAGAGGGGGCACAGGGAGCGAGAACTTTTCAAGCTTGAAATGAGTTGAGAAACCAATTGTCTCTGTAACAGATTCAGCAACATTTAATATTCCATATTTTTTCCGGCACATTTTTCGTGTTTTCATGATTCGCACTTTTCAGATTTCTTGTCCTTTTTTTCTGTGTGTGTGTGTGTGTGTGTGTATGTGTGAGAGTGGGTGTGTGAGTGAGATAATCAGGAAACTCCTGATTCAAAGCCACTCGGTTCTTTTCCTGTGCTCTGAGTTAGAACACATTCTCTTTGGCTTTATCCGTGACTTCCGCTTCAGACCCAAACTGACCAACCGGCTCCAGCAGATTTATGATCTGTTTCTCCAGCTCTCTTTCCCTCCCTCACTCTCTCTCTTACTCACTCACTCCCTTTCTGTCAGTCTGTCTCTGTCACTCACTCACTCACTCACTCTCTCTCATTCTCTCTCTCTCACTCTCTCTCTTACTCTTTCTCTTTCTCTCACTCACTTTCTTTACATTTCACTCAACTACTCAGTCTCTCTTTCTTACTCACTCTCTCTCACATCGCACACATACATACACCCTTAAACTATCATTCAGTTTCTCTCCTCCCCATTTGCCTCTCTCCCTTTCTCTCTCCCCAACTTCCTCACTCACTCGCTCACTCCCTCACTCATTTTCATTCTCTAGCTCTCTCTTTCACTCACCTATTCACTCGCTCACTGTTCCTCTCTGATTCACTCACTCACGCTCTCCCTTTCATTCTCATTCTTACACACCACACACAAACTTATAGTGAAAATGACTGACTATTTGTCATTGTGAACACACCACGGTCCAGCACACAGTGCACCACAAAAAAATGTGACCTCTGCATTTGACCCATCCGTGAAGGAGCTGTGGGCAGCTGACATGGGTAGTGCCAGGGGAGCGGTGCTTGGGGATGGTACATTTCTCATGAGTACCTCAGTGGTACCTTTACTCCCCTGGGACCAGCGACCAATAAATTTCCGATATTAACCAGCCCTCGCACTCACTTAAACTCATTTGCTCAAACTCACTCTCTTTCTGTCCCTTCTTACACTTCTTACTCTCCTCCCCACACACACTTCCCGCATTGTTACTATTCCGCCTGTTGATTTCCTGATTTCTAGTGTTGTAGTACTCGAGATCGGTCTCGGTCTTGAGACCGGTTTTTGAAGGTTTTGGTCTCGTCTCGGACTCGGCCGCATTTGTACTCAGCCTTGTCACGGACTCGGACAAAGAGGACTCAGAATTTTATTTCTGACCATAATTACTATATTACTTCTACTTGTTGATGGAGTCGACAAGCTTCGGTATATCTTGGATGTGCTGGTTTTTGGATTGTTGAATGTTTGACATTCTTTGTTCTGTTTTCTGATTATTGCAGTGTAAGACAATAGTCAAGAGACAAGTAATAAATACACATTTTTAATGTTGCGTAGTGTATGTTGTTTGCTCTTTTTGAGGGGTGCTTAGGCTTTGCATGTTCCACTTATTTGTCATGTGGTGTAAAACGCGCTTTGGTCCGGTCTCGATTCGGTCTCGGCCAGCCCCGGTCTCGGTCTCGGTCTCGACTCGGCCTCGACCCCTCAGAGTCTTGGTCTTGTCTTGGTCTCGACCCCCTCTGGTCTTGGTCAGGTCTTGGTCTCGGATAAGATGGTCTTGACTACAACACTACTGATATCCTTAATTTCACTGCATGTTTTTTGGGCCTTGTAGAAGGAAAGAGAGTATGTGAGTTAGTCAGAGAGGGAGAGACAAAGAGAGAGAGAGGGAGAGATGGTTAGAGGAAGTGATGAAGGAGACAGATGACTGAGTTTACTCTATTTCCTCCTTCTAACGCAGCAGCTGAACGAGCCGTATATGATGTTGGAAGAGGCTTCATTTTGAGCACTTTCTCTAACAGCTCAGATGATTTATACATGTGGTTCTCAGACTCGTCCCAGACCGCTCCACTGATTAACTCGTCTGCCTCTAGTCGAGTGGATGAGCTGATCAGCGCTGGGTGATTTGCAGCTTTGCTCTCTCTCCCTCTGCTGTTGAGCGCTCAGCGAGGCCAAGCCTGACCTCAGGGTCGGAAATGATGCGGTGGGCTACCCGAGCTTCATAGGAAGGATGTGCAACCTTTAGCATCTCAGACTGAATTTATCAGTGTTTTTGCAGCTAAAGCCTCCACTAAACTGGGAGGGATATCGTTTTGTTTTTTTCTCAGTTGCTTAAATGCAGTTAATAAAACCACCTACTTATTTGCATTGAAGGCAGGTGGTAACGTAACGGTTAGGGCGTTCGCCATGTGATCGGAAGGTCGCCGGTTCAATTCCCAGGACCGCTGAAGGTATCACTGAAGTACTCATGAGCAAGGTACCATCCCATGTTAGCTGCCCACTGCTCCTTCACACAGAGGTCACATTTCGTTGTGGTGCACTGTGTGCTGTGGTGGGTTCACAATGACAAATACTCACTTTCACCATGTCATTTCTTAGTTGTTTTTTTTTCACAATATTGCTTACATGTGTCTCGATACCATGTTCATTCATTCATTATCTGAACCAGTCAATCCCCCACTCACTCATTCAATCACTCTCTCTCTCTCTCTCTCTCTCAGTCTCTTTCATTCTGTCTCTCACTCAACTACTCACTATCACTCTTTCTTACTCTACTTACTCACTTACTCTTCCTCTCATTCATTCACTCACTCACTCTCTCATTCTCTTTTACTTACACCACTCTTTTCATTCTCTCTCTCTCTCTCTCTCTCTCTCTATTTCTCTCTCGTTCACTCACTCTCACTCGCTATTTTACTCACTCACCCATTCACTCTCTTACTCTTTCTCTCTCCTACTCACTCATTCTCTTTCACTTACTTGTTCACTTTCTTTCTCTCTCTCTCTCTCTCTCTCACTCTCTCTCTCTCTCTCTCTCTCACTTCACACACTCATACATACACACTTAAACTGTCATTCATTTTCTCTTCTCCCCCTTTCCTCTCTCCCCCACTTCCTCACTCACTTATTGTCACTCACTCTCTTTCTTTCTTGTTCACTCACTCTCTTTTACTCTCTGTCTCTCACTCACTTGCTATCTTTCTGTCACTCATTCACTCACTCACACCACACACACACATACTGTAAATCCACACTTAAACCGTCATTCATTTCTCTCCTCTCCCTTATCCTCTCTCTTGTTTTCTCTCTTTATCTCTCACTCACTCACTCACTCACTCACTCACTCACTCACTATCTTTCTTTCTAAATTACTTACTCCCTCTCTCTTTCTTACACACCACACATACAAACTTACACTAGCACTCAATCCATTATTATGATCATGGAGACCAGAGCCTGGGCCAACTCTGGGCGGACACCAACACACCGCAGAGCTCACACACTCACAGTCACACCTTATGGGGTCAGTTTAGAGTAGCCAATCAAACTATAGCACATGCTTTTAGACTGTGGGAGAACCCAAACAAATCCCACATGAAGTCAGGGAGAGAATGCAAACCACACCGAAAGGGCCTTACGGCCGACCTGTGGATCAAACCCAGGACCTCACTGTGGGGTGACAGCGCTGACCACCGCATCACTGTGCCGTCTCTTCAGTACCATGTTCACTTTTTCTAAACACTGAACACATTCATCAAATCCATAGACTGCGTGATCTAAACTGAGAATATTCTGAGTTTATTCTGCATAACCAGCCCTTGTTTCAGTTATGATAGTTTAAATTGTTATTCAGTAGAATTCATAAGCTAAGTACTGTATGTCAGTTTCTTACCTCATGCTTATTGAGAAAACAGGACTTGGAAAATGATACCTGGGGACCCATCAAGCTTGATCGTATTTATTAAAACCCCAAATCTCACATTAATATTTGATTCACATTAATATTTAACTACTCTGAAGTTCACCTCCAAACCCAGATAAGTTCACAACTCCTGCATTACTAACACTTTTATTTTTGCTTGGTTTCAAAGACTTTACAGTGAAGCATTTAGGTTCCTTTATGGTTCCCTCTGTTTACTACTGTTGCACTGTGTGTGTGCGTGTGTGTGTGCTATGTTTGATCATCTCTGTTAGATTTGTGGTGTGTGTACTGTTTTTGATCCACTCTGTTGGGAGAGGTGGTCTTATGTAACTGATCACTTGTAAGACACACACACACACACACACACACACACACACGTGCACACACGTGTCTTTGTATCAACTACATTTGATAGATGCCCCAGCTCTTTTGGCCTGGTGCATGATGGATATGCTCAATGCTGTCTGGTTAATGTAGGATTTTGGGCTTGACAGGTGGAGTAATGGCCACCGCATGGGGCTGAAAGAAAGTCGATTTGGACTGGGGGGGATGAATGTGCAATACGGGGGCTTTATTTATCTCAACAGCACTTACTCTCCCAGCATTCTCTACTAGGAGCTACATGCATGATCGCGGAGGTGCTGCTGGCATTGTGATTTGCAACTTGCATGAGGCTAATTAGTCAACTAATTCATTTTCAGTTTATACCAACAGACAATATTTTCTATTTATAAGCTATTTTTCTTCTTCTTTATTCACTCTAACATTTTCTATAATTCTGTTGCTGTAAAGCACATTGGGGCAGTTGGTAGTGTAAAGGTTAGGGAGTTCGGAGGGTTGCCTGTTCAAGTTTGGGACTGGTCAGTATGCCTCTGAGGTACTGTACTGCAGGATACCCCCAAAACTGTACTGCAGGGTACCTTCCCCAAACACTAATTCACTTCTCCTTCATGGATGGGGCAAATGAAGCAGTCACTTTTCGTTGTGGTGCGCTGTGCACTGTGTTCTGCGGAGGTGTGTTCACAATAACAGATAATCACACTTTAATTCGCTTGAATAACCTCTGTGTACAGTAATGCCCTATATGAATTAATCCGCCTTGTAGTAGAACAGAACTTGCAGTGAGGAAGATTTTTTTGGAGCTATTTTATAATTAAGTCATAATTTCGGTGTGTAAGAACCGGTTACGTAGGGATGGGGCGATATTAAAACGCAACATTCTTACATATCTCATTGTGATATTTCTTGTCACGCTTAAAAGCATGCTGTTATTCTCGTGCCAAAATTCTGTGCATGCAGTGGAACATTCGCATCAAAATCAGGCGTCTGTATGTGCTCAACTTTGACTCTCACACTCGCTTCACTTGGTACTGTGTTATAAATTATACTGTGCCAAAAACCCAGCCAGTCGCAGGCTTGGAGAAAGCTGCTTGACTGATTTTTCCAACAAACATGCTTCCAAATTCATACAAATACAAACAAGAAGGAACAAGAAGACAAGTTGGGGGTTATTTGTACATTTTGGGTATATTTTTTTCCAGCCAGTATTCTAGTCTAATTGTATCTGTTAATGTTCCCTACGTCTATTGATTTAGATGCTGGGGTTTTGCATGTTTTAACATATTTTAATTAACAAGTTCATTTTATCTGATTATTTAATTTGATTATTTAGCTGAGTGCCTTGTAAACATGGACAGTTTTGTAAGTGCCTTTCACTAATGTGCTTGAATTTTTCACAGGACTCCAATTTTTTGCAGGACTCGAAGCGGTGTGTGGAGTTTATCCAGTCTCCCTCGCTGGAGGTTTTTCTCCCGGTGGATGAGGACAACCCGTATGAGTCTGTAGCCACAGCTGTGACGAGGAAACCCTGCTCCCTGGACATCCACCTCCTCAACACATGTCCTCGCAACGGTGAGTTGTTGTACTTTAAACACAGTGGAAATGTAGAACTCCATTGTTCTAAAGTAAATGTTGACTTTCCTGATTGAGTTGTTGAGTCAGCAGAAAAGTGAAACGTTGAAAGTCATTAGTTTAATTCTGGGGTGGGGGTGTTTGCTTTTTGACTGATGAGTTTAACTTTTGATAGTGCAGTTGCCTCCTTCCAAACACATGCACACATACAGCGACACCTACTCATATAACCCTGGTACTACAGTGTGTACTGTGTGTATGTGTGTGTCAAGCTAGTGTGTGTCCAGACGAACACTTTGCTCATACTTGTATTTGACCTCTTAGGGTATCGCATGAAGTGATTTGATAAAGCACAATAATGTCCCTCAAAACAAACACACACACACACACACAGTCTTATATGTGTGTCCTTTTTTGACCTCTGAAGTTATTACATGCATTGAGCGATGAGGCACAATAATATTCCCAAACATACACACACTCACACTTCTTTATTTACATGTACAGCAGGGGGTTTCAGCTGGTCCTCTCATGGGGACCACCACTCAGACTAAGCAACGTTGTAGTCTGCAGCCCACTGTGTGCCCGTGTGGCAGTTTTTTTTGTTTTTTTTAAACATATATTTGCATTAATTCATTATTCATAAAGATACCCAGATTACCTGGAAATATTTTGAAAAATAAATAAAATGAGATAATTTTAAACTAAGCGATTTCAGTAGTGAAACTGGATTGCATGTCACGGATCACCTGCATTGCTGCCACGGACCACTAGGGGACCATCAGCGTGTGTGTTTTTGTGTAACCTCACATATATAAACATCACACACAAAAGCATAGTTACGTAATGCAACAAAATACACGTTAACACACACACACACACATACGCAAGCACACTGCAAATGGAACCTCCACTGCTCCTCTCTCTTTTGCTGCAGTCACATCTGCAGTGGCGCTAAAAGTTAACGTTGTCGTGGAAACTGCCCGGTGAGTCACCTGCGGGTTACCATGGTGACATGCTGCGCAGAGCTCGGCTGCCTGTAGGTTGAATGATACACACCTGCTGCTGCTGCTGCTGCAGGGAGAGAGAGGGGGAGAGAGAGAGAGAGAAAGAGAGGCTTATCCTAGACTGTGCATGTCTGTGTGTTTGTGAATGTGTGTGTGTGTGTGTGTTTGTGCATGTGTGTGTGCACGCCCACATTTTTGTGTAAAACCACTGGACACAGTCCCACTCCTTTGATAAGCATACTGTGTGTATACAAAACATATGCAGAAAAGTCCATACTGGTCATGTGCACATAGAGTTGAGTTCAGGTTTATGTTGTGTATGTGTGTGTGTGTGTGTGTGTGTGTGTATGTACGCACTCATTTTTTGTGTAAACCACTTGGAAAAACTTTTGCCTCAGTCCCACTTCTTTGATAAGGGCCTGGCATATACAGGGTATGGTATGTGTGTGTGTCTTTGCATCCGTGTGTGTGTCTGTGTGTGTTGTAAGACTGCAGAATTGTAGCCGACTCTATTTTGGGCCTTTATTTCCTTCCAGAAGCATAAAATCATAGCTTGCAGGAGCAATTCTCTGTCTGATTACAGACGATGGTGTGTCTGCGTGCAGCAGGTTGGAGCCCACGCTGTCCTGAGCTCTGCTGCTCTTCCTCTACTGTGGCTCTGGATTACACGTCTCAAATTCTCTCACACACGCATACACACACTGTCTCTGACCGCTATGCATCTGACCGGACACTCTTTACCTTACATATACAGCATTTGTCTGACTCTTTTTAAACATGAATACAGTTGTTACTTTCCACCAATGGTAATGTAGGTAACAAACATTTTCAGTCAAAATCTGCATGAGGGGGGTTAAAAACTCCCCATGAGTTCTTTAGAAGAAGCCTTTTGGATGAGAGATGTGGATGTGAAAACGTGAGTGATTATTAACACACTACACCACTGCACACAACGCACCACAACGAAATGTGACCCATCTGTGAAGGAGCAGTGGGCATCTGACATGGACAGCACATGGGGAGCAGTGCTTGAGATCGGTACCTTGCTCATCAATACCTCAGTGGTACCTTTACAGGTCCAGGACTTGAAGCAGTGACCTTCCTATTCAGGGGGCAAACGCCCCTCCGGGTGCTCCAGTTTCCTCCAACAGTCCAAAGGCATGCAATGTAGGTTGATTGGCGAATCTGAATTGGCCTCGTAAGGAGTGACTGAGAGTGTGATTGTGTGTGCCCTGCGGTGTGTTGTCACCCGCCCAGGTTTGGTCCCTGCCTCACACCCGTAGTTCCCGGGATAAGGTCCAGTCAGCGTGACCCAATGGGGATTTTAAAAAATGAATGAATTAACGTTGTTATGTTTAATGCTGTCAAAAATCTGTGACTCCATCCTGCCCTCTAGTGGATGCTTAATATACATGTCAACATCAAGGACACAGTGACAACTTTTTGTGACAGCGCTCAGTTTGGAATGATTGCCTTGTTTTTACCCTAAAAACTGGTGCCAGTGCCACGAAATCAGCTGCAAACCATCAACACAATATGCTGGTCCACAGCCAAATCCGCCGGTGGGGCAGTTGGTAGCATAATGTTTAGGGAGTTGTCCCTGTGATCGTAGGGTCTCCAGTTCAAATCTCGGACTGGTAGAATTGCCACTGAGGTACTCATGAGCAAGGTATGTTCCCAAGCACTGCTCCCTTGGCGTCACATGCTGTGCTGTGTTGTGCTGTAGTGTGTTCATAATGCCAAATTATCACTCACTAAAAAAAACAAACTCTGTAGCATCAATGGGAGGGGGACAGCGTAAGCCTACTGATTTAAGAGTTGGCATGGTGGGCTCCTAAATAAGTTCAGCTCCAGCATCAGAACCTTCACTAGTGCTATGAATAAGAAGTAAGTGAAGGCAGTGGAGGTTACACTGCTGGAAAGGGGCACTTTTATTTTCTCACATAAAGGGAGCATAAATTAGTCCTTTTACAGAGTGACATGCTTGTCATAATGACAGGAGACAGTCTCGCTGGATCAACTAGGGTTTAAGAGCTTCGCTCAGTGGCCCAATAGTGGTACTGCTATTATTTTTCCAGCTCCTATTTTAGCCTTACTTGGAATTCAACACATGCAAATGTATTCTCTAGCATCCATGGCCCAACTGTGTGCATTTTGATTGATTTTGTCTGGCATCAAGTAACTGCAGTGTTACCTCAGATCTAGTGCCTTGTAATTTGACACATCCTACTGTCTAGGACTGTTCACATATCAGTGCATCAAGTCTTGGCACGATGCATGTATTGGTACAGTTTTGGCTGTATCTGTATTTTGGAATATGTTTTGCACGTACATAACACATTACACATGAATTGACATAAATATACAATATAAAGAAAATACTCTATAATTCAGGATGGATGCACAGAGAACTCAAATGGAAAATGGTCTTCTAATTTGATTTGATTGAACGTTTTTTTTGGTTTCAAGCCAGTTATGGATAGTGTTTTGTTTTGTATAGTATCATACATTTCACATTTGGGAGCACATTTACAGCAAACACTCTTATCCAGAGTGAGGTAGGTCAGTGCTATGTGTTCCACCAAGGGAGCTTGTTCTTCATTATTGTAAACCTTGTAAACAGCTGCTGTTTAGCTATTGCCAGCTGAGTTACTACAAAGCTCTCCAAACCCTGTCAGAGTACAAGTCAAAAGTTAATATCTCTACAGTAAACAATAATACATGCATGAAATCTCTTGGGTAAGTGTTCACAATACACTGCATTTTTAGTAAACTTTGATTGATATTGCATTATGAAGCTTATGTCCAGTGGTTGTCATGCACCGTAAAAAAATGATCCGAAAATATTTTACTGATGCTAAAGAAAGGACAGACAGTAGTAGGGTTGAGTATCTGCATTAAAAAAAGAAAGACATTTTGATAATTATTTTATGTGAGTGAAAACAGTAGCGAAAACACTGGGGATTGTAGTCCTTTATAGACACCTATGTTGGAATCAAACATGCATTTTATTAAAACACCTATCACGTTTATATTTGCGGCATTTAGCAGAGACTCTTAATAAGAGCAACTAATTTTAGGTTCCAGTCTCCCTGGAGCAACTTGCAGTGGAGCAAGGAGCAGTGGGCAGCTGACATGGGTAGTGCCCAGGTTCAGTGCTCATGAGTACCCCAGTGGTACCATTATTGGTCCAGGATTTGAACCGGTGACCTTTTGATCACGGTGTATAACACCAGGTGTAAAAATTGTACAGTTGTTAGATCTCAAATCTCTAAAACCTCAAGTTTGCAGACTTGATTTTGCTTGCTTTGCCCCATCTCTGAGGGGAGCCCATCTACTACAAGACATCTAAAAAACTTCTCCAATGAATTAACCGCAGACTGGTTAATTCATTGGTAAGCTCTGGTAAGCTCATTATTCAGTCCTCACACAGCTATTTCATCACAGTCATTCAGGAAGGTTGTTATTGTGACTCTGTTGTCTTAGTTAATTGTAACCGACTTACACTGGTTCATTTGGGTCATGTGGATTTAAAGTACATTGCTCATTAATCCAGACTTAAAGTGTTATCTGTCCTAGGCTTAGGCTGTGTATTATAGATAAATGGTGAAGTCATGGTTGCATCCAGAAGGCAGCAGCCTCGGTTGGTTGCGTTTTGGGGCAGCACATGCGTGGATAAAGTCTGATCACTTTAGACACTGTCATAAGGGTCATGACCTACAACTGCAAACAGTCAGCCATCTAAAATCCAAGCATATGGGCAAATCAAACTGTGTAGTTAGACCATAACAATAGAAAAGTTACCTATTGTGTTATTTCAGCCAGATTTGAAGGCAACATCATATTTTCTTCTTGGCTATGTCAGTCCTGTAATTATGTTCAGCCTAAATGAGAGTTCCATGAAACGTTGCAGACAGAAGTGCCTGTTGCTTAGTGTCACGTCTCAGTGTGTTATTTGAGTCTTACTTAGCTTTTACATTGCCGTAAACTGCTTTTATAGCTATTTTTAACTAATATACCACAAAACGAAACTAGCTATCAAATGTATTTAAGTCATAGATTGTTGTAGGGCTTTGCTAGACCCAAAGAAAATGTGTTTCACAAAGAAGAACCTCTTGAGGAGCCACTTAAATAAAGCGATGGACACCGTGACGACATGCCAGCCACAGCTGAGTAAGTGAAATGTTGTGTGTGAAATATTTTGTTTTGTAGAAATTGAGGATCACTTATACTCGCAAAGGGCTTCTTAACATCTGGGAATCTGAATTTGTGCCCTGTTTTTAGATTTATTAACCACAATTTGCCAGCACAGTTTCAGTTGTTATATTTTGCAGATTTATTGTAATTGCTGCAGTTATTGTTGGGCACTCAGCCACTGCCAATTCTGGTATGTCTACATTTCATCAATACAGAGTCCTACGTTCAGGGAGGTTTTAACACCACACATTAGCTTCACTGTAGTAAAATTGTCAGGACCAGTGAAGATGGAGATTATTAAGAGAGAAGGTTTAAACTAGCCTCGGTGGAAAATTTACCCAAGACATTGAGGTAAAACCTCTTCAATGTTACAAGGCTTGTTTTGGCCTCAGGGTGTCCTTATTTTTATGTTTCTTTCAAACAATGGTGCCATTTTTATCCCATCACTCCACTGGGGCATCAGAGTCTGTACAGACCACCAGAGGAATGTCCCTTTTGATCCCTGTTGACCCCAGCAATATTTATCAGTTAGTTACAGAGCAACAAACTACAGAAGTAACCTCTGTTTTTAGTTTTTAGTTTCAGGTTGGGATATGTCAGATCATAAATGTCTTCCTCTCCTCCCTTAAGGATCTGCACTGCAGTGAAAAGGTTTCATGAACAACAATTGTTTTTGATCTCCAAGGAAAATTAGAGTTTTTGTTCTTCAATAAACCAGAAGTTCTTGTGAGATTGTGTGCTGTGTTTAGTCAGGTTGTCTTTTGTCTAATACTTAATTTATTCAGAGATCAGAAACAATTGTTGTTAATATACAAAAATAGAGGAACTCTGGACGGGCCAAATACTTTTTTGCAGCCATGTATCTATAGCCTTTGGAACAGAATAAACCCAGTTTGTCTCTGTCACTCTGGTAGAAGTAGGAACTCACCCCAGGGCAGCCCACTCATATTTCCTGATTTTATCTTTAACCTCTGAAACCTTTCTGAAAGCAAGCAAGAGCCACTTACCTACAGGACACTGGGCTCGATGGAGCTGGCCAGGAGAAGGAAGACATAGTAAATAGTGACTTTCCAATCAGCACACAGCAGGAACACAGCAGGAGTATTTAAGTGAAACCCAAATCTTGTTCATTACGAACTTGGGGGCTGCACTAGTTTAAGATGAGACAATGTTGGATCTTCAAGACAAATGTTGAGAAGAAGGTGTAAAGAAATGTGAAATACATTTGCCTTAATTCAAGACACATACTTGTTTGCAAATTTTGGGGGGGATCAGATCTGAGTGGAGGGGATAGTTAATATTCCTTAGTTGCATTGTTGTTGAAAAGATCATTTGCAGTGACGTAACAAGACAAGCGTAAGAATTCTGGTTTTTCTTATCATGTTGCCACTTTGTTTTGGCTGTCAATATCTAACCTTGATACGCATTATTAAGTAAACATTGGACAACATGTCTTGAGGATGTGGGTGTGAACATGCGTCCCCAAGAGTTTGTCCTCATGTTGGTGTGAGTGTCTCTTCACAACAATTCATTCCACACTGTATGAGTATATATGAACGTGTATGTCATTGATCAGACCTTGAGCCAGCTCCAAGCAAAGTGTGTGTAGTTGCATTGCTCTGCGTCATCTGGTTATGTTCTTCATGAGCTGTAGTCCATGCCTAGAGCTCCGTGCAGGCTAAACTCCCTGCTGATATTAAGCATTGATGGCGCGTCTCATGCAATATATGCTCTCACCCCCTTGCCACCGGCCAGACATTACCACTGCTCTCCATGGCTCATTTGCCTCTGGGAGATGAGCTCACGGCTGCGATTTCAGCACAAAAGCACAGTTGCCAACACTTGATCTTAGCCCACTGGGCCTGCTCTTGTTTGACAAATGTAATATATAAACAAGGACTTCAATTAATTATTATTTTTATTATAATTATCTTATCGAATAGTTGGTCAAAAATTGGTTGTTTTAAAAGAGACAAAGAAAAACAAATGCATAAAAGGTTTATTAATTCTTTAAAATTTATATTTAAAGTCCATTTAAATCTAAACATTTAATATTAATTATTATTTAATAAATTATTCATTCATTCATTATCCCTAAATGCTTAATCCCAGTTTATGTCACAGGCACCGGAAACTAAGGGTGCAAGGTGGGCAGCAACCCTGGGTGGGCACCAACACACTGCAGGACACATAATACACACAGACACCCACACACTCACATTCATACCTATGAGGGCAATTTAGAGTAACCTAAAGCCAACCTAAACCTAAAAGCCAATCTACTGTTGGACTGTGGGAGGAAACCAGAGCACCCGGAGAAAACCCGGGGAGAACACACAAACCCAGACGATCTGGGGATTGAACCCAGGACCTTCTTGCTATGAGATGACAGCGCTAACCACAACGTCAGTGTGCCGCCCGATTTCTAATGATTCAATTCTCATTTTAATATTAACATGTATTTAATAAAGATACATAAATTCAAAAGCTTCCTTATAATACTTATAGTTTCAGAACCCTAAAGAAAATAGTCAAAGTCAAAGTAAACTTTGTCATCTATGCTATGTACTGTACAGGTATACAGAGATACGAGACGACGTGGCTCCAGCTTTCACAGTGCAAACAACAAGGAACAAAGAACAAATTAAGGCACATAGAATAAACAATATATAAATAGAATATAAAATATACACTTCAAACTACACATGTAGTATTAAATATAAACTTGAAACTAGAAGTAGAAAGAGAGACAATTAGGATGCAGTATTTTAACCTACAATTATAGTCTTGGAATTGTCTTTTACATTGAATATGTGTAAAATCTGTAACAATTTCAACATGAAAAATTCTATTCAGTCTATTAATAGTATGTTATTAGTTGATGCTGTCGGCACCATGTCTTACATTTGGGTTTGTTGTTTCTTTTTGATGTTATTGATATTAGTGTCAGCGGTTAAAATCTCCATTTGGTGCCAAGTGAAAAGATGTGAGAGACATGGTACATAAGTTTGACTACCCACTACACCACACTGACTAGTAATGGAATTTCCCATTCACATGAGAAAAATAATCGCAGTGGTGGTATTGTTCATTCCATGCACCCCGATCGGATTGTTACTGACAGTCACTTTGATGTTAAATCATATGACATAATGAGTTTATTTACAGAATGATTTCAAGACAAGAGCGTAATTTCTGCCTGCTTTTTCATCACATCTAGTTTAGCTGAGTCACTGCAAGATAGCTGCATGTCTTTTATTCTTATTCACTTTTTTGTTTTTGATTCTAGTGAAGTATTATCCGTTGTATCATCTGTCCTTTTGCATGTCATTTCAACATCTCATCGTCCCTGTTTAAGCTGATTTAAATTCTGTTCATTGGAAATAAGTGCCAGCCACATTTTTTGCATAAAATTTGTGAGTGAGTGATTATCTCATTATGGTGCCTACAAAACCAGTACCACTGAGGTACTTCTAAGCAAGGTACCATCTAACACTAACACTAACGAAATGCTGCTAAAGTGAGTGAGTGATTATTGTGAACACACCACAGCACAGCATACAGTGCGCCTCAACGAAATTTGACCTCTGCATTTGACGCATCCGTGAAGGAGCAGTGGACAGTTGGTAATGTAACGATTAGGGAGTTCACCCAGTGTACGGAAGGTTGCTGGTTCAGATCCCGGACGGGCCAAGGTACCACTGAGGTAGCCATGAGCAAGGTACCATCCCCAAGCACTGCTACCGGGCGCTTCCCTTGTCAGCTACCCACTGCTTCTTCATGGACGGGTCAAATGCAGAGGTCACATTTCGTTGTGGTGCACTGTGTGCTGTGCTGTGTTTACAATGACAAATAATCACTCAATCGCTTTAGCAGAACCTGGTTAGTGTTGGTGTTAGATGGTACTTTGCTTAGGAGTACCTCAGTGGTACTGGTTTTGTAGGCACCATAATGACAAACAACTAATCTTTTAGTAAATGAGCTGACCACTACTGTGTGATTTGGCTGTTTGTCTTTGTGTTGAGTGGAAATCTGTCATTACCTTATACAGTTTATCTACCGAATGCAGTATATACTGTTTATTATGTTCTTATTATGTAAAATAATGCATTCCTAATGTGGTGATGACATTATGGAGGTCTAACTTTTAGAACACACAAAAGGGGAGAAGCACATATGGACATACCTACACGCGCACACACACACACACACACACACACACACACACACACACACACACACACACTCTTCTCGAACTCTGTCAGAGAAGACAAATGTTCTAATCTCCAGCAGATAGCATCGTTCCCACCTGCTTGTTGACAATCAGAGCCTCCAGTAGACTTGAGGAGAGACACACTCACAACACAACACAACACAAGAGAAGACGCTTACAAACTCAACGCAGAGACACACAAACACTATAGAGGAAAGACACAGAGTCAACACACCAAAGGAGGGATGCAAACACATTGCAGTAGATGAGAGAGACACAAACACAACATGACAGACCACAGACAATCAAACACACCACACAAGCGATATGACAGGAGAGACAAATAAACAAACTACAGAAGGGGAGAGTAGCACAGCATCACAACACAAATGGGAAGACACACAAACACACCACAGTAGGGGAGAAGCGCAAAACACAATGAAGGTGGAGAAACACAAACACAAACAACAGAGTTGAGAGAAACACAAACACTCCATAATGGAGAAAGATACACACCAACACACACAAAGTAGAGGAGAGACAAAAAAATATATAACCACAGTAGGGAAGAGACACACATAATCACATCACCAGTGGAGAGACACACAAACACACCATAGCACAGGGTAGACACACATAGACACAGCATGATAGAGGAGAGACACACACACCACATCAGGTTTTTTTTTCTGCAGCCTTTTTGTTTCAATAATTAACACAGTGCACTTTAACACTTTATGAATATTACAGTGTAATTTGCATAGGAAAGAAGGGGAAGCTCCTCAGTATTCATCACCCTGGTGTATGTGGACGTGCGTGTGTGTGCGCGCCCTCATGTGATTGTGTGTGTGTGGTGTTAAATGGCTTATTATCTTCTCACTGGAATTTTTTTTCACTATATACTGACCAATTCCAATCCCAAACAATTCCTTTCTCTGCATGTCACTATCAGGATAGGAGGATTAAAGACCTTCCTTCAAATCACACCATCCCCCGTGTCCTGCACTACTGTGTTTGTGCTGAATGTAGATATAGTGAGTGTGTGAAAGAAAAAGCTCATCTCTTATCGGCTTCTAACAGTTTAGGCTTTGTGGAGAATTTGGCAAATGATGCACTCTTAGAACTCTTTGCACTAGCTGAAACAAACAGGCTACTGTGCTCTCTCTCTCCCTCTCTCTCTCGCTTGCTCTCTCTCTCTCTCTCTCTCTCTCTCTCTCTCCCTCTCTGCCTATTGGTGCATGCTTAAGTGTGTGTGTGTGTGTGTGACAATTAGTCTAACACAACCAAACATGCCTTTCAGTCTTCTACACACCTCGGAGTGTAAAACGGTCTAAGTGTGCTCCATTTGGTCTGGACCATTACCCAGCACTCCACAGGGCTAATGTTAGCCAATCAGAGTTAGCTATGACATTGACTTCAATCTGTTCCCCCCTGTAGCTCTCTCTGTATCTCAGAAGAGGCTTGTAGGGTCTCCTACTCCCTCACACGTACTGCATTTACGTTTCAGAAACATTCCGCTTTCGATTTATGGGGTGAAATTCGGAGCCAGATTTGGTTTTCTAATGGATATATACTGTAGTGTTATGTTGGTTGTGGATTAATGTGTTTGTCTGTGTGTGCTGTGTGTGGTGCGCCTGTGTGATATTAGTGACCCAGTGGTAGGTATAACCAAAAAGAAGAAATCTACTCTTTTTTAACTCTATTATACCTAGCATTACCGCCATTGGGGCAGTTGATCGTGTAACAGTTAGGGCGTTCGCCCCGTGATTGAAAGACTGCTGGTTTGAATCCAAGGACCGATAAAGGTATCACTGAGGTACTCTTGAGCAAGGTACCGTCCCCAAGCACTGCTGCCCTTGTTAGCTGCCCACTGCTCCTTCACGAATGGATCAAATGCAGAGGTCACATTTCGTTGAGGTGCATGTGTGCCATGATGTGGTGTGTTCACAATGACACATATTGTGTACATGTACTGGTCACTTAAAAGCTGGATTGTGTACGAATGCCTCAAACAGCTTGATTGTGTATCATTGATTGAACAGCTGGATTGTGTATTAATTATTACACTGCTGAATAGTGTATTAGTCACTCATCAGCTGGATTGTGTACGAGTGACTCAAACAGCTGAATTGTGTATCATTGATTGAGCAGCTGGATTGTGCATTTATTACACAGCTGAATTGTGTATGTCACTCAACAGCTGGACTATGATGACTCCAACAGTTGAACTATGTGTCTTTGAATTAAATGTCACGACTGTGTACCTGTGACTCAAACCGGTGGATTGTGTATCAATTATTAAATAGGTTGAAATGTGTATTGGTGACTCCAAAAATGTGTATCAGTTAATCAAACATCTGGATTGTTGATCAGAGACTCAAATGGCTAGAATGTGTATTGACGATTCATACAACTGGAATATCTCAGTGAATCAAACAGCTGGTTTGTGTATCAGTAATTAAACAGCTGGATTGTGTATTAGTGATTAGTGTATTAGTGGGCAGTGTGTCTGTGACTCAAACAGCTGCAAGTTAGTTTGCATTAGTTGTGATTTAATGTGTACATTTTCATGCACTTGTCATTTTATGCTGGAATTTTAATTTGTGGTTTTGCTGCTGCTGCACCAGAAGGTTTACTCTTCACAGGTTCACAGATTTTTTTTTTCCTGAGTTGCTGGTGTCATTAAATATTTTAATACTACATTCCACATTTAGTTTAAGAAAGCAATCTTTAAGTCAAGCCTGATGTCTTACACATAAATGTTAGTGGTATTGGATGGGTATTTGCTGTCATCCGACACATAGAGTGCAAGTATATGATTTTGGCTTCGAAAAAGATGAATGGTCTGGTTTTGGTAGGGTATGATTTGGGAGTAGATTATCCTTAATTTGCTATATTTATTTCACTAGATTGTTATTCTCTTAAGTGAGTCAGTAAGTAAACTTATCATTGTGACACATCCGTGAAGGAGTAGTGGGCAGCTTTTTGGCAGTACCTGGGGAGCATTTGCTTGGGGACTATACCTTGCTCACCTCAGTGGTACCTTTACCAATCTGGGACTTGAACAGGCGACCTTCCAATCACAGGACCAACTCTCTAACAGTTATGCTACCGCCTGCCCCAAAGTGTGTCATTTAATAAATGGCTTTTAGAGAGGACACCTCGATTATAATGTCCTTTTACCACCATGTTTTGAGTTCCCCTATCCTTCTACTTTTAATATCATGTTGGAATTTGCTGCTTACCACGTCTCCTTTTCAGCAAAAGATTTGATACATTAGCCAGTACTGCACTTTTAACAACAAGAAGTAAGTCAGGTAGACTGCTCCAGACCTGGAGCATCACAAGCTTGTGAGTCATCATTTATTTCCCTCCAAATCCTGCATTATGCACACAATATAATAATGTCCTTGGTGTCTGGTGTATAGAACATGTCTCTGCAGGACTGTGTGGAGGAGCCCGTTTAATTAGATGTGTTTGTATATGTGATTGACGGGAAAGCTTCGTTCTCTAATGTGTTTGTAGGAGGCAGAACCACCCTCTCTGTGGCTCATATCCTCTCCCTCTCTTTCTCTGTCTCTCTCTTGCTTGCTGGCCCTCTGTATTTCGTTGCTCTCACGCTCCAGGGAAATCACTGTAGACACTCAAGACTCCACCAAGGCCTCCACAAGTGCTACAGTATGTTGAGTGTGTGTGTGTGTATGTTTCTTTGTATGCACATTTGTGTGTGCAAGTGTGTTTTTATCTGCATATGTATCTGCAAATGTGGGTGTGAGAGGGAGTGTTTGTGTGTGTGTAACCTCTATGATCGATTTACGCAGGCTCAAGCACAAATTGACAGTACTACAGTATTAAACCTCATTTCACACCCACACAAACGCACACACACACAAACACTTTCTTACTGTCTTTGTGTGGTACTTCTGTTGACTCCTATAATCACTAGTTATTAATAATACTACAACTTCACCTAACCTTAACTTTTACCTCTGTAACCAAAAGCAAACCTTTACCTCTTTTAGTTTTTCAGAAAAATATATACATATAAAAATGCCCCCTTAAAGCCATAAAAATAGACAGATTTTAGCTGTTCCTACATTTTAGGCCCTGTCCACGTGGGCGTCTTTTGCCAGACACTCATGACCTGTTCGGTCAGCTGCACATTCGGAACGCATCAAATAAATGCAATGTTTTCTTGCATCAGTTTCTGCCAAAATCCTGATGAATGCAAAGGAAATGCCGCTCTTGCATTTACATGCTGTGTAGTTAAGGGCCCTGGAGGACCAAATATGTCCCATGATTTTAAAAGTGTTCCAATATGGGAAATGCGGAAGAAACCGCATTTTGGAAATTTCTGAGGAGATTGATCCAGCTGGTGCAGGAAGTGAAGCAGAGACCAGTGCTTTGGGACATCTCTGTAACAGAATATAGTAACTGTTAAGATAAAGCCAGTAGCGGCAGCGATGTTTTCTCTTCTCCTGTCTACGTCGCTGTATCATTTTTTAAAGAAGAAAGTTGAGGCATAGGCATCCTTTTTTCATCAACTCTGTGCAGAACTATCCACAAAGATGACTTACAGCCTTATTACTGCCTGCACAGGTAAACACACCAAACTACAAATTGGGCTGCATGTTGGCATTAACACAGCAACAAACAAAAATGCGTAGGACGTTCACAGCAAGGTCATTCATCCAAGATTCGAAACGTCCATTTGGATGGGGTCATAGGGGACAGTCAGGTCTTCAAAACCCCCTAAATACATATACACTCTCTCTCCATTCCAATCTCCCCATCACCTGTATATTTACACAACGAGAGACTGACTTGTACAGTAAGGAGTTAAGTCTCCTAGTTAAGCATCATTAAATATAAAAGTGCATTTTCAACCCCATTAAGTAGCCTCACAACACAGCCATTAATGCAAATCCCAGAGAGGTAACATTCTGATCACTCCATCATTGTGTATTTATTAGTCTTTAATCATCCCTCCCTCTCTCTTTCTCCATCTCTCTCTCTCTCTCTCTCTTTCTATCTCTCTTTCTCTCTCAAGGCCACTCTTCCAATGTGGCGGTCAGTGATTCGGAGCAATGTAACCATGGTGATGACTACTCAGGCCTGACTCCAGACTGCTCCCCTCCTTCCCCTGATACAGCCCTCAAGAACATTGAGAGAGTCATTCGCCCCCAGGTACAAACACACACACACACACACACAGACGCACATGCTCTTGTGCATCCATTATTCTTTTATTTTGTTCCCAAGGTTAATGGGCCTTTCTGAGATGGAACAATGTCAGGATGTAATCTTCCAAGCATCTGTATAAATGTGCAGCACACACACACACTCACATGGACACAGATGCAAAATAAAACATCCTCAATCTTAGGCCTGCTTTAACAGAGAGAATTTGGAGTCTTCTTAAATAAGTGTTCTCTAATCCTGTTCATGGAGTTCAGTTTCAAACTAAATTAACCCTAATTAACCCAAAGACTTGGTTAATGTGTGGCAGGTCAGTGTTCTGTAGCTGCTTGTTACTAAGATCTCAATTCAGAATGCATGACAGATTGTTTCAGCAAAGAAGTCAAATTAAATCAAACATGTCATGCTGACGCATTCTGACGCTATGATAACCATAAACACAAATATTACAATGTCACAGGATTGTGGTATTGCAATTATAGCCTAAACTAATACATTTTTGGGGGTAAAATATATATATTTTTGCTCTTGTACAAAATGCCCTGGAAACTGGAGTTTCAAAATCAACACCCAAAAAAATATGATTTCTTGTTTGTGAAAAATAGTAATTTCATGGATTTTTTTTCTGTGAGTTGAAGAATCTGTGTCCTATGCCCAGATTTGTGCCAAAATGATTGTACAAGGGCGGCACGGTGGCGCAGTAGTTAGCCCTGCTGCTCCACAGTGAGAAGGTCCTGGGGTCGATGCCGGGGTTGGCCGTAGGGCCTGTCTGTGTGCAGTTTCCTCCGGGTGCTCCGGTTTCCTCCCACAGTTCAAAGGCATGTGATATAGCTTAATTGGTGACTCTAAACTCGCCCCGTAAGTGTGATTGTGTGACTGTGCGTGTGCCCTGCAGTGTGTTGGCCAAGATTGGTCCCCGCCTTGCGCCCATAGCTTCCGGGATAGGCTTCGGTCTCCGCGACCCCGATAGGGATTAAGCCATTCGGATAATGAATGAATGTACCTTTCAATTATCTAACAAATGTAAGAATTTGAGGTAGAATAAATCCCACTGAATTAAAGAAAATATATTCTCAAAAATCTTTGTATAAGCAGGTAAGGTTTCAGTCTTTTGGATATTGATAATACAACTTTTTCTTCAGTTTCCTCCGCTTTTGTTCTCACTGCCACATTCGCAGTTACACTGCTCATGCTCTCATTTGCACTGCCTGGATTTTTGCAATTCAACACAAATCTATCAAATGCCATTAAGTGTTAATTTGTTTGGTGTTAGTTGGCAATAACTTGGTTTTAATGACACTTAGCGTCTGCTAAATTTATTTAGCATCTGCTAAATGCTGTAAATGTAAACGTAAACTGAACAACTTCTGGGGGCACTGAGCTGTTGCTCAAAAGGCAGTCAGCCAATGATGACGCAGACATAACAGCCCTGGAGCGTGTTAGATTTGTGTCAGAGTCGCAAACAAACATCCGGGCAGTGCAAACGAGAGCAGCATAACCACTAAGGTGGCAGCGAGAACAAAAACCTTAGAGTTCACAGAGAAGCAGGGGAACCTGTAAAGAAAAAGCCATATTATCTATATCTAAAAGACCGATATTTTAAACCATCACACAAATCATTTGCTTTCAAATCGCACTTTTTCTTTTTGAGAACAAATATTTATGGGATTCACGCAAATTCTTAAAAATGTTTGATAATTTAAACGTTTGGTGCGATCACTTTGGCATAAATCTAATTTCATACATAGCAAATATTGATTGGCAGTTAAACATGAAGTTGTGCCTGATCAAGGACAAAAATAGCCTTAAAGCCGTATAGTGTGAAAAAGACTTTACACTTTTTATTTATATTTAAAAAATGTTATTAGCATATTCATTTCCCTAAAAAATCACCTGGTCATTTTAGAGTGACTAACCCTTTCGTGCACAGTATCCATAGGGTTTGACTTGGTGGCTAATGATTCCTGTCTGAAAGGGTTCGTCCGTTTCAAATAGAACTTTTGTAGTCAATACTTAAAAAGTATTACTTTTTTTTATACTACATTACTTTGCGGGAAAACAGTTGCAGTGAACTTTTTTCCAGTTAGGCAGCAGTACCAGTAGCACAGTCATTGGAGTCTGTAAATGTTGAATTGTCCGTCTGGATGGGAGCAAAAGAGCATGAAGTTATCCAGAGTCATGCTGACTAGTCTTGGGAGTCTGCCAACTCACATAGATGTAACCGGGAAGCCAGTGCTCCCCTCTAAGCAGTGCAAAGCATGTGTTTACCTTTCTCTCAGTGTGTGATTTGTAATTGTCTGCAGCCTCACTGTGCTGCTCCTTTCCTCCTTCGTAAGGATCTCACTATGTCCAGTCCAAACCCTGTTTGTTCTCTTTCCATTTCTGTCTTTGATTTTTGGGGCCCAGATCTCCAGGATCTTGGGCGCTCATAAGTCTTTGCGTTGTCAAGTCTGTTTAGGTGTGTTTCTTCTTGTAAACATGTGGGGATGTTTTAAAATTAAAGCCACCATGCATTCTCTCTGCACTTATTTCCAACACTGGCAAACAAATGATGATCATCAAAAAATCATCATAAGAAACATTTACTTTTATGGCATTCAGCAGAGCATACATCAGTGTTTTGTAAGTCCACATCTGTTCTTCTTAGACTTAACCTAGCCTGCTGTTGTTCATTCAAATTACTGAGTTACTTACCTTTCTAAAAGCCTGTCTGAGCACAAGCCAAAAGTTAATACCTGCACAATCAACAAGGATACATGCATGAAAATGACAGGGCAAGTATCCTGCTTTTTAAATGAAATGAATAACAAATGATGCGTGCAAGAAACACTTAGTCCCCTGGGTATCCCTTGAAGAGGTGGGTTTAAAGACAGCAAGGGACTTAGCAGTTCTCAGCACGAGTGAAAAGAGTTCTGATACACATCTTCCTCTTCTTTGGAGTAGCTGAGATTCAGTGTGAGCAGCATGATGCCCTGAGAAGGGACATGCTGTTTGGTAAGTGCTGATAAGTAAGGAGGTACAGGTCCATTTTTGGCCATGAAGGCAACTTAAAGTTCTAAACCTGAAGGCAACTGTAGTGACAGCAAAGTGGCAAACATGCAATAATGTTGCATGTTTAAATATATCTGTGTTTCCTACCATGGTAAACCATTGTTAATAATTATTGTGAAGAGTCATTAACATGTGATCAGACAATCTCTCACATAAATATTTTTTATTATTATTCATAGCAACATTATCATTAAAGGTGAACCATGCAGCTTTATGATATTCAGGAAGTTTTTATCAAACAAGTACCCCTTCACATTATTCAGTACCCTTGAGGTAACTCTAAGTTTCAAAAAAGGTTAGAGACCCCTGATTTAGAATGACTGTTTTGTGAAAATGTGGTGTATATGTGAGTACATGCGTTCATCTGTGCGCAACAATGATTTCTTGCTCAAGTAAAATGGAAATGGGCAGTAAACCAGTTGTTTTCTTTATTAGTTTTCTCTCCTCCCAAAATTCACACACACACACACATCCCTCCTCAGTGTAATACTCCTGAGGTGTGATGTGACCTCAATCATTTTTCTGGCAGTGTGTGCTTTCTGTGATCCCCTGACAAAACGTCTGCACAGTCTCTGATGCTGAAATTAGTGCAGCTGCATCATAGCCTCTGCAAACAAGAGCGGTCACTGATAATTCTGACCAAATTGGTCCTTTCACACCCACTTGTTGCAAGAGCCAGCCCAGTACAAAATTAGGTTCTAACCCTCTCTAAATTTGAAAGTGAAAGTGAGTGATTATTTGTCATTGTGAACACAGCACAGCACACAGTTCACCACAATGTGAAGGAGCACTGGGCAGTTGACATGGGCAGCACCTTGCTCATGAATACCTTAGTGATACTTTTACCGGTCTGGGATTCGAAGCGACAACCTTCTAATCATGGGGCGAACTTCCTAACAGTTACGCTATCAACCAACGGGGTTAAATTGCTTAACCCAAGTTAAAGTCCTAAATTTCTTTGAACAGTTTAGACCCAGGACCATATCGGGAGCCACACTGCCTGCACGTGTGAATTGGGAATCCTTTTGAAGCTAAGCAGATTTGAGTCTGACCAGCTCTTGGATGGATGGGAGGCCAAATAGCAAATGTGGTGGCTTTTGGTGGGACCAAAAGCAGGGGCCATCCTGTGGTGTGTGTGGATCCCAACACCTTCAGAAATGAACAGACTATGCTGCAAAATTGGCATTGTCTTTTGAATGAGACATAAAAAAAGAGGTTCTAACCCTGGATGAAACCCTGCTAAAGTTGACCTCCATGACCCTATTCAACCCGGGTCTCCCCATATCACCAACTGGCTAATTTTGTCCTGTGTCTTCACCACCTTAGCAAATGTATGGTGAGTGTACTGGTTCGGAACGGCTACATTATTCGTGGGTGGCTGTTTTATTAATATGCATCTTCACTATAACTGACAGGAAAGATACCTTGATGTAGTTTGTAAATAATTGTGGAGTGTGAAATGTATAATGTATAATGTTTTTTTCAAACAATACCTGCATATTCACTTAAAAAAAAAAGGCCTTTGGAAATGGTGAATACATCGCAGCAGCATCCAGTGGAAAGTTTGTAGTCTAAAAGCACTGAGCCCCTTCCAAAGAAGGCTCCCACTTGGCACCTGCACCAGCATCACATCAGTGAAAGAAGGGAAAGAGAGATGATGAGAAAGAGAGTGTGTGTGTGTGTTTGGATCTTGTGTAGTCCCAGCTGTGATTAACTGGCTTGAACTGGATCTGATACAACTTGGTCCCACTGACTGTGTTTGGCACTGTGTTGTAAATAGGTAACAGGTGGGTGATTGTGTTTGGTAAGCATCTGATTAGAAAACCTCCCTATGTTCCTGTCTGATTTATATTGTCAAATACTGCAATCGATCTACAGACTCAGTTTGATGGAAAAATGTTGGGTTATTACTAACACTTTTACTGGCTGGTGGTGGCCTAGGGATAGAATACTCATCTATGAACCAAGAGCCTCAACCCCAACTGTGTCCCACTGTCAGAACTACCTCTGCCTCTGTAATTAGGAAATGGAAGTCCTTTTGGATAGGATGCAAATGTAAATATGTCAATTATGTGGCATTTATTGGGGATATTTTATTGTAGTAATTTATCATACTTAGCAAATTAGATTTACTATGGTGTACATATGGTAGAATGTAAGGCTGCATAAAGGCAGGCTACATAAATGCGTCATTTATGGAGTTATGGCTCTTTAAAAGCTGAATGGTGTGTATGTGCGCGCATGTGTGATGATGATGATAATGATATAGCCCTCAGGTAATGTGGTTATGTGGCATTAAATCTGTTCTTTCATTTCCCGGCATACTGTACATATGAAGTGCTTTTGCTCTCCAGTACACACACACACACACACACACACACACACAAATGCACATTTTCATGTTAAAGTAACCTATAAATACATTTTAAAAAATATGAACAGGACTATATGCTGGTGAGTTTATAGGTTTAATTAATGACACAGTCTTAATATTTCATCTTTAAACGAAGAAAAGACTCAGAGGATGTAAAGTTTATGGTCAGCATGACTGGAAGTGGTGATGGCTTGGTAGTAGGACAGTCTTCTACAAACCAAGATGTCCTTGGTTCAAATCCGACTCTTGCATTGTGCAGTTGGTACTATAACGGTTAGGGAGTTGGCCCTACGATCAAAAGGTCACCGGTCTTGAACCGGTAAAGCTACCACTGAGGTACTAATGAGCAAAGTACCGTCCCCAAGTACTGCTCCCTGGGTGTAGTCAAAAAGCTGCCCACTGCTTCTTCACAGATGGGTCAAACGCAGAGGTCACATTTCATTGTGGTGCGCTGTGTACTGTGCTGTGGCGTGTTCACAATGATAGTCACTCACTTACTTTACTTAAATTCTAATACTGCCAGAAATACCACCACTGGCCTGTGAACAAGAGCCTTAACCCCTCAAAGTTGCTCCAAGGGGACTGTCCACGTAATTAGGAAATGGAAGTCACTCTGGATAAGAGCATCATCTAAATTTCATTAGCATAAATGAATAGCTGGGACGGAGCTTGTCCCAAGGACTGGCATTTAGTCTTTATTTTTTAATGACATTTTTGTAATGGACACAGTTTGAATCACAAAAGTTTGCTTTATAATTTTTCATCATTGTTTATTTTAAAGAACCATTTCCTCAATGGAAACCAGTTAATTGTCCCCACAACATGTCCATTTACATATTTACACTTATGCTTTCACCATGATTTGGCCTTCAAAAATGTGAAAAAAACTCAGACACTGTCACATCTTGTGATCTTTGTGAGGTACTTCTGTTTACTCTCATTATTAGTAGATCTAAATAATTCCACACCTACATCTATCCCTAATGTTAACCTCGGATAATAACATCTTTTCACTCTTTTAGATTCAAATGAAACCTGCAGCTGTTACTTAACAGCGTTTTTACATATGTCCTGACAAAGCCAGGACAAATGGGTCAAATCTTTCAGGGGGTGCTGTGTGCAGATGGAGGTGCTGAACTCTGTCTGGTTTCAGCTTTGTTCTGTGTTTCTGCATTAATGGCAGAGTGAATAAAGATGATGTACAAAAGCTGATGGGTGTTCCTTCACTTCTGGAGTGTGCACAGTAGAGCAAAACTGGGTAGAGCAGCAGCTGACAAAACACGCACACATGCACACACACGCACACACACAGTATTACTATTGCTTTGTGAGGTCTTTCCATAGACTCCTATAATGACTAAAGTACATAATTTTGCACCTACACCTAATCTTAACCCTAACCTTAAGCACATCTTTAACCTCTTTTAGTTTCTCAAATAAAATAAGCACATTTTCTATAAAGTCATTTCTTCTCATGGGGACCTCTCAAATGTCCCCACAAAGCCCAAAAAAACAGATAAAAGTGATTTTAGGGGACAAAAAGGTCCCCACAATGCGATAAATACATGAACGCACACACACACCCACACACACACCCCTAGACACAGCAAGAGCTCTGAGCCAATCAGCCAACTGCACATTTTACAACACTGACTGTTTGAGTCTGGAAGTTTATCAGACTACTATTGTAATTTGTGTTATGTGTGTGTGACATGGGCTAACGTCTGTTTTCTACATGTAATTGCCTTTACTTGCTTAATCTTTCCTTCCTTTTTTCCTTCTTTCTTTCTTTCTTTCTTTCTTTTTGTCTAATTCATTTAGTTCTTTTTCCTGCACCAATTAAGAACACTCCCCCTGTGCCGTATTGGATTGTTGCTTTGTCAGATGCAGGCGGCTGACTCATTCTGTAGCACACGAGAGCCGCTTCATTTGTGCTTATTGCTGAGCTCACACTGGTTCCGCCTCAGAGTAGAGAAGCTGTTCCCACATAGAGGAAGTGCTAAATATGGGAATGTTGTTGTTATTGCTGATGTACGTGCCGTTCCAGCAGCTATATCTGTTTCCATGGAGATTGCTGTCGTACTGGGTCAAGTGTGTATGCGTGCATGGATGTGCATGTGTGTAAATGCAGAAGGCTTTTGAGTCCGTCATGACTGTTGACCTCTGATTTCATCTTCATTATGATTCATACACAATTGTTAGCATGAAAAACAAAGTTTAAAATCATTCACACCCTTTTTGAAAGTGGTGCATTTTATAGTTTAATTATAAAGTTAAGAGACATCAGTCCCTAATCTTGATGAAGTTTGAAGATATCTGTCCTTAATTGTCAGGAAATCTCATGTGCCATCAAAACATTAGTCTGTCTTGAGAACACTCAGGTACCTTCTACCAGTCCATTTTTGAGCAATCAACCAAGTGCCTCTTATGTTAATCTGTTAAAACAATTGTAACACATGTATTACTTTTCTTATACAGCGACATTGCAAATAAATACATACAGTATACATACATACATGCATACATGCATATTTACCAAATTTATCAGATGCAGAGACAGTTTGTCAATGTGGAGTTGAGGGTCTTGCTCAGAGTCTCAGTAGTGGTAGTACTGGATGTAGGATAGAGTTGCATTTGAACTTCTTGGGTCGTGAGCGAGTATCCTACCCAACAAATCCACTGAATTTACATTTAGATTAAAAAAATTATGACACTTAACAGAAGCTCTTAGCCAGAGAATTTCATACAGGGACAGTATCTTATGTTTACATATATAGCATTTAGCATACACAGAGCGAGGTATTTACAGAGACAAGGTCTTCCACGAGTAACTTTGGGTTAAGGGTCTTGATCTACGGGTGATTTTAGGCTCTCTTGGATTCAAACCGCCAGTCTTCGGGTTACTCAGACCACTGTGCCAAAAGGTGCAAGGTGCACAATATCGAGACAGTGAGTCTCTGTTATTTCTGGTTACGAGACAAGTCGAAATAGCAGGTGTAAAGACGACCAGCCGCTACGGGTTTACAAGACTGAATGTCACCTTTAATTTGAGACCATTTACATCTGTATTAGGTGATTCATAGAGGAATTATAGCTTTTTACTCATAGCCACCCCTTCACGCCATTTCAGAGGACCAAAGTAATTGGGTGGATTAACATAACATCATTAAAATGGTCATTAGTACTTAACGGGCAAATTCCTGGCAGTTGATGAAGTGTGTGACCCACAGCATCACCAGAAATAGGATATCCTCTCTTGGGACACTTTGCCAGGAATGCAATGGTCCGTGCTTTGCTATGGGAGCTTACACATTGTAATGCAGACCACATCAGGTTTTTCCCCTTAAATTAGACTCTGACACGTCTCACACATGTCTTCTTTGTGATTTAATTTTGACTTCTCTTATTGGCAAATTTTTACAAGGCAGGAGCCAGGCCCGAGGTTAACTGGATTGTATTAAAAAACAATAACAAAAAAAAACTGAGAAAAGTAAAGGCACCAGTCTATGAATCGAACTGGGGGTTTAACAATTGATCCTCCAACACTATCACACAGACACAACACCAGTGAGTGTTTTATTTATTCCAGAATTGCTGCAATGGTGTATTGAAGGTGAACTGTAGTAGTGATGCTGGTTTGGGGTGTGGTCATTACTTATCTCTGAGGAAGTAGCCTGCTGTACACTGACTGTGTGGCCTTGTACAGTGTCTTCTCATGTACTCTCCAGGGTTGGGCTTGATTTTCTCATAATTAGGCACCAGAGGAAATTTAAAGCCACACAGACTTCCACACAGTCTTCGTCTATCCAAAGCAATAGTGCTGAACTAGCGCTGTCTGACTTCCACGATCACCTGTTTACAGCTGGAGCAGTTTATTACTGGGTGCCAAAGATACCAATGCAATACTGATTAATAAAAAGTCAAAGAATATTCTATAATTTCACACAAGCGAATGAGTCTTGAAGTGCAAAGATCATCCTCACCTGCAGGTGTTGCTCAAACTGCATCTCTTCTCAAGTGGATTTTTTATGGAAATTGCTTTGTGTTTGACTAGTATGCAGTGGTCACTTAATCATACATTACAGCCTTCAGTTGATGTAGTAAAAGTTAACAGAACTAAATGTTTTATCAAAAGTATGGCCCCTAAACATGCTACTGTATACAGCTTTCAATCAGAATTGAATTGAATTTGGGAATATGTGAACACACTTTGAACCAAGAAAACAAACAGAACACATAAGGGAGAACTCTAAATGCGGAACCACAAATGATGAGCGTATAATAACCAGAATGCACACAACCTGAAACTGATGGAAGAAAATGGAAAGTAAAAGTTGTTTGTTGTAGAAAGACCTGAAGCCAGCACTTAATGTGAAGGAACTCACTAACATCCCAGAGTTTTAGCTGTTCTATACAGAGTAATGGACTAAAATTCATCCAGGCTGATGTGAATAACTGATCAACTCTGACCGGGCATTTTTAGGTGCAGTTGTTGCTTTGCTTGAGGACAGCTGTAGCTGTAAGACCCTGAAAGGGAATAATAACTTCAGCAGGGACAGACCCAGGCAAGGCCATGACATGTACTACTACTGAAACTTGCTGTACGTCAATATTCATTTTTAGCCCCAAACCATTATAATCCACCACTATGTTTCACAGACTCTTACGCTGGAACACAGTGTTTTTCTTAATCTATATATAACCAAAAAAGTCATGTCTTTCTATAAACCATATTCCCCCAATCTTTCTGACTTGTCCACATGATCTTTAGCAACCTTTATAATGGGAAGCAGTTTTCTGGCCTTTGGGAGAGCAGTGGTTAAGCATTTTAGTTCCTATTGATGGGTGAAATTCAAAGGGGTTCACACACTTCCAATCTCCATTGTAACTTGTCCCTCGACCCCAGTTCCTCTGTTGTCTTCCCCTAGGAATGACATAGACACATTTGAGTTCAAGTCAACAAAATGTGTTCTGAGTTATGTCTGTTCTAATCCTAACACTTCCCTGACCCTCTGAAAGCATCACTGTAGAGGAAAGATCGGTTCCTGGGGTCGGTAAAGTCTTCTTTAAGCCTTGAGCGAGATCCGGTGACAGCTGTGCGAAATCAGCTAATATAAAAGCTAACGTGCTCTAATGAAGCGACAGAGTGACTTAGAAAGAGGCCTGTGGCTCCCTCAAATCCCACAGCACAGATGGTGAAGGCGAGTGCATGAGCACACTAATGGTAATGCGCAATCCATTCTACCGAAGGAGCACTGAATTCCCAATATAAAAGACGTGTTGAAGGGCTACGGCGTGATTGTAAATCGTAGAAGTGCACGTTGGGTTGCGGAGGGGCCACATTAGCATGCGTGGTGTTGGGTTCTTGTGCGCACAGGATGTCCCATCGGGAGGCCTAATAGCCGTCATGCCCGTGGCATTCAGTGCCTCTGCGTCCCCATGCTCACAGAGTTATTATCATAATTACAATTCATAAATTAGGAGAAAATTCTTCGCTCAACACTTGCATGCTGCATAATGGGCCTGAGTGATGAATACACAAATACTCAAATACACGCGCAACATTTTCAACTGGGGTAAATTAGTTCTGGTTTCTTCACATGGTCTTACAGAAGGTGTTTGAGGAGTAATGCTAGTGGAAATTGTAACTTAGTAATATAAAGGAATAGGCATGTTGTGTTTATTAATCCTGGCAAAGTCAAGCATGACAGACTCATTAGGACTACCACAGTCTTCATAAAGGGTGTGTGTGTGTGTGTGTGTGTGTGTGTCTGTGGTATGTGAGGGTGAGAGGGTGTGCGAGTATGACAGGTTCATTAGCGGCTTCAATTGTGAATGATTAGCGTTCCTGAGAGGTGTGTTTGAAAACTTAATGAGAGCTCCTGTAAGTTGCTTACTGGAGCAGAACTGTGAGACGCACACACGCCCACACACACACACACACACACACACACACACACACACACACACACACACACACACACACACACAACATCAGTTTGCTAACTAAAGCTAATTTCTGCTACCTGAGGCTAAATTCAGCTAGGGCACCTTGTTAGCATAATGCACTAGCGGAAACTACCCTCAGTTGTGATCCTAGCGATGCAGGTTTGAGTTGGTTCTTGATGTTTTCTACAAAAAAACATGCAATGTTGTACCATAGTGTATAATTTAGCAAGTTGACAAACAACATTGCAACAGTTTTAAATGAGCAAAACCAACCACAGCAACCTATGTCAACTGCAATATACACCGTGAGCTAAGAAATATTTAGCAATGTACCTGTCTCTTCATCTCTCTCTCCTTTGCTCTATCTTTGCTCTATTAGGCCGGTTATATGTAAAGTACTTTGTGACAATGACTGTTGTTAAGAACGCTATATAAATAAATTTGAATTGAAAAATTGAATTGAATATCTCTCTCGCTCAAACATACACACACAAACACACCTACGTAACTATACTTTTGGGAACACAAAAATAACTTAATTTCCCCATGTCTGCCCCTAAACCTAACCATAATCTCAGTAATGAAAATGAAATTTTTGTGCTCTTTAAGTTCAAAGAAATTCTTAAGGGAATCAAATGAGAACACCTTTTTGCATCCCCAACGGTAGGACCATTCCCTGTCTGCAGGTGTAAAGTCTAACATTCATCCCCAAAAGCAGTGTATAGGACAGTCAGTAGCATAATGGTTAGGAAGTTGGCCCTGTGATTGGAGGGTCACCAGATCAAGTCCCAGACTGGTAAAGATACCTCTGAGGTACTCATGAGCAAGGTACCGTCACCAAGCATGTCAGCTGCCCATTGCTCCTTCACAGATGGGTGAAATGGCAGGGCCACATGTTTGTTGTGGTGCACTGTGTTCTGTGCTGTGGTGTGTTCACAATGACAAGTCATCACTCACTTTAAGTAGTCTTGGACACAACCACACTGTTATGCTTTTCATCCCTGTAAGCAGGCACTGTGATTATGGTCTGTAGCAGCTTGGAAGGCTTTGCAAAATCCCCAGGTGCTTGACATGTCTACCTGGCTTCCTCTTCTTTATCAGAAATCATCTGTCCACAAGAGAAAATAAATGTTGCTTACAGCCCGGGGGTCAGTATATCTTCAGAAAACCGGCAGCATGTTTAGAACAAAGTAATCAATACACTTCATTAGGTGTACAGTGTACAGCTATAATCTGATTGTGAGCTGAATTTTGAACAGCTGTCCAGTCATTGCTCACATTTCTGACACCGGACATAGGAGAGCTGCATTTAAAAAACCTGCTGAGCCAGTCTTATGTGTCTTACTTTTTTGGGACCAAATCTCCATGGTCTGTCTTTGTAGGCAGTTTTGCTGAGTGCCAAATGTGGATCCTTGAGGCTGGAGTACGAGACTGACAGTATACGCAAAAGCTAGTCTCTAGACAGAAGCTAGCTGTTTCTTCAGTGCTCAGGGGAGATTAGGGCTGTGTTTGATTCCAAAAAATTTGCTCCAGGTTGCTGGGAATAGATGGAGTTACAACCCCAAATCAGGAAAAGTTGGGACGGTATGTTAAATTAAAATCAAACTGAAAACAGTACTTTGTTAAATTATCTTTGACCTGTATTACATTGAAAACAATACAACAGCACATTATTTAATGTGATCCTCATGATTTTTTTTTTCCAAAATAAACATGTATTCCAATTTTGGTTCTTGCAACACATTTCAAAAAAAGATGGAACAGTAAAGCATTTACTACTTTGTAATGTTGCCGTTCCTTTTCACAACACTTAAAAGACATTTAGGGACTGAACACACCAAGTGATGAAATGTTTCAGGTGTAATTTTGTCCCATTCTTCCTGCAAACAAGTCTTAAGCTGGGCAACAGTACGGGGTCTTCGTTGTCGCATTTTGCGCTTCAAAATGCGCCACACATTCTCTATTGGAGACAGGTCGGGACTGCAGGCAGGCCAGTCAAGCACCCGTACCCTCTTCCTGAATGTGCAGAATGTGGTTTTGCATTGTCTTGTTGAAATATGTATGGGCGTCCCTGGAAAAGATGTCTTCTTGAAGGCAGCATACTGTGCTCCAAAATCTCTATGTACTTTTCAGCATTAATGGTGCCATCACAGAAGTGCAAGTTACCGTTGCCAAGGACACTGACACAACCCCATACCATGACAGACCCTGGCTTTTGGACTTGTTGCTGATAACAGTCTAGATGATCCCTTTCTTCTTTGATCCAGAGCACACGGCGTCCATGTCTCCCAAAAAATACCTGAAATACTGATTCATCTGACCACAGTACACATTTCCACTGTGTGATGGTCCATCCCACATGCCTCCGAGCCCAGAGAAGTCAACGACGCTCACACTGTTAACATAGGGCTTCCTTTTGGCACAGTACTTTTTTAACTGGCATTTGTGGATGTAACTACGTATTGTGGTACTTGATAAAGGTTTGCCAAAGTAGTCCTGAGCCCATGTGGTGATATCGCTTATAGATGAATGACGATTCTTGATGCAGTGCCGCCTGAGGGATCGGAGATCACATTGTTTTTAAACATTTCAATAATTTTCTCACGCATTTGTTGGCAAATTGGCGATCCTCAGCCCATCTTTGCTCCTAAAGGACTAGACCTTTCTTGGATGCTGCTTTTGTACCAAATCATAATTACAGTCACCTGTTGACATCACCTGTTTCAAATCACATCATTATTTAACCAATTTACCTCATTACTAGCCCTAAATTGCTCCTGTCCCAACCTTTTTTGGAATGTGTTGAAGGTCTGAATGACAGGAAAGGATGTATATTTACAAATGAAATGAGGTTGACCAGACAAAACATGAAATATTTTGTGTTCATATTGTCTGCAATGAAATACAAGTCAAAGTAAATTTAGAAATCACTACTTTCTTTTTTTATTCGCGTTTTCCATACTGTCCCAACTTTTTCTGATTTGGGTTTGTAATTCCAAGAGTCTATTCCAGACAGAGATTTTCTCAATTACAAGACCAAAATACAATAAGAAAAACAATCAGTACTGTATTGATGTGAATGATGAAGGATCTTCTAAGTTTCCAATAAAACACATTTATTTACTTCACAAGCCACTAGTGCACGCATTATGGTACATTACTATTATTGGTCTTTATCTTCAACCTGACAGTGATTTTATATATGAAATTGGTAATTGATAAAACAGACACTAAACATCAAAATTAGCTTGCTGCAGTTGAACATTAATGTTAAGTTTAGTGATGTGACTTAAAAAGTTGCTAAAGAACTAATGAATAAGACTAATCTTGTATTTTAAGCTTTGTAATTCATTAAGTGCAGAGAATTGTTACATATTCTACATATTTTATTTTAAGCGTTTTCTTACACAGGTCACAATGTTGCTACAAGTTTGCTAGTTTAATTGCTAATTGACTTGTCCCTCAAAATTTTAAGGCAGCATTTGGTGCAATTTGGACATGACCCAAATTTGTTCATGCTATGCCCTTGTCCTAAGTCGTACATACTTAATGAAATCCAATATTGGGGTGTGACAGGAATCAATGGCATCCCTTCTCTCACCACATGTGTCCTGAATCTCAAGAGAAAAGACAGTGGTACTAAGTGGTACTAAGGTTTTTTTTGTTTTTTTTTAAATGGAAAGTCAAAGTTGTTTGTTGTAGAAAGACCTGAAGCGAGCGCTTAATGTGAAGGAACTCACTAACATCCCAGAGTTTTAGCTGTTCTATACAGAGTAATGGACTGAAATTCATCCAGGCTGATGTGAATAACTGATCAACTCTGACCGGACATTTTTAGGTGCAGTTGTTGCTTTGCTTGAGGACAACTGTAATTTGCAAGTTTCTCTGAATATGAATGTCTGCAAATTAACAAATGTAAGCAAAGTATTAAAACTCAAATTGGCTGAGAAGTTTACATTTTGGTGGTGGTAGATGGTTGGAAGGAGAGTCGCCAATGGACTAGCACATGGGTCGATAACCCAAGGCATATGTGCCTCACATATGATTGAACAGCCATTGACAGTATTGATTGACTGATTGACAGTATCCTTTCCTGCTCTTAGTTTATATGGAAATCTAGCTAGTTTATATGGCTAAAACAGGCCAAAAAGTTTGGGTGTTACAGCCTTCATGAATAGAATTTGATTTATTTTTCCAGAAAGACCATGTTGTGTGTGTTTGTATGTCCTGAAAATGCTGTTTTCCAAATCCCCTGCCGAACTTCAATACATAACTCTGTTAACAAATATTCTTACACATGAAGTACGTGTTCAGCCCTTCTCACAGTCGTTTGACAACTGAGCTCTTTGAACCATGTGTGAAACTAAAGTGCCCAACTACTACCCCCAGTTTCTGTGGTAGTGCAAAACACATGGGTTTGCATATGTAGCTGTTTATGAATATCAGTTTTGTTCAGCTTTCACATGGATGTGATAATGAAAATAGCAGCATCCCCACTCCATTCCTATCATTAGCTATGGTCTAGGTGTTGAACTGACAGGGTGTGAGGTGCATGACTGCCAGTGTGAGTTGGTGGCAGCTAGCTAGCTGTATAAGGCGTTGGGGATGAATGCGGACAAGGTGCAGTTGGAGTTCAGTTGATCTCAGTAGGGAGGATTAGCCACGAGGTAGAAGGAGGGAAGGGGGTCTGGGGGAAGAGGGATGAAGGAGTTTATAGGGAGAATAACACTCAGGGAACGGGTGCAGCTTAGGATGAGGTGTGCTACGTAAAAAAAAAAGGAGACATAGTTAAGTAGCTTCCATTTTCTCTTTTTCTCTGTCTCTCAGAAAGACAAGATAATGGGACCACTGTGTGTTTGGCGGTGTCTTTTGCACGAACATTTCGTCACACACATACACACGTATACACTCCCAGCATTTCACACAAATTAATTAATGTGGCAAGTTGAACACCTGTGATACAACAGGAAGTGAAGATAATGCTTATGTAAGACTTCCTGTTGTTACACAACTGCAAATAGTCATCGTCATCATCTCTCTCTCTCTGTCTCTCTCTCTCTCTGTATCTCTCTGTCCCAGCATCCACACACACACTCTCAATAACAGGCTTTTTCATGGTTGTTTCTCTCATCCAGATATGGATGTCTGCTGCAGTGGATTTCGTTGCGTTTCTGACTGGCTCTGGGTGTAGCAGCACATCTTGATTTTCAAACACAACGAGCCAGTGTGACTCACAGCTACTGAGCAGTGTACTGCATGGTATTGTCCTCAAGAGATGGACTTCTTGTACCCTAATATAAAGTTGTCTGGTGGTATGGTTGTTTGTGTTTGGGTGTGTCTGTAAAAAGGGAAAAAAGTAACACAAGCTATTAAAGTCTAAAATTAATTCTGAACATATTTTCGTGTTTTAAGGCTTAAGAGAAAGGGAGATATAGAGTGAGTGAGAGAGAGAGGGCCTGCTATGTTCTGTGTTTACTCAAATGGCAAGCAAATTAAATGCATTATCTTAAGGAACACAGAGGTAGCTCCCATATCAAATGCTTCCCAATTACAGACATGCACGAGCACAGTCACACACCCCTCCAATTACACGCCCAGACTCATACACACACACACACACACACACACACACACACATACACACACACACAGGCAGCAAGTCCAATAGAAATGTGGAGAGACCTGAAGCCAGCAGAGTATATGCTTCAAAAAGGGGGCAGTTGGTAGAATAAAGGTTAGGGAGTTGGACCTGTGCTTGGACGGTCTCCGGTTCAAGTCCAAGACTGGTAAAGGCACCCCTGAGGTACTCATGAGCAAGGTACCATCTCCTGGTGATGCCAGAAGCTGCCCTGTGCTCCTTCACAGATGGATCAAATGTAGAGATCATGCACTGTGTCATGTGCTTTAGTGTGCTAAAGTAAGCCCACCAACATCCCAGAGTTTGTGTTTTATACGGGATAACGGACTGAAATTCAACCAAGCCGATGTGAAGGAAGTATTAACAATTACCAGACACTTTTAGGTGCAGTTATTGCTGCATGAGAGGCTCAAAGTAAATACTCAAAGCATATGTTCTCATATTAGATCCTTTTCTTGAACAAGGCTGTTTATTTACAGCATTATTGCCACCCTTTCCTGGGTGCATTTCATTGCATTCGACTTATTGGAATTTGTTCCTGCAAGTGTTGGCAAGAAAGAGTTGACCTGAGATTATACCATAATTCATGCATGAAATGGGCTTAAGTTTATTACTATTCCTCTTGTTCCCTTGCAGCCCAAACAGCGCACATCACTCTCCTCCTCCCAGGACGTCCAACGGGCTGGCCAGAATCACAGTGGAGAGCCATCGGAGGTCAGCTCATCTCTGGGCTATGCCAGCTTCAGTACCAGCCCCCCAGCCAGTCCCCCGATCAGCCCAGCTAACTACTCCACCGGCTCGGCTGAGGACTGTGCCCTCGCAGGTGAGAGGGATCTTCCCTTTCTTTCAGGTTGGCATTCACCAACCATTCTTAGGAAGAAATTTGTACTTAAAGCCCACTTACTCTGTTTTCATGAAGATTCTGACATTCACCAATGTTTTATTATATAAGATTTGTTTCTAGGTAAGGTAAGAACAGAAACTACAACTGCTGAATAACACTCTTATGCAAATTTTATTGCATGTATGTTCCTGCAAAATATCAGCTTAATGTCTTTTTTCAATTGTGCAGTTGTATAATATACATATATATAAATAATATTATATGAATTAAATGTCAACTTTAAGAACAAATTTAAGAAAAACTTGAAAAGGTCCATTATTTTCATGTTTCTTGATGTCAGCACTCCACAGATTTGGCACACAGCACACTCCGCCGATGAAGAGCTGGGTAATTATCTGATGAGTGGAATCAGGTGTTCTGGAAAAGAGGGGGAAAAAATAAAACTAGCAGTGCTTAAAAACACACAACCAAACTATGCCTCAGGCGCACTCAGAGTTTGCAGTCTGTGAGAGATGGTGGAAGTGCTGATTTGGTCTGATATGTGCTGCCTCTAATTCACGAGCTTTTAAAGTTTTATGATTGTAAATTTACGCTTAGTAATAACTGCTGCAGATTCAGAAAAGTACAGATGAAAAAGAATGGTCGTATCAAATTAAACTTGAAAGTACAGTCTAATTTGATTCAGCAGCAGATATGTTCAGACCTCTTAAGTACTTGTACTCGTTTTAAAATAGAAAAATGTTCTTTGGTAGACGATGTGGTCTCAAGAGCAGCAGACAGTCTGTCCTTCCAAAAGCTGGAGGTAGTATTAGCATGTAGGTCTAGAGGCTGGATGGTTGTAGGTTCCAACAGGCAGTTATTTAATTTTGAGTTTTTGAAACTTATTTTGATGCTGTGTGACTTTGGCAAGAACCTTTTGCAATTCACAAATATTACCAGAATGTTAATCATTAACAATTTTAATCACTGCTCTCTGCTTTTGCTCTGTCTCTCTTCCCTCCTCTGTCTCTCCTGTCATGCACACACACACACCAAAAGTATGAATTTGCAATTAAGCTGTGTGCCAGTTACCATAAGCTTTGAAGACGATAAATAAATCTATATAATTAATACTAAAATGATATTTAAAAAAATAAAATAAAAAAAAATATATAATGTATAATGTAAGTTCTTTTTAAATAATAAACACTTTTAAAAACACATATCTTGTTGAAAGACAGATACTTACCTTTTGAAATCTATAGGAAATTTTCCCAGACCTGAAATGGATTTTTAATATAAACATTTCTTATATTTGTATTAAAAATAGGTCACACTCCCCAACATATATCAATAGGTAGAAAGAACAGGAAGACATTTATCTTCATCATAACTTCATCATTCAACAGCTCATGTTATTTCAATTCTGATTAATGTCCATTAGTGCTCATGATTTGTAATTGCTCGTACCCTTTCACCTCTGTGGTTGTCCTTGTTCTGACAAATGCAGCAAAAGCATTCAGCTGCCTTTTGAGTGTTAGACCTCAAATATTTGTTTTTCAATTTTTGTACTTTTTCAGTTGCCCTGATTTCCCTGTTATAATGATCGATACCATTACCTTTTCTACCAAGAAGCGCAAATGTCTCATTTTTCTAATATCCTACTGACTGCTAGTAAGAGTGCTGAGGTTCCCGGATGCAACACAAATGCTTTGTTTTGTCTCTGAATGTCTCCTGCTGTTCTTCAAAATCATTCATGCAGTGGCGCGTATAATCTCATATATATCAAACCCACTTCCAAATGACAAACAGCACATTAAATCCTTTGTGTTGCCTCTGCTCACATAAATGCAGTCAGAAAGAACTAGGATGAGTATTTAATTACTGTGGCAGCAGCTGGTTTTCGCATTTTTGTCCTAAGCTGCTCAGTAATGATGCATTTTAATCAAGAACAATCAATGACGATGCTGGGCACTTCCTGTGTGTCACTTCCTATAGAGGTGTCACTACTGCTGCTGTGAGGTCCCCAGCCCTAATCCAGAAGGGCGATCTCCAAAAAGGCCGTCTGATTCAAGGGTCAATGTCTGCTTAGGGCTCATTGTCATCAGCGGCTTTATCATCAAGCTTTGTCATCAGCAGTTTTAAGTTTAATGACACATTTCTCCATGGCCACGGTGCAACATATAGTAACCTATCACAAAACATTCGAAATTCCGACAGGGTGCAAAGTGTAAACAATCAATACAATATTAAGACAATGCAGCAATGTACATTGTAGTGATAAAGGAGTGTAAACCTTTATGTTCTGAATTAGTGAACTGGTGACTATTTGTCATTGTGAACACAGCACAGCACACAGTGCACCACAACGAAATGTGACCTCTGCATTTGATCCATCCGTAGAGGAGCAGCGGGTGGCTGACGTTACCCCAACTGTTTTGCTACCAACTGCCCGAAATGTTATTGTAATGTCCTGCACTGGATATTGAGTATTTTTCTGTCTTGCCTCCCTGTGTATTAGCTCCAGATTATTCTCTGGCTTTCTCCTAATCTCAAATTAGTCCATACAATTTGGATTTAGTAGTTGTTGACTGTTCTGTGGTATGTGACTTTTCCCTGTTTTTGGATTACTTGTTTGACTGCTGTGTTTTTGCCCTGGCTGTTTTGAACTGTAAAGATTTCCTGACAACTTTTGCAAGTCCTTTCACCACACTGCAAAAAATGCCTTTTTAAAAATAAGAAAAAAATTACTATTTTTGGGAAAAAAAATACTTATTTCAAGCAAAATTATCTGCCAGTGCAGCAAGAAAATTGCACTTGCTAAGATTTCTTAAAACAAGAAAAAAAAACTCAAAGACTAAGCATACACAACTTAAATTAAGCAGAATATACTAGTTTTTTTCTCCAATTCTCTTGAAACAAGTAAAAATATACTTACAGTCTACCTGTTAACACAACTCCTTTACCAATGTAGGTTGTTTTAAGAAAAAACTGCTCAAAATTAGTTGTGTTACCTAGGTAGGATAACTCAAGATAAATTTTCTTGAAACAAGTCAAATAATCTAAACAATATTCAGTCTTACCAAGAAAATAAATCCAAAAAATGGTGTAACAAGATTAAAATGCTGAATTCAAGTTAATTACACTTGTACAGATTTTTTTTTTTGCAGTGCAAATAAGGGTTTATTGTACGCCACAATGGGGTCTTCCTGGTAATCGTTACAGCTACTGGTGGACAAGTGAGCAGTTGATACGGTTCCTATGGTAATATGACTCCCGTTACTATGGCGTAGGTGTCACGGTAATGGATGTGTTGTCTCTGGTGATGTGTTTCCGACTATCACCAGTCACTGCTGCCCGCACGTTGTCTGTCACCCGCCTTTACATACAGGATGGGAAGGAGAGAGAGGATGGGAAAGAGAGAGACAGTTGGAGAGGGAGAAAGACAGAGGACTTTTATGAGAGTAAGAGTAACAGTGATGTACTTAGCAAACACATTTTTAATGTCACTTTAATTGCTAATGGTCTGAGGAATTGTGTTGTGTACAGATGTGTGGGTACGCTCTCCTGCTGTAAAGGGCACTCCTTTCTGGCGATTATCTTTTCTTCCTTTCTTTCCTTCTTTTATAGATCCCAGTGGGTGTCATTACTTTCATCTCTGTCTCACTTGAAATTTTCTCTGTTGGTGCACCTTTGGCCTTTTCAAGTCTGGGGGATGTCAAAAGTTTTTTTTAGTCTTCCAGCTATATGTGACTTTCCAGGACCATATGATGTAGGCCCTTTCCTTTTTTTAATTAAAGAAATAATGGTCAAATAATAATAAAAAAAAATCAAATCAATTAGTGCCCACCTAGATCAGAACAGTTTTCACAAATTCATACCAGTAAGTTTTTGTTGCCACAAATTTTAGTGTATTTTAGAATTACCCAGAATTACCTGATTTACTTTTCTTTGACATAGAGCCCCAAATATTCAAACTCTTATCTCTGCATCCTACCCCTAACTCTGCTGATGCATTCGTGAGAATTTAAAACTTGTCCTTCTTCATGCAAGTCACAGAAGAGAAGGTAGAGGTGAAAGAGCACCAGAAATAGGGCTTACAGCAAACGTGAAGCTGTGTAAGTGGTGCCTGGATGTAGCATCAGTGGTGCAAAGGGCCTCTGTATCTTTTCATCCTCTCCACTCTACTGTAAAGGTGAAAGCTTTGAAATGAGTGGGTTGTGTCTTTTCCCCTTTGATGCCGCCTCTCTCCAGGACACACCATGGAAGTTCTATGTACACTCTCTGCTGTTCACTACGCTGTAAACGTGTGTGATATGTTTCGAGCCAGTGAGAAAGCCATTGACCGATAATTCGGCCTGGTTGTTGTCTGCAAATTCATGGTAAAGGATCATAAATTAGACACACTCCCAAACTATAGAAAGTATTAGAAAACCATTAACCTTTTCAGTCAGCTTATTTTGGGCAGGGTAGTGTTACTTTAATGGTCCCAGGTTCCGTTTCACTGCCTCATCTGTAGCATCTCTATTGAGCTGCCTGCACCAAATTTAAGCACTCAAATTTCCGTATAGACTTTGTGAAGTATTGCCAGTTGGCCTCCTGAAACTTTTCCCTGTCAATTGTATCACTCACTGTTTTTAATCTTTGGATTGTTTTTTGACAATGCCCTTACCTTGACATTAGTGCTGCTTGCGTCAGGTTTTGAACAATTGCACTATTTTTAACCCTTCTGCTTGTTTTGGGGTGGTGGCATAGTAGTCGGATGCATGTGATTGTAGGTTCAAATCCAGCTTTACAACACTGTCAGAACCACCTGTGTTGGGCACTTGAGCAATACCCTTGACTCCTTAAAGTTGCTCCAGGGAGATGTAATTAGGAAGTCATTCTGGGTAAGATTGTCTGCTAAATGTTGTGAATGTAAAAATGCTGAACATCCCCTGACAGATGAATCATGGTGCTATCAACACCATAAACAAAACTTCACCATGAGATTAGTTAATATCAGCCAATAAATTATTTCCATCTCATTGTAAACTAAGGCATTTTAATTATAGTCAAGAAGTCATGTGCTCTATGTGATAAATTAACCTGACCTTTTGTAACAATTGATGAATTATCGAAGGGTTATACTTGCAATTAATTGTAGTTATTTTTCTTGTGACCATCAGAAAAATATGCAGAATATGATATTGGTCTGGTGATGCTTCTTATAAGAGCAGTATGATCGTGCATTGTTGTTCTATAGTAGACGATATGCTGTCCCTGAAGTCAGCATTTGTGTCCTTTTTGTGTAATGTCAAGGCCTAAAGACTGTTATAGCCATAATAGTAGTGATACACTTATTGCAATGATTTTATTCATGATGCATTGCTGTGTTAAACAATGTGAATGAACATAGCCCTAGAGGTAATAATGTCTATCATGTATGAAAGACATTGGCATTAGATGTATAATTTTTTTTTAGCTAGCATTGATAAGCTACTTATAGGCAGTTTCTTATTTGCCAGAACATGCTTGCTAACAAAAAGCTGCCAGTATGGTCTGAATATCATCAAGTTAAGGCTCTTTAGATCAGCCCCATTGTGCAGAAAATTTTAGCAGATTGCACTAGCGTTGGCTCTGAGATTGAGAGCAAATGGGACGGCTGTTGGTTTTAATTCTGGGAGAGGTTCACAAAGCTTTTCGACAAGACATCAGAGCCACGTAATACTGTAATAAGCCATAAATCCTCCTAACGCCTCTTACAGAGTACTTAATCAGCTGAGCTTAGATAAAAATGTCTAATAACAGGTTAAAGTGGAGGACTGGATATTAAGGGTAGTGAGTGTGGGTTCTTTAACAGTTCGATGTACATAGCTGAATCAGAACTACACATACCATTCTGTCTGAGCACTATGACTAGGGCGAAGCGTAGTGTAATTTGTAGCTGTGGGAGCGTTGTCATGTCTAATTGTCTCCTCTCTGTTGTGCACCTGAAGTGGCCGGGAACGTGAGTTCCAAGTGCAAAGACAGCAGAGGTGTGGGATCAAAAAGGGAGATCACAGGCAGCCTGTAAAGACTTGGACTGTTCAAGCCCTCTGTCACCACACACACCCAGCTCAGAGTCCAAGAATAGATTCTTTTGCATTTCCATGCTCTCTTTCTCTTCTCTTTTTCTCTATTTATTAACTTTATAAGGTCCATTGTGTTGTTGCCTTGGCAACTGCCATTGAACGAATAGCACATTTTTTCTTTCTTAGATGGCTTACTTTCATACTTGGATGAATCAAGGGCCGCCAATTTGCCTGTGATTGGGAGATGAGAGAAAAAGAGAGAGACAAAGACAGTGAGGCAAACTGTGATGAGAAGACACGTTTCAAGACCACACAGGAGAGAAGTGACCCCTAAAGCTGCCGGTGTCACAACGTTAAAACGGCGCCTGACAAACATATAGATCACACGTCATCACATCATCAAAGTGTGCACATGAAGTCTCTCCCGGAGAGACGGGTCACCTGCATGACCAGCGTCTTCAGGCGCTCTATTTCTGGAGTGCAATAGATAAAAGGTGGAGTAAACAGAATCGATGGGGCTTATGTAACCGTCTCAGTGCTGTGTGCTGTTGTGAGCCTCAGAGCTGATGTACTCAGAGCACCTAGTAGCTGGTGGCCGCAAGTAGAGCGTCTGAATCCTTTGTTTTGTGCTATTCTGTTGCTGATTCGTGATCATGACTGGATTTGTGTGAAGATGTTCAACTCTTTCATGCATGAATTATGAGATACTAAGCGTAAACCTTAGTAGCCTAAGCCTAACCTAAAAATCACTTCACTCAAGTGTGCACGAAAGAGTTAAAGACGAGAATTAGCTGTCGCACAATAAGCTGGATTTACAGGTCCGGTTCAGGAGTAGAGATTGTTAACCCTTAGGTGATGGTGGCGAGGCGATGGTGCTGTTGTCTGAGTGAGCCAAACCTTGTTGGATCTATAAGCAACACCCTTAAGAATTACTTGCTTAGTGTGTAATCTCCCTGTAAATAGGACATGTAAGTCACCCTGGATAAGAGCGCCTAACAAATGATGTAAAGGTCAAACACAAGTTTAGAGTTAGTATGTCAGTTTATTAGTCAGCTTTAGGGGTTTTGGGGAATATTTAAGAGAACATTTACAAGCTTATGATTAGTAGTCGAACTAGTTGAAAGGTCAGAGTCATTTATATGTGAATTTAAGTGAGTGATTATTTGTCATTGTGAACACATCACAGAAATGTGAAATGTGACCTCTGTAATTGGCCCATCCATAAAGGAGCATTGGACAGCTTTTTGGCAGAACCCGGGACCAGTGCTTGTGGATGTTACCTTGTTCATGATTCCTTTTACAGTCCAGAACTTGAACTGGTGACCTCTGATCAGGGGGCCAACTCCCTAACCGCTGCACCAGCAACTGCCCCATGTAAGGAAGTTATAGGTCAAATTGTTCATCTTAAGGGTTACTGTTGGCTTAAAGTTGTGGACAAAGACTGACCTTAATTTGTTTTAAGATAGCAGTTTTGATTCAAAAAGCAGGTAATCTGATATATCAAATTAAATCCTTTTTTCAGAAGTACAAAGCATAAACAAATTCTCCTATATTTATGCGTTATTGAATCATTCACAGTGTAACATTGTATGATGCAGTTTAAAAAAATCTTGAATTATACTTTGATAAGAAGATATTATTTAATAAATAAGAGTGGAATGTGTACACAAAAAGGCAGACTTTGCAATGTGACCTCAAGTGAACAAACTGCACAATGTCACATTACATTTACACATGTATTGAGCAGTGCTTGGAGACGGTACCTTGCTCATGAGTACCTCAGTGGTACCTTTAAGAATCCTGGGATTCAAATTGTCGACCTTCCAATCACAAGGCGAAACATCCTAACCATTACGCTACCAACTGTCCCTAAAATTTTACCCTGACGTGATTTGAACATGCAACCTTCTGATCTGGAGTCATGCTCTTGTTGGGTTTAAAGTTTATTAGAATTTTTAGAATCTAGTGTAGGAGGAGTTAGTGTGAGGTCGGGTTTACATTAAAAGGAAGCATTAGCCCATCATCTGTAGAGATCCGGCCGATTCCTTGTTTTGGTACTACTCTTGAAAGTGAGTGATTATTTGTCATTGTGAACACACCACAGCACACAGTGCACCACAACGAAATGTGACCTCTGCATTTAACCCATCCGTGAGAGAGCAGTAGGCATCTAACAAGCGCCCGGAGAGCAGTGCTTGGGGACGGTATCTTGCTCATTAGTCCCTCTGTGGTAACTTTACCGGCCGAACCTGCGACCTTCTGATCACGGGGCGAACACCCTACCGTTACGCCACCAGCTGCCCCTCTTAAAGGTCAACCAAATTCAACTTTGACCCTAGTTTATATATTTTTTTAAAACAATCATGGATTTACCAAATTCCTATTTATCCTTCTAGTACCAACTCATTAAAATAGTGGCCATAAGGTTTGTGCTGAGTGATCTGGAAGACCGAGGAAAGCTAATGAGCTGCATCTAAACTAATGACTCTGTAAGATCCCTGGAGCATTCTGACTTTCCCCTTACAGCACATTAGGAGGAGTCAGAGAACAGGTCACCAGGGCTCAAGCATGCGCAAACTGCTTTTTCATAGCGTTATTTTAACCCAGTGGGGATTTAATGGAACATGCAACTAGCGTCATTCTTTCAAAAGTGCACGCTGCCTCCAGCAGGTATCTGATGCTGGTTGCCGTGGCAATGTTTTTACATTTTCCCAAAGCACAAAAGAGAGAAAATGCAAATTCAATATTTTATGACCAGCCGTGACTGCTGTGGGAGGAGAAAAGTAGGGAGCAAAAGAGGGAGGGATGAGGGAGGTTAAGAGAAGTGGGATTTACTACATCATGAAAATGTGTTTGTCTTTGTGTGTGTGTGTGTGTGTGTACCTTCCAAAACTATATAAATCCACAATATAAATATATAAGCATTAATGAATATAAATAGGAATAATAATATAATAAACGCCCCATAGCTTCTAAGCATCCGTCATGCCACAGACCAGCAGATCCTCTTCATTTCTCCCAGATACTCAACCCAAACTGTTAAAAGGCTGTTGGCTTGCTTTATAGAGAGCAGTGTTGGTCACGTATCTTTAAAAAAGTAATTAGTTATAGTTTCTAGTTACTTCTCACAAATAGTAACTGAGTTACATCATTGTAAAAGTAACTAATTACCAGGCAAAGTAACTATTGTGTTACTTTAAAAAAAATCTATTTTAATATAACTATAAAATAAATATAAAACATTGTACACTAATCTACACTATTTTAATGTTGTTGTGGGACAACGTGAGAGACAACTATCAAATTCAACATATTATTATAAATATTATCATTACTATAGTGGAACAATAAAGCACAATAGATGCTTTAGAACTGGTGTTGGTGTGTGCGACTGACCGTGCGTGTGCTCGTGTGTGAAAACCCGCACTACTCTGCCTCTGATTGGCAAACAATGGAAATTTACTCAATCTAAGCCAATCGCGTTCTCAGTTACAGCACGTTTACAGACACACCAATCATCATCACTGGTTATGTGTCCCGCCCCGGCCCCGAACACACACAAACACACCCCCCCAGAGAAAGAGAGGTCCTATGGCTGAGAGAGACGCTGCTCGCATGAAACCCGCTTCAGTGTTCTCAGTTACAGTAACGCGCATTTTATTGTCAGTAACGGTAACGGCGTTGTAACGGGGGAAACAGTAATTCGTTTGATTACTTGTTACTGAAAAGTATCGCCGTTAGTAACGCCGTTTATTTATAGCGCCGTTATTCCCATCACCGATAGAGAGCTACAAAATCCTTTCTCAAAACTGATAATTGTCATCTTTATAAACCACAAATGGTCACAGTTAAACTTATGATATCAAACTTTCTATGTCCATGCTTTTAGTTTCACATACTCGTAATTCTCTTATACACACTGCATTTTTGGGGGAGATTTGCCACCTGGAACAGCTTCCTATCTTTCTCATACAGCACTCAATTATTAAAATGTACAACACGTCTACATTTACACGAGGTTTCATGTTTCATGTCTTATGATTATTACGCATGAGTTATCGTTTGTCATTGTGAACACATCGCAGCACACAGTGCACCACAACGAAATGTGACCTCTACATTTGACCCATCCGTGAAGAAGCAGTGGGCAGCTTTTTGGCAGCTACCAGGTAGCAGTGCTTGAGGGCGATACCTTGCTCATGAGTACCTTAGTAGTATGTTAACTGTCCAGGACTCAATCCAACGACCCTCCAGTCATTACTCTACTACTGCCCTACTTTCTGTGTGGAGTTTGCATGCTCTCCCTGTGTTCACGTGGGTTTTCTCCGGGTGCTCCAGTTTCCTCCCACAGTCCAAACATATGCATTATAGGTTAATTGTTGACTCTAAATTGGCCCTGTAAGGTGGGAGTGAGAGTGAGATTGTGTGTGTGCCCTGCGTTGTGTTGGCACCTGTGCAGAGTTGGTTCCCACCCTGCGCCCGCAAGTTCCTGGGATAGGCTCCGTTCCCCCGCGACCCCAGTTGGGATTCGGTTGGGGTTCGGATAACGAATGAAAGAAGTCTAAATGAACATGCCAGGACATGACTCCTTGTACTGAAACTCAAAAGAAAGTGACTCATGCAGAAAGATTCTAAGACATCCTAAGCACTCAAATCATTCTACCAAAGAATGATGTCGGTTCGAATCCCCACCCGGCCAAAGTTCCACTGAGGTACTCTTGAGCAAGGTACCATCCCCAAGCCCTGCTCCCCGGGCGCTGCTCATGTTAGCCGCCCCTTGCTCCTTTGCGGATGGGTCAGATGCAGAGATCACATTTCATTTGTGGTGCACTGTGTGCTGTGCGGCGGGTGTGCTCACAGTGACAAATAATCACTCCCTTTTACGTTAATTAAAGAAGAAAAAAGTTCATTTTGTGGAATATTGGAATGGCGACAGCTGACCTTAGTTCACTGACCTAATGTCAGTAGTTGATCTGAGAAAACACACCAAGATCCCAGACGTGAAGCTGTTCTGTATGGAGTAATGGGCTAAAATACTTCCAAGATGATGTGCAGGACTGATCAACAGTTACCAGAAACATTTAGTTACAGTTTTTGCTGAATGAGAGACTCACACAATATACTGAAAGCAAAGTTCACATAATTTTGGCCCTCAAAGATATGTAATGTTGGATCATTTTCCCCATAAATTAATATTTAAACATGCATGATGTTTCTGTCTCATTTGCTTAATAGGATTTAAGTTGTTCCGTTTGCTCTGAGGGTTTACAAACTATCTAACACCACTAGAATTTTGTCACAAGATTTATGGTGAAGCCTAATTCTGATTTGCACTTTGTGGGCTTTGTGTTTGCAGCACCAGGCTCTGTACGCTTAGCCGTGGATTGTCAGATCTGATATTGTTCTAGTTTTTAATATCTGGCCGTGACGACGGACACAGAAAATGAATCGGGAGTGTTTGTGCTGCGTTGGCCCATTTCCCCTGTGTCTTCCACATCAGCCCTCTGTGTTTCCTTTATGAGACGTGGAGAGACAATGACAGTGGTGGACCTTTGGCTTGGTGTCCAATGGAGTAGCCCATGCTGTGGTCAGCAATGTTAAACTCCTCTCTTCCCGTTGACTATTTTTGGCAGGAAGAGGGTTGCCGTTCGATACGGCGCAGCAAACATTTGTTAACAAGCAATTAAACACGCGGCCTATAATCCAGTGGAAGAGCGAGACATCCGTCTGTGCCTGTGGATAAATGGAGGGAGGCTGACTCTTGTTCCTCACTCTTCATTTTCTCATCAGAGCTTTCTCTCTCTCTCTCTCTTTCCCTCTAAGACTTCCTTTTCCTTCAGATTTTCTCGCTTTTTCTTGTACTCCCTCCATTATTTTTTGTTTGCTACCTTCTTTGCCTCTCTTTTACATCTTGTGTTGTTCTCTGGCTCTGCCTTCATCTCTCTTGTTTTTACCACACATTTTCCTACATATTCTCTGTTCTCATTCATTCACATTCTGTCTCTTTTAACATTTCTTCCGTCTTTTCACACTTATATTGCCTCTGTGTCTTACTTTTCTTGTTTTACCTTGTTTTTCTTAAATCATTTTCTGACTGCTTGTCTCTCTCTCTCTCTGTCTCTGCACAAGTCTTTTTCTCTTTCTGTATCTCTCTGTAGATCTCTCTCTCTCGCTTGCTCGCTCGCGTGCTCTCCCCCTTTCTCTGTATTTCTGTCACCGTATTTCTCTGTATTTCTCTCTCTCTTCATGTATAACTGTCTTTCTCTCACTCTTTCTTTTTCTGTATCTCTCTGTAGCTCTCTCTCTCTCGCTGTTTCTCACATTCTTTCTCTGTATCTCTCGCTTTGTAGGTCTCTCTGTATTTCTCTCTCGTCATCTCTCTCTCTCTCTCTCTCTCTCTCTTTGTCTCCCTCTCCCTCTCTCTCTCTCTCTCTCTCTCTACATATCTCTCTGTCCCCTCTTTCTCTGTAGCCCTCTCTTTCTCTCTCCCCCTCTTTCTCTGTATCTCTCTCACTGTATCTCTCTTTCTTTCACTCTCTTTCTCTTTCTGTGTCTCTCACTCTGTATGTCTCTCTGTATTTCTCTCTCTCTCTTCATGTCTCTCTCTCACTGCATAGCTCTCTCTCTCCCCCTGTATCTCTGTAACTCTCTCTCTTTCTCTCTGTCTGAATCTCTCTGTAAGGTCCGCGTTGCCTATTTTTTTTTTCAATATTATGTCTTTCTTTCTTCTCTTCCTTATTTCCTTATCACTCTCCATTACTGCCTTACTGCTTGTGATCCTTCCTGTTTAGTTTTTCTTATCTTCTGTGTTGTTTTCAGACCCCCTTTCAGACCCTACATCTTGTGTTGTTCTCTGGCTCTGCCTTCATCTCTCTTGTTTTTACCACACATTTTCCTACATATTCTCTGTTCTCATTAATTCACATTCTGTCTCTTTTAAAATTTCTTCCATCTTTTCACACTTATATTGCCTCTGTGTCTTACTTTTCTTGTTTTACCTTGTTTTTCTTTAAGTTTTTCTTAAATCATTTTCTGACTTCTCTCTCTCTCTCCCCAAACCTTTCCATGCTGTCCGTTCTTTCATTAGACAACCTTATTCTAAGCTAGCTCACATTTAGAGAGGAGTAGACGGGAGAACTTATCAACATACCTATCACTATTCCTCTGGAAGTGTCTTATGCATGACAAGACAAGTGTGTGTGAGTGTCTGTGGATTAGTGGGTGTCTGTGTGAGTGTTTTTATGTGTGTGTGTGTGTGTGTGTGTGCGTGCATGAATATGCAGGGAGCAAACTTTCTGGAATGCTGTTGTGAAACTCTAGATCGTCCATGTCTCCTAGCTGTGCCTATAATTGTGTGTGTGTGTGTATATGTGTGTGACCCTCTGAGGTTGGACTATCGGTTTCTCACCTGAAGGAAAACATTCTTCTCCAGTTCACATCCACACACCTGCGGATAGCAGTTTAGCTCCTTTATCCCTCCCATCTTAAGGTAAGAGACGGCAAATTAAAGAGGAAAACTTATTTTTAAACAGGCCGTTTATTTCTATTGGTAATAATACTGTCTTTAGCTCTCTCTGTGGAGATGTAATGTTATTTTGGGGAGAGATGAGCTTGACTTTATTGAGGAACTACTACTGCTGGTTGAGTATTTGAGCCATGCTGGATCAATGGCCCAATTCCGTCTCCTGCTCCTCCTTCCTCCAGCAGCACCACACGCCTTGTGTGTGTGTGTGTGTGTGTGTGTGCGTGTGTGTGTTAGTGTGCCCAGCCCCCTCCCTTAATCACTTTGTGCCTCTATCTTCCATTCTGTCTAATGTTCCCCGTTTACCGCTGTTTTAAGAGCTTACGATCCATCTCGTTTGCAAACCCAGACGTCGGATCCAGCAATAACGCTATAAGTCAGGTCAGGAAGGCGTCTTGTAGCTTTGGATTTTAGGATGTTTCTAAATCAAGAGATGGAATGCTAATGTTTTACATTAGGGATATGTTGACCCTGCTTTTCCAGGACAGGGATTTTTACAGAAACCAGGACTTTAATATTGATATTGATATTGATTTGATGCCGCTGTGTTACTAATAAGTGTTTAGTCTCACAGTGTGGAAGAGACTGGGATCATTATGCTATGTGTCATGAGGCTTACTTTGAATGCATAAACATTATTATATGTAACTATAATTAGTAATAATGGCCCAGCAACTTAGTTTTTAAAAGAATGTTTACAGAATTTTAATTGAAAACCTTTTACTGCAGAAATAAATGATGTCTCTAGGTTCTGTGAAGGTCTTCCAGCTTGAGTTGAAGCTCAGTGCCGCCCGGGTAGCACTACTGTACCCCGCTAATGAGTAGGAACTTGAACTGCCGACCCTCCAAACGTGAGGCCTTCGACTCTCCAAACTCTTTGTCTTCCTTCCCTCCTCCCGTTCCTCCTTCACTTTCTCCTCCTTTCCCCTCATCTTCCTTTCTCTGACTCTCTCTCTTTCCCTTGTCTTTCCCTCTCTCTCCTCCATGCCCCTCACCCCTCTCTCTCTCTGTCTTATCTTTTCCTCCTCTCTTTTTCCTTGATTCCCCTCATCTCTCTCTCCCTTCCCTCCTTCCCTATATACTCCTTACCCCTGTTCTCTCCCTGTCTCCCCTTCCTCTCTCTCCTCCAATCCCCTCATCTCTCTCTCTCTCTCTCTCTCTCTCTCTCTCTCTCCTTTCCCTCTTGTCTCTCATCATTCCCCTCATCTCTCATTCTCTGTCCATCTTTTCTTTCTCTCTTCTCTTTTTTCTTTTCTCCTTGCCCCTCATCTGTATCTCTGTTGCTCTCTTTCCCCTCCCTCTTCTCATCTCTCTCTCTCTCTCTCCTCTTTCCCTTCTCTTCTCTGTTACCCTCATCTCTCTCTCCATCTTTCTCCATATCCCCCTTCACCCTTTCTGTCGTCCATTCGGCCCTTTCTCTCCTTTTCTTTTGCCTCTCTCTTTCTGTCTGTCTCTCCTTCTCTCTCTTTCTCTCTCTCTCTCTCTCTCTCTCCCCACTCCCTTCCTTTCCAAAGGCCAAACACTTTCTGCCAAAGGCCCAAGGAAGCTGGGGAGCTGTTGCTATGACGACCGGATGTCACCTGTTGCGACTGCAGCTGTAGAGAGATGGAGAATTGGAGAAAGAGTAAGAGAGCGCAGAACGAGAGAGACACAAAAGAGTTGAAGGAGACGAAAGAGTTACAGATAATGATCAGCGTTGTCATATTTTGGCTCCACGGTCGTACTCCACGCACAAGTTTGTGTTTAATATTTCACTTTGAAATTTCTATTTTTGTCAAGCCTCCATTCTCTCACTCTCTCTCTCTCACTCTCTCTCTCCATCTCCCAATTCTTTTCCATGTTAGCAGCGTCCTCAGAAGGGAGCATGTTACTTTGTACCGCAGTTTCTTCACAATCACATTGCGTTTCACAATACCCTTTTGCAACACACATCAGAACCATTCTCACAGCCTGTTCCTTGCAAAAGACAATCTTGCAATCCCTCCTTCGTGAGAATTTCCCTTTGAGGGCCGAAGTTACTTACTTCTAACCACTTAATGCAATCCGCCTGAAGCCATCACATTTTTCTTTTCCTACATTTCTCTATAGTGACTTCCCAGTCTTCAAAGTCTCCTAAAAGTAGGACTTACACATAGTAGATATTTCTGAATCAGTAATTTACGTTTGGATCAGTAAGATCAGTCACCAAAATCATATACATTGTACTCTGTACTGAAGTAGTGTGACGCCTGCTTAAAACTGAGTAGACTTCTTGATATTTAAAAAGTAGTTAGTGGTTCCCAAACTGGGGCTGTGGCACTGTTGCAGAGGATGAAGAAAGAAATGAACTGAGAGCTGCACACCCCGATTTGACCAAATGTTCAAGTTAAGTTTTATTTTTTTGTGCAGAGAGGCAATTCTGAGAAAATACATTGAAAATACAGTATGGCAGAACCCTTAACACACTAATTTAAGTGATTTTTCTGTAAACTATCACTTGGTATATTTTAAAGCAGGTATGACCAAGTTTGGCTCAAACTACCTCCAGTGCAGATTGTTTATCTGACTGAAGCCTAGTTTATACTTGAAGCATTTATATTTAGTTATATTTAATATACTTGAAGCTTTTATAGCTAACTTAAAATTTGTCATGGAAAAAGTAGCCTTTTCACCACGTCTGTGTAGTTTTGGGATACATATGAAGCAGTTCACATTCACATGAAATGTCAATATAAACAAGAGAAATACCCCAACAAACTGAATTGTATTTTTTAAAGTGTACACATTGAACTTAAGATAAAGTTGAGCGCTCAAACTGTGCTGATTAACTTTTCACCCAATTATAAGCAGCCTGTAGGATTGAGCAAAAAATTGAATCAAATCAAATTGTGATTCTTTCTGTCGATTCAAAATCGATTCTTGCATTCCAAAAAAACGTTTTATATTTTTCAGCTAACGTAATGACAGTTTACTTCTTCTCTGACACAAGTTCAGGTCGCCAATCCTGTAGATGGCGCAGTATTGAAATCTGCTCAGATAGACCTCCTTCGCGTGAGCATACAGGAAATGCAGTCAGTATGCATACACATGCATTACATTTACTAAAATAGATTTGATTCAGTGTGATTTTTTTTGGTTGATCTGCCACAGTCAAATGGGAAAAGTAACTCAAAACAGAAGTTTGGAAAGAAATTATTCTATATATTGCCTTGTGAATCGTTTATGAATCCTGAATCACTCATGAATCGTGAACCGATTTTCAATTGAATCGTGAGCCCTAGAATTGGAATTGAATCGAAACATGAGATTTTCTGAATCCCCCCTAGCACCCCTAGAAATCTGTACTTTGCACTCTGTATTTTGTACCTATTCTGTATTAAGTCTGTTCTTTATTTAAGACTGCAGTTCATTCTAGAGGTTATGGGCAATTGCAAATTTTAAAAATAGCAGTTTATTTTTTACCATCCCATAACATGCATTCCAGCTGTGTTACGAACGTGTGAAGCATGAATGCTAATGTTGTGTTATGACTGCTGGGCTGCTCTTCAGAAGCCCTTGTTTTGACTGGAAATGGACTGACCTTTGTTTCCTGTTGTGACCAAACTTATGCAGTTTGACCACAAACTGGTGCAAGAACACTTCACTCTAGTCTCATCCATCGCTCTCGAAGGACAAACTTACCGAAGTGCTGTGAGGTAACTAAGACTCCATTTGAAACCTTTTACTTATGCTTCGACTCTAAGCCTTTTACAGGATTAGAGTCTTAGAAGCAGACGTGTAGGACAGGTCAACAGATTTAACTATGGCTGCAGTAAATTAGTCAGTAAAGTTGATGACATTGTGCATGTGTCAACATCAATATCTTAAACAGATGAACAGCTCTAGTCAACGCATCAGTTGTTTTTTTTTTATTCATGGTGGCTGCAAAATTTGAGTCTGACAGACCTGTTAAAGAGGTCCAATGTAAACGTTTCCAACAACCAAGGTTACAAAACCATGGTATTGCTTCACATTAACAAAAAAAAAAGGTTGTTTTGTTTCCTGCAGAAACTTTGGTTGGCCACAGCAGCTGCGCTAAACAGAAGCACCTGATGAGAAAACACGCAGGTGATATTCAGGAGGCTGAACCACCAACAAGGCCTAAATTACCAAAAGTAGGGGAGATTTTAAATAATATTGGTATGTGTAGTGGCTAAATACGCTCAGGACTAAAGCCAAAAGTTGTTTACCATACATTTTCATTAAATAAGTGTAAGAGAAACTTATGTCATATAAATAACTGCGGTCACTATAATTAAAGTGTAAGTTAGTGAGGAACAATTAATATCTGTGTAGGAAAATTAATTTAGATTAATTGATAAACTGTCAATAGATCAATTGTTAGTTGTTAGTGGCAGTCTTGGATTCATTAGATCTGAAGTTTGGTTTGCTTAGAAAAATTTCTGTTTTTCTCGCTCTGTTGGTGAAGATGAAATTTGTTACCAGTCATACAATGGGCAGTTCGGACCTTGAAATACTTATAACTTAAAAAAATATATAGGAGTGGAACCTGATCTAGTGCTCAAATGGCCCACCATGGCCATACCAATCTCTAACTGGTGAATTCTCTCCAGCTCCTTCCTTATCTAATGTGTGATGAGTGAATTGGCTGTTAGAGCGTCATCTAGGTAGAACTGCACAATGGTGTTGGTCAGAGTGGTTCTGTAGAGTGCTTTTACTGTCTACACCTACATAAACGTAACATTCATTCATTTATTAATGTATTAATCATGACTAATGACATGGCTATGATGATGTACAGCATGGACAAGGGGGCCTAAGGTCCTTTCTTACCCTTGCCTTTCCTGCAGTCTGATGGGTTGACGGGGCCTTTACTTCCACAAGTGCTGCTCCCTGGTGCAACTTGGGGTTAAGGGCCTTCAATCATATGGTCATCTATGACTTAGACCATGTTCACAGAACCCACTCTAGTTAGCATGAATTTACACAAAAACTGTTTTTGAGCTTGGATAATGATAGACTGTGCTGATAGTTGTCCATGTGTTGTGCTGATGTTCCAGATGTTCTTCTGAATAATCTAGAAAAGGAAATGGAGAGCCAGCTGAAGTCCAGAATGCCAAAATTAGCAATAAAAAAAATCTACCCAAGCTTCACACCAATGCTGAATCTAACTCTTCATTTGCTCAGGAGTTTTGGGTCCAAGCCAGCAATTTCCATGCAAAACAAATCAAACACAGCCGTTACATTCCAGCTGGTTTGCTCTCTGCTTGTCACTCCGAATATTTGCTGTAACGATTATGCCAGGTTATCAGTGTGACAATGAAAGCGGGTGCGAGTAGCCATCCGACCCTGCGATCAAAGCCGCATTAGCATCAGCCACTTTGCTTTCGTGCACATCTACCGCTTTGGCTGGTGGAGTGTCAGATCTCTGCGAGGTTTCTTTGGCAGGCTCTGGGCGTGATTAATTTGATCTGCTCTACGCTGATTAATAAGCTTTCCTGAGTTTCTCATGGGAACAGCAAGCAACTCTTCAAATAATGAAGGATACTGAAAATGCAATCAAACCGAAAACTACATTGTAATGAGTATATAGATGCACTGCTGTGTTTTATGACTCAATGAACTCATCAGTCTCGTAGAGATGGTTGTCGAAGGATGTTGGCTCTGTCAGTGTGTTCTTGTGTCACACTACAGCTTTTAAAGTCCCCTTTGGAAACAGACACTTTTAAGAGTGCTGTAACAGCGATAGTATGCCCCTCCCTTAAAGGCTTTACCACCCAGGGAAACAAAGGATGGACGTACACACATGCATGTGCAATATTGTTTTGTGTCATCAGATGGACACATTGCCCCCAAGGCTTTAATTAGTTTCACTTCTTACCTTGTTGATCCTGAAACACTTTTTTAAAATGGGTTTATATGTCTGCACATATGATGCATGAGCATGCACAGATGTCTGATTTATTACACTAATAGCTACTTCTTTGAATAGTTTTTTTCCATTCATTGTAAAATTGATCCAAATGTGAGTTGACTTTGAGTGTGTGTATGTAGGTTTGGTGGCACTGAATGTGTGATCCAAGTGACTGAAACCCTTTCTTAGTGTCTATACAGTGGTGTTTGGAAACGTGTAAATCCTTTTGAATTTTTCATATTTCCATGTTAATGTGATCTGAAACATAATTAGTATGAGGGGTAAGCCCCTCATGCAGCAGTAAATGCAGCTAAAAGTTCCAGGTAACTTGATTATTCCTGCACATCGGGAGGAATAATCAGGAAATTATACCCATTCCTCCACACAGAACTTGTCCACCTGCCCAGGGTTGGTCCCCACCTCGCACCTGTAGTCCCCCAGTAAGGATTAAGCAGTTCAGATAATGAATAAATGAATGGTATAGTGGGCAGTGTAACATAATGGGAAAGTGAAAGTGAGTGATTATTTGTCATCGTGAATACACCGCAGCACAAACATAAGTTTAGGGTTAGTATGTCAGTTTATTAGTCAGCTTTAGGGGTTTTGGGGAATATTTAAGAGAACATTTACAAGCTTATAATTAGTAGCTGAACTAGTTGAAGGGTCAGAGTAATTTAAATGTGAATTTAAGTGAGTGATTATTTGTCATTGGGAACACAGCAGAGCACACAGTGCACCACAAGGAAATGTGACCTCTGCATTTGACCCATCCACGAAGGAGCAGTGGACATGGGCAGCACTTGGAGAGCAGTGCTTGGGGACGGTACCTTGCTCATGAGTACCTCAGTGGTAACTTTACCAGTCCTGAGATTCAAACTGACGACCTTCCGATTATTTAATTAAGATTTTTTTTTTCCATCAATGATGGCAAGGTGTCCCAAAACAGAAAACAGGTCCAAACCCTGACACCACCACCACCGTGTTTTACAGATGGGGGTAGGTTCTTATGCTTGACTGCAGTGTTTTCTTTCTCTAAATATAAAGTTTGTGCTTTATACACAATACAGTCACAACACAGTCTGGCTTTACCACATGATTTTTACCAAACTTTACACAGGAGGCAGTGTTCTTTTTGGAGAGTGAAATATGTGAAATATGTGAAATATGTAACATTTTAATGGGTGTAATAACTTAAAAATACAATTGGGCCCCCGAGCAGGGTCCTGAACAACAAGTACCTCAAGGGAGACTGTCCCAGTAATTTGGAAATATGTCACCATGGATAAAAGCATGCATTAAAGCTATGAATGTCTGTTTCTCTTAGATGAGGTGGTGGAGCAGAAGGACAATGCTTTGAGAGACACACGGAGGGACAGCCACATTCCTGAACAGTTTGCCGGTCTTCTGCACGGCTCTTCTCCAGCCTGTGAATCCCCGGACAACCCTTACCAGCTCTACGGCAAAGTTCGAAAACTCTGCACCCCTGATCCCCCCCAAAGGCACGGCAACCTTCTCCGGGCCCCTGACCACATTGTCCCATTCCCTCGCGCAGGGAGCGGCGAGCCACTTGTGCAGAAGAACCAGAAGGAACCCAAACCACAGGTGCTCTATCGAACAATCTTCCATACACGGGTCAATCAGGGACCGACTCCTGATCAAGGAGAGGGTGACGATTCTGCCAAGGCTCAGGTGAGGAACAAGGGGACCCCGGGCACCAACACAGGGCAGTCTAGCCCTGGTGGCTGTAGCCCAGCTGCAGGCTACGAGGAGAGGGCCTGCACCCTTGGCAGGATGCGCTCTGTGCCGCGAAATGTCCTGGACCTCCAGCTGTCCAAAAACTTCTCAAAGTCAGACTCCAACTTGGTGGCAGTATCGCCCATTGAGGAAGAACAGTGGAACTCGCGGGGACCAAACAGTCCAGGGAAAGACAGCCCCACCAGGCTGGAAAGGACCCCCTCCTTTACAGCTGAGTGGGAAGAGGTAATAACCTATTAATTACTCTGTAATTAACATATTAGTTCATTTTTAATACTGTTCCGTTAGCAGACATAACTGATTTAAAAAGGCTCTCTTGTGTTGTTATGATATATTCGCACATTGCTTTACCACGGCTCAAACGTTCTTCCTAAACATAGATTTGTTACACATTATTAATGCAAATATTAACCACAAGCCTTAATGAAGTCTCATTTAACAAGAAAGTGGTTTTGCATTGATAATCATTTAAAGCTGATTAACATGGCGTTTCTAACCCAAGCTGTATAGCGTGTGGAGTCAATGATGCTTAAATTATGGACAAGGAAGCTTTGGAATAATGAATTCTTAATTACACAGCAATGCATTTTTATCAAGTGTGATCAAAAGAAGGGGGCAGAAGCCAGGATGAAACAAAATTTACTTCATGCAGTCATTCTGAATAAGAAATCTGCTGAATACACAAATAGTGTTTAAGATCCTACTACAAGGTGCCAGGTTTTAAGTTACTCTAGAGTTATGTCCGGTCCTCCAGAAACAGACTGACTTCAATTTCTGAAATTCAGTGTTTTGATAGATGTCTATTGACCGATTGCTCCCTGACTGCTGTCCAAAACATACTGATTGTTCTGAAACTGATTGCTTAGGTAGGTCCATCTCAAACACTGACCGCAGGATGCGGTCTGATATTGTAAAATCAATGCTGCCATAATCAGTAAGATGTTGCACATTTTGTGTATGAAAACAGAATATATCAGTTTGAACATTTTTCTAGCACGCCATGTTGGATGCAGCAGCAGGACTTCGTCTCGCAGATGACACACCATGTATTAGACTCAATTCCAGCTGTGAGACTGGACCACTTTGCCCCAGTGTCTCAATTTGGGATATTATGGAATGGAATCTGATTGGTCAGTTGAAAACAGTCAGCATTGAAAAAATACCCAGCTTGAGTGACAAGCACTAATGGAATTCATCTGTTTTGGGTCATGTCTGAGCAGTTATTTGATTCTTTCAGTATGAAATGACAAACTTGTGTTTCAAATATTTTGTTGCCTTCCTCAAATGGGGGTCGCTGAATATTTGATGGTACACCTTCTTTAGTTCAGTCACTTTAAAGGCGTTTTTTCTCCTCAGCAAATACTAATCCATTCTACTAATATAAAAAAATATAATGTAAAGTATAATGTAAAAATTTTGTCCATTTTCTAAGCTTAGAATTTATTTTTTATTTATTTATTGAAATTCTTGTATAAAATAAAAGAATAAAATATATAATAAATGTGAAAATAGTCAGACATTAAAGAAAGGATAAACACACATATTAGGGTTTTTAATTAAATGTTAGCTCATTTTACCACACCAGTGCTTGGAAAAGATCAATAAAATAACATGCACATCTATAATTTACATAAAACAAATTTTGATAATACATGAAATCCCCAAGGCCCAAATGCTGCATTGTTGCAGCTTTCACATTTAGGGCCATCTTTTTTAGATTTTGTTGTAAAGAAAGAAAGAAAATAACAAATGCATTGAATGGTATTATGTGTGTATATATGTTGTTAGCCCTCAGTGTGGCTGTTTTTCAGAATGAGTACTTAATATTCTCAGGTCAGACCTGAGGTTTTAGGTTTGGCCTATTAATTATTTTTAAAACTACAGTTTCATTGCTGAAATGATTGACTTACTGTGTAAAAATCTCTCAGTATAAATATTACTGGCCAAGGCAGGTGGACGGTTGTTTAGAAAACCTAAGTCGATGGCATTCCCTGGTTTCTTGACCATTAAAAAAATCATATATAGAAAAGTTTAATAATTTGGAAAACATGAGAATGTCTCATGAGGACATGAGAATGGAATTCAGTTTAGATCAAGTGTTCAAATCAGTGAGTATTTATAATCCATAGAAAATCATACCAAAGGCTTAAAGGTGCTAATGTCAAGTCTCTATTTTCAGTAACATGGCGTTTGTGAGACTGTGTCATGAATGAAGATAATACATGTGAACAGTTTAGAAGACATTTTTTTCCTCTCAAAATGTAAAAAGAAATGCGAGACTCGATGGACAGGGCAAGTCATCTTGTAGCTAAAATACTCAGCCATGATGTTGCTAATTATTGTTTTAAAAATTCAACAAAGCTAAAAATGTTAAGTGGATGATTAGGGAACACAGCAATAATAATGATATTAAGTTATCTTAGTTGGTGGTGGTCTGGAGGTATGATACTCGCCTGCAGACTAATGAAGCTTTTCCCTATACAGATTCCCTGGCATACCTAAACTGTCCCGTGATTGTAGTTTGAGCCTCTTTTTTGTTTTCTTTACATTGATTAGTTGAATGAATATTCAGTGCAGCTAATCTGTTAGCGATACTCTGGTAGCCCTTCGCATTTTTCACAGCATTAGACAGCTCCCACTGATTCTTATTCATCCTTTTACCTGTTGTTACCGGCATCCACATTATGGTTTTATACATAAACTCACAAATATCACAGACAATTCCATTTGTTCTGATATTGTCATTTTAACCAATCAAATAACAGTGATGTAATAAGTGTGGTTGTGTCCTGCCATTGAATAAGGCCATGACACCGCAGTTACAGGTTGGGTATGGGTCATTTTATTTATAGTAGAAAAACACTTGCTATGACATGGTTTCAGCACAGTTTCTAGTGCCTGTGGAAAAGAGCAGTAATGGCGAGGTGATCTGTTGAAGCCTGGGTGTATCTAGCCTCCAGCACTACCACCGTTGAATCCTTGAGCAATACCCTTAACCGTAATTTTCTCCATGGAAACTTATAAATGTAAATCTTCCATAATGTCATCAATGATAGAGTATTGATGCAGTATATTTACAAAAACATATACTATAATTCTAGCTACTTATCTTCTCGCAAATTCAACTTGTATAAAGCTCAGGTTTATGATAGCCTTTATATAGTGTAAAGCAGGAGTCTTCAACTTTTTTCAGTCCAATGACCCCTTGGTTGAGCGACACAGAACACAAACCCTCCACCTTACACGCCCCATTTAGGCCTGATATTCAGGCCTTACCATTACTTATGTAACCTAATGTCACAAATACACAGGTCTACCTACACCCCCCTACATAAGTAAGTAACAGGAGTGCTTTATAAAACTTTATAAAGCTGTTCTTGCCATTTTTTGACATTATTTTTACAACTGACATTTGTCTTTTCTACAATTAGTCACCATTCTTTTTCAGTTAAAGATGGACAAATAATTAAGCTTATGTATAAATGAGATATGAATGAATGAGTCTCTTAAACATGTGTAAGCAAAATGATAAATCCTCAGTAGCAGGAGTGCTTTATAAATCCTATTTGGTTCATTATTAACATTTTTTGACATTTATTATTTTTATTATATTGACGTTTTTCTTTCTTTCTGACAGCCACCACTGCTTTAATTAAGGAGGGACAAACAATTAAAATGGGTGGATGAAATATCTCATTTAAAAAAAATAAATCTGAAATATGTGACCCTCCACGGCAAAACCAGTCGCTTGTCGCAACGAAGGTTTCCGAGAAAAACGAGCGTTTATGTTGCGTGGGGTAAAATTTTGGATTTTTAGTTTTTAGTGTTTTGAAACAGTGGAAGGTCTATACTGTACTGTTGTGAATAAATTTCGTTGAAAAACTTACCTTTTCCATCCTAAAAACGTGACTTTCTTGAGGTGAGGAATTCAATTCCAGCAGAATGTTCAAAGTTTCTGTTTTGACCGCTCTGCTTCAATATTTACGGTAAATCCACTGGTTGACTAGCGTGAAGATATTTCTCCAGAATCCATCTTTGTCTCCCGAGTTCAGTTAACCTAACGCAGGTAGACTATCCGTGTGGCTGTGAATGCAGCGTAGGCTACCGTAAATACAAACATAGCCGCAACCGCACCAAGCGTCTGTGAGTGCAACATCAATAGTCAACTTCAAAGTGAGATTTCTCCGTTTCTCACTTATCGTGACAGGAGAAACCCGACTCCTTTGAATGTTGATATTTCAGTCATATGTCGTCCGATTTATTCCATATAGGTATCGTTTTGAAGGTTGATTTATGCCCTTTCATGAAAACATAATAACTCAACTTCGTAAATTTGCGACAAGCGACTGGTTTTGCCGTGGAGGGTCACATATAAAAAAAAAAGCCTCAGATGAAATAATTTGGCAGAACCCCCTGCAGTACCTGGCAGACCCCAGGTTGAAGACCAGTGGTGTAATGGTTAGCAAGTTGCCCCCATGAATGGAGGGTCGTCTCGGTTCAAACCCTGGGCTGATAATGGTACCACCAAAGTACTTGTGAGCAACGTGCCATCCCCAAGTACTACATGGATGCGTCCGATTTTTCCCCTCCATTTCACATTAACGCCAGCTTGATGTAACCCAACTACCACTGAATGTCCGACTGTGGAGCAGAGCACCTTCGCTCTATACAACTGTGTGAAATGGAGCTTCCACTGTCTACCTTCCAGACAACTCTCCCTAGGAAATGGGAACCGAGAGAGAACACGCTTTAAAGGACGGATACTTAGGTCTCTGTGCTCCACACATCACCATAGTCCTCCCTAACAAGGGTAACATCATCAAAACCATGCTGCCTGCTGCTGTCAGAGTGCCTATGTTCTCAAATAGAGCTGAGGGTGATAAATTACTTTGCAAAATCTCCCCATTTTCACGCAGCTTTTAGCCAATAATTACCTGGCCCTTCCGACTGTAATTATGGGCTCTGGAGGAGGTAGAGAGAGAGGGGTGGGGGAAGGAGGGTTTTGGGTTGGATTAGATAGGGGAATACGGGAATTGGAGAGCGAGAAGAGACGGGATAGAGATCGTCCCGGGAAATGAGGTGGATTGACGGTCAGGAACCAAAACATAGTATTATGCAAAGGTGTAATCATTTTATGCAGTATATTGCCCCTGCCTTCCATTCTGTCTCACTCTTCCACTTTTGATGTGTCTTTTTTGTAGATTGATAAGATTATGAGCTCCATCGGTGCTGGAATTGGGACGGAGCTCAATGAGAACGAAGAAGACTGCTCAGGTGTGTATTTTTACACAGGCATGCATGTGTATTTTTTGTCCCCCAAGATCTGCGTTGGAAGTGTCACATTTGAGTTTTTCTGTCAGAAATTGTCAGCAAATGCAGCCACCGCGCTGGTGCACATCTCCATCGGTCGGTCGTCAGAGCGGTGGAAGGAGGCTTCCCTCCAGCACTGTCGGAGGAGGGAGCTTACTCAGATGTAACTATGGTTACTGTCTGCTTCTCTCCTCACTGCTTCTGTGCTGTAGTCATAATGGAAATGCAGGGACAGAAAGTGGAGGAGTCATTTAGAGAGAAGTTTATCTGGGTGTCCTGACCTCAACATTTGAGTGTCTGCATTAAGCTGAAGTTCAGTAGACAGGAGCGTTGCACAAAGACAGACCAGTGCTCTGCACAGATGTTTAGCAATGATTAACCAATGATTAGCTTCTCTCCTCTCCTCTGTTCTTCATTCTTCTCTTCCCCTCACCTCTACACTCCTCCTCTTTTCTATTCCTTTTCTTTGCTTTGCTTTCCGGTCTCCACTTCCTTCTTCTCCTCTCCTTTACTCTTCTCCCCCAACTTTCCTTCCTTTTCCTCTCATATACCTCCCGCTCCCCCGCCCTTGTCTCCCTTTGTTTACGTTACTATTTCATCCCCTGCGCACCTCCACCTTTACATTTTTCTTTATCCCCTCTTCTACTCTCATATCCTTTCCTCTTCATTTCTTTGCACTGGCTCTACTTTCCTTTTCATTTCAGTTCCCCTCCTCTCCCAGCTTTTCTTTCTCTTGCTCTTCACTCCTCACCTCTGCTACCCTCTTCCAGCTTTCCTCTGCTTCCTTCTCCCCTCCTCTATTCTCCTCCTCTTCTCTAGTCCTCCCTAGCACCCTCCACTGAGAAAAATCCTGTTTATGCTCCCATTCCACCAGTGCTCACAGACACCCACGGAATGTGTGTTTGTGTGTGTGTGAACGGGTGTGTGTGTGTGTGTGCTCACAGACGCCCACAGAATGTGTGTGTGAACGCATGTGTGTATGTGTGCGTGGGAGGGAGTAGCAGCAGCTTCGCACTCAGACAAAGAGACTAGGGCTGATCTGATGGCTATTATCGGCAGTGTTAGGTACAGCTAGAGACAGAGAGAAAGAGGGAGAGAGAAAATCTGAAGGGAGGGAGAGTGGAAGGGCGAGGGAGAGAGAGAAAGAGAGAGAGAAAAGGGAGGGAGAGCAAGAGAGGGAGAGAGAGAGAGAGCGCGGGGGAGCACCGAGGAGGAGCAGGCTGCACAAGCATACAGATGAGTGTGGGAGTAGTTGATAAAGAGCATTCTACCAGGCAAGCAGCGAGCTCTCTCCTTTCTCTCTCTCTCCATCTCTCTGTCTTTCTCTGCCAATTGCACACACACGCACACACACTTATACACATGCTCGCTCACACACGAACACACAGTGCAGCGCAGCGACCAGGAGCAACAGCTGATCAGAAGCGGAGCTGCTTGCGCTGCAGCAGGGTTCTCCTCTCTGCGTGGACGGGATTTCCAGACGCCAGCATGTCCACCTGCCGAAGCCGCCTATCTCTCCTCACCTCCGGACCCTGACACCTCCCCCTCCGTTCCTCCCCCACGTCTGCGCTGAGGACTCCTCTCTTCCTCCATCTGTCTCTTCCTTTCCTCGTTTTTCTACTCTCTTTCCTCTTGTCACTCTCGTCTCCTCTACCCCCCTTTCCTCTGTGTTAATTTGTTTTATTTGGCTTTTCCACCCCTGCTCTTTGGTTTCTGTTTATCCTCCCCCACCTCTCTCTCTCTTAATTTCTTTCTCTTCCTACCTCTCTCACCTCCTCCCCTCTCGTGCCCCTCTGATTCTCCGCTGCTCTAATTTCTCCTCTTGTGCGGTGCCACCATGGCGGGCTCCTTTGACAGCCACTTTGCGCGGAACATGATGTGGCAGTGCCAGCTGTCCCAGCCGGACTGCCGCTGCTACCGGGTGGACGGCTATTCGCTCCTCAAACGTTTGCCTCTGCACCCCCTCATAGGGCCCCGATGCCCTGTGCAGTCCGTGGGACAGTGGCTGGACAACATCGGCCTGGTCCAGTATGAGAACCACCTGCTGGCCAATGGCTTCGACAACGTGCAGTTCATGGTGAGTGCAAACGTTTTACTCTGCTGGCCGGCGGTCGTGCCAGCCATGCCACGCTTTCTCCTTTGAGTTCAGGAGTTTGCTACAGCCGTTTGTTTATTGTCCATCTGGTCACTGTTAAGTTCTGCTTGTTTTGTCTGCATGCCTTTATTTTTGTCTGTGCTTGTTGCGTTCCCGCAATTTATTCTCTGCTTCTGTGACTTGGTTGACTTTTTGTGAAATTTTATTTCGCATGTTTTAGACCAAAGATTTTTAGATTTTTAGCCCTTCTGTTATGTGTCTGCAGTGTGGTTGTCTACTTGGCTACTTGGATTTGAATTTAGACTGCTTACAAAAGGGATTACTCTACAAATGCTGTATTAATGCTGGCATTTATTAAAACTATGACGAATTGAAAGTGCTCATAGTGGAGATGTATGTGCACTTCTTGTATTGCTCATTTTTGATATTTGCTATAATCTCTGCTATTCTTTGGAGAAAAGAGAGATGTGGGGTACTTAACTGTATTTCATTGATAGCTGCATGGTCTCTCCATCAAACGATCAGCATTCATGAGAAGAATTCATTATCATTTTATATTCTCCCACCTCTGGCTGAGTCACATGATGAGGGAAACACTAGGGCCCCCTAAGTGATAATCTGTTATCAGATCCACCCCCAGCATTGCAGCACACTCTCTCATTTACCCCCTACCTGTGTTTGGAAGTGTTTGGCAATCCAGTCAGCTGATAAAATGCAAACCAGCACCCCTGCCATGAGGCTTACGGACACTTACAAAAAATGAAGGAGCCCAGGACTGTCGCCTGCCCCTAGGACTAGTAGAGGTAAAGTCAGAACTTTTTTAAAAAACTGATTTATCCGTGGCCCACTTGAAATGTCATAGACCACTCAAGTCGAGACTCCAACTCGACTGATGTTCCACTGTGAAGAGGCAATTGGAGTTTTGGCTGCCTCTGGAATCTAGAAAATTCAAGCATAAAAAGGAAAAGAAATGAGGAACCTGATTTGATTTCCATAGCAATGACTATAAATGCAGAGTTAGAGTTTCTGAAGCCAAACCCCATCATCACAGCCTAAGAGCAAAGTTATTGAAGACCATCAGTTTTGAACATCAACTTCAAAAGCAGATTTAAATTGCTGTTCCCAATTAGCTGATACATTTAGCTAAAAAAAGGCTACTTTTGTTTGTTTCTGGACAGGAATGCATTGTGCAATGTGGGGCTTTAGTATAGCCTCTTCTTGGTCATCTTGATATGGTTCCCTTCCATATTCTCTTAATGAACGACTTTCACTTTGTAAAGTCAAGCACTAAACTCTGGATTAGTGTTCTAAGTAATGGCAAACATGCCGTAGCTCCAAACTGATTAAGTCAACATAGTGACACCATAAGAAGATTCTTGGATGTAGTTCCCTGCTAGGAAGTCTGTCGGCTTTAAGGGTATTAGCTTTCAGCTAATACTTTGCCACATCTCAGTGTGGAAAATCCTATTTTATTTATCCCTACCGAGTCTTGCAACAGTTTCTAAGTAAACACTGAATATTCATGAAAGGCAAAAGTTACGTAGAATCGTACCTGTATGAATGGGTATCATGACAGAGTGTTAGGACTAATAGATGTTTTAGAGCAGGGAAAGTGTCATGGTGTCTGTCCATGTCTGTCCACTTGAACATGCACATTGTCCCACAGGGGGAATGGGTTCTGTATAATTTGGTGGAGCTCTTCCCCTCTTTCTCCTTGATGTAATTGCCAAAAAACAACTGCTGTACGAAACCAGGTATTATTTTGAGATAAGTACCTTATGGATTGGAATTGGTGGTTTCTGAGAGAGAATAAGCAACTCTTTGAATGTGAAATCCTGAATAACAGCTTGTGTAGTGTAGTTTTTTAAAGTGTCTACTAAACGTGAGAGCCTGGATGGAAGCAGAACTGTACTATGTAGCTTTTTTTCAAGCCCCTTCATGAAAGAGAATAATCCACTAGATAGAATATTTTTTCCTAGTTTCTGAGAAAGAATGATTTGCTGTGTTAAATCTAAGAGCTCGGATGGAACCACATTTGTGTTGCATAGTTCTTTATAGTTTCAAGTTTTGTGTTAAACACTTGCATGGAGTTATGGGATTGGTAGTTTATGAGAGAGAAAATAATCCACTCTTTCGAACGTAGGAGCTTGGATGCAAGCAGTACTGCGTAGTGTAGTTTTTGCAGTTTTCCTGAGACAGAATGTTTCACTCCTTTTGAATGTGAGAGCTTGGATGCAAGCAGTATTGTGTAGTGTGGTTTTTTCTAGTTTCAGAGGGAGAATGTTCCACTCTGCTGAATGTGAGAGCCTGAATGGAAGCTGTTTTGTGTAGTTTTTTCTGTTTGTTTGTTTCATACAGAGAAAAGCACCTGCATGAATTTGTAGATGAAGAAAGAGAATCACCTCGTCTATAGAATGTGAGAGCTAGATGGAAGCATTATTGTGTAATGTAGTTTCTTCTGTACCCACATGTGTGCCTGCCTGCTCGTGAGTTTGTAAATGAATAATTTTGCAGGCGTTGTGCGACAGATTCTGATTGTCCCTCTCCTAGTTCTGACCTGCATCTGTTCCTGTGGTTGCCGAGGCAACTGCAGTGTGAGTGGGCCGATTCATGCATTGCGCCACACAAGAGAAAACACTGTTCCTGTGGCTTCAGTTTGTTCAGTTCTGTTTAGAGCATTTAGCCCTTTACACACATGCATCCTGCACACCTTCGGTGGGTCATGCTTTGTGGTAATTTCATCAGTTAAATGCAATGAATCCAGCGTCCCTCCTTTAATGAAACTGCCGAACAGACACACGGCTGCAGCAATCTCCAAGCTTCCGAATGAATTTAAGAGCATTAAAGTGTGTCTCAGTTCTTAGAGCTCCAAAAGCAGGGTCTGAAGGGAAATGAGAGTGTAACACTGTACTCTTACTAAGCAAAGCATGGAATGAATTGTCTTAGAATAGATTCAGTTTTATTAAGCTGCCTCTCATTCTTTTTCTCCCTCTTTCCCTCTCTCACTCTCTCTGCTATTGCACACATTCTCTTTTGCTCTGGTCCTGGTCAAAACGTATCACAAAATTATTTTAAATTGTTCATTGACATTCTTAGTTGTATCCAATAGGCCCTTACTGGATATTTTTCCAATTTCTGTACATGTTTGTGCATGACTAAGCAACAGTCCCTCAGTGAAGAGGATCTTAATTCTTAATCAGATAATTCATTTCAATAACACCTGTTGAATATTTTTTGGTATAACAATCACAATGGTCTGAGAAAGTGACTATAAAGCAAGAATGAAATTGCATGTGATGCTTATACGGCCAGCATTCATTAGATGGTATCCAGAGCCAGTTATGTTGAGTGTCTCCCTGGGGCAGTTTGGGGTTAAGACTCTTGCTCAGGGGCTAGTGGTGGTTTTGGGTTCTCCTGGGATTCAAACTCCCAGTCTCAGTCTCTCAGACCACTTCAACTTTTTCAGATAAATATCAATGTTCTGCATCATAGTTCAAACTTCTGTCTTGTTCACATTACAACAGGAAAATGTATCGAAATTTCTTATAATATTGCCCTATTCAGTTATTCTAGCTTTTCTTAAAAAAAAAGTGCACTTCACTGTTTTAAATGTAAAATTAATGTGGCTTCTTAAGGCATTACAGAGCTTTGACTGGACTGTTGATTGCATTGCTTTTAGTGGTTACAGGACAGTTTAGTCTGTCGCGCATCAGAGATCACAGATTTATCCGAGGTATGCGAGGATAGCACTTCGATCAGGCCGGTCTCTTCTTCACTTCCTCACTGTCAAAGTCATTTTCTGAACATTTATACAAGTACATTCAAAACTGCGTGGTCATGCTGAACAGTAATGAAAAAGACTTACTTACACCCACAGAAGCATGTGCCTACACACAAACACAAGTGCACACACACACATGAATGCACACACAAACACGCACACACTTGCACCTGCTCTTTCAGTACTTCATTATTATGTAAGGCTATACTATCTGCAAGCTCCGGTTGACTGAGGCATCTGAAAGAACCTCAGATAATCTGTCTCTTTCTGTCCCCTCTCTCTGCTCCCACCCTCCCTGCCTGTCTCTGTTATCTTCTTACATTTGGTATAAATATCTGATGGAGCGAGCCCCTTCTGAAATGCCTTCAGATATGATTAATATTGGATGGGGCGCCTTCGCTATGCCGCAGCTTTTTCGGCTCTCTGATGAGGCAGGAAGCTATAAAGCTTCATCTCATGTTCCGCTCCTGCAGCACTGGCACATGGTGACCCTCCGCTGTACGCAACAGCAGAAAGCCAACAAACTCCAGCTCAAATCGACAGAACCGTACAGAGCCCAAGCTGCCAAAGGTCCTTTGCTTTTGTGGTAGCCGAACTTTGTCTTAGGGTTTTAAAAAGATGTCAGATATCAGTGAGACATTCACACTCCTACAGGTTACACACAGGCTTTGCTTACAGGAAGTCAGAGCTTTATTATTATCAGACTTTCTTGATAATTATCCAATTTAACTGTGTTTCTCTAAATCAGAAATACAGAAAAGAGATAAAAACATGGATTTCTCAAGCATAAAATGCATTCCTGGATTATGACAGCCTGACTAAACACTTTAATATTTAATGGGACATAATCAGAACTGGAAATGAGTCTGGAACAGTTTGGAATAACCCGCGTTCCAAATTCAAATTTCGGGTTTAATACACCAGAAGATGTTTGTGCTCAGTGACGTGTTTGTCCTACTTTTTGCCTTTTATGTTAATATGAATACCCACCTACCGAGTCTGTCTGATCTTAGATCAGTTTTCTTACTCTGCTGCATTTCATACATGCAGTGTGACCCTACCTGACCACAGAGATCTTTCTTATAATGCTGTTTTCATCAAATCTATTTTTGATTAGAACTCTGTTCCACGTGTTAGATCATGGTACTGATTTCCATGGTTACCTGCCTGCCTACTTGTCCAGGATAAATGATGTACTGCATGGTAAAAAGTGTGTGTGGTCTGTAACCATGGTGCCATTTTTATCACTCTAAGATGACCCTGTTGTTCTCATCGACCTTTCATTGAATGTCAGGTCAAAGACTCTCATCTCTGGCAGTGTTCATTTTGCCAGCTGATTTAGTCATAGATAGATGTAGACAAAAATGTAATCAAGCCCAGAAATATTGGCACCCTTCAGAAAAGTGAACAAAACATTAATAATGAGAAATTGGGAGAAAATGTTGCCTAATTAATTTAAATCATTTCTGCAGATGTGCTGTTTTATCTTAGGAATTGCTTATCAAAATAATTGGCATCCTTGATGAACCAAAACAATAAATCCAAAACAAATTTGCATCTTTGGGGAAAAATGTTTCCTGATTTTGTGTTTTATGTTAATAGACAGTAAAATCTTTTTGTCATCTGTCAACATAGATAAATACCAAGGAGCTCTTAAATCATAGGAGGAGTGTGAATAACTACAAAAACATTTAGATCTTTAACTGATATTACCAGTTAGCATAGCCAGGGCCATCATAAAGAAGTTTGAATTCATATGGCCACCACACATAGTAAGGAGGGTGCTAAGAGAGGCCCAAAGATCAGTTTAGTTTAGTTTTGTTGAAAAGTTAAGTTGAATCTTGGGGATACAGTATGTCAGAGTCAGCTGTGAGACAACACTTCCCTGACCAGAGGCTTTATGGAGCTGCATGAAAGAAGTCTCTTTTCTTAAATTGGGTATGGTGGCGGCTCTTTGATACTCTGGGGCTGATTTGTAATCAGTGGTCCAGGGGCTCATTTTAATGGCAATGGTATAATGAATTCCATTAAATACCAGAACATTTTTGCCAAAAAATTTGCCTCTACAAGAAACTGAACTGGATCATGATTGGATCTTCCAACAGGACAGTGGCCCAAACCACACATTAAAGTCAACAAAGAATTGGTTACCAATGGCCCGCTCAGTCTCCAAATTTGAACTGAAAAACCTGTTGAGAGCAGAGGAAAATCCAAGAATCTCCATGGGATAAAAATGTTCTGCTTAGGAAAGTGGTCCACAAGTGATCTCAAACACTACAGAAAGAGGCTGAGTGGAGGCTACACTAAATACTGACATTTTCTGTAACAATATTTTTGGTATCTGCTTTATTGTTTGGGTGTGGTGGGCTTTGGCAGGGCAGCTCTACCTACATGTATCAGCCGATAAGAAGCATGCAATGCTATGATATTTATTGGTGAACAAAATTAGCATTGGTCACCATGAAAAGAGACAAACTGAAACTGCTGACTTTGAAGAACCATGATCGTAATGTCCATCAGTACCAATGGTGTTACTTTTTCAGTAGCTTTTGGCTTTACTGAGATTCTTCATTTCGATTCTTCATGCTCCTGAGGATTATGGAACTACAGGCAGTTTACTGCAAAATAAGATTTACCACAAACAGGTTGGTCTTTTAGAATTAATAAAATTGTTATCTTCCAAAACTCTATTCACAGCATTTTTCATATGCTAGTAACATGGACATCCTTAACTGAGGCCCTGTGGTGGTACAGTTTGTCTGAGTGAATCAGACCATCTGTTGGTGACCGTAAAATTAGATGTTTGAATCCCAGGAGAGTCTAAAAACCATGAGAAAGACCCTTAACCCTAAGTTGCTACAGGGAGTCTATCCCTGTGATTAGAAAGTGGAAGTCGCTCTGGAGTCTGGTAAATGTTGCAAATGTAAAAATGACTGGATAACCGCCTTGCTCAGGTTGAGTTTTTAGGCTTTCTTGGGATTCAAACCCCCATTTCAGGGTTAAAAAACACAGGGGTTCAGTCAGTCAGACCACTGTGCTGCCACCACCTACAAAGTCATGGACTGGCTATGGCCCTGGACACATACTCCCCAGTGGCTCAATGGTAAGACTCTAGAATGGGATGCTGAAGAGTGCTGGTTCGAATCCACACCACAGCACAACAGTTGGTAGTGTAACAGTTAGGCCTCGTTCACACAGACGTTTGAACCAGGCGTTTTTCTGGCATTCATGGCGCCAGGTGTGCGCTGACTGAACGCCGACCGTTTATCTGCTCATTGGAGCAAATCAAAGCGTCTACACGGGCGTTCAGCACCGGCGTTTGGGTGGCGTCAAATAAACGCTGCATGCAACGTTTTCTTGGCGTCAAAATCCCGACGAACGCGAGGATGACGCTATTGCGAACGCCAGTGAAACGCAGCAAAAACGCGTATGGCATTCAGAGAGCATTCATTCCGAACGTCCGTGTGGACGAGGCCTTAGGAAGTTCACCCCGTGATTGAAGGGTCGCTGGTTCAAGTCCCGGACCAGTAAAGGTGCCACAAAGGTACTCCTGAGCAAGGTATCGTCCCCAATTTCTGCTCCTTGGGTGCTGCACTGACTCACTTGCTCATACACCCTCACTCACTCACATGTGGCATCCACTCATTAATATGCTCTGATATACTTTCATGTTTATCATATCTGACTTGTGGGCAAAACACACTCAGTGAGAGCAGAAGGTCAGACAAGGAGTGATGGAGAGGTGAGAAAAGAAAGGTAGCATGAATGAGAAACTGAAAACGCTCACTCACACTCTGTCTTGTGGAAGAACCAAACACAGTTATTAGTCATTTCTGTGGACATGTAGAATTGATCCTGCCTCCTCTCTGAGTGTCATTGCTCTGGTCTGATGCTGTAGTACAGCGACTGGACCAGATGTTGTGTGCTGAGGGTTTGTTTAATCAATCTTCAGCTGTTGCTCTTAATGGACCAATGCTCTACACAGTTCATATTGAAAAAGCATTATAATAATAATAATAATCAGCTAATCAACATTACAGTCTGTTCTTTCTGTTTTTATTCCATTTATGATTGACTCAAAAATATCAATAAAACCTGGGGGTTTGTTTTTATCAAGGTACTTACTTATGTGAGAAAAGTTATTTCATAAAAACATTTCAGGTATTATTTTAAAAATAAATGGTTTAGTAATGTTTAGATCTAGTGGTAAGCATGTCTGTCTGTGTCTTTATTTGTGTTTGTATGTGAAATGTCATGTTGCATTTATGTTAAATGTAAGAAAGGGAGTGCACATCTGTGATCCATATTTTGTCGATCAACCTTATTTTCTTTTCGTGGATTTTAATGATCTGCAATATCAATAATGTGATAATGATGCAAACAAATTTGCATTGTGTAGTCCTGTGCTTTTGCACTTTATGTGAGTCCACTAGAGTACGTTGATGTGTATCTTTGTTCATGTGATTGTGTGTCTGCAATTCTCAATTGGATGCCAGGTTGATTGGTCTGATATGACTTGTGAAAAGGTCATTAAAGGTGAAACTCAGCATGAGTAAATGGATTAATAGTGCTGTGTGTAGTGTGAAAAGAGAGAACAGTTGATCTGCTTTCATGATGCCTTAATGCTCTAAAGCTTCGTGTGTTATTGATTCAAAAAAGACAGGTCCACCAATTTATTGCCCTGAATTAATATCACCGTAAAAATGTCAAAGGCTGCCATATCAATGTCAACAGTTTTGGTGAATTTAATGAGTGATTGTCATTGTGAACCAACCACAGCACGCACACCACAGCACACAGTGCACCACAACTAAATGTGACCTCTGCATTTGCCCCATCTGTGGAGGAGCAGTGGACAGCTTTTTGGCAGAGCTTGTGGATGGTACCTGGCTTATGATTACCTAAGTGATACATTTACCGGTCCGGGACTTGAACCGGTAACCCTATGATCACAGGGTCAACTCCCTAAGCGTTATGTTACCAACAGTCCTCCTGCACACTCCTTAGAGCAGTTCGATGTTTTTTGGAAGGCATTTCACTGTGTCCACAGTGTGTCAGAGTGCAGCCCACAATGCCATCATCTGATGAGTTCATGGGCTGAAGAATTATCAGCAAAGCAGTCAAGGTCAACTTCACCAACTTTTCACTATTAACTCCTCAGATCGTTCTTCTCTCTAGTCGATCACTTGCTGTTGGACAGGCTTCGGCTACAAGTTGATTGGTTGACTGAGTGATTGATTCATTTCCTGGTTGTCAGAGTGATAAATTGAACTGAAATATCAAAGAATGGTTCATTTTTAGGAGGAATGAATAATTGACTGTGTGCCAAACTGCATACTGTCATACTAAATAATATGTCAGAACTGTCATGACATCTGATATGCTGTTCATTTATGCATTGCAGTTTGCGATAGCCACTGATATTATGACTAATGAAATGATTTATTGATTTGTTGTTTAACTGAGCCATTGATTTCTTCTTACAGGGCAGTAATGTGGTGGAGGACCAGGACCTGCTAGAGATTGGGATTCTGAACTCTGCCCATAGACAGCGGCTCCTGCAGGCTATTCGTCTCCTTCCCAGGGTAAGAAGTGCTCTTCAGGTGTCAAAATGGTGTCATACTGGCAGTTTTTGAATACACAGATATATTCTTGGAAGGCTTGTTCTTGTCAAATTACCTTGTAAAAACAAACAAGTACACAAAAACTCCTTGAAGCCTTGTTAAAATCTAGCATCCACATACTTGAATTCTGGCAGTATTTTTTTACTTGTCAGAAACATATTCTATTAAGATTTTTTCCACCCGGTTTTAATAACACAGATATAGCACAATTTAGCACTAACCCACTAAATAACATAAGAATTAACAAGCAGGTTTATGAGGTAAATAAACGGCAGATGAACTAACATTAGTTAGAAGCTGAAACAAAAACAGCCCATATTATTATGTCATTTATATAAAGTCAAGCTGTAGGTCTTAAATACCAAGGCCCAGTTTCCCCACCTATGATTTAGCTTGTGCCTAGATAGCTTTGACTAGCTTTCAGTGGTGAATATCAATTGTTAGTGTGATTTAGGCCAAGACTAGTCTTAATCCAGATTCAATAAACCAACCCCAAGTCAAACACAAGTCGAGTCTTTTAAAAATGATTATCATGCCCGACTCATCCTAATGGAAGACTAGTCTTAGCCTTTGCTAATAAAGCTAAACTACCACAGGGGATTTTAACTAGCAAACTGACCTTCATCTACTCATTAGATTTTCCCTTTTTACGATGAGACTTGTACCAAGCATGAAACTTATTAACAGCATGGCCTAATTGGTGCAACATTGTAAATGTTAAGCTGTACTATTGTAACAAATACTCTAGTTTAATCTTTACTAAATGAGTAAAGATTAATCTGCAGCATTGCCTATTACGCTATTTTCATTATCACAAGTATTACGGCCAAATGCATCTATTAGTTGTGGTAAGGAATGGTGGACCTTTTGAGTTCCTTCTCATTAGCCAGTCACCCTTTGATGGATTTCTAGATGTTTTAGCTGTCCTTGTCCATTTGTGCCCTTGAGTAATGGAGATGGACAGTGGCAGACAGCGTTAAAAGCCACATCCATCTTTGTATGTGTGATAAATGGAGTTACTTTGTAAATGTAACGATGAATAATTAATCCCTATGCATATGATGGAGGCTAATTTGTCACTGAATGTTTCTTAGAGTACATAGTACAAATGATTAGAGCAGAGTCACAGTAGAGCTTGGCTGGTTCTGCAACTCTGCTCTGTCATTCAGCCGCAGTGTGAAGCCAGCTTTAGAATTCCTTGCCACAGACCATTAAAAGGTCACAATGATGCATTTGTGCAAGTGTGTAGCTCTGTGCAAACGCAGATGTGAACATGGGCGACTAATGCAGCAAGGCAAATTGCGCAAACCTAGATTTGTGTGTGTGTGTGTGTGTGTGTGGACGCAACCACATTGGTGTATGCATATTACAAAAATATCATTGCTAAAAGAAATTTCATAGCTCCCATTCACTGTCATTAATGCAAACACAAACAAAAACACACATGCACACACACAAAACAGTGGGAATGGTTTTGGTAGATTATTGCAGTGGGGTCTTATCTCTGAGTGGTCTTGGTGCGTGTTTGTGTGGCCGTGTGTGTGCCTTTATGCCAAATAAATCTCTCCAGTGTCCTGAATAACCTTCCACTCCCCCTAACCTTCACAATCAGAGAGGACAGAGGAAAAATGATTGTAGAAAAGAAAGTGTGCCTGATATAGACCCAGGAACACTCACACACACACACACATCCTCGTACTTATATAGTAGTGAGGACCTCCATTGACTTCTATATTACTGTATGTAAATAATACTACACCTAACCCTAAACATAACCCTAACTATAAACTCAGTAACCAGAAGCTAATCTTTCTACACTTTTAGTTTTGCAAATAAACTTGTATTTTTTTTATAAAAGCAGTTTAAAGAAGCGAGGACCACTAAAAAAGTCCTCACTTCCCAAAAATGTCCTCACTCCTCACTGCTGGTTAAAAACTCATTTTGGTTCTCACTAAGTAGCAAGTACAAGAACACACACATACGTACACACACACAGCCTGCACTTGTCTCCATTTGACCCTGTCACATGTGATTTGGACAAAAACAGCATGCTGGTGAGGTTTCACCAAGGCTGCTGAATACAGTTACTTACAGTTCCTTCTTATTTTTCTGTGATGTTTCAGTATGAATATTCTACAAAGATAATAATAGATACTATCTCTGCTGTATTAGAGGTTCTCTACAGACTTGAGAAAATGAATGTAATGAATACAAGAAACTTCAGCAATGAAATATAAAGAGATAGGAGAGGCTACTTGTCACGTGGTGTGTGTGTGGCTCAAAGAGATAAGTCCCCAGACTTTGAGGGTAGAAACTTGCAGCTGCCGTCAGCATTTTCTGAACATCCACCTGTAAAACTAGAGTAAAAAGAGCTAATTCTACCCCTGCTGCTTTCCTCTCTCTCTCTGTCTCTCTCACGCACACATTCATTACAAAATAGCTACTGAAGGTTTGCATTTTAGACCATCCTATAACATTTCTGTGTTTAAAAACTGACAGAGGACAAAAAGAGGCTAGAACAATCTGTATATGGCAAAAGGTTTGCATTATACCAGCAGCCTCCATCTTCCAGTTTTGGAACTCCTTCTGAAGTTAAGCAGATCTGGCCTTTAGATGGGAATATTCATGCAATACAATTTGTGTAAGAGTGCTCTTCAGCAGGTGTAGATTCCTTTCCTAACCTAGAAATAAGTCTTAAATAAGAAAACGGTGGTGAATATCAGACTTAGAGGTGGGTGATATATCGAATATACTCGATATATCTCAGCTTGTTCCATGTGCGGTGTAGTAAATGACTATATCGTGAAAATCGTAGTGAGAGGCATTAATTGGATATGAAAATGGACAACTTGGTTCCGAAGAAAAACAGCACTGGTTCTGTTATTCTGTGCACTAAAACAGAAGTAAATAGGTAAAAATGCATAAATGACATTCTTTGCAATGAACGCGTGTCTGCAGTAAACACTGAAAATATTAAGTAAATACCTGTATTGTGAGTAGAACGCTGGTTCTTTTTATTTATCAGCTAAAATATGAGTTTTGTTTGTAATAAAGGGGAAGATTTGACTGAACGGGAGCGTTTTTGTGATCACTTGCGACTCTCATGCCATCACTTTCTATCCTCAGGCCATCCGTTTTCTAAACCAGGACATGCGTTTCTAAGTCTCAATTCTGCTATTACATACTGCTAATACAAACCTCATATTTTATGATCACTTATACTGTCTGCCACATTTTACTGTCTTAATTCTGCTATTACATACTGCTATATAACCTCAATTGTGATGATCATTTATAATGTTTGCCACTTTTCACTGTCCAGATATCACATGCTTCTACTCTGTCTGCTACGTACAATGCTGCAGTTGCACTCGGCACTTTAAAAACATCTCATTGCACCTGTCATCTATCTTTAGAATAATTTTGTAAACTCAGGTTAAACGTCAATACATTTTTTATTTAGTATATACATGCAGATACACCTGCACCCAGCTTGAGTCTTAAATTAAAATTGTACTCCATGTCATCTGCACATATGTAACTTTATGTACCTTATTGTATATAAGATATAGTTTTATTTTTGTCTTATTTCCCTGACCTCCTTGTTTAAGTTTGTATTTGTATCTCTATTTTGTTTTTTTTTTCTAATTTGCCTAATTGCACAGTTAAAAGAGCGGATCAGGATACATTTCACTGCATGTTGTACCTGTGTAATTTGCACATGACAAATAAAGAATCTTGAATCATGTGGAACGCCATCACTTGCAAAAACTCCCCAGTTCAGTCCAATCCTCCCCTTTATTTTGTTCTACTCACAATACAGCTATTTACTTCATATTTTCAGTGGGTTTTCCAGACGCGCATCCATCGCATTATTGTGACGAAATGTGGGAAATGTAGTTCTCTATCAGAAAGAAAGTATATATCAAGATATATATTGTGTATAACAATATAGCTTAAAAATGTCACAGTATTTTTTTAGGCCATATCGCCCAGCCTTATCAGAATCTCTGTGAATAGTTTGTGTTTGGGTCTCATTCAACCGTTTTTAAGAAAAAAACCATTGTTCAATGGCAATGACAAATAATCACTCACACCATCCCTGTAGTAACTATGGCTGGCCAATCTGCGATCCATGCCCAGCCTGTGTGCAATGTGAAGTAATGTAGAAAAATTGATGGAATGCATTGTCATGCATTGAGATGTCGCATCGAATCAAAACATTGACATAATAATCGTAATTCAATCGAATCGTGAGACCAGTGAAGGTTCACATCTCTAGTTTGAACAAAGGCAAGTGGTAATGACATTGGTCTCAATCTGTTAAGCTTAACTCCAGGTCCAGTGTTCCATATTATCGAGTGAACTGGTCTCAGATGAAAAGTAACCTTGTCAGTATTACTACAGTCAGTAAAGAAAATAGTCATCTTACTGAACCGTGGTTTTGTGTGTATCAGGTGCGGCCCATTGGCTATGACGGCAATAACCCCACCTCAGTGGCCGAATGGCTGGAGTCTCTGGAGCTGGGAGACTACACCAAATCTTTTCTCATTAATGGCTACACCTCCATGGAGCTGGTCAAGAAGATTTGGGAAATCGAACTCATCAACGTAAGTTCAGAAACCATCCTTTCTTGCTCTGCTTCCAGACAGGCATGTCTCAGTTGAATGACGTAACTTCTTACAGTTGTGAGCGTAGACGTGAATGAGTTTTAAAGCTTGTGGTGTGTTTTTTGATTGAAGCTGAGTTTTTTGTTTGAAGCTGGTTAGCAGAACTCTCCCATATTTCAGCCTCTATAGACATTTCTAATATCCGTTCATGCCATATCTGTGTCTGAAAGAAATGATGCAGTGTCCATATTATAGTATGGAACTTTTTAGTGACTGGAGTCGGGACTGCAGTCCTATGCATCCTCGTGTCTTGTGCATTTCTGAGACGTTTGCAGAACTTTAACACTTAGAATGCAAAAAGAAGAGATTGTGATGAAATGGATATTTTTGCATAATGAAATCTCCAGTTTGAAATGATCTCACTCTAGTAAGAGTGGTGTTATATTCAACTTGTGGTTGGACTCAGTTTGAAAAAATAAGGCAAAACAGGCAGGGAGTGATGAATAGAGAGAGAGAGAGTTAACTCTTGTGTTGCTGGTGAGAAGGAGTGATGTTTCAGGAACACTTTTAGTGCTTGAGATTAGAGCTTGCGTGCTGTTGTCAGTGGCACACTGATGAAGATGAAGAGAGAGAGAGAAAGAAAGAAAGAAAGAAAGAAAGAGGGAGAATTATATAATGATGTGGGTTGTGATTTCATCTCCAAAACGCCCACGCTCTGTTTAAAGTAGCTTACAGAGTGGAGCGGTGGGATCTAATTCAGCAACTGTCACTAGAGGGCAACATCGAGTCAAAATTCTGGTTAATTACAGATTTGGTCATATGAGGCAGACATATAGACTAATGTGTATGCATGTGGGTCTGTTGTGTTTGTGTGTATGCACGCACAGTTCCATGCATGTGTGTGTGTGCTCAAGGCTGAGTGTGCGTGGGTGGATTTGTGCATATGAGTGTTATGTGCCGCAGGCTCCTCGCTTAATTAATACACACAATTTACACACTCAGTCTCATACAGCTTTATTAGTGCTCATGGTGTAATGTGGGCACAGCTGCACGTGCTAACGCTCAAGCCCAGTTACACACTAAACATGGTGGGTGTGTGTGAGGACCTGGTTTTGTCATGAAAGATAGACAAACCCGAGACTGCTTGTGATTGTGAGGTTGACTGTGAGGTTGTGAAATGGCTCAGTGTTGATTCCAGTGCAGACGGCAGTTTTATAGAGAGCAGTTGGATTAACAAACAGGTGATTACACATCAGTCCTCCACCCTTGGCAGCTGCTCTCTCTCGCTCTCTCTCTCACTTTCCAGGCGCCCATGTGTGTGTTTGCGTGTGTGTGTGTGCTGCAGGTCACTTCAGGGCCATTGTGAATTTCCTCTAATGAGCCTCTGAACTTCACCCACGTCGGAGACTAGCATTGGCATGTTGTCCCTGAACTGAGACAACAGCAATTTGTACTGCAAATTACACAAGACACACACAAACACACACCACCCTGTACAACACCGCCAAGGGAGGGTTCGAAAATTACACCAGCAGGAGTTTTTGGATGCCGTGTTTTTGTGTTTTCGCGAGGAAAGAAAGAGATGCAAACTCGGGCGCTACGTACTGGAGGTGGTAGAACAGAGAACGTATCACTCAGAAGAGCTGCGGAGAGACATGAGGGAGGGAAAGAAAACGACAGAGAGAGAGCAAGCAAGACGGAGAGGCAAGAGAAAAGACCACAGAGACTGGGGGAGAAAACAGGATGTTTGTCATTCTGGGTGACGGGCGGAAAATAGAGAGAGAATGTTGCATCTTTTCAGACTAAACACAATGCGTTTCTGTAAAAAAAAAAACAGCTGAGCGTATTAGAACCCTGAGAAACCGGGCTTCACAGACTTTCCATGATTATATTTACCCTGAAAAGGTTGTATTAAATCGGTTAATGACTAAATAGAACTGTCATCTGAAATCTCCCCTGCAGGGTGACTTGTGGTTAAGTCGTGTTTGTGCGGGGATTATTGAAATACCACTGCTTTGCATATCTGCTCTAGCATGTGAAGAGCTTGCTTACTGAACCGTCCTGGTGTCATTGAGAAGTCCCATTGGAGGATTGAAGCCAAGAGAGGAACTGAGTTACCATCAAGCCCATATAAAGTTTGTGAAAACTTAAGAATTATCCATCCAATTATCTACCTCAATATGATGTAAAACATCATCAGATTTCCTCAAGAAGTCCTCAAAGTTAAATAAATGAGACAAAAACATTGTAACTGGTCATCTATGTACTGAGGGACATGTAGCAGTATTACATATCTGTGAGAGGGAAAAGTAGGTAAACCGTTGGTTTCAGTCTCTGGTATGAGCCCTAATGCAAACATTTCCATGACTTGAATGCATTTTAGCCTGTTCCTCCATATAAAACAACTTGGGATGTTGCTAGTTTCCTCATATGAACTACTTGCGTCAAGTCTTTCCACAACATTTCTATTGGATTAAGATTAAGTTAGCTCTTCCAAAACACAAACCTTATTCTTTTTAACTATTCTTTGGTAGAACGACTTGTATACTCAGGATGGTTATCTTACTGCATGGCTCGCTCTCTTTTGACATTCAGGATAAACGTCCTGCCATTTTTATTTAAAGCTGGTTGATGTATTTCAGAATTGATTTTTCCATCAAACTGGTGTTCTTTAATTTAATCTATTTGCTTGCACTTGTTTATTTACATTTACTTGCTTAGAAGTGTGCCACGTTAGCATTTCACCACATGTTGTTCTTGTAAAACTATATATGTGACCAATAAAGAATCTTTAATCTTCAGAAGAAGGAGGAGATTTCTCTTTGGAAACCACAGACAGGTAAACAGGCAGAATTTGGGGTCACAGTGTGAGGCAGACATTCATCCAGAAGTCCAGGAGGAGGTGGGGATAACGGCCCATTCTCAGGTGCCCGACAGTGGAAGAACAAGATGATGGTTTTATCAGATTTTCTCAGCATGGAGTCTAACCACATGAACCTCCGATCCTGGCACAGGTCACCAGCCCAGTGCCTCGGCACATTATCTCTTATTCTACTTTCTCTCACATGACCTTCAACAGTATTGTCCTTGATTCAAGTGATTATCATTTTATAGGATGCATGTTATAAAGTCTGTCACACTACAGTCCATTAACTTGCTGTAATAGAAGCAATAAATTGCAACAGAATTGCATTAAGATATTTACACTAAAACTGTGTAACACCATAAGGTTTCATTGATTATTAGCTAAATGGGTGTAACTTCAGTTAAAAACAGCAATCCAGGAGGTATAGTTGTAATAGTTGCCCCTAACTTGGGCCATCCATTTTGCTGTTCATTCATTCATTCTCAGAACCACTGAATCCCAACTGGGATCGCGGGGGGACTGGAGCCTATCCCGGGAGCTTACAGGTGCAAGGTGGGAAATAACCCTGGGCAGGAGCCAACACACCGCAGGGCAAACACACACACACACACTCTCTCTCCATATATTACATGCCTTTGCACTGTGGGAGGAAACCGGATCACCCAGAGAAAACCCATGCAAGCATCGGGAGAGCATGCAAACTCCGCACAGAAAGACCCCAAGGCCGTCCCCGGGGTTCGAATCCAGGACCTTCTGGCTGTGATGCGGCACCGTGCCGCCTCCATGTTGTTGTTAATGGTGTTAATTTCTATCTTATTCACAGTTTTCCTTAACATCACTGCAATTATATTTAGGTTAGTATCCCTTGTTTCTAACTCTAAATGAATAATGAGCTTTTCCAGTTACATTTGGCTTTGTGTTTCACCTCTTAAATCACTTCAGTGAACTCACTTGTCTGTTTGACATCATTTGCAAATCATTCAACACACTGTTGTCACCCAAACAACCCCAAGCCCACCTCCAGTCTCCAGCCCACCATTCTAAATCAGTCCAGACATTTCCACTAAAGTCTTAAAAGTAATTCAAAAATGTCCCAATAAGTGTTTGGACTGAATTGCACCTGGCAGATCCGATGTGAGTAAAGTGAAACGGTTGCATGTCTGAGCATTTCGATGAGCCAAGCGAGGCCGCAGACTTCTAAAACCTAAGGCGATCTTCCATCTTCTGTCCACTAGATGGCTCCGGTGCATCTCACTTCAAACACCACTATCTCTTTCAGAGCATAAAACCTTTAGCAACAAAACTGGGGCCTTGTTTAGGCTCTGATCCTGTCTGCTAAACCTAGGGGGAATGGAGTAATTAAGGAATGCCCTTTGATTGGAAGACCTTTGGGAAATGGGGCTTTAGAAAAGCTATTTGTGCATGTGGAAAGGATGTTCGATGGGGGGCTTGAGAGTGCAGAGAGATGCGTGTCTGGAGGAGTGAACATGTTTTATTGAAGAGAGAAGCCACTGGTCAGAAACCGAGCTGTCTAAACATCAAAGAGCAAGTGTTTTAACTTTACTGCCATTCCATGCGTGTGAGAACCTGTGTGTATTTGTGTGTGTGTGTGAATGTGAGAGTAAGAGAGAGACACAGAGAGAGAGAATATAGCTATCTGATGCATGGCGCAGCAAGCAGCAAGAAATTTTGCCGTATTGTGAGACACACACACACACACAGACACACCCCATCAAACTTGCCTAAAACTGCTACAGTATGCTTTTCTATCCAGGCTGATGTGGTTTTAATGACGCCTTTACTTCCCTGGGCTCATATTTCATTTTTATTCCCGTCCATTTTATTCTGCACTTAGGACAAGCATACAGTGGTTAGAGAGCCACCTCTAGGAAAGACAGCTGATCTTAATGAGGCCTATGTGGTTTCGAGCAAACACAGCAGTGACCCAACGCTGACCGCCAGTTCAAGTCTCATAGGTTACATATACTATATGGCTATGGCTCACCTTATGCATGATTTTTTTTCTGGCCAGGACTGTATCGCTTTTGACAGTTAATTTGAGGCAAGCAAGACCTGTTGTGCATTCTGTTGTTTTCTGGTTTGGCAGTCCAGGTTTGGGACTGGTGTTAGTGTAGAATAAGCATTACTTTTGCTGCCATCTGTAGGGTTTCCATTTTATAACAGAAGCCATACCACCACCAGTCAGATTTTGAGAATCCATCTGAAGTCCAGCAGTTTGTGGCTTGACCAGTACTTGCATCTTAGATCAGCTAGGAAAGCTACTAGAAATGTTTGGTGTAACCAACAGGGGGTGCTATCCTACGCTCTGTGTGCTGTAAAACGATGAGACGTTAAACTGAGGTCTCTGAGATCCCTGAGCAACGGAATTTATTTACAAAATATGCCCACCATGACCCTTTCGAATCTGGCCTCTTAATTTCTCTAATTGGAAATTCTATTCTGTCCTTTCATCTGATGTGTGGTGAGTGTACTGGTGCAGAATGGCTGCTGGAGCATCATCCAGATGGAGCTGCACGTTGTTTGAAGTGACAGCTCAAGTGAAGTTTGAAGTGAAGTTGATTGAAGTGACTCCACATTGTCTCTGTGCTTTGGGTGTCTAGAAAAATGCTATATAAATGTTCCATTCATCAATTTTGCATAATGTACTGGGTTCTCTCTTAGTCTCCATTTGACTGCACCAACTTGATTCATCTTCACGATGCAGGTAGCAGGCAGAGTATGTCAGCTAGTGTCATATTCAAACCGCTCATGACCTGACCCCAATTTCTGAGTGCTCGTCTGCTACATCAGGGATGACACGATATGTATTGTGCTCTGACCATGAAGTACCACATTGCAGGACTGTGAGTGCCTGTCAGGGCCATATTGTTTTGAGGCTGACAGGTATGATATGTAGCTTATGATTGTAGCATAATATCAAGGTCTAGTGTCTGTTGGATTTTTGCTGTGAAGCTTTATCTCTCTTGATAAATCCCGCAACGTGATTAATCCAGATTAATGATTTTTTTTTCTGTGAGTTTAGTCCCAGGAACTAGCAGAAACTACACCAGTACATTATGTATATGCATTATATCTAAAAGATCCAGAACAACCTCAAAGTTCCATTGCTATGTTGCTGACTAACACTAAATTCCATTGGTTAACACTGCTTTTCATAGGTGATTTCCTTAGGTTCCCTTGCAGGAATCTGGTGAAAATTCGTATTAGTGACATTGTGATAAAAGTTTGCATTTATCCTAAATGCCTTCTGAAAAAAACATTCATCATTCTCAGACTATTTTTGAGATGCAGTTGTGACTAAAGTTACTATAGCTCTTGGATGCTGACCATAATATAGGAGGCTTGAAATCCAGGACTCTCAAACCACCTAAGCAAGTCCTATATCAACCCCAAGTTGCTTAAGTGTCTATTCCTGTAATTATGAAATGTAAGTCTCTCTGGATAAGAGCGTCTAATAAATGCTGTAAATGCATATGGTATACAACATTCTCAGCTCTATTAGTAGGCCTGGTCTAGAATTAAAGAAATTTGTTAATTGTTGGGTGTGGGCTAATGATAGTTGTGGTTATAATCAGGTCTTGAATAGCCACCATTCCAACCATTCATATTTGTTGTCAACATCTATTTAATATTGCAAATGGATGTTGCAAAATTCTCTTGCTTATGTTTGTCTGTGCAGTTGGATGTTGACATGGATATGAGTCACACCTGACTTGGATGTAGTCCCTGATTTCTTCAACAGAAGACTAATTATGGTAGTGTGCAGTATGCAGTGTTGTCTGGAATATATATAGACAGATGTAAGTATGTGATTTATATTGCAAAGAGAGTGTATTGAATTGTGAGTAAACATATTCAACACAAATTCTGATTACTAAATTCCTTAAATATCCTAGTTTGATAAAACATGAACCTTCAACAAAGTTAGGGCTGGAATATATGGCTTAGGGTTGGAATATTAGGGCTTTTAATGATGCATATGCATCATGGGCGGCCACACGTATCCTGTGTTCGTTTGGGGCGTCGGGTTGTGCCAATTTTCAATTCTGTGTCTGATTTCTGTGGTCTGTCCCCAAGTGGAGACCTCCAGGGTCATGCATAGTTGTGCGTACTAGTGATGGGCACGGCAGTTCTTTTAGATGTACTGAATCACTAGAATCAGTTCACTAAAAAGATTCATTCAAAAGATTTGTTCACCGAATCATCGGATCATTCAGTGCTTGGCAGGAGGAGCCTGCGACTCCAACTTCCTGAACTGATACACGGCTGAACGGTTCAGGTTTCAGTTCAGTTTACGGCTTCCGGGACCGGGAGACGAGAGTGTTGTGGCTGTGTTGCTTTGACAAACACGTTTCTAAAAATAAACTCGTTTATAAATCATGATGTCTCAAGTGTCCTGTCCTATGGTATGCTATTTAACTGGTCTACTTGGCAAATTGGGCTCAGTGAGTGATCCGTTCACTGAACGTATACCCCACAGTACATTCAGTGAAGGATTCACACTGAACATGCACCGCTCCCTCGCAAATTGTCGCAATGAGAGTCACACATTTTCTCGAACTGCGGGTTTTATGCACTACTTGTTACGTGCTGTGTCCTACTGTATGTGAGTTGTTGTGGTGGCAGTTTAGCAGAGTTTAAAGAAAAAGTTAGTTTTCTCAGAGGTACACTTGAACACAACACACCCCTATCTCCCTCCGTCGCTCCTGCCTAGTGCCTGCTACAGCTGGTGAGTCTCACTCTCTTCTCATTACTGCCAGCCTAACGTTTTAAGTTTGTTTATCTGGAAACTAAATCTGTTAAAACAACGAAGAACAACGGTCACCATGAAAGTGTATCCCTCAGAGGAAAATGTTTCAGGAGAGTGTAGTTCACTGAGTGATTCGTTCATTCAGTCGTCGGCGAGGCGGCGTGGTCCCTCCCTCCCTGCAGCAGCGCACCGGCTGCCCGCCCGGCGCTACTGCGTGCTGCAGCAGCTGCGCTGCTGACAGCTCAACTGAACTGAGAAACGAACGAATCACTTGAGGAAGTGATTCGGTTCAGTACGTTCCCTTAAAAGATTCGTTCTTTTGAACGAATCGTTTGCGAACGACACAACACTAGGGCGTACTGTGTTGGGTCAAGACCCAGCTTGTTGTGTACGCATACGCTTAGTCAAACAGCAAGTAAATTCCAAGCCTTAGGGTTAATCACATAGCTACCGCCATACTTCAAGCACAGATATGATTTAGCCACTGGCTAGCTGTCTGTTGTCTGTTAGAGCTGAATTTTAGCCAGTAGATGTACTGTGTGTGTATACTTTATTCAACATTTTGATGCATAGTATCCACTCGAGTGCACAGCCATCCTTAGACTTTAACTCAGTAGCCCATAATTCCTAAGTGAAGGGGTGTGAAAGATGCAGAGATGATGTCGGAACCATCGGCCTAAGCCCTGCGTCGCTGCGCATTGGCACGACTGGATTAAAAAGCAGGAGCGGGTTAGTCGAGTTTGAGGAGCTAATGCTTTTCCGTTGAGGATCTATTGGCGTCAGACACGTTGTAATGGTAGGCGGCCAAAAGTCATCAAGCCAGTAATAATAGTTTAGCTCTTATTTTTCCTGATAACAGTTACCCTGTTGCCATGACTGCTAGCAGTAGTTACCATAGAGACCACTTGCGTGAAGTACGGGTGATTCAAATCTGACGCTTGTGTGTGTGACGCACGTGTGTAAATGTGTATGTGTGTGTGTGTGTGTTTACGTGTGCTTTCGTGTCCTTTGTGTTGTCTTCCTATGTACGTTACCTTCTTTATCACCTCTCCAGTAGCGCAGGCTGCAGATTGTCTCTCCCTGCTACAGCAGATGGCTACAGCCTTCATCAACGCAGCAGGATAATCAACACACATACTTATGGAGATGTGCACAAAACACACACACACACACACAGGCACACAGGGTTTTTATCTTACACATAATTACTCTCAGCCTTAGAACTGTACTGATGTAGATTTTTACAAACTGTGTGTGTGCACACAGTGTATGTATATATATATATATATATATATATATATATATATATATATATATATATATATATATATATATATATATATATATATATATATATATATATATATATATATATATATAAATGTGTGTGTGTACATATATATATATATATATATATATATATATATATATATATATATATATATAAAAATATATATATATATATATATATATATATATATGTGTGTGTGTACAGACAAAATAATATACAATATAATATTTCATGTGATAATGCTGTTTCTTATGACCAGTTAAGAAAAACACCGGTCAATATTATCACACTAATACGCATGCATGTGCACACAAACTGTCATATCTTACACTTTTCCTGTTTTTATGCAGTCTTAGAAGTCTAAATTGCTATATTTGTTCTAACCTCACACACGAACATAGAACTTTGCATTTGCATACTGTGTCTTCAGCATCATAAGCAGCGGTTCATCAAATGGGTTGTGTGTATATTGTGTGTGTGGGTTTAGTACGAAAATCTACAGTAGTGTTGTGTTGTGTGTAATAATACTGAGCCTGCCCTACAATACACCGTCTGCCCTATAGTCTGTCCATTGCCATTAATAAATTGACAGCTATAAAATTTGATATGGTTATAAACAGTTTTCTCATAATCTGCCTCCCCAAATAAAATGGCTGGATCTAGATGCCACCCACCCAGTGTGCTTCCATTCCTTAAACATAGTGTTCCATTAACTGCACGCTGTACAACCAAATGTTACAGACCCATTTAAAGCTGATATTTTCATCATGATAACACATGATAACTTCTAAAATGGGTTGTGCGTTTATACTTATGTGTGTGTGCGAAAAAGCAGGAGTAGTATCAGGCCTGTGTGTAGGAACATTTCCGTACTGCAAAATACTGCCCGTGTCCATGAGTGTGTGTAGGCGTGTGCTTGTGTATGTGTGGGTGACTTGGTAAGTGTGTGTGAGCCTGTAGGCTTGTGTGTTACACTAATGTCTCCTGACAGACATGTTTGGAACATTATGGTGGAGGCTGGTAAAATCAGCAGGGATGGTGGGGGGGGGGGAGATTTAAGATTCTATATTTGTCACATACATAGATATAGAAGAACAACATGTAGTGGAATGTACCCTAATTGTTCCTAAGACTGTGCAAATTTAAAATAAAAATTAGAAATTGACAACAGCATAAGTTAAGGAACAAGAAGAGGCCTCTGGTCTGGTTTTCGTCCCATCCCTGCCTCTGCAAAGACACATAAAGGCTCTAATGATGATGCACACTCCCTATGCTGAAGTTTTATGTAAGCTTCTGCAAACACTCTCAGAACACTCGCACACCAACTCCCTCTTAAACACAGATGCTAAAAAGTAGACACACACACAGAACAAGGTATGCAGAGTATTCCGTTCATGCACCATCATGTCTGTTCATGTCTCTCTTACATTTAGCTTTAGAGCTTCTCTTCCTTTTAGAACCCAGGATATGATGCTCCTCACGATTTTGAAAAACACAGCAACAGAGAACAGACGAATAAAGGTAGGAGGTGGGATCAGAGCAAGTCTTTTAATGATTTATTGGACTCCCAAGCGCACTGCATTACCACCTCCTTCACTGACCAGGCTTTAGACCTCACAGTCAGCTGATTTACATGCTGCAGGACCTCCCGGGCTGCAGTGGAACGGAGCTACGACTGAGCCCAGTGCGGTCACTGAAAGGGTTAAGCCGTGAAGAGAGCGGCGTGTGTGAGAAAGGGGGGGGAGGCAATGAAGAGAAAGAAAGACAGAGCGGTTTAGAGCATTACGGCACTGGGCTGCACGACTGAACGCTACACGGCTGTGGAGACGACGGCCCCTCGAACGGCACGGACGAGCTCTCTGAATGGAAGCTGAGTATCCATAGTAACCAGGCGGAAGGAGGACGGGGAGTGAGCGAATGGGATAGATAGAGAGAGCAAGAGAAGAAGAGAGGGTGAGAGAGAGAGAGAGAGAGAGAAAAGGAAAGACAGAGAACCGAATGAGACTCGGGACTGGAGAACAGATCGTCAGTCGCTGTGAAGTGTGAGGGAACTGGGGAAAGAGGGAGAGAGAGAGAGAGAGGGAGAGAGGGGGAGAGGCCTGCTTTAGCGAGGAAGGGATTACTGCTGGGTCTTCTTGACCACAGCACTCTTTGTCCATGTGTCTGTGACTCAGTTTCCAACAGTATCATCACTCCCAAAAAAGAAAGGAGAGAGAAAGATAGAGAGAGAGAAATAACGGGAACAAGAGAGGGTAGAGAGAGGGTAGGTAGTACTCTTGGATAATGCTCTGTGTGAAGAGCCACTTGGCGATGCACTGAACGATCTTTTCGAGGAACCCAGGATCTTACTTCAACACAAGTGCATATGTAACTGCATGAAATTTGGGTGAGTCGTTTCTCTTTCTCTTTCCCCTCTCTCTCTCTCTCTCTCTCTCTCTTTTCTCTCTCTTATGGTTCAATGTAATGGTGGGTACAGAGGCACATTTGCCAGTGTTTTAGATCAATGCACTCTGAAACCTTTTGTCCCTGAATGCTGCAGCACTTGCCGTTCTTTTCTTCTCCAAGATCTAATCTGATCTGTACACTCTCCCTCTCTCCCCCCCTCCCTTCCTCCATCTCTCCCTCACTCTCTACCTTTCTCTCTCTCTCAGTGCATTTGTGTGAGTGAGTGTGTGTAACTGCCTTTGCGTTTGTCCTCATGTAGCCTGCACTGAGGACGCTGGCCTAATCTCAGCTCTTGCACTTTGCAGGTGACAGAGGCCAGCTTAGTGAGCAGACTGCATTTTGCACTTAGGCACAAAAGACCCAGCACTCTCAGTAATGCAGCCACACTTTAGAGGAAGGGTGTTCTGCTGTTTTGCCGTAGCCCGGCTCCGGTGTGCTGTAGTGCTACTGTAGTAATCTCATCACTATGCCACTTGCATTCAATCGAGATAAGCTCACTGCAGTGAGCTTTGAACGGCACCGCTCAGTCTGGACAGTACTGATGCATTGGGGTGCATTTTCCTGAACTCTGACAAACAATTTTGGACAGCACTTTTTATGTCAGACATTGTCACAAAGCAGCTTTGCAAAGCCCTTATCAAGCAAGTCTAGTGTGCCAATGGCAAGGAAAAACATTTACTGTAAGTAAGAATAAACCGTGAACAAAAACCAAGGGGATCCCATCCTCTTACAGTCCACACTGTTTAGTGCTTGTGCATATGAAGTGTGTTTATAAGTATGTGTTTGTGTGGAACAGAAGATTTTAGTATTGAGAGGATCAGTTAAGGTTTAAGAGGTCACTCCAAGTTCCAGATGACAACATCTTAGTAGAACCCATGCCGTCTGACTGATCAGGTAGAGAATTTAAAGAGTGCCTGCAATAATATTTAGTAGAATCTCAGTGTAAAGATTACTAGCAAATGTTAATGCCAATTTCACGATCACTGCTTGTGAATTTTTAAAAGCTGATAATGTTTTGAACTGATTGGTTGATTGACTGCTGACCATACTCACTTGTGTTCAGCGATCCGTTGATTGGCGACTGCATTTAGCTTGATTGATTAACTTGTCGACATGCTTCAGCTGCAGCGGATCAGCTTACTATAATTTGACTGCTGTAATTTTGTTGATTAACGATTCTCATGCTGGCGACTTGCCTAGGTCTGTGACTTAATTCAACAGCGGTGCCGCGCTGGCTGGATGTTGATTGGTTGCTTGAATAGACTGAAGTCTGAATGGATATGTTCTGTATTCAGTCTGACTTTGCAAACTGTATTGGTTTCATGTTAACAATTCCAATTTGCATGGAATTATTATTTCCCCCAAATATGCAGACAGACTGCAGAAGAACTTTCCACTCATCCACAGCTGCTACTCTATCTGGAGTGGGCAAAACAAAGTTAAAATAGTTCTCAACAGTCTAAACCAAAGATACAGCCTACTCGTCATTTTAAAGGTCTAAATATCACCCTGTTTTGCCAGAGTGGACACTATATATCTGATTTGACCTTGTAAACCCCACCAGGAAACCAGATTGGGATTGTGAGGTATTTAAAGGTCATCCCTAAAAGTCAGCAGCCAATATGTTTATCTAAAGAATGTTTGATTCGGTCAGGTGCTTTGAACCTTCTCCCCAAACCTCTCACTCTTGCAAGTGGACTTATAAGGTGTATTTAATTTGAATTTTACATCTCGGTTTTGTGAATTTCTTATAACAAATTAATGAAATATAATCTTCAGCCCACATCTAGAAATTGCAATTCAGCCTGCTGCAATTTGAGACCACAAAACATCCTCTGACAAAACAGCTGTCGTTACTTCATCCCTGTCCATGTCTAGACATATTGCCCATCTCCTTGGCATCCTTGAATGTGACACAATCACTTTAAAGTAGCCCACATAGGTGTGTGTTACTGGTGTCTGTTACCAACGGTTGGTGGTTTGCAGTGATTAGGACCCTAGGATGGCACCCTTAAAATTTGGGGCTCAAATCCTAGGAGAGCCTAAAGAGCCACAGTCAGGTCCCTGTGCAAGACCTTTAACCCCAGTATCTCCAGAGAGACTGTCGCTGTAATTAGGAAATGTTAATCACATTGGATATGAGTGTCTCCTATATGCCGTAAATGTAAAAGCCATACATTATAGATAGACCTGCTAACTGAGTGTTTGTGCAGTTTGTACAGTACAGGAAGCATGTTGGGTGTATTTATCTCTCGGATGCCTCCCTCCACCTCTGACAGAAATGTAGGGGTGGACTCAACAATTGGAGCGACCCCTGCCATGCAGAATGAGTTTTGAGCTTTTTGAGCAGTCAAAATGTGAAAATCTTTCCCCCTTTACCAGGAGGGGTTGCATGCAGCGAGCTCTGGGGAATTGCTGGCGGGGACTGGAGGCCGTACAGAGAAGGGGTGTTGCGGTTAATCTGCCCGCTGTGTGTCCTTATGGCTCTCTCAGCAGTGGACACAACTGCACACAAGAGGCCAGAACAGTGCAGTCATACACTATTTAAAGAACCTAATGCAAGCAGATCATAGTATATTACAAGCTTTCAGAGAGTTTGTCTGACTTTCACAGGTGTGTGGTCTCTTTCCTTTTAGAATTTCATATCATTGTCACTTATTTTTCTTTGGAGATGTTCTTAAAACTGCTGTGTGGACGAATAATGTGTTTAAACCTTTTTATGTTGCTGAGACCTGTGTGTGAGGGATATACATGTAGGCATTATTTGTCTGTATGGACACACAGCTCTATTTTTGTGATTGTTTTATACTAATTACCTGTTTGGAAAATGGAAACCAATCAGTATGGCATGCAGATTTCCCTGCTGTTATTCACTTTTATAGAGAAGCGACAGATTTGTGTGTCGCCTTCCCCCGGTAATGTTCCCACTTTAGCATGTGTGTATGAGTCGGGAGGGGGGAAGGTGTGAGGACAAGTGTGTGTGTGTGTGTAGAACAAGTGAGGATATTGAGCAGATTGCTTGCTCCTGTTTTGTGTGTGTGTTTGTCTTGTACATTCCTTCTTTATTTCTTCTCTTGCTTCTCTCTTTCTCTCTCTCTGTCTCTGATCTCTCCCACACACTGCACACAACTCCTACCTCTGCTTGCCTTTCTTCCATCCTTCCTTCCCCGTGATTGGCAGCAGTTCAGTGCTACGCCGTTCCTCATTGGTCTCTCGTCCCTCCTCAGGCACCCCAAACTCGCGCCATTGGTCCTCCGCCGTACTGTATATGCTGTACTTTGCCTTGGAGGCCTGCGGAATTTTTACGCATAGCGCCAGAGCTGCCTTCTATAGTTGCTAGGTAACTGTCTGACTCCGATTTCCCTCCAGTTGTCCCCGGGTCGGGCGGCACTGGTTATAAATGGATTTGAAGATGAATGCAGTTAGTCATGATGATGCGTGCAGCTCGGGCTGATAACAGTGATGGAGAGGCAGGGGCAGCGCTCCTGACCAGCTGCTGTAGCTCATGCTGGTCCTGCCCTCCCCCAATCTTTCTCTTCCCTGAGAGGGTGACTAGGGTGGAGCTAGTTGTGCTCTTGAGTGTGACACTGGCTTGGGAAATATGAATAATGGCAAGTGGATTCACGAGTGGTATAATGAGTACAGGATGGATGGGACATGGAAACTGTTCACCATTTAGACACCCTCACACAAACACACACTCACAAGCTTTGTAAAACTGTGTTTTGGGGTGCTACCTTTACAAACCATCCAAATGATTTAGATATTAAGTTTAGATGAAAATTATAGGGGGAAATTGTCTACAATATTTTCCTGGGACAAACAAACACAAAGACCACATTGCACTCTTCATCTTGATGACATACAGTATTTTCATCACCATGCCATGTGTGGGGTCATGTAAGTTCTGGTTTAATGATACAGCTGTCTTCTGAAAGAGAACTGTTATAAGGTCATCATGAAATTGAATATGCATGGATATACGGTCATATACACAGAAGACCAAGTGTGATGTCATGGAAATTCTAGCATGGGTACCTCAGTGATGCCTTTACCGGTACTGGGATTCAAACCGGCGACCTTCCGATCACGGGGTGAATGCCCTAACTGTTTCGCTATCAGCTACACCCTTGAGCAAGACTCTTAACCCCAAGTTGCTCCAAGGAGACTGCCCCAGTAGTTAAGAAATGAAAGTTTCCCTGTATATGATTATTTGATGATTCAGAAGTGAATAGCAGTTTCTAGCATGTCACCGCAGTTGTGTAAGAATATCACCATCAGCCATGTCAACTCACATTTTAAACAAAGATACAAACACAGTAAGCAAAAATATAGGCCAACTGGAGCACGTACAATGAAAATAATAATAAAAAGACAAAGATGTGTGTCATGACCTCACTGTGGGCATCAACAACCTCGCCACAAGGGGCCTTACACAAAATTGTTACTGTCTTGTATGTGTGTGTGTGTGTGTGTGTGACCTTAACTTTCAAGATTCTTTATTTGTCACGTGCAAGTTATACAGGTACAACATGCAGTGAAATATATCCTGATCCGCTCTTTTAACTGTGCAATAGACAAGGAAGATAGAGACGCAATACAAACTTACAAACATAGATACTAACTTAAATACGGAGGTTGGGGTAACAGGACAAAAATAAAACTATATATTATACAATAAGGAACAAAGTTTAAAAAGTTAAATGTTTTGATGATCACTATGAACATAAACACAGAAAAAAAATCCAAACACCCTCTGCTTCTACTTCTCTTGCTTTTATTAAGCTCATTCATCCAGTCATGTCCAAACCTCCTGTTTCACTAGCCAAACTTCTCGTGCATCCATCTCCCCTTACAAAGTGGTGATAGGTTAAAGGCACCCAAAATCCTGGAGATTGGATGATGGTGGAATGTTCTTTGGGTCACAGAGCAACAGAGCGTGAGATAGAGACAAAAAGGGAAGAACAGCGTAGGGAGAAAAACAGAGGAACTTTGTGCTGACGAGGTTGTTAAAAAATCCAATGCTCCAACGGTGCAATGAGCACAAACAGCGCTGCTTTTATATCAGTGTGTATGTGTGATCAGCCAGGCCTCTCAACCTCCCAGGCCTCAATTAGCCAAGAACTTCTCATCCATGCTTCTGCCGCCGTTCCCTCCGTGCACCGCTGCTTCTGTCTGCTCTGGCCCCCAGGCATGAGATCACAGAGGGTGATATGATTTGCTGGTATTCCTGTGACCTCAGCTGACCTCATGAGAGCCATAACTGGTTTTAATAATCCCTTTCTGCATGGATTCTCAGTGTGAATAATAATAAGATTTTATTGGGTGTTTGAGCACTCAGGCTATGGCTTGGTCCCATTTCTTGTGTTTTTGCATATACAGGTTTAGCAGGGTGTGTTTCACTCCTATACCCTTGTCAGGAGTTGCTCCACTGTGTGTGTGTGTGTGTGCGTTTGTGTGCGTGTGTGGATATGTGTGTGTGTCCAGAGCAGGGGAGATTACGGTCACTCTCCCTGTCCGCTGAGGCTAATCCTCTAATCAGCCCTGTTCCTCTTCACTCTCTCTAATCTAATGGGATTAAATTCTGAGCTTTACTCCAAAACTCCTGCAATTACTCTGGGTAAAAAGGGCACTCATTTCCTTCCGTCTGTGTCGATTACGGAGGAAGAGAATGTGAGTGCATCCATTATTTCTGCCAATCCACCCAGGCCTGTCATGCTTTCACCCTAATTAAAATTTTGCCCCTAGCTTAGGGCAATCTTAGTTTAGGTAAAACATCATAAAAGCAAACTGTGCAAATGCATTTGATGCATTCCGTTCTTCTTCTCTCTAAGTTGATAGAACGAAACATTCCGAGGTCTTGAGGCTACTTGGGCAAACGAAAACTCTAATGTGATGGGATTAATCTGTGTCCCAAATTCAGATCTTGGCTTTGGTGATATGGTTTGCACAGTGAGGCGATTAGACTACTGCTTGACCTCAGTGTTGTTGCGCTGTTCATCACCATCACTGAAATCAATTTCTAAGGATTTAGACATAAACAACTTCGAACGGATTGCAGCATTTCTTGAGCTTGGTTTGAATCTCGGACGGCAATTCTTTATTGAGTTTTAATTATAACCCATATAGTGTAGTACAGACATTCACCGGTCTCATTTGTCACACTGCATTGCACTCTCACTCTGTCTCACTCTGTCTCACTCTGTCTTGCTCTGTCTCTCTCTTGCTATCTCTCCTGTCTCTTTCCCTTTCTCTCTCCCTCACTTTCTGCAGAGGCAAAGTTATTTTGTATATAAACTCAAATGATGTCATTTCCATAGTAATCAGTTAAAATGTTACACACAATTCACTTCCATCTACAGTATATAGTCAAACCATTGTAGGCATGCATGAGCCATAAATGTGTGTGCCTAAAGAATACAGCATACCTCATGAAGAAGTGAGTAAAATGCATATGTGACCCGATCTGCCGTAATGAGTCGGAAGTCGGCGTTCTATTTATTTAGATACGGGCCGATTATGTTGAAAAACATCAAAAATATCGATTTTTCTTTTTTGGTCTTATATGAAAGAAAAGGTCTTCAAAATTAATCTCCCAAAGTTTCATCATGGAAATAATTGTGAAAATTTACTTAAATGGCTAATTAAGTTGAGTTGCAGCTCTCAAATCTTACAAAAAGAATGTTCTTTAAATGCAAATTTCTCAGTTTTTCAGTTGGAAAATGGTGCTGCGATACCATAATTCAGACTGTTACAGACTGTAACTTGACAACCGTTTAAGATATAGCTTTGACCAATATATCATTTTAAAGCTTATTTTCTCATCTTGTCAATGATACCAAAACCTCAATTTTGAATTTTGGGTCACTGTGACTCATTTTGCCAGATCAGATCTCATATTTGCTTACCTGCGTACTCTTTACGGACTTCCTTTAGTCATGTGGTTCCATTTTCCATTTTACAGGGACAGTCTGCCCGTAATAACTTGGGGTGCAATCTTATTGATAACAACCTGAGTTACTGGCTCTCATACTTCTGTGTTAATGTTATCCAGTGTGTTTATTTGTTTTCGTGAAACAGCAAAGACATGTTACAGTATGTAATCTTGGGAATAAGGTGGCAAGTTTGAAAAGATAGAACAGCCATTGCACTCTATCAACTGCAATTACATTTATGGCATTAATCGGACGCTCTTCTGCAAAGCATCTTATATTTCCTAATTACAGGACAGTCTTTTCAGAGCAACATGGGGTTGACAGACGATCTTGAGGTTAAAGGTCTTGCTCAGGGGATAGTTTTTCTGGGGCATCTTGGGGTTAAGGATCTTTCTCTGCAGGTAGTTTCCTGCCTGGGGCCTCACTGAAGGTCAGAGGTGGGTAGAGTACCCAAGAATCTTACTCAAGTAGGAGTATTGTTAGTTTGCAATAATATTACTCAAGTAAACGTAAAAAATAGTCATCCAAAAATTTACTCAAGTAAGAGTAAAAGGTACTCGGTGAAAAAACTACTCAAGTACTGAGTAACTTCTGAGTAAATTAAAGATTAATTGGTTTATCATATAATCAACTATGCAAAAATATTAAATAACAATGTACAATGTGTTTGGATATTACCAAACAATATTACATAAAAAACTTTTTTTAAAAATCTTTACACAGTAACATAAATTAAGGCTAATTCAGTCATAATAAACAGTAAAATAATCTGTAAAATAATCTGTAATAACTTTTTTAATTTAAACCATAAGGCTCAACAGGCAGAGATGACACAGTAAAACAAGAACAAGTCTGTCTGTGCATAAACTGTCCAGTGTGTATGTGTGTGTGTGTGTGCGCGTGCCTGTGCGAGTGTGTGTCTGTCTGTCTGTGTGTGTTTCTGCGTGTGTGTGTGTGTTTGTGTGTGTGTATGTATCCCTCTCTGTGTGTGTCCGCACGTGTTTCACGTGTGGTAATGTGACTGCCAAGCTCCGTTTGATTGGTGGACCGGTCATTTAGGAGGAAGTTTTCCGACCAAGCAAACAGATCGTGCATTGGATAACAGATGAATAAAAATAAAAGTAGCGAGCGGAATGTCGCTCAATGTAACGCAAATGTACTCAAGTAAAAGTAAAAAGTATGTTCTATAAAAACTACTCTTACAAGTACAGTTTATCCAAAAAGTTACTCAAGTAAATGTAACGGAGTAAATGTAACGTGTTGCTACCCACCTCTGGTGACAGTAGTGCTGGAGGCAGGATAGAATCACTTCCTCTTTATCCGTAGACCAAGTGGAGGGTGGTCCGAGTATCATACCACTAGGCCAACACTGCATTGTTGCTAATTGCTGTAAATGTACAGTTTTTTCTTTACAGTGCTTTACTGTAGTTTCAAGTTTTTCAAGCCGTTCCTGGATGTCACGTCCATTCTCTCCCTACATTATTCACCACTGTAGCTCTTCTAATTGCAAGTCTGATTCACATCACCTGTTCCTCGTTTCTTACTACACCACAACAGAAAGTACTTTTTTCCTTTGTTTTGTAGTAATATTTTGTTTGTTCTACATCACTGCTTATTGCTAGGAAAAAAAAGACTAAAAGACATTATTCAAGTATGCTAAAAATTTGAGGCATTGCTTCTGAAAAAGGACAGTCGACAACACAGCACAATAATGTAAAAATAAGAGCGTTACTGTACACATCAGATACTTTTACAGTGACATTCTGTGCTTTGTATTTAGTGTTGTAATGTAAATTTTAAATACATCAGTTTGCTGTAGAATTACAGAAAAGGACTACTGCCAATATTATACAGTAGTTGTACAGTGCACCCATAAACTGATTTTGCCTCAAGTTTCTTTCTAAGTTTCTTACACCAAACTCATGTTCAGTGTTCTGTGTTCACTTAGTTTATGCAGCTGGCATATGAGCGACATGTAGACCATCATCTTGGCAGTTTTCTCCACATTGATGTCATTGCGTTCGTCAAAGTTGGGGCAGTTGGTAGTGTAATGGTTAGGGTGTTTGCTTCATGATCGGAAGGTCACTTATTTGAATCCCGGACTGATAGAGGTTCCAGTGAGGTTCTCATGAGCACGGCTCCATGGATTCTACCCATGTTATCTGCCCACTGCTCCTTCATGGGTGTCAAATGCACTGCTGTTGTGGTGCACTGTGTGGTGTGTGGGGGTGTGTTCACAATGACAAAATAAACACTCACTTTCACTTTTAAAGTTGGGTCTCGAGTTGAAGGCTGCCCGGCTCAAAGTATGTCGAGGCCTAAAGGAGACTCACCATCATGCAGACCAGCGTCTGGGCTATACGAGCTGGGAGACAAAGCTGAATGTGGGTTGTTTGCACTGACGGCACTTTGGCTGGGCTTTTTAACTGGGTTAATGAGAACACCGCTGAGACTCTCTCCCTCTGAAAAGTTCAGCAGTGATTAGAGCGAGGTCTGGTCTCCAGCAGGGAGAGAGAGAGCGAGAGAGACAGACAGACAAAGAGCCATAAAATATGAATGCAAATATTGCTCAATTGGATGAAAATATTCCACTGTGAACTAGATCAAACTGTGTTTCTGTTCATGTTTTGCTTCATGGTACTGATATAAAGCTGGCGTCGTTACCTTATAAATATTCAGCGTTTCCAGAATTACTATTCACCAGAGATGGGGCAGCATGGCTCTAGCAAGTCTTTAGCCAGTCAGTTCTACCTGTTCAATAATCCAAGTAAACCCATTAATAGTTCCAGACTGCAGGATTTGAAATGGTGAGAACAAAACTGTCCAAGACTTTGACTCGATCAGCCTGGACATCACTTTCACGCTTTTCTATTCAGCTACACTTCTCTTATTCAGCAAAAAATCCTTGTAGTAGCTTTATCTGACGACATGTTCAGAGGACGCATCAAAAGAGCACTCGGAACGCGTGGCAGCCATGATGCGTGCGTGAAAGCGTTCTGGGCGAAAAGTATATCAGAATTCGGGATGAGACATCCAGATTCTTTAAGCCAAAGTCTTGACATGAGTTTGGTTCAGATGGTTAATTTCAGAGGCAGGATGAAAAGCTGACAGGATAATGACTTGTTGAAGCCAGATTTTACTAACTGTAGTAAGTTCGGTCGAGTTGGAACGTGGAATTGTGACTGTGTTCAGTTTGTTGAGGGTTGTGTGAATGTAAGAGGGCTATTGAGCAATCATAGATATGGAGGAGTTTGTTAGGAGAATGTGTGGAGGTCAGCCTCTTCCTCACCTTGCAGTTTACTTCTCCTAACCCTTCATCTCTGTGCTCAGGTCCTGAAGATCAACCTTATTGGACACAGAAAAAGAATTCTGGCATCGCTTGGCGACCGGCTACACGAAGACCCTCCACAGAAACCTCCACGAGCTATTTCTCTAAGGGTCAGTATCACACAATGCGCACAAACACTATCTATCTCTCACTATCTCTCTCTCTCTCTCTCTCTCTCTTTCTCTCTCTCTGTCTTTCTCTCACTCACAGACGGATATGCATGCATGCTTTCTGTCTCTCTTTCTCCCTCTTTCTCTTGTAGACATATAAACTTTCTCTTCTTCTCTCTCTCTCTCTCTCTCTCTCTCAAACACTCATATGCTTACACCAAACTCGCTTTCTTTCTCCCCCTCCCCCTCTCTCCCTGCAGTATCAGCTCTGCAGATGTCCTCAGGGACGCCTCCAGTCCTATTTAATTTTGTCTTCTGTAAAAACCGTGCTAGAATTTCCCTTTACTTTCACAATAATTACATCTACAGCTTAAGCAGGGCCTTGTGCTGCTCCAGTCACTGTAGATTGCTAGCACAAGACAGAAAACATCTCCATCTCGCCCTGTCTTTCTCACACAACCACATTGTACATTCAGTGCTCAAGATTCCTTCGTCTCCCGGATCTGGGGATCTGTGGTGCTCATCCCATGCTGTTCAGGTTTATGACAGTTTCCCGAAAGCAGTAGAGGACTTTGCTGCAGCTGACCTCTTCCTCACAGAGTAATACCAGGCTCACTGCAGTGCAGTGCACATCCAAAATCCACAACAGCTTTTTACTTATTTAAGGCCATTCATGTTCCTTTTTTATTCACTTTTGTTCATGTGATAGCCACTTAGTTTGAAGATTTCCTGTAGGGAGACTTTCTTGAGCTGTGTGCGTGTGACTCTTTTTTCCAAATATTTTCCACACCATAGTCAAACAATGCTTTTGATTTTAACAAATAACATAGAGATGGAGAGACTGAACTGTGAAGTACTTGGAGTATGTCATAGTAAATACGGTGGCATAGTGGTAAAGCACTTGTCTACTTGCCCATCAAAAAGGTCATATGTTCAAATTAAGTTCAGATTAAATCTTCAGCTAATTGAACAGAGAACTGTATTAAATGCTAGCAATTAATTTTTACTTCCTGCTTAAGGGGTGAACTGCAATCACTGGCACATTTTCAAAATTGCTCAACCTAGCCAAGACGGTACTTGGCAGTATATGCTTGTGAACTCAAACCCCAGCAATATTTCTCCACTCTGTTTGATTTGAAGTTTGCACTGTAAGATCAGCAACACTCCCATAATAACCTTAATGTAATAGCATAATAACCCCTAATAACTTATTTGATGATCTGACACTGATAATCAAGTCTCTTTAACACATGCCATGAACATTTTTGTGGCATTTTGTTGTCAGATCAAGACGAGAAAGCCCACTTACACATTAAAAACCATGCCACACAAATTATGCAATTTTACCCAATAATTTTATGACAATCTGTGATATGATGTCTTTGTCCTTTTTTGATTTTATACTGGTCACGTAGACTTAAAAAATCTTAAAATATAGTGCAGGCTTTAAGGAGGTGCCATTTCATTTAAAGGTGGCATAAGTTAACCCTGTGTTTGGCATTCTTGTTTCCTGCAGGAGCCCAGTGGGAACCACACTCCCCCTCAGCTGTCTCCATCCCTAAGCCAGACGGCTTACCCCAACGCCGGATCCCTGGACGTCCAGCACCTCATCATGCAGGCCGACGCCAGACGCAGACGCAATGACAACTACTTCGAGGACGTCCCACGTTCCAAACTGGAGAGACAGATGGCCCAAGTCAGCATGGTGAGGAAATGCACTTCGGTCTGTTGCACAACTCAAAGAAACTGCTCAGTTTCTAAATATAAAAGGGAGTATGGGAAGTAGCAAGGCTCCTTAAAAGAGTATTTTGCAAAGCTGTGAATGGGGCTAACGATTGTCAGTGTCATTTGATAGCAGCATGTTTATCTCTAGCTTTGAAACATTAGGGCTCGTAGTGCTTTTTTCTTTAAGACGACCAACACATTGGCATCCAGCATGACATCCATAACTTGTTTTTAAAAAGAGCACTGCACTACACCACACATGGTTTTATACTGTTATGCATAAATACACTACCAGTTACTATAATCTTAATGCCAGTTTTTCCAGAGCTTACATTTTTGTTTAATTTAATGTTTAACATTTAAATGTCTTTAATTTCTTTTGTCTGTTAAGATCTATTTAATTCTTGGGAAGAAACAGGTTGCACTTCACTATGTGTTGTACTTGTGCGACTATGAATGTGACATAAAAAGAATCTTTAATCTAATCACGTAAGAGTGTATAACATTGTGTAACTTCAGTGGGGTTTGTGATATAAAGTTGTATCTATGTGAGCTTAGTTCACCATCCTCCATGTGGAGGCATCTTTTGAGATGGATATCATCTGACCTTTAGTTAACACACCAGAAAGCACAAATGTGGACATCCTCCCTTCTCCTCCCTTCATCAAAGCCAAGCCTGGTGGCAGGTGGCTTGTCTTTGTGTGTGTGTGTGTGTGTATTTGTGTGTCTTTGATCTTTTATTATGCTTATAGAAAGCTTATCACTTTACTGCTCACACTAGCTACTGTTGTGTCTGCTCCGCGTTTGTGTGTGTGTGGATGTGACTGTGTTTAGAAGCACTTTGATCTCCTGTAGTGCTGATGGAGAGCCTATCACTAGTAGCACTCACCCCTGTTTGTATCTTTCCTAAGGGTGTGTGTGTGTTTGCAAGAGAGATTGCTTTATGTGAATGGAATGAGTCACTGCACTCCAAAGCATAATGACCAGGAATAAATAACACCTATGTCTGTGTGTGTGTGTGTGTGTGTGTATCCATGTGCACATCTTTATCTCTCCATGAAAGCCGATTTGCCTCTGCCGCCTGTTACCCGGGCTACAAAACTGTTATTCCTGTAGGAATCTCACACCCGAAGGTTACACACTTCTGAGCGCAGGATGGCGGTGTAGTGCGTGGTGTGTAGGAGTTGTGTGGGTTTGTGTTCTCTCACCTGCCATCATTCTTCTCTCTTTCAGCAAGGGGAGTGGTGTGAGCCGATCACGTTGCGGCCTCCAAATGAAGCCACATCGTCCACTCCTGTACAGTACTGGCAGCATCACCCGGAGAAGCTCATATTCCAGTCCTGTGACTACGAGGCCTACGTAAGTGTGCGTGTGGTTCATGCACCTACATTAGTAGAAAGTAAATATTAACTTTGAAAGATTTTGCACGACCTAGAAGTTGTATTTTGAAATCCTAAAAAAAAAAAAACATTAAATACTGGTGATTGTTTTATAATGTAAAAAATAAGAAATATATATAAGAATATAACTGCAAGCTCTACGGGGGCCATGCAGTTTGCAGCTTTATCAGATTGTGACAAATTGAAATGTACAGACTTTGAAAAATGACACGTTTCATCCTTTTATCTTGGGTGCTACAGTTTAAAACTTATTAGGCAAAACGCAAAATAGCTTATTATAGCGCCACCAACTGGCAGAGTGGTGCAATTTTTTTTGCCTGAGTAGTGGGAGGGGTACCAGACCTACCTGCCAAATTTTAAAGCTGTAGCCCACCCAGAGCTGGATTTCTACTCCTATCAACCATAACATTATGACCGCTGGCAGGTGAAGTGAATAACATTTATTACCTTATTATGATGGCACCTAGCAGTGAATGGGATATATTATGCAGCAAGTCAACAACTTTCCCATTGAAGTTGATGTGTTGTATGCATATAAAATGGACAAGTCTAAAGATTTGAGTGACATTGTCAGTGGCTCAAATTAAGTTGATTGCAAGACGACGATGCAGTGGATAGGACCGACCAAAACTACTCCAAGGACGAATAACTGGTGAACGGGCGACAGTGTCATGAGCGGCCGGGTCTCACTAATGCATGTGTTGAGAGAAGGCTGTCCCATGTTTTCCAACTTAATAGAAGAGCTACTATAGCTCCGACTGTTGTACTCAAAGTATGGCAGGTGGTATTAATGTTACGGCAGATCGGTGTATAATGTCATACAATAATCACTCCACTTACATATTTATGACCTTGTGATCTTAAAAAATGTACATGCATGTTTGTGTACATGTGTGCATTAACGTGCATGTACATTGAATTTGGATCTATGTAGGCAACTCTTCCTGTGCATTAAGGTGAACGTAGAGAGAGAGGAAGAGAGACAACAAGTGACAGCAAGTGGGAGACAGACAGACAGAGAGAGAGAGATGCAATGAGCCTGCAGTAGTTCAGTGCTGAATAACAGTGTTTCTCTCTTCAATTAAAGTGCTGGCCTGTTTTTCAGCTCCTCTCCATCCTGGAGTAATTTTAGCTAGAGGTTACATAAAGCCGCTGTGTTACCTAGCAACAGCTCTGTAAATCCAATTGGTATATTTTTCCGCACAAAGAACGACGTCGGAACTGCAGACCTTGTAAATTTGATTGGCCCCAGGAAGGGCCACTGGAGCATCTGATTGGTGGTCCTGGCGGACAGATATCAGAATCAAGGACGAGAAAAGCAGTAGAAATTTGAAACCTTGCAAATATTCATATTTCAGAAGATTATTTTTGCCTGTTTGTTGGGTAGTTGTAGGGAGAAACGTTTATGTGTGAAGTGCAAGCTTCACCAGTTATCTAGTGGTGTACCAGGGTTTCACCAAAGCTCACAAACCATTTTTAAATAAAACAGAGCCCCCACTCACACCTGATTGTCAACCGGTTTTCTGGAAAACACCTGATTTGACTCACCCTCAAATTCTTTGCAAATCATTTATTTACTGAGGAATTCTTTTCTCAGTAAATAAATAATCAAGTATAAAATCTTTGTCTCATTTGTTTAATTGGGTTCTCTTTACTTTTAGGACATCTGTGAAAATCTGATGATGTTTTAGGTCATATTTATGCAGCAACATAGAAAGTTCACAAACTTTCAAGCAGCACTGTATGTGCTGGCCTCAAACAAAATAAAAAGACTTGCATCATGCTGTGCTGAGTGAAAGATATGTGTGTGTGTGTACCATAAACACTTTGTTATTAGGCAAAACCCCTATCCATTGCTGTCTTTAATTCATGCTGTTGGTCTCTCTCACACACACATACATGCACACACCCCAAACGCTTTCACACTCATTATTGCACAGAATGTGCCCACACAGCACCTCCACCTCCCCCTCACGCTGATCTCTCAGATTTATTCAGTAGATCCTCTTTTACTTATGTCCAAAACTAATAAAATACATGGTGTACAAACTCCACCAAGATTGTACAGCTACAAAAAAAATGGGTCACAGCTGCCGCATGACCGCTCTTCTCTTCTTTAAGAAGACGTTTTCAAACTGACAGCAAATATGATGAAATACCTTCTAAACTGCTAAAGAGGATTGCTCTGTTTTGGCATTGGGGAATAAATGCAAAAGGACTCCTAAATGATATTCATCTTTACTACAACTTACATCTTTTAACTGAGAAAACGTAAGTCTGTACTACACTGTCGGTACTAACCTGCATTTTCAACAAGTTAAAACAAGTCTGTGAGCTCCACTAAACATGTCTCTGAAGTAGTTTGCTGGAAATACCTCTCGCTTTTTACCCCTCTTTTTCAGTCCCTTTCAGAATAGACTGTTTCTCATTAGTATTCCTAAATGCAAATGAACCGCTGCTGCCCACACCCCACTTCGGACCTGGGGCATAGACAGCATGGCGAGTGTTTACCTCACCTGCAAATAATTGAGATGGCTGCTGCTAATAGACCATCCACACAGCCATACATGATAAACACAACACTCCACCGGTAGACTTTTAATTGCGATTTCTACCCTGGCACTTGCGAGAAAACATGGCGGGTCAGAAAAGTGCCAGCAGTTCTACCTGCTGGGCGGAGATTCTCAGATAGGAGGGTGGAGTTATTCAGTGTCCCCTACTCTGACATAAAGGTAGGGGAGAAATCTAAACAGCTTGTTTAAGCACACGATTTCTGACATTCGTAAATTAATGGTAACACAACTGAGCTTTTTTCAAATCAAACTTACAGTGTGTGTAGAGGCAGTACAGACCCAAATGGATGTCCAAAAAGCATACAGGGCTAATGTGTTGCTGGTGTGTTCTACAGTATCTGGGCTCCATGCTGGTAAAGGAGCTGAGAGGAACGGAGTCAACGCAAGATGCCTGTGCAAAAATGAGGGTAAGATTCACGATCATTTGTTATAATCAGTAATTACAACGTGGCAAAATGAAAAATTACCTGAGGTAAAGGCAAATAGAATATTAAAACATAAAAGAAAGTCAAGAAAATCATAGTATGATTGCATGAAAAGAAATAGATTCCTAAATATAAGCATTACAGTTTCAAAAGTAGCAGCTAGCCCACTAGTGCCCTGATTGATTTATCTGAAGGTTACAATCAAATTTCAGAAACAACTACTGTTCTTTTTTTGCTTCTTTCAGCTTCTCCTGTTAGGGGTCGCCCCAGCATATCTGAGTTTCAGAAACACATACTGTTATTTAGTAAAAAAAAAACCCAAAATGCTTGTAGCCTTGAAGGTGTATTCATTTTTAGTAGTGTGATTTTAGTCCTCTAGGGGGCAGCTCTCTTTTCTACCCCCACACCCTTATAAATAACCGTAAAACGAACAGAAAAACAGGTGCCGCTACACAGCAAAAGCACCACTAAATCAACTCTGTAAGTGTTGATTTTAACACTGTTATAATACTCTGTGACCTGGGTTTAAAAAAAAATTAACTCTAAAGCATGCACACAAAAACAAACCAGAGGTGGTAGTGGTCTAGTGGTTAGGATACTCGTCTCTGGACCAAAAGGTCGTGGTTGTTTGAATTCTACCTCCAGCACTACCGCCACTGGGTCCCTGAGTAAGACCCTCAACCTTAAGTTGTCAAAGTCAAAGTAAACTTCATTTTCATCTCTGCTACTGTATATACTGTACAGTTATACAGAGAGGCGAGACAATGTGGCTCCAGTTTTAACAGTGGCAAGCAACAAGGAACAAAGAACAAATAAGCACATAAAATAAACAATATATAAATAGAATATAAAATATACACTTTAAACTCGAAGTGGAATATAAAATATGAACTTTAAACTCGACATAGAAAAAGAGACAATTAGGATGCTGTATTCAACCTACAACCTACAATTATGGTCTTGGAGTGGTCTTTTACAGTGAATGTGTATAAGATCTGTAACAGTTTCAATATGAAAAATTCTATACAGTCTATTAAATAAAACAATATCTCTTAAAATGTCTGAGTAACATTCAAGCATAAACTGTTGCTGCAGACTGTCCCTGAAATTAGGAAATGGAAGTCACTCTGGAGAAGAGCGTCTGCTAAGTGCCACAAATGTAAATGTAAAGTTAAGAAACTAATTCTCACCCCTCCAAAAGAACGTCATGACAATTCGTGACAGATTTGACAACAGCCACACAATAGCATGTATTACAACTTATGAACCCAATAACCAGTTATTGCAGGCTCTGACAATACAAAAAACAGAGCATTGACTACATTACGAAATATTACAGTGTAGTAGGTGCTATAGTACATGCTTATCTGTAATGCAGTACATCTAAGTAGATTCATTTAAACACCATAAAGCACAAGACACACTTGAAATTCAACACTGGTGATTTTGCTTGTGTCGTCATGATTTTACATATAAATACCTCTCTCTTTTCCCTCTCTCTCTCTCTTTCTCTTTGTCTCATTTCCACTGACTTTTGCCCTTGCACTTGCTCCCTCCATTTCTCTTTCTCTGTCTTCCAAGTCATATTTTTGATGACTGTGTTCTGCATCATTCCACCAATTCTCTCCCCCCGTCTTTTTCTTTTCCTTACTTTTCTCTCTCTCCCTTCCTTTCTGTTTTTTTAAACGGCAAGGAGTTTGTCAGGTCCAGGGCAGGAAAGACATGCTGAGGCAACGATAAATGCTGAGCAAAGATGAATAGCGAAGCTTTGAATATATTAATGTCTGCAGAGTGTGAAAGGGTAAAGCTAAGAATATTTCTGACTGTTTTGAAAAGAAGGTTTAAGTCTTCATGGGAATATATTAGCATTCCTTTAATGGAGGTGTATACAACAAAGTACCTGTGCTCTTTGCTGCCTCCTGTTATGAAAAAAACCTGGCCTTGGTAGATTTTATGATGTGCTGATATTGGATATTGGGAGATTGTGTTCGATATGGGGTTTGAGCTGTGGGATTTGGAGATTAGAAATTGTTGTGCTTTGTGTAATGTGTTAGGTTTAGGTCTTTAGGTGTTTGAATGATGTGAAAGTGAGAGTGTGATTATTTGTCATTGTGAATACAGCACAGCACAGAACACTGTGACTTCTGCATATGACCTACGGTACTGGGCAAAAGTTTTAGGCAAGTGTGAAAAAATGCTGTAAACAAAGAATGCCTTCAGAAATATAAATAATGATTGTTTATTTTTATCAATTTACAAAATGCAAAGTGAGCGAACAAAAGAGAAATCTAAATCAAATCAATATTTGGTTTTACTACCTTTTGCCTTCAAACCAGCATCAATTCTTATAGGTACACTTGCACAAAGTCAGGGATTTTGTAGGATTATAGTCATCATATTATTTTGTAGTCATTATATTACTTTGTAGGATTATAGGATTATAGATCTGTGGTTAGTTCTCCAAGATGTTTGGAACAACCTACCAGCCGAGTTCCTTCAAAAATTGTGTGCAAGTGTACCTAGAAGAATTGATGCTGTTTTGAAGGCAAAGGGTGGTCACACCAAATATTGATTTGATTTAGATTTCTCTTTTGTTCATTCACTGCATTTTGTTGATTGTACTGTATCTATGAAGGACCAGTGGGCAGCTGTTATACAGTGCCTCAGGAGCAGTAGTAGGGGACGGTACCTTGCTTATGAGTACCTCAGTGGTGTGTTTATCAGTCTTATCTGTCATGCTACCAACTGCCCACAATTATTGTGTTTGGAGTTGGTGGGGAAATGTTTTAGTTTTGCTGGTTGGGCTTGAGGTGGCTGTGAGATTTGAGTAATGTGTTTTTTCGGGTTTGGTTTGTGGTGTTGAGGTGTATAATGTGCTGTATTTAGTAGTTGGTCTGGAATCGGTGCTTTAGGCAGTTTCAGGTACAATTTGTTGGGTTTGGAGTTTTGGGTTGGGTTAGGTGGTTGTGCGTAAGAAATGTTGGATTATGAATTGTGATGTGGTTGCAGTCAGTTTGTTGTGGGGGGGATTGGTTCAATGTGCTGTGTTTGGAGGAGTTTGTATAATATGTTGGATTTGAAGTTAGGGTTTATAATTTGGTGAGTTTGGGGCATTAAGTGGTTGTGGGCAGTGTAACGTTTTGGGATAGTGGTATTATTTAAGTGAGTGATTATTTGAGATTGTGAACACACAACAGCACAGCACACAGTGCACCACAAGAAAGTGTGACCTCTGCATTTGACCCTTTCTTGAAAGACCAGTGTTTGGGGACGGTACCTTGCTCATGAGTACCTCAGTGGTACTTTTACTGGTCCAGAACTTGAGCTGGTGACTTTCTGATTATGGGCTCAAGTCCCTACCCGTTATACTACCGACTGCCCCCAACCACATGGGTTGTGGGTTGGTATTTGGGGTTTTGGAGACTAGGGGTTGTGTAATGTTTTGAGATTTTGGTTTGGGGGTTGTGGACAGAGCAATGTGTTTGGTTTAGACCAAGAATAGGCAATTCCGGTCCTGAAGGGCCAGTGTCCTGGAGGTTTTCCATCCAACTGGAATCATTCCATCCAACATTCACACCAGGTCTCAGGTAGATAACCACCAGAAGAGACTGATCAGGTAGGATAGAAAACCACCAGGACTGGAATTGCCAACTCCTGGTTTAGACTTTGGGGTGATTGTGGATCGTGTATTATGTTGGTTTGGGATGTTATGGGTTTTGCAGTGTGTTGGGGTGGAGTTGTGGGTTGGTATTTGGATTTTGGGAGGTTGTGGGTTGTGTAATGTATTTAGATTTTGGTTTGGCGAGTTTGGTTTGAGGCTGAGCAGTGTGTTTGGTTTGGACTTGACCCACCTGAGGTAATCGTGGGTCATGTAATATATTGGCATTGGAGGTTTTGGGATGTGTAGGTATTAGATTGTCATGTTTTTGCACTGTGATTAGCTTTAAGGAGAGTAGGTTAGAATTCAAATGTGTGCAGCTCTGTAATGATCTTCTCTTTTCTGCTCTGTAAGAAGTCTACGGAACAGATGAAGAAAGTTCCCACCATCGTCCTCTCAGTGTCTTACAAAGGAGTGAAGTTTATAGATGCCACAAACAAGGTGAGAGTTTGCATTTCACAGGCACACATAAGCCTGAAATAAATCACCTGTAATCTTACAAAAAATCACAAATCATTTTAACTGCAACATACTTTCATTTCATACTCACTCTCTCTCTCCCTCTCTCTCTCTCTCTCTCTCTCTCTCTCTCTCTCGTAGAACATCATAGCAGAGCATGAGATTAGGAACATCTCATGTGCAGCACAGGATCCTGAGGATCTCTCCACCTTTGCTTATATCACCAAAGACTTGAAGTCCAGCCACCACTACTGCCATGTGTTTACAGCCTTTGATGTGGTTAGTAAAGCACACTGTACAACACACACCCAAACAAAAATATCCACGCCCAAATGATTTTCTTAACCATTTTGACATGTGCCGTGTGCAGAATCTGGCCTATGAGATCATCCTGACACTGGGCCAGGCGTTTGAAGTGGCCTATCAGCTGGCTCTTCAGGCCAGGAAGGGCCACGGTTCCTCCACACTCCCAGAGAGTTTCGACAGCAAACCCTCCAAACCCATCCCCAAACCGCGAGCCAACATCCGCAAATCTGTGAGTGCGGAACACACACAAACACACACAAACACTCGCACACACACTACCATGCTGGCTCTGTCCCATCTTCCCCATGTCTCTCTGCTCCTTCACCTTCGGATAACTGCCCTTCTCACCATCTGTGTGTGCTGAATTCTTCCTAACGCTGACTAAATCCAGCACATGGCTCTCTCCTCCTACTCCAGAGTGCTCTGCTTTTGGCCCGTGCTTGATTCCACTCATCATCCAGAGATTTTTAAAGAGAAGATGTTTTCTCTGTTGAATGCCTTCGCTGCCTCGGTTTGGTTGTGTCGTGTGGGTTTGATCTCTGCAGCAGTGAGGGAAGGTGCAAAAAAATAAACATGCATAAAAATGTCAACTTCTCCTTTATAGATATTTTTAGAGTTTTTAGCATGCGTTTGGGTGTGTCAGTTTATGTGTGTTTGAGTGTTCAGGCGAGCCTGTGGTACTCAAAGATCTTGTGTGTTTAGTTATGTCTGATGTGCCTGCGTTTGGAGAAGTTTAGTCTGTGTGTATCAGTTTTTTTTCCTAAAATAACATAAAAAGATACAGCTATTTTTCCTTACTTTCAGTAAATAATAATGAATATAATGTTTATAGAGTAATGAATAACGTTTATAGATAGAAAAAAATACTTGTAATCAGTTGATGCAGTTCAGTGTGTTCACTTCATATTATTGGGTTAAATGAAAATTAAATACAATATTTAAATAATCAAACTAAGGTGACAAACTTATTTATCTAAGGAAAAACTATTCATCTTACCCTTTAACTATTGATTCACAAAGAAAACTTAAGTTCAAAAACACTATTAGAATACTCCTTTAGTAAAATACTTCGCATGATTTTGTATGAATTTGTAAAGGCTAGTCATTACAATGAAGCTTGTCTCAAAGTCTTAAAATTAAGTACTTTATTTTGCTTGTTTTTGAAATATGATGTCCATTCTAAAACTTCTTAAATCCAAAAATGATGAGGATCAGACTGTGGCACATATCAGCGTCACACTACCCTGGAGTATCGGGTTCATTTTGGTTCATATATGAATTTAACACTTGCCTGGTGATATCACACCCTTAGTATCATTTTCCAATAAACAACATGTTTATCTACTCCTGCTTACAAAATGAAGGTGCAAAATGTACCAAGTAGCCATTTTTATTTATAGAAAGTTACTAGTGTAAGGTGCGTTACTCTCATTATAATTGTAGACAAGTAGAGAGTAAAAATTAAGCTGATAATACGCAGACCAAGTACAAAGTGAGCGATGTTGTTTGTCATTGTGAACACAAAACAGTAAAATGCAACCTCTGTAATCCATGAAGAAGTAATTTGCAGCTGATGTGTTCAGTGCTCAGGGATGATATCTTGCTCGGGGCACCCGGTCTGGTGTTTGAACCGGTGACCCTTCGATCACTGGAGCAACTTCTACACCACTGATTATACAATGCCCTCTGTCTTCTAAAGCCATTAATACTTAAACAATCAAAGTCTGCTCTTCTCACTTCTCTGCCCCTCATCCAGGTCCAGACCCACTAATGGGCACGACCTCCGTCTCAGAGCAAGTGGCAAATGCTCTCTTGATACAGTAAAGTACTGTAAGGCAGTAAGTCAGTGTTATATGATGTATTGTTCACCATCAGATGAAATCATATTGTTAATTACAAGGCTCTCTGAAGAGCCCCAGGCATTGTGGATACTTTTGGCCATTAGTCTATGATGGAAACCTCTTAAGGGGTAGTGAAGTCCATCACAAACCTGGATATACCACCTGTGAACTCACAGCATTTTTGTCTGAGGATTTGTGCCCAGTCCAAGGAACTCAAATCCAGCTCTCTCTCATTTTCTCTCATACACCTCAGACGTGCATGTGGGACTGATAAGTAAAAAAATTGTGACATGTATTGCCGACTCAGCAACATTACCCTTTAACTGATCCCACTCTGTGTGTGTGTGTGTGTGTGTGTACGAGGGTACAGCCATGCTAATAGATATTATTGATTTTCCTGCACGCTTGGGAAAGTGAATGTTGTGTTGCCACACACTCATCTTCTCGTCCATTACAGTGATTTACAGTAACCCTTAGCCTTTCGGAATCACATCCCTCTTTCTTTCTCTCCCTCTGTTTTTCCGTTGTCTTTCCCCTCTGTCTCAACCCCGTCCTCGCATGCGGCTGTGCTGGAACGTGGCTCTCTGACCTCTGTGACCTCTGTGTTCCGCCCCTAGGTCATGCCCCCCTCTACCCGCTGGTCCCTGGGGCACATATACACCCCCCACCGGCCTCCTCTCCACCCTCCTTCCCCACGACTCTTCCTCCATCCACACAAAGCTCAGTTTCAGGTCTCCTTGCTTTTTCCTTTCCTTTCAGCACCCTCCCCTCCACTGTCATTCCATTGCTTTGGTTATTTTATCCTTTGCCATTGTTTCGAATCATTCGCTTTCAGCTGGGCGTCACTCCCGATTTTTTTATTTGATGCAGTGTAGCAGTACCCACTTTTGACTGGAGCACTTCTCTGTGTGTCTACGTCATGCGTTGAGGAGTGTTTGTGAGCACAGTTGTAGGAATTGTGAATGTACCCTAAAAGATAAGAAAACCTTAGATTTGTCAAACGTACCTCACAAAGATAGCAAGATGTTGCTGTGTGTGTTGTGTGTGTGTGTGTGTATAGAAAGATATGTATGATAAGGCAGACGTGGTGTGTGTAGATGTGTGTTGTGAGGAATGGTGTATATATATACATGTGTGTATAAGGGATATTGAGCTTTTTATCCATTCTGTTCAGTTGGGTGAGGGGGATTTATGTGTGTATAGGTGTGAGAGTTAGTGTAAGTGTGTGTGCGTGTGTGGATCTGCATTTGCAGCTGATGGTGGATTTCATTGGTCTCTAAGATCATCCCATGTCGTCTAGATCATTTCAGGCAGTCCCACTTGGACTTGGCAGCACGCAATCAGGAGACACACCGGCTTTACCGCCCTCACGCAGAGCACCACAAGGAGTTTTTATCTGTAGAGATTACAAGTTGTGTGTGCTTAGTGAAAGATGTGTGTAGTGTGTGTGCATGTGTGGTTTAGTCAGAGGATGTCAGGCAGTATGAGGATTATGATATTTAACACTCCTGTGGCTCCATACGGAGGAACCAGATAAAGCAAGGAGGACTTAGACAGAAGGCATAGATTAGTGTGTGTGTGTGTGTGTGTGTGTGTGTGTGTGTGTGTGTGTGTGTGTGTGTGTGCGTGTGCAATGAATTCACTCCAGTGTGGAATGAATCTCGGTCCCAAGGACACAGTCCTACAGTCCTGGCATGTGATTGGTGGTTATTGCTGGAGCAGTCGTTGGGTGTTTTTATCGGGCAGAGTGTATATTAATATTCACATTACTATTTAAGTTTACTTTTATATTTATAAGTACATAAATGTAATGTTATCAGACTGGGTCTATATTTTATATTGTTATCAGACAGGGTGTATATTTATTTTATATTGCTATCAGACAGGGTGTATATTTATTTTATATTGCTATCAGACAGGGTGTATATTTATTTTTATATTTACATTTAGGAGGGGTAATGTTATCAGACAGGGTGTACGTTTATTTTTATATTTACATTTAGGAGGGGTAATGTTATCAGACAGGGTGTACGTTTATTTTTATATTTACATTTAGGAGGGGTAATGTTATCAGACAGGGTGTACGTTTATTTTATATTGTTATCAGACAGGGTGTATATTTTTTTTATTGTTATCAGACAGAGTGTATATTTATTTTTATATTGTTATCATACATAATTGTATGTTATTTTAAATTGTTATCAGACAGAGTGTATATTTTTATATTTACATTTTAAAGTAATGTTATCAGACAGGGTGTATGTTTATTTTATGTTATCAGACAGAGTGTATATTTATTATTATATTTACATTAAAATGTGTTATCAGACAGGGGTGTATGTTTATTTATATTATCAGACAGAGTGTATATTTATTATTATATTTACATTAAAGAGGTAATGTTATCAGACAGGGTGTATGTTTATTTTATATTGTTATTAGACAGTGTGTATATTTATTTTATATTTATATTTAAGAAAGGTAATGCTATCAGACAGGGTGTATGTTTATTTTATATTGTTATCAGACAAGTGTATATTTATTGTTATATTTACATTAAGAGGTAATGTTATCGAACCCAGGGTGTATGTTTATTTTATATTGTTATCAGACAGAGTGTATATTTATTATATTTACATTAAGAGAGGTAATAATGTTATCAGACAGGGTGTATGTTTATTTTATATTGTTTTCAGACAGGGTGTTTATTTATTGTTTTGGTAGTTTTATCAGATGCTGTATTTATTTATGTTTATATTTACATTTAGGTTGACTTGTATGTTAAGTAGTATAACAAATATATTTATTCACGTTGTGGAAGTTTTATCACTGTATATTAGTGGAAGTGTTATCACTGTATATTTATTATTATATATTTGCAGTTTTAAAATTTTGTAATTAAATTACATTTTACTATAATCAATTAATTTACAAGTATTATGCCCTTATTTATTCATTATTGGAATTAATATCTCAGAATATTCCCAATTCCCAAGCTGATAACTTATTGATCTTTTAATTCAGGAGAGTTGTGCCTATTTAGAAAAAAAGTATTTGCAGTTGATTTTTAAAAATATATATTTTGGTGTGCATAGTTTGTTCTCTTGCCTTGTCCTCCATGCCTTAGTCTCCATCCTCTCTCTCTCTCTCTCTCTCTCTCTCTCTCCCACTCTCTTTCCCTCCCCCATCCCCCCTTATTTATCTCCCTCACGTCTTTCCTCTCATCCGTCTGACCTGCTCTCTCGCTCGTGTCTCCACCCCAGATGGAGTGGCCTCGATGGACCAGAAGGGTCACGGCACGTCCTGGATAGTGGGCAGGGACAGGAGGCCAAGAGGTCAACACCAAGTATGAGACCACTATTTTCTAATATACACCCACTGTCACTCCTGTGTGTGCCTTTCAGAGGCGCCCTCTAGGGCCCCACAGACCCCGCAGACTGATGACCTGTGACACGCCCGCGTCTCTCCGCCCGGTCCAGCCCCGCCCGTTTACCGTGGCCTCTGCATGATGTCGCTGCTGCTCTCCCCTCTCTTTCTCTCTTTCTCTCTCTTTTTCTCTCTCTCTCGCTCTCACTCCCCTTCTCGCTCCCCCTCTCCGTCTACAGCTCCGTACGGGAGGGTCGCAACTCGGCCCGAGAAGGGTCAAGACCCTTCACGCTTTGCTCTCCTCCAAAAACAGGCGAGGCGATCCGGGTTTTTTTCTCCTTACCTCCCCTCCTTCAAACCAACACATTTTGAGTTCTCCTCCGCTCCATAATTTAGTCTCTCCCTCGCTCCTTTTTGAAGAGAAACCGTCCGACCCGCCTTCCCCTCGACTCTCTAGATGACTCGAATGAGAACTTTTAATCTGTAATCCTCCTCCATACTTGTGTCCCACATTTTTTAAGTGGCGAGGGGCTCCGCTTTCGGGGTGTCGGAAGGCAGCGTGAGGGCCGCTTAGGAAACCGAGAATCGGGTTCTGTTTGAAGACATTTGAGGGTCAGGTAGCAAAATTTTGCTTCTAAATCTCCAAGCGTCTTTGTGCCCTCAATTACATTTCGTTTAATTTTGGAGGATTTTTTGCTGGGGCAGCCTGGGCTTTGGGTCTCTCTCTACAAGCTGTGCTGGAAGTGGAAATAAAAGCCTGAAACAAATCGTGCTTTAAACAGTCAAGAGGTGTTCACGTTTATATCACTGCCTGGCGGCAAGAGCGGCATGTCCGAACTTGGTTTAAAGGAAGCTCCTTTGGCGCGCTCGTTTCCAAGCTGTTTTAACTCTTAATTGCTTTTCCTGTTCTTGGTTTGGCTTTGCGCACAAGTGGCCCTGAAAGTAGGCACTTTGGCCTGAGGAGAGCGCATGGTCCGTGTTGGACTGGTCAAGGGGGCATCTGAGAGGTTTTTTTGTTTTTTGTTTTACTTTTTCTTTTTTTTTTGCAAAGGGCGGCTCTGGATAAGTGATTTAATCTCATTACATGGGGAGCAATGCGGACGCCCATGTCTATTACTGTGGAAATCAAAGAATGTAGCCAGCCCCAACATGGACCCTCTCACACACACATTGCCAAAAACTATTTTTAAATGGACCGCAAACATTGTCACTGGACCACAAAGTTCTGTAGGCCTCAAGCCACCTGCCGGACAGCGCAAAAAAGGACTACGGACTACATGACCGCCCAGCAGCCCGGACTGCGGGACGCAAAGTTTGACCCCAGACTTTGAGGCTCTGCTACGCGATGGCCCCTGAGGACTGTGTTTACGTGAGGGGAGGACGTTGGGGGAACAGGCAAAGCTGCCATGGGGGACTTGTTCCATGGTTATACAGACAATTTATTTGCTCTCTCCTCCGCAGCATCACGTCAGGATGGGGCAAAAAAAGCGAAAACAGCGCGGACTTTTCAGATTGCCACATTTTTACTTTCCTAGCCGTCCTCTTTCTTTTTTGGGTTTGTTTACGGTTGATATTACATTCTAAATATTATGCACAATGTGAATGGATTTATTGCACTGGACAAACATGAAACCGACGTGTCTCGTGCCAAACTCACTTCAGATTTGTTGTTGACATGATTGACAATGCCATGCTGATGATTATTCATACTGGCATCAACATTTAAATGTTTAATAGAAGTCTATATTGCCATTATTCAAATTCTTAATTATTATTATTAATTATTATTATTATTATTATTATTATTATTAATGTGCAATTCTTGTCTAATGTTGTCTTAATGTTACATTATTTTTATATGATATGTTTGGGCTTGAGAATAATAGCCATCCTTAAAAACAAAAAACAAAAAGTATATTATTATGTAGTAAAAAGAGAGAAAGTGTGGCTCTATTCAGCGTCGCTTTCAGGATTTTTTCTCATGGAGCTGATGCACAGAGACAGATGTACTATTTTATCTCAGTGTCACTGTAGAGATCTTTTGCCGCAGTTCTCCTGTAAATAAATATTTTGTTGACTCATTGTTCATACATGTAATGTAGTTTAACATAAAATAAAAGAAATGATGGAAATAAATTGCAGGAAAAAAAAATCACACTGGTTCATATGGTACCAATTTTCAAAGGTTGAATGCGCAACTGATGTCACTGCTGAATATAATAAGAAACTCACAGAGCTCGTGTGAGCGGAGAGGCAGAACCGCTAACACACGTGTATATAGGCTTGGGCTTCCAGCACTCTGATTTTCTAAGTTTGCTCTTTATTTATATCTTGGCAAAAAGCACATGGAATAAATCGGACTTGTACCATTCATCGTTGTGTGGTCTCCACTTTTCCTCTCCTCCTCCTTTACCTCACCTGTGAGCTGTGTTCTGAGCTGAGAATACACATACCACGCACTCAGTTGAAAGTCTCAGGTCCACCTTCTTGCTGAAGAGAAATCAAAACGTTTGTATTAAAGTGAGTGATTATTTGTCATTGTGAACACTGCACAGCACACAGTGCACCACAACCAAATGTGACCTCTGCATTTGATCCATCTGTGAAGCAGCAGTGGGCAGCTAATATGGGCAGCGCCCAGTCAGGGGGACAGTATCTGAACCGGCAACCTACCGATCGCAGGGCCAGCGCCTTAACCATTATGCTACCAGCTGCCCTCTGTGCTCTGTTACATCAGACTTTATTATACAAGTACTTTGTTATACTTGAATATAGCTGCCCTATATCCAGCCAGTTAATCTTAATTAGCTATTTAGCTAAATTCACTTAGAACGCCTCATTTCTAAAAGCGTTGAGTAATAAATTGTAAAAAATTTGGTGTGAGTATTATTATTGTGAGTAATCCAACAACCTCACTAATTGGTCTGATTAGTGATTTAGAATAAATTATTAGTTTTTAAAAATTGTACTTGAACAAAAGTACTGGTTTTATTTGGCCACCAACTTGAAAATAAATTTCTTTGGTCAGAAAGAAGTATTTTTTAGGACACTTAAAGAAAGTGCGGTCCTCACTCACAATTGGTGACTCACACAGCTGGCAACGGTCACTCAGTACTGAAGGTCTGAAACAATAAATGGCTTTCTAAAAATGTATCTGGAGAGCAGGAGATGTTCTTTAGAGCAGCGTTTCCCAACCCGAGTCCTCGCGGCCCACCGCTCTGCACAGATTCGAGTTTCCCGACCCACGGCACAGCTGATGCTACTGATTAGCTAATTAGCAACGTTGGATCGGCGTGTGGAGGTGCAGGAAATGCCGAATCTGTGCAGAGCGGTGTTCCGCGAGGACTGGGGTTGGGAAACGCTGCTTTAGAGATTCCAACTTCCAAAGTTCAAACATAGTCATTAGTGGAGATAAGATGGGACACGAAGATAATGCAGACATTAGTAGGATTTGAACCCTGCTTTGAGGATATGAGGAAGAAAGATGGCGGCATGGTGGCGCAGTGGTTAGCACTGCCGCTTCACAGTGAGAAGGTCCTGGGTGCTCCGGTTTCCTCCCACAGTCCAAAAGCATGCAATATAGGTTAATTGGCAATTCTTAATTGATCCCATAAGGTGTGAATGAGAGCGTGATTGTGTGAGCCCGGTGGCGTGTTGGCACCTGCCCAGGGTTGGGCCCAGCCTTGCGCCCGTAGTTCCCGGGATAGGCTCCGGTCCCTGTGACCCCGACAGGGATTAAGCTGTTCGGATAATAAATGAATGAAGACAGAACCCATCATATTCTTTCATTTTTTGTGTTATAACGCACTGACCATGTAGCACAAGAAATATTTTGGTTCAGCACAAGAGGCAGATTGGTATATAATTTGTGACACCATTTTTGATTATTGTGAGATAATCATATCAATGAGATACATATATATATTTATATACACACACACACACATCCATACATACATATATCTCTTTATGAGAAGATTTCATTCATTCATTCATTCATTATCCGAACCGTTATATCCCAACCGGGGTCTCGGTGGGACCGAAGACTATTCCATTCCGGGTGCAAGGTGGGACCAACCCTATGGGACACACTTACACAATGCAAGGATTTAAAAATCTGATATCTGATTATTTTATTGGACAATATTGAATGGGAAAAAACACAGAACATTATTATATGCAGTTATTCTTACTAATAATTCTTACTGAAATAACTATTTCAGAGTTCTTACTTAAAAAACAACATGTTTTTAAAATTCTTACTTTCTGAAATAATAAGTTTTTTGGAACTTTGTCTCTTTCGACCAATAACCAGCCAGGCTCTGCTGCACTCCGAGTTCTCCAGTGTCAGGTTGTTGGTTGAGAAACACAGCACAGGTGCTTTTCTGTTGGAGAAAACGAGGCGGTGAGATGATGACATTTGAAATCGGTTCTTTTAGCATGAAGAGATCAGCATATTAGCAGCTCTAAGACACCTGTCACACTGAATGAGATTCAAGCAGTGACACGGAGCATCTTACATGATGTGTTCTGACAAGGATGTGGGTGTGTGTGTCTGCATGCATGTGTGTGTTGTCAGGGTGATATCACCCTCCAGCACGATGAAAGACGCGCTTAGTCTGTGGTGCCCTCCGTTTCCATGGAGCTTCTGCCTTAACGTTTGCTTCTCCATGTAGCTGACTTCATAATTCTCTTTCTGTAGCGTCCTTGCTCTCTGGTGGATGAACATCTTGTGCACACAACAGCAGAGCGGCTTAAATTGAGACACATGCTTACAGAATTCCATTACCAAATAGAGAGCACAGCTGAGCTATATTTCGGAACAGAAGATCTAGTTCAGAGTAGTAATGCGGCACAGCAAACGAGCACAGGAAGTCAAGAAACCTAGCTCATTTTGGAATTTCTCTGCTCAAACACCTGATTCATCGTATCAGTTCATTATCAGGTTTAAGAGGCAATTAAGTGAGACAATTAGTGGAGAAATCACTAAACCATGCTGGATTCTGGGCCTCCAGGACTAGAGGTGGTCGGCCCCTCTTTAATTGATCATTAAAAACGCAATCAGTAATTTTGGTCCCTTGAGGTGTTTTTTCCCTCACTAGTTACTTCTCAACTTCTCCAGTCTACCCATAGTCTACCCATAGATTGCTGCTCTCGACAATATACTGACACGTAGGAGTAAACATATGCAATTCTTTTTCACAACGACAAAGACTCCTAAAAAAATAACACCAACAAAATTCCTGAAAACAAAAACATGACAATGATGGATGATTGTGTGCGTTTTTTTGATTGTATATGACCACAGATAAGAGTAATGAGACTTTCCCAGAAAGTCTTCTGAAAGAGTCACAGGCTAACTTTAGCTCTTATTAGCTTGCCGTGACATCACAGCGTCCAAGGGACAAGTTCAAGGCACGATGGATCCGCCCTCTCATTGCCTTCCCCCGTTCTTAATTAGATGCCAGTGCAGTGTCAAATTCTTAAAAAAGTTATGTTGCAGTGTGTTGAACCTCAAGATGGTGTTTTACTGAAGTTTTGTTGCTCATGTTTCTAGTTGTCCCTTCCATATGTTCGCATGGTTCATTGGCATTAGTCACAGTAAGTAATTAATGCTTTTAGTTATAATGATAATCTGAGGTGATTTTAGACTCATGAGTTTGTCTTTGTTTTCAGAAGTAATGTAAAATTTGCCTGGCGTTTTGGCAGCAGATAACAAATGTAGCCAGTTAGCTTTAGCTTAATTCTTCCCTGCTGTTGGTTATATGTACTATTTCTCTCTTGCTTGCAGTTCAAGCATATATGTTTCACGTCACGATGACTATTGGCAGTAGGACTCAACTGGTATAGAAGACTGTTGGTGCTGCTCTTTAATCTTCTCAGAGGATAGCTACACAGTAAGTCACATGGTCAAAATTCATTCATGATGAACGCGCTTAATCACTATTGGGGTCGCTGGGAGCAGAGCCTATCCTGGGACTTCAGGGGCAAGGTGGGGAGCAGCCCTGGGCTGGCGCCAACACACTGCAGGGCACACACTCACACAAACACACTCACATTCACACCTAGGAGGCCACTTTAGCATAACCAATCAACCTGTAGAGGATGAAATCATGATCAAAATGTGACACATTTATTAATAGTTTTACATTAACAAAAATGTGATTGAAACACAGGACACTAAATCAATGGATCAAAATACGCTGCACAATCTCCATGATCAAAACGTCATACTAATCAAAATATGGCACACTGTGATCATGTGACCAAACTATGGCACTATGTCTTGATCAAATCATGGTGCATTGAGTGTAAATCACATAACCAAGTTACGTGATTAAAAGATTAAAATACACGGCAAGATATGTGAACAAAACATGGCACACTTTTAGTTACATAACTGAAATATGGCACCATGTAATCAAAACATGACACACTGAGTAAGTCACATGATCATAACAGGGCAAACTAGAAGTGAGCAAATTATTAAAACATGGTGTATGTCAAGTCACTTGGTTTAAAATGCAACAGAACAGCTAATTGCAAACGTAATGTAAGTAATGTTTCTGTTCTGTTCTTTTCTCATCTAAGTTTGCATTGTTTCAAACCTTGTTTAATCCTTTGTTGATTTTCAATTTTTTGCCTAAAAATAACTGACTGCTCTTTTAATTGCTCTTTTAAGTGCGACTGACAAGAACTTTCCTCAGTGTAGTTTAATTAACCTGTTTTCCTGTCTTCTGAGAATAAACGGCTCGTAGCTGTCTTATTTAGCTGGGATTTTTTTTTACTCAATGTAGGACACAGAAGACTGCAGTGGGGCTGTCTCGCTATGTGCTGTGACAAGCAGATGTCTCTCGAGTGCTTCATGTTGAGGGGTAAGTTTAGCTCCACGTCCCACTGGAGCTCTGTCAGCCAGATCTATGCCATGTAGACACTTCTGGCCTCACACATAAACCCAACATTTAATCCCCTTAGTTTTGCTGAGTGCCTACAGCAGCTTGTGTGTCAAATGCGAAGAAATCGGGAAAAGAAAGGATCTGTGGCCTTTATTCGTATTTGTTACACAAGGATCTGAATTGCACTGTGAGAAAAACACAGACTTATTACTGAGCGTTATTCACTCAGCATGGCTTCATCACTTGAGGCGAGGTACTGCCCAAGAACTGAAGCGCCTTTGTGTCCCAGATGGTTCATAGCCTGCAGCCATTTACTAAATTAAGTATCAGAGGATAACCGTTTATGTAATTATATCGCACATTAATTAATGAATTAACACCTAATGATTGTGCCAAACAGATTTTGGGGGAGGATGAGGACGGGGACTGAGTAATCTGTGAGAAATCACCTCTCAGTGAAATTCCTAAAAGCATCAAAGCACCAAAAATCATTGCAAGGACAATTTGTGTCCTTAGCATGGTTATCTTGCTGCTTGACTCATTTTATCTTGAGATTCATTACACAGACAGATGTCCTGATAGTTTCCTTTAGAAAGTGTTATTTTTCCATCAACGATGGGAGCCTGTCCTGTCCCAGATGCAGCAAAACATGATACTACCACCACCATGTTTAACAGATGGGATTGGTTCTTATGCTGGAATGCAGTATTTTCCTTTCTTCAGCAAACCTCAGTTGGGCAGCAATGTGGCTTAGTGTTGTATCGTATCATATATATATATATGTTAAGCATAGTTGTTAGGTAGCTGTTCTGAAATCAAACAATACCACTACTAAGTCCTTGCAAAAGTTCTCAACCTTCTGTTTAGCAGTGTCCTGGTTCATAGTTTGGAAGAGATACAGCATCTGATCTGTCATCACCTTAGAGAGGGCACCCGGCAGGCACTGGCTGGCACTGACCCTGTGCCAGCTCACCCTTCTACCCCGCAGGCATGTTGGGCATCAACACATGCCCTGGAGGTGAGACTCGGAGGTCGGCCAACACAGAGCAGAGCCTGCTGGCTATTCAGGAGCACCAGACGAACAGTTTGAGTGGAAAAGTGTGTGAAAGGTGAATCTATCAATGGATGTGAGGCTGTAGGTGGGCACAGTGAAAGGAATCAGTTTGAAGAATGAAAAAAACAATTTTCATGGCTGGCTTTTGGTGCACACAAAAAAGCATACAGACACTGTAAAAAGGAGGCTTTTAATGCATAATTCATAATGCTATTATATTATTAAGATAAAACAGGAGGCCTATATGGGCCAGCGCTTGCAAAAGTGCACCGTCCAAAATCCCCTGCACTGAGGGGGTGTGCTGAGTGCTGAGGCACAAAAGTGAGCCTGTCTGGACAAAAGCAGTTTAAAGTGGTGGTCAGAGGAAGGGAAAGGTGTTCTCAGCAAATGCCATGCTTGTATTTACAGTTATACCTAGAGTAACAGGCTAGTATAGTAGGAAGGCAGCCTTTAGTTTTTAAGCACCAAACATATGGAACACTGCATGAACAAATGAGATGTTCAGTGCTTGTAACACAAGTAACACATGATGGTCATTTAATCAGTGTGTTTGCGGTTATGTACTGTTTTCTTTCATTACCCACCATTCTTTAACTGCTGTTTTATTTAACCATTTTAATTGTTACAATTTATATCTTTAAATTTTAGTTATACAGCACTTTGAGTTACATTTCAGGCACAAAAGGTGCTTAATAAATAAAAAAGATTATATATTCATACAATAAAATACTTCTGCCGCGTTAACATTCCTGTAATTGTCATATTGATATTATTTGTGTGCAATGTTATGCACAGGACCAAAAACTAGACTGCTAAATGTACCTACAGATTACATATGTGTTGTAAGGTTGCAGTCCAGATGCAGGAGGAAGCCTCCCCAAATAGACTTGCAGACACAGCCTCTCATTCCAGGTTTTCCCACTCCAAAGGGACTTCAATTTCCTAATTACAGGGACCTTCTCCCTGGAACAACTTGCTAGCCATGCCACTGCCACTGGAGTTGTAACCCCAGTCAGAGTCAATGATTTCTCATGTAGTGTGTTCTTTGTGTCCAAAATTTTCTAGGTTTGTGCCCATTCACAATACGATATCAGCAGCCATATGACCTCCATCAGGGACCCAGCTCTGCCACTGACTTTGTTTCACATGTCAGCCATGGGTAATGGCTGGACCAACATGGCATTGCTAACCCTGTTCCAATGCAGGCTGACATCACAAATTTGGAGCAGTACATGCTAACTGCTATCACTGCTGAATGTTTACTTCAGCAGCTCACATCGGTTTCTGTACCTACCTGAGTGCCTGTCACCATGTCCCACATGCAAATCAGACACAAAACTGGCGCTCCCCTACCATGAAGCCCTACACACATGAATGCCTACAGAGAGGAGAATTATAAGAATATTTGGTCATGCCAAATTGGCTCACAAAGGTCCCTTTTGTCTTCCAGTTCTTCAAGGTCTCCAGGGACAGGATCTATCACTTTGTGCTACTTTGAAGACATCTTCATATATTTCTTGGACCTTTCATGTCACCCATGTAATGGTAGACCAAATCAGAGCAACCATTCAACACAGTCCTCCTACAGAAGCCCCAGTTGATAAACTCTTTGTTTCTTGCTGAGTTGAATACCTTATTATAGTGTGCTCATGCAGTTCTGTAGTCTGGCCACTCAGGCATAATCCAGACACTGGACCTACTTACACAAATGTCCTTAAATCAATTAAAGAAGATACCTCAATTTACTTCAATCTCTGTCCAGTCCAAGAATCCTTGTCAGCGCCAAGTGGACTTTTAGAAGCATTCGCCATTCTTTGTCGTTCCTGGTCTCACCTAGCCAGTGACTATATTACTGACTGAAGTGTTCGCTATCATTGACGTTTCCAAAATGTTTGCTTGACATCTCTGCCCAGCCTACCAACTGCCCTTGAAACAGCCAAGCTCCTGGTGAAGGAGATCTTTTGTATATTTGGTATCATTGAGTATATAGTCTCTGATCAAGGACCTTAGTTCATATTGCTGGTAAGGGGGCCCTTTTCGTCTCAGCTGGTAATGAATGTGACCCTGACATCCGGGTACCACCCTTAGAGCAGTGGGCTTATGGAACTGGAACACCTGGGGCAAGTACCTGTTCTGGGCCAAATACGCTCAAAACTCCCTCCATGATTTCCCCCTTCCAATTCTAATCATTGCAGCGTATACTTGCCTTCCCATCCCCATTCTTCACTTAGGAAACAGAACCCACCAGCATCCCGGCTATGGATAAGTGGTTCAAAAGGAGCAGTCAAGTATGATGGAGCTGTGTGATAGCACAAGCTTCATGCTGACACCAGACGCCAGCTTCCCCTGTTACATTCAAGATCCTGTGATGCATCTTGGTCACCTACTGCCTTAAGCTGAAACTGAGGTACCAGATCTTACCCACATGACTATAATCCTACAAAATCCCTGACTTTGTGCAAGTGTACCTATAAGAATTGATGCTGGTTTGAAGGCAAAAGGTACTAACACCAAATATTGATTTGATTTAAATTTTTCTTTTGTTCGCTCACTTTGCATTTTGTAAATTGATAAAAATAAACAATCATTATTTATATTTCTGAAAGCATTCTTTGTTTACAGCATTTTTTCACACCTGTCTAAAACTTTTGCACAGTACTGTATATGTAGTGATGACTCTCTGAACAGGCAATATTTATTATGGTCATCTCTTATCTTGTTTCATGCCCTTTTTTATTTCAGCGCTCTGTGATTCTGGGCTTGATATCACACAGAGGCAGGTATAGGAGTGAAAACCAATAGCACACTGACTGACTAGAGGCTGTGGCATCTGCTCCTGCTCTCTCTCACACACCTACACACACACACAAATACACACCCATGGATCGGTGCCACATGACCTGACGAGAGTGAGCAATAAAGCAGGCCCCAGCAGTGTGAGCAGCTGACAGGAACTGTTCCGTGGCCAAGGATCAGTGAGGGAAAGGCAGTGTAGGAGAGATTATGCTAGCACACTTGCCACAGTGCTGGCAACCAGACTCATGACCAGCAGCAACAGGAAGAGGAAACGGCAGCAGGGAGACACAGGATGCTAAAGACACATGTACATTTATGGCATTTAGAAGACACTCTTATCCACTTCCATTTCCTAATTACTGGAGCAGTCTCTATAGAGCAGCTTGGGGCTAAAGGTGTTGTTCAGGGATCCAGTGATGGTAATGCTAGATGTTGAGGCTGGATTTGAACTAACAACCTATTGGTCCTTAGGTGAACATCCTACCAGTAGACCACCCCCACCCCCACTTACAATGTTAGTTTTACTTTGCCATATATAATCAGTAGGTAAGATGAAATAGAGTAATCTTCACATTCCAGGCGTGTACTAAAATTGCACATAACGTAGAACTGCACAAATTATGTAAATCATAGTTTGATCTTGATCTCTCTTGTATTTCTGCTAATGTACAGCAGATATATCATTTGTCAACATGAGATGTTTTTATTCTCACACTTGTCAGAAACTAATTTCTAAAGACAATGCCCTGTAATAAGTGTTGGAGAAGCTACTTTTAAATGGCAGCTTTTTAAGTTACAAGCTACTTATGATTAAAAACAACTAATCTGCAGCCAAGCGTTTCAAAACATTACATGTGACAGAAAAAGTAGCTAACTACATCAAAGCCATTTCATCAAGTAATAATTAATATGTGTACTGTAGGGTGCTCATAAAGCAAATCCATTTGAATAAATGTGTAGCATAATGTTAAAAGGAATATGAAAATCTACACTGTTTTAACGAAGTAATGTCAATACGTTTTCAAAGACAAGATTATTATTTTTGGATTGCATAAGTTACACTCAAATATATAGCTTGTGTTCATTTTGTCTTTCAGGGTTTTGATTAATATGGACACAGTTTCTTGCTTCCATCTTTACCAAGGTCAACTCCATTATTTGACTCCATCTAACAGCTGCTAGGAGCGCACTATGATACAATGAGCATGCATTCTGCAGTGATAGTAGCTTATCAGATGCCCTTCTGCCTATTCAACATGAACCAGTCACAAATGATACTTAAAATACACATCTTTGTAAAGTGAGGAAAAAGAACAATATATCATTTTAACATATCATTTTACTACATTTCTGTTTGTCAAAACATTACTAGAAAAGCTACGGCATTTTAAAAGTAACCTCCCTAAGTGCATCTATCAAACATTCTGTAACCCAACTAACAAGTCATGTCCCAGCTATATGAGGATTTTGGTAGAATATTCAGTGGACATTTACGATAGATAGGTCTGAAAAAGATTTCTAACCATTTCGTGCATGAATTATGAGCTACTAACTCAAACCTAATGACTGTACACGCTGTGGATAAAAGGGTTAAATGCTGTCATCCAGGATCCATTTAGTGGATGTAACTTTGGTCCTGTATACAGCATTACACACGTTTTTTTATTTTGTTTTCTAATTTTAGGGGATATTGTAAGAATAAGATTTTGTTACATGGGACCCTTTTCACTACTGTCCATTGTCTGACATCAAATGATCTGATATTATTTGCGAGATTGCTTAATTTGAAAAACACATCATGGCTCTAACATGCTCTGATTGCACTGGAATGAGAACGTAATATTGCTTAATTGATTTTACACATATCCCATATTACTCTTATAGTGGTCATAAGAGCCTTGGATGACATTCTGGGAATTGCAACACAGAAGCTGTAAAGTCTGATTGTCCCTCAAGAAGTCCTTTTACTGCATTCACTAGAAAGTCATTCCCAACCACAACAGTGCCAGCTAGCAATTAATTCCTGAACAGAATCTACAACTGCTGGAGAGCTCTCCTGTGCAAATTTGCATTATTGGGGTTTATTCAATTCTACAGTTTTATATAATTATTCAGAATAATATTATACCAAAAAAAAAAGAAAAAATTAAGAAATCAGTAGTAAGAAAATAATAGTGGATGAGGCCAAGTATTATATAAAAAATATATAGAACTTTGCTGTAATATTCATTAAGTTCCAGACATGTTCTACTGTAAAACACTATAATGCTAACGCTTCACTAATTAGGAATGCTGGTGCATCAGAGTATGTACTGCCCTGATAAGGAATAAAAAGAAGGTAAAATATTTTAGGTAGCGGTATCTAGCTAAAATGAAAAATGATATAAACAGGGTCTAATATTGCCTAGTATACTCTACTCTGTAGCACATAAACACTTGATGGTTTGCAGGTTAAAGAACATGCCAATTCATCTTAGTGCAGCATGTAACTTGTGGGAGTGGATTAGCTGTGTAGGATGAGTTAAGCCTGTGAATAGATGCTGTCAGTTATGGGGTATTCTATGATGATGTGGTGACTCTGCGGTTATTTGAGTCAGGGGAAGGATGGATGATTTGACTCACTAGTACCCAGGCATTGCGCCTGTAAAGATTTTCATCTTGCATGCACAAATTTTTGGTTGAAAGTTATTCAAGTACCCAATGTTTGTTCTTGAAAATGTAGAACATTAAACCCTATTTTTTTCTAGATTTGTTGTACATTTTACATACATTGTTCCCCAGCCAGCCACAGGCAGCCACCCCTGTCCTGTCTTGTGTCTGTCTCTTGTGGTGTGTCACTCATTTCCCTCTGTCCTGCCTCCTTGTTAACCCTAATTAGTTACTTTACGCTAATCAGTCAGTTACACCTGTGTTAGCTTGGTTCTTTGTTCCTATATCCCCAGATCTGTTTGTTTCATTAGTCTCGTTGCTTCAGTTTGCTTGTTTGCTGACAAGTTCCCGGCTGCAGTTAACTCAGTTCTGTTCATTTATTCATTCATTTTCTGAACCGCTTAATCCCTAATGGATTTGCAGGGACCAGAGCCTATGCTGGGACTATGAGTGCGAGGTGGGGACCAACCTTGGGCGGGCACCAACATACCACAGGGCACACACAATTACACTCCCAGTCACACTTTATGGGGTGTCAGCAATCATGCTTTTGGACTGTGTGAGGAAACCAGAGCACCCAGAGAAAACCCACATGAACACGGGGACAGCACACAAACTCAACACAGAAAGACCCCATGGGTCGAACCTAGGAGTTTCTCGCAGTGAGGCAGCAGCACTAACCACTGCGCCTCTTGCTTGATTTAATGGGTTTGCTTATTGTTTTCATCTGTTTCAACTTAGTTAATCCCTTATTTAGACATGTATACCTTTGGGGCCAATTTCCCGGTTGAGGATTAAGCCTAGTCCTAGACTAGTTCTGAGTTTGAATGGAGAATCTCCACTGGTACTACAAATTAGTCCAAGACTAGGCTTAATCCATGAGCGAGAAACCAGCCCTTGGTGTCTGTCCGTCCACCTTTACATCTGCATAGGAACACTGGAGAATAAGGGAAAAGTCTAGTTTTGGGTATTCAGGAATACTCTGCCTTGCTGCTTAGTGAGGGTGTGGGGTCGGGAGGGCAGGGTGTTTCTGTCTGAGACAGTTGGAGATGGCAGCTGCTGTCTGCCCACTTCATCTCTCAACTGCCAAGAGGGCGCCTCCAAAACAGACAGAGCATGACCAGTGCTTTGTCAGCAATGTCAGCTCTTAGAGCTGACTCTCACACTTGCAGTATAATATTATACAACTATAGGTGCTGTAAAATTTGCATGATCTTCATCGTTTGCAGATTAACAAATGTTAAATAAGAAAACATTGATAAATTTCTTCTTCAGAACAGTTGATAAATTGTTTTTAATTTGTGAGGAAATCCACACCCATATACTTAGATCCTAACCATAATTTCAGCAAACTTCATGAAATTTTCTGACACTTAAAAACATGGAATCCATATACAGTATAGTCCTCGCATATAAAAATGCATATTCAAATGCCAATTCAAACGTTATGTATGTATACAAAATAAAACACAGACACACTCACAGTGCTAGCTGAAATTTTTTAATGATTTTGCTTTCAGTATCAGGACAGACTAAATACACACACACAGTCAGTGTCTTGCTGTCTTTATGTGGTCTTTCTTTTACTCCCCTAATGTCTAGATTTAAATAATAGTAGAAACTACAAAATACCAATGTTTCTATAAAAGTTTTTCTTAAATTAAAGAATAGTTGTCACAAAATGATAATTTTTGGGGGGACAAACAGGTCACTATAAATGCCTAGAAAATGCCCATAAATACAGACTTACACCAGAGCTGCCTAACCCTCTTCCTAACTCACCTGACTGTACTTGCAATATTCCACTGTTCACTAAGACCTTGATTAAATTCATCAGCTGGATAATGTTGGATCTCATTTTTGATCTCCAAGAGATCTGGGCAGATCTGATTTAGACAGTATTAGAGATGCAGTGATTATCTACATTATTACAGGAGTAGCTAGGCAGTGGTGCAGCGTTCTAAAATACTGAAGTCCAGTGTTGGTAACCATAAGTTTGGAGACAAAGAACACTTAGGTCCCTGAGCAAGACTCTTAACCCCAATTTACACTAAGGAGACTCTAAGATGCAAATGATTCAGAATAAGAGTGTTTGCTAAAATCCGAATTGTTAATAACCGAACGGGATCTTCCACTGGTAATTTTATATTCCTCGAAGGCAATATTTTCTGCGCTCTTTACATTCCAGTTCTCTGATACTTCAGGTTCATTTTGGGTGAGGTATGGACAGGAAAGCTCAGAGACACCCCCACACTCACTTAAAGTTGAGTTTTAAACGATTAGGTTCCAACAAGTGGGACACAGAGGAATGACGATTTCACATCATCTACTTGTCGCTTTTTTGCAAGTGGACTGTACAGAGTGTTAAAGTGCAACACCATCTGTGTTTCTTCTTACACCTTTGGCGTTGTGTTGTACTGTCATTCATCATCATGATGTCCTGCAATTCAGTTGGCCGATCAGCCGATTTCTCAGGCATGTTCATGCCTGCATTTGGCCCTTTTTGCAAAGACACCTTGAAGAATATGGGATAAATAAAATGAGCTGATGAAAACATGACACCATATACATGTTCACAATATAACAAATAGCAGGGAGAAATAAGGTAAAGTTAACCAAATACAGATGTTTACTGGCACCAAAATGCCATGGGAACGCCAGCAAACTTTAATATTACTTCTGAAAATAAAGTCAAACCCGAGAGTCTCATCGCCTTAGACTATCAATGATATCTTTTTATTATGCCAGGTTTCTGGTATTTCCTAAAAAATAGACTATAGTTTTAAAATAAATAATCAGGAAAATGCTTCTGTCTGAGTGGTGGTGGAGTGGCCTAGTGGCAAAATAAATGGTGGGGACAACTGTGGATTTATGCACCACAAATTCTCAAAAGCATGCTAGGTCTTGAATGACTCCTGCATGGAATGTGGTCATATACTATCGAAAGAATGCACCATCATTTACCAGATCATGTTAAAACAATGTAAGAATATTGTTGGCGTTGCACTTTAAACCTTTAAGAAGGATTCCCTGCAAAGCTGAATTAATGATAATCTGTTTGAGTGAATTACAAACAAGGGTTAAAAGTAACTGTACTGCACTTGATCATAGCAAGCAGACTTGTCAAATTAACAAGCAAACAAATTTACTGGATGTGTTGCAATCCCGAAAAATAAATTTATTTTATTATGACAGCTAATGCATAACGATTTGTTTGAACTGTCTGAACAAGTGGGTGCTGATGTATTTATTTGCTGAAACAGAAGCCAAATAGTCTCAGGGAATATTCTTTACGTTCCCATTGTGTCAAACAAATTTGCAGTCTTTCTAACCACCAATTTATTCTAGCTACCGATACATGTTATCCTCTTTGCATTAGCACAGGAAATCTTACAGTTTTAAAATGTTCAAAAAGCATTGGTCGGAGGGGGCCAGGTACTGCTCAATACCTCTCATAATAATGTCAATATGTTATGTCATGTGGACGAACTCCGTGATTATGTCAAAAGAATCTACAGTAACTATGGATGTGTTTGTTGTTGACTTAATTTGAGCTCAGCAACTCAACTTCTTCATCTTGGGGCAGTTGGTAGCATAACGATTAGTGAGTTGGCCCTGTGATCAGAAGGTTGACAATTTGAATCCCGGAATGGTAACGGTACCACTGAGGCTTCAAATGCAGAGGTGAGATTTCGTTGTGTTGTGCTACGTTCTATCACTGTGCTATCACTCACGTTCACTGAGGTTTTTTTTACAGTTTTTCTCAGTTGCTTTGGAGCATTTCTCGAATCAGTCTTAATATTTGCATTTAGTTAACAGTTAGTGCATTCTCAAAACAATTAGTACAAACAGCACAACACATTGGATTTCTTGCAAAAGCATGTACTTTACTCAAAATCTTTAGGTATTCCCTCAAAAGTAATTTTTTGTGTCAATGAAAATGTCATCACCATCAGAATGACAAGTCCTTTTGTCATTGTTTATATACGGTGAAGTCTAAATGTTTAGTCACGTTGTCAGAATGACATTGCATGGTTTCAGGATTTCCTGATATAAAATATGGTTTGGTTTACAGTAATTGACAATGCAAAAGGCTGAATTTCTTCTGTATGGGATCTATGAAATTCAACAGCACAAATTTACCAACGCAGTATCACGGCATTACGTGCAATATTCACATTATTTCATCTATTTGATTCATGCCCACTGCCACAAATTGTGCTTTTTTTTTCGTGTCAGACAGTACGATTTTCAAACCAATTCACTGCTATGGGAATTGTCTTTTGATTTTCGCTATGTTTGATCAATTACAGTAACAGCTACATTATCAGCACGTTTCATCAATATATTTTACAATATTAGATTTTATTGCGGATTTCCTTGGAGCTATTTTTCTGTATGTATATGTAAATCTGTTTTATTTATCCGGAAGTGACCACGTCCTGGTTGTTCATCCATTTTCAAAAATTGTAAATCTGTGTTTTGCACATTTTGTTATATAGGCATGCCAATTATAGGTTCACCTGTTTTAGAGAACTAGTTGATCATTGGTTCTTCATGCCCCTTTATTAGTGACATTCAAATTTCATCTGCACAATGTGTCAATTCAAGACACATTTACATAAAACAGTTTTTATTTTAATTTTTTATTATTAGTTTTATTTTTTGGAGATTTTGACAACTGGATTAACTATTTTGCATTCAGTGACTTGTGCAATGAACTGATGCTGAAATGATTTGGGGGTTAAGATTATTTAGATGAAACTAGTATAATATATTTTGATCAACATGACATAAACAAGTGGAAATGTAGGAAACAGCAGAGAATTGTACACAATCAATTATATGAATGTACAAAAGCATTTGCATTTTGATCAAAGCAATGAGAAATGTTCATGTGTTGTGCACAAGTGACTAAATTACGTGGCGGTTGAACAAGTAGTTTTGAGAATTCACTTTCTGAGCTGAGAAATGCTCCAAAGCAACTGAGAAAAACTGTAATAGCTATATGTTAATGATAACCCAATGGGAAGTGGATTAGATTAGAGACAGAGATTATCCAGGTTGTGCCTGGCTCTGAAATGCTATCTCATGCTGACATAAAAACATGTATAGGAGTAAATCTTATGGGTTTTAAAATGTAATTTTTATTTAATAGCAGATGCCATTTTCCTCTCCATCAAGTAAGAGCATAGCAGCACCTTTCACACTTTTACAACCCCAAAAGGCGTAATTAATTTGTTCACATAGTTCACATGACTCACACACACACAAAAAAACCCTATCAATAAGTTTTATTGACAAGTGTGTTGCAATGACCATGCACTTTATCAAAAAAGCTGCTTGAACAAGTTTCATTTTCTATGATTATCTCCGGTATTTCATTCCATGACAGTTCAGTCAAAGAGTATGTGCTGTAAAGACTTATCTTCTGACAAACAGTGTGTGGCAGTTATGAAAAGACAAACAGGGTTGGAAAGAGAAAAAAAATAACAATAGCTACTTTCCCAAACATTATACATCACAAAGAGAATTTACAAGTCAATGACATATTAATAGCACCTTGAGCAAATAAGACCAGACCTCCAAAAACCTGAGGTTTGGATTAAGGAAACTGTAATTGCGTCATTAAAGTTTATTACATGGGAAATGTAATTACGTACTACTTACATAATGCCCGAAATGTGTCAAAGAAGTGTTCATTTATTGCTGTTAATGCACTTGTAGGGTCTAGTGGGATTCAGCAGTGACCACAACACACCTGAATGCAGATGGCCATGCCATTGCTTAATCAAGACACAGCCTTTAATTACACCACATTCTTTTCAGTGTTTCTTTCCGAAGGTGACCTTTATTAGAGACCACCATATTGCATTGAGTGCACAGGCTGCTTCTAAAGTAATTCTTGCTTAAACCTTAACTGGAATCAGTTCCAGTTAAAAACCTGTTTTTAGACCAAAGCTAAAGCTCAACCTTACTTTAGCTGTGATCAAACTGCCAAAGGCATTATAGTGCTGGTATTATGGCTACAGTGCAAATCTACCCAAACAGTGTTCAATTTCCAGATTTCAAATATGAAATATTACTTTGTATCGGTTCCCTGATGAAAATCTCTTTTTCATTTGTTTTGTGCTCCTGAAATATTTATCATCACATTAATCCCGGCACCCCCAAATCAAAAGGCTGCGCACACTGTAGCATGATTGTTTTTAGAGATTTTAAGGCTTTAAATCAGGCAAGAAGGAGTCAGCACTTGCTGTCTCCAAAAAAAGACAGAAAAATATAAAAGAGAGGTTTTTCGTTAATATGGGTCAGACTCCGATTGTCCTAGAAAAGCAATGATTTACTTCCTTAAGGCTGTATAGTGTGACTAAGGCAGGACATATAAAGTTCATAACCAGCATTACAAAATCACAGTCGACAAAATAACAGAAAAAATCCTCTGGCAATTGGTCTGGGCCGTTTAGTGTACCGGCTATTGTGGAAGAACCTTTTTTGAGACACTCTTCAAGAACAAAGACAAATGACCTTCACTAGGTTGCTTCATAATTTTTACATGAACAAAGCCTAATTTCCTATTGCTAACTCTGGTATCCAATTTCCAACTTTCATTTCTAATTGCTAATGCTAATAGCTGTTAACTTACGTTGTTGCTGTTGTCAATATTTCCTGCTAGCATACACAAATTCCAGCGAGCTAACGCTAACTGCTATTTGCTAACTCTAATTTCTGATGGCTAACACTAATTGCTGCTATCTAAAGCTAAATTCTACTAGCTAATGGTAATTTCTGCTAGCTACCACTAGTTCCTCATACTTTCTACTAACTAGTGCTAATTTTGCTCAAAAACCAACGTAGAAATGTACATACTCATTTCTGCATGTTGCTACTATAACACTGGGCTATTTGCTTGTGGGTGTTAGACTTAGCCTTGGAGAAGTAGCATTGGCTTGGGGTTAGCAATTATACATTTCTGCTAGCTCTTGTAACTAACATAACGCTGTTAGGTTAGCTTGTGGAAATTAACATTCTAATCTAGCAGGAATTAGCATTATTGAGTAACCTAGCAAAGATAGGTATTTTTTTGCTCTTGATAGTTTTTTAAAAATCATGTGATATTCAGCCATGATAGACTGCACACTAAACCTGCACAGTTATATTCCAAACACATACACTGAATCAAGTGCTTTAAAACGATTGCACACAGTTCACACAGATGACAGACACTGCCCTAAAGGCTTTGTAATAATTGTAATAAAAAAGTAGCAAGTCTGGAATGAAAAGCCTGAGTCTTTGGGGTCACAGTACTTTAACGCTGTTCTCACTCCACCTGTTTGAGAATGTACAGAATCCCAATATTATCAATGGTGACAAAGGTCTTGAAATTGGCCGAGACATGGATACTCTTCAGGTTTGTCCCAGTGGTATAGAAGGTCTGGAGGGCATCTCCTCTGTCCACACTCCACCACTGCACATAGAGAACAACAAGTGATTATTAGGCTGGAGTACACACACAGCAAACTGCATTAGCAACAAACTTTATGCTTTCAGGTTTGATCTGGAAAAATATTTTTGCGGTCCTGTAACTCACTGCTTACAGTGGTGCTTGAAAGTTTGTGAACCCTTTAGAAATGTTCCTATTGCCACATGAATTAGATGCAACAGACTAAGTCACATCTCTCCAAAAAGAACACTGCTGTCCATCTAAAGTTTATTAGAGATCATGCGGACAAGCCTGAAGAATTTTGGGAAAATGTTTTGTGGGTGAATGTGACCAAAATGGAACGTTATGGTTTAAAAGAAAAGCATTGTTTCCCCGCATAAGAGTCTAATCCCAATATGTGAAACATGGTGGCAGAATGATGGTTTGAGGTGGTATTGCTGCATCTGGGCCAGGAGAAATTGGCATGGTTGATGGAGAAATCAACTCTGAATTATACCAAGCAATTCTAAAGGAAAATGTCAGCACACCTGAACTGAATCTCAAAAGAAAATGGGTCATGCCGCGAGACAACCGTCCTAAGCTCATGTTTTGAAATGTCCTGACAGTCTTTAAACCAAAGGAAATGTTGTGGAACGACCTGAAGCCAGCAACTGAGCGGAGGAAACGTACCAACAAAACAGCTGAAGCTGTTCCGTAAGCACGAATGGAGTAAAATTCCTCTGAAAAGCTATGCAGGTCTGATCAACAGGGACTGAAAATTATAATGTTGTCACTTTTGTTTCATTGAGTATAATCTTTGAGGACTTGATTAAGGTCATATTTATATGGGACTTTCTAAAGGATTCACAAACACTCAAGCACAATTCTATAACAACCAACCTAACTGTAACAGGCACACAATTTTAGCTCAACTTTCTTGGGGGCAAATAACTGAGGCATAAAAAGTGCTAACGGAATTGTCAGACGCCAGATATAAAAATAACAGTGCAGGACAGTCTGGTAGGTAAATGTGGCACAATAGAAGACAGTGTTGCACAACTAGAGTAAGCCTTTAGAGAAAAGCAGGCCACTGCACAGCTAACAGCCAACACAGTCGTGACAAGAACAGATGCATTTAACCACCACACACACGTTCACAAGCAGATTCATTAATCATACATTTTATGCTGAATATCCAATCCCATTTGCATTTAACTGCTCCACTGGTCAGAGCTGCTAATTTGAGAATGTTGGGGGGTGTCTGGCCCAATTCATTGTTACAAACAGGATTATACTGCTACAACATGTATTGAAATGTAATCCTGACACATTTCAGGGACTATGTCAAAAAGTAATGTCAATAAAATAATCAAACTAATTAAGATAAAGAGATTACTAAAATAAAACCATTGTTTGAAACCAGGACAAAATATCTCTAAAAATGAAAATACCAGTGTCAGTTGTCTCCCCTTCCCAAACGACGTCTGAGCATTTCCTACTGGAAACCTTAACATAGCTATACAATGTTGACTACCACAAGAGATCATTTCAATGTCAAATCCATCTCTAATATTCTCATTATATGAACTGCTTAATCCCTACCGAGGTACCGGGAACCTGGACATATCCCAGGACTTTGGGCGCGAGTTGGGGACTAACCCTGGGCGGGTGTTAACACACCGCAGGGCGCACACACACATACTAACATAAACACACGCACATTCATACCTTATGGGGCCAATTTAGAGTGACCAAACAACCTAAGTTGCTTGCTTTTGGACTGTGTTAGGAAACTTGAGTACTGGAGAAAACCCGCTGTGAACATGGGGAGAGCACACAAACCCCATGTCCGTTGCACGGAACGAAAATAAACTTTACATGAATGTAAATGTTTACATGAAATGGGGAAGTGCCCAATGCCGCTTTTCATAACTTAGCATCAATAAGCGCTGGGAAAAGCGCTCTGGAAGCATGGCCGTAGCTGGCTATGAGGTCACTGAGGTCCGGACCTCTGTAATTTTTATGAGCTAAAAATATATTTTAATATTAACCTGGATTAAAAAAAACACAACTCAAGCTGTTATGAGTTGTGACGTGTGTGTGTGGGAGAGAACACTGCGCATTAATGATAAATGTGCGCGACTCGCGAAAGTGAAAGCAGTTTGATAGACACTGCGAGTGATCATTTAGGAGCGTGTGCATGGTAACCATCAGAGCACTTCCATAAAGCTGTTAAAAATTAGCCTACATGTTTTTGAAGCAGCGCAGAGATGCCTTGTTTGTGAAGTTATGTGAAGAATAAATCATTCGGTAAGTCAAAGCAATCTGATGTGTAATTCATGCCTGACCTGCTTTGCGCCTGACGCACATTATGGACCGCAGTAGTTTTCAAACCCTGGCTACGGAACTGTCTGAAAGGGAGGTTTAAACCACTCTCAGCGCCAAAAAACACATTTGGTGGGCCCAGGGACACTGATTTTGTTCATTTTGAATTTCACTTTGAAGAACTGCTAAAAGAAACAATAATGCAGAGCCCCTGTATTGTCTTTTTTTCCAACAACAAAATGTATTTTATCTCTGTTTTACATTCAGCAATAAATAACAAACATAAGAAACTGTGCATTGTTCCTTTGTTTTTTATATATTGCTACTTTGGTAAAATAAATTAATGCATTTTATAATAATCATAATAATCACTGAACCGTGATTATTTCTCAGACGATAATCGTACAAAATCTGTAATCGTCTCATCCCTAGTTGGGCTTTACAGGTTTTCAGAGAAGGTTTTACCAAACTCCTTTTATTTAAAATATCTTTATGAACTACACATCAGGTTCTCAGGTGTAGCGAGCTCGTACAATGAGCATTAATACTGCCATCCACCGCAGACTACAAACCAAGTGGTCAAATGATGCAGGAATGATTTACATTACCGTGGCAAAATGCATGAATCCTGGTAGCACTCTTGGCTAAGAATCTCTCTTATACAACCTCTCAGAAGAATGTCACTTTAAAATAATGAGGGCAGTTTCAATAATTCAGCGTGTTAAAGGTCCCGTCCTCACACATCCTCACCAACCAGCTCTGTGTTTCTTTCATTTTCTCTGTGGTTTTTGGAGCTGTTAGTGGTCAAGCTGCGGCCAAACTAACAATATAATAATAATAATAATAATAATAATAATAATAATAATAATAAACATTATATCTTTCTCAACCCCGAGGAAACTTAGTCGCATGAAATACAAGCAGGCAAAGAAGAAACCCAAAACATGAAATGCACAACAGGAGTAGACAGACACCGAACAATAACATGAAGAGAAAGCTAGGCATTGGAGATTACTTTGACCAGACATTAAAAGGCTTTCAGTTGGACAGTATGTTGCATAACTGGAGCAATGGCAACGTGAAGCTTCCTACTATAAATAGAATACAACTTGCATTTCCTTGGTATGACCTACATAGACCTTACCATGTTGGAAGGAAGAGCAACATGTCAAATCTTTAAATATAGGAATAAGCAAGATCACAAAATTGGTGAATTTCATAGTAAATGTAAGTTATGTAACTAGCATAGCTGACATACAGTAGGAAAGAAACAGTATTTAAAACTTCTACAAAACTTGTTAAAGATCTGAAACCATCTAAAAGTCAATATTCTAGGCGATTTTAAAAACAGTTTTGTGAAGGATGAGACCAATGTTGAAAGAAGCTGCTGGTGCAGTCCAACATAATTATTCTTCACCATGCATTATTGAACCACTTAATCCCATTCACATGCAACAGAGCTCATCTCAGGAACAGTTCCCAAGAAGCAACACACCCCAGGTCACACACTCAACAAAGTTACACACAACATTCACACCTTACGAGGCTAATTAAGAGTCGCCACTAACTTATATTGTATGGCTGGATGGTAAAACTGGAGCACCAGAAAACATTTGCAGGAGAGCATGCAAACCATGGCTAATAGAAAGGCTCCCACGACGCCCCCGGTTCGAACTGGTGACCTTCACAAGGTGAAGAAGCTTAACTACTGCACCAATAAAAAAGTTGCCCTCCAACATAATAATGGGCTGCAGTAACCAGTGATGTAACGAGAAAGCATGGACGGGCATTTCGCATCTTCCATTCAAAGAGAACTGCAAAGGACAGGAACGGGACAAAAAGCCATTAGAAAAGCACCAGCTGGAGAGAGCAGGACTCCACTAAGAAGTGTGGCAGGCACTAGAGAGAGTGGTTTGGCCGGAATGGAAAAGAGAGAGAAGACCGACCTTGCTCCACTGTGTAGCAATCGATCAAGTCTCCCAATCAGTGTAATGCAGTGCAACATCTTAATAGTGTGGCCAGGATGGGAGATGCTGAGGGTGCTGCTGAAAGTGAAAGTAAAGACTTACAGAGGACAAAAGTGGCCAAAGCCCACAAATCCAGCTGTTGCTTCGATAACGTGGGCGGAAAAGAGGATATAAAAGCATACAGCATTGTGCAGGAAATGTTAAACAAAGAATGCTTAAAATGGAAGTGTTAATCATTTTTTCATTAATCAATCAAAATGCAGTGAATGAACAAAAGAATTTGGGTTCAATATTTGGTGTGACTATTCTGTGCTTTCAACGCATCAATTTCTAGGTACACTTGCACACAGTTTTTGAAGGAAATCATTGGTAGGCTTGTTCCAAACATCTGGAGAACTAACCACAGATCTATAATCCCATAATCCTGCAAAATAATATAATGACTATAATCCTACAAAATCCCTGACTTGTGCAAGTACCATAAGAATTGATGCTGGTTTGAAGGCAAGGTAGTAACACCAAATATTGATTTGATTTCTACATTTTTCTCTGTTCGGCTTCACTTTGCATTTTAAATTCGACAAAAATAAACAATCATTATTTATATTTCTGAAAGCATTCTTTGTTTACAGCATTTTTTCACACCTGCTTAAAACTTTCGCACACTACTGTATGTGTAAATGGCAAAGAGGGATGTCTCTGCAAAGAAAGTGGCCGAGTTACGTTAGCCATGTTAGGCCTCTACGTTTGAACAATCAGCAGTCTGCAGGATTCTGGCCCTGCCTTTTTGTTTCTGTTCGGTCTGTTTGGTACCCCAACCTAATTTTAATGGAAAAAAGCTATAGGTACTCAGTTATGAAATGGTATGTTGCAGTCTGCCTTTAGGCCTTTAAACCATACAGACGTGACTGCTTTTGAAAATAAAGCCTCTCTGCAAAACGAAGGGACGAATTGAAGAAGGTGCAGAATATATGAGAGTAGAGCCGAAGTATGGGCGGGCGGCAGGCAGCAGGCAGGCAGACAGATCATCAGCACCTGTGTAACTCAGATGTGTAGAGCTGTATGATTATTAAGCCTCCCTAATCTAAAAGGGTTCTGGATTCCTGTTTGGTCTCTGCTGACACAGTAGATCTTCCAAAGGGAGTGTTGAGTCCCAGGGAACAGCTTTGAGTTACGTAAACCAGTGTATGAGAGGTGGTCTCATTAGCGCTAAAGACTGGCTTCACACACACACACACACACACACACATTACTCCAATGTGAGAGTAACAAAAGATGTAAACTGGTAAATTGCATCTACTACTAATTGTTTGCTGTTAGAATGATGTGTGCAGCTCAACTGCAGCAACATTACTTCAGGCCAGGCGTCTGAATAGCCCAGCTTACATAAGAGCTGTACACACACACACACGCAGTCTTATCTTATTTTCTTTTTGCAAGGTCCTTTCAGCAGCTCCTATAATGACTAGATGTAGATGATACTACAGCCTAACTCTGCCCTCAATAACCAAACACATATCTTTTCACTCTTTTAGTTTTTTTGCAAAATAGCTGAAATTTTCCTTGAAAATGTTTTTTGAGGTCTGGTTCTCAAATAGACACACACAAAATCTCCCAACAAAGCGGTCTTCTAGCGGTCAGTTGGGTCCTAAGCACCCCTAAATACATGCCCACATGCCATGTATACTATACAATGTATCTGCTCATACCCTGAGGGGTGTTCTGGACAAAAGAGATGAAGAGAGAGATGAAAATAGCTTAGAGGGAAACTAGAAAACACAGAGCCACCCAGAATCCACAGCTCTGAAGGGGGAACATGAGCCCAGCCTACATAATTCATCTTAGACCTCTACAGCTGAAATACTGATGCTGAGACAATCCCTCTGTTCTTCACTGTTCCAGTTTGTTACACAAGCACATTACTATACACACACACTCCCCTGCTCTTTCTCTATCTCTCACACCAATACACGCGCTCTCTGTGTTCTTTGTCTCCCTTTTTTCTCTCTTTCTGTTTCAGGAAAGAAAAGCTGTGAATTAAAAGGGAAGGTAGAAGTGACGGAAGCTGCCGTGGAAGATTTCTATAGGTATTTGTGATGCCAGATTGTCCACAAACCAAAAGCGCGTGGTGACATTTTTGTATGTGAGAACGAGTCTCCGTGGAGAAAAAATTGCCAAGAAATTATTCAGACAGCATTAGTTTTACATGAGGATTGGTAACGGCGATATTACCTCACAGGATCGCCTGTGAAGATTAAATGCCGTCGATGGGATAATAACCGGCGGCTCCCATAAGTGAAAGTAACTGACGACCAATCGACGTCATCTCCCTGTTGTTGCGTTATCGCTGTTTTCACGTGAATCGCTGGTAATAGGCACTTACCTAAAGCAGTAAGAAACTTTGTGCTTCTCACAAGTGCTTTTAGCCATCTTTTTCTTCGGAATCAAGCTCCATAATGATAAAACCGTAAACCAAAGGATTATACAGGCGCATACAGCGGTCTATCCAGGACAACAATTAGTACTACCTGAGGTAACGCCGGACGCGATTACAGAAGCGTAACCAGTAATTTTACTGACATTGTCTACAATGTTTACGGACATGGCACATTTTGACGGGACTAAAATCACTGAGAAGCTCTGGTAATAACTACATTAACACCCACGTCCTCCCCAAAAAACGAATCATCCGCAATCAGATTTTTAGGATCAACTAGAAGAGGTAGAGGTGGGGACCTTTTCGTCTGACCATTATCATGTCAATGATTCATTCGATCCGGAGAATTGATGTGTCGCATCATTTTTCATATTCTTTAAGACATTGCACACAGATTGGGCACGGATCGGGGACCAAAGTGGCCATAGTTACTACCTGGTTGTTCTTAATCAGAATTTCTATGCTTCCAGGCCAGGAAATCACCAAATGCTGGCCATAATGTTCCGTGGGTTTCAAACTGAGCCCTGTCCCAGGACCACCACCAATGGCTGTCCACTTTGTGTTTGTGATGCCCAAATCATCTGAAAATGTTTTAAAAAAAATAAATAAAAATGAAAATTCTTTAGTATTTAAGCATGAAGCAATTTCAGCAGTGAAACTGGATTGCATGTTTGACCACCTGCAATGGGCAGCAGACCACCTGTTGAAAATCCCCCACATAATCAATGATATTCCACAGCCCACTGATGCAGAATCGTCCACAGCTGCATCGTGATGCATCAATTATGTGATTACTTTCAACACCGCTAGAAGAGGGAAAGGATCTGTATGTGCTGCACTTGCAGTCCTAGTGTCGTAAATTGTAACTGACGAAAAGACACAACTGTGGGTGTGTGTGTGTGGTGTGTGTGTATGTGCGAAGAGAGAGCTGTGTCAACCCACCACAGCGTGACTACGGATAATGCTAACATTCAAAAAGAGCAGCCAGTTGTTTTCAGTGGGAATGCGTTCTTAAGCGGGGATGATGGTGGTCTAGTGGTTAGGCCACTCGCCTCCGGAATTCTACCTCCAGCACTACCATCATTGGATCCCTGAACAAGACCTCTAACCCCAAGTTGCTCTACGGAGACTGCTCCTAAAATTAGGAAACGGAAGTCTGGATATGGATGTCTGTTAAATGCCATAAATGTAAAAATCACAGATCTTTGAAATCCCATTTCAGAAGTTGGTGGCGTAACGGCAGGATGTTGGCCCCGTGATCAGAAGGTCGCAGGTTCGAATCCAGGACGGCACCACTGAGGTATTCATGAGCAAGGTACCGTCCCCAAACACTGCCTCGGTACTGCTGCCCTTGTTAGCTGCCCGCCACCTCTTAAGCAGATGTATCAAATGTAAAGGTCGTGATTGCCAGTACCAGGCCGTACAGATGTGTTCACAATGACAAATAATCACTCACTTTCACTTTCACTCATATTAACGCTGTGCTTGTCAAACTCAAAACGCTTATTAGACTCGTAGGATTGGCTACAATATACACTGAAACAAAGGCAGTCTGATGACACGCCCAGGAAGCCTATTCTCACAATGATGCGCTAATACAACAGTTCGTTCTCTAAAGTCAAGCTGTTCTCATCCTCCAGTTTCCAGTTTAGGCATCTTCTGGGGAGAAGCAATGCACCGCGCGGTTTGATCCTCTGCTGAAAAAATTTCATGGCAGCTGCAGAGACGCCTCCTTGATCAGGAGGGGGATCTTTAAATGGATCAGTCTCGGCGTTTGCACACCTTGAGGTTGGAGTGTTTTTTCTCTATTTCTCCGGTGAAAGTCGGCTTTCTCTGTAGAAAGCCTGAACCACCCCCATCCCCCCACTTTCCCGCTGAGCTCTCTGGGGCTGCTTAGGCTGTTTATCTTGTGGTTCCCTGTATTACCTAACCACACTATTGAAAGACGTCTGGAACCAAAAAGCATTAACAAACGACCACTAAAGACCCCGTACCACTTATCTGCATAAAACCCTCTTAACTTGAGCCGTCCTGCTGGGGCCGAGAGTTTGTTCGACAGTCCAGAGAGAATAATGCATGCTGGTTTATGCGGGTCGGTGGGCCACGCAGTTGAGATTTCTGAAGAGTTACAGTTACTGCAATGCTTAAAGCCTAGATGATGAAGCAGAAGACCTGGGGTTGGCAGGGTGATGGCTGTGAATTACTATGGGCCATAAAACACTGGGGAGGAGTGCAAGAGTGAAAGGTGTGTGTGTGTGTATGTGTGTAAATGTGTGTATATTTGGCTGAAGTATCACCTCTTCCCCAGCAGAGGTGTAATAACCTGTCTGACCTGCACATCTCTCTCTTCACTCCTGCAGGTAATCTCTATCTTTCACACACTATATTACACTCCGTCTCCCAAAGGACGGACACACACACACACACACACACACGCACACAGATATACACAGCAGGCCATTTATTGTTTATGGGTGATAGAAACGCAGAGCAAAGAGATCACTATTATAAATCACTACAGTTTGCTCATAATCTCTCTCTAAACACACACACATGAAACCTGTGGACAGTGGGTGTATACTATGACCAACAATGCAAAGGTTGAACTGTATGTGCTGTCCTCTAGTTGGATCGAGAGAGGCATTTTAAAGATGACACACTTATATATTACCCCACATATAATCTTTAAACACAACTAGTGAATAATATATCAACAACAAGCCAATATAAAATGTAATGCTATATACTAGTTGATTGATTGATTTCTATTTACGATGCAATGAAAATCAAGGAGAAAGCCCACTGCAGATGTGCTGGCAAGAAGAGAAAGAGAGATGAAAAAGAGGGGAAGAGAAGAGAAGAGAGATGAAAAGAGGAAGAGAAGAGAGAGAGAAGAAAAGAGAAGAGAAGAGATAGAAAGAAGAGAAGGGAAGAGAAGAGAAGAGAGATGAAAAGAGTGAAGAGAAGAGAAGAGAAGAGAGATGAAAAGAGTGGAAGAGAAGAGAGATGAAAGCTGAAGAGAAGAGAAGAGAAGAGAAGAGGAAGAGAAGAGAAGAAAGAGAAGAGAAGAGAAGAGAGATGAAAAGAACAGAAGAGAAGAGAGATGAAAAGCGTGAAGAGAAGGGAAGAGAAGAGAAGAGAAGAGAAGAGAAGAGAAGAGAAGAGAAGAGAGATGAAAAGCGTGAAGAGAAGGGAGGAGAAGAGGAGAAGAGAAGAGAAGGAGGAGAAGAGGGAAGAGAAGAGAAGAGGAGAAGAGAAGAGAAGAGAAGGGAAGAGAAGAGAAGGTGGAGGAGTAAAGTGAAAAGATGAGAAGAGTTCAGTAGAGAAGAGCTGAAAGTATTGCACAAGGCCTTGTTCTCCATCAAGGTTACAATATCTGGCACTGACTAGGATCTGACTTCTTGTGTTATCTCAGAGTATAAAAGCATAATGTTTTATTTCATAGACTGGCTACAGAATATTTCATAGTGAAACTGACCTCATGCACATTCAGTGTAGAAGACAACTCCACGACCACATCCAAATTGTCACTCTTTCTTCATTTCTAGTTTAAAGTGTACATTTTATATTCTGTTTATTATTGTTTATCTTATGTGCCTTATTCGCTCTTTTTGTTCTTTTTGCACTGTTAAAACAAGCCACTGCCGTTCGCCTCTCTGGGTACACCTGTACAGTATATAACAGAGATGACAAAGTTTACTTTGACTTTAAAATGCAGAGAAGATATGGGGACAGAAGAGAAGAGAGAAGAGAAAAGAGATGGGCAGAGTAAAACAAAGAGATGAGAAAAGAAGAGTTTCGCAATATAGAGAAGATCCCAGTGGAGAAGAGGAGAGAGAAGGGAAAAGTAATGAAAAAAGAAAAGAAGAAAATATGAGAGAAGAGAGCAAAAGAAAGAAATGAGAAGAGTTCAGTTGAGAAGAGTAGAGAACAGTAAAGATGTGAGAAGCAAGGAGTCCAAATAAAGGAGAGATAATATGAGGAGAGAAGAGAGGAGAAGAAAGAGAAGAGTCCAAATGGAGAAGAGAGAAGGGGGGAATGAAAAGAGTAGAGATGAGTACAGTAGAGAGGAGAGGAGAAATAGCTTTTCAACATGCTCTCACCACACATGGCCTTGTTCCATTATGCACTAATTCAACCACATCTCTTCATCTTATGAATAAATGCTGATGGCAGAAGAGACTGATGATTAAAGAAAAAGAAAAAAATCCTGCAAAACATCAGGCTGAAAAACAAGCTAAAGACTCCTGGCACACTGTAGCCGTCATTCTAACAAACATTTCAGCCCCTTGCTATTTTAGTCCTGAGCTGGGTGACCTCCAACCCCTGGCAAGCTTCCTACAACTGTCATGGCAAATAACTGAACTAGTGAACATCTGAAAGCACATTTTGCATTTCGACTAGAGGCCATATGGAGCACATGATTTTATTCTGACCTGGAGATCAGGATTAAAACTGGCTTTTAATGAAAGTGCATCAAAATATTAGATGATAAATACAGTACTGTGCAAAAGTTTTAGGCAGGTGTGAAAAAATGCTGTAAACAAAGAATGCTTTCAGAAATATAAATACGATTGTTTATTTTGAATAATTTACAAAAATGCAAAGTGAGCGAAAGAAAGAATCAATATTTGTTATTTCAATAGGTACACTTGCACAAAGTCAGGGATTTTGTAGGATTATAGTCATTATATTATTTTGTAGTCATTATATTACTTTGTAGGATTATAGGATTATAGATCTGTGGTTAGTTCTCCAAGATGTTTGGAACAACCTACCAGCCGAGTTCCTTCAAAAACTGTGTGCAAGTGTACCTAGAAGAATTGATGCCGTTTTGAAGGCAAAGGGTGGTCACACCAAATATCGATTTGATTTAGATTTCTCTTTTGTTCATTCACTGCATTTTGTTGATTGATGAAAAGAAATGATTAACACTTCCATTTTTGGAAGCATTCTTTGTTTACAGCATTTTTTCACACCTGCCTAAAACTTTTGCACAGTACTGTAAATAATAAATAATACTTGAGCTATACTGATACTTAGTGCAGTCTTCAACCAACAAGCATCCATAATGACAACAAAGGTTTGATTGGTCTGCAAAAATAATAAAAAACATAAATTAGACGTCCTGTTGAGGTTAAAGGTCTTGCTTAGGGATCAAGTGGTGGTAGTACGATACATTTCAGTTAGGACAGAGCCAGATTTGAATTTAAATTACTGATTATTTGTCATTGTGAACGCAGCACAGCACAGCACACAGTGCACCACAGCGAAATGTGACTTCTGCATTTGACCCACCGGTGAAGGAGCAGTGAGCAGCTGACATGCAGCTCCCAGGGAGCAGGAGACGGTACTCATAAATAACTCAGTAGTACCTTTACCGGTCCAGTACTTGAACCAGTGACTCTCAGATCACAGGGAGTATTCCCTAACCGTTATGCTCTTACCCGCCCCTGAACCTATGACCTCTTGATCCTTGGTACAAATGTGAGAAAAAACTCTGCTTTACACAACAACATCTGATTTTTGTGAGGGTTGTTTTTTTTGTGTGTGTAGACTGTCTAGGCTGGAAACTTGTCAGGTATAGACAACACTAAGCATCTGTTTAGCTTAAGTATTAGTCACTATGAATGTGACAAAGAATCTTAATTCTTGGATTATTATTTACAGCAGTTAGCAAACTCTCTTTTCCAGGAGCAAATACGGGTTATGGTTGCTTGCATACTTGTACACAAGGACTGTTCTTCGGAAATATCACCTTGCACAGACCCCCAACTATACAAATGACCTTCAGTCACATGATTACAAAAAAATGCTTAGGACACTACGTAGTCCTACGGATGACTGATGACTGGGTCAATCGTGCGAGCTGGTGTGATGATTTATCTATCATCTCTCATAACATGCAGCGACATTCAAAAGGAGACGAGTCCGCAAGCCATCACCACTCATTACCGCCCCTCACGCTCATCTATCACATCAAACGGAGGAATCTTAAAATGAGGACGTGAAAGGGGAGAGCTGGGCTGAGTCTAGACCACTGTGATGCGATGGATTATCAAGTAAAATCCATCCATTACACATGCTTTTTCCATTATCAATGAATGAATGAATGAATGAATGGATGGATGAACGGATGGATGAAACAATGGATGTTTAAATCATATAGCACTTTTCTAGTCCTCTAAAGAATTTTTATAAATCTTTAAAAAGGTTTTTGGAAAGATATTTTATTATCTCATAGTCAGACTTCGGCTTTCACTCTAAATAAACATTAATCACATGCAAATTTTAAGATGATCAGGACTGTGGAAATGTCACTAATCCTCTTTAGGGAGCACATTAGGTGGCATAGTTCCCTGACTTAATATTGTGTGATGATTCATGACTGAATGCTAAGTTAATATCAAGAGTATGACCACACTTTAATACTCTGACTATTTTTATGTGCAAATATAAACTCAATCCAGCTGGTGTAAGTAGCTCTGAGCTCGACTGCGTGTGTGTGTGTGTGTGTGTGTATATGTATGCGTGTGCGGGTGTACCTTGATATATCCTCCAGTGGATACAAGGACTTTGTTATCAGGAGAGAAGTGCAGATCAGTCACCCAGCCACCGTGGAATGAATCCATGGAATCTTTACTGTCGCGGGAGCAGATCTTCAGCAGCGCTCCATCTGCCATGTTCCACAGCTGCAGGTGAGAGCATACACACATACACAGAAGTTTGAATGTGGTCTCGTGGTAGCACACAAGACCCTGAAACCCCCCAACATTCACTCATCCATTCATGATCCGAACCGCTTAATCCCAATCGGGGTCGCGGTGACCGGGGACTATTCCCAGAACTACGGGCGCAAGGTGGGGACCAACACTGGGCAGGTGCCAACAAACCGTAGGGCACACAATGACACTCTCGTTCACACCTTACGGGGTCAATTTAGAGAAGCCAATTAACCTATATTGCATGCTTTTGGACCGTGGGAGGAAACCGCAGCACTCGGAGAAAATCCGCACAAGTGTGGCTAGAGCGTGCAAACTCTACACAGAAAGGCCCCTATGGCCAATCCCGGCATCATACCCAGGACCTTCTCGCTGTGAGACGGCAGCGCCAACTACTGCGCCACCGTGCCACCCGCCCTCCGACATACGGTTGCTTTTTCAATCATACACAGCTAAACCCAAACGCATTTTTGCACACATTTTTCACCAACAAACAAAATTCACGCTAGCTCTTGCGTTTCCATGAGAACCCAACGTGGTTTCTTTCTCTTCCTCAACCTTGCTAAACCAGTAAAGAGTGTATAAATAACGGTATGTTTGTGTGTGTGTGTGTGTGTGTGTGTGTATGCGTATGTGTGTGAGCAAAGTGTCACCCAAGGGCTTGGATTACACACATCAGAGTGCAGCGTGCTACCGCTGCAGGCCTCTCTCTCTCTCTCTCTGAGCAACCATGTTTAATGGATGAAGCACAGCTTGTGTAGTTTACACAACTGAACAGAGGGGCTTCACTCGCAGCCAGAGACCGAGAGAAAGGCAGAGAACAGATGAGAGAGAGGAGAGGGACTGAAAAGTTTGTCAGAAGGGACAGGTGACAGGAGAAGGAAAAGGAGGAGCAGTTGGAGCTGGAAGAACTGAAGCTGAAAGCCCCGTTCCGGTTTTCTAAGGGGTCGTTCTGGCATCAGAGGTGGGGTGGAAATCCGCCAACCTCCCTTCCTAATTAGAAGGCCGGCAGGCACATTTTGAAAGACTCACCGGCACAAAGCACAGTTGGGAATCGAACCACCAAATGTCTCTTTTCTAATGTTTCCTACTCAGTTTTACACTGTACGTTCTATGCAAATCTCAGTCTTACTAAGAAACAAGGCGTCAAGCGCTAGAACAAAATTATTTCTTTATGCTACCGATACACCTACACAGTAAATGCTCAGTTTCCTGCTGTTTGGGGGGAAAATGATAAAATATGAAAGTATTAAAGGGAGAGTCTGGAACAGGAGTGTACGTTTGTTCTCATTTCTACTGTTCGACAACCAGTTCAGACCAGTACTAGCCATAATCCAAAAATGTCACATCCATAATTAGGCAATTAACATTTTTGAATCTGTGCCAAAACATTCAGACACACATTACTCTTATTTAGGATAGATTCTGATGTTACTCAGGCAGGCATGAAAAGACTCTAAACTTTAAAACAGGGTGTGGCTTAGTTTCACAGCAGTTCTTGATTTAGGCCTAAGTTTACTAGTATGTGGAACGGTTTCAGGGTGTTCTACAAAGTATGCATGTATGTAAGTACCTCTGGAATGCTGTAATTATAATTTATGTACAACTTTATGTTTTTGAGTAGCTTCTGATTACAGCTACGGCAATTTGCAAAAACTTTCATTTCTGGAGAAACTTGGGATGAAGAGCTTTGTGGTAGTACTGGAGGTTGGATACAGTCAGAATTTAAAACTCACAACCATTTACACTTGCAGCCCTAAAAATGTTGGCTGTTTTTCTATGCCTTTGTTTTTACGCTTATTCTAGTGTATGTGTAGAAGTTAGTCATACATGCCTTACGGTGTTGTGTTTAGGATGTCCTGCACTACTCAGATTTGTCATAGTTTGATGTGTACATGCTGACACAGTCTTGAAATCAGAACATTTCTGATGAAAACTGACTTGCGCCTGTAGAAATTCTTACTTTTTTTTTTAGTTTTATGTAGTATAAAAGTGAAACTGAAACTGTAGACATAACTACTAGAAATAGTAAGAAGAGCCTGTGTTTTATTGGTTTGCAGAGTTTTAATGATGCAGAGACAATCTATGGCGTAGTACTCTGAAGAACAATGAGGTTGGTGCCAGGTGGAAACACTTCTTTATCCATCTGATAACAAATAACAGATTTTTCTACATTTATGTTTTTCCTATTGATTATTCTCTAACATTGTAAAATGGGGAAAAAACCCGATCAATTGAAAATGAAATGTTGAAGTTTTAGGAAATTTTGAAATAATTTCGGACTCATAAAATGAGCTGCTTCTGGCCTTTCTGGGAGAGGACTACATTTCCCACAATCTCCTGTGTGTGACTCAATATCAATAAATGTCTGTATTGTGAGTAGAACGCTGGTTGTTGTTACTTTTAAGGTACAATTTGAGTTTTGTCCGTAATAAAGGGGAAAGTTTGACCGAACTGGAGCAGTTCAGCTTTGTTCAAGAGCCAACAAGTCAAACCTACAACCTACTACTACTACTTCACCACCTTCATCCCAAACTGAAATGGGCTACAACAAAATGCTTTGAAAGATTTTTTTTTTTTTTACAACATTTTTTCTATGAAGTAGCAATCTTTTTCTAGATAACAGCTTTGCACCCTCTTGGATTTCTCACTTAGCTTCATGAGGGAAGCTGAGATGCTTTTCCAACAGCAAACAGGAACAACGCTGCTCACATATCCTGGCTCTGTTTCCTCTAATTTGTTCAAAACTGCTTTCCAACAGTGCAGTTCAAACTTCTTGTTGAGTTCCAAGTGCATTTTCCACCACTCACCCTGATCTCTCCGTGGTCGTCGCCTGTCGCTAGTCGCCTGTTGTCCCAGGAGAAACGGCAGCTGCGAACGCAACCTTTGTGGCCTTCCAAGAGAAACATCATCTCCCACGAGGCACAGCTCCACACCTGAGGGCAAAGAAGGTCGTTTACAGGGTGAACAGCTTTCCCTGTGATCAGCAGTCTAAAGACAAGGGCACCCGATCCAGAAACCAACTAATAACAGCGGTATCTACAACTCTGATTCCAACTGGACAGTAATTTTGCTGGATTTCCAAATCAAAGCCAGGCTCTCAGGCTTCCCTCGGCGATGCCGTTGAACACAGCGACTCATTAAAAAGTCCATCAGCACACAGAGCCACCCGGAGAACAAAACATTGCTTCAGCTCATTAGCCCCTCCACCACCCCCCACACACACTCAGGCTAGCAGACCTGCCCATGACCTCAGACAGGTCAGAGAAAAAGAATGTGTGCATGTGTGCAGAGCAAATGAGCAGTTAGTGTTAATTAAGCACTGTCCGAACCAGAAGCTGCCTGAGTAATGGCCTCAGGACCATGCACGAGACACACACACTTCACATTCCAAATATAAGCTGCAGCAGGTATATGTGTGTATGTCCTGAGTCCTAAAGCTCCTTCAATAGGACATCAATGCAGCTTCGTCAAACCGTCCTGCCCTACTAATGCAGCTTCTCCCATCACACTTTCCTTCTGGTGGATGTGAGAGGTCTTTTAGACTCGGGCAAAATAGAAAACTCAGGCTCTAATAGTTTCGCTCAATTATTAATGTTTTTTGTTGTCCAAGAACCACAAGTATAACAGGGAGAGGCTTAACAGGACACACAATAACCCAATTAATCACTAAATGGGTCTTTGCTTTTTCATTAAAAGGTTGCATGTGCTTTTTAATTACTTAATCTTAATTTCTGTATATTTAGAACATCAATCACTGTGTTCTGGGGGATGCCCCCTTTGAGCCCAAAAGTCTGTGGGTTCAGGTCCAGCACTAGCACCATTAGGATCTCTGAGCAAGAGCCTCTACCCCAAGTGAACTACAAATAAGTTACTGTCACCATGAATTTTACTTCATTGTAAATATCTGTGTGATATCTGATCAACATTATCTGTGAGCCCAATCTTGAACCTGGCACAACATGGTCTAAAGTACAGTGCAAGTGGATGCTGGTGGCCTAGTGGTAGGAAACTCATACCAGCACCAAGAGGTCGCAGGTTCAAATCCTACCCTCATACCTACCACTATAGGGTCCCTAGGCAAGATCCTTAATCCCTAATTGTTCCAGAGATTACAGTCCTTGTAATTAGCAAATGGAAGTCACTCTGGGGAAGAAGGTCTGATGAAATTTATGTTTACACATTTTGCCGATGCTCCATTTCCTGACAGGGACAGTCTCCCTCGTGCAACTTGGGGTCAAGGAGCCCGAAGGTAGTCGCTGGGATTCAGAACCAAAATCTCATAATCGCCCTTCTACTCAAACACTCTTAGAAACACACTTCTAATGTTTGAGTTCTTTCTGGCGTTGGCCAGAGGAGGATAGAGCCTCCTATTTGGGGTCTTGGTTTCTCTCAAGGCTTCCACCTATTGTCACGATGGTCACTAGTGCTGTTGAAATGAATCACATAATCGATGCCTCGCAAAGCACAGATTGACAATTCTGCATCGATGCAGTGACAGACCATAATCGATTATATCAGAGTTTTCATGCAATCCAGCTTCACTACTGAAATAACACTTAAAAAATTATTTCATTTTATTTATTTTTACATTTCCAGCTGATTTGGCCATCTTAATGAATAGTGGATTTAATATGAATATCTTAATAAATAATAGATACAAAATCGCTCCTCCAACCCCCGTCTGTGTGGTGGTCTCTGAGACAGAACTACTTGAAATCCCCTGACATTGGTTGGTGATTTCGAATGCAATGTGAAGTAATGTAGAAAAATTGATGGGATGCATCATGATGCATCGATATATGGCATCTAATCAAACCGTAGACATGATAATCGTAACTGAATCACAATCTAATGCTCACAAGCCTAGCTCACAACTCTCTCCAGCACTTCAGGACCACGGAGAGCGAACGTCAAGTGAAACTTCACCTCCACTGTTATAGACTACTGCGAACTTGCATGCACCCAGTCAGCCTGCCTTCCGACCCCACACTAACTAAACTTTCTCCTGATCTCTCTCTCGCTCTCCTTTCACCTCCACAGAAATCACCCTTCTCCACGCTCCTCTGAGCTGTGTACTCGCAAATCCCTTGTTGTCCTTTGGTGTTTTTCCCTCACACTATTTATTGCAGAGGGAGTTTTTCCTTGTCACTTTCACCCTGTTGCTCGTTAAGGGCTTTGACCAGGTCACATGTAAAGCTGCTTTGTGACAATGTCTGATGCCAGAAGCACTATACAAATAAAACTGAACTAAATTGACAGTATTACATGCCACTGTGGTTAGTGACCTTTCTAAGAACGCTGTTACTGCTGTTGGTCAGCTCAACCTTTAACAAGCAAACTAACATCACAAAATATAAAAATTATAAATTGTATACCATTACAATCATAAAAGCAATCCATCTGCTTGGGTTATGGCATGTAACCACCAAAACACTTATTCTCTTTTTTTATGAATAGCATGTGTACAAACCTTGTAGAACACTTACTGGTGCATTAGCTACTTTTAAAATAGGCCCCTTGTGTTGTACTGTGGTCCAAGAGGTTATTTCAGCTAAAATTGCTGCATAATAATTGGGGATGCACGATAATATTGGAATGATATGGGAATTGATAATTGCTTCTTTTTAAGTCATCGGCATTGGACCAATGCTTAGATTTGCCCGATATTTTCAGCCAATATCCCAACCCGTTTACTGCCGCACTTAATAGTATGGTAGGTAAGGCACTCTTTTCAGACATTTCTATGCGGTAGTATGCATCTCAGGAAATAGTTGGGGTTGTAGCTTAACGGCTCTCTACACACTAGGTAGTGCACATGGAGTATCACATGCGCCCTTTTTGACTCGGTACACCACATAAGGTGGGAAGTGACTTTTTCTCAAAATGTTGTGCACTACGTTCAAAATGCTCCACGCTCACTCGACTCTGCTTTCATGCTCGTTTGATTCGGGGCTGTAATAGAAATAGAGTTATGGTGCTATTTATTTGCCAAAATTCTTTGGCGAGCAAAATATCTTGTCTTTCCACAATCAACTTCTTCCTCATTCCTCATATCGGCATTGGTATCGGCATCAGCAGATATATGCATGAAAATCCTCGGATATCGGAAACGGTCGATAAGTCGCATATTGTGCATCTCTATTTACAATTATATACAATAAATGTAACAATGACTGTAATGAATGTGAACAGTAATTTTATCCCCATTTTGAACGTTTAACTTGAGCTCCACTCAAGCGAAACTCAGCTACTGTAAGTGAAAGAGCTATGACAGAAATACAAAACTACTTTCTTCAAAACAAAGAAATGGTAGAAGAATGGCCTCTTCTCCCTCTTTCTGACCTTAGCTGTCTTGTCTGCCGAGGCGGTAGAGAACAGACGTCCATCGGGAGACACGTCTCCTGAGAGGACAGCACCCTGATGACACTCCAGATCCTGAAGTTTCTGCCCAGAGTTTAGGTCCCACACCTGACAGAAACATACACACACATCACAAACAGGCATACACACTCACAAACAAATCACAGGAACATGTGCTGGGGGGTCCGAGATGATATTAATGCTTGTAAAGTTTTAATGAAGACTAAAGCTTCAGGTAAACCGATGCTGGGTTTTCCAGAACTCATCTAAATTTTGATAGTTCATATCGGCTCTTACCTTTACGGTGCCATCAAAGGACCAGGACAAGAGAGCAGGCGACGAAGGGGAGACGGCAAGAAGATGAAACTTCCTGACTGGTTCCTTGTGGCCTTCTAATAGCAGGCAGTCACCTGTTCTCCATCTCCACACCTGTGGGAAAAGTGAGAGGGAAGAACATTAAATCTGAGATTTTTTTCCCATTGCTTCTATACTCTCTACGTTACCACACAGTTTTTTTAAACTAAACATTTAAGATTCTATTAAAAAGTGAGATTATTTGTCATTGTGAACACACCACAGCGAAATGTGACCTCTGCATTTGACCCATCCACGAAGGAGCAGCGGGCAGCTAAATAGGGCAGCACCCGGGGAGCAGTGCTTGGGGACGATACCCTGCTCATGAGTACCTCAGTGGTAACTTTACCGGTCCTGGATTCCAACCTGTGACCTTCTGATCACAGGGCGAACCCCCTCTACCGGTACGCCTCCAACTGCCCAATGCTTGAATCTATTTTAAATGACTATTATTAATTATTAAAACCTTGTTTAACTGCCTAACAAACAGAAATCTACATATGTGACCTGTTCTGGCAAAATGATATCATTGGAAAGATGAGAAAATAAGTCTTAAAGTAATATCTTGTCAAAATCATATCTTCACAATATACAGCCGTTTGTATTCTGGTTTCTGGATTATGGATTCTGACGGCATATGTGTGGTTTCTGTAAGTTTAAGGGATACTGAGTTATTATGTTATTATGTTGTTAAAAAATAAATAATAAACAATGCAAACGTGTGCATCAATCTTGCAAAGTTTTAAGCATTTTGATGGGTTTCATAAGATAAGAGATAGACGTTTAAACTCCATATTTGGACAGCAGAGATCAGAACGTTTCAGGGGAGACCCGGAACATAGGGAAATACTCAGTTTAAATGGTAAGATAAAAGTGTTTATTTCAGGGATTCTTGTTAAGTCAGTTGTAAGTCAGCTTAAAAAGCCATTTAAGTACCTTAACATAATTATCTTAACTATAAAACTTTGGTAGATGAATTTTGAATTTTTCTTTCATATAAGACCAAAACAGAGAAATCGACATTTTAAGTTCTTTTTAGTTTTATCGACCTATATCTCAAAATAATATTGAGCGACTTCCGACTCATTTCGCCAGATTAGGTCACCTATTAATGTACTATACTAGTAGAATTGTATCAGTCCATCTAAACTAAGTATAAAGGCTTCTCACATGATCCAATTTTGAACATGACTACAAATCATATTGCATAAAGGGAGAATAATGACCACAAAATAATCACCCTGACTGTAGTATCCTCTGAGGATGTGATGAGCATTTGTCCATCATCTGTGAAGACGCAGTGGTGTACGGTCTTAGTGTGACCATAAAGTGTTGTTAAAGTGTTACCCGAGGGTACCTCCACCACCTGCATGGAGTGACAGAAAAAAAGTGAGGCAACCATGAAAGAAACATTTCATTTTTTTAATAGGCAAAAGTTAAGAGAATTGAGTCTCGCAAGGGAGCCGAATAAAAAAAAAAATTATCACGAAGCATGAACAAGCGAACAAAAAAACCCTTTAAAACTGAAAAAAAAGGTGCCAGTCAGTTAGGAGAGAAAAAGGTGGAAAAAAAAATGCACAGAACAGAGATAAGAGAGAGAGACAGGAAGAGAGGGAGAGAGAGACAGAAGAAAGGCTGAGCTGAAGACATGGTGTGAGAGGCCGACAGGGATAAGGCACATCAAACAGAGCCTGACTGTGTGTGAGATTAATCAGGCCTGTCTGACAGATCGGGAATGGCAGCTCTGTGAGCGTCCGCCATCCAACCGAAATCTCCCACAGAACCAGGAGTGGGAATTTAAAACAACAAAAAAAAAACCTTACTACTCAAAGAGCTGCCATCAGCAACACACTTTCATCACAGAAAAGCAGTTAAGTGGGCCACCGCTGACAATCGATGCAAATGAGACGTTGAGTATCAATACATGTGATGGGCATCAGCCAAATCTCAAGTCAGTTTCATACGATCTGAAGAACGGTCTTGATCGGTTCTGGGACGCATTCTAGAAATTATCAATCATTAAGTCTCAAAAAAAAAAACCTAACTTTAAGGGCCTGTTTACACGTATGCTGAATTTTTAATAAGCCGTATGCAGAGATTTTTGAGGTGGCTAAAATTCTGGTTATGCGTAAACGAAAGGCCCAAACATATAAAAAAAATATGCGTTTATAAAAATATCTCCATATGTGGAAACAGGCCCTAAGATCTTCACCTTCATACTTCACCTTTACTCCACCCTACTACAAAAACTAAAAAACTTTTTGTCACAAGCTGAAAAATTTTCTGAAGTTGCTTTGTTCATGCTGTTCGATTTTAACATAGCCAACATCTGATCCCTATATGCTACTGGATTTGTCTTGTTATAAAATGTGAACATGGTTGACATCGAGCTTGGAATCGAGAGTGTCTGAACGAGCTGACAAATGAGTGATTGTAAATGTCAACACACCACAGCACAGCACAGCACACAATGCACCACAGCCAAATGTGACCTCTGCGTTTGAGCCATCCCTGGAGGGGCAGCAGACAGCTTTGGCAATACTCAGGAAGCAGTGCTTGGGGACGGTACCTTGCTCATGAGGACCTCAGTGGAACCTTTTACTGTTCTGGGACCAATGATCTTCCGATCATGAGCCCATCCCTAACTGCTATGCTACGATCTGCCCCGACCAGTTGGGGGTAGATGTGAACTAGCAATCTCAGCATTTGGAGGGGAAGCTCAACCCCTCTGAGCCACAGGAGCTCACTTATTGTGGATAAATGTGGCCCTCTGGTAAAATACTCCAAGATGGACCAAGAGGTCATAAGGTCAGATGCAGCTTCTTGACCAATATTGGGCAATAATTGGGTTAATGATTAAATGGGCAAATAACCTCATCTTCCCACCTAATCAAATCTTTAAAGCTAGTACACATGTGTGAATATAACGGTTACCTAGCGACAGACGGTGATCAAGAGGTCATAGGTTCAAATCCAGCTCTATCCTATCACTTCCACCTTTGCCACCATCTTAGAAAGACCCCTAACCCCTTGTAATCAGGGAATATAAGTTGCTCTAAACCAGAGCATCTTCTAAATGCTCGAAAAGTAAATATAAACATGCTTACACATGTAGGCTGCTGTTAAATCAAGATTTCAGCGACACTTGTCTCATGTACAGTACGTGCGTTATCTCAATATGAAGTTAATGATGGTGCAAAACTTCACACCGTTTGCAGACTGCATAATTTTTTACTGCATATCAGGAGAAAACTGGCCATGCCAATCTGTCTCTACACAGCACAACCTGTTAAGCAAGGATTCTCCCACATGCTAAAGCCCACCAACACACACCCCACTATACCTGCACCGTGCCTATCTCTAGTCCTAGCGCCAACAGGAAAGTCTGCTTCGGCCGCAGCAAATGCCAAGCTCTCCGAGCGATGTTCCTCATCATCTGTGCCGCTCTCATTCTTCCTGCCTACGACGTACATATACATGCGCCACAAATTCTTTCTTACGCTGTTATGAACTCCTGCTGTTAAACTCTAACCTTTTCATCATTTCACACCATGCCGCACACCAACAAACAGTCGTGCAAGGCCAAACCTGGAGTCCTGGACATTGTTCTCAAGATGCAGATGGAAAAACGCTGCTACGTGACACTCAGACACACGAGCATGACTATCCGCTTCCCTCTGCTGGTTTGAGAAGGTACTACAAAGCACAGGCTCGGGTCAGTGCAGAACTAGCAGGAAACATATTTTCCCTCCTCACACACAGTAATGACAATGAAACAATTGCTGTATTAAATCGACAGAAATCAACTTTTAACCTTTTGAGACCCCAGGCAATTTGTAGCGTTTTTTATCCCTTTGTTTTCATTTGAACTGAATTTTTGTGAGTGATTATTTGTCATTGTCAACACAGCACAGCACAACACAGCACAACACACAGTGCACCACAACAAAGTGTGATCTCTGCATTGGACCCATCCGTGAAGAAGCAATGGGCAGCTTCTTGGCAGTGCCCAGAGAACAGTGCTTTGGGACAGTGAGACCTTTACCGGCCCTGAGCTTGAACCCCAATTGCCCACATGCATCATAGTCTGATGTGTAAACACTGACAGAGTCTTACAATCATCCTATTTCTGAGGAAAAAATAAATAAATCGAGACTGTAGGAATTATCTAGTTGCCGCGGCGGCAACGCAGGTGGCCTGTGACATGCCACACACACACACACAGTGGGCAGCAGACTATTGCTTAGTCGGAATGGTGGTCACTGGAACTGAACCAGTTAAAACCCCCCTGATCTAATATTAAAGGGTTGGCACTTTAGACAGTAATAGTGGGAACAGCGTCTGTGATAAGAGCATGCAGAGGTTTTATTATGAGACATTCTATATCTTAAATAAGGTTAGTGCCAGAAGGACAGGATTTTTTGGATACGAAAAAATTAATCAATATCCAGCAACGCTTTTCTCTTTATTTATTTATATTTGTATTAATCACTCTATAGCAGGGGTGTCAAACTCAAATACACAGTGGGCCAAAATTAAAAACTTGGATAAAGTCGCGGGCCAGCCTTGATATTTATTGAAAAAATGTCTACAATCGAGGAAGTTTTTCCTTCTCTTCACATATAACGATGAACCTTTTCAGATGGAAACAAACACGTTTTGCTGAAACATTGAATTTGGAACAAGCAAAGGTTACTACGTTAGTATGCAGCATGAGGTTGCTTGAATGTCAACTGAGGAAGGGGTGCTTGTGGGTCGTGATTGACGCACCAACGCACCAGCAGAGCATTCTGGGATTTGTAGTAATAGCGGTGCATGCGCTGTCTACCGGCGGGCCAGCTCTAGGAGATATTTGGTATTATCTTGCGGGCCTGAGTTTGACATCTACACTCCATAACATCACTGAACGGAAAAGACTGTTTAGTTTCTGATCAAGTGGAAATGAAGAAATACTGACACGGCCTCACTCTGAGCCAATCTGAGCCTCTGAGTGCATATCTGAGGTGCTGTTTATCAGCTAAAATGGGAGATTTAGGTGTAATAAAAGAGGAAAATTTCAGTAAACTGGAGCACTCGAGTGAACGCTGGAGCTCCGTATGAGATTTACGAACGTTCATCCATAGATTTAAGGCTTCTGGCAGACGCTCTTATCCAGAGCAAGTTCCATTTCCCAATTTCTGGGACAGTTTCCCGGAGTGTCTTGTCCACTAGACTACCATCACTTGGGGTGCATGATTCATAAAATCTCACAATTCGATTCTGATTCTGCGGCTCACGTTTCGATTCATAGTCGATGCACGATTCATAAATAATTCACGATTAAATATACTGATAAATTTGTTTTCAGGCTGCTGTTTTGAGTAACTTTTCCCATTTGACTGTGGCAGATTAACAAAAAAAAAAAATCACACTGAATCAAATGTAGTTTACTAAATGTAAGGCATATGTATGCATACTGACTGCACTTTCTTCATGCTCCTGCGATGGAGGTCTGTCTTGGCCGATTTCGACATTGTGCCATCTACAGGATTGGCGAGCGGAACTCGTGTTGGGGAAAAAGTAAACTGTTAATTACTGTTAACTGTAACTGTTAACTGTTAAGTTAGTTGAAAAATATTAATCGATTTTTTGGAATGCATGAATCGATTTTGAATCGACAGAGAATGAATCACGATTCGATTCATATTTATATTAGATTTATATATTTTCACACCCCTAAACGTCACCCACACACAAACACTCACAAATACTTTCACATACAGTGAAATCGATATCATTAAGATATGTGTATGGTCTCCATACGTCAAAGGGATCCCTAGTCACTCCAAATCAATTAATGAACTTAACGGGGTTTAAGTCTGAGCTGTGAAAAGGTTAATCGACTCATATAAATGTTGCATGTTCAACCGTTTTTCCACTTCTGTTCTACGAAAACGATCTGGCCCAGCTGACGGAAGACGAATGCGTCGGAACTTCGGCTTCTGAACTCCACAGCTGCGCCTGCAAATCAACATATGTTCAACTCTGACTCAACATCAGCTTCTCCTCCCCGCCACTCTCTCCATCACCGTCTCCCCGGAAGGAGAGCGGGATGAGAGGAGCGGGCGTGGTGTGTCGGAACGGGGGAGAGCGGAGGCCAGGCAGAGACGGAGAGGCGTAATTAAAGTAAAGGAGTGCTGCTGTTAGCCGAGACTAAAGGGCCAATAATAAATGAGGACGGGGGAGAGCGGCCCTGCTGCGCTTCGCTGTAGGTCACTCGGCACAGCTGGCTACGAGATTCTCCCTCACCTCCGCCTTTCCGCGCATCCATCACACAGTTCACGTCATGCCGCAGCACTACGGCGGGACAAAACCAGCCTCCAGGACTAAGAGAGAGCAAAGGGGAAAAAGTGAACGCGTGGAATGTGTGGAAAACAGTCGGAGTGGGAGCGATGGTCGATCGATATTGGTTTTTCAGTGCCGATATGGTTACCGATTATTTCCTACTTAACAGGCCTGATAACCGATATTTGTAACAAAAAAAAAAGAAAATTTCTGTCATTTTTTAAAATTTTACAAACACCCCCACAAAATTAATTCATATGCGCAGTGGTTAGCGCTGCCGCCTCACAGCGAGAAGGTCCTGGGTTCGAACCCTGGGGACGGCTGTAGGGCCTTTCTGTGTGGAGTTTGCATGCTCTCACCGTGTTTGCGTGGGTTTCCTCCGGGTGCTCCGGTGTCCTCCCACAGTCCAAAGGCATGCGCTATAGGTTAATTGCCGATTCTAAATTGGCCCCGTAAGGTGTGAATGTGTGTGTGACTGTGTGTGTACGTGTGCGTCCTGTGGTGAGTTGGCGCCTGCCCAAGGTTGGTCCCCGCCTTGCGCCCGAAAGCTCCGGTCCCCATGTGACCCCAGTTGGGATTAAGCGGTTCGGATAATGAATGAATGAATGAATTTTAAATACACATTTTACAACAATATAAAACAATGAAACTTAAATTTGAAACGTAAATGTTTTACTATTCCAAACTAAGCAGCAGCAGGTTGTGGTGAAGAAAGCAAAGCTGCTCAGCGCCCTCTCCACTTAACCTAGATCTCGTGTGACATATGGCCAATCAGACACTGTTGTGGGCGGGGCATTAAATGAAGCAGCGAGTTGAGAGCTAACAGCACAGAGAGAAGAGACGGCAGTGGAGCCACAGTAGTGCACCTTGTACTTACTTAATATCGGTGATGGTCAAAATTAAACACCGATACCAATAATCGTAAAAATGCCTAATAGCGGCCCCGGATAATCCCCCGGTTCAGCCAATAATCGATCGACACTTACTGTGCGAATGAGGGAAACACACTGAGGTGAGAGAAAGAAAGAGAAGCAGTGAGTGAGTGAATATTGGCGAAGAGAGAGAAAAGTCAGCGTGTGTGTGTGTGTGTGTGTGTAAGTGTGTGGGTGAGAAAGACAGAGAGTTTGTGTGTGTGAGAGAGTGTGCATGTGAGCGTGGGTGGGTGTGTATGTATTTGTATATTAGAGTGTGAAGAAAACAGTAAAAGAGAAAGACACAGCGAGTGAGAAAGAGAGAGAAAGAAAGAGAAAGAAATGTCTGTAGATGTGCGTGATAAAGGAAAAAAAGAGAGAAAGAGGTGTTTGTTTGTGACCGAGTGTGTGGAAATAGTGTGATAAACTGAGTGTGAAGGAACAAACACTGTGTGGTTGAGAGAAAGACAGGAAGAAAGATGTGAGGACGTGTGTGTGTGTGGTAGAGAGAGAGACAAAGAGAGAGAGTGTGACAGTCAGACAGCGCTTTAAAGGTGGACAGCCTCGTCGAACCTAGTTCCAGAAAGTGCGTCGGAACATCCTCAAGCAAGGTGACAGGTATTTTTACCCACAATGCTGTGGAGCACACAGACAATATAAAGTCTCTCGGGTGACGGTGTGAGAGTTACCTTCACTGCCCCGTCCTCCGTCCCCAGCGCCACCAGCGGGGCCGTCCTGCAGATGCACGTGCAGCGGATCCTTGACCTTTGCTCTTCGGACTCAAACACCGTCGTCCCGGCAGGCCCCGATCGCACCTTACACACGCAGACCAAGAAAATATGAATGAGGCCAGCGTTGGACGAGGCTGCTGCCCACAAACGGAATCACTACACAGCATCTGTGCTGGAAGGCTTTAATGGAATATGGATGTGTTTAATGCCTGGACAGTGCTGCATCCAGAACGTTCTCTACCAGATGAATAAGCGAGTGATGATTTGCCGTTGTGAACACACCAAATCACAGCACAGCACAATGAATTGTGACCTCTGCATTCGACCCATCCATGAAGAAGCTGACACGGGCAGCACCAAGGGATCAGTGCTTGGGGGGAGGCACTTGCTCAGGAGTACCTCAGTGGTACCTTAACCCTTAACTTGCAACGCCGCAAGACGGGAAAATGACACCAGCCTCAAGTTAGAGAGTCTACTGCATATTTATAGCAAATGAAGCTTTGACCAGCTTCAACAACCAGCCTGAGCTATTAACAGTGGCTCTTAAAATCTATCTCAGACTTTAAGTGGTAAATCTGCATTCTTAATTAAGAGGTTAAATGTGCGTTTGTGTGTGTGTGGGCGGGTATTCATTAGGGCTGGGTATCGTTGCTGATTTCCTGAATCGATTCGATTCCGATTCACAAGATCATGATCCGATTCAATTCTCGATTCGATATCGATATCGATTTAGAGATTTCTTTGCGTCAATACTAGTTTTCCTTGGTTATAAAATAACTTGTTTTAAAACCGAAGTGTTGCCAAACATCGGCCTTTAGGCCAGACGGTGATTTGAGCGGAGCAGCTTCAGCCATGGCTCTATTTGGTTTCGGTTTCGGTTTCACCGGTCTCACGTTTTTATAGCTCTCCTTGCGCGGTCGCGAGAAGTAGTGCATAGCCGCAGGAAAAGATCTTTGAAACGATTTTTGAATCGTTACCGTATTTTTCGAACGAGAATCGATATTGATCGGTGAATCGATTTTTTGAACCCAGCCCTAGTATTTATGGCATTGTGGGAACTTTTTTGTCCCCTAAAATCACTTTTGTTCATTTTTTGGGGTTTGGGGGGACATTTGAGAGGTCCCCATGAAGAAAACTGACTTTACGGAAAATGTGCTTGTTTTATTTGAGAAAGTAAAAGTGGTAAAAGATGTGCTTTTGGTTACGGTTAGGGTCAGGGTTAAGATTAGCCGTAGAATTATATACATCTAGTCATTATGGGATTCCCCACAAAGACAGTTTTACAAGTTTATGTGTGTGTGTGTGTGTGTGTGTGTGTGTGTGTGAGGATGTCCACTTGACTGAGGTTAAATACCTGTAACCTGTTTCTGCTGTCGGCCGCCACCACAGTGATGTCATCACAATTGAAAATCACGTCAAAGTCCCTCTTCAGAGCCACAGCGGAGGATGTGTGGACACGTTCAGTCTCCCACAGCTATGGCAAACACGCATAATCATACACACAAAGGTGTATCACACACATATGTGACTCTGCACAGCAAAACCAGTCGCTTGTCGCAGATTTTCAAAATTGAGTTATTATGTTTTCATGAAAGGGCATAAATCGAGCTTCAAAACGATACCTATATCGGATGAATCGGACGACATATGACTGAGATATCAACATTCAAAGGAGTCGGGTTTCTCCTGTCACTCCAAGTGAGAAACGGAGAAATCTGCCTTTGAAGTTGACTATCGCCGTAGCACTCACAGACGCTTGGTGCGGTCGCGGCTACGTTTGTATTTACGGTAGCCTACGCTGCATTCACAGCCACACGGATAGCCTACCTGCGTTAGGTTAACTGAACTCGGGAGACGGAGATGGATTCCAGAGAAATATCTTCACGCTAGTCAACCAGTGGATTTACCGTAAATATTGAAGTAGAGCGGTCAAAACAGAAACTTTTAACATTCCGCTGGAATTGAATTCCTCACCTCAAGAAAGCCACGTTTTTAGGATGGAAAGGGTAAGTTTTTTTAGCCAAATTTATTCACAACAGTACAGTATAGACCTTCCACTGTTTCAAAACACTAAAAACAAAAAATCCCAAATTTTACCCCACGCAACAGAAACGCTCGTTTTTCTTGGAAACCTCCGTTGCGACAAGCGACTGCTTTTGCCGTGGAGGGTCACATATACAAAATCCAGCTGACTTCTTGAATAAACATATGCTTTCCTTGTTAAAACAGAATAGTGATTCCAGCCATTATACACCAACAAGGAAATAGCTACAAAGATTCTTGTTAGCATAAAAATCTGTCTGCAATAGGCATGGGCTGGTATCAGTTTCTGGCAGCATGATAATCTTAAGTAAACCTTAAGTAAAAATATCACGGTATCACAGTATCACAGTATTGCTAACCCTAACCCTAACCTATTTAATTTAGTCCAAATTATGGTGCTGTAGATAATGTATTCCATACTTTTTAAATGTAAAAGCACTACACAAACTAAATAGTTTCACGTGATTATACTTAACACACAGCGACAAACGTTTATTATGGAGAAAAAGTAAACATTTATTGCGAAGAAAAAGCCTTTTCTCTGTGTCTAATTTTACGCTAAAAAAGGGCCGTCTACCGCTCATGTGAAACGCCACAGACTGAGCGGCAAATTAAAACGTGTCCGGTTGTTTGTGCATACTACAGTGAAGAACTTTTCAGAGAAGTACTGTGCAACAGATTCTTAATGTGACTGTGTGAAAAAGCTAGACGTAGAGTAGCAGGTTGCACATGTTTATTTCGAGACGTTTACCTTGAATTTAGCAAACTGTGAGGGGTGGGGGTTGGTGGGGGGGTGGGTCAAATCCTTCTGCTATCACGCACAACTGGCGTCAGCTAGAAGGGTAGTGGAGAAGCGGGCGTGTAAATCTACGCTGCACACCACATTGGGGAGACCTTCACTTTCTATCTTTGACGAGGCGTTAAAAAACAGCTCATACTGCAGGGGTGGCGTGACGGAAATTTTGTGTGGTTTTGAAACGGTGGGTTTATTAAACCGTGGTATATCGGTATAGCAGTAACCAGCCCATGCCTAGTCTACAGTACTTTCTGGGTGGAGATGAACCTGGTCAGGATAAATCTGGTGAAACAGGTCCTAAAGCCTCCAATAAAATTACCTCTACAACACATTTTAAAAGAAAAATAATCACAGAAAAGAGGCAAAAAGGAGTTAAGTGCTCACCCGAATGGTCTGGTCATCAGAGGAGGAGAGCAGCAGGGATCCACTGGGGGAAAACTGCACACAGGGGACCCAGCTGAGGTGACCACTGCATTCAGCCACTTTCTTATTGGCCTCAAAGTCCCACAGCTGAAAACCAACACACACACACACACATTTACTGTGTGTACAATGTATTTTCTGATTAGACTACAGCGTCCTGAAGAGAAGGGTCACAAGTTTCATTACAATCCAATATTGTATTGATTCAATCTGATATCTGCTAATATCGCAAAGTCTGCTACGAAACAATTTCAATCCAACTGAATTTAATAATGAATTTAAATATGTTGATCTCCATTCATATCACACCAAAAGACATTTTTACTCCTGAGCTCAACCAGACGTTTAAATGAAGAACAATCCTTTCATAAAAACAGACTTCCTATTCAATATAAAGTGCCATTACAAATTTTGTCTGATCAACTGATGTCTGATCGATGTTTTCATTTTGAGTCGATGCTATGAGTTTGTTGATTACTGAATCAATGTATCGGTGTAGATCGATGTATCGTTATATTGAACTGAACAGGATTAGAGTTCGGTAGAGTTCCCTGAATTCTACACAGACCTGCACTCTGAGCCAGCTTCTGCCTCTCAAGCTATTCCTTGGATAGCTGTACAGCCTGAATTTGTATTCTGCTCAGTAAAAAGCATGGCGAGTTTTAAACGGCGCGCTAGTGAGCCACACTGCTACTGACATTCACGGCCGCTTGGCACAAAAGAGTGGCAGCAAGGTGAGGCGAAGTGAGGAAATCAATTTGTGCCAGATAAACAGTGCAACTCAGGCACAGTGTGAAGGCAACCGATGTTCCAAAAATGAATAGAGGACAATCAGAAACTCGTTTGAGATCTAATGTTATGCACTGATACTTAATCTCCCCCCTGCATTTTTGCACTTTATACACTTAAATGCTGCTACATGCTCAAAATACATTCCTGTGCTCCAAGTTTATTTCGATACGTCCTTGCTGCAACACTCTTGACGTCCACGTCTCCCTTGCTGTCTTCAAACGTCGTCAACCTCTCGCTCTGGATAAGAGCATCTGCTATACTAAATGCTGTAAATGTAAATGTAACTTAAGTTTGAACAATTGTGCCTAAATTGTATCAGATTTGGGCCTGAGTCTGCCTGAACACCAGCAGTACTTGAAACAAGTCGGTTTCTGATTTTAAGAGACAATTCTTGTTTCTAATTTACTGTGACTGAGTACACACAAAGGTGCTGTATGTTGTAGTTAGTTTGGTGTAGAGATGAGCCGATACCACTTTTTTAAATGTCCGATACCGATACCGATATTGTAAATTTGGATATCTGCCGATACCGATTCAAATCCGATACAGTGACAGTCTTTTTTTAAACATAAAATAATATTTTAAAATGTCTGAATACATGACTGAGATTATTGTTATGCTTCAGGAAATGCTTGATTTAAATACTGTTTTCCTAATTAAAACAATGTAATAATTACACACACATGTATATGCTAAATTATTTGTTCTCAAAAATTGTTCATTTAGACATAAATATTTCTTCTTTCTTATTGATTACACTATAACATTATAAAATTGAAAAAACTGATCAGTTGAAAATGAAATACTAAAGTTTGTCATTTTGAACCCATTTGGCCTATAAAATGAGCCGATTTCACACAATTCTCTGTGCGCGCCCCGATGCCGCGTCACAATGAAGCATTGGGCGCGCGTTCCAGAATAAACGTTGGAAAATCTAAATAAACGGCAGAATTGTGAGTAGAACACTGGTTGTTGTGGTTATTTATCAGCTAAAATATGGTTTGTGTCTGTAATAAAGGGGACATTTTGACCGAAATGGGGCGTTTTAGCGAGTAACGGCGCTCATGCGAATGGTCATTAACACAGCGCGCGTGTTTACATCGCGAAAAAATGTCATTTATACGTTTTTATGCATTTAGTTCTGTTTTAGTGCACGGAACATCTCACAAATCCTTTCACATGCAGAGGGATCAGGTCTTCTCTTGATCACACCACTGAAAACGTTGTGTCGCTATTAACCGTCCATGTGAAATACAAGCGGAGCTGCTCTAGCGAGTAAAATGAATTAAACAAAGCTTCGATTCTCAAAAAATTGCCTCGACCATTTTTGTAATAAAATGATTCGAGTTATTGGAACAATCGTTTCAGCTCTACTTTACCGCAGTGCCACTTCCCAAGCACAACGAATTGAGTGTACATGCATTTACAGATCGGCTCCATAGAACGGCCCAATGCCAAGATACCCGATCCAGCCACTTGAGCCCATTATCAGACCGATACCGATCCACATATCGGATCGGCTACATCTCTAGTTTGGTGTAGGGGTGGGAATTGATCAGATTTTATCAATATCAATGCCATTGTCGATTCTGCCTATAAATCCAATTCCTTATCAATTCTCTTATCGATTCCTGAGTAGTTTTTTGAGTGTGAAAAAAGTAATTCTACACAATCTTCTGCACCAAAAGCAAAATGATGTCTACACAAGACTGTGAACATGAACGGGAATAAATAAATATCAAGTGAACAGCTGCAATGTGAGTAGAACGCTGTTTGTTTTTTGTTATTTAACAGCTAAAATAAAAGTTTTGTCTGTAATAAATGGGAAGATTTGTCTGAACTGGAACGTTTTAGTGAATGTTGGACTTACCTGTGAGAGTCTTATGCGCTAACAAACGTAGCGTGTGCGTTTACATCGCGAAAAATATCATTTATGCGTCATGATTCCTCGTGGTTGAAGTTAAAGTCACAGAGAGTGTGATGTAATGTGAAACTCTGTGCTGGAAAATGAGAGAACGCTACGAAGAATCAATAACGTTGGAGGTGTACAAATCGGATGGAGCTGATCAACTGGAACCGGTTCTGTGTTGGCTCCCCTCGTTAGGTGAAGATAGTGCAGTGTAGTGCAGGCTGAGGCTGGTCACTGTCTCACCTCTACTGTGTAGTGGGACAGAGCGATGGCTAACAGCTGGCTTTTGGGACAAGCATGACAGTACTGCACCGTGCTCAGCCGACTGGTCCTGATCTCCAGTAGCATCTCCAGGTTTTCCACGTCATACACCTATACATAAAACACACACACACACACCGAAACATAGCCTTAACGTCAAAAGACAATACGGTCTTAATGTGTCCCAGTTCACATTCTAGTAAGTCAGGTGCATGTCTGTGTTTTAGTTTCTGTTTCCACAGACATTTTCTTCCCACCGTGACACAATGACGATTAGTTAGCTGAAAATGTCATTTCCATAAATGCAGCTGCAGAGGAATGAAAACACCACAAAAAAACCCTGGAAATTCAAAGGATTTTACCTTGAGCTATTCTGAACATGAAATCACACTTTGTAATTACATCACTTTCTGTCCTAAAGACTGTAACATATAAAAAGTTGCAAAGGTCACTTGCAAAGACGCCCCATTTTATTAGAAATGTATTCGCACCAAGCAGCAGCTGTAACATATAATCAAGTGGTATAAAAAGAATTTAAAATAAGAAGGATTTAAAGTCAGATCACTCAGTCAACAACAGACAAGAAGTTTACTTCAGAAATGTAACACACTCAGCCACAAGCAAACACTCCCACATGCAGTGGAACTTGAAGGTTTGTGAACCCTTAAGAATTTTCCAGATTTCCACATAAATATGACCTAAAACACTACAGAACATTGCTGTTCATTTAAAGATCATGCAGACAGGTCAGAAGGATTCTGAAAAAATGTTTTGTGAACGGATAGGACCAAAGAGGAACCTTTTAAAGAAGAAGGGGAACCATTTAAAGAAGAAGTGGTATCTTTTGAGAAAGGAAAACACTGCATTCCAGCATAAGAACCTAGTCCCATCTGTGAAACATGGTGGTGGGAGTATTACAGTTTGGGCCAATTCTAATGGAAAATGTCAGGACATCACAATCTGAATATGTACTGAATCTCAAGAGACTGTTGGCCATGCAGCAAGAAAACTATCCTTAGCACACAAGTCATCCTACCAAAGAATGTTTAAAGAAGAATTAAGTTTATATTTTGGAATGGTTAAGTCAAAGTCCTGATATTAATTCATTCAATAGACGTTGTGGAAAGACCTGAAACCAGCAGCTGATGTGAGGAAACCCAGAAACATCCCAGAGTTGAAGTGGTTGTGCATGGAAGAACGGGCTAAAATTCTGTCCAATATCGCTGATAGCCGATATTTTTATGCTTAGATCTGCCGATTCTGATACAGAGAATTGAAGATGGCAGAATATTTCCACAAAGATAGTGCCATAACTCTGACATTTCTAATACAGCGCCAAGTCATTTAAGCGTGAAAGTCGAGCAAGGGGGGAGCATTTTGAGCGTCGTGCACAACATTCTAATAAAAAGTCACTTTCCGTCCTATGTGGCGTACCAAGTCAAACAGGGCGCGTATGGCACTCCATGTGCACTACATAGTGCATACAAAGCCGTTAAGCTACAACCCCTGCTATTTCCTGAGATGCATACTACCACATAGAAAAATATGATAAGAGCGCCTTACCTACCATACTACTAAGTGCGGCAGTACGCGGCTTGGTACAAGCTCATATTCGCCCAGTGAGGCAAACGCAAATTTTCACGCAAAAAAGTGCATCCCTAGCTCACACCAGCTAGAGATGGCACTTACAATGTTTTTGTCTCATTTGTTTACTTTCAGGATTTGATTATGTTTGACCATGGCCATATTCATGTGGAAATACGTAGACTTCTAAAAGGTTCACTAACATTCAAATGAATGAATTACCACTGTAATTTAGACTCAACTACCGCTCACTCACAAATACCTCTCAACTATGACTACCAGGCGTTGTTCTAAAAAAGACTTACAAAAACTGCATTCCTGGCAGCACAGATAATACGAGAGCCATCTGCTGACCAAGTGCTGCACTTCACACTGACGGTGTTTTCATCGTCGCTCTCTGGAAACATTTCATTGACGTTGATGGACTTCCACTCGTTGGCAGATTTCACTTCAAACAGCTGAGAAACAAACACACAGACGAGGCATTAGGGCATGATGCAGCGGGAAACGAGGACCGACGATAGCCCGCCCACACATATAAAGCCCTACCTTGAGGGTTCCGTCATTAGATGACGTGGCAAGGTAGGCATCGTCTGGAGAGAAGCAACAGTGGTTGACGGGTTCCATGTGGCCAAACATGGTGTTCTGAGATGTTTGCTTGTTCAGGTTCCATAGCTATCGGTGGGGAAAAAGGGGAATGTTTAAGTTAAAATGAATTATTATTTGTCAGTGTGAACATACCACAGACAACACAGCAGAGCAGAGCACACAGTGCACCAAAGCAAAATGTGACCTTTGCATTTGACCCATCTGTGAAGGATCAGTGGGCAACTGACGTGCGAATGGTACCTTGCTCTTGAGGATCTCAGTGGGACCTTTACCAGCCCGATGGCCCTTCGATCACAGGGCAAATTCCCTAACTGTTACACTATCAGCTGTCCCAACAATCAACAACAGCTTTAAACCCTTAGCACAGCCACCTGTGGTGCCTAATGACTCAAGTATCTTCAATCGGCCATAAATCTTTTGTGTTGCACGTACACTGTTAGCAAGAGAGGTCAGTGATCAACAGACTGACCACTGATGGTCACAAAGTGTTCATGCCAGTAAGTGTACAGTTTCTAGAGCATATTCAAATTTCGTCAAAGCACCAGAAAGCTTAAGGAGCTAAAAGCATTTCTTGGACCATTCAACTGATTGAGCAAACTTCCTTTTACACACACTTCATGCCTTTCTAGCGTCTTTATGCAGCGGGTTGTGATTATCTCACCTTTATTTCAGTCAAGAACTTTCACCCAAAGTACCCTGGGTTCCTGTTAGTTTCTGTATTTGGATCTGATTTATACCTGACACGTTTATACTTAACACAAGCCTATAAACTTTAATTAGGGAGTAACTTTTTCACTACGTCTGCCTAGTTTTGGGATACAGATGTGCCAGTTTGTCACTGCAGTAAATGTCAAAAAACACATTTCCCTATAACAGATTCAAACGAAACATGCCAGACAATACTACCACATTAAATACCATGACTGCTTTGTCCCTCTCACCTTGGTGTTCATGAATTTATCGTTGGAGCAGGTGGCAAGCAGGACCCGCTGTTTTTTGTTGGTGAACTGGCAGTGGTTGATCTGCTCGTCATGCTCAACCTCAAACACACGCAACAGAGTGCCTTTTTCCACGTTCCAGACCTGCATGCACATTCATACAGTAAAATACTTTTTTTTTGTACATATAAATCACAAATGTGTTTTAACAGCACTGAAATTCAAGTACTTCATCCTGTAAATTATGATTAAAATGTCTGTTGATTGTAAGATGTTTTGCATTATAGGCCATAGGCGTGCTCTGAGTAACATGGGCAACAACTGGGAAGACAGAACAACTACTACTGTAATTCACTAATTTGCCACTGCACTGGCATAACTGAAACACAATTTCTCGCACGTTTTATGATTACTTTTCTTGTTTAACAAGTACAGGTGAAATGAGTAACAGTGTATCAAAATGTTGTATGCATTGTCTGTTGTCAGTGTAGAGTTTAGAAGAAGACGGCTTTTCCCTTGTTTGTCTTTAGAAAACTCGGTCTTACAGCCTTTCACAGTGTGCTGCATCAGTGCTGTTCCATTCATGTCTGATTGCTTCCCACAACTAGTCAGTGCTCCTAAATGATCTGCCATTAGGTGTGGCCTTGATGTGGAACTTAAGTGAACACTAATTTAATAGAGGTTAATGACCCCTCAACTAGACACTGCCTGCTCTCATCAGTGCCTTAAGTGTTTGTATTAAGCACAGTATTCACTATTGTTATGCTCTGTCTGAAGGATGAAGCTGATACTACGTATTAGAAATTGTGATTAAAAAAAAGTATGTATAGAAACTGTGATAGGCTCCATTCGTCTCATTTTTTGCCCAACAGTGTACTGTTAGTTTAACATGCAACATCTGGCAGGTTATCAAACATTATTGTACTAACATTATAGCTAGTTTGCAAAACCATGAAGCAGTCGCTCATCTGCGCAGCACCAGCATTCTGCCTTCTCTGTAAAATGCTCCCTAAAATTCTGGTGTCATTTATACATTCTTATACTTCAGTTTGCTTCAGAATGCGGTCAGGCAATGAAATGGTTTTGTCCCCAGTATGTCCTGCAGCGCCAAATTTTCTTGTCGATTGCATCAACTAATCCACAACGTCGACAAGAAAAACTGGTCCATAAGAAATGTAAACACTGACGCATCATATATGTAACTGCAATGTACTACAAGACCTTCTGGGGGCAGTATTGTCTGCCTGTCTGCATTGACTTCATTCTTTACTAAGGTATGCTGAAGAATGCCGAAGCTTTTGAAAGCATGGGACCATTTGACAAAAGGGAATCTGTTTCTCTTGTCATTTATTAAACAGTGGTAGTAGTCATCCTGACCTTAACCTTCCTGTCACTGGAGCATGTTGCTATGTGACGGTCATCAGGGGAGAAGGCACAGCACAGAACCTCGTCATCATGGGCCTGGATTTCTTGAAGCTTCTCTCCTGAGGAAGTCTTGAACACCTACAACAAGGAGTGTGTGTTTTTTAGACCTGAATTGTCATTTTAACCCCTTTTTTACATTTCTATTTCTGAAGGCTATATATGTAATGGGGCCAATATTTGTAATAAAACATGCTCTCGCAACTTTTATGCAGGGTTTATCTTCCAGAGCAATTACACTTACATTGACAGCATTTTAGGAAATGCTTTTTATACAACTATGATTATTATTATTACTATTATTATTATTATTATTAGTAATAGTATTACAACAAATACACAAACCATAAGAACAGAAAGGAAGCTAATCCTCACCCGCAGAGTCTTGCTGGCCCCACAAGACGCAATCTTGTTCCCATCTCTAGAAAAGCAAGCGAAGTAAACGGAGTTCTGGTGAGGGTGGACCACAAGCCGTGACAGACTCTCCAGATTGCTGCTGTTGCTGAGGACACAAATAGCAAACGCATGTAAAGCAGAGGCAACTTTTCAGTTTATTATCCTGCATTGGCTATAATGACACGATATGACAATATGAGCATGAAGGACATACACCCAGTCCAGGTAGAGCTGCCCCCTGCTGGCCCTCTGCTGTGCCTGCAGTAAGGCCTGTCTGTAGACCTCGGAGCAGTGGGGCTGGGACAAGGCCAGCTGGACCACATCTGGGAAGGGTCTCTGCTCCAGCTGATGGCCATTCAGAGACAGAAAGGCTTGAAACTGGAGCCTCACCTCGTTGTTCTACAGGGTTGAATAGGAAAAAAATGAAATACACTCTGGGATGGTTGTGCTGTGATACTGAGCTGAGTGAACAGATAACTGTCATGCCTGTGTGAGCTGTTCCATTTCAGCTAGGTTCATACTACAGTGCGGAGCACCCAGAGAAAACCCAGACAAACACGGGGAGAGCAAACCCCACACAGAAAGACCTCATGGCTGACCCTGGGATCGAACCCTGGACATTCTCGCAGTGAGGCAACAAATGAAGAATCTTGAATCCTTCTAAATCAGTAATGCAGAGCAACAGTGTATAGTTCACGTACCTCTTGATCAAGCATCACGCCGTGTTCTACATAGTCGTTGATTAAGTGGGCGGGTCCCATTTTCTGTGCCTTATGTATCACCCAATCCAGTGAAAACATCAGAGAATAGAGCTCCTGACAACCATAAAACCAGGCAAGCTTCAGATCTCTGAATGACATACTGGTCTATTCGTGCATTTGAAGAACTGCATAAACTGTTACGATTGTGGCAAATGTGTAAAGCAGCATGATATTTACCTTTGACAATCCGGCTCGGGCCATGTGGTGTGGCAAAAACCTGTACCAGTATAAGCCTTCTACATCCACTGAAGTTGGGGGACCTCGTTTATACACCTTCTGATACTGATGAACTACTTTAGCGTGCAGCTCCTTGGGTGAAACATGCATTTAATAAAGTTACACAAACAGGTCAAGCATTCCGCAAAGCTCCCATTACACTTTTGTTCAAAATGACTTCCACTCAGACACGCTAAAGTGCTGCTCGAATATGCAATAAGTCACCGTGTCATCTCTGCTGGGGCAAAATAACTCAGCGCTTTAATAGAGCTCCTTGTCATGCTGCTGCACTATTGACCACAGAGTGCCTGCGGCAGGTCTGTCTTTAGGGAGTTAAATGGTAATTTATGATAAGTGGATGCAAATAATGCCTCTCTCTAGGCAAGATCCACAACAAAAGGCCGCAAAATTAAAATATGGTCTTGGAAAAACTGTTATCAAAAGCTTTGCATACAGTACTGAAAAGAGGAGCAATAGAACATGGTGTCTGCTTCAAGGCTTTAAAAACGCATACAAATGACAACGTTATTTCAAGTACTGTAGAAGAAACAACATTCTCAAGCTCACCGCCAACTGGTTGCGGTTTTGTTCGGTGAGAAAGTCGAGCTGCAGGTCGTGGAGGTAGTAGAGATACGGCCGCACGTTGCAGTCCCGGAATAGCAGAGATTTGTTCACAAACTCCTGCAGGACGTCTTCTACATCCTCCTCCAGCTCCATTCCCCACAGCACGGACAGCACCTGCAGAGACACAGAAACACAACATTTTGAATCTTTCCACAGACCAAAATATGCCATTTAACAGCACCTTCCTAGAACCTACTTATTTATAGAACTCATTCACAAATTTATAGCACCGTTAAATGTTTTTGATAAGCCAAGAAATTGTACTGTCTAAATTCTATGGTTCTGTGGGCTATTGTTTTGTACTAGTTAATCTTAGTTAACACTTAAACTTCATGAGCAACAAATTAGCATTAATTAACAGTTTTTGTAATTTGTTTGGAATAGAGTTTTTACTTGTATTGGCAGATGTACAGACAGACAGCAATGCTCAACGACAGATTAACAATTCTTACTGACATCTACTGACAAATCTACAATTCTGGTTAACAAATAAACAATTCTAGCTGACAGATCTACAATTTTCACTGACACATCAACTGACAGACCTACAGTCCTCAATGACAGATCGACTGACAGATCTACAATTCTCACTAACAAATTAACTGACAGATCAACTGACAGATCTACATTTCTCAATAAAATAGGTATGTTCTACTGACAGACCTTCAGCCCTCACTGACAGATCTACTGACACCTCTCTGATTTAGATTTAGTGGCACCTTTAGGCCCAAAGCTAACATTACTGAAAAATCTTTTCCCACAAAATGCCAGCCACAGTTTTCCTTTACGTACTTCTAGTGTCTCTAATCTTTTAGATGCCTTTAAAGAGAAGTTCAGAATAAACATCAACATGGCCATTTGCTTTGTTGGCTGACCTTAGCAGGAACTTTGACATCTTTTTCCAGCACGCTCAGGTCTTTGTATAGCTCTCTGTGTTCATCTTCCAGAACCTGCAGGCTGGCATCCATGGCTTGATCCAGGGCCTCATAGTCGTACGAGGAAGACTTGCGTATGCGCTGGAACTGCTTCCTCCTCAGCTGCAGCAGATAGTAGCCCCAGCGGTCAGGAAACTCTCTTAGAAGGGCCCCAATCAGAGAAACCACCAAAGGGGAGCCTGGATGAGGATGAGAGGAGTTTAATACGTAAGAACATCAATCACCATTCTAAATATTGGGTGTATTTTTGGCAACCAAAGCATAATGTGTCTTAACAAAAGATAAAGTGATTAAGAACATCTAAACCAATCATTCATACCTTTATTACGTTATCTTTACCTTTGCATTCTTTCACAATGTGACGTGCCTGTTCTGGAAGACTCTGAGGATTCCCGTTTACATACAGACCAAGAATCTCCAAAGCTTTGTCATCATCCAGGCCGCTCTCAACAGCAATGCTGAACTTGCTTCCTGCACGCACACAAAGTTTAGCACCTTTCTACAGATTTCTACAATACGTTATCTGAACTAATTGGGGAAGTTGGTAGCGTAGCAATTAGGGAATTCGCCCTGTGACTGTAAAGTCGCCCTGAACTGGTGAAGGTACCACTGAGGTACTCATGAGTAAGGTACCGTCCCCAAGCTCTGCTCATCGGGAGCTGCCCATGTTAGCTGCCCCCTGCTCCTTCACAGTTGGGTCAAATGCAGAGGTCACATCTGATTATGGTGCACCGTGTGCTATGCTGGGGTGTGTTCGCAATGATAAATAATCACTCACTCACACTCACTTCATTTCTAGTAACTTCCAATGGTTTTGATATGGCAAGACATTATCAAAAACAGTGCTCAAAAGTGCTCACAATTGCCAGTCTAGTGTTGCCTTTTGTACTACAGCTTACAATATATTACCAGAATATTATATGAAATTACTTAGTAAATAAGATACACGGTTAGGACACCAAATTAATGATTGATGATTAGCAATTATTGCTTATAAGTTTTAATTACACAGGAAAGTATGTTAGCCTAGAAAACTATAAATCTTTCAAATAAATTAATAAATCTGTTTTACTAAAAACATTATATTGCACTGTCATTAACATCACTGCAATATAACCTCAGTAAAGTCTCATTCACTGTATAGTTTCTGCCTTTTAAATCCCTTAAACATAATCCCCGTTAGTTCCCTATTAATCCAAAACTAGGATTAGTCCTAGAATCTTTACTTTATATTTGCTGCCAGACAGTAACCAACATGAATGAAAAGGAAATTTCTCAGACAACTTCCAAGCAAGGGAACAGCGGATTCTGCAGAAAGTGGAGGATTATTCAGAAAAAACCTGAGCCAATAAAGGAGTGCTTGAAGGAGTGATTAACCCTGTTAATGTAGGACTTCTTTAGCCGGTTAGTTTGGCACAGTGTTTGCTTATAAACAATACACATACTCCTGTACACTTTGATCAATCTGATCTAATGCAAATGCTATGTAAATAGTTGTTGCACTGTATTATTTAGTGTATAATGACAGGAACACATCATGAGCCATAATGATTTAGTCACTGATGCACGCACCGCTCACAGAGTCAGTCAGGCTGCGATTCCTGGTGGTCAGGAGGATCCGACACTGGACATCGAAAGCCTTGAGAGTACTGCTGTCCCATACGTCATCTAGAATCAGCAGGCCCCTGGCACATGAGAAGAAACACTACTGTCAAGAGACTGATGACGTTAGTGCAGGAGAAACGACGTGAGCTATAACAATGTGTAAACAGAGCCTCAAGACTAGTTTCACTTAGCTTTCAAACTAAGTTTGAAAGTTTGAAAAACAAACTTTTCAGGTTCTACCACATACCATCGGAAATTAAATGTCACCTTGAGGAAATGAATACGGCATGTCATTTGAACAACTGGCAATCACAGCAAAATAAAAGGCGTTAAGAAACAAACTAAATCAAACTGCTAGTTTTAACCAGCTCTTCATTGTGTTATCACCATTTGATTGTGAGGCATTATAACTGCAAATTGGGCTCTGCATCCCAGTTTGGTGACTACAGAATAATTGCCAATTTATCTGTTTATTTTATTGCCATTGATCTTATCTGTAATTCCCCAGATTGCTACTAGTTTGAGTCTTTGCCTTGTGCTTCACCTGTGTATCTCCCTATTAAAGTTGGCTTGTCCACATTATCTCTGTTCTGTCATTTGCTCAGCGTGTGTTTATGTGTGGTCTTCCAATGGTACTGAGGGTTCTCATGGTTTGTTTCTATTCTTTGTGAATGAATCCAGCCTCATCCCTGACGTCGCAACAACAGATCTGACGTCATTTAATGGTAAAAAGATGATTCGAAGAGTGCCGGAGTTGTAAGTATCCATATTACTAAAGGCAGGTTATAGCGTAACGGTTAGGAGTTAGTCCCCCTCGTGATCAGAAAGTTGCCGGTTCGAATAGGTAAAGGTAAAGCTACCACTGAGGTTCTCATGAGTAAGGTACTGTCTCCAAGCTCTGCTCACTGAGAGCTGCCCATGTCAGGTTTCCACTGCTCCTTTTCAGATGGTTCAAATGCACATTGCGTTATGGTGCACTGTGTGCTGTGCTGTGGTCACAATGACAAATAATCACTCACTTAGCAAGGTTTTTTTAGTAGCACATCAATGAAAAAAAAAAAGTTTTTTCTTGCCACAAGCCACATTTTCCAATATGTAGCAAATCAGGGCAACACTGCTGATTTTAATGTCATAACTAAGCGCAGGAGCATGACCGAGTGACAGGATTTTTAGGTTTATTAACCTATCCCTTGATTTCCCCCCATCCCTTGAAGCCTTACAAAAGTGCGTGAATTTAAGTGTGTGATTGCCATTGTGAACAAACCACAGCGCACCACACAGTGCACCACAACATAGCGTGACCTCTGCATTTGACCCATCTGTAAAGGAGCAGTGGGCAACTTGTGCAGTACCCAGAGCACAGTGCTTGGGGATGGAACCTTCCTAAGGAGTAGCTCAAGTCCCTAACCGTTATGCTATGCACTGTCGTGCTAAAAGACTCTTTAGCTCTGATTTTGCTTTGCGTATTATGCTGAAGGGCCATGATGTGTTGCTCACCTGGGAAACTTGCGAATCATGAGGTAACGCAGGCGTTCTTTTGCCTCCTCAATGGAGTTGGGGTGCCTCAGGGACACGTCTGAGGTCTGACTCTGCTCCAGCCTAAAACACAGAGACTGCATCCGCACCAGAAGATCGGCTCTCTCACACTGACCCACGGACAGCCAGTGAACTCCACCGGGAAAACACTCTGGAGTAATGAAGAGAGAAGGGTTTGGTTTAGATCAGATGTGTCTTTTTCAGACCACAATCTGCAAAATATATGGATTACAGAAATTTTTAATGGAAAGAATTAAGAAGATACATCATCCATGGAACACAGCCACAACAAATAAACGTATCAGTAAAATCAATAATATCACAACCTTACAGACCCACATAAATCCTGTTCTAATTGCAGGAAGGAAAAACATAGCCAAGGAAGACTGTGTACTTATGAAGTACACTAACATCTCATAAAGATTAAAAAATAAATAAATAATTAAAGCTCGCTATTACAAGGTTATTACAGAGTTAATACTGAATTCTTGTGTACACCTAATGTGTCCATATTCAAATGATTCTTAATCAAATTAAACTTCTTATTTGGGGGAATCCAGGATAATTACATTACTACATTACAACCCTAACCTTGACTCTCTTTTAGATGTTTTGTTAGTGTTGACTTAATGTGTCCTGTTATTGGTCTTTTTGCTGGATATTTGCTGTGTGAATATTAATTTAAGTAAATTTAAGTGAGTGATTCTTTGTCATTGTGAACACACCACAGCACACAGTGCACCACAACAAAAAGTGACACATTTGACCTATCTGTGAAGGAGCAGTGGGCAGTTTTATGGCGATGCCTGTGGAGCATTGCTTGGGGACGATACCATACTCATAAGTACCTCAGAGGCACTTTTACCGGTTCCGGACCTGAGCTGGCGACCTTACGATCATGGAGCCAACTCCCTAACTGTTATGCTACCAACTGCCCCTCTACACTTGTGATATGAGTATACCAAAACAAATTTCTAATAAACTTGTTGATTTTAATTTACGCCATTTAGCAGATGCTCTCATCCAGAGCGACTAAGTACTGGGACAGTCTGCTTGGAGCACTATGGGGTTAAGGGTCTTGCTCAGTAGCCTGATGGTGGTAGACTTGGTAGATGACACCACAAACACATGGTCTGAAACCAAGCATCCTTTGACTAGGCTGACAACAGGCCAACTGACACTTCTTGAAAATTTATAATTAAGGTATCCAGACCTCACCTTTGATTAGAGTATGGTCTCTTACTGCCTCTGCAGCCAATACAGACTTCCCTGAGCCGGCCATGCCAAACACAGTGACCCAGCCTGGATCCTTCTGCAGACAATACAGTTTCTCCCGGATGAGCTTCAGCAGGTGGGGCCGTTTCACAAAGACCATGGGCCTCTGGGGCACCCCGCCTTCACTCAGAATAACCTGCACTGAAGTAAGACCCAAAGAAATATTAGATATGAACTTCAAAATGGCAGACTGTGAATAACAATACTGTAGAAGACTTAGTCCAAACAAGACCAACAAGTTTTAAATGATAATGTTACACCAGTGTATACAATATAATATTTATCACAAACACAAACATGAACAAAGATTTCCTCTAACACATTTCCTCTAAATCTCAATAACCTTTACATGTCAACATTCCTTGCATAACTTCTGTCTTTTACTTTTCTTTTTAAATGTCATTCATAATGTAGCTTGAAAATTAATGAGCCCTTTATCATGTGTCATTATTTCAACATAAATGTGGGCCAATACACTAGAACACTTTCTCTCCAATAAAAACACTGCTGCCCATCTATACTTTGCTATAAAAAAGTCTCATCATAGAGCTGCTGCTGTTCTGTTTGGAAGAATGGGCTAAAAATTTCTCCTAGCTGATGACAGGACTAATGCACAGTTACCAAAAATATTTAGATACTGGATGGTTAGTCAGATACTGGAAACAAAGACTGACATATAATTTCTCAATAAATTGAACAAATATAATGTTTTGTCTGGTTCTCTTTATCTACTCTGAAGAATTGTGATCTGATGGTGTTTTAGGTCACTTAAAGCATGAATACCGATCTGCCATTGGCTCATATTGGCAGATAACATTGGCACACTGATTATCAATCAGCCTCTAACAACAACAGGCTGAGATCATAAAACCACTGTTTGGGATGTTAGTTCTTCAACACAATTGTCTTGTTTGTAACATTGTTAATCTGCTATTAGATGCAATTACATGTATTTGACTTAGCATAGTATCTAACAGTGTAAATAATAAGTACCAGTGGGAGAGATCCCATTGGAGAAGCTCTTCTCCCCTTCAGGACTGAGTTGTGGCAAGCCCCTGTGCAGAAGATTGGCCAGGTCCCCATAACTCTCTCTGACCAGGGCATTGTAGAAGGAGATGTAAGCCCTGTTGTCCTTCTTCAAGAGCAGATCTAGCAGGGCGGCAGCCTGCTCCTTTCTGGTGGGCTGGAGAAACAATTGAGCATTCCATACTGTCAACTTACAGTTTTTCATTAGTAATTTTCCTGTTAATAAAATCACTATATCAGTAGCAGAATGCATTCAAGCAGCAACTTCACTGTACGTTTTCAAATGTAAAATAAACACATATCGTTTTGGTTTCTTCATGGCCTTGGAACCCATAGTTAGACATTTTACGCTCTGTGCACAATGCAAAGGGCTGAGGCTTAAAATTGCACCTACTCTGAAATGGGAAGTTAAGAACTATTCTTAATTTTATGAAAATAATATTAATCTGATTAGAACTCTTAAAACCATGTCTACATTTCTCACACCATCTACACTCTGCACACCCTTCTGAACTCTGTCTATAGTACGTGCTGCAAATCCAAAGCAATCATAAATAATATAATTAAAAATCATGGTTGACTCTCAATGTCAATATGAGGACCTTATTTCTAGTAGGACTGGCATCTTTGGTGATATATGACAAGGTTTGCCATGTAGCAGCTAAAAGCTTATTATGTGTACAGAGAAACATTTTATTCCAGGCCTACATTTGTTTTAAGGTATTTTATAGTCAATGATAAAGCAGGGGGGATTTTTAATCTTCTAAATTCAAAAAATTCAATCTACTCATTTTTACACAGTTATTAACTACTATACTTTATAACCCCGCCTAATATTGTGTATTTAAGTCTATAATGGTTTTTTACAGTCTCTATTCATTAACGGACATATGACCTCTTACTTCTGACCTATTGGTGTATGTACATGCCTGTAAGTCGTAATTTTGCATTCGGGACAGACCTTGTGGCTTATTATCTCCTCCTCATCCCCTGTCAAGACCCCGTCACTGACCATGTGGTCTATAAGGTAGGAGGCCTTGATGTCCTGTTCCAGAGTAGCCCTGGAGCACAGCAAACAGCTACGAGCCCGCTCCTCCATCTGCACAACATACACACACGCTCGCGCGCACACACACACACTCCTGAAAACATAAAATAAAGGTGTAAACTGAATCTTGGGGGGTGTCTGCCTATCAGTTTTGTAACTAATGCACAAAATTGTTTTACAAAGCCACCTTGGGGGTCTACCTAACATCTAAGTTGCAGTGCAGTGCAGCTATATCATGTTATGCAATTACACTGTTCTATAAATTAGATGACTGAGCCTAAAGCTTGTTTTTCGATCAGAGTACAGTACAGTGCTGTTTATGTGCTATTCATGTGTACTACACAATACACAGAAGTAAAGAACAGGATATAGGATAGCAGGGTAAGTAATATACAGTAGAGTTAGTATATTTTAACACATTACTGTGTAGCATTTAATAGTATAGTCCAATATATTACACTACACTGTAGTACAGTCTAACAGCACAATATCACAGATTAGTGATGTATATTACAGTATGCTATAGTACAAAGTACAAATATAGCACAACATAGTATATAACAGTGTATGATACAATACAGAACAAGGAAGTACAGAACAGTATAGTTCGGTCTAGTGTAGCATAACACAGGAGGGTACCGTATATATCAGCCTATTACTGTACAGTATATTATAAGGCTGACAAGTCTACTCTATGGTATAGTCTATCATTGCATAACCCAATATGGTCCAGTACAGTGCTGAATATACACTAAGGTATAGTACAACATAGAACAATTAAGAACAGCATTATATTGTACAATAAAGTGTTTTACTGTCTCGTAATACATAGTATTCTAAAATATATCACATTTTAGTAGTGTAAAATATAGAACAGTACAGTGCATTATAGTACAGTATAGGTCAGTAGGGCAGTTGGTAGTGTAACAGTTAGGGTGTTCAACCCGTGATCAGTAAAGGTACCAGTGAGGTACTAATGGGCAAGGTACCATCCCCAAACACTGCTCCCCATTGCTTCTTCCGAATGCAGAGTGTATATGCTAGTATGTAGTACAGACACTGAAAGACGAGTCTACACAAGTTCGCACAAGTGTATAGGTGAAAAGGATTTTTACCATGATTACTCATTTAAAGTGATCAAATACGAAAGAACCTTCACAGGTGTGTTGTTGCTAAACTTGACATCACTGGGAAACAACACTATTTCATAACTACATCCAGACGGTCTTCAGTCGCACCTAAGCGTTTGAAACAATTAGACGAACTAATAGCTAATAATCCTCACGACAGGTAGGCAACTCTTCAATTGTACTGGACAAATCTGACACGATACATACAGCTTGTACTAGGTCTAACAGGCTACGGGGCTAACAGTACGTAAGTAAGTTAAAGCCTGACTGGGATTAAATGGTCATTAATTAATTAACTCATTAATGTGTCCGTGTCCGAAACACCCCGGATACTGTCTACAGCATGATTAGTTCCCATGAAGTCCAAGCGACACTGTTGTTTATTACAGCGCTGTGTGGCAGTAAAAAGACATACTCACAGATACGTCTTCTTTTAAAACATTAATCCTAGTTCCTTTCTTGCCGTTTCCTTCCTTTTTTGATGTCCACGCTGAATACGCTCTGTGTGTTTTAATAAGGTATGAACGGTTTTGATCGGCTGCTCCGGGGGATCCACTTTAAATCTCACGCATACTTTTCGTGGACACCAGGCGTTTCCTCGTTCTCAACAACAACAACTTCCCTCCGGTGCGCGCGTCGGCCAATAGGAAACGCTCCCGCCTTCACGTGACCGGGTGAGGTAACGCTGGTAACCAGGCAGACCGCTCTCAAAAGCTTAAGCGAAATTGTCGCTCACAGTTTCACTATCAAAACGTTATGACAGCCAGTGCTGGTACATTATTTTTATATCAGACGTCTAACAAGTTTTCTAGACGTCCATGACACTTACCTATGCAATGCAGATCCCTTCTTGTCTTTGTTTTGAAAGTGAGGAATGTAGCTTGCTTTCTGTGGAATTTTTAAAGTGCCTTACACATATTTGATTTAATAATCACAGTGCTGAGAAGTGTGTGCCTTAATTCTTCAGAAGTAATATGATAAATAAATAAATAAATAAATGTTAAAACCCAGGTTTATTCTTCCTCCTGAACTCCCATATTGGACCCCTCAGCAAGCCCCTTAGCCCCAAGTTGCCGCAGGGGTTGCTCTGGATCAGAGGTTTTCAACCGGTGGTCCGTGTACTGTGACATGCAATCCAGTTTACTGCTTAAATTACTTTTTTATTATTTCATTTTATTTATTATTCAAGAAGACATTTTCCAGATGATTTGGGCATCTTTATTAATAATCAAAAAATGCTAATATCTAAAAAATAATAGAAAAACAATACACACAGGCAGACACACACTGGGCCGCAGACTACTGCTTAGACTGAATGGTGGTCCCTGGGACAGAACCAGTTGAAAATCCCTGCTTTGGATAAATGGCATTAATGTAAATACTAGAGTGATGATATCGCCACCTTGTGGCAAAGCACTGAAACTTTCAGCTGCACGAGAAGAATGACAACCACATTTTAAAATACATATGCATACTATTACCAATCGTTTATTTTGTTGTACCTCATAACATATTTCACAGATAATTATATTGATGTAACATTAGATTTTTGTCTCAAATCTTGGTTGTCTAATATACCGACCTCTTCTAAACCTGAGTCTCTAGAATCTCTATAACACCTTTGTAGGGCATTTGCATCGTAAAAAATCTACGTGCTGGTACAATCATTTTAAATTCAATAACAAACTTGCTGTAGGCTTCCAATAATAAATCCCATAGAAACTGCCTGGTTTATACATCACTCTTTTGCTCACTAAACACTAAAGGGTTTATATCTAAATATAGATCATTTCATAACATACAGAACACACAGTTTAATTGAGATGCATGATACTGGTTTGGTGACATTTATTGAGAACTATTGTATTTTTGTTACAACTTATAACCACTAGTAGTAGGTAATAATTCAAGTTTCATGGCCTGAAGTGCATGTGGAAAGAGAATATGAAAGGATGACTCACCAAATAATTGCCCAGTAACAGGAAAAGAAATACCCGTAGGGGCTGTCAGAAAACTATCTCGCATGTGCCCTTCTAATTGAAGTGCCACTGAATCTCATTTTGGTCTTCTCATGTCTTGGGAGAGTGCAAGGCAAGTGCGAGGCTGTGTTCAGTCACACTTTTCATCCAGTCAGCAATAAAAAGGATTAACTGACTCCTTTATTGTTTTTCTTTATGAATGTAATTTTTGCATGCCATTATACTGTGCCTTATCAAGAGGCCCCGTGTCAACTATTAATTATAGGTAAAGTAGCATGTACAGATTCAACAGCATGGAAGAATAAAGGCTGCATGCCGAGTGAATGCATGCACAGCAGGCAACATGAGAGATCTTTCATTCCAGTTGCTTCCCTAGTAATTACAGCAGATTGTGACATGAGAAGCGTGACACACATTGATGCCACATTTCCCTATAGTACTAAATTACTGCTTACCTTCTTAACTGCATGGTTGTGCACTAGGCCAATTGGACAACTATGTTTTGGATGTGTACATCTGCTTCAGTCCATGTACTACATCAGACTCTGTAAATGGATTTTGTATGGATGGATTTTTAAAAATGATATTAATAAATCAATCAACTGTCAATGGACAGTTGAAAGGGTAATGTTTAGGGCATTCGCCCTGTGATTGTAAGGTTGCCAGTTCGAATTCAGGGAGATCCCTTAAGGAGTAGAGGTATCACTGGGGTACTCATGAGCAAGGTACCGTCCCCAAGCACTGCTCCCGGGGCACTGCCCATGTTAGCTGCCCACTGCTCTTTTATGGATGGGTCAAATGCAAAGGTCACAGTTTGTTGTGGTGCACTGTGTGCTGTGGTGTATACACCTTACACTTTACACTTATATATACACTATATATATATATATATACATATATATATATACATATATATATATATATATATATATATATATATATATATATATATATATATATATATATAATATATACAAAGGAATATTAAAAAATTGCATTGGGACCGTGCAGCACTCAACAGTTCTTTCTCTAAGAAACAAATCTGTAGTGTTTCTTTACTCAATCTCTACATCTTCTTCACAACATCACAAATATAACAGATACAAAGTGCCTCAAAAACATATTTGACTAACTACAGGTTGCTGTGGTGCTCCCTTTCTAGTACCTTTCAGAAGCCTACACAAATTTGCCAAATTTGCACAGCCACAGGGTTAGGGCTTGTTAGATGGAACTGCCTAAGGTACTAGGCGTTCTTTTAGTTATCCCAGGAACATGTGCTGAAGCAAAAATGGAAAAAGGCAGTGGGGTTGAAAGCGAGAAATTGGATTTTTGGTGCAGGGTGGAATAAAGCAACTTCCTTTTAGATATTTCTCTGGCACTCATGGCATGTTTGGCAAATCTTCATTGGTTAAGTGATGCAGCATATACATTCTCAACAGGAATATTAAACAAACCTAAAATGGACAGAATCTTAATAAAACAAGCCACTATTTGAATGGCATTACGACAGAAGTATTGGAGCATCAACAAGTATTAAAACAACTCCTGTGGCTTTCAAAAGGTATTTAAATATTAAATTCATCAATATGTTTTGGAAATCATTTCGATTCTCGAGTATCGTACAGATCTTTATCAACATCATTTATTTCCCTATAGATTCTTCATCTCTTTTAGCCTTCACAATGCAGAATATGTGTCTTAACAAAAAACAAATTGCCATGCCCTGCAGAAAGTTTAAACAATGTGGATCTATGCATGGTGGAACAATGATTGGATGCACTGTAAATTCATATTTATATATTCATGTTATGGATGTCTTGTGGAAAATGGCATGGATACAATTTGTTGCATCTTGTCTGATTTTCTTTAATTATCAGCACCAAACTTTACTGAAGTTCATAAAGCCACAGTAGGAACAACTTGTTTTCTTTGTTTATTGGACTTCCTCTTTTATTCAGAAACTAAGTACACAGTCACACAGTCATAAATGAAATGTAGAAGGCCGTCAAGTATTCATATTTGCGCAATCGTTTCTGTGTAAATAGACAGTGCGCTACAGTACATTGTAAGTGCTCATAACATATTTGATAACACCATTCTAATACTGCTTTTCAAACAAATCGCTGAACTCGCTGGAATGTGCACATACGCAACAGTCTTATAGCAAGACGAACTACATTACATTTTCTGCATATTTTATGCAGCATAATTTAATGTAAGAGCTCTTTAGGAACGTCACTGACATTGAATAAAGTTCAAGAACTTTATTCAATATAAAGTTAAAGGGAAATAATCACGCACGCACGCACGCATGCAACGCCCATGCGTATATTCACGTGTTCAAAGTAATTTTTACTATTCTTTATTAGACTTTTTTCTTTGCAAATCATACGAGAGACATTATTTTTCATAAGTAATTGATTAATAGGGTTGTCCGAGATACTTGGCTTTTAAAATCCTGTATCATCATCATTATTATTATTATTATTATTATTATTATTATTGTTGTTGTTGTTGTTGTTGTTGTTGTTATTATTATTATAAATAATTGCTTTGATTAATATATATATTCATCTTCTCACAATGAAGTACATTTTCTGATCCACAACCTATTTGCGCAAAAGCGCGCAGCATCTGACGCGTTAGCGCTGGCAGTCCGCGCGTGTGGAACTCGCCCCGAGTCTCTCAGCTTCTCTCTAAAATCCTGAGCGCACCAGAGTGAAGGTGGGCGACAGCACCATGGTCATCGCAGGTCCCGGACCGGCACGAAGAGATTTTCTGACACTTGTAACGGCAGGCCAGCGGGTCACCTGGCGCACGTGAGGCGGCCCGTCTTAGGATGCGTTTTCGCGCTTGCTACGTTCAGCAACTCGGTGCTGCTGCGCGCGCTGTGGAAACGGCGCAAACGGAGCAGCCGAACTCTGGTGTTCTTATTGCACCTGTGTCTAGCGGACACGACCGTCGCAACTACGGGGTGCTGCCGCAACTCTCAATGGAGATCATAGTGCACTTCCGGGGCTCCGACCTGGCCTGTAGGTCGGTGAAGTATTTGCAGGTGGTGCCGAATATTTTGCGTCCGCCGCCAGTTGTGCGCGGCCATGGATCCTTCTACCGCGTCACCGTCTGCAAGCCTATGGTGTCGTTTTTTAAAGGCCCCTTGCGCCGTTCCTTGTCCGTGAGCGCGGCGTGGGGCGTTTCACTTCTGGTCATTCAAAGCCGCCCTGGCCTCTTCATCTTCTCCATGAAAGTGGAGCGGGACGTCTACGACTGCTGGGCAACTTTTATCGAGCCCTGGGGAGGAAGAAGTTACATTACTTGGATCACGCTGTCCGTCTTCGTTTTACCAGCCGTCATTCTGCTCTACTGCCAGATCAACATATGCACGGGAATTTATTTCAGCATGAAGAGGAAAGCCCTGCAAGCGGTCGCCACTGAGAGCCGGTGTGCCCAGAGGGTTTCGAGCGCCTGTTGAAAACCGGTCAGATGACTTTCGTTATCTCATTTTGTGGCTACCATTTGTGGGTCCGTTTTTGTGTCCCGGTGTGGTCGCTGGAGTCCGAAACAGCGCCTGACTAATGTTAAGCAGGGTGGACGTAACAAAAGTACATTCTTGACACCGTCACTTGAAGTGAGTTTTGAGTCACTGTACTTGTTGTTTTGTTGAAATTCCACTTCACTTCATTTTAAAGACAAATACTGTACATTTTACTTCACTACATTTCTATCAAAGTTCTCCTGACTTTCTAAAACGTGATTGGTTGTTTTTACAGGTGACAGTCCATCAGTAATTATTGAGGTTACATCATGGTAGACTGGAACTATAAAACCAATTCGAACAGTTCTGTCTTATTCTGTTGAAGAAAATCATGAAGCTGAAATTATGAACCTGGGTTTTTAAACAGGTTAGAATAATGATTTTATGTTCTGAGCTTGGCTGCATTTACAACATGCACTATATCTGGTTAACATACACATATATATGTAGGGGCTGGTTCAAAAAAATCGATTCACCGATCAATATCGATTCTCGTTCGAAAAATACGATATTGATTCAAAAATTCGCAGATCGATCTTTACCTGCGGCCATGCACTATATAAACCGCTGAAAGAGCTATAAAAAGCGTGGGAACTGAAACTGAATCAAATAAAGGCCATGGCTGAGCTGCTCTAGCTCAATCACCGTCTGGCCTAAAGGCGATGTTTGCTCACTTTGGTTTTAAAACAAATTGTGTTGGTATACCAACAGAAAAATCTCTGTCTCTCATCGATATCGAATCGAATCGAATTGAGAATTGAATCGGATCATGACCTTGTGAATCAGAATCGAATCGATTCAGGAAATCAGCAATGATACCCAGCCCTATATATGTGTGCACACCTTTCACCCAGAACAGGTCAAATTTCTTTCTGCTGCTGTTTGTGAGGGTGTGTGTCTTAATTAATCAATAAAATAAACTATGTTTAGTTTTTCTTTGTCCAGTTAGGATTGTGTTTCATTCTGTAACATTCTACAATTTCGCTTATTCTACAGGTTCTAAATAGTCAGAGGCATTAGAGTGTTATTATTCATGTGACTATGCACCAATCTTGATGATTGAAAGTTATGCCTGTCTTAGTATTTTTCGCTCGATGCTTCGGTAACTTTAACTTAGTAAAAATTTGACTATACAACTTTCCCTTGTATTCAGAGCTAACATTTAGCCTAGTGGTATCTGTACTTTCACTTAAGTAATGAAGTTAGCTACTTTGCCCACCTCTGATGGTAAGTCACACTCCAAAGGCCTAATTCACTGAAATCTGTATCTAAGTTTTCCCTTAAATTTGTTCCCATGGCAGATCCTACGAATAGCTTTTAGAAGTCTGTGATTTGAAAGAGCATACTGCTGTTTTATCAACAAGCATACCATTCCTTTTGTGAAATTGCTCTTGAGGTTTGTGAATTCTTATTTTCTTACCTACAGATAAATGTCCAAATAATAATGTCTGTTATCTGTTTATCAGATACATATATCCAACATAAAGTCCATACAAGTGAAAATTACTAAATTATCATAAAAAGTATGATTTTTTTTTTGTAATTATTAACATATACCAACATACCTGAAATCCATATTTAAGTAGAGGAAAATGTTCCTCCAAAATATTAGTCAAATACTCAAAAGTAGCTCATTAAGAAATTCTTGAATATTAAGGAATGTGGTTTTAAAAACAAAGTACCTAAAATATTTACTGGTTTTAGTGGAGAGTTTTAGGGATTATTTAAGTCAGTTAGTTACTATACCACTTGATAAAAAGTAAACTTTTATAAACTAAAGCATCTCCTTTTAACATACATTACAGCAATTACAGTTAATGCTTGACTCAGTCTATAAAGTGAATATCTAATTACCAGTGGTGTACAAGGTACCCAAACTACCCATACTTTTCCCAAAGTAAAGATCTCTCACAATGAAAATAGATCCAGTAACAGTTAAATGTCAACCATTCAGATACTTGAGTAAAAGGAAGTGCTAAGTACTAGTGCCTAAGTACTAAAAGTGATTTGCTGCTATTAGTGAAGATCAGCCATTATGAAAATACTAAAATGAGGTTTTGACAGTACCTAAAATCCACACTGAAAAAAAATGTTTTCCTGCATGAGGATCAGATTGAGGCATAAATTATAATATACAGGATTTTGTACAATTAGTCATGTGACAATTTCAAGCCAGTCCTTCAGAGATAAAAGGTTTTTTTTTCAGTAGGTGAAAAAAAACAGAAATGTACTGCTGTAAAAAGTACAATACTCTTAATAAAACAAGATCAAGTAGAGTGTGAAAGTTGGTAATATTGATAATAAATAATAATAACTTAAATAATGCTACACACTGGGCAGCACGGTGGTGCAGTGGTTAGGGCTGCTGCCTCACAACAAAGGAATCCTGCTGGAAGGTTAGGCGTGGGGCATTTCTGTGTGGAGGTTGCATGCTTTATTTCCTTTTTTATATGTTTGTCTTGGAGTTTTCTCTGGATACTCCGGTTTCCCCCAACAGTCCAAAGGCATGCAGTATACATACCACCATTCATAACACTGCTAATTATATATCTAGTATTGTATATTTTTATGACGAACAATTTACTGCATATCTTTGTTAAGCTTTATATTACCATCTTATCTCGCCTTCTTTTTATTTAAAGCCAACCTTATCCTCTTTTCCTTTCCAGGTCCTGTGTTTGTGACCATTATGCTGCTTGCCAGTCTCAACAGTTGCACAAAACCATGGATCTATCTAATACTAGGACTCCATGAATGAGTTTCACAGAGGTTTGATGGTGCTGTAAAATGAAGATATGTGAGTGTCTGAAACAGAAATCTGCAGTCATGGGATTGCAGAAGTGAATGAAAATATACATTTCTGTACAGGTGTTGGCTATAATGCATTAATATATTATTTGTAACTGATGTGAGATGCAGTGTGATAATTAAAAGATCAAACCCTTCTGTGTGAACATTAATCAGGTAGTAACTACAGGTCCTTAATCATTTTAGTCCAAATTGTAGTTGCGATCTTTCAGAGAAAGCTGAAATTCATTCATTTTCCATCTTAAAATGCCGCGTAAGAATTTGCATTCCAGTATGTTAATATTTCAGCTAGTGGTGAATCACCCCACATGATACCCAGGTGGTATTAGTAATGTGGTGGATAATGTCATGGCTCGCATTTGTCCTAACAAGCTGCCTTTATGATTGGTGCAATGCTTTTGAGCACTTTCTTTATTTTAGTGAAGACTTGAAATGGTTATACCCAGTACTTCTAAATATGATTATGAAATAATGTTTAAATACATACCCATGCTTCAGTTCTATAAATCCATATGGTGCTTGATTTTATTTCTGAAAATGGATGATGACTTAGAAAATGTTAATTGTCCCTTTTATACCTTGTGATGCATTATACCGGATTGAGAAGTGTGCAGTTACACAAACGACAATTAAAAAGTAAATTAGTTATTTCTATTCTGATGCATTGATAATATATTGGCGGTTGAGTATTAACATTTCCTGATATTGCACATTTTTTTTATTTCAACAAGTCTAGAAGATGTTATTCAGGTTCTGTTTCTGTATTGTTCAAAAGTAAAAGTAAGTGATTTGGGCTGTTGCTCACAGATGATGCCTCAATAAATCTGGCTGTCTTACCTTCTAAGCCACACATTGTCCTCACAGTGGTCTGTAACTTTAACAGTGTATCTTGAATTTTGAATCTTGAAACAAGAAAATAAAAGACCTTGTGGAGAAGCGATTTCTCAGTTTTACTTTCTATTTACCTCAAACATATTTCTCTGGATTCTGTCTGAAACAGGTCATTTAATGAACCTTAATTAACAACTCCATTTGAGAGCTTTGATTTGATTTGAATTATGCCATTTCCATAATGATTGTGAAAGCTTTTCTGGCACTAACCAAGAATAAATGTCAGTGTGTTAACCCCCGTAATGGCAACTTCTTTTGCACCTAGATGACATTGGTACGTGCCGTTTAGAAAAATATTACGCTGCATATTATTTATTCTAAAAATGCCACACTTGTTCCTAATAATCAGAGCTGAATGCGCTTTTGATTGTAGTGGCAGGACTAATTAAGGTAACACGGGAAATGTAATTTTCATACATAAATAGCCATATGCTGAAAATCCTTTCTGTTGGTGGATTTGTTGTTAGTTTTTTTAATCCGAAAAAGGCTGGTTTAACGCCAATAATTCCTGGTATGTAATGCAAGAACACAAATATCAAGTCTTTATGACCCACTAGAATGACCATAACCACATGTGGGGGTGTATTTAAGGCTGATCCTGCAACACTGCCGACAGGATTATAGGAATAAAATTTAAAGAGCCGGAATAAGATTAGTGAGGCAAGTTGTTGGCCCAGAGATAATATGGGCGAAAACAAAAAAAAATAATCTGTTGATGCTTTATCATCATGGCATTGCTACTAACATACAGATAAAGCGACTGCATTGGACAAACACAAGGCGAAGGATACACGTCTACATAAGCCTGAGCGTCACATTTATTTTTATGTAATTGATCAGTATCAAATAAACGACAAGAAGACTCTCTGATGGTAATTGGTATGAAGAAATCCAGAGATAGCTTTGAAACAGGGAGCATTACATGAGGACAAATATGTCTTACCGCTTTGGCGGTGCTTATAAATATGAGTCAGGAAAAATAGATGCACAAGATGAATAGCATTTTAAGAGGACATTCACTGAAGATAAAGGTATAAAGCAATGTTACTAATTTCTCTGATTAATGAAATAAAGACTTTTGATTATTACCATTTACCTGAAATCAAGAGAAAGAAAAAGTCACAGAACACATACAAAAGTACGAGTCATCATGAGTAATAACGCATGATGTCCTAATTATACCTAATTATATAAGATTTACTGAGACAAATCAAATATAATTTTAACAACATAGCTTTCCAGAAAGAATATTTTTTTTGACAGCTTGCAGTTTGTCACAGTGCCACTGTGACGTCATACACTTTTTGAAATATTAAACAAAAAATTACATTAGTGCTGCATAAGTTAATAATCCGGGTCTTTAACTCATTTAGACATCACAAAAGTCAATTATCTTCTAAACCAATTTTGTAACACATTTGTACCACATCACTGCATGGCAGTTGCAGAAATGAACCAATATCAAGGTGATGAATCTAATTTTTTCATGATGTAGAATAGCTAACGCAACAGAAGCAACCTTAGAGAGAAGCAACCCTAGGTCTAATTAATGCAAGCATATGGGCTAATAGTGTTGTCATAAAAGAGTGAACATTTAATACTGATGGAAAGATTTATTGCCAAAAAAAATCATATAAAAAATTGTATAACCTAATTGATTAAATGCAACATCTCTGCCCTTCATATGGGCAGATCAGGAACAATTGTACAGAATTGAGACAGTTCTTGTTTTACTTAGGTGTAAAAAACATAGATGATTTAACTCTTTCCTTTGGCTACATTTTGGAGTTTTGGCACACCTGAGATTAGCAATGTAGCAGATTTGCAGGTCAGAGACAAATTCATACAATTCACTGTAATTCATCTGTTCATTTACATTTGAGTTTGGCCCTTTTAGTACCATATATAATAATGTAACAAAATTGTTGGTACCCTTCCGTTACAGAAAGAAAAACCCACAATGGTCACTGAAATAACTTAAAATATATATATGGATAGATAGATAGATAGATAGATAGATAGATAGATAGATAGATAGATAGATAGATAGATAGATGATTTCGAAAATATATATATAAAATATAATACATATGTGTGTGTATATATATATATATATCTATAATTGTATCATAATTATCTGACTGTGTTTTAAAGTGAAATGAAAGTGAAAAGTATGGTAATTGTCATTATGGCTTTACCTACAGCACAAAAAAATATACAATTTACTGCATTTGATGATCCATGTGAAGACAGTGGAAGCATGGACTACTTTGGGAGTAGTGCTTGGGGATGGTACCGGACTCATGAGTCACTTTAATGGTACCTTCCGGTTTGGGATTTGAAGAAGTGACCTTCCGATCACAGAACGCTCTATGCATTACACCACCAACTCCCCCCAGTTTTTGGAGTGTTGGAAGCTTGCTGTTGAAGTAAGGCTTTAACTACTTTACTTAACCTGTAGCTCTTTAAATTATGTTTGTCATTAACCAAACCATGTCAGAACAAACATTCAGTAGCGTAACAATTTTTTGTCCAACTTAACGCCAAATCTATCAACTTCCTTTTGCTCTAAATACTTCTGAGTTTTGTCTGTGGTCTGCGTTAATATAAACCCCAAATCCGCATAAATAATTAATGTAACATATCGCAATGGTTTTACTTTCAAGGGTTAAAACATATTGTTCATATCGTGCCACTCGACATATCGCCAAGCCCTTGCTACAAGTCTTTTAGCATACAACTTAGCTGACGGTGCCAGCATTTAAATTGTTATTACATAACTTTACCGCGCAGTAATGTACCATTATGGCTGCACAATTTATTACTCTGAGGTGACAACAACACAAGTATTACTTTTTTCTTTTTTCATTAATAAAAAGACAGTGGGTGCGTTCGAAACGGGTTTAGTCCAAAGAAGTATTAAATTAGTATACTTTCTGAAATACTACAAAATTACATGAATTTTGTGGTTATTAATATACTGCTTGCTATGCTTTTATACTCAACATACTTTTTTAAAATGAACTTAGTATACTACTTCTTGCTAAGGGGCTAGTAGTGCGCGAGATCTGCAGTGCAAGGCAAATTAAAACTTTCTAAAAAAAATATGTCATTTACAACATTGTATCCCCCTGTCTGGTCTGTTTTTCGAATATGGCCAAAAACTATTTGTCTGAAGAAAATCATCCCAAAAAGTATGTATTGACAATAGTGTTTGAGCCAATTACTTGGCTCAGGCAAGTATCAGCAAATAAACGCTTGACCTTCTTTGATCCTTAACCTTGCCTTACCTTTTCTTTGGACATACTGTACCAAAATATGCCCTAATGAAATGTTATAGATATATATAGGCCAACATATATCCATGCAACCACACAAAGTGCATAAATCGAATTGACAATCTACTCATTCGCGTTCATTTAGGGTGCTAACTCTGTTGTTACAGTAGAAGGTTGAATAGAAACCTGCACAGCAATTTATTTGTGATTTAATATCTTTATCTGTAGAAAAAACATATAGGCGTACTCTCCCAATGTCATGAGGGTTTTGGCAAACTATTTACCTGCTTATTTACTCAATATATATTTGAGTGATGTTGACAGTCATTCTTAAATATAAAGCCTAGACAGAATGTGACACTCAATGATTAAATCAAAAATAATATTGCCGATAGGGTGATACTGAATGTACACATTTTCAGAAAAACATTTTAATGTCTTTTTGTTCTAATAAGAATAGAATATAAAATGGAAACAAAAACTGCCAGGAGGGTGTAGATAAGTCTTCACAAATATCACCTGCATTACCTCTTTTTACAATAACCAACTCCTCATTCAAAGCATTTTCAGTGAAAAAACAAACAGTTGTGTATAGTGGCCCTGTGTAAAAAGCTGGCTGGCAGAAAAAGGTCAAACTGTTTTGGCCCCTTATATAATACAAAAAGTACAGTGTACAAATGAAATACTGGCCCTCAATTTCTTCAGCCAATGAGGCAAAGTTGTGTAAATCCGCAGTAGGTTCCTTCTACATAACCTGAAAGCATGCTGAGATCTGTCTTAAGGCGTACCTATCTCATCAAAAGGAATCAAAGCTATTAACAACATTAACTTTAGGTTCATTTGGAGAAATAAATGCCATTACATGAGGAAAAGTAATGTAGTTAAGAAGGACTATAAGGGTGGTGCAAATGTGATTGATTTTGACGTCATGAAGATAATTGTCCTGAAGTTGAAATGGTTAAAATCCTTTGTTAATTATAAGCATTCTCTTTGGTTCATCATTCTTAATACTATTTTTGGAAAAATTGGTGGGATAGATTTTCTGTTCACCTTCATGATTTGAATAGCCTTTTTGCCTGTCAAACTTTCTTACTTTTCATCAGCAGGTCCTGCTATACTGTGGAGAGTTAATTTACAAACATAATTTCACCACACAATACACCTGTGTGGAATATGAATACATTGCAGGCTTCCTAAAAGGTCTGTGTATCTATAGATGAATGGAAACCAAGGGGTGTGGGCGCAGCTCCTTCTGCATGGATGAAAATGGAAGCCTGTTAAACATTCAGAATTTACTCAAAAATTTCATCTTACATGTTCTGTGAAGAGCTGTGATGAAGTACTTAAAGCTATACCAGCCCCTTTGATAGTAATGGTGAAAAAGTTGTAGAGTATTCACAGGGCACTGAACCGCTTCTCATAGGAGGAATTAATGTTTTTGATGGCAATTACCAGAAATATTTTGGTACAGGTTCTTTTTCCTAATACAGCCAAAAGGAATTCCATTTTCAAGGAATTTCGGGTTGAGGAGGTTAAAGTAATAAGAAAGATTGTTTATCTGTTTCCCTCCTCTAAATTAAACAGATGCATTTTAAAGATGTTTAATAGAAATTTATCCAACTAACCTTTCAAATTTTAAGGTTGATTTAATTTTAAAGGAACCTTATCTTCTGTGAAGTGAGACGAAAACTTGGAACTACTTATTTTTCTGTAAATCAGTGCAGTCTTTGGTTGGAGTTATGGAGCTGGCTTCTGTCTAAAAGGTTTGAGACGCCTCCCTTAACATGGAAAGCTATTAAGTTTGGCCTTTGTGGTAATAGCACAACGTTTCTGCTGAACATCTTAATTTTATTTGGAGAATTTATCATTGATAAATGTAGATATTTTAAGACTGAGATTCATGCATATGGAAGAAAACCTGGTTGAAATTTGAGTTGCAACACGAAATCTCTGCAATCTCTAAAAGATAGATATTCCCTTTGGATATGTTCTTTAATTTCTTCCTATAATTTGAGATGAGTTTCATTATTATTATTATTATTAGTAGTATTTTTTATTTATTTATTATTTATATATTATTTTTTCTCTTTCTCTTGGTTTATTTGTTTTTTAATTGTTTAATTTTCGTTTAACATTTTGTACTCGTGCCTTTGTGGGAAGACTGTATTATGACCTCTTGATGCATGTTGTATATTTGAGCTTCAATTAAATTTTTTAAAAAAATCTGTCTTAAAATCTTGCTCTCGCCGAGATTTTTTATGCCGTGACACAATGACGAACAAAATCTTACCATGATGCATTTATCAATACCGAATGTACAAGCCGGTAATTGTCAGTACTTTGACAGGCTGCATCCAAGTCGAACGCACCCAGTGTCCAGAAACTATAGTCGCCCTTACTGGGAGGAGTACAGACAAAGAAGAATAACAGAAAATAAATAAATAAATAAAACAGGAGATAAATCTATGCAAAAGAAAAGAAAGGAAAGAGGCTCCTTAATTTACATTCTTATAACAATGTTTTTATACTTTTTTTGCTGAAGACAAATGCCAGAGTCTGAATATATTTTTTCAAATTCACACAAAAAAGCTTTAAAATTTGCGAACGTTTTGGCAAATGTACACTTGTGTATGTGAAATTTACCACATAAAATTAGGAGATTTACCATAAACTCAAAATCGTTTTCATAGTACATAACAACATTCTGGAATGAGATTGAACCATTTTCATTACAATTGGACAAAATAAAATGTTCCATTTCTGATCAAAAGTTAGATGAATGTGTACAATGAAAACAGTACGGTGTTAGTTGTAGGCGTTACTAACGCAACGGCAACATCCGGAGGTGACGAAGCAATTTCGATAAGAGGCTGCGTCTCATTCTGCATACTATCATACTAAGTAGCAGCAGCCAATATTACTCTTTTAATATTAAATGTAGTACGGCAGTATGATTGGGCTGCGGCCGTAGTGACAGACTAGGATAACAATTGTGGCTTCACATCGCCTGATCTCCGTAAATCAGAAGATGAGTTGATACACCACGTGAGTAAATAAACCAATAAGCTTAAGAGTCGTGGTGCTGTAACTTTTGCCGCGTCACACACTGGACGAGACGTCTAAAGTATCAGCTGTTCTGTCAAGCGTCAACAGTAGCCATCAGTGCTTACAGAAGGACGCTTTCGGTGAGTGTTTTAAATTGTTGAGGTTTACATGGTCAGATGTTGCATGGATTACAAACGATCTGATAACACCGGCTCGTTAATTTCAACATATTAGTCGAATTGAATATTGATATGAATTATGTTTGTTGTTTCGCTGTAATGAAAGTTGGACCGTTATTCTTAACCGATAGGACATCTAAAATTGTTCATTTTCGTCTAACAGTTTAGGTTGAACAATTTATCATTTATTATCATAATCATACCAATAGTTAAACATTTAAACACCTATCCAATCACTGAATCATTTTTGGTCAGTTTAGATTTATGCACTTCTTGTATATATATATATATACTATATATTCTATATATATATACCATATATGAATATAATAACCAGATATATATATGTGTGTGTGTGTGTGTATATATATATATATTTATTTATATGTATATTTTGCAATGTCTCTTTTTGCCAGTTCACACCACTGCACAAAAAGTGTGTGAACTGACTCATAACACCCCCAACTTCCTTTCTGTTTACAGACTGACCACAGCCATGGCAACCGTGCAGACAGTCTTAAACGTAGCTGTATGCGTGCTGATGATCACTGAGCTCATCCTGGCCGACAAAGACTACTATAAAGTCCTAGGGGTCCCCAAAGATGCGTCCGAGCGCCAGATCAAGAAAGCCTACTACGGACTGGCTGCCAAATATCACCCAGACAAAAACAAGAGCCCAGATGCAGAGACAAAGTTTGCAGAAATTGCTGAGGGTATGTTTTCTGCACCATTCAGTGTGTGCATCAGCTGCAAATTAACTGGAACAGACATTAACTTGAAGGTGCAATGCCCTTGAATCTGTATTATTTGTTCATCTTTTTTTTCAAATTAAAAAGCAGCCCCAAAAACATGTTTTCCAATATTCGTATCCAAAACCGAAGTAACGAATAACGACGTGTTCAAATTTTAAAACTGGACAAAGCAAAAACACACACTGTTGCTTTTTTTTTTTAAATCAAACTCAAATAGCATGATTCCAAAGGGGCCATTACACTCAGAAGATTGTAAAAAGGTCCAGCATCACAGATCAAGAAGTTAGAGGACCATGCAGAAATAGTGATAGCGCTACCTGAAAATGGGGAAGTGCTAGCAGAGAGGTTAGGTGTTTTGGGTTTTGGTTTTAATTTAAAAAATAATTGTACAAATGTTAACACAGATTCACATGAGGGAAGTGTTTCTCAACCCAGGCAATCCACATGCACATACCATGCCCTAAGAAAACATGGCAAAGTGTTTATTACAACAGAATAGGTGGTGTGTTCAACATCCTGTTTTGTTGTGCAAACTTTGCAACTCTGGCTCCTGAGAAGAACATGTTCTATTCAATAGAAATTTGAAGCCTGCTGAAAAGGGTGTGAGTACACACTTGTATAAACTATAGTAATATTCATTATTAGTTGATTCCACTACACATAAAACAAATGTATCTTATTCTAACTACTATAAGATACAGCAAACATGTCTTCCAACATCTTCAGTTGTTGTGGACACCGAGCAGCCATGTTTACCCATTGTCATTTTCTTATTTATATTTCATATATTAGAGAGAAGCAATCTAATGTTTTGTTTGGTAGAAAAATAATGCCCATTACCTCATAATGTGCAATTCCTTTTAATGTGGTTGTGTCATTTAGTGTGTGTCAGAGTTGTTACTCGGTGAACATTTCTGTTCACTGTTTAACACCTCTGACACACACTAAATGTGAAAAAACTGTTTCACACCATTGCCATCATTAGCACGGCACTTGTTCAGTGGCACGGAAACATTGTCTCACGGACATATCCTAACCTATTTAGAATCCAGGTTTTTACACAGATCTCTGCTCACTGGGTTACATTTACAACACACACACTAAATGAGGGAAAACATGTTTCACACAACTGCACACCACTTGAAGTGAACATGTTATTCAACTCTGGAAGCTTAGCCAAACAGGGCACAATATTTGGAGATTGAACATATCCCACATATTCATTGCTTAGTTCAGGTGAATTGGAACAGCACCAAAATTGCAGAGACCAAATATTAGGGGCTTAAGAACTGGGCTGAGAATCATGGTCTTACAGCAACTAGACCAGGTGTGTCCAGTTCCGGATCTGGACACCTGGATTAGACTGAACCTTCCTTTAGGCTGGGCAATTAATCGAAAATGAATCATAACCAACATTCACAAAATTAGTGTGATCTTGTATATTATGGTTATTAGGTGGCAGAGTAAACTACCATCCCCTAGCACTGTTCACCAGGCGCTGGCCATGTCAGCTGCCCACTGCTTCTTCACGAACGGGCCCAATGCAAAGGACACATTTTGTTGTGGTGCACTGTGTGCTGTGCTGTGGTATGTTCACAATGACGAATAATCACTCACTTTAATATTTTGATTGTTGTTCAAATTTGAATTATAGTGTTAATACTTTTCCCAGCATGTGTTCATGAAGTGTGTCCCCTGAACACATGGGCTGTCATGTGACTCCATCTCATGCAGTTTGTGACTACACCAGAGTGTGTTTCCTTCACTTTTAAAATCACAAAGACATGCACTTTCATTAGAAAAAATCTCCCAGCTTTAATAGCTGCACATATTTACAGTGCAGATCTTCTCAGTCTGCACTATGAGGGAAAACAACAAACAAAAATTCTCAAAAAATTCATTAATCATACTTGAGGTAAAAAATGTTCATATCGCCCAACCCTAACCCTTACCATGTTGCTTCGCCTTACCTTTTGCTTCTCAGCTTATGAAACATTGTCCAATGGCAAGAAGAGGCAGGAGTACGATCAGATGAGGAGCAGCCCTTTTTCCAGTGAAGGCGCGAGACCAAGCAGCGGCCGCCAGTTTCACCAGCCGTTCAGCTTCAACTTCGAAGACATCTTCAGAGACTTTGACGTTTTCGGAGACACGCTACACTCCCAGAGGATGTTTAAGAGTCAATTTCAGTCCCACCAGGAGTCGAGAGGGCGTCACAGCAGACACTTCCACAGCTCGTTTGGAGAGGACATGTTCGACAACATGTTCTCCTTTAACGGACACATGGGTGGACAGCAGCAATGCAAGACCGTCACCCAGCGCAGGGGCAACATGGTGACCACATACACAGAATGCTCCTAATGAAAAACTCTCCAGACATGTTTGGTTTGATGTTAATTAATTTTTTTCCAGTTGTTCTCTGCTTTGTTCCGACCATCAGACGTCTGTCATTTTTGTTGAAGAAGCCATATACAGAGAAATCCAATGCTGCAAAGAAGCCTTTCTTTAAAAGGTATAAGTGTAATGCTTTTTAAAACGGCAATTCAAATTTCCTTTGTGTAATTAGACCTATTTTGCCAGTATTGTGCAAATCTATGCAGGCCATCATTAGTACTGAGCTTTTACAGTGGCACGGAAACAAACAACTTGCATGGGAGAAATATCATAACCTATCTAGAAACTTTTGACTTCTTAATTGAACAACAGTAGAGATCTTCATCTAATGCTTTTCATTGTTTTAAAATATTTCAGAATCAGGGCTACATGACTTTTTAGTGTAATCCAAAAACAAGACAAAACTGCACAATGGAATGCTTTGCAGCATTGCAAACTTATTCAGAATCAGGGTTGCTTGACTTTTTTTGTTGAGAGCGTAGTGTAATGCCAAAATAATACAAATAGCTTGCAGGGTTGAAAAATAATAATACAGAACCAGCACAGCATGATCTTTTTAGTCCAGAGTGAAACCCAGATTAGTACAGAACACTCTTTCCAAACATGATACTTGGTGAAATAATCCAGTTGCAAGAAGGATATGCAATGATGAGCCTTACGTTTTAAGGTAAAACAGGTTAGACCAAAAAACGAAGTTTTGTCTGTTGCACCAAGTTTTAAAAATGAGGAACTAGCTTCTAGTGTTCTAGCTCTCTCAGTTGTTGCCAGGCCTTGCAGCGACCCTTGCTCTTTTACAGTAGTGCTATGCCCGGGGCGCTAAAACCCATCTTTACCCACAATTCTCAGTTTTAGTGTTTGGGGAGACTACTTTGAAACGGCAGCTTTCAAGTTACAAGCTACTTATGGTTAAAAGCAGCTAAGCTACAGCCAAGCTACTGTTTTAAACTACACTAAAAGCTACAGAGAAAAAAGTAACTTAACTATATCAAAAATGTTTTTACAGCCACAGATTTTTGCTTCCATCTCGGCTAAGGTGGACTCCATGCTCCGACTCCATCTAGTAGCTGCCCAAAGCGCACAGTGATGCAATGAGCGTGCACTGCGGGGCCACGGTACCCGAGCAGATGCCAATTCAACATCAATCAGAACACCAGCGAGTTTTTCCTTTTGTACCAATGTGGGGTTTTGTCCTACTACATCACTGGCTGTAAAACAGTGGTTGCTTTTAAGGCTACAGCAATTAAAGAAATAACTTCGCTACTGAATAGCTACTTAAAAAATATTTGTAGTGAGCTACTCTTCACGGCACCCTCAGTTCCATTGTTTTTCTTACACTGGGGGAAATCCCCAATCGCAATAATTTACATACCACTTTTTGAAAGGGTTTACCATCCTGTTGGGTAACACGTGTAATAATATACCATCGGATTTATGTCCCTCAGGCCTAACAGCTGTTGATGTGTCAGATTTGGGCATGAACTGTGCATTTAGTTGGGATGCAAAATGCATTTAACGTGCTGTAGTTTCATTATTGCAGCTTTTGCCAGAGTCTACTCTCTTTGATCATGAAAATGGCAAAGCTGTGTTGACCACCAACTGGATCATCCCCTATGATCTTGGTTTCATGGGTTTTGTGTAACAAAAAACAAACTTCCATTGGAAAATTGTTATGCGTTTTTACAGATTTATCTATTTAGATCTTTCGGTTTACCAACTGTTACCTCATGTCCTAGTGTTTATGACACAGGATGATGTGCAATAATGTCTTTTGCACTTTGTGTGTGTTTGTGCGCGTGCGTGCTGTTTTGAAACTAAGCCAAAGCTTCATAGGTACGCCTTAATTATATATAATTATTAACGAATGACTTCCTTTTAGGGATGTATGTGGGTGTGTTGATCAATGCTGTTCTTGCTTTGTGCATTGTTTCAGTAAAATGTGTGTTAGAATAAGCTTTCTGAGCGTTTTTCTTTTTACTAGGGGTGTTAAAATTACTCACATAATCGATCCATAGCGATGCAAAAGTGAACCTTCCTGCGTTGATGCAGTGGCAGACCATAATCGATTATATCAACGTTTTTTAACAGGTGTTCTGTGGCCCCATGGTGGTCAGCAGTGTGTATAAAAATCCCCAGCAACTATTCCAAATCTGATGAACAAATGCAGGACCAACTGCACCTTTTATACATTATTCCGAATTCAGTGCCAACACAATCGTTTTTTGGAGGGCCAAAACATACCAGTGATGAATGGAGGTTTAGGCCTAGTATGGAATTAGAAGCCATTACATGTATATTTAGGGCATTAATGAGGATATTGTGTTATTGCTGTGTGGTTAAAAACTAAGATATGAGTAAAAAGGTGAAAAAGTTCAAATGGAGAAATGTTAAAAGTGTTAAATCGATGTTTCTGAAAGTGACTGTCATTGTGAACGCACCACAACGAAATGTTACCTCTGCATTTGACCCATCTTTGAAGGAGCAGTGGGGGGCAGTACATTGCTCATGAATACCTCAGTGGTATCTTTACCTATCCAGGATTCATAGCGGTAACCTTCTGATCATGGGGCGAACTCCCTAACCGTTATGCTACCAATTTCCCCAGCCGGTTATACTATAATTGACATGATATGATATGACATCTAACCACAAGAAAGTGCTAACCACAAGAAAGTAATTGCACAGTTCTCCTTAATGGAGACAGGTCCTCATGTGGCCACAATAGGGAATGACAACCTTAACGGTCGTGCTGCCTAGTGTCCCATATCGAGAATAACAGCCTGTTGTCTTGTTGCCAAAATAAGTAATGACAGCTTAAATGGAGGAGAAAGGAAATATACATATTTTTAAACTAGTAAATAAAGGAAAAAAGAGGGCTGTAGTTTGTAGTGAGTGATTGTTTGTCATTGTGAACACTGCACAGCACACAGTACACCACAACGAAATGTGACCTCTGCATTCAACCCATTCGTGAAGAAGCAAGGGGTAGCTTTGGTAGCACACAGGGATCAGTGCTTGGGGACGGTACCTAATGAGTACCTCAGTGGCACCTTTACCGGTCTGGGACTTTAACTGGCGACCTTCTGATCTCCAACTATCTAACTGTGCACTCCGTCAGTATTGAATGGTGTCTACAACAAAACTTGTGGAATGAGTTAAACCCTCAAAAAGTAGGAAGAAGAAGAAAATAACAAGGTGATTGCTCTCTAGAGTAACTTGGGGTTTTGAACCCACAACCTCTTGGTCTATAGCAAAGTATCCTACCCTAGATCACTACCATCACCCCGATTATTTATACATGTGAACACCACACCACTTTCCAAGGGTAGGGCCTAGAGGTACTCTCGGCAACACCTCTTTGTGCCTGAATTTTGCCAGAAGGGATGTCACGACTTTTCATTTCCGGCACACAAATTGTGGAAGTGATTGTGAGCACACCACAGCATACAGTGCACCTCAACGAATGTGACCTTTGCATTTGACCGTGAAGGAGCAATGGGCAGCTAACATGGGCAGCACACGGGGAGCATTGTTTGGAGCGGTACCTTACTCATGAGTACCTTAGTGGTGCCTTTACCTGTCCAGGGTTCGAACGGCGACCTTCCAATCACAGGGTCAACTCCTTAACTGTTAGGCTACCAAGTGCCCCAGTGTTAGCGTGTTGGAAGAAGCTCCTTGTAGTCAAAATCCTATTTGTCTTCAAACTTAAATGTCAGTTTTTCAAAGAGCAGCTGCCATGTTTGTTTGTGTGTATGTGGGTGTGTGTGTACAAATTACTTAGGAACATGGGAGGTGCTCTTTGAAGAAGTGTTTCTTCAGACATTGACTTTACATCACTAATATTTACGTTTGAAAGCTTAAAACCTTTAAGTGGATTATAAAAAAAATACCATGCCACACTGGATAAGGGTGTGCCATGTAAGAAATGCCATAAGTGGAGATAATTAATGAGTGGCTGTATGCCCTACCAGCACAGCCTTCCCTTCCCTTCCCCCTAAACAAGGCCCTTAACCTCAAATTTACTTCAGGGAGGCTGTCCCTGTAAATACCCATTTTAATTCACTAGGCTCAGAGCAATCAATGTAAATGCATTGTAAATGTTGAGCATGTGGGCAAAATGACAGATGACTGTACAGTAAAATGTGTGTAAAATTTGAATATGAATTCACAATGGATAAAGCATGCAGAAGTACTACTAAGAGAAGCTACTGGTAGTTATTTGAAATAGGCAGGGGTGTGCTAATAGCAAACAACGTTTCCAAACCGACATTATGAAAATGAAACAAAGAATTTTATGTGTAGTCAAAGTTCCCGATCTGTATATGGTCACTAGTAACTTTTATGCCTAGTACACCTTTACAATTATTGTTTCTTTTTTTCTAACGGATACTTGACTTGATTATATTGCAAATTTGTTACTTTGAGGTTTAAAAAAATATAGCTTGCATATTTTTTTTAAGTGTGGCAAATCAAACTACAGCGCAATAAAAATTCTCCTGATAAAAAGTAGTGTGTATTATGGCATGCATTGTGTTACTGTAATATGTTGTAACAGCCTAAGCTGTGTAGATGTGAGCTATTTCATTATATCATTAAGTGTCCTTCGTTAATTTGCACTTAACTGCGGCGCACTTACAGATGGCATACACTGAATATCAAATAATATTTTAACCGACGATTAGGAATGAAGAATAGAAATAATCCTTTAATGCTTTAATTATGATCCGCCTATTCTCAATACATTTAAATGGCTGTTCACTCAAGTTGACATGCACAAAGGGGTCAAACATGGTTAATTAATCAGCCAAGTTCAAATGTCGTCCGAAAAGCGAGTTTCATGCAAGCCAACAAGGAATCATGTTTTACTGGCGTTGCACATAGACGTTGTCGCATTAAGGATATGGATCGTGTCATAAAAAGTGTTTAGCTTTTCTGTTAGAGTGAAAGAACTGAAAAGAGGAAAACACTGTTGGCCGTAATAAAGATACACAAGTGAGATATGAGCAGCGTGGAAGCTGCAGCTCACAGTAACGGCACATTGGCAATGGCGCCCATTAACAGTAAGCCGCGAACAGCGTATTGGTATCAATTTTACAGCCCGAATTAAAGCCGCTTTTGCTGATACGGTGCGGTGCAGCCCAGCGGGCAGGCAGGCTGGGGAACTTCTTGTATTTTCACCGAGTGCCAGTAAATAAAGAAGTTGAACAGAAGCGGTATTGTGGTTATGCCTTCCCACACCGGGCTGGGCATTAATAGCCCTTTTTGAATAGAGCTCACTGAGAAGGGGAAGGAAAGTGGTGCTTTGTTCGTGAAGATAAAGTGTTCACCGCAGCTTGGCCTGAAAAATGTAAATACTTTGGCAGGTTGAAGCGCACACACACCTAGATACACACACACACACACAGAGAGGGAGAGGTAGATGGGCAGTTATAATAAAGTGCTCTTAAATATATGCTGACTTTTATGAGGTTTTATATCATAATTTATCTATAACAGGGGTTTTCAACTGATTCTGTCCCACTGACCACCATTCAGACTAAGCAGTAGTCTGCGGCGCACTGTTCCGTGTGTTGATAGTTGTTTCTTTTTTTTTCTTCAATTTTTTTTAGATATTTGCATTAAATTCATTGTTCATAAAGATGGCTAAATCATCTGGAAATGTCATCTTGAAATAAAGAAATGAAATTAAATGAAATTAAATAGTTTTTAAAAGTAATTCAATTACTGAAACTGGATTGCATGTCACGGACCACCTGCATTGCCGCCAAGGACCACCAGGGGCCCGCAGGCCACTGTTTGAAAACTGTTTGATCTATTGTATATGCACATTGCTGGAAAAAAAATGAGGCAAACACAGTTTCTTGCATGTTTTATGATTACAATTCCTGTTTAACAAATCCGGGTGAAATAAGTAACAGTGCTTCACAATACTGTATGCATTGTCTGTAGCCAGAATACAGTTTAGAAGGGGGCGGCTTTTCCCTTGTTGGTCTTTAGAAAACTCAGCCGTTGGGGTTAACTGTCTTACAGCCTTTCCCAGTGTGCTGCATCAGTGCTGTTCCATTCATGTCTGATTGCTTCCCACAATGAGTCAGCGCTCCTAAATTATCTTCCATTAAGTGTGGCCTTGATGTGTGCCAATGTGGAACTAATTTGGACACCAATTAAATAGAGTTTAATGACTTCCTGCTCTCATCTGGCATTCCTGCTAGATGTATGTAATATTGTATTATGGTGCTTAATCCCAGAGCCTATCCCGGGAACTTACGGGCACAAGGCAGGGAACAACCCTGGGCAGGCACCACACAGCAGGGCACACACACATCACACGAGCGCAGTCACATTCACACCTTATGGGGCCAATTTACAGTGGCCAATTAACCTAAAGAGTATGCTTTTGAACTGTGGGAGGAAACCACAGCGACAAAAGTCATCTTTTTTATTTTTCTTTTTTGGGTTCAGTATGGAAAACAATGAATGAATGATCTAAATGGATTTTAGGGTCTTGCTCAGTCGTTGAGAGTTAGGTGGTACTACCATGACCTTTTGGCTTGTAACTGAGTATCTTACCACTAGATCCCATATATTATCTCATCTGCACCACATATTCATATATTCTTTTAAATTAATTACTCATAATGGCACAGAAACAATCTTGACAAGACTGTTTTCATGTCTATGACTTGATCATAAGCAGCTAAAGTTGATTTATTGTTGACATCATCTCCCTGTGGGGCAGCAGCATGAGAGATAAAGTAGAAGTTTTACAATGCACAACTAAACCCCACATTTTATCAGTTGTTGCAGCCAGGAAACAATACCACAAAGTACCCCCATACCCTGCACATAAAACCAACCCCCTCAAACACACACAAACTATTTGAAAACTTACCCTAGTCAACTTTTAAAACCATAAAGAGTCTCAACAGACTGGGGAGTGTACATTTACTGATTAATATGTGTAGAATTTGGTGATGATCTGGCATCTGAGGACTAGGGAATTTACATAAGCACACCATGTCCAGTCATGAAATTACTGTTTGTGCAACTCACATAAAAATGTTATGAAGCCAAATACTTCCGTCAGTGTTTCTATTACTGAATTAATGTGGCATTTTCCACACCAACTGTCTCTGCTAACCTTCTGCTCTTAGGTTTCAAGCTTAAGCTGGATGACAAAAATCCATGTGTAGTGGTGTTTAAACACTTAGGATTGTTGCTGCATTACCTGCTGTCTCATGAGATTCAGATATTTTATACTAACATCAGTGATGGCAAGCTGTCCTGCCCCAGATGAGGCAAAACACTACCAAACCATGATGCTACTACCACCACGTTTTACAGCTGGGATTAGTCGTTTCCTTTCTACAAATATAACACTTCAATTCTGAACCACCAAGTTCTATTTTGGTCTCATCTGTCCATAAAAAAACATTTTCCAAAAGCTTTCTGGCTTGTCCACGTGATCTTTAGCAAACTTTAGAGAGCTGTAATGTGTTCCTTTTTGGATATAATTTATTGTTTTAGGTCATAGAAGAATTAATTTAGGAACATAGAAGCATAGAAAAAGGTTTTAGGGTTTCAGGAAATATGAAAAATTCTAAAGGCTTCACTGTATCTACTGACCAGTTGGGTTTAGCAACCCTTCAATCTGTTTTGTTGGTAGAATGAAAATCTGCCAGATCTTTTGCTGTCTGAAGCTGAATACAGTCTGTTTTCAATTATCTGTTCCTATCATACACAATGGTGAGTGGCAGTAATCTTTCTACATTCTGCTCACCTGAAAGGGGAACTTCCCCGCTAGTCAGTTGATATTTAAAACCCGCATCTCGATAGCATGGAATACACTGGCGTGCATAAGTGTAAAGTTTTGGATTACACGAGGAGAAGATGGACCTCTGCTATCGCAAAAGTATTATATTGCTAATCTGATAGATTGGTTTTATTGATAACGTGAATTATGACAACCCAAAGTGAAGTAAACAATATTTAAGCAAATGTGTAATTCTCTTTGAGGAACGGTTCAAAAACACACTTTTCTTTAATTTATAGGTCATTATTTAAAAAGCATTAATTATGATCTATCCTATTGCTGGTAATTGTATAAAAAGCATCAATTATAGGTCATAATTGGTAATTATTAAATAATTACCAGCAATAGGATGGCAACAGGACTTGAAATATCACTTGTTCCTCATTTACTGCCTATTTAACATTTAACATATTTGACCTCTTTAGTGCTTTCTTGAATTTTAGAGATGCTATGTCTCACTTTGTTGAATGAAAATGTCACTCCTTGTTGGAGAAAAATGCTAATATATAATTTCCCATTTTCTTGATAGGGCACATTTGAAATGTTGTATATATTTATGCGCAGGATGTTTTTAAGTGCTATGATAATGACTTTTTTGCATGGTAATCACAGTAATTGTTGCTCGACTGCTCCCACGGCACTAGGGAGAGTGAAAAACACATGTGCCCTTAAGCATCTAACCAGAAATGCAAATATGATTCCTGAACAAACTAGTGGTTTGGAAGCTTTGGTTTTTTTATCGATGGAGATGTGGAGATAATGCGATAGTAGCAATTGTGATGTACTACCTGGTCTAGATTTCCAAAAAGAGAAGTACAGGTTTGACGTCACAAATGAACTGACCGAAGTGCATTACTCGCTATTCGTTTGGGGGCCTATAAAAATCAGTTGCTCTACTGAAATCTCGCCCAAATCTTTGAGATGATTATCGGTTGAATGTAGCAGTCAGGATTCTCCCTGCAGGACCTCACCTGGATCTGATAGTTCCCCAGTAGCATGCACTCAACAGATAAAATGGTAAGTTTAATGGAATTTGCTCATAGAACATTTGAACCAGATCAGTAGTTTGAAAGTAAACAATAATGTTTCTGTATAGCTACAAAATGGGCGGAATCCAATGCTGTTGCTAGTCAATATAAGGCCCTTATATATTTAAGTTGTATTCTCTAGGTCTTTGAACACAAGAAAAAGAACAACAAATTATGTTGCTATATATGTTGTTATAATGACTTTATTATACAGTTTATTGATTTCTTAATTCTTGATTTTTTTGTCTCAAAGTGGCCCTGACTTTTAGCTTCTAGGCCCATGAAGACGACACAGTTTACAGTTTACTGAAAAAACAGAGGTTATGAAAACAGAGGTTTTCTGTGTTTAATGTCTTTATAGGTTAATATTATTTTTGTGAATTATTTAATTTATTGTAACCCACAGAGTCAGATGTCCTGTGCATGACAGGGTTAAAAGTCCTTTTTAGCAATAATTGAGGGCACATTTCAATACATATTAAACCATTTCCCAGTCAGTTTAGCATGACTTGATGTCTTGCTCGAAGGCATCTGTGAGCTTGATGTCACCACTGGGACGGGGAGAGACACTGCTAACCTTAGATAGAAAAATAGCTATTAGCTGTAGTGTAAGGACAACTTTTTTTTTTTTACTAAAAAGAAACAAATTTCGATTTTCTTTTTCTCTTTGATTCTGCAGTCTTCTCTTCTTTGTCTCCATTTCTTGATCATCATGATAACTTAAGGTGGCTATAAATTGTTGTAATTAAATATGTATCAAATTTGAGTTGACTGATTAAAGCACAGCAATAATAAATTTGCAATATATATGCACTCATTCAAATATACTTTTTAAGTTGTTTTAAGGAAATAAAAGAATATATATACATTTACTCAATTGTTTTTTATGTAGGTATCCCTGGATGATGACATCAATCAAGATTTTCAGGATGCTATTGATGTGATGCAGCGACATTCTGAGATGTTCTACAACGAACCAGGTATGGAATATATTGTTTCCCGGTGTATTTACCATTTACATATTCATGGGGAAAATGGATTTTATTTTTATTTTTATTTTTATTTTTATTTTTATTTTTATTTTTATTTTTATTTTTATTTTTATTTTTATTAGTGTTGTTGTTGTTGTTGTTGTTGTTGCTATTAAAATGGTTCTAATGGTTGTTTCCTGTAGACAGTAAATACTATGAGACTGTTCGGAATCAGGAGTCCTTTCTGCAGCATGGGGGTTATTTGTACCAATACACGCCCCAAAGTGTGGGAGCAGGACCCCATTATGAGTGGAGTGATGCATCAGTGAGTGTGTCATTCTTGTACTGGTACAAATCAGTAATACTTCCCTGATATTATTTAAACATGGGATGTAGTACATTTCTCTTATTTTGTCACCCTTAGCCCTGGCCTCACGCTGTACCCGAAGCATCTCCAAAACTTTACCCAATCCTTCCAGATCGTCTCCGAAAAGGTGAACAGTGACCCTGTTGTATTTTAAGACTGGGAACATTTCTGTATTATGGTCGTAGAGTTGTCTGGGTATTCCAATTCTTACTTCATACTAGCAATACCAAGTGTTTTGGTTGGTCTCCTTCCAACCAAAAGTTCTCAGTTTAGTGACGGCATAAGCATAAAATAGTTTCTGAAGCCACTTATTCATTAGCTTTCATTGAATTAAAAAAAAATATTTAGACAGTGTCATTCTCTAAAACATCTCTCATCTAAAACAGAAATGGTAGCTAACAACATACAAGCCATTTCAAGGCCACAAATTCTTGCATCTACAAATTCAACACCAATCAGAAATACCTGTCTTTATGAAGTGAGAAATAGTTTTTTTGGACGTCTTGTGATGCTACATCAGTATTTATTAAAGAAAGTATTTAATTACTTTTTAGACTACTGTACTTTTAAAATAGCTTCACTACTGAGAAATGACTGAAAAAAGTAGTTGTTAGCAGCCTTGTACATAGCCCCTCCCACCATCATGTGAGCAGAAAAGCAAATAGAAATGTCCAAGCATCTCCTAACATGGCTAATACAACAGTTTCCTCCCACGCTAGGCCGCAAGAAGCTACGTCTCTATGAATACCTGCACGAAGCACTGCACGACGTCAACATGGGCGACTCCATCCAGTGGACGGACCGCGGCAATGGCACCTTCCACTTCATCTCCAAGAACAAAGAAAAGCTAGCTGAGTGCTGGGGCCAGCGCAAGGGCAACCGCAAGGCCATGACCTACCAGAAAATGGCCCGGGCCCTGCGCAACTACAGCCGAACGGGTGAGATAGTCAAAGTGCGGCGCAAGCTCACCTATCAGTTTAACCCACTGATACTGCAGAGACTGGGGAACATGGCAGAATGTCCCTCAGTGCCATCAGGCCAAGATCTGCTCCATCCCCAGCAGATCATGGCAGAACCAAGCTATTACTACCCTCCGGGACACGACTGGCATGGCTGGTGCGGTCATTACCCTTACCAGGGAGAATACGACCTCACTAATGTGCTGACATCACCTGAAAACCTGAAGACGCATCTCCCGCCTCAATGAGACACTAAAACTAGATTTCTACACTTTAGTTTACATGCATACCAGCATTCGTGTAAGGAAATAACTCCTATGGGACAATCAATGCCACGAAGTGAAACTTAACTAAAAAGGCTTTCAAAAAAGGCCTTCAGTGATGTGAGAATTACAATGTACATATTCAAAATTAAGTAAAGCATTGTTACCATATTATGTATCTCGTAATAAAATCACTTAGATCAGTTGTGTGTATTTAATTGAGTTACAGCTTCCTCTCATTGTAGCTTTCTTACTTTTTTAAGCCAAATCTAATCAGATTTAATATTTAGAATATTTAGAATATTTTGAATATTAGAATATTGGAATATTCTGTTAGCTCAATTTTAAATGAACGTTTTAAATTGCTCAACACTTTCCTTACTTTCCTCTTCAGTTCTTAAAAAACAAAACAAAACAAATGAAAGAGCATAATTCCATGTAAGAGTTAGAATAAAACCAATAAAGAATTTTATGGACAATATTCTGTTCTGACAATATTTTGTTCTGACAAAGGTGTGACAATATTTTATATCTACACCCTACACAATGGCTGTAAATATAGGCAGTTACATTTCTTTATGGCCAATGTATTAGAATCATCCATGTCTGAAATGGGTAGCATCCTGTTGGTGCCTCATGACGACTTTAGTTCATCTGTTATCACAACTTCTGCCCTTTTTGTTCACAATCAGTGGTCAATTACTAGCCAGAAAAACAATGTTTAGTTGATTATTTCTGGATGGCAGCATCACATCTGTGCCTGAAATGCTCACACCACTGTAATGCGTATTATTACCATACTATTGTTAGAGTTTTTACAATCATGTGAATTGCATTTTAAAATTGCAATATGTTATTGTTAAATTTGTATTATTCTAAATAGGTGATTTCAATGCCAATGAACAAATTATTTTTGTAATTCTAAAAAATGTACATTTTGATCATTGGTTGTGCGTTTTGTATCTAGAATTTGAAAAAATGGCAAACTTTTAAAACATGGCAAAATGATTGTAAACTGTTACTGTAAAAATGGTAAGAAGTCAATAATGTCTATTTAAAAAGTGTCAGAAAGTGACAATCGGTAATATAAAGATTGATTGATCAATTGTGCAGCATAAGCAATGCTTTACAGGCGGTAAATGTAATTGTATGAAAGTCATTCTAAGTAATGTTTATGTGATTAAAGTAAGTATACTAAAGAGTACTATAAAGTAGCTTGTAGTATACCGTACATTGTGTGTACTTAAAATTATGAAGTGCACTAATGTGTGGCCAAAATAAAGGCATTTTAATCTTTGCAATGAATAATGACCACATAAGGGACTTTCTGCTGAGAAAAGTGAGGTTGTACAGTGTGTGTGCGTATTTAGTGGCTTAACTCTCCTTATCTTCCACAGTTAGGAGGTGGATGTGGTCAGGGGACTGCATAAAGTTTACAAAGCACCAGTGGAGTGTGAGGGGGACTGTTATGGTGGTTGTGGTGTTGTGAATGTCTGTGTGTGTGTGTGTGTGTGTGTATGAGTGTGGTATGCACATAAGCATTTCTAGATCCCAGACTTTGTCATTTCGGTCATAGATCATATGGGATGTTTGTCCTCCACCGTGCTTATTAAGAGTCGTTCAGTCAGGGTGCAGTCGCAGACCCTCCATGGAGCATTAACGTACAAGGTTTTTAACAGCTTTAAAAAATAAGTAGTTATCATTCTTTTGGATTCATTTGTGGATTCTGTAGCCTTAGAGAAAGGAATACTCTTGCTACAAAGTCCCTGAACAACATGGTAAACACTGCTGTTATAACAAGAAGATAAAATAACAATTTAGCTTTCAATTTAGCTTTCAATTTAAAACTGTGTGTGTTCCTGAACAGAACAGCTGCCAAGTCTATCAGACAGATCTGGAGGTTATCTTGGAGTTTCTGGAAGAGCATTGGAGACAAGAGACCAAGAGAAAGGAATTATGGGAAAAAGGTAGTTATCAGCTTTTGAGAAAGACGTGTCAAACAGTGTCCATTGACATATAGAATTAGAATTGCAAATTACGATATATATGATACAGATATATGTTTTTACAACAGAGGGTTCCTGTTCCTGTTGGAGTGTTCAAACTATTATGGAGAGCGACAGCAATACAGTAGATCCCTTGGACTCCCTACAACATCTTTCTGCACTAACGGGTCAACAGGTAAGCCAAGTTCAGTTAAGCCTAACTCAGTGTGGCCACATTTAATTATTTTAATTGTCTCTCTTTGCACTGTGAAGGATGCAGAAGCTCAACCGATAACGACTGGATCTGATTCAATTGTGGAACTTGGCTCTAGGGAGTCTGTCATCCAGAGTGTTTACACCGAGAGTGCTTTAAACGCCCCGGATGGCCCAGAGAAAGCATCATCTGAACATTTATTACCTGAGAGGAGAGCTGAAATATTGCCCAGCGCTACACCTGCAGTCACAGGTGAGTTCTGCTTTTGTGGTTTGCCAGATAATATCAGAGCAGTGAAGCATCGCCCAAGGGAACAATGGCTTAGGAGTGGCCAGTCCAGCCCATAACTGCCAAACACAATCTCTATTCTCTCTTATCTCTCATCTGTGTCGCACTGCCACTAAATAGTTACGGCTGACTATAATGTGGTGGCCTGGGGATCTTTATCTTAATCATTTCTCCGCAAAGAACTTTTCTCATTGTCTCACTTAGGAGAAATGTTTAGTTGATCCTATCTTTGCACAAACATACTCTTACGCACACACATACACACTCACACATACACTCATATTCTGAATAAGCGTACATGCAATACACACACACACACACACAGTTTAAAGTTAAAAGTTAATATTTTATATTCCACTTCTAGTTTAAAGTGTATATTTTATATTCTATTTATATACTGCTTGTTCTATGTGACTTATTTGTTCATTGTTCTTTGTTCTTTGCACTGTAAAAACTGGAGCCACGCCATCTCATCTCTCTGTATACTTGTACAGTATTTAGCAGAGATGACAGTAAAGTTAACGTTGACTCTGACTTTGACACAGTCACTGTTAAAAAGAATGTTAAAGTTAAAGTAGACTTTGGCAATTCAGCTGCATCACAAATGAAACAAGATGGCATAAAAAATAAATGATAAAAATTCTCTCTTGACCCATAATGTGTAAACCTTAAGTTAACTTCAGAAGGTTGAAATTGTGTAAATGTAGTATCAAGATTAAGATTCAAGACTCTTTATTTGCCATTAATTTTATGATCACTGTTGGGCAAGTTACTTCCAAAATGTCATCCGTTATAGATTACTAGTTACTGTTATTTCAAAGTTGTTTGTTACATTACAATATTACTGTCTCTGACTTGTAATGTGTTACATGACTCCTACATTACTTTTGAGTTTTTTTAAACTTGGCATTCCGAAATACTAAAATGTAGTTTACTGCAGCTCATTATACATCTGGTGAGCGGCAATGTGGTGTACCATAATGACTTTAGGCATAAAGTCTGTAGGAAATAGATCTTTTACTTGAGGAATTCCTCTGCTCTGCCAAAGGTATCACAGCGTTAGTGATTTTTTAAATAAAAACTAAACAGTACTAAAAGTGTGTTGTAACATGTGTTACTGAAATACATAACAAATATAATACTGCTGAAAATGTATTAGTAGTATTAAATCTATTAAATTACTGTGTTACAACAAAAAGTAATACATTACTTTAATTCATTTACTTTTGTAACGTGTTACTCCCAACATTGTATATGATACATGCACAACATTTACTGAAATGAAAACCTGGTTCATTCCTACCAATGTATTATTATGTAATATATATATAATATATAATATTTTTATTTTTTTTACAGAATGTTTCTGATTTTCACAATTATACAACCCCACTGTGTTATATTTTTAACATTAATGTCAGTTAATTATGGTTATTTAAAACCTATTTAATCTCTCAATGTAGTTTAGTTGACCAGATTTTCTTTGATTATGTTGCTTAACTGAAGAATTATAAGACCACCAACACATTTATGCATGATTATTATCCACCAAATCAAAATCTACAAATGGTTGTCCAATCAGGTTGGCAGCATGCATTTTTTAAAAACTACTTTCAAGATGTTTTCACTGAGTAGTTGTACCAAAATCTGCTTCTGTATTTTCAGGGAAGAAAAAGTTGCGTCTCTTCCACTTTCTTTTCGAAATGCTGGAAGACCCTAGAATGGCACACTGTCTGTGCTGGGTCCCGGCATCAGCAGGAGTGTTCCGCTTCTCATCCACACACAAGGAGCACGTGGCACAACTCTGGGGTCAACGGAAGGGCAACAAGAGGCCCATGACCTACCAGAAGATGTCCCGTGCCCTGAGAAACTACACTCGCTCTGGGGAAATCATGAAAGTGAGGAAAAAACTGACTTACCAGTTTAGCAGAAACATTCTGACTACTTTGAGGAGTCAACAAAAGAGTAAAGAATAATCAAAGGCCTTCACACAGTCAAATCTCCAGAGCAGTGGTATAATTCTGCATACAGTAGTGCTTGACACACTGTAAACCTGTATATTTTTCCATATTTCCACATTAAGTCCTTAAAGCAGTTCAAGAGAACTCAATTAAACGATTGAGACAAAACCTATAAGTCATCTAATTATTAACTGCTTTAACTGCAACCTAAAGTTGATCGGTCCTGCACATTGGCTTGTAGTGGGTTTTCTCACATCAACTGCTGGTTTCAGGACTTTCAACAACCTCTCTAGAGGATTAAGGTCTGGACGTTGAACTGTTAATTCCATTCTTTGGCAGATCGAATTGTGTGCTTAGAATCATTGTCTTGCTGCTAGTTGCTAGTGATTCATACCACAGTGAACTAAATAGTCATAGGAATTCATTCACGAGTGCTGCAAATATTATTCATTCATTCATTTTCCGAACCGCTTAATCCCAACTGGGGATTGAGAAAAAAATTGGGGGGAAAATTTCTTACATCACTTTGTCCAAATTGTTAGATTATGCATAAGGATAAATTTTAGGGATATGACAATTGGATAAACTTTTAAGCAGTTACTTAAAAAATGAAATTACCTTCAATAACAGTTTCATAAGGTTGTATATTTCATGCAATTTGTATAATGTAGCTGGTCTGCCTTCCAAACAGAATAAACTCTTTTTGTATTTTTTCGGTCTAAGATACATCCATTCCCTCTCTAGTTCTTGGTTAGTATAATCAGAGGCAATTGTATTTTCTCTGCTGAAAATTGTTACATTGGTCAGAAATTTCTAATATTCTCAACTTTGGTCACTTGTGGTCACAAAAGCTATAGTGGACTGCTAATTTTCTCCCATCAGAGGGCAGTGTTACTGCATGGTTTCGTACAACTGAAACATTAGATTGTTTTTCTAATGCATTCTTAACAAGGCTGTGTGCACTCATAGATAACATGCAATATACGCATGATATTATTGCTTATGTGGTCTCTGGATATTTTCATTGAATGATTTATTAAAAACCCATGGCATGTAGAAGAACTGCAAATCTTGAACCAGTATTCTGTAAGTGAACCATCTCGTTATTTTATGCACTGTCAGTAACACTATAAGCAAACACTTGTCTAATTACTAGACTCTTTTCCTATCAATAAGGTTTTATAGAATGAAAACTCAATGAGCTTATGTTAGTAACTACCAGCACTCATAGTTACTTGGAGTTTGAAATTAATAGGATTTATGCCTAGGAAATATACGATAATCATTTGGGAATTCACACCATCAGAGACATTTCATACTGTGCTATAAGCAGGTCATAAACAGCTGAAGAGCTGCTGTAGATTTAGTTCAAAGGACATGGTTATACAAGCCAGTCCAATTACAACTGTATAACCGGGAAGTTCTTTTAAAGTTTCCAAAAGAAAGGCAAAAATTCAATAACTACTTGTCTGTTTCATATGCCTTATCAAGTTATATTGACAAGTTTGCAGAAACACACTAACAGATGGCAAGATCTGCCCTATAGACTCCTGGTGGAATCTTTGTGTAAACGTGAATATCCTCTTGAGGATTAACCTTCTGTTTGCAGTTATTCACCTTTCACCTTCTCACCTGTTTATTTAGATGTATGAACTTTATTTGACAAGGAAAAACAGGTGAGGGCAAAATCTTAAATGATAAATTGGAGTTGGTTGCTTAGTTTTACTTTTCATATGTTCATCTTCGAATACTTGACAAATTATAAAGTTATTGTTGTACCACACAGTGGATTCACAAACTTAAGTGAGTAAGTAATTAGTAATTCCACTGTTCTCTTTCTTGAATACAAATGTATCATATGGTCTGTAGATCTATGTATTTTTATTTATTGCTTTATTTACCATACCACATCCGTTTTGGGTGTCTTACTGTGCAAGTGTGGGTTATTATTTTACGTATTTTAGTTCTTGTTTTAACATAATTTGCATAGCATATTTGTTTGATTTAAAAGGATGAAAGGATGAAGTTTTAGTGAAATTACAGTGAGTTTTGTAGTTCAACTGAGCTTTTTCTCTCTTCTTTGATACTTTTGGAGCATTGAGGTTGCTGTTAATGGTTGTTATAATGGGTTGCTGATTGCAATGGCTTACTTTAAAATAGTAAGTGTATAGAATTGAGATCTTTTATCAAAAGTGATCCCGAACTTGTTTTTTTGTTTTGCATAAGCACATTATCTATTTAAACGTGTTTTAATTGGTAGTTACTTATTCAATAGACTGTACATTAGATACAGGTTCTTCAAGGTAGAACCTGGTGTGAAGTCATATTTTGGAACATGCAGCACGATAGCAGCTCTGTTCCTCCATCATCATGGACAAGAAATTGATCCTAGAAATCCTACAATTGATCAATTGTACTCTCTGTTCCAGAAACATAACGGTGATAACAGTGATAAGTGATTCTTGACCTCACTTAGGTCAAGAATTAAAAAAAGACAGGGGAAGCAAAGAGTGAGATATGAACAGGCTTAAGGATCTGTGACCTCAAAGAAAGCAGCAAAACAGAAGACAGCAGAACTTGGAAACAGAAGACGTGTCCTGACAGAAAGGAAGGCACAAGGAGTCAAGAAACCATGGCTAAGAGCTTTTTGAGGGTCAAATGCATTTATTTCATTAGCAGTGACTAAGAGCAGATTAAGCATAAGGGATCATCCATAGGATAAGAAATCCAAGCCTACACTTCTTCTACTGCATAGCTTCTTCATTCACAGCAGTGTGCTGAACTTTAAAAAACAGAGCAGTTGCTTCATTGAAGAGAAAATCGAAGAGTGTGTTCACTTCCTCTAGATCTTTCTACAAGACCAGGATGGTGACATATATCAATGATATGAAGTTATATGGAATGTAATCACAATAAAAACTTAAGTACTTGAATACAGACCTTTTAAAATCAAGACTTCCCTCACGCAAATATGGTGTAACATAACTATATAAGACGTGAGTTTCTTTTAGACTGACATCTATAATAAGAGGGCTTTCTCTATTTATACTCCCATTGTCCATTCCTTCCATGCTAAGTCATAAAGATTCAAAATGACACCATTCAACCGGAGAGTCTTGGTCATGAGGGGATGCCTTCTTGAACCTAGGTTTTCATGTCTTCCTATTTTAATATGTGCAATGGTTGCATCATCATGTACAAGTGTGGATGTGTTCGTACGTGCAGACGGGTGGCACTGTGGCTATCTATAACATTCCTGCTCAGCTGCAGGCACATGACCTCATCACTAAATCTCTAGTAGGATGTGAACCATTGGCCACCCCAGGCCATTCCAAATGGTTTTGTTTCTTCTTTGTAAGCAGGCCCATATGATATTGCACCTAAGCCCTGCATTTACCACTGGAGCCCACCCCGGGTTATAAATGGGCTGACTAACAGGACTGCCTGTCACCAATAAAGGCCACATATCTTAAACTCACCAGTCACCCAACACTGAAGCAGTGGGGAAGATAGAAATGGGCTGTCAGTAACTCAGATCTGTATCTTATAATGCTTATAATTAAGCCAATTGAGATAATTGTACTGTGCTGTTAAATGGCATCACTGTTTTTTTTTTGTTGTTCAATCGGCCATCCTTTATATAGCATCCTTTACCTCCAGTCATCACTCCAGATTAAATTGCTACTCACATCCCATATGTCTAAATACAGTTTAATGGTAGAAACCAAGATTATGGGTTTATTTCTAACAAGACACTTATGCTCCAATGAGATTATAAAACTAATCTAAGTCATTCTTGTGGCAGAGGAAAATGATGGAACTCTCTGAAAATATAAAGATAATATTTGTTTAATTTAAGGCGACAGGAAGATCATGGATTTAAATCTGGCTCCTATCCCTAGCCATATCATCATAACCAAAACACTTAACTCTGATTTTGCTCCAAGGATACTGTCCCTATAAGGTGGCAAATAGAAGTCACTGATGAAGCAAAGAAAAAACTAGTCAACTTTACATCTGGTCTAAAAGCTTTACAAATTAGTCAGTTTTTGGAACAGTTTGAAATTATTTCTCCCTTTCTGGAGCCCCCAAATTTTGCTAATGATGGCATTATGCATGTAAAGATGATTATACCTCTGATGCTTTCTTGGCTGCCACCTTCAAGAAGTCTTTAACAGCCAGAGTTCTTTACTTTTCACAGCTGTGATCCCTGCTGATTGAATCCTTGCTGTGTCTATGAGCAACAAGAAGGTGATTTATTGTGAAACCGTAGTGTTAACAGCTTAATTAGCATCTCAGCAACAGCAGCTCTCCTGATGCATCCTTAGCAAAAAAACTGTTTCCACGTCTAATATGTCAAATGTCAAGGTTTATTACAGCTTTCTATGAATAGCCTGCATAAACATCGCTCAGGCATCCCAGCAGAATTTACAGCCAGAACTGTTTTGTTAACCACACCTGGTCTACATCCAACTAGGATTAAACTGATCTCTGAGTCTTGGCAGAAAGGAGGAGAGAGGGTTTCCTTTCTCACTCACTCAACCCTAAAATCACCCAGAAGCCCAAAAAGGTGGGGCTTGCACTCTCAAAACTCAGGAAAATGCCCCCACCCCCTGTAATATCAAATGAGAGTAAAAAATAAATTTGTTCACATCTCATTTTGATTTTGGATTTTATTTTTTATTTTGATCTCATTGATTACAACTCGTAAATGATAGTTTTCTCTAGTGGCACTTTGTAAGCACAGCTTAATTCTTTGATTTGATAACATTTTAGGCATGCCCTAATACATTTTCTATTTGTAATATTCACTGACGTATGACATTAATATTGAAATGTTCCTATTTTTAAGCCAAATAACTTTGTTTAACCTCTGTTCCCTAAATCGGCTTAGGTTACTCCCTCTTTTGAAGATGTTCAGAGCATCCATCTCTGCTTTGTCTGGCATGACGAGACCAAGCCCTCTCCTCTCAGGTCCCTGCCCTCCACACGCTGTCCCTCAGCAGCGGCATAGAGGAGATGGGCCACAGAGCCACTGCTAATCCCTTGCACTATGATCAAACAGATGGAGGAGTGGCCTGGACCAGTGCTATAAAAACCCACCTAGTCCATGTCCCCCAGTTGTGCCACTTCCATTATTGTTTCCTTACCAGGGGGTTGTTATACTCAGGCCATCTCATCGCCTGTCATCAACATTAGCTCCGCTTTCTGTAGTAGTCTTCTCCTTCGTCTTTCCTTGCAACTTGCAGGCTGAAGGACCAGAGCGACTTCTCCAATTCTCTACGCTAACTCAGGGCAGAGGGCCCCAACTTGTGCCTGTACCCCTCATCTGGTGACATCTCTGGTGGAGCACAGCTCAAGATGCCTGAGCCCACAAAGAAAGGTATGAAAGCTTCATTAGAAATGCAAAACCTTAGTGAAGTATATGAAGAACCAGATTTGTTTAGTTTATCTATATAAAAGCCAAGAGGTGGATCATGATGGATATAAGCTGTCATTGTTAGAATCAAGAAGAATCAACACCAAGACTCTTCTTGATACCAAGAATAACGTCCTTTTCTATTGATAAAGTTGGGTCCAATCGTGATTGTCGCAATTTTCAGAGATTCAAATCATTTTGATTTTGGAGACCATTTTATAGCACAAAACAATTTTTTGTTGCTGCAGCCCTTTGGAAAAACGAAGGTTGATCCTTGCACCATCCAAAGCTTTGAAAACAACTCCCTGGAATTTAGAAAGTGACTTTGGCATTGGTATTGTATTACTTAGAGAGATGGCAGCGGGGACAGTAGAGCTGATCCAGAGGGAGCTTTATAAAAAGTTGCTGTTGTTGTGGGTGCTGGGTTGATGGATAGGGTGCAGTCAAGGTGATTAGAAGAGTGTAGGTAGCAAAGCAATGCTCGGCACACTAGTTGGTATGAGGAGGCATGATGCCTGGCCGGCCTTGCCACCAAGTGTGTGATGCATGATGCAAGGCAGGGCACTGCAGGACTAAGAGGATGCTTGGAGTGGGATGGCTTTAGAAATGTGATGTGATGTCAGAGGGGATGTACTGATGGCAAAATGACAGGAAAGTAACCAGACATGCAATCATGACATTTCCTCAGAGCAAGGGAATAGGCCTGCCTTTAACCTGTGATCTTTTTGTGACATTCGTGTTTGACCCTGTTTCATAACTTGAGTCTTGAGTCCTGTATAGCACAGATAAATAAATTTGCCCTTTACTTCTGTTTTAGTAAGTACTTATGACCACCAGATAACAGGCTTGCAGTACCAGTTAGATGCTTGATGCCCTTTTGATCATTTGAGAGACTTTATATTTGACCTCAATGGGTGGGGTCATTCCTAAATACCATGAAATCCATTTCCCATACAAGGATTCAATGGTATGAACAGGGCCTTTATTTACAGACTGCTTGACTCCTTCACTACAGCATGTTTATACACTACCCTTCTGCCCACAATACCTTCCAGTGGAGGTAACGCATCCAGAGAGCTCTCTACTTCTGTGGACGATGGGGATTACTTGATGGAATGTGGGGGATTTGCAAGATAGCCCGCATGGCAATCAGATATTTTGATGATACATACAAATATTGCCAAAACCAGCATCAGCACGCAGAGTCCATCTCTGTACGTGTTTGGACCACGCCGGAGGAGGCCGAAATGGACAGCACAGCTGTTGCCCACATAGTGTAATCCTAATGGCTGTTGCTATTACAATGATGAAAAGGCGCTGAAAAGTCAAGTACAGAACCTGAATCGCAAAATTGTGTGTGATAGGAGATTCCATACTAGGAGCAGGTATATTAAATGACTGATATGAGGTTCAGCAGCTGACTTGTCTCAATGTTGTCTTCTGTAAATAGATTTGAGAGAGACTTAATGGCCAAAAGTGTTTTAAAATATTTTGTCTTCCTAAATGTAATAAGCAACTAAAGTGGAGTAGGTTTAAGTTTCTCTAAACGACAGAGTTCATGCTTTAAAAGGCAGGATGAGGGGGTTAGTTGAGGGCCCTGGGGAACTGAATTCCTAGACCCGGGAATAGTTCAGAATGAGCAGACTTTTAATCCCCTTCCTCTCTCTCTCTCTTCATTGTCTCTCATTCTGTCTCACACACATCATCTGTCTCACTGTTGCTGCTCTGCTCCTGTTACTGAACCTCGAGCTCTTGTTTGTTTGAACTTTGACTCTTCTGAATTAAATCAGATCAGATTCCAGAAAATGAGAATAATAAAACAAAATAATAAAATATGTGTGCATTTGCACCAATACACACAATATACACAGATGAGATGCATTGCCTAACCTCTCAGACCTCTGTCTCCTTGTACGTGTCACACATTAGGGAAAGCTCATGTCTGCACCTTTCTCTGTTTACACTTAGCCGTCACTCTCACTGTTTTCCATGCCATGGACACCATCAACTCCTCATGGCAGGTTTTTTCTGGTCATAAATCACTCCAAACACAAACAACAAATCATCACTTCTGTATCACTTGCTGTGTCATTTATTCCCAGATAGCAATCACAGTTATTATTTTACCTTTTCATATATAATTATATCTAATGATAACTTCATCCCCCAAAATTATGTATTTTCAAATCAGTCTTTTAAATAAGTTCTTTAAAATATTTTTTCTAATCTCAAGCATCAGAAAAAACAATTTCAAACCGATGAACTAATCATTGTCGAAGACCAGTCACAGTGCAGTATTAGGCTTATGTGGAATGACAATAGCATGTGGCTGAAAATACTCTTTATTAAGTGGGGTCTGCATTAAAGGTCTATATTAAGCAGAGGAGGCATGGACAGCAGTTTGGCTCAGTGCAGAGTCAATATGAGCCTGTCTGTCTTCACAGCAGAGGCAGGGACAGCTGGACATACCTGCGGGATGTCCCGCTGCACTGGGGTGTAAAACAATACTTTTCTCCACTTGCATTATTGTGGCAAAGAGACAGAAGGTCTCTGGGCAGAAAGCCACTGCAGCTCAATCAGTGCCGACAAAAGATAAACGTCTCTTTAATAGTGGAAAGATCTGTGTCAAAAACCAAATCCATTCTGACTGCAGGTTCCAAAGATATAGGCAGCATTATTGACATAGCCTTATGACAGGACCTGTCTCCCCGGAGTAGTTTGGGGTTAAGGGTCTTGATCAGTGCCCAGAATTATAACCTCCATTCTTTTGGTAACCAACACTGTTTGATTCATTTGTATCATTGTTTCTATCAGAAGATAAATGATAATAAAAAATAAGCGGCAATGAAAGATAAAGTATATATTTTAACTTTGTTATGTGTGGCTTCCACCAGAGGGCCACAACAACGCTGTTAATTCTTGTTTAGTCTGTTTAGTCTGTTTGTCATGGTATCTAAAATAACTACAGATAACAAATATGAGAGAAGATTCTTGTTTATGTAATGTATTTCTATGTAATAAATACACTCCATAAAATTCTATTCCATAAAATTTCCCAAAACGCTACCTAGAACAGTATGGAGGGAGATTAAAAAAAAAACCTTATAGGGAGGGATAGAGAGAGAATGCTAGCACGGATTGAATGAGAGGTTTGAAAGCTGAGAGAAGTCAAAAATATCTGATGGCGAAGGGAGAAGGGAAGCACAGGTGGCCTCTCCTGGATCGCGCTCAGCAGCAGGCCTCACATGGTCTTTGAGGCAAGGGTACAGAAATGGAACGGTTGAGATTCTGAATGTAGGGGCTTGACAAAGGAGCTGCTGTTCTTGGCTGATCTCTGCTGTGAATTCTGGGAGATCGCCAGCAGAGATCGGGCCAGCGAGAAGAAGGGAAAGGAGCTGAGACACATGACGGTGGCACAGCAGGCAATATTGACATCATGTTGTATGTGTTTCACACCTTCCCTTTAACCAGCCAACAAACAATCCCCTGTGACTTTATGGTTACATCATCTGAGAGGTTTGATAAATCAGTACTGGGATATGGAACATTTTCAGATGACCACATATGTTATTTTGAGCTTTTGTGGGATTTTTCCAGCATGATACAAAGTCCTAAGAGTATTGATGGTCTTACTTGACAAGGTAAATGAAGTACATAAAGGAAAACAACAGTAAATCTGGTTTTAGTTAATCAATAATTGGATTTAATGAGTGCTCAATCAGGAACATTATGTCGATGAATCTTCATTTAGCGGCACTTTTACTGTCATTGTATGACAACTGTGGTTTTTTTTTTAACCCTTTCTGTGTTTTCTACTGTGTTCTGCTCTGATCCAAATAGAAGATATGTAATTTTAATAGCTATAAAGTCGAAGGACATGAAAGGGTGAAACTGGTCCACCCTCATTGCTTAGGAGGAAGATTTCATGTGTGATTTATTAAAGGATGGATTTTCATGTATGAAGAACCCTGCATAGCTACATAACCATGGGTTTAGAGTTGTGAAGATCAGGCATCGTTGTCCTCCCTAGACAGCAGTCAGGCGCTTTCTCATGTGCCTATGCTCTGATAACTTATAAATAACGCAGCAGGTTTAATCTAAACCCTACTGGCTTCACCCTCCTCAGAGATGTATGGCCTCATTGATCCATTAAGTCTGGTCCTTAAGTCCTGTAATCGGTTTGAGGTTGTGTTGAGGCCATATTTGTTCTTTCATCTCAGCACTGTCTGCATGCTTTAGTGTTGTGTTGTGACTTATATTAAGCGTCTAGACACATGGACCAGTGTAGTCTAATTCTACTGTGTTTAACAATGGCTCGATGCGTTTTTTGGTGACAGAATTTCATTGAATATTTTTCCATGGAAATTATGTCAAATAACTGTTACAAAATAGCAAAAGTAGGTAAAGCAAATGATATACATGACCAATATCTAAAACTACAAACATGCAATTGCAACCGTAATTTATTTAGGGAAGGAAGAAGGAATATTTCTGTTGAATTAAATAAAATAATCATAGTTTTGGCTTGACAGTTTTATTTTAAGAGACTTCAGAACAAGATCCTTAACTTCCTTTGTTCCTGAGATAAGAGCATCTGATAAATGTTTTATATGTCATGTGTGTGCCTTTATACACACACATATATAGACCATATATGGTTTCTCTCTTTATTTTTACAGATGACAGTCAGCCTGAAGGTGAGTAAGAAAATTATTCCTATAAATGCTGTTAACCTTATGTAGGAGGTTGGTATGTGTGAGAATATATCAAAGAAAACACATATGCAAAATAGTGTTTTCTCAAGGATTATATAATAGTATAATTAGTCTCATTTCTTATTCAGTACAAACCACAAACTGTCCCACTTATACAGATCACAGACACAGAGCTGTAATCTTGTCTTCCATAACTGGCAATGTTTAAGTGGTTCATGAATAATCTCCATAAATAGTTCAATACTTTAGCTTTAAACTTTGTATAAATGTATTTCCATATTCATGTAATTTTGAGTACACTGAGAACTGATTGGAACCAGATACTGTTTCACAGCTTATATCAAATACAAGACACTAGAAAAACAAAATCAAAGTTAATGGAAGAACATCCATATCAACAAAATGGTTTGATGTTGGTACAATAAAATGCTTGCAAGAAAGACTGACAGCTTTTGGGTACAAGTATAATGTTAATTCTTGAGGAGATTGCGATGTAGCTGCACAAACTGTTCTGCTACAAAAGCCAGCTGTATATATCAACCTTTTTAGTTTGTTCTGTAGTCATTGCTGTTTTGAGGTCAGTGATATCACTAGATGCTCTGCAGTCCTTCAGATTCTTAGTTGTTGATTCAGCTGACAATTGGAAACCTGTTTGCTCATGATGCTGGTATGTGACTACATCGCCACAGAGTGTTTTTATGCTCCAAAGCAAGGCAGCAGTTAGTGATACGAGGCGAGCAGTCCTAAGGCAACTTTGACAAGATGCTCTCAAGAAGTTGGCATGAATTAAGAGAAGTACCAATTTGAGGCATTTGCTGGGTTTGAGTCGGTCTACCGTCTGATCTCTTTTCCATCGTGCCATGTCGAGATCTTTTTTCTCCTGCTGCGTCTTTTCAGGAGAAAAATGTTTTGGTAAATAATAAGTGACCCCTACATTGACATTTACTCCTAATTCTTCCCTTGTACTCATGACCTTGAGTGTGTGTGTGCGTGTGTGTGAGGGTGTGTTTGTGTGTGTGCGTGTGTTAATCTGTCTCGATTATGTATTTGACTGTCTGTATGTCAACAGTCTTATGTCTTGTTTTCTGATTCATGTTGTTGTGTGTGTATGTGTGTGCCTTTAATCTTTGCCTGTATGCTGATGCTCTGTGCTGTGAAAGTGGCGCTTGCATTCCCGCTGTGTTTGTTACACACTCAGAGAATGTTGCACCAGGCACTGGGGAGGCGCTGCCCCCAGCTGAGATTTCTCTTGAGGTGTCTCCACCAGGTAGGTCTCCCTCTCTCCCCTTTTCTTTCCTCTCCAACTCTTTCCACCTCTTAACATTCACCTGCAGCACTTTTCTTCACGCGTGCAAAGGTGCACTTGGTTTCCTACTTTGGTTTTCTGAAAACTCTTGGGCACAGTGTGCTCAACACCACCTGAACAGAGAAGTTCACCATGCAGACTGTTCTCACTAAATCACAAGTACACACAATGATAGAAACAAACACACATGCCCACAAAATCATGCATTATCACTCTGCTGGGCCTAATCCCCACCTGTGCACTATGCCCTCACGCTTGCTTCACTTCATGAAGATGGAGCTGTTGCTGTCTTTGCTTACTGCCTGTGTCACGCAAATGGATGAAGCACAATGTGTGCGGAATGAGCAGTCATCTCATCTTAAGGTAGGCTATAAACCAGTAAGCATAACATGTCCTAACTCAGGAAAATGGCATATGTAGTTGTGCTTTACAATGAGGAGCAACTCCAACCTCCACCAATCTGCAGCTCCACCCAGATTATTCTCCAGAAGTCATTCAGCACTAATACACTCACCACACATTAGCGCTAAGGTGGAAAGAATTTACCAGTTTTAGACAGGCGAGGATTTGGTTGGGCCATGGTGGATTATTATAACCAGGACTTCTTTTATAACCCAACTTAGTCAGAACCTCAGTTTTGCAATGGGCAAAATATATGATAATTCTAAATGAAGAATCGTGATGATTTCTGAGTGCACACTACAAGGTTACCGGGTCAGACATATTATGCTTACTAGGAATTTGATGTGTCATAGATGTATGATGTCTACATTAATGATTTATATGGTAGTTTGAGCATTGAATCCATTGGCATCCGTTGAATGGCATAATTTGTTGTCATTACAGATTTCATTTGTAGATCTCATCGCATTAGAAAATATTTCACTAAATTTCACTAAAAAAGTGAGAACAAGTGAGTTATAAAAATATATCGACCCAGTTTTCCTTTACTAAACAGTGGATTTAACTTGCTTTCAAGTTGGAATTTTACATAGCCCCTAAAGGCACAGGTGAGATAAAAATTAAATATGTGTGAGTTTTTCATAAAATCCACTGATTTCACTGACTTCGTCACAATGTGCTTTACTGTCTTCAGATAGCATCATGGATTTTATACCTGTATATTTAGACTAGGTCTTTCCCACATAGTTTGTGCACTTGCAACTAGAGATCCACACAGAGGCATCAGAAGCATTTGTAAAGTAGGGGCGGGCCCACTGGGTGCATAGTCTGGTCATACACTATATTTGACAAGATAAAAGTGGAGGTGACGAGAGGTGATGATTTTCAAAGATTGGGGTGGGGATCCAAACATCATTCTTAAAAGGCATTGTCAGCACGGAAAACTATGTTTTATTTTTACTCACTGGTCCCTTTAGAGGCGCCATAGAATTTTCTGCTAATAGTTCTTTTATTTTTATCTAGCTCTCACTTTTTAAGTGTACCATAGAATATTTAAAAATCATTCTGCATCTATGATCTGCATGTGCCATACACCTGTTTTGCTGGGTGGCAAGTGTTTGTGTGTGCTTAGGTGCGTGTAGGTGTGTGCAACTGGGCTGTAAGCTTGCTGCTCCAGCTTGCTGTGTTTGCTCTGCCTGTACAGAGGCTGTGGCAGAGCCCAAAAATCCAGAGACCATAGAGATTGTACCAGAGGCAGAGCCAGAGCCAGTAGCACCTGAGGTCCTAGAGACACAAGCAAAAGTAACTGAAGCAACTGTGCTACACCCAGTAGTGACAGAGGCCTCAGAGTCACAGGCAGTAGTCACACAGCCTGTAGAGCATGAACAGGTGGAGCCAGAGCCCACCCGAGCCATTAAGCCGGTAGAAGTGCGTGAGGTTATCGAGGAGACCTCCAAGCATCCCCCAGCATGTGGTGAGTACTGCTCAGTGTCTAATGCTAACACACTTAACACATGAAGCTGACCGTTGCTGTCATTTAAAAAGTTGCATAATGAAAAGGAATGAAATAAAATTAAAATTTCCATCTGCTGTTAGAATATTGGCATGTAAAGATTCTTCAAAAATGCACTCCAGCATAACATTGGCTATTAATGTGTTGCGTGCAAGTATTTTCCCCAAAAATATACATTGTCCAAAAGTGTCCAGAATGCATCATAAACCATGGATCAAACAAAAAAGCATCACTAATAAATTACTGGTCCTGTTAACTGGACCATACATTTGTTTAAAATATAACTGGACATATAGCTGGACTAGTGATAATTGTTCAGAATAATTTTCTACTCACTAAGTAATGCCATGTTTAGCTAGCACACCTGTGGAAACTGGAAAATCTTAGAAATAGACACTAGCGGAAATGAGCTTTAACTAATGGAAATTAGGAATTGATTAGAAACAGAGAACATCTTTTGTTTTGAAAACATGTTCTAATGACTATGTGGCACTCTACAATTATATAGTATATACGTCATTTATATAAGTCTTAGCAGTGTGTTCATCATACGCGAGAACCCAGTCAACACTGCTAAGGACAGAAAGCAGTACATTTGGGTGACTGCATTTGTGTTGTAATTTTTATATCATTGTTATGTTGTTAGTGTGGACAACAGTCTAAATCATTAAAGTGCAGATGTATAAGGAGGGAATACAGATGGTCCCTGAGTTTCAATGGTGTTAACTTACGAATTTTCAATTTTACGATGACAACAGTGATATGACAAAATTGTAAAAATATTTTACATTTCGTGCGCCAAGCAAATGTAGCAGCGTTTGCAGTATGATAAGCTGGGACGCTGCCAGAATATACGCATCTCTCACCTTGAAATGCCTCACTGTCGCCAGCAATTCAGTTCAGTTCAGTTGTCTCTGTGTTAGAGCGCATATCTTTTCCTGTGTTCTTGGTGTTTCAAAGCCCAATTTTAGTGAAAAAGCATGTCTTCCAAATGCCCAAATATATCTCTTGCTGGTAGCCATGTTTAGACTTTTCAAGTATTTTCAAGTTATGACTGGGTCATCGGAACGCATGTCCATCGTAAGTCAGGGACTACCTATATACAGCTTTGATCTGTCCTCCATTGTTATTACCTTTAATATTATATTATAATAAATGATAATTGTCATCATATTTTCTTTGATCTGAATCTGTAAGTTATGCAAGGATGTAAAAATGTTTTATGGAATCCAAGAAAGAACTGTCTTATCCTTTTGTGTGTTTCTGTGTGTGTGTGAGACAAAGAAAATATGTAAGAGAAAGAAAGAGAACTAATCTCCACTAGCCTTGTCCCAATCAGCCCCATCTTTGAATGATACAGTGAAGGCTCCTGACTCAGTGCCGATAGTCATGGTGGTTCCCCCTCCTTCCCCTACTGTTGAAGGTCTGACACTGTGTAAAACACATTTTGTGTGTGTGTGTGTGTGTATGTGTGTTTGAATATAGCTACTATGTGTACTTGTGTTTGTGCGTGGGTGTGGATCTGGTTAGGTAGACGTGTGTGTACTTGTGCTTAGCTTCATTGCATTCATGTGCTTATGTATACAGTCAGTGTCCAATGAATACTATATGAGTAATGTCCTTCAAGAATGTACAAAGCATTAATGTGCTTGTGTAAAGCTACTTTTGTTAAAGCAGTCCCAGCGCATATTTGTGTGTATGGCACAATAAAGGGCTGTGTGTGTGTGTGTTGGGCACTATTCAAGGGCTGTGAATCGTTTAGGTTTGTGTGGCAATGAAATCTGCTGTTTTTAACATCACTTAAAGCCATTTTTCTTTTTTCATCATTGGGCTGTAGTCCTCAGTGCAGCGCAGCTTTCTCCATTGCCATTGGTTGATGCTATTCAGCAATGTTTTACTGTGCTCATTGATTGCTGTCTGGACCATCCAGCCTTTAGACAAGCATGTTACCAAACTTGCTCCCTCACAAATGCAACATCATACATAAACATACAAAAGTCATATACACAAACCATACAGTGTCAGTGTCTACACAGCTTGGCACAATCATATCATGCAATGAAGTTGGCAAGTGGCATTCTCATTGCTAATGTCACCACCAGTATGTAACAGTAATTCCACCATACCAAAACCTTCCTCATCTTTTTCATGCAAGCCGGGGTCCCGTCTGCTCTGATCATGTGTCTCTCATTCTGCCTTTTGCATGCTGAGTTGCTGTATGGTGCACATGGAAGTCAGTGACAGGTGGGTCTATTTTTTCTTTCAATTGCACCTTTATTGCAGATAAAGACGATGATATCACTGCCAGCACTCCATCACCTCCTCCCCCATCAGGTTGGTAACCATGACAACCCATACTCATCTTCAGATCACTTCCTCTTTGCCAAAACTCTCACCCAAAAAAATGGGTAGCTTCTCTGTATGATATGGTGAGCCACAGAATGCAGGTTTGGATTGATCCAAAGAAGGAAAGAGAGAGAGAAAGAGAGAGAGAGAGAAATACAATGTGAAACTTGGACCCGCTAGATGTATGTGTCCAGACATACATTTGCTATATGAATGATGCACGATATGTACACACTATGTATGTTTGCTTCTCGCCGCATATATAAAAATATGATTTTTTTGCATTATATACCTATATTTATATATATGAGAAGCATCCTATGCAATATGTGTACCTTAATAACATACACCTTACAAAAACTCTTTGATGAATATTCATAATATTTATATATACACATATTAATATGTCCATCAATCATTAATCAAGCTCTTCAGTGTTTACTACATAGATTGTCTTAGAATGTCTTTGAGACACTTTGATAATTTTGTTTGGCTTATCTTGGAAAATGAGAGCAAACTGATTAACTTTGTGCTTCCTTTGCAGAAGATGGCAATACTCTTGTCAAGAAACTTTCTATTGATCTCCCCAGTAAGGAGCCTCCAATCACTTCACTTCTGATGAAACATTATTTTAAAACATATCTGGAAATCCAACTCTAAAGAACAGTTTTAAATTTAAGTTTGAGATTCTGTGTAGTGCAGAGATTAACATTATTTATCACTGCAAACATGCACTATGGTATTGTCATGAACATTTCATCACATGGAACTTTCATGGTAATTAATCATGGAATAGATGTTGATCGTGGAATAATGCAAGAATTACAATGGTTCAATTATATTTCTTCCATTGTAAAAATGACAAGTTCAAAATTAACATAACCAACATTTTAATACCATGATGACCTTTTGAAGGAATGTATCAGCTACTACTATCATGTAGTTTCATGTCCCTTCCAGTGAACGTCTGTGCAATCTCCTCAAACCATAAAAAAAAAAAAAACAACAGTTTGTCCTAAACTAAAACCACACAGATCAAGAGAAGTTGCAAAAATCTGACAAAGGCTACACATATCTCTGTGAATGCATGTCCTCAAACTGTGTGAGCATGTCCTAATGCTTTTGTTGCACTGGCCTTTACAGTACTATTTGCCATAATATGCTGTACATTTCTCTCTATCTCTGTTCAGATGATAGCGTCCCTGAGTCAGCCATGGGAAGGAAAGACTCAGGTAATCCTATAGATATGACAGTTTTAACATAAGTCTTCTTCACCACCCAGGGGAGATGCACGCAATTCCTATTTACTGGAGGCAGTTTTAGTTGAAGAAAGTGGAAATACGTTCATTTTCTCTTAAAGTTGGGTTAAAATGGAACCTGCACAATACAGGTTCCTTCTATGGAAAAGAGAGGTTAGCAAAAACACCATAGTGGCAAACCCTAGCTTTGCTTGTAGCACACTATGGGATGTTGTCATAACGTCTGCTTTTCCATGAGCTATTAGAAAATGAACAGCACATAGACACTGTAACATGTGGCATGCAGCATAAAACGCCTAAAAGGAAGAAATATGTAATGAACTGAAGAATTGTAATGTGGACTTAGGAGTGAAGCTGAATTTTTTTAAAGAAGACAACTTGAAGTCTTAATGAAAAATGGTAAGACTGAAGCAAAACAGTCAGGATGTAAAAGCAAATATAATGAATAACTGTATTTGCACATGTTAATGATTTCCTTCTTTTTCCCTTTTACAGGTTAACTGTTGTTTGTACTGTTATGCTTCCCGTGTTGCTAAATGCTTTGTTCAGAGCTTCCAGCTATATGTTTGTGTGTGTGTGTGTGAGTGTGTGAGAGAGTGTTTGAGGATATCTGATGATGTGATGTATGATTTTTTGGCTTGTATGTTGACATGTATGTATTCTCTCTGAAGTGTGGTCCCTAGGGGAGGGCCAGCCACCTGAGGAACTTGATAAGCAGATAGATGCTCAGCCCAACTCCACAGACACTCCACCTCTTTCTACTTTACTTATTGAGAAGCCCCAGGGTGGCTCTATAACTGTAGGTGGGTAAATGCATTTTACCATGTTTTACATCACACTGTTATTATTGGAATAACCCTAACATTTCAGTGCTTACAAGTTCATTAAGAAGGATTCTAGGTTAGAGAAGACATGTTATGAATCTATGTTGGGTGGTGTGGCCTTGGAGTAGGATTTTTGTCCAACTCTAACCACCTTTGGGCCCCTGAGCTAGACCTTTAACTCCAAGTTTCTCCAGTGAGAATTTCCTGGAAATAAGTCACTCTGGATAAGAACGTCTGGTAAATGACATAAGTGTATATAGATATTACATTGATTTGGGTTGATGTTCAGTGATTAATGGCCATGGAAAGATCTTAGAACACTTAATGTTCGGTATGTACACTCGTGCCAGTATTGTATATCAGTGTACCACTAAATACAGGACACAATAATAATAATAATAATAATAATAATAATAATAATAATAATAATAATGGTTAAAAGTAACAACTAAAAAATAAATATATATATGTATATAATATATATAGTTAAAAGACCCACGATGCAAGAAGGTGCAAAGTCATTAAGTGCTTTGCAAGTAAGTAAAAGACACGGGTAACCAATGGAGTCCATACAATAGTGGTGTGATAGTATGTGATTTTTTTTTTACTTTTAACAATGTGCTAGCTGCTACATTCTCAGTTAACTATACCTGAATTAACTGTAAACTAAAGAAAATTGTGAAAATAAAAAATAATGAGAAACTCAATATCTAAACATACCCACTCAGTTTACATAAGAGTAAGATGTGCAAAAATTATACAGTGGATAACAAAATCCTGATGTAGTGCAAGACACAATTAATGCCTATGATGTATAATTACTGAGATGCAAATGGTGAGGGATGCAAAGGCAGGCACAAAAAGAGCAGTTTTCTAAAAGCTGTGACCAAACCCTTTCCCATTATTCAAAGGTGGAGACATCACCTTTATCGCAAAGGTAGAGGCCAAGGACCTGCTTCGTAAACCAACTATCAAGTGGTTTAAAGGGAAATGGATGGATTTGGCCAGCAAGACTGGCAAACACCTGCAGCTGAAAGAGAGTTTTGATCGCTTTTCAAAGGTAATCATGTTCGTGTTAATTGGTCTCTCCAGTCAAAACACATTTCTGATTTCTGCTGGGAGATTCCTAACCTTCTGACTTCCAAATTCAGATCCACACATTTGAAATGCACATAATCAAGGCTAAGGAAAACTATGCTGGGAATTACAGATGTGAGGTCACCTACAAGGATAAGTTTGACAGCTGTTCATTTGACCTAGAGGTCAAAGGTTTGTTCTCTCTTTCACTTTGGATTTTGGTGTTTCTTGTTTGATTGATGGTAATATATTTCCAAGTATTTACACTGTTGATTTTGCAGATATTCCAGAGGTGTCTCAGAGTGTTGATATTCGTTCAGTTTTCAAAAGAAGGTAATGAGAGATCCTTCAACATAAATTATATGATATATTTATCTTCATAAAAAGTAAAGAAAAGCAGAGGCCACTTCAATGTTCCTTTAATCATCTGTCAGGATGTTGTACTACCTGTCATCTTTTTCACTCTTTTAAAAGTAGTTATAGTATATGGGATACTGAGGAAGATGTATGTTGACCAATTAACAAAAAAAAATCCATGTATAATGTTACAATTCTCGAAACCAACGTTTGAAACAGGTATCATTATGAAGGAACATGGATTTATAATTTGAACATGGTTTGGGGTTGGTGTGGACCCCCATGTTCATCATTAACCTTCAGAGATATGCGTCTACATATCAAGGCTACACCTGAAAAAGAAAAACTGCAATGTGTTGAACTCCTCAAGGCCAGCGCTTGCATTTGATAACCTTTTCCAATGTATTGGTAATTGGAAATAGTTCTCAAATGGTAATGCATCAAAAAGCAACGCACACTGTACCGACTTGCACAATTCTCACGAAATGCTTGCAAGACAAAATTGCAGCAGTAATGTGAGAACGCTGTCATGGGTCTCTTGGGGTAATTTTCATACCCTGTGCACAAACCAGTTCGACTGAAGCCATGAACGATACTCAAGGCAACAAAGCGAAAGACTTGTGCATGTCTCAATCATGCATTTGCTCTGTGCTTTTGCATTGATTGTAGGCAAAGACCCTGGTTGTGTTGTTTTTTCTTTAGTGTTTGTGACTGTCTAATGGAATCTCCATTAATCTTTTCTTGTTAACAACAGCAGTGAAGGTCAGGACGATGCAGGGGAGCTTGACTTTAGTGGGCTTCTAAAACATAGGTGAGAACTACAGTGGAGCAAGTTTGTCTTTTCTTTTTTTTTTCACTCTCTCTTGTCTTTTTACAGCCCAAATTTGGGCTTGCTTTTTTTCCCTTTGAACAAGAAAGAGACAATGATTTTTCCAAACAGAGCAATTTCAGTGACTAATTTTTACATATATTTTGAACATACTATTTTGTTGTTTTGGAATATGTTCACAGTAATCACGAGAACAAAGTTAACCAGTGTACATTTATCACTCTGAAAATCATTTAGGAAAATTTTTATGCCAATAGGTTTTTCTTTTCTTTTTTATTATTTTTTTCTGCCGCTCCCTCTCTTTTTGTATTTTTTAACCAATATTTATCTCTTGGGATTGTGCATTTGTGTACTGCTGTTTGGTAAATAGCACAATGGTAACTCCATTTTCAGAAATTCAATTCCACATTTATTTTGGCTTGTCTCTTCTTCTCCCCCACGCATTCAGAAACGCAAGGTTAGTACAGAATGTAGGTAATTAAATTAGACCTTACTTTCGGTAAGTACCGTAATCCTGTAGCTTACCCAGCATGGATTGTAGCTATCGAAACTAGACAAGCAAGCGTGTTGGCCTACTGTAGTCCGGTAACACTTCATTTAAAGGCAGCATTCATGACAGTTCCAGAAAACACTCAAAAATCATGGAAATTGCCCTTTGTTTTTCAGATCAAAACATCTGTGCTGACCTAACGTCTTGAATTATAGTGGTAAAGAAAAGAATGTATCCTAGGTACTGCTTAAATCAGGACTAAAATTAGGTAATTAGGAAAACTGTAGTATATTTAATGTTCTCTGCCAGCTATAATATGACGTAGTAAAAACTGACACAGTACACATCCTCAAAATGCAGGAGATAACATAACTGAATCGCGGACTAATCATCATGTGATGGATGAAAGAGCAGAAAGTATCATTTGGTTTGGAATAACTGTTTTGTAAAGTAGACATGTCGGAAAGTAATTCCTGCTGCTTTGTACTCATTAATGTATAAATCGTGAGATGAGATCACATTTATCCAGGGCAATGGTGCAACACCCAGCAACTCAGGGACAAAGTACCTAAGAGGAATTTCAGCGAAGTCCAACTGAAGCAAAGGGAGCAATTTTCCAGTAATTTATGAGTAGTTCGCGGACCGCCTATAAATGAAGCTGCAAAATAGTGTTATCGCTACATTTTAATGTATTACTATCATTTACAGATGCAAATACAAATATGACACTGTTACCGATATTTTCTTAATACTTGCCTGAATATAAGCAGAGCTGAAACATGCATCAGAAAAAATGAAAATACTCATTTTGTGCTGTTTGCCTCGGATCTTCCAGACATTCAGGGACAATGTCTGTGAAAAAATGGCTTGGTTGCCGTATACTGATGATGACTAATTCAAAACCACTCACATACCTCAAAAATATGCTTAACAACAATGCTATAACATCTTTATTAACATTTAATAAACTGTCAACACTAATTCTAGTAATTAATCACTTACACTTCTGTTTAAGGTTAACATCTGCAAAGGGATGGGCCTTAATAAGCCATTAAAACATGACCAGTTAATATTATCACTACATCGTTTTTATTTTCCTTCCTATCCACATCATATAGCATTTATTTACAAAAATAATCCCTATTCCCTATTACAGAACATGTGACCTATAGCCTTCATAACAGATTACATTGTTATAAAGCTGATCATAAATGCAGAGATAGTATTTTCCTTTACCACTGACAAAATCCCCATGTTAGTAATTTAGAGTTGCACATATTTTTGCAATGTAACATTAATGCATATAGCATCATAGGAATCATATCCCTTGTAACAATCCTCCTCTTTTTTATAAAGACCCTACATCTAAACTGATTCTTCTCCCATTGATCTCCCCTTGCTCTTATACTAATCCATCAATGACCAACATAGCAGCAAGGAAAGATAGAGTGGAGAAGTTAGAAGCTAGATCACGAGTTTCTGATGCCCATCTCTTTGTGTGACATGTGCAGAGGAACTAGAAAACAGTAGCACCAAAACCATAGCAGGAAGGACCTGAAACAGTGAACCTGGAGCACGAAGACTGGGGTTTATTTGTTGTTATAAAGTGTAACTACCATATTTTTTTCAGACTCTCTAATTCAGAGTTAATGAATTTCCTATTTACAGGGGTAGTCTCTGTGGTGCGACAAAGGGTTAAGGGTCTTGTTTAGCACCCCTAAAGTGGTTTTAAGCTCTTAAGGTATTCAAACTCCCTAATTTTATGGCCACAAACTCAAGCTTATAGTCACTTAGCAGTCCATTGCAAAATGTTATAGGCCTATATATATATAAAAGTTTAAACACATATTTATTAAAACACTTCATAATTCCTGTTAACTACGATGCTGTTTCCTCTGCACATGTCACAAGACTCTAGTTTTGGACACTGAACTAATGCTATTTCCCTGCACTGTGGTATCAGAGAACCACAGAAGGAGGAGGTTCCTGAAGTGGATGTGTGGGAGATTCTGAAAAACGCCCGACCTGATGAATACGAGAAGATTGCCTTCATGTATGGCATTACGGACCTCCGTGGCCTGTTGAGGAGACTGAAGAAGTCAAAGAAAGAAGAGAAGAAGAGTGAAGGTGCTGAGTACACTCTTTTAGAGATGTTTAAAGAAAATGTCAGAGATTGGCTAGTGGGTGACATTTCTTTAGTGTAATTTCTTTCAATAAATTTCTGTTTTATTAAGTTTAGTTCCTAATACTCTGGAGCTTCTTCTATCACGCTGAAACTTCCTATTCATTGTAGCTTTTGCCAAGAAGTTAGAACCTGCATATCAGGTGGATAAAGGGGGGAAGATACGATTAGTAGTGGACATGGCTGACCCAACTGTCGACCTAAAGTGGTACAAGAATGGTCAGGAGATCCGTCCCACTCCTAAGTAAGTCACTTCCTTTACCAAAGTTCTCCTTCAGCAATGCTCCTCGGTTTTCACAAATGAAAGACATTTTTGGGATTCTCCCATAAAATAGGTTTCATATGTGTGTATGGTCTTGCTGGAATGTTACCTTTATCTTGTGCTACAGGATTCAGAGGTAATGGTTCATGTGAGTAACTTGCCCCAGAAATTTGAGCATAATTCTGAAAGGATGCATTTAAGAATATTTGTACGCTAAAGTCCAATCTTGCAGTGAACCATTACCGACTGAATACAGTCAACAAAATAATACTGCTTTACAGTACAACTGAAAACCGAAACTGCCCATAAATCTTCTATGTGTTATACACTTCTAGGCGTATGCCTGAGCTTCAATTAAATTTGAAATGCCATGTGTGATGATATTGATGATCATTTGGATGTTAATGCTAGGTCCTTCATTATATAAGAAAAGGCACTACCTCCTTTACAGGACTTTAATCTGATGTGACTTTCATCAACAGCTATTAATTGATTATTTTTTTTAATTGCTGCCTCAAACAAGATTTCTAAAAAAGAATGTACTCATGAGAACAGGTCATTTAGATACACATTAATAATGATTTGTAATACTAGAGGATCAGGGTCAGAAATAGTCATTGATTAAATAAAAGTTAGATAGTAAATCAAAGTACATATTTGTTCAAATGATTCCTTGTAATGTAGTGAAAATCTTACAAATATGTTGTTCAAAGTCACACAAGGCTAAAGCCATTTGGGTGGTGAGTGTAGTTTTCTGGTTCATTATGTCTAGTGGTGTCTCTCTCTTTCTCTCTCTCTTTCTTTCTCTCTCATTTCTTGGTCATGTTTATAACTTTTTAACAAAGTTGTTCTAGACATGATCTCTCTGTTGTTCTATCCTGTCCCATCATGGTGTTGTTCCATGGTTCTTTCTGCTGTGCACCATAATTTCCACCTCTTCCATCCTGCGCTATGGTTCCAATCCTGCTCTTCTTTCGGCCTTAAGTAATAGAAAGTAAGTCTGCAAATTGTAAACCTATAACATTGAGACATTAATGGTTGGTCCTGGAGTGCAGTGGACTAAACATTGCATGCTGCAATCTGTAGGCCTTGTAGATGCTGTTGGATCTGCTCTAGAAGAAGTTGTGAGGCATCAAAATAAAGATTTCTAAAAATCATTTTAAGTAGTTCTAAACAGTCTGTCTCTATAGGCATATGTTTCTTGTAGTAAACGTTTGGTCATGTTCTAATTATTGACAAGAAATTTCCTTAGAAATACTAGTTTTCATTAATGTACTGCTATCAAACTTTATTGTTTATTTTTTTACTATATGGTTCTCCTCTAAACTTATGGTATAAACTATGATGTACATCTTCACTAACTGGAATAATGAATGAACTGTTCAGGTATATCTTTGAGCACAAGGGCACACAAAGGATTCTAGTCATCAATAACTGTCAAAGGAACGATGACGCCGCCTACTCAGTGGTTGCTGGAGACGAGAAATGTGCTACAGAACTTTTTGTGAAAGGTATGCTCATGCTTCACAATGAACTCTTCTGTGCATCATGTCCACTTGAGTCGACAGCTATTCATTCCTTTCATGCATCAGTTTTGGCTGACATCTTTCTTTTTGGATCTCCTGCAGAGTTACCAGTGAAGATTGTGAAAGAGCTTGATCCTGTTAAGACTACTGTCAATGAGAGAATTGAGCTTGAATGTGAGGTGTCTGAGGAAGGAGCACAAGTCAAATGGTGAGTTTCTTGCAAGTACTGTATGAGGCAAAAAATGTTTTGTGTGTTAGTAGTCATCAGCTTTTGTGGGATCCAACAGGATGAAGAATGGAGTGGAAGTTCCCACTGGGGTTCGCTCCAGATATCGTGTGAAGTCTGAAGGCACCAAGCACTGGCTGATTATAGATGATGCAATAAAGGAGGACACTGGCACTTACTCGCTCATGGCCACTGGGGGCACATCTGAGGCTCATGTCCAAGTTGACTGTGAGTTCTGTTTGTGGTAGTGATGCAGGAAGCAGGTAGCATATTTGTTTACAAACTACAAGGTTGTGGATTCAACCCTGGCAATGTTCCACCTTCATCACTACCCACTATTGAGCTACTACCATTTGTGGGTGTGATAATGATGGTCAGACTGCAAGGGCAGGATTTAAGTATGGCAATATCCCTACTCGCTACTGAGCTCCTGACCCATGTAGTAGTCCCTTGCAATTTGGGCAAATTAGGTAAATGTATAAATGAATTATGCTTCTGAATGATACTGCATTTAATCCTGAGTAAATTCAGCAAGTTTTTTGTATGTGACCTTTGAATTAGAGTATATACCCATTCCATAGTGATGTACTTTACAATTAAAACTGATACTGAACTCACAAATATTGGTCCACAGTCATGACCTTAACCTTTTCTTTGCCAATTCCCTTCCTTCGCCTTTCTTACTGTCCAACCTTTCTCAATGCCCCATCATTTTGAATGATGCAGTGAAGCCTCTGAAGATTCTCCAAGATCTAGAAGATATAACGGTTCTCTTGGGCAAACCGCTGAAGCTACATTGTGAGATCTTACCTGGAAATGTTCCTGGACGTTGGTATAGGAATGGTCAGCTTGTCCAACCCAGTGAACGCCTCACAATTGTGCACCGAGCCAAGTACGGCCACCCATATGTACTTGTTTAAATCAGTTTACTGTATAATTGCAACTCATTTGACAATGTCTGTCTTTTAACCGGCTTGGTCACAGCCAGCACTGCAATCTTGTTGCCTGACCCCCTTCAATCAATTTGCCAACTTGTATCGCATTGCCTATTACAGGGTTCACAGAGTAGAAATTGAGAGCTGCACCCTTCATGATGCTGGAGACTACACTTTTGTGCCTGAAGGGTATTCACAGAGCCTTTCTGCCAAGATCCACATCATAGGTACCTATATCTACCTTTTTTTAAGCGAAACACAAAGAATTCCTACCAAAGCCTATTGTGCAATGTCTGTTGGTGCTGAAAGTTGAATAAGAACCACAAATTGAACCACTGCAGGGTATTTTACCTTAAGTGTGTCCTCTTTTGTGTTTATTTTCCTCCAGATCCCCCTAGAGTACATTTGGATGCTCTGAATGCACCAGACAACACAGTGACTATTGTGGCAGGTAATAAGCTGCGATTGGAGATTCCCATCAGTGGAGAACCTGCCCCCAGAGTGGTGTGGATGAAGGGAGAGAGGGTGAGTGTAGATCAGAGATGAGAAATTTAGTTGGAATTAATGAAGGTCTAAGAAGAGGAATTTCCACTCTAGACTTCAGATTTGTTCAGAAATATTATAAAGATTGCTGGTTCCAGGTGTTCCTCTTTTTGTTCTGTTTCAGGTCATTCTCGACACAGGCAGTCGAATTCGCGCTGAAACATTTTCTGACCACACCTGCCTCACTATTGACGTAACAGAGAGGGAAGATTCTGGCAACTACAAGATTGTCTTGCAGAATGAAGCAGGAGAGGACACAGCCTCAGTTAAAGTCAAGGTGGTGGGTGAGTATGTCACAGTAACATGTTGTCACAATTAGAGATGGCACTGATCCGATATTGGTCAGTGGTCAGATAACAACTCAAATAGCTGAATCGGATATTGGTGGTATTGGGCCAATCTATGGAGCGGATATGTAAATGGGCACATGCTCACTTGGTTATGCATGGGAAGTGGCACCGTGGTAAAGCTGGTTTATTGTTCGACATTCGTGCTAATTCCTACATATTGATATGACAATGCAAAGAACAAGCAACGCAACACACTACAACCCTAAAGGGAAAATAACGCGATTAGACTGTTTAATTTCCTAAAAACCAGGTCTCGCTCGCAATCTCTATGGTTATAATGGTTTACAATATCGATTTCGGACATTAAAAAGTGGTATCTGCCGTGTTTAGTCACAATAGTGTCTTTGTTTCTTCAGAGAACCTAGAAATATGCCAGTAAACATTGTAGGTGCTATTTAAGCAGTTAGTCAAATTAGCAATTAGTCAAAAAGTCAATATTTACTTGTTTACAAAAACATTAACCTTTTACATTATGCTCTATTGTCAATTAACTGCATTTCTGGCTTTTGTTTAGTCATAATACTAATACTAGATTCAAGATTCAAGATTCTTTATTTGTCACATGCAAATTATACAAGTACAACATGCAGTGAAATGTATCCTGATCCGCTCTTTTAACTGTGCAATTAGGCAATTTAGAAAAATAACAAATAGACATACAAATACAAACTTAAATAAGGAGGTCAGGGAAATAAGAGAAAAAAATAAAACTATATCTTATATACAATAAGGTACATAAAGTTACATATGTGCAGACGGCATGGAGTACAATTTTAATTTAGACTCAAGCTGGGTACAGCATGTATATACTAAATTTAAAAAAATGTATTGACGTTTAACCTGAGTTTACAAAATTATTCTAGAGACAAATATTTGGCAGGTCTGCATACCATTAGACTGCTATTACAATGGAATAATTACTTTTATTACATTATCTTACTCTATGATATCAGGGTATACACTTATGTAAGTATTTAAGTATACACTATCTTGCTATCTTGGATATGCTATCTTGATTAATACTCCCATCTTACTACTACTGATTTCATTCTGTTCTGAAAGAGTCACTTCTAGGTGGGATACACAATCATAACTTTGCATGACCATGTTTTATTTTATAGACATCCCTGATGCCCCTGGGGCTCCCTTGGTTCCTACGGTTGGAGGGGACTGGTGTTCAATGACATGGGATCCTCCTCACTATGATGGTGGTTCTCCCATCCTAGGTAAAAAAAAAAATCCCTGCTTTAAATGTGACCCGATCTGCCGTAATGAGTCGGAAGTCGGAGTTCTATTTATTTAGATACGGGCTGATTATGTTGACAAACATCAAAAATATCGATTTTTCTTTTTTGGTCTTATATGAAAGAAAAGGTCTTCAAAATTAATCTGGTCTCCAAAAAAGAAAAATCGCTATTTTTGTGATGTTTTTCAACATAATCGGCCCGTATCTAAATAAATAGAACGCCGACTTCCGACTCATTACGGCAGATCGGGTCACAAATGTATCTGCATATATAACTTTATTTTGTATAGTTTGAAACACTATATGCCAGAATTCTCTTTAAATGTCATTACAAAAAGACCTTTTCCCAAAGTAGTATGAAAAGAGATTTTCTCAACAGATGTCTCTACATTCTGCACTGTTACGTCACAGGCTACTTCATTGAGAGAAAAAAGAAGCAAAGCTCTCGGTGGATGAGGCTAAACTTCGACCTTTGCAAAGAGACCATGTTTGAACCCAAGAAAATGATTGAGGGAGTTCCATATGAAGTGCGGATCTTTGCTGTCAACGCCATCGGTGTGTCCAAACCCAGCGAACCCTCCAAGCCCTTCATTCCTCTTGGTGAGCGTCTCTGTCATACTCTTGCCCCCAATGTCCCCTCACACCTATTCCACACCACGTGCCTCGGCCTGCCCAGCCCTGTCAGCGGGTTCTTTGATGACTTATGTCACGGGTGCTTTGTCTCATTACGTAAGATAATAGCACACAATCCGAGCAGATAGCGTGAAGTGAGACAGCAGTGCTACAGACGCACCATTACACTGTCGCCATATCAGTGTGCTTGCCCTTGGGGTCTCCCCTTTTGCAGCTGTCGCTTTGTGCACTCCAGCATCCAAAGCATTCTCACTCTGACCTCTACAGTACAAGCCTCAGATTTAGTGGATACTGAATATGTCTTTATAATGGCTGCCAAATCATCTGAGGATTAGGGGTTTAGGAGATTTAATTCGGGCGCTCTCGGTCTGAGTCACACTTTTGGGCACGAGGAGCAATGGAAGAATAAAGGAATCCAAACTAATCAGATGTGCAGAGAAGATTCCAGAGAGGGAAGTGTGTGTTGTGTGTCTGGGTGTGTGTCGGGGGGGCGGGTATTTACGGCGTTGTGGGGACCTTTTTGTCCCCTAAAATCACTTTTAGTCATTTTTTGGGACTTTGTGGGGACATTTGAAAATTATATTAAAATTGTATACATCTAGACATTATGGGAGTCTGTGGAAAAACCTCACAAAGATAGTAATACACGACTGTGTTTGTGTGTGTGGGTGGGTGTGTATATTAGGGTGCCTACTAGAGCCGATATCCGAGTTTAGTACGCTGATATTCAGGCATCTCTACGGACAGCCCAGTTTTGCTGCGGTACACGTGATCCATGCTGTTTGTAACTAGTTTGTAACTTGAAAACTTTGTTTTGTTTACAGATTATTAGTCAAGTTCAAATGTTATATATTTATTTATTGTTTAGACATTTACAATTTTATTTATGTTATTTATGTTTATATTTATGTTTAGTCAGTGTTAAATAAATGTTAAGTTGAGAAATGTTGTGTATCCTTTATTATTAGTGTGATATTTTACTACACAAACAGAGGGGAAATGTCTAATTATTGGCCAAAAAAATATCGGCACCATATATCGGCCATCGGCTGACCCTGACTTCTAAATATCAGCATCAGCTTTAGAAAAACCCATATCAGTCAACCTCTAGTGCCTACACACCCACAAGTGTACTGTTACTATTATTATTATTTATAATAGCAATAGTAATAGAAATCATAATAGCAATAACAATAAATAGTATTTACAATTACAATTACAACAGTGACAGGCATGAAAATATTTGCTTACTCATGCATTCACTCACTCATCTACATACTCATTTACACTTTCGCCCTCTCTCTCTTTCTCTCTCTCTCTCTCGCTCTACCTCTCTCCAATCAAGCTGTCACCAGTGAGCCCACCATGTTGGTAGTTGAAGATGTCACAGACACGACTGTGACAATGAAGTGGCGTCCTCCAGACACCATTGGAGCCGCAGGGTTAGATGGGTACCAAGTGGAGTACTGCCTTGAAGGATGTGAGAAGGCCATCTGTGTAGTCAATATATAAAAAATATTTCTTGTGGTATTGGTTACGTTGTTTGCTTAAGTAAAAGATGGACTGTTCACTCCACAGCGGACGAGTGGATTCTTGCAAATAAAGAACTGACAGAGAAAACCAAGTACACCATTACAGGCCTACCATCTGAGGGCAAGATCTATGTGCGGGTAAAAGCCATTAATGCTGCTGGAGCAAGTCTACCCCGCACCACACAGCACTCCATCCTGGTCAAAGAGGTCATCGGTGAGACACTTCAGCACTCAAAACCGATTTTAGTCATTGCATGCAAATATTTAGAGATCAAAATGTTTCCCATGTTTTCTTTGTTGATATAAACTTAATTAAAATCTTTTTAATGGCTTCATATTGACTGATTTGCGAGTCATTTTATAAGTAACATAGGTATTATTTTATGATTTTCTGCTGATGAAAAGAAATTCATGTTTTGCAGAGCCTCCTAAGATCCGCATACCTCGGCATTTAAAACAGACATACACGCGCAAAGTTGGAGAAGTTGTCAACCTGATGGTGCCGTTCATGGTATGGTTGAAGTTACTGAATATTGACAAAATCATGTACGGTGGTGCGTCAAAGTTTGTGATCCCTTTAGATTTCGTCTCGTGCAGCAATGACTGCAACTAAATGTTTCTGGTAACCCTGAGAAAATTGACCCAGAGAAATTTTAGCCTATTCATCTCTACAGAACAGCTTCAATTCTGGGATGTTGGTGGGCTTCCTCATATGAACCTCTTGCTTAAGGTCTTCCCACAACATTACTATTGGACTTGGCCATTTCAACATGAGCTTTATTCTTCTTTAACCACTCTTTGGAAGAATAACCTGTATGCTTAGGATACTTTTTTTGCTGCCTGAGCAACTTTCTCTTGAGATTCAGTACTCAGACAGATGTCATGACATTTTCTTTTAGAGTTGTTTGCAATAATTAAGAAATAATTTCTTAATCAAGGAAAAGCAAGGCCAGATGCAGCAAAATAGGTCAATGATACTACGACCACCATGTATCACAGGTGAGATTAGGCTCTTATGCTGGAATGCAGTGTCTCCAAATATAATGCTTCTCCTTTGTACTATAGTTCTATTTTGGTCTCATATGCCCCCAAAGGCCCTCTGACTTGTCCCTAGGACCTTCAAAAAAACTTAAGACAGGTTTTTTCAGAGCAGTAGTTTAGTGTTTTAGGTCACATTAATGTGGAAATTTGGAAAATTCTCCTTCTTCGTCTTCTTATTATTATGCTTAAATAAATGCATGGCTATTCTTCAGGGCAAACCCAGGCCCAAGGTTACCTGGCTGAAGAGTGGTGAGCCGATTGAGCCCACGCAGGTCAGCATCCGCAACTCGGACTGTGATAGCATCATTTTCATCCGCAAGGCTGAGCGCAAGCATTCTGGGAAATATGAGATGACTGTTCAGGTGGAGAATCATGTGGACACAGCCATTTTGGATATCCAGATAGTGGGTCAGTGCTTAGACATTATATAAATGAATTTTTTAACCATTGGTCCCAACATGATATTTCTGCTACAACAAATTAATAAAGGTGACATTTAAATAAGGGATCACTGTAGACTTTATTTCAACATAATGTCCAGACTAGTGATGATTGCTTCACTTCTGCATTAACCATTGTTTGTCCTCTGATGCTCGCTGTCTACCAGACCTTCCTGGTCCTCCACAGTGTGTGAGAATTGAAGAGGTTTGGGGAGAGAATGTAGCTCTGGACTGGACCCCACCCAAAGATAGTGGAAATGCCCCCATAACTGGATACACTATTCAAAAAGCAGACAAAAAGACAATGGTATGGTCATATGGTCATGGTACACTTGTCTGTCTTGTTTTATTACTTTCTTACAGTTTTAAACAGAACATATGCTATTTTGTGTATGTTACAGGAATGGTATACCTGTGTGGAGCACTACCATCGCACCTATATCACTATCACTGAGTTAGTGGTGGGAAATGAATATTTCTTCAGGATCTTCTCAGAGAACATGGTGGGGTTGAGTGAGAGTGCCACTGTCACCAAAGACAGCGCTGTCATTGTGAAGGAGGGTAAGTCCTGACTCCACATCTTTTGGTGCTGCGGTTTGAGACCTCTAGAGTTAATTTTTTGGCTTAAACTTTGTTTAAACTTGGTTTAAACATGTTTGAAAAGGGTTATTAGAACATATCCTGGTCCTAACCCATAATAAGCACTGATGATTAAAAAGCTTTTTGAAAAAGTATACATACGAAAAAAAAGAATATATTTGGGATCCACTTATGCTGTTTTACCTCCCGCATCTGAATTAACAGTTTTTCCCCTTCCATAGATTCTTTTCCAGGAAACTAACCAGTGACCTGTGATACTTGTTAATACAGACAAGTACTGTGATCGTGTGAAATCCCAGACCGTAATATCTATATAAGTCTTAATGTGAATGTTTTAAATTATCTCGGAGTGTAACGTTGAAAGCCATTCCTTCGAGTCTCACTATAAATGAAATCGCTGTTGTCTCTTCCTCATCACACAAAAGGGAAATTTCCCCATGATACAGCACTTGGTCCGTATCATGCACAGTCCTCCCGCTCTCCCTGTTCCTACTCTTCCTCTTCCTCTTCCCTTTCCTCCCCCTCCTCCTCTTCCCCCTCCTCTCCTTCCTCTTCCTCTTCTTCCTCCTCTCCCTCTGCCTCAGGCATGAAACTGAAGAATCCAGAGTACATTGATTACGACTTCACTGAGCCACCCAAGTTCACCCAGCCGCTCATCAACACTTTTGCCATCGCCGGCTACAACACTACACTTAACTGTAGTGTGCGGGCAAACCCACGGGTAAGTGACAGTTTTTCTCATCACCTCTGTATTTGAGGCGCTCAGAGAGCACAGTCAATTTGTTGTAAAAATAAATATCCTGCAAGTGAATTTAGGTAAAAACATCTGCCCAAGATCATAGATAAAGAAAAGTAAATTGTTTAAGGTGACCTAGGTGGTGGCCTAGTGATAGGATCCTACTGACAGAACTAAAAACTTTTGGGTCCTGAGCAAGAACCTTAACCCCAAATTGCTCCTGGGTGACTTGACCTGAAATTAACAAATGGAAGTTGCTCTGGATGGAAGCAGCTAAATGCCTTATATGTAACAGCTGAAACAGAGAGTCACATGGGTCTATGATTATCTTGGTGACTTGGGTACTGCATGTAAATGTTCTGCAGAGCTTGGCAAGTTCCATTTGACTTTATGAGTGTGTGGTGTTATGAAGGTCAGTAGACTTGCAACATGGTAGTGTAAACTGTGGATCAGCTCTGTCTGAGGATGCTGCGGCAGCTAACTTTGTCTCTAGGGGCTTCTTGGAAAATCTGTGATGAACTCATACTCTGAACATTTGTTTATGGCTTTACACCTGTAGCCAGTACATTGTGGCTCAACCTGTGAGTGACACAGGGAGATTAGCAGCACCTGACAGCTACTGATAAAGCCATGATGCAGTCATGATAACACAGAGACACATACAGACTTTCCAGAACTGAATTTTATTCGGTTGCAATTTTAGATGGTTCAAATAGTCAAGAATCTAGATCAAATTTATTTGCTATATATACTGTTATACAAGAACAAAATGTAGTGAAATTTAAACCTGGATCATTCCCCAGACTGTACAAGGAAATAAAGGTCAAAGTGAGTGATTGTTTGTGATTGTGAACACACCACATTCCAACACACAGTGCACCAAAATGAAATGTGACCTCTGCATTTGACTCATCTGTGAAGGAGCAGTTGGCAGCTGACATGGGCAGAACCCGGGGAGCAGTTCTTGGGGATGATGCCTTGCTCATGAGTACCTCAGTGGTACCTTTTCCGTACCAGAATTTGATTCAGCAACCGTCCAATCATGGGGTGAACACTCTAACTGTTGCGCTACCAACAGCCCCAAAAAAGTGCAGTGTCTAATTTTACTATGTAGTAATATAGTTACACACTACACTTTTAAATATCTCCACATCTCTGCCTTTGTTTCATGTGATCTTTTTCCATACATAATGCAGCCCAAAGTGATCTGGATGAAGAACAAGATCATCATCATCGACGACCCTCGCTACCGCATGTTCAGCAACCAAGGTGTGTGTTCACTGGAGATCAGGAAGCCCAGCCCATTTGATGGAGGTGTGTATACCTGCAAGGCTGTGAATGACCTTGGGGAGGCCCAGGTGGACTGCAAATTGGAAGTGAAAGGTATGTGCATGTGCTGGTAGTCCATACTCTATGGAAACTGGCATTATTTGGATTGGTTTATAGGATTATTTTTGGTGTAGTGTGTACCCTGTCACACACAACACACACCAGTAAGGTCTACACTGATAATTGGAATATCATTTCTGGACTTCTGGTTGTTATCTGCTGCTTTAAACCCTCTTTATGGGTTTCTGGAGTAAAGGACAGGAGCCAAGAACACAGCATCTTAGCACATCTTAATTCTCAAGAAATTTTGACTTATTGCACACAGACAAAAGTCATTCATATGATAGTGACCCTCCCTATGGTCCTCAGCAGGGTGCTTTTTCATTTCTATGTAACAGTGATACTGACTGTAATGTTTTTGGTAAGGCTTTTTCCCCCTAAATGCCTAAATGTTCCCTTAGATATCATATCCGATAGTCGTCTGACAATCTAATTCAGATGTTCCACAACATCCTCCACAAACAAATGTTCCCAAAAGCTTCACTACTCATCGCCCTCATCTTCACTGAACTATGATTCATACAATTCCAAACCTATAAGAGATGTGTCTGATGGAAGTCTGAGCATAAATCTGTGAAATGTTTCAGTGAATTTGAATCACTTTGCCATACATTCTCATGCCACTTTGTTTCCCCTCTCAGCAGATGGAGATGTTGCCCTACAGTCTGTGTGTTAATCCTTCATGTTAAATCTGTAATGACTAAGCCAGCGACGTGGCCTGACTACACACATATAACTCCTTCATGTAAACTCTGGGTTTAACCCCCTCTTCTCTTCTCTCCCCCCAGTCATCACTCAGGAATAGTCAATGTGTTGTTCTTATCTAAGGTAAGCTTTCATATGATTCCAGGCATATGAAGCTTATAGTTGTCATTCATTCTGCACCTCTCTGTAATCCCGCTTCTGTTTCTCTTTGGCTGAAGACAGTTACTTATATCATGATTTCGCAGTGTAACACCTCACCAGGATCAGCATGGGTGCGGGCAGTTTGCGTTCGTGAACAGTTTAGCATTCTGACACAGCAAAGACTCAGCTGTCTGAGGAAGTTGGAAAGCCTGGGTGTGTCAGTGTTAGTGCCTTGTTAGCCTTGTTTACATAGCAACTGAACCCGTCGCATCTCATAACACACGGAGGATGAGTAAGTTCCTTCTCCTGAGTAGAACTGGAGAGCTTAGTCATTAGAGGGACCGACCTGGAAGCTGTGGTTAAACTTCCTTTTCAGAACTTCCCTTCCTGGGCAGTTTCAGCCAGGATTTATGAGGTTGGATGTTACTTCAGAAAAGTATACAGAGAAGAGTATAATTTTTGTGTCTTCCTGATTCAGATGCAAAAATAAATAATTACAATAAAAAAACACCATTAACTCTTTTGTGCAGGACTTTTTAAGCCACTTAGTCAAAACTTTATTGTTGGGGAAAGGTGAAAAATAAGGCATAAATATAGAAATATGAATACAATGTAAGCTTAATGAAAAGATAAAAACACAAACAGGACAAATATAAAACACCTAATATCATAATGGAAATAAAAATAATAGCAAAGTCAATAGCATTTTCAAAACACATTTATAAAGATTCAATGATGGGGTGCAGATCTCATTAATGAATTGCAGCAATGTTCCAACACAGAGTCTCACATTGCCTGGGAAGAAGCTGTTCCCCATTTTGGTAGTCCTGGCCTTAATGCTATGTAGGCCTTATTCCTTAATGGAGGGTGGCAAACAACAAAGACATTTTTACATCGATAGTACTATTTTACTGCACTGACACTAAAATGAAGTACAAAATGAATTGTTAGGTTGTGTTCTGTGTGAGATGATGAGATAAGGTAGATATGACTGAACTCACCGCTTTAGTTTGTGCAGCACTGCCCCTGTACTGATGCCTTTTGCCATTACTCTCTCTTTCCGTCTCTCTTTCTCTCTCTCTCTCTCTTTACCTCTCGCTTTATCGTGAAGCTACTCCCTTGACATGTGGGAGATGCAGTTTAGAGACTGACTGTCTGGGCCGTGCTATGCCGCAATGTGTCTCTCTTCTCTGCCTTTTTCTTTCCTACTTTCTTTCATTCATTCTTTCTTTCTCTCCTTATGCACTCGGTCACGCCTCTTCCTCCCACTGACCCAGTATTTCTCTCTCCCTCAGGAGGTTTTACTTTCTTTGAGCTGATGAAGCGCGGAGTTCCTTTACACCTTATTGATAAGTACATGAACGAGACAAAGCCCTCGGAGTCTGAGAAGAAGGGATCTGACTGATGGCCATTGCCCCCCCTCCCCAGAGCTTTCCCAGTAGAACCCATCAGAGACGTGTGTGTCCAAGTCTTTGGTGTGGTATGCGGTGTTCAGACATTGACTTGTAGTCCCCCGTTTAAATGCCTATCTCTGCTAATCCCAAAACGCTCCCTTCCCAGAAGCCCCACTGAAGCTCAAATGCATGTCTTCAAATGAATGGGAGAGTAGCTTCAAAGTGCTTAAGACAATTAAGTGTGGAAGATATTTAGGCTGCTCATTAACAAAAGTGGAGATGCATTCAGAGTGTTGCTTTGTTAAAGGGTTCAGGAATTAGGCTAAGCCTAGTGGCTGCCAGTGAGTTGAATATGAATCTTGAATGATTTTTTTTTGTTTTATTTTTATCTTATTTTACTGTCTCTCTTTAGTGTACTGCAGTGAATGTATAGGTAAGGTCATTTGTGCAACTTAATAACAACATAAGTCAACATTATCAGCTCTGCGTTCATTGCAAGTGCTTAGGCTGAATTTCTGACAAAACATCTGCTGTAGATGAAAACGATTTGTCTGAGGTACAGCGTTCCATGTAGCATGGTTGAGATTAATAAATGTCACAGTTTGAAAACAATGCTTTGTCTTTTCTTGTTATACATAAAATAAACACTGTGTTAGTTTATGCCGTACATTATGATTATATTAAAGTTCTTAAAATATTGAATATGAATAGCCTTCTATTTACAATATTAGTACAAAGTTCATGATGCACAACTACTGCTAATAAAAAGTTATAATAAACTACCACTCCAATTACTTGTGTTTTAGCTGTGGAGATATTAATACGTAATAAGAAGAATGATAACAATAACGTTAACTACTAATAAATAGTAAAGAACGTTCATTAGATGAGCCACATACGTTTGTACAAATTGCATTCCGAATGTATGAAGGGCATTTTATTAATACAAATTAATACATCCAGAGTTAGTATAGAATTTTAATCCCACTTCATCAACCTCTTTATAGCAGGTGGTCTTTCACGGTGCGCACCGTGCCGCGAGGGCGCCGGTTTGAATTTCCGGCGGTGCCGCGTCTCCTTCCGGCGCGTAGCTTCCTGCTCGCTAAGTTTAGTTTTTCCAGCCGTGACGGAACGGCGGCGGGACTCGGAGTGCCCGCGCGTTCCGTTCCTCAACATGAACCTAAACACATAGAGCTGTTCGCCGGACGCCTTTTCCTTAGCTGGAGCGCTCGGCTCGAAGCCAAACACACCGTCGCTGCATTGTCGTGGTTCCTGCCGTTATGGCCCGCTGCGCGTGGGCAGAGCCACTGTCCCCCGCGCAGCTCCGGCGCCTGGAGGAGCACAAGTACAGCGCTGCGGGACGCTCGCTGTTCGAGCCTCCCTGTCAGATCTACTGGAACTGGTTAGTGCAGCAGATCCCCACCTGGGTGGCGCCCAACACGCTGACCATCATCGGACTTATCGTTAACGTCGTCACCACTGTCGTTCTGGTCTATTACTGCCCGACTGGGACAGAAGAGGTGAGTGGGGCTCACGCGCCGCCGCCGCTGTCCGTCTCCCGTCGTCTGGTGTTGCGATTTGGTTCTGCTTGGAATCATAAGTATGGTGACCGACCAATCTTCTCCATTTTTCCCTGTTTGTGAACAGAAAGACAGTCATCACTTCTGATTAGTCAGGCCAATATCAACAGACAAAATGTATATTGAGAAAGATCAAGTATGCGCAAAATTTGCGCAGATATAGAACCGACCACTTGATTAAAAACTAAGTACTTCTTTTAAACAGCTAATACGCGCTTACCTATTTTTAATACACGTTTCTTATCGACCCAGAGGTAATTCGAAGTGTTTTGTGGAAATCAAACAAGAGATTAGATTTACAGGGAGAACAATATCAAAATATCCAAAAGGTCAGTTAATGCATAAAGAGGGAGGGTTAAGTAAGCGAAATATATGATCCTGCTGTGGAAAAAATAACATAATATGAAATGACTAGATCTGAACTTACTGTATATTCAGTCCACAGTTTATCAGGCCTGATTTATTATCAGTGAACTTTGACCCCTTCCTCTCTTTCACAGTGACTAGAGTTCAGCCTGACCTTAGATTGGTTAGTATTAGTGTGTGTGTGAGTGAGTGTGTGTGTGTGTGTGTGTGTGTGGACATAACCTTTTGCTTATTTTGAGATTCACACACTGTAGCCCACTGGCAAAGTCCAGATTTCGCTTCTAGTTTATCGCTTACAAATGTCAGCGATTTTCCTATCACCAATGAACCCACCTGTTTCTGCAGTGGAGCTGTGTGAGATAAAGCCTAACCTTTGACCCTCTTGGCGAACAGGTGTGCGAATGCTGTCATGACTGTAACAAAGAAGTATGGCCTGGAATTGTCTCCCCAGCAATAATAGAACAGTTATACACTAGGTCACGTGTATAGTGGCGCTTGAAAGTTTGTGACCCCTTTAGAATTTTCCATATTTACACATAAATGTGATTTAGCCAGTAGAGATGTTGTGGAAATACCTGAAGCCGGCAGGTCATGTGAGGAAATTCGGCAACATCCCAGAACTGGAGCGGTTCTACATGGAGGAATTCACCAAGCTGACAATGTGCAGGACTGATCAACAATTAATGTCTAGTTGCAGATATTGCTGCACCTGGGACTTAGACTGCATACTGAAAGCAAATGTTCACGTACATTTGCTTCTCATAGAAATATAATATTGGATCATTTTCCTTAATAAATGGACAGTAAATTATGTGTTTCGTCAGATGTTTAATTGGGTTCTCTTTGTCTACTCTAAATATTTGTGGGATATTCTAGGTCATAGTTATGTGAAAATATGGAAATTTCTAGGGTGCACTACCTTTCAAGCACCACTGCATTACAGAGTGTGCAACTTAAATATTTCTGCTTCACCAGTGTCTGAACATATAGTAATAACAGTGTTACTAAACATACTATGCATTGGCTAAACCAGGAGTGTCAAGTTTCAGTTCTGGTGGGCCAAAATCCTGTCTCATTAGGTAAGGGGTTGACAAATGGCCAATACAATTCTCAGACAGCTCGATGACATTTGTCTGCCTGCTTCTAGGCAGGTCAGCAGGCAATACAAAATTAGTTTGATTTGCGCAGAATTAGTGGTGAGCTGTGCTCACATTCCCTGTGTTTGTGCCACAGCGTGCATGTTCATGTCGACTGTCCGGAGGTTTCAGGTGAATGCTAGCATGCAAGGGGCAGTTCCCAAGCGCTGCTTTCTCATGATCTCGGCATAACAAAAGTTATTTTTTTGAGATCACAACTTATTTTTCTTGTGATATCAAGAAACAACTTTAGTTCTTTCAAAGATCACGATTTATTTTTCTTGTAATCTCAACATAGCAGAAGTTATTTTCTCGAAATTAGATCTTAAAACTAAACATCACAACTTAGAAACATCTGGGTTAAGAATTATATACCAATACTGTGAACAAGCAGTTAAGCAGGACTGAAAATTTTTCTTCATATTTTCTTAGGTGAAACTGCACATTAACCAGTGTAAGTCTATTCAGAGAGCTGGCGAGAGATAAGACTTTGGCCTTTATAGAATATGTCTATGTAAACGTACGTTTAAAAGAACCTCTCCAGTGTTGATCGGCTTAGATTCTGATTATGAAATAAAGACATGTTTAAATGATTGTATCCGTTTATTGTATCCCTGACATAACATTTGGGTCGTTGCCAAGGAACCGTGAGTTGAACCCCTGACTGTTACTTCCTGTATTTTCTGGAGAAGTGAATTGAAAATGTTGATGACATAATAGATTGGTCAGATTAGCTTTGTGAGTTTTTAAAATGAATCTTTTACAGCTTGTTGGAAAACAGACAGTGGTGTAGCTATTGGCTTTCCCTCTGCATCAGGAGGGTTGGGAGCCTGACCCAGTTAAACGAGGTGGAACACTGCCAGTGCTGCACTTTGTATACCAGATACACACATAACTCATGGTGACAGACCTGTATTTATGACTTAAATAGCTTTTTATGTTCTTAATTTAGTTCATAATTCATCACAGTCAACAGATGATCTTTTAAACGTGTGTGCAGGGTTTAATCATATTAGCATAGTTATTAAATACAGCAACCAGCCTATTGTGTTTTGTCAAATGTACTGTACTAATATTTAGTCTTCTTGTAATTCGGTCTCAGGAACTGACATTTATACGACCATCATAAACAATCATATATAGTACTTGAGTAATGATTCTTGATATTAATATTTTACGTTTTTCATAGTTATATACAGGTCTTCCATGAAAGGATGCAACATGGCTCCAGTTTTAACAGGATGCAAAAAAGAATGTAGAATTTTAATTTATTAATTGATTGTAAGCTTGAGACTGTTTGGTCTAGAGACTAGATTTAATCTCCCTCCAGCAACTTGTTGTTAATTGTCTTGCTCAGGGCGTCTTGTCTCGTGTTTTTTTAACGGTTGTTTTCTGCCAGCGTTGGGATTTAATGCCATAGCCTGATCCTCATCATATTTTGAATAAAGAAATGTGAGAATTGATGTCATATTCAAACACTGCCAATAAAATAATTAATATCCAAACTAGGCCAATTAAATAACAAGTAAATACTTTTAAGTATTGGATACTTTAGTGTTTTACTCAACAAGTATCAGGTGTTTTAGTACTTTAGTAGTAGTATTCTGTTTAGTGACTTTTTGACATTTACTGGAGGCACTCCCTTTGTATGGGATCTTAGATTTTAGTACTCGAATAAATGTACATTGTTGCTGAAGTTGCTGAGCAGAGTTGCTTTAAATTATTGGACTATCACTATTATTGGAGTATTATCAATTTTAGTAACTTACAATATTAGTCATTACAATTATAATGAAAGTAGTGTAGTCCTGTGCATTTCTATTAACAGCAGTCATTACTTGTTACAGTCATTACATTTGTACGTTTGGTCCAAGAAAACAAATAAGACAGCTCGCCCGAACACAAGTTTCCTAAAGACAAACAAGGGGAAAGCTGTCCACGACAAAGCATTCAATATTATGAAGCACTATTACTTATTCACCTGTATTTGTTAAACAAGGAAAATAATTATAAAACATGAAATTGTGGGGGACCAGAGTGCAAGGTGGGGAACAACCCTGAGAAGGCGCCAACACAGTAGGGCCAACACACACACACCCAGGGCCTACGGCAGACCCTGGGCATATTAAAGCACTTATCTTTAAATACCTTAAGTCAAGTATTCTTTGTAATAGAAACATCAAAATGCTTTTAACACCTTCAGTACAGTCAGTATCGACTACTTTTGTATTTTTACACAGTTACTATTGGGTGACTTAACTTAAGAGCCTTTTACACGAGTATTGGAGGTAAAGCTGGTTGTATTATGTCATTTCAACCTGTAATTCAGGAAGCTGGTATTTTTTTAAGACACAAAAACTTTGAGGAAAAAGTCCACGTCATACTGAGAAGTAGTCAAACAAGATTGTCCTGTCATATGAACTGTGCCAAACTGGATTGTTTTTTTTTTCCTTCAGTTGCTTCCCTTCTTTTACAAATGTATATAACTTTCTTAAGTGAAAGGACAAAACTGAACCAGAGTCCATGGTTAAAAAATAATAATGTCACCGTGTTAAGATAACGTATCGCTTAAGTTGAGGTCTTCTCTGTTGTACTGGGTGAAACTTGATAAGCCTGATAACATGACATGCAAATGCATCCTAGTAGAGAGTCCATTTTACACTGACTTATATGTTGCAAGTATCTTCATTGAAATATTACCCATTTTGTTTTTGCTTCTGTTTGTTTTATCCTGTTATTGTCATGCATACCAACTTTCACAGATCTTGTTCGTCACACATCTATTGATTTTTTGTGTGTGTGTGTGTTCACCCTGTTCCAGTGTGGTGCCAGTTTTCATACCCATCTGTAAAGTGAAATGAGTTGTGATTACAGCCGTAAAGAATGAGCTCAATTGTGCAAAGCGTTTGAAACATTGTCTTCCTTTTACAGAACCAGTTAGAACAGTTTTGTCATGTGATCCTGCCTCCACTTCTTTCATGGAGGCAAAAATTAAAAGATCCGCCTTAATAATAAATCCCTGCTCTTTAAAAAACCAGGCCGTCTATGCACACCTGATTGTTAGGTCTTGCCAATTAATCGAAAATTAATTGAAACCGACATTCAGAACCTATAATCGATGGAATCTTGCCCTGATTATTTTAAGTCTCGTTAAAAACATACTACTGTATATCTGTGTGTTTCCTTCCTTTCAAGATATTCTTTTCGTTACAATTTTTTTTTCCAGCTTTAATGGTTGAGCATTTTTATGGTACAAACCTTGTCAACAAAACAATGAGTTTTATATATAATCATTCATTAATTTTAATAAAGTTTAAATGTTAAATTAATCATGATATTGATTTGAAGTCATATCTCCCAACCCAACTGATTATCCTTCCATTGTTTGCAAGCAATAGACTCACATTCACCTACAAATTTACTGCGAATCTTTCACATACTTTTGGCTCTCACATATGTTGTGATATTGAATAATATTTAAATAATTATAATATTGAATAATAACTACAACAGATAGATCTCCAAGTATACTGTTTTGGTCTCATTCATTTAAGTGAAAATCTGATCAGGTTTTATCTCATGCAAAGGCAGAAAATTGTAAAAGCTTCACAAACTTTCAAGCACCTTCTAATACTTTCATGTTCCTTTAGTCATGGGTCTCATCTATCTCCCTTTCTCTCTCTTCCTCTCATTCGGTCCCAAGGCTCCAGCATGGGCCTTCATCCTCAGCGCCTTAGGCCTCTTCATCTACCAGTCACTGGACGCCATCGACGGGAAACAGGCCCGCCGCACTAACAGCAGCTCCGCTCTGGGCGAGCTCTTCGACCACGGCTGTGATGCTGTCTCCACAGGTTGAGCTGTCACCCCCAAACCTGCACTGAAAGAAATCCTTGGGTCCATTTTCCAAACGTCATACATTACAATTGTAGGATAAATTTCCATCAAACTAAAATAAGCAACTTGGGTGTTAAGATGTACACAATTTAAATTGTTCCAGAGTTGATTGGTCTTAAATCTGTTAGATCTGTCTTCATTAATCTAAGCTAACTTTTTATATTATGCATTTGTAATGCTAAATTAAATTCATATACTAAATATCATATAAGTTGATGAACATTTTGGCTTTTTAAATATATACAATAATAAATATGTACATTTATATACATTTCTTTCATATATTTAATAGAGTGCAATTTTGAGTATTTTTATAAATAAATTATTAGAATGTATTTTATATGCAGTAAATTTTGATCATATTTTATCAAACATAATCAGAGAATTTATTTAAGTTAAGATGGCCTCAAATCATTTTCTTTCAGTGTAGAGGTGCTTTTGCTCTTTGCCCCGTTTGTCTCCTGCCCTCGTTCTTTGCTTTCAGCCGTGTCCCTTTCCACTCCCCCTGCAGTGTTTGTGGCCGTGGGTACATGTATATGCGCTGGCATCGGTGCCCACCCTAACTGGATGTTCTTCTGCGGCTTTGTGGGCATGTTTATGTTCTTCTGCGCTCACTGGCAGACGTATGTGTCCGGAACACTCCGCTTTGGCATGTGAGTACATGACGAGTGAACACAGAAGTCAAAGGTCTCCTGCATCCACCGCCGCATATCGTCTTCCCCTAGAAATGTTTGTGCTGTTAGATAAGAGATCACAGATGTCACGGTGTTAGAACTAATAATTAATCACTTTTCTCTCCTGTTTTTTTTTTTCACCCAGCGTGGATGTGACAGAGGTTCAGATTGCTATCATAATCATGTATATTATGACAGCCTTTGGAGGAGTTAGTCTTTGGGACACCACGGTATGATATCCCACTGCATCACATACTGTATACAAACATAATAACACAGGGTGCGACTGATCTGATCCAGAGTGACGCATGTCAGTGCTTTTTAGGCTGCCAAAGGAACCTGCTGTTCCTGCTTGTAAGCCTAGGCTTAAATCAGCAGCTGATATTCAGCCAAGTTAGTGCCAGCTATGGCTGCGACTAATGATTATTTAACAGTTTGATATCTGAATATTGTGGGCATGCAACAACAGTGCGCCAGTATTATCTCATAGTGTCATGTCTGCTCTTGCTGCATCAGACTCCGGCTCTTGCAGCCAAACTTGGCCGACTTGCCAATCTGTAAACACTCTCTCACAGTCATTTATAGTTTATGAAGTTTTATTCCGTACGTTTGCTAATGCCAAGAAACGCTGTTTTCTGAGCTTCTCTTGTCTGTGCCTGCTCATGACAATAAAATACTACGATCTTAATCAAATCTTGGAACATAATGATATGCGTTTAGCTTGTTGTAGTTTCACTTAGGTAATGGTAAATCACACAACGTAATGAGTTTTTCACTCCAAGGTTTTGAGTGTAATTTTTGTCTGTAAAATATTGTTTATACAGTTATTTGATGAGGTGGGTGTAAACAACTAATTGATTAGGAAACGAGTCTGCAACTATGTTAGTAATCAATAATATAGATTTGTTTTTGCAGTCCTACTGCCACCTGACTTACTTACCTTTCCAAAACCTGTCAGAATCCAAACGTTAAGGAATACAGACATGAAAGCACTAGTTCCTCCTTTTGCTAGCGTAACGGTTAGGACGTTCGCCCCCTGATCAGAAGTTCGCCGGTGCAAATCCCAGGACCGGTGAAGGTACCACTGAGATACTCATGAGAAAGGTATCGCGCCCACTGCTCCTTCACGAATGGGTCAAATGCAGAGGTCCCTTTTCGTTGAGGTGCTGTGGTGTGTTCCTCACTTTCATCACTCACTTTAAGAGGTGGGTCCTCTGACGACGTGCGAAGACAGCAAGAGACTCGGCGGTTCTGACAGGGAGATGTGATTTGTTCCACCACTGAGAAACAGGACTAAGAAGAGACTTGATGCATGTCCTCTTCATTTTTTAAGTAAAGGAAGGTCAAAGCCAGCACCTTGATGCTCTGAGAGTAGGACAAGAAGGGACGCATGACCTGGTCTGTGCCGATAATTCGTATCGCTGCTGCATTCTGCAGCAATTGAAGCAGTCTGGTAAAACGATCAGGAACACAGAGATTGCGAGTGAGGAAATTAAACAGTATAATCGCGCGATTTGCTTTTGACGTGGTGAGGGTGTTACATTGCTTGTTCTGCTCATTGTTTCAATATGTACGAATCAGCATAAATGTTGAACAATAAACCAGCTTTACCGCAGTTCCACTTCCCATGCAGAATGAACTGTGCATGCGTGCATACGCGAACATAGAACAACCTGTTATTAACAGATCAGCCAAATGCCACTGATACCCACTCCAGCTGTTTGAATCATTATTGGACCGTTATCTGATCCACGTATCGAATCAGTGCCGTCTCTATTAGAAATTGGCAGATTCTCTTGATGCTATAAAGAAGGTAGCTATGTGATCTGTGAATGTTATCAGTGTAAGAGGAAAGTCATTGTTCCTCATCTAGAGTGATGCCAAGATTTCTAGCTCTGTTTGTGGGGAAGATAGATTCCATCCCCAATTGCATCCTTGTGCCGACACTGTCAGCGAAGTCCATTCTCTTGATCATTCTTGCAGCGTGCATGACTTCTACATGACACGATCTCGGGCATCACTCAGAAAAAGGAGCTGCTTGGCTTCTTTCTCATCACACTAAGCATATTCTCATCTTTCTGACGCGTGGGACCAGAGTCCAAATGAACATTTCTAACAGCAGTGTTTCTTTTTTGCTCTAGTTGCCTGTGGTTGGCATTAAGCTGCAGACTTTGCCCATTCTGGGCATCATCGGAGGATTCCTGCTTTCCACCTACAACTACTTTACCGTCATTCTGAGTGGCGGTGTGGGCAAGAACGGCTCCACTGTCGCTGTAAGTAGATGGTTTGCTTGTCCCTGGAACCTGCTGTCATTCTGAAAGTTGAAATCTGATTGAGAAATCGTCTGTGCTGTTGGTTACAATTGCATGCCGGCTTATTTTCACTTTTAATGCACATATATGCTGTGCAACGCAAAAGGTAAAATTTATGCTGTTTTATAGGCAAAGCATGATAAAATACTGATTTGATTTATAGTCTTTCAGTCTGAGCCCTTTATAGAATGTAAATAAATATTATATTAAAGAATAATTTTGAAGTATTGTCACTTTACCGTGTTGTATCACAACTGCATGAAATCTTTGCCATTTATATAAAAGTAAGATTTGGATTATCTGAAAGAGACACTCAGTTTGGCCAAAAATAAATCAAGCTTATTGATTAATAACAGACTACTTCATTAACCTTATGAGAACTTGGCTCGGCAAACTGTGTGAATTTATGGACTTTTCAGTTACATCAGAATCGGAATGAGGTTTATTGCCAAGTACACCCACACACAGACGTGTGCGCGCGCATGTGGGCACTGTCACACCAGTGGACAGACAGTGCGCATCGGAAAATATGTCGCGTCAGCCACCTGAAAAGCAGACTTCCAAAAGCCCATAAAGATACACTGCAGTGACCAAAGCTGCCCACTTTCTGGATAAATGTCATAAAATGAACACCATGATACCTTTGAGCGTTTGTGTCGGTGTCCGTCTAACCCTAACCCTGTTCGCGTGGGTTTTCTCCGGGTGTTCCGGTTTCCTCCCACAGTGTGAGTGTGTGTGTGAGTGTGTGTGCTGGCAGGGTTGTTCTCCGCCTTGCCGTAAGTTCCTGGGATAGGCTCCGGTCCCCCTGCGACCCCAGTTGGGATTAAGTGGTTCAGATAATGAATGAGTGAACGAATGAATGAATGAATGAATGAATGAGCCAGAAGTAGAAAATGTTTTGTTTACAGTAAATACAAGTCCACAGTATGACTATATAGTGTGCAAAAACGCAGTACAGGGTGGGAGGTAAGTGTCCATTGTAATAAGACAAGTTGCAGTGGAAAAAAGCTGGCCTTACGGCATGAGGTTTTGGTTCTAATGAGTCTGAAAGACGTCCAGGTTGAGAGGGATCTGCCACAATCCTCCTTGCCCTATTGATGGATTTGTACATAACTGTATATCACATGAGGACGTTAGGCTCATGCTCTCATCCCCTACAGGACACCAGCGTGCTGTCTCCTGGTCTGCACATCGCCCTTCCCCTCACACTTGCCTTCGTGATCTTTAAGAAGTCGTCCAGCCATCTGTTTGAGCACCATCCCTGCCTTTACATCCTCACCTTCGGCATGGTCATCGCCAAGATTTCCAACAAGCTGGTGGTGAGAGACTTACTCTGTCTCGGCCTCTGTCCGATTAAAGACTGGGGCCTGATACTAGACACATGGTGGGCAGATTCTCACTGTCACTAATGGAGCAGATTCTACGTCCTTGTTTTACGACGAGAAGACAAGAAGAATGAATATAAAAAGCTATATTCCGAGTCTGAGTTTAAATTAGTTTAAAATGAAATAAGCTGATATAAGCTCACAGGTATTTTTATTTTTGTAACTTACAATTGTTTAAATTAAGAGTGGGCAATATATTGGATATACTTGTTCCACGTGCGAGTAGAGATTGTGACTTTTGTGAAAGTGCAGCACTCGAACAAACGCTCCAGTTCCCTCCCAGGAAGAGAACATACATGGAGATATATATTGTGTATCATGATATAGCATAAAAAGTATCATAATATTAATTTTAGGCCATATCACCCAGCCCTAGTTTAACTGGGGTAGCATCATATTTTTTTATAGTTGTCTCTTCTGTAACAAAGACAAACTGATGTCAAAGCCGTGATGTCAAAGCTTCTTCAACTAATTTTGGCGCTTCTCTTTAGTCCTCCATGTGTAACAGTTACTTAAAGCCCATGCCACATTGATTAAAAAGCCCAAATGAAATAAGTGTTTATTGAGTTTTTTAAAATTTTGGTATTAATTTGAAATCAGCGGAATGTAAAGAACAATGGTAATATAATATTTGCATTGTGCATTTGCATCAGTATAAAATAGCTCTAATTATCAGGACAAATGTTCTTACTGCAAAAGATTACTTGAACTGTCCTGGCTTTATTGAGAAAAGTCACCATTCTGACAGATGTTAGTTGGAGCCTGTCTAGAGATATCAGTAGGTGCCAGACTTTCCCAAGATTGTATGAGCGAGAAACCTTGAGACGAGACAAAACAAAATATATATAATCACAATGTTTTGGCCTCAATGTTCTGTCCTCAAATATAAGACTTTCCTGCCTGAAACCTCTGTATTTTCACCAGGTGGCCCATATGACCAGGAGCGAACTTCACCTCCATGATGCAGCCTTCATTGGCCCTGGCCTCCTCTTCCTCAACCAGTACTTCAACAGCTTCTTTGATGAATATGTTGTCCTCTGGATTGCTTTGGTGAGCTCATTCACTTCAGACAACTCCCCTCTCTACTCTTAGGGTTTTTCTTTTAACAAATCTCTTTGTACATCAAACTGAATGGAGACACTTGTATCATATACAAAAGTGCAGCTGGATTTGTCAGTTAGAAAGCCAGTCGCTAATTTACACATAAGGTAGAGTCGTAATCTGTTCTTAAGTTTGTTCAGCTCAACTCTTCTTTATGCTGGCCAGAATCTAATGCTGCAAATATAGAACCCACCTGGTTATTGTTTTGCGAACACACAGTATATTAAAATATTTTAGTGAATTCTTAAGCACAAAAATTGTTTTTTTTTTTTAAAATCTGTATTTAATTTCTAATTTGCTTGACTTTTGATCTGTCCTTTGGTAGACTTCAGAGATGTGGTGCTCCAGGAACGCATTAAAAACAGTCTTATTGAAAGTGCAGCCAAAGCAGTGTCAAATAAATTTCAATGAATTGTTAAGGGCTTGTAAATGGTGTAAATGTTAGGAGTCACATTTCTTACTAGTAATGTATTTTTTCCTGTCTACTGAAAAAAGGATGTGGCAATATAATTTATGGATTAAGACTATTTTATCAAATAGTCGAGTAATCCAATGTTTAATTGGCCAGCATGGAAGAACACACACTAGGGCTGTGACTTAATGTAGAATAAGTCTAGCTTCCAGCCTAAAGATTTTCTCAGGCACTTAATGGTAAACTGAATTGAGACACAAACCTTTACCTTTCCAACTCCTGTCAGAATCTAAACATTAAGGAATACAGACATGAAAGCACTAGCTGCTCCTTTGAGAGGTGGGTCCTCTGACGACATATAATGACAGAAAGACACTCAGCAGTTCTGATAGCGAGAGGTAGTTTGCTCCACCACTGAGTGGCACGACTGAGAAGATAATTTATGTATCTTTAGAGCAGAGGAAGTCAAGCTTGATGCTCTGAGTAGAAAAGAAGTGACATGGTGGCACAGTGGTTAGCGCTGTGGCCTCACAACAAGAAGGTCCTGGGTTCGATCCCCAGGTCCGGGGGTAGAGTCTTTCTATGTGGATTTTGTGTGTGTGGGTTTCCTCCAGGTGCTCCGGTTTCCTCCTATTATCCAAAAGCACAGTTAGGTTGATTGGCTAAAGTTTCCCAGATGTGAGTGTGTGAGTAGATGGTTGTGAGTTTGTTAGTGTTTCTTTGAATGTGAGTTGATAGCAACAGGGCTTTCAGCTTCTGGGAGAATGTTCACTGTGTGCAAAATGGCTCCTGCTGTTCACCAAAAGTTCACCGAAGTCAAAAAATGGCAACATAATTCAGGCAGCATTTACTCAATAATATTGAAGACATCATATTTTTACAATTATTTCAACTGTTTTTGAACTCTGCATGTTACTAGACAGTTTTAAGGTTAAGCACCAACATGCCATGCCCAGTCTTCTGCTAGTTCGGATTTCCTTTGACCTTTTGAGATTTTAGACATTTTTAGCATTCTTCTATCACTTTTTATTGGATTATAGTATTGAAATAGAATATATATATATATGGCAGACATCCACGCCTTATATAGCTCTTTTCCCCAGAAGGTTCAAGGCTACTCATTTGTGTATGTATTTGATGTGAAAATACCATAAGAAACCTGACGTCTTTTTAATGAGCTTTTTTCCCCCCACATGTTGTAGTTACAGTATATATATGCATTTTGGCACATGGAAATTAGCTAGATACACTTGAAATACTTTCTTGCACAGCAACACAATTTAAAAGGATAAAAGGTACCACTAAGGTACTCATGACCAAGCTACCACCCCCAAGCACTGCTCACTGGGTGTTGCCCACTGCTCATTCATGGATGGTCAACTTCAGAGGTCATATTTTGTTGTGGTGCACTGTGTGCTGTACTGTGTGTGTCCATAATGACACACTCACTTTCATTGGGGAATTTCTCTCGACTTCAGACTTCAGACTTCGCCCTCCTCTTTATTGTTCTCCTTCTTGTGATGGCTTCCAGGTGCTGTCCGTGGTGGACCTGGCGCGTTACTGCACGGCCGTGTGTCTGCAGATCGCCTCCCACCTGCACATCCAGGTCTTCAGCATCAGCCAGCAGGGCCACGGCCACAAAGACTGACGGTTTGCCCGGCGGGAGGAGGAGGAGGAGGAGGCGAGGCAGGCTGAGGACGCCGCCCCGCTTCTTCACCAAGAGCAGGAACACCAAAGCCACAGCAGCCTTGACAGCGTGAAGACCGTAGACTAAACCACCCGAAAACTCGACCCGCGTTACACTCTGCCGTGTTTCGAGTGGTCAGCCATTACCAACTCTGTTTCACTGGATATCACCTGAAACTTAAACTGGGATGCTAAAGTGATCTGATTAGGCTGTTAGGATACTGAAGATAGGGCGTCACATTTTGAACTGTTTAGAAAGGTAGTTTTCTTTATTATTAACATCCAGAATGACCCTCAATCCTTTTCCAAATTATGATTTAGAAATTGTTGGCTAATTATAGGCTAATGACAATTGGTTTTGACAAATAACTAATTTTACAATTTACAAGTTTTATTTGTAAAAATTCTAGTGCATTTTATAATGTACAATTTGACATTATTATTATAATAGCTGCTGTTGCAGTCCAGATAACATTTGACTGTGTAAGTTTACTAACTACTGTGTTCTCAAAAGTTTCCACCTATGTCCATTACTGACACGGTTCCCTTGTGTTCCTTTTTAACTTACACAATAAGTTAACATTTTAATGAATTTTCTACCAACAGAGAGAGAGAAAATATTTTATAACATTCCATAGTGGAGGTGCTGTTTTTTTAATCAAATTTTCAGATTGTAACCAACATCACACTGTAAACAGCAACAGTAGCTTCTAAAATTGTGATTGTCCAGTGATTACAGCTTTGGTATTTATTTATTTTTGATTGAATTTGATGTGAAATGAAGTCAGGTCTTTAATAGAAATATGTCTTTCAAAAGACACATTTTTTTTTCGAAATTGTCAAGAACTGTGGGTGTTGGGACCAGGATTGTGTGTATGTGCTAAAAAAAAAAAAAAACCAACAACCACCTTGTTTTACGGACAGTCATGTTCAACACAGATGACTGCATTTTGGTGACTGTGTCTCCGATTCCTCTACTTTGAACTCTGAGTTCTGACTTTGAGCTTGGACGAGTTGACAGGAAGACACATTTTCAGGGTTTTTTTTTTCCTGTGCCTGTTTGGTGATGCACTAACTCTCACAACACTGCCTGCTTTGAATATCTCCTCCCAAAGGGCTAATGGTACAAAATAAATTGTATGTAATTTGTGTAATATAACTTGTGTTTCTTTATTCCCATCTTGTTGAGAAGTTAAACTCGCCAGAGCTAATCATACTCGCCGGAGTGGGGTGGGGTGTGGTGAATGTGCAACCATGGCCATGTTACTCTCGCCCTTCCCCTACTCCCTTCTAGTCGATTTATGCAGTGAAGCCATTTACGTAACTCCAGCGTAAGAATGTTTCAGGCTGACAATTTTAGAATTTCCGGCTGGACACATTTTTAGGTGTGAAAGAGGACGTCTGGTCACCCTACAGTTACATATATGAGAAGAGGCCCATGGCCTGTCGAATTACATCAAATTTGGTTGCTTTGTGAAAACCGGCTGCCGCACAGTACAGCAACGAAATTTGAGCTCCATGTAAGTCTATCGAACAAAAACTGACGGGAAAATGGACAGAACTTATGAAAGAGGGCACGTATCAAAAACGTGTTCACAAGCACCCCGCACTTATACAGCCTGCACATTTTTGTGCTGGTATGAAGTTTCTACCATGAAGACTATAGTAGGAGCAATAAAACGCGAGCGGGAGGTGGGTGCGCATCGCGAACTTATTAAATGGTGATTATGTAGGCTCGCTGGTCAGTAGTGTAAACGCGCGCAGTGTATTTGATCGCTCGCGGCTCTTACTGAAACACTCCAGTTCGGTCAAATCTCCCCTTTATTACAAAAAAAAAACGCATTTTAGCTGAAAAAAAACCCAGCGTTCTTCTCACAATACAGCCATTTATTGATATTTTAGTGTTTATTCTGTTATTGTTCCGGAGATTGTAGGAAATGTAGTTCTGACGCCAAAAAGCAGCTCATTTCATAGACCAAAAAAGAGTCCACACTGGCTCAAAACTATCTTTAAAACAACAAGTTTGGGTAATTTCTAAACAAGTTTGACATTTCTGGGAGAGAACTATATTCCCCACAATCCCCGCGCGCTATTCGGTGCTGCGTCACAATCAAGCGACGAACAGACGTTCCGGATTAAATGCTGAAAATCTCATCAACTGTGAGTAGAACGCTGGTTGTGTTGATTAGTCATCGGCTCGCGTGTTCACACAGCGAAAATGTCATTCTGGTTTTGTGCACGGAATATCTCACAAATAGCTTCACATACAGAGGGTCTTGCCCTGATCGTTTTGCAAACACTAATAAGCGTCTTGTGTACGGACGCGTAATGCGTTTATACTCAAATTATATGAGTTATTCGAATAATTGTTTCAGCGCTAGAAATAGAAAATGCAAAGAACCTACTGGATGTTAGAGCCAAGATAACATTAATGTACCGAAACCGTACCAATACCGTGCCCCCCCAAAAAACGTGATACGTACCGAACAGCGAACACTAACTGGTGAATTCACAGTGCACTTAAATCAGTGCACTGCTATAGCACTCTGTGGTTTAACATGCTGTCTACCGTTTTAGAACGTCAGTTGACTTTTATAAGACTGACAGAAACGAAGACAATTTCCTTCCAATGGTCACTATCTAACGCTAAATTCCACTGGTTAATGCTAATTTTGATAGCAGTTGTTGTCAACGTATCTGTGCTAGTGTGTTGTGGAAAATTAGCCTTGGCTAGCGGAAAGCAGTAGTTTCAAGTAAAGCACGTAAATGGCGCTTCAACTCCAGTTGATTTGTTTGTTTGGCCCAATATATTTCTAATTTAATGCCGTGAAAGGGATTGTTTTGAACATTAACTCGGCATGTGTGCAAATAGTTTCAGCTGTAAGGTACCTTTTTTATCATATTATTATTATTATTATTATTATTATTATTATTATTATTATTATTATTATAGTTACATTTTGATGCTCTAGGATTTAAGTTTGCTCAGGTGCTGAAATCTTGAAATTGTAGCGAACAAAAATCTTGAGTGCTTCATGTAAAAATCGCGATATTTTTAAGCTATATCACGATGCGATATATATCTCAATACCTTGAAATTTCCTCTAAATCACTGTATGAATGATAAATTCGGCCCTATGTTGTATAAAATGACACCAATATAATACATTTAGCCAAAGTTTAACATAGTAAATGCTTTTATTTTAAACCAAAGTATAATACAGCAAACTTTATATTGGGGAGGACAGGTAAGTGGGCAAGGGGAGCCGTGATTGCGTGCTTATTAAGCGTGTAGATCTAACTATTAAATTATAATTATAAGGTCGATAAACTATAACTATAACTCCATCTTTGGTTTTTCTGTAGAAACTGTCTGTAGCGTGCAGTCAATCACAAAACCCGGAGCCATCGGCCAATAGGATTCGCAGACAGAAGCTGCCAAAACCCCGCCCCTTTGAAACCGTGCGCGTAGAAATCTCACTCGAGCAAAAAAGCCGCTCATCGGTAATCTACTTTGCACGCGAGGACGTTTAACACATCGAGAGGTAGAAAGACATTCGAGAGAGGAAAAATACAGTTTGCGCACAATATTATCACAACCGCGCACTCGATTCTTAATTTTGTGCTCTCGAGTTTCACATTTGCGCTCGCGACTTTGAAATTTACAGTCGCTGAATTTTTGCGGCAAGCCATTTTGCGCGCTCTAGTTTTGCCATTGACGTGACGCCGTAGGCGGGGGAGCGAGCAGAGACGCGAAACACGAAAGCGGTACAAAACGCACATGCGCTAAGAGAGTTTTCTGGATGGGCAGAGGAGCGTCTGCTTTGACGGGGCAGAAAAGCAAAACTCGAAAGCGAAGTATGTGCTGTCTAACAATAACGTTAGGATTTATACTCGATGGTCACGATATAGTCATTTAATACATCGCGCTTGGAACTAGCCGAGACACATCGAGTATATTCGATATATCGCCCACCCCTACATTGCAGTATTTTTAAACTCTTTAAATGTTATTTTCTTTCAACATAAAATATTTTGAAATGACGTTTCAAGACATTAACTCCTTGTAGCATTCACCAATTTGCCACTTTTATGACAAACTTGAAAACATTTGTGATGTGTAGATGTTACTAATTTGTTACTATTTTTTAACATACAAACATATCCCAGAATTTCACCATGACATGGTTATGTGGTGTAACACAATGATTCAGATCCATTCGGTCATGAGAATTTGTTTATTCTATACATTTTCAAATGCACATATTTTAATTAAAACCATATTTGTTCTCTCTTTTCCATTTCACAAAAAACCTAAACACATTTGATCATACAAACTAAATTCCTTGCTCAGTTTAAAGAAAAAAACTCTAGCTCATCCTAACTCATCAAGCTGCCATCATGTAAAACAAATGAAACAAAAGTAATTTCACAGACTTCGATGCTGCTCAAGTAGTTATGACGGTATCATTGAATGGAATTAATGAATTGGTCATTTAATACATGCTATTAGTCTATGGGTGTTTAAATTCTGTTAAATAAATGAATTACTTAATTCTGATTCACCACTGCAACATTCCATTTGCTGTGGTCGATTTACAGGTTGCCCATCATTTTTACCTTGGATTATATCTTCTAAAGCAATCAGCAGTTAAAATTAAGACGGTCTTTAGACTGTAAGAAAGAAAAAAATTGATGCCTCAGGATATGTCACAAGTCAAAAGAAACGACTAAAGGCATGCCGTGACGTGAATTCCATTGCTGTACCAGACAGACTTAAACATACATATGGCTTTGAGCTACAATCATCAACCTCACTATCATGCATTAAAAAGAAGGAAGGTCAGAAAGAGAGAGAGAACACCTGAACCGGACTGATTAGCAGGCAAATGACTGGTGAAAATCCCACACATTTCAACAGTGCAATTTCTATAACACTTTCAATAAAAAGAGGAAAGGCCCAAAAAACACTGATACAAGTTCCCAACAGTGCATCGATGTTCACCAGCTTCATTCACACTGGAGACAAGGCACTGGTATGCAATATGAAGACAAAATGCTCAGACATAGAGAGCAACAATGAAATGGCAAAATCCTCAAACTCTGTCCCTCCCCCGATGATCATTCACCCACTCACATCCCTTCCCATTTAAAATCACAATTTCACAGAATTAATAACCTGTACATACACGGCTGAATGGCATTCGAAACATCCAGAAATATGTCTGCACTGTTGGGCTCAACAGTCCCGAACTCCGCTGGAGTGTTTTGAAGTCTGAGGAGACGCCTCGCTCTCGCCCTCTGGTGGTGGAATTATGCAAGGTCCTGCATTATCAATGATGTGTCTCTTGATGCAAGATCATCTGCTTGTCTTGCTTCTGTTAACTCGTGGCCTTTGCTCAGGCAAAAGCTCTGGTGATGCCATACCACTGTCGGGGGATCTGCTTGGTCCATAAAGCCATAGAGCTTTTTAAACTCAGTGCAGAGTGAGAACGAGGACAGAGAGCGAGTGGGGTCTGGAGTGCAAGTAGTTTTGTCCTTACACTCGCTCTGGGTTGGCCTCCTTGCTGATTCTTCGCCTTGGGAAAAGTCGTCGTTTGAGAACAATTAGCTAGAGAGGGAGGAAGACAGAGGGAAAGACATATCGTCACATCATTAGTGTCTAAACTGAGATTTGTATGGGTGTAACGGTTCTCCATGGTTCAGTTCTTACCTTGGTTTACCTTTTTTTCTTGGTAAAGGTAGACCGATAATCGCCCAGGCTAAATATTGGGGGGCAATATTGGCCATTTTGCAGATTATCGGTATTAGGGTTTAATTTTAACCATCAATACCAATGTTTAACCAATATTAAGTAATAACAAGGTGCGCTACAGTAGCTCCACTGCCGTCTCGTCTGTCTGTGCCGTTTGCTCTCAACTCGCTGCTTCATTTAATGTCCCTCCCACAATGGCACGTCTCCGTTTGGCAATATTTCACACAAGATCTAGGTAACGTGGAGAGCGTGCTGAGCAGCTTTGCTTTCTTCACCACAACCAGCTGCTGCTTAGATTGGAATACTAAAACATTTAATTTTACGTTTTATAATATTCCTAAAATGTTTATTTAATATTATTTCATTTTCTGAACCACTTAACCCCTATCAGGGTCGTGGGGACTGGAGCCTATCCCTGGACTACGGGCGCGAGGCAGGAACCAACCCTGGGCGGTAGGGTTGGGTACCTTTTACATCTGAACCAATATCCGTACCAGTACCCGGTGTTCGGTACGGATAATCAACGGTACTTCATTTTGATACCTTGCTCTGAATCTGTAATACCTGGTTTGTATCGACATAAAAAATACAGTAATAATAAATAAGCCCCTAACTAACTACAATATATATTTATTACAGTTTATTTTTACAGATTTTTTTTATAAAAAATCTTCCAGAACAATAACTAAAACAGATAAATCACTAATTACCTAAAGCTGCAGTGGAACTTGTCGACGGCGTGGATCAAACGTTCTCGATGTCGATGCTGGCTGTAGGGGTGACTGTCGCTGCTAAGAGCAGTCAAAACCTTATTTCCAGAGCGCTTTCTCTTAACGCCCTAGTTGTTGCTAAGTTACGAAAAGCGCCATCGAGCACTGCCGCGTTCGTTCCTATTTCCGCGTGTTTCTTTGAGATCGCTAGTTTAGCTGACAAGATAGAGAGAAATGGCATCTTAGCATTAGTGGCAGCGTTTGAAACAGATTCTCACGTCTTCGAGACGAGATTGGGCGCGTGAAATAAATTGTGCATGTAAGCAGCTGGGAGAGTACCACCGATTTATATGTCCCGCCCCTTCCTCGATTTTGACCGGCTAGAAAGAGAAGCGACATTGACAAGCGCAGTGCTGTTTTAAAAACTGAACAGATTTCAACTTGAAGTGCTCTGAGCACTGTGGCAAAAAACGTCTCCACAGGTGTTTTTGTTTCTGGGCTGAAGCTCGTAGAACTTGTATTAAAAATAGGCGTCGCCAGCGGGAAAAAAACACTTTTGGGGAACACAGGCCCTTAAGTTCTCCAGTTCTGCTTTTTGTGTGGCAAATAAACGTTGCGCCGTCTGCGTCGATTTTAGTAAAGTGCAGTCACACAGTCAAAGGCTTTCGCCACGTTTTCATATGTTGTGATTTTTATTTTTTGTGAAGTTAATAAAGTTAAAGCTAGTAAAGTTAATAAGGCCTGCAAATTAAAAATGGCTTGTTATTTTAGAAGTGGTAGCTGATTGGGGCAGTGGGGGAAAGGATCCTATGGCAGTTATGTCTTTCTAGACAAAAAGTTTCATATCACAGTTTTTAGGTTTGATTTCAGAATCATTGCCCCCTTAGTGATTAGCGTGTGAATGAAAATATAGATTATACTAAGAATCAAGTGTTTTATAATATTTTAAGTGTGAGAATGGATTAGTATAATTTAGAGCTGGGCGGTATGACCAAAATTCTGTATCACGGTATTTTTCTAAATTATGATGGTTTCACGGTATTCAACAGTATTTTTTTATTCCCATGCATCAGTGGGTGTTAGCTATATTTTCCACTTTACTTTTCCACAATTACTGCAGTAATAACCTATTCGAGGAATAACCTATTCTACTGTCATGAGAATTATACACTGTACAAAAAATAATAATATGCACACAAGTAATACAGGTTTACATGGCTCCATAAAGTGATACAGTTTTCAAGCGGGTGGCACTAATGAAGAGAAGGAATCGCACTGCATGACAGTTGCAGTCAAAATATAGAACCTATTTATTGAACAAATTTTGCAAACAACTTAAAAACTATCATTTTTCACAACATATTTTCAAGCATCCAAAGAGGAGCTTGTCAAAAAGTTGTATTACACTCAACAAGTCTTAGAAAAGGAATAAATAGTAAATATTTTTTTGTAAACCAACTACACTGTTAATGTAAACAATCTCTGTCCACTGACACGTTAAAGTGACTTTTTAAACAATCGCTGTTTGGCTTAAGTATTTGTGACTTGGAATCACATATCTGGGATCTTAATGAATCCGCCGTTCTCCACAGTACTAAACGGAAACATGTCTTTGGCTATATGGATTGTAATGGCGTTGGTTATCTCGATCCACCGCTCGCTGTTTTTGTCGTGGGCAGTACCTTTAGCAAACGCGTCTACAAGCGACGTCTGACTCGAGTGTCCTCTAGTTTTCTCAATTTTACCTGAGCATGTGGAGGATGCGGATTTTCGTTGCATGCATTCCTGGTACTCCAGAGCATGTTTTCGGCTAAGGTGGTGTAGCATATTGCTCGACAACTTTAGCTCGACAGTGTTTGCAAGAAATGGTTGTCTGGTCCACATCCGACCTTTTAAAACCGAAATATCTCCAGACAACAGACACGGCTCCTTTTTTCGGCAAAGGTTCTTCTGTGTCATCATGTTTCACTTCACCGTCTTCTACAGCTTCTCTGTCCATTGTCACCGCTCAGTAACTCTAACGCAGGTAATCTGTTGCATGCATTTCCAGCGCTGTACCAGTAAAAATGGTCCCCCCTTAAACAGTTTCCGCTGTGCCACGTTCCGGACATCGTTTAGGCTATTTAAACCGGTATTACGGTATAAGAAAAATCCATATCATAACAAAAATAAATACCGGCCTTTGGTATGAAGCAGTATACCGCCCAGCACTAGTATAATTTCATAATAATTGAATATCAAATTCCATTTCATGATACTCTTAGTTCTAGAACATTAAGGCTGTCTCTTTAAATAGGTCTGATTAGGTTCTAGGAATTCAGATTGTGTGCAATTTATTTGAGTATTTGTCATTGTAAACACAGACGACATGTGACCTCTGCATTTGCCCCATCCATGAAGGAGCAGTGGGCAGCTTTTTTTGACAGATACGGTACATTGCTCATGAGTACTTTAACGGTACCTTTACCAGTTAACCGTTACACTACCAACTGCCCCTCTTAAGAGGTTTTAAGAGGTTTCAGTCGCAGGAGAGCCCAAAAAACAACATGGGCGCACCAGTGAGACCATCGCCGTAAGTAGGCAACTGTAGTCTCTCTGGATAAGAGTGTCTGATTAATGCTGTAAATGTAAATATATAAAGCGGTTTAGATTTGCTAGCTAATGTACTATGAGTGTGGACGTTATGACGACCTTATGAATGTTGCAGGTTTTATTTAAGTTTTTTTTATAAAACATGTTTCTCATGTCAGTGGAGAAGAGAGAACGATAAAGAGAAGACAAAGACAGAGAACAGACAGATGGAGAGATAGATAAAGAGAACAGAGAAATGCCAGAGCAGAGAAGACAGGCAGATGGAGAGAAGAAAGACAGAGAAAGAGAGAGGACACAAGTTGAGAGAGAGAGAAGAGAGGGAGGGAGAGAGAGAGAGCTGATATCCCCCACTGTGATAACGCATCGCCTCCATCTCTACATTCAGGTTGAACATTCCACATCCCGCCCTGTCCAGGAAGACAGACTGTCTCCTAAAGGTCACTGGGCTAATGAATTTCTTCAAGAATCAACAAGGGAGCAACAGGACGCCGGTCATGGATCGCGAATCACGACACTCATTCTTTCCATGTCGATCAAAGCCTCATCCTTGCTGGAGCTGAAAACATCGACTTATACAATTCTCTTCCCTGCACTTCTAATGCACTCACCTGTTCGGCGAAAAACGAGATGACGGTGAATACCACCAGCGTCACCAGCACACAGTGGGTCCAGAACTTCAGCTTGTCCCTGTATATGCGCCTGTTCACAGAAAAAGAAAAACACAAGAAACAGACCCAGTCGGCCTTAGAAACAGCTGTTGGAAAGCTGGACAGCATTCGTATTGCAGTTATGTGAGTCTGTCCGGGGAATGACTCTTCTCTACACTCCAAAAATGTGATGTCATCCACCGGCCTGCCAGAGGCAGAGGGTGACAAGATGACATCATCAGCACCGGAGCGTCGGCACCTGCTCGCTTCGCACCTGTCAGCAGTCTCTATAGGTGTGGGTGTGTGTGAGGAGGAAGACAGGCTGGAAACTATGACCGCTACACAACGCCATTCATAGCTGAGAAGCCGGGTGGCTCTCTATCACAACGGCGGCCCGGTGCCATGTGATCTGTCCAGCTATTTCGGGGCCCGGCCCGATTTCGCCCCAGCGCTGGCACTCGTTTCCAGGGCTTGAGGGCTTAACTGCCCGGTCTCCTCAGAGACACACACAATAGTGTTCCTATATTTGAAACAGCCCAAAACTGAACTAGGAGTCTCATCTTAAGGTTGTTCTTAATCTGAGGCCTGACCCTGACTCTTAAGTCTAAACCACTGTAAAGGGAATACTGCATTGATAAAAAAACTGCTGAAACAAAATCCAATCTAAATAATATCATAAATAACATGTTTACTGAAGCAACTTCAACCACCGTATCATTCCCCTGGAATGGGTGCTGACAGAAATGAGTAAATTCTAAAATGAGAAGATTCCACAACAAACACTATAAAATATACTGTAACGCAACTATAAATATAGAGGATTATGTTGGTGGTGGCATAGTAGTAGGATGCTTGCTTACTAGGGATGCACGATTCAATTACAATTGTTGGGCACACGGTTTGATTCAAAATCGATTCACGATTCAACACATGGATTGATTTGTTTCCAGATTGCTGTTTTGAGTTACTTTTTCCATTTGACTGAAGCAGATTTCTTTTTTTTTTAATCACACTGAATCAAATGTATTTTACTAAATGTGATGCATATGTACGCATACTGACTACATTTGACACATCACGTGAAAAAGATCTATCTGGGCAGATTCCAACACCGCACCGTCTACAGGACTGGCAAGAGGAACTGGTGTTGGGGAAAAAGTAAACTACAATGACAGCGAAGAAATCGTGATTCGATACGATTTTTTTGGTACACTCCTATTGCTTACAGACCAGAAGGTTAGGGGTCATGTCTGGCTCTATCCTACCACCAGCACTACCACCACTGAGACCCTGAGCAAGACCCTTAACCCCAAGTTGCTCCAGGAAGACTGTCCCATTCATTAGGAAAGGGAACTCGCTCTGCAAAAGATTACATACAGTACAGTATTTGCTAAATATATTATTTATAATATATCTTTTTGTACCTATTGCTCAGCAGAGTAGTTATGTCATCAATAACATTTTATGCAAATGTATTATTTTTGCCTTTTCGTCGTTCTACAGCCTCTATTGCCAGGTACGCTTACAAAAAATGTAGGCTTCTGGTAAACAGTTGCGGTTAACATTTGGCAATGTTGCTGCCAATCTGTAGCAAAGTCATATTTTCATATGCAAATTAGGTTTGTGGCAAACTTAAGATGGACTTTTCGCAAACTTTGTGGAAAACCTGGCAAACAATTGATTTGGTTCTATTCTTTCTTACTAGGGTTATCAGAATGTTTATTGTTTGTATTGTATTGAATTGTAGGTTGGTTACAATGCCATCTGCCAAATCCCATAACCATAACCATAACAAATATGTTCCTGCCAGAAATGAACTCCAGATTAATAACCTGTCCATGTAATAGTGGCAGATTGGTTACATAACATTTGCCATGAGTGGGAAATTGTCATTTTTCCCAAAATGTTGGTACATCATTATCATTTGGTAAATTCCAAGTGTGCTGTAAAAACCTCAAGAATTTGTTATTGTAAGAGTATATTAAGGACCCACTTTATGGTGCTCCCTAATGTGAAACATTGAAGATTTATTCATTCATTCATTCATTCATTATCCGGGCCGCTGAATTCCAATTGGGGTCATGGGGCGACCGGAGCCTATCCTGGGAACTACGGGCGCAAGGAGGGGAACAACCCTGGGCAGTTTGCCAACACGTTGCAGGGCACACACACTCACACAATCACACTCACACCTTAAGGGGAAATTTAGATTCGCCAATCAACCGATACTGCATGCGTTTGGACTGTGGGAGGAACCCAGAGCAGCGAACACAGGGAGAGGATGCAACCTCCACACAGAAAGTCCCTACGGCCGACCCGGGGCTCGCTAATTACAGACCCACAGTTTCTGTGCCAGAGGTAGGACTTGTACACATTACCTCGTCCTCCTCTTTCAACTTGCAACAGAATAAACATGGGTAGCATTGCACCTCATTTGGTCAAAGGAGAAATGATGGACGTAGCTATTTTAAGAGTGGGGAAGCAAGATCTGATAACATGCAGGTCAAGACATATTCTAACACCAGGCGTGAATGGGTCTGTAGAAGACTGAAATACTCAAGGCATGATGTGGTTGCAGGCGTGTGGATTAGTTTTATTTGAGACTAACTGCTGACACTCACCACTCACGCAGCTCTCCCATATGAAGGAAGCGGTTGCGATACTCCCTGGGCAGCTCAAACTGTGAGGCCAGAGGGAACATGGATTCATAGAAGTCTCTGAGGACAGCTTTCACTGTGCTGGCGTCCTTATGGCTGTGGTCAATGTTGTCATTCAAGCAGATGAATTTCCTGTAGAGAGAGAATCGCATCAAATGATCCATATAACAGTATCTTCACCACAATGTGCTTTCATTACAAAGTGGTTTTTCCAAGCTGAAGCACGAACTGGCAGCACAGACACAAACCTTGGGTTCTTCCTTATGTCGTCCAACTGGCCTACCACGTGGGACACATTGGTCCGCACCATTTTGAACGCAATCTCCTCCTCTCCCATGATCTCAAACCTTAAGGAGAGAAGAACTCAGCATAATTTAGGGGAAAAGTCCATATTTCCATATGCTTAATGATATCCTGCTGTTACATCCCGGGATTGGCTCTTAAACTTACTTGTACTTGTTCTGGTCTTTGAAGGCTTTCTGGATCTTCTCTGCAATTGGTTTGCAGTGAATCACTAGGCCTTTGGTTACTGGAGGCTAGAAAGGAAAAGAAGGGGCCAAGGGTTATGCACCAATCTTCTCCTACAGGACAGTAAACACAGCAAATGTTGAGGTGACTGAGGTATTTAGAGACGCATCACCTTGGAACTAAATCTGTCACAGTTTTAGAGCGAGTGAAACTATAGAAACTGGGTCATGGTGGTGGACTAGCGGTTCGGATAGTCACCTCTGGACCAAGAGGTCATGGGTTCGAATCCTACCTCCAGCACTACCATCATTGTGTCCCTGAGCAAGACCCTTCATCCTAAACCGAAATGGAGGTCGCTCTCAATGAGAGCATCTGTTAAATGTTAAAATTAATGTTAATTAATGTTAGGTCCCGTACCCCACCCACTACTCAGGCAAAAAAAATTGCTATTTTGCGCTTTTCCAAAAAAATTTGCATTTTGCCTAATAACTTTTGAACCGTAGCCTCGATTCTCAAAAATCTTATATCATCTTATTCCTTGGGTCAAGACGAATCTTTTAGACCCTCGCATCTATTTCTGCCATATTTGATTTTTCGCTAATTTGCATAATATGCAAAACCATCTTTTGCAAACTAGTCCCTGGATTTTTGTCCAATCTGCATGCAACTGGTATCATTTGAATCCCAAGACACTCTTCTTTATTTATTATCGAGCATATTTTTAACTTTGGTCTTCATTTGGCTCTAATATGCAAATAAATGTGGTGGGCTTGGCACAGGACTGCAATGTCACACACTGTCATAGAAATCCGGCTCTGGGGGGCGCTACAGCTTTGAAATTTGGCAGGTAGGTCTGGTACCCCTCCCACTACTCAGGCTAAAAAAATTACACCACTCTGCCAGTTGGTGGCGCTATAATAAGCTATTTTGCGTTTTGCCTAATAAGTTTTGAACTGTAGCACCCTAGATAAAAGGATGAAACGTGTCATTTTTCAACGTCTGTCCACTTCGATTCGTCAAAAACTGATAAAGCTGCAAACTGCATGGCCCCCGTAATCACTGCTTGCCGTTATATTTTATAGTCTGTTTATATATGCATGTTCTATGTGCCTTTTCTGTTCTTTGTTCTCCAGTAGAAACTGGAGCCACGTCGCCTCTATATATACTCTATATATAGCGACAAAGTTCACTCTGACTCTGACAGTGTTCTATTCATATACTACACAGCGCAACTATGGATTTATAAATGGATCAATGACTAGAACATAACGCTTTAAGGTGGTGGTCGTAGTGTCGTCAGCCGGCTAACGCAAGGTTCACGTCAGCGGAAATGCTAGCTGGTTTCCAACTTCAGCGCCAGCACCAGTGAAGTGGGGAAAAAGGTAAAAATGGCTCGCTCACCATGCTGGGGTCATAGTAGGCCTCCTGGGTGGGGTTTATCATGTGTAGCTGCGTCTGATTGGTGGGGAGATTCTTGGAGCAGTTGATCAGCATCTGTTCCAGACCAGTCAGGTCCTGTGGAGACAAGCACAAGCACTTTAACACCCCAAAAGCATCTAAAGAGATATTCAGATCCTTGTTTTTTTTTGTTCAGTAATCTTTAATTCCAATCATACACACAAACACACACACTCACATTCACACCTATGGGGCCAATTTAGAGTAACCAGTCAACCTAACAGAGGGCATTGTGGAGTACCTGCAGACTGAGAGGGAGTTCGTGGATGCGCGTGGCCAGCGTGCGGATCTCTCGGTCGGACAAGACGCCTGAGTGGTCGGTGTCGATTTCGTCAAAGACCTGAGAAACGTTAAGCTGCTGCAGGGCGCTCATCAGGAAGTAGAAATAAGAGAAGGCAAACTGCATGTCCTCTGAGTGGCGCACGCGGTGGGACGAGGTCTTATCGAACTCACCAGGGAAGCTTGAGAGGTGAAGAAAGTAGAAGAAAATGTTGAGAGGAAAGAAGAAGAAAGACTGCTAAAACAAGTTGTGTTTTTACTGCATTAAAAAATGGAGAAAAATGTTTTGCTCAGATTCCAAAACGAGCTGTACATATTTGTTCCGCCTTTGTACCACTTTCAGACATAATATCTGTAGCAATAAAGGCATAAGTATATAGAAAGTAATTTACGGAAATATGGTACGATCGGCCTTTCTCGAAAACCAGCTCAAATGAGGGAAGCAACAGTGAGGCACTAACACCCAGTCGGAAAAAATAATCCAAATATATGAGAGAGAAATACACACCGTTATTCATATGTGACCCTCCACGGAAAAAGCAGTCGCTTGTCGCAACGGAGGTTTCCGAGAAAACGAGCGTTTATGTTGCGTGGGGTAAAATTTGGGATTTTTTGTTTTTAGTGTTTTGAAACAGTGGAAGGTCTATACTGTACTGTTGTGAATAAATTTCGCTGAAAAACTTACCCTTTCCATCCTAAAATGTGACTTTCTTGAAGTGAGGAATTCAATTCCAGCAGAATGTTAAAAGGTTCTGTTTTGACCGCTCTACTTCAATATTTACGGTAAATCCACTCGTTGACTAGCGTGAAGATATTCCTCCGGAATCCATCTCCGTCTCCCGAGTTCAGTTAACCTAACGCAGGTAGGCTATCCGTGTGACTGTGAATGCAGCGTAGGCTACCGTAAATACAAACGTAGCCGCGACCGCACCAAGCGTCTGCGAGTTCTACGGTGATAGTCAACTTCACAGGCGGATTTCTCCGTTTCTCACTTGGCGTGACAGGAGAAACCCGACTCCTTTGAATGTTGATATCTCAGTCACATGTCGTCTGATTCATTCCATATAGGTATCGTTTTGAAGCTTGATTTATGCCCTTTCATGTAAACATCATAACTCAATTTTGAAAATTTGCGACAAGCGACTGGTTTTGCTGTGGAGGGTCACATATTTTTTTGTCTTGACACGGTATCATATAATGAAGAAAAGCATGAAACTTGCATGCATCTTGTGTAACTTTTTTGGCAAAAGCTGATTTTGAGGTAAGGTCTGATCCAGACAGGCGTTCGAATCTCGGATAAATGAGTAGGCTCTGAACATTAATTAGAAAAAGTGGCCTCTTCACTGCGTCCACCTAGTTTTAGGATATACTGTATGTTAGGACAAAGGAAGGGCTCGAAAATATTCTTATCCAGAACACGTTTTCGGAACCACTGGTTCTACAAAACATTATGTGAATGCATGTCAAGTATTTGTCGTTTGAGATAATGACAGAACACTGTGGCTAAGAATACAGCTAGATAACATTCAGCAGCAAATGGAAGTGGTTTGGCTTGGCAAATTCTAACTTGTTAACAGTGTGTTTCATTGTCACCTCAGCAGGGCTCAGAGCGGTGCTACAAGAGTACTTTCTGAGCCATTACAATATATATAGCTTCTTTACAATTAACAGGTACACAACCTGCTTCATGTTTGTCTGCAATAACTGAAGAACTGGTTGGAATTTATGTTATAGTTGATGCCAAACTACTTTGCCAAAGCAAACAAATCAGTCAAATCTGTTACCTGGCAAGAGCTGGGTGATATGATCTCAATCCTCATCTGTTTAACTCAATTATAATTGTTGAACAATTTTTTTGTCCTCACAGAATTTTTAAATAATAATCATTTGCAATATTTAGTCAATTAGAGGTTCTTAATGTGGGTTTCAATTTATTTTCGATTAACTGCCCATAGCTCAGCTTCCGCCGATTCTTACGTGTCCTGTAGTTCCTGCATGACCAGTCTGTCAATCATGTGGGGCATGTGGGCGGGCACTTTGCGGGACGTGAAGCCGAACTGGCCGTTCAGGAGCTTGTTGACGTAGCGGAGCGAATCGGCGAACGTGTCCTTTAACCTGCGGCCGGCGGCGGCACCGTCTGCTTTGTACTCCAGCTCCCTCTCCAGCCGTTCTCTTTCCTGGCATACACAAAATCAACAGCATCTTGAAACAGCATGTGACAGTCTTCCTCACGGCTCACATAAATGCCAGCAAAGCCAATTTCGGCCACTTGTGGGTCTGTCAGCAGAAACGCAGGTGCAAAATTCTATTTGCAATCGTATTTCGTGGCTGAACAGCAATGAAACTATAAGAAATTGCAATTTCACATTTGTATTACCAAGTGTAAATTAAATTAGTGCTAGTTAGCAACCTGGCAATAAGTGAGTAAGTGATTATTTGTCATTGTGAACACAGCACAGCATACAGTGCACCACAATGAAATGCGATCTCTGCATTTGCCCCATCTGAGAAAGAGAAAGCTTTTTTTGACAGCACCCGGGAGCAGTGCTTGGGGACAGTACCTCGCTCATGAGTACCTCAGTGGTACCTTTATGGGTCCGGGACTTGAACTGGCGACCTTCCGATCACAGGGACCAAGTCCCAAACCATTAACTGCCCCAACAGAGGGCTATGTTTGTTCGGAAAGTCTTGTAAAAAATGCAAAAATTCAAGTAAGTACCGCAGCTTGATATTCCGTTTTTGGGGGTTTTTCCACCACATTATTACTGAAAAGAGAACAGTGTCAGTGAATCATCTTCTTCTTCTTCTTCTTCTTCTTCTTATTATTATTATTACATAAAAGCATGCACTGACTTTCCATCTTTCAATGATAAAAAAGGTCTGCTCTTCAAACATAAAAAGCTGTCTAGGTCACATACTGGATATGACTTTAGAATTCAATTGAATTCTAATTACAATTCACGATTACACCAAGATTTCAAACATAGTTTGGACTTTTTTTTTCGTTTGGGTCACAAAGCTACCATCAAGCTGCCACAGTCAAGCTGCCTTGATTTTTACTTTCATTACACTTACGCAACCACTTCATCTTTAGTCTCCAATGGAAGGCTGTTTAATTGAATTTGATGAAATTGTAACGAACACTCACATCGAGAATGTCCTGGAAATATCTGCTCTTTTCCCAGGGCAAGAAGCTCCATTCTGGGCCTGTGTAGTGCTGGAGTCTTCGTCTGACAGGCGCTGCCATGTTGGCTCTCCCATTCTGCTCCAGGGCACCATCCTCCACACCTCTGGCCTTAGCCATGCCCTCCACCAGTGTGCTGAACAGTTTGGAGGTGGGAGCTTTCTCCATACCAGCCGGCTCCACCTGTTCTTTTGGAACCCTATCGTCAATCTTGACCGGGACGAGAGTCACAGCAGCTTTCTGCTCATCCTTATTTCCTTCGCCCTCCAATTTGGATCCATTCCTTTGCGATTCAGCATCCCCTGCTGCCGGGATGTCGTCATTTCTGTTCTCGTCTCGGTTCTCAAGCGGCAGTCTGTCCTGGAAAGGCCTCAGCAAAGCGGCTTTGGTCAGATTGTAGCCTTTCAAGGTGATGTCCCCTAGAAGTAGTTTCTCATCCAGGCTCTTCAGCTCCCTCCTCACCTCCTCGGGCAGCTGAGAAATATTTAAAGCGGGCACAGTCACAGCCACCTCTAGCTCTCCCGGGGCTTTCTGTCTCACTTTGGGCCCTCGTTTCTCAGCAGGCACGTCTGTGAACGAAACTGCAGGCTCTTGGGTCGTTGCGCTCGGTTTGGGCTCCTTGTTCCCTTTCGCCTGTGCCGCTTCTGTCAGGTCCGACTTGGGGGGCTCATGCGTGTCCACTGCGACCAAGAAGCTCATGGTGAACTCCTGGTCACTCGTACCCAGGAAGGTGATGTTGTAGCGGATCTGGGTGGAGTTGTGGCCGGGCAGAAGAAGCAGGTGGATGGTCTTCCACTTGTTGGCAACGGAGGTGTGGCGCACCACAGGGTTGTCACTGACGTGAGCCTCGGAAACACGGTTTGCCAAAGAAGAGAAGCTAAAATAGGGCCTGAGTTCACCCTGAGGGAGCGTGTAAAGGGACTGGTTTTTCTGGAGGTCAACCCGGTACAGCTCCCTGAAGTGGTCTGATGAACACAAACACACACACACAGATAGCTATTTAATCAAAATGTTGACCATAAAAAACTTAAGACAGTGTTGCTTCATAGATTGTGAACCCTGTAGAATTACGCAGATTTCCACATTTACATGACCTAAAGTCACTGCTCTCCAAAAAGAACACTGCTGTCTGTCTAAGGTTTGATAGATTTTGTCGACAAGGCAGAAGCTTTCTGGGGGGAAAAAGAGACCAATTAGACCAAAAGAGAACTTTTTGGTTTAAAGGAAAGCAAAACACAGGATTCCAGCGTAAGTACTGAATCCCTTCTGTGAAATTTGGCGGCGGTAGTGTCATGACTTATGCCTGTTTTGCTGCATCTGGGCCAAGACACTGATCACTGTTGGAAAATGAATTTTGAATTACAAAGAACAATAAAATTCATGTTTTATTGTTCATGTCCTGACCTTAATTCAATAAAAATGTGTAAAGACGTCAAGCTAGCAGGTGATGTGAGGAAACCTACCAACATCCCAGAGTTGAAGCCGTTCTGTATGGACGAATAGGCTAAAATTTGTCCAAGACAGTGTGCGGGACTGATCAACAGTTGCTGGAAATCTTTAGTTGCAATTGTTTTCCTCAATAAATAAAAGACCAGTTCTAATGAATTTGTCTCATTTGTTTAATTGGGTTCTCATCTTCTTCTTTGTATGAAAATCTGATGTCTTTGTCAAGAAATATGGAAAATCCTAAAGGGTTCACCACTTAATTAAACTGTCGCTCTCGCTCTCACCCTGCCCGCAGTCTCCAACATCAAACCCGCAAGCTAGAACGTTGCAAGCTTGGTCACAGAACTTGTCAGCCAACCAGGAGTTAGCACAGCCCTGGTTGCAAAATGACACACCCCCTAGGCCTCCTAACCCAGCGCCGAACTGCCAAGCCTGTCCGACGCCTCCCACTGAACCTCCAGCAATGCCGCCCAGACGACTGCTGCCTGTCGCACCTGTATAAACACACACACAAATACTTGAAATATAATGTTCAACAGCTGGCCTTATACAGTAAATATGTAACATAGGAAGTAGGGCTGTGCAATATGACCATTTCATATCCCGATACGTCACTTCGAATCATGATAACGATATACATCACGATACAGTACATTTTCTGTGAATTCAGCTCTAAAAATGCTCTAATATACCGGTCGTTTTGAAACTGCAGCTTTTTGCGTCGCTGTAGTGACTTGTGGTCAAATGCCGCATTTTACAGCGCTGTTATAAGGTGCCTTTATGGTGAATTGTGGCACCTTTGTGGTTCCACAGATCTGAGCGTGAGGGCAGGTAGATCTGAGCGTGCACAGAGTGTTTCGAGTAACGTGTAGGCAGAGTTGAGCGCGCCCAGACATAAGACTTTGCTTGTGAAAGTTCTACTGTGCACTCAGAATTAAGGCAGAAATATAACGCCACAGTATTCTTTGTGCCTCGTGTACATCCATGTGGCGCGTGGTGACTACTGCAAACCATCATCCAAACAATGAAAAATAACACCGTTAGAAGTGTATTTTTGCAACACCACAAAATAAATGTTGGAGTACAATATGAAACAAGAGATGATTTAATTTCATCATCTACTATTTCCGGCAGCGCCACGAGCAGGCAGCGGCTAACAGCGCTCCAGCGAATTCAGTGGTTTTCACTGTGAAATCTGAAGCCACGTCGTCTCTGTATATCTGTACAGCACATAGCGGAGATGACAAAGTTGACTTTGACTTTGATATATATCATATCGCACAGCCCTAATCAGAGGTGCATGTCTCAAAATTCTGCTTACCCAGGCAGTCTCCACCATCCCAGTCACAGGCAGAGTTGTTGCAGGCCTTGTCACAGTAGCCATCTTTGATCCAGGAGCCCGGGCATCCCTCGGCACAGTTTGGGACAGGCCAGGTGAGGTACACCTGTGGAAAGAGAATGCAATTTGTCAGCTGTACCACTGAGGTTGTTGTGAGCAAGATACTGTCTCCAAACACGGCTCCCCAGGCGGTGCACGTCAGTTGCCCACTGCTTCTACACCAATGGGTCAAACGCAGAGGTCACATTTCACTGTAGATCACTGTGTGCTGGGCTGTGGTGTGTTCACAATGACAAATAACCACTCACTTCACTTCCTAAGTGACTCACATTAACTAATCCCTGGAGCAATTTGGGGTTAACGGTCTTGCTCAGACGCTTGTCGCTGGTTTTAGGTTCTCGCAGGATTCAAAGCCCTAATTTTACTGTCACCAACTCAAGGTTTCAGTCTCTCACACCATCATACACATACCACCACCACCACCACCACCAATAATAGACTAACATTATAAGTCATCATAAAAAGTAGTCTCTACTTCTGTAGTAGCTGAAAAAGCATGAATGGTGCTCTGCTAGCTAGTTTTGACATTTACATTTACAGCATTTAAGACGTGCTTATCTAGGGCACTTTCAGTTCTAGCATCTAGTCTTCCCAAGGGATCTTGGGAAAAAGAGTCTTCTTCAGGGGCCTCACAGTGGTAGCACTGTTTTAGGCTCACCCAATATTTAAACCCCCAATCTATCGACCCCCCAGTTCCTTGGCTTTGGTTACTCAGACCACTGCACTGCCATTAGACTTAAATGGTCAGACTTTGTAGACTTTACCATACAAACAGCTACTGATTTACTTAAATATAAGATTTGAAAATCCAACTGTAAACATGTTCTGTATGTCACGTTGTGGCACATTGCCAAATAGTATGCCAGGTTATGGCATATCATAATATTTAGTAGAGCCCAAAATGTGTATCAGAAGCCCTGGGTAAGTAGCTACTCTACCACTTACAAATCAATTCAAACCAAACCCAGACAAGTTCGACGCACAGCCTCTTATTCAGCATCGCTTCAACTTGCACTGCACTGTTAGCATAACAACATTAAATAAAAATAACTAAAGCTACAATATCCTGCATACTGATCACAGGGTAGTCATTTAAAATCCGCTCCTAGTTACAGATTACAGGTGCAAACACTCAGAGCAGCCTTCTAAAGCTGGACATCTCAATCGTGCTAGTAGCATGTCGTTGGCAATGACGTGCTATTGCTCGGATGGTGGTAAAACAAGTTTGTCTTATTTCTAAACTTGGTTCGGATTAGTTTTTTCCGGCACTGTTTAAACACAAACTAATCCTGTCCCAAAATCTTGACCATCTGACATTGTTTAGATTTTTTAAAGTGAGTGATTATTTGTTACTTTGTCACTGTTAGGCGCTTAAGTCAAACATGACAAGACCTAGAACTTTTCTGGCACAGTTCCAACTTTATGTTGGTCTCCGTAGCGTTAACTGATCAGTGAGCTAGCGTAAAATAGTTGACTGCTGGGAGACTTTTTGCATAATATCTGACTTCAAACAGATTTTTACTACAGTAAGCAAGTTATCAGATCACAGAGGGTAGATTTACTGAATGTAACTACTGAAGCAGCCTACATTTGTGAACTCTACGTACTCTACTTAGTGGTGAAGTGAGGAGCTACGTGAACGCACCAGGCAGTCTCCACTGATTCAACACACAACTATATCATATATACTCTGCTTCCAACATTTAGCTGAATTTTAGGCTACATCTTAGAAAACAATGTAGCTGCAAAAGTCTGGAAATACAAAAAAATTTCTATACCCCATTTTACTTTTTTACATACTTACCCAGACATGGAAATGACTAAAATCAAATTCCATACTTTTCTGTACTGTGTAGGAACCCAGTTTTAAGATGTTGCTAAAATCTTCTTTTGCCAATAAATGACACCATCAAAGACGTTAAAATATGCAACCACTGACCTTCTGGCCTTTGGAGTGGCTGTAAAAGTCATCAGGCCACACATCTTTGCCAAACATGACGTCGTCATTGAGGTAGATGAACTTCTGCGAGAGGCCGGGAATGCGGTGGATGTGGGTCTCAATGGCTGGAGAGCTGAACGAAGGCAGGTGGGACTGGTTCTGGAAGATATCCTAGAGGGACAATTTACATTTCCTAATTACGGACAGTCTGCCTGGAGCAAATCGAGGTTAAGGTGATGGAGGGAGGATAAAGCCATTATTGATCCCTGAACACACACAGATGTGGTAGCAGGTGTCAGGTGTCAGGTGACGGCACAAGCAGCAGTATTCTGATGGGACAGTACTTGAACACACTTTGGAAGGTATTTATCACTGTTTTTTTTACTATAAAGAGAATTTTAATAATAATCGACCGTCACTGACAAGATTGTGGCGATCTTCTGAATATCGGTTTCGATTCATTTTTTGAGTAACCGCCCGGCCGTTCAGACTTGATAGTGTATTACACGTATATTACGTCTGGGCTATGGGCTTGAGGAATATCAGAAGCTTACATAATGGGTAATCACAGAAATCCGAGGGTTGTCCAGGTTTAGCCAGGAGGGGATCTGGCCATTGGTGACGATGAAGACGTGTCGCACCCAGGGGGCATGTTTCTCTACCGAGCGCAGAGAGTATCGCAGCTCCTCGTTGTCCTCGAAGCGGCTGGCTGACACATCTTCATCCTGCTTCGACTGCATACGACGGACAGAATTAACATCCAGCCTTCACAATAAGTACACAGTGTTCTGGTTTAATGAGTCTGATCACATCATGTTCTATTGTACATTTGTTTCTTGTGGAAGCAATAGGAAATAGTGCTGTTTAGCAAGCAGTAAAGCATGAACAGGATGAAAGGAAAAATGTTTATGAGACAAGTAAATCAGACAAAGGTAAACACTTAATGCCAAAGTCAAGAAACGACACACGTTTTCTCTTGAAGAATAAGAGTAAAGGTGCATTTTTGCTTTTTTTTTTTTTTTTTTTACAAAAGAAATTAAGGAACGTGAAAGAAAATATGCAATAGTTGTTCATGTTAATTCAGTGCAATAAAACAAAACTGAATGTTGTTTCTAATGATATATACTTATATAAAATCCAAAATCTTTACAAGAAGTAGGGTGGGTTCAGGGTGAAGGCCGAATGGTGGGTATGAAATGTTAACAAAATCCATCACCACTGGATTACAGGGTTTTATTGTCTTATTAGACTTTAATAATGACCTATTGAGTCACGAAATGACCTATTGAGTCAAAAGTTACGTTAGCTAACAGTGAATGAAACTTGAGTTGATTTCTGCTAACAGGTCCCCCATTAGTTATCATTTTCCTCTTACTCTTGTGCCTTTTCAGACTCTTTGGTTAATTTGGTCAATTTGGACTGTTTCCTAATTAAAAGGACAGTCACCCTCATGCAATTTGAGGTAAAAGCTGAATGGTAGTAGTCCTTGGAGCTAGGACAGAGCCTCTTGAACCCATAACCCCATGATCTGTAGTCAAGTATCGCACCACTAGAACACCAATCACGCTTCAAGACATGAAATAAAGATTCGCTCCTTTAAGCATGTAAATGTGATCGTATTTACAGCTGTGTTTTTAGAGCAGAGAAGACAATGCAGGCTGCTACCTGAGAGACCACGCTGATGTCCCAGAACAAGTACGCAGGGCTGACTGTGAGCTCTTTGCCGTCCAGAGTGAGGTTCTTCTTGGATTGCTGCAGCAGGTCTGTGAAGTCCTGCGCTGTGTTTAGGTGGAGCAGAGCAATGCTGGCCTCAGAGTAAAGCTGCATCTGGAGAGCAAAAGATGGCATCATTTCATTAAAGGAACAGTTTTATCGAATAATGGAAAAAGTGACTAACACTAATACAAAATCTAATCAAAAATGTGGCTTTATAGAAGAGCAATAAAGGTGCAATAAACATAGAAAACACTTTAAAATGCTTTCTTTTACCAGAGAGCATGGAATGTAAACACAGCTTCTTTACCGGTGTCTATTTAGTACCGCTTTTTGATGCCCATCCCTGATACCCTGATAGTTCCACACCAGCTATCCAGTATTACCCAAATATAGACCATGTCTAATCTTAGACTTGGTTGTTCTCCAAGCTAATTACTTTGAAATTTTGACTTAATGCATGTGCAGACAACCATCCACTGCTATTGTAAAACGTCATGTAAAGCTGTGCACCATCATGCATTTAACTACTATCTTAAAAAAAGTCGGACTGCTCACGCTTGAAAAAGAGAGAGGGGAGACTGGGGACGGACAGGAGGAATCTAATCTTAACTCGACCACATGAGCATATAAAAAGGACAGTAAATCACCCACAGCAGCAGTGGAGACATGCCAGGGACCTAATAAAGTAACGTATCGTAAATAAACTACGTATGTTCTGTGTTCCAGGACGGTGTAGTTGCAGTACACCCTCTGGTGGACAAAACTACGCAATGACAACACTCCTAACAGGGCTGAAGGATCCGTTGTCCTTCTTTCCGTTTCTCTTAATGTCTGTTTCAGGTCGTTACAAATTCCGATTAATGTATCCTCTAGGTTTACAGCTTTGGGGGCTTAGGGATAGGTTAGACAGATTTATGAAAATTATCCACAAAGTGTGCAGCTTTTTTTTTTACTGCAGTGTATCTTTATGAAAGAACATCTCCAGAGCCTCTTGATAAGGGAAGTCACAGATATTTTTGTCTGCTTTTAAGGTGGTTGACGCAACACATTTATAATATAATAGTTAATATAATAGTAGGGAAAAGGCTGCTGATACTAATATACCAGCAATTGGCCCATATTGTTCAGGCTCTTGTTAGTTTATTAGTTAGATCTGTGGCTCTGTCACTGAATTTACTGGACAAACTCCGCTGGCAAGGCTGTTAATCTCATGCACTAATCTGTATACTGTGTGTAACTTCTTTCTTCACTCGATCATTTTACCAGTCAAACTTGCCACCATCCACTTCAAAGCCAACCCAAAGCTCATCTAACTGTCCAAACCTTTAATGTCTACTCATGCTGGCCTACATCTACATTTACTCCTCTTTTTATCTCTCTCTGTCCTGGAATAGTTCAGATAGATTACTACCCCCTGTGGTGAGTCAAGGTCCTCCAACAACGAGTGTGTTCACAGATCAGGTTCTCCCTCTTAAACGCTTTTTATCACCTCATATAATGCTGTTTACACACCCACGCACCCACGCACAGGCCTGTGGCTGACATTCTTCCATACATGCTTCCTGTAATCCTTCATGGACAGAAGAGAACACACAAAGCTGGTTATCTATCAATAGCTGTTACCCAGTAGCCTGGTTTCCAGGAAGGTTTGTACTGCTACAGGCACCTCACTGGTATGCTTTTATCCCTCAGAAAAACTGATGTGAAGACAGCAAACGGCTACTGTACGAGGCACGTTATGAGAAGAATACATGATGGTAAAATGTATTTGTCTGTGTTTCCATATCACACTGTCACACCCAATTTGTGTGATAACAGTGATTTAAATCATCAGTAGGTCTAATTAGCTGGTTTTTAATATGCCAGAGAGGGAAATATTACATGAGAACATCAGAGTGAAGAATGGAATGGAGAAAAAGAGTCGTATAACAATAATAATAATAATAATAATAATAATAATAATAATAATAATAATAATAATAATAATAATAATAATTAGGGGTCCAAGCACAAAGTGCTATGGAACCCTCTGATAACTGTTCTGTTTTTTCCTTTATTATTATTATTATTATTTTATTTTTTCCCTAAAAAACAGATTGTGCTGCTTGGACTTAAGTTGACATACTCAGGATAAGTAGGAATGGTGTCTCGCACGAAATATAGCAAAGGAAAATGCATTTTACCTCTAGCAGTTGCTAAAAATGTTGCATACATTTACGTGGTCATTGTTTGCTCATTTTGACTTCTGCCACCCTGATGCTCATTCTTCGACGCTTACTGCATCAGCTGCTTTTTGCGACTTTTGCTTTGATCCCGCTTGTTGCCTATTTATTGTTTATATAAATTTGTCATTATTATTATTATTAGTAGTAGTAGTAGTAGTAGTAGTAATGTGGTGCCTTCCTCAAACCTGAGGTCACTTTACAGAATTGGAGACATAACACATTAAGCCTAAATAACAAAAACAAAAGAAGCAAAGTCAAACAAATGAGATGAGACACTAGACGGGCAATTCCAGAAGAAATTAGCTGATTTCTGTGTGATTAAAATGTGTAAAGGGAAAACTATGCCAACTATGTTAAGCTCAAGTCAGGAACAGGCTAACCACAAGAAAAGTAATAGTACAGTTCTCATTAATGGTGGTGCCCCCCTTGTGGGCAAGGTTGGGAATGACAACCTTTTTGGTGACTAAAAATAGCATTTTCTGACCTGTAAAAAGGTGGAAAAAGAGGGTTCCTCACAAACTGCAAATTTTAGTGGAAAGTGAAAAAAAGAGGTTTGCAAAAAAAAGTGGCAAAAACTCAACAGCCCACTCTTCTCTAAGTGCTTCAAATTTTAAGTCATTAACAGGACCTCTACAAAACACGTGGACGAAAAAGAAGAAGGAGTAAGCAGCAGAAATTGCACAGCTGTGGAAGTGTACTGCTTTATATGGCATTCATTTTGTAAGCTACAGGTAAAGCTGGCCTTTTTTGTACTTACTTTCACTAGAACTCTCACTTTCTCACTCTACCATTCACACACCACAGAGCTGTATTTTACATTTGCCAGTGTGAGCAGCTGATGGGGTCAAGGGACAGCTTTCATCACCATTCTGGTCAGTCTAATGTGTCCTATAAATACAAGCAGTCTCTCAACACTTCACTCCTCTCTCTCTCTTTCTCATTTCCTCCCTCTCTCTCTCTTTCTTTCTCTCCGAGAAAAGCTAAAGCATAAAGCATGACTTGGAAGCTCCAAGTAGAGAAAATGGGGCAACGTGAGACGTGACTGACAGCTTCCATCACAGCCAAACATTACAGATGGCCCTTCCCTCATAAACCACACAAACACACACACATGCACACACACACAGTGTCAGCTGTTTGCAGTTAATCATTACCACAATACCTTCTACAATTTGCGGATTCAATATCAGCAATGCAAAGGCCAATTTTCCAGAAACAATTAACAGACAATCAAGTGTGGAGCCTTAGCGTTGAAAACAAGGCAGTAAATGAACTGTAGGACGATTATAATGACACATCAACAGCAGATGATGGACAGAACAAGAGTCTGAGGATGATGAGAGAAAGAGAGAGGGATGCACAGAAACCCAGGTGAAGAGAGATTACAGTAAGGGCCCGGAAGACAGGCTGAAGTATACAAAGACAGAGATGGAGGGGTCAGCAAAAAGGCTGCTGCCCGTTTTATGCCCACCGTGGAGCCGTGCCACTCTAAACAGCTGTTCAAACTTAAGCCCACACTCATCAATTTAGTGTTTCCTTCTGACAGATAAGAACTGCCTGCAAACCAGAAGCTCAATAACAGAATAATAGAAACAAAGTTGAGCCCTCACAATCACCTTAAGCATTCTGGTCCATATACAGGTAGTAACAATCATTTATCCACATCTAACAGATAGTTACAGCCTTTTTGTAAATAAATTTTGCTCATGTTAAAAGAAAAACCCCAAGAAATCTCTAGAATGTGCTTAATACTGACACAGTAAGAAAAAGAAACTTCTGTAACAAGCCTGAAAAACAAAATCAGCTGTATAATGGCTCATGTGCGCCACATTGTGGTCAGTCACTGTAATGTCTCAAACAGGTTCCATTATTTCTCACCTGTTTGATTTTGCTGGTCACCACCGATGGCAGTTTGACCCTCAATTGCCCAGTTTCTTTGTAAGAGGGAGGAAAGCCGCTCAGGTAGGCCAACGTCTGAATTCTCACCAGGCCAGGAGCCTCCTTGTCTGTTGTCTACAATGAGGGCACAAATTCACAGATTCAAGATTCAGTATTGATCCATAGGAACAACATGCAATGAAATGTAAGCAGAAGACTGTACGAGAATGTTTAAATAAAGGGTTAGGCAATGGTTCCTAAACTTGCAGGCATACAAATGTCACTTAAAATGAAATAAGAGTGTTACAAATGCAATACCAATTTGATCAATGTTTCAGGTGTTTCAGGGAGCCATTTTTTTGTGCAGAGAGACATTTTTTTAAAAATCAGTTCAAGGAATGGAAGGTAATTTTCTAAACTAACATTTGTTTGCACAAATTAATCATATTGCCAAGTTATACAGTAGTTCCATGCCCAGTGTTCCACCTTTAGAAATGTAAGATACAGCATGCCTGTCACTTTTAGAATTGCCACTTTAAAGGTGATTTGTCAGTTTAGCTCAAAAAATTAAAAGATATTCTGGTGGAATTTACAAGCCACCTTGTACATGTGTCAAAAGCTGGGTTGAGGGTCTTGAAAATAGTATTATCTACAAAAAGGGAGAAAAAAGGGGAAATATATGTCGTCATATGAATCGGACGACATATGACTGAGATATCAACATTCAGCACTCACAGACGCTAGGTGCGGTCGCGGCTATGTTTGTATTCATGGTAGCCTACGCTGCATTCACAGCCACACGGATAGTCTACCTGCGTTAGGAGAAATATCTTCACGCTAGTCAACGAGTGGATTTACTTTAAATATTGAAGTAGAGCGGTCAAAACAGAAACTTTTAACATTCTGCTGGAATTGAATTCCTCACCTCAAGAAAGTCACGTTTTTAGGATGGAAAGGGTAAGTTTTTCAGCCAAATGTATTCACAACAGTACAGTATAGACCTTCCACTGTTTCAAAACACTAAAAACAAAAAATCCCAAATTTTACCCCACGCAACATAAACGGTCGTTTTTCTCGGAAACCTCCGTTGCGACAAGTGACTGGTTTTGCCGTGGAGGGTCACATATCTGCTAAGATACGATTTTGATTCAGGAGCCGGTGATCGGTACATATGCGATAATATCAAATGCTGATTTAAAACAATAATTTTACATCACTTCACTAAAAGTAACTACAATATCATAAAACAATTTTATGTTTTATGTAAATTATGGCCCACTGTAGCAGTTGTAACAAAACCAGCTGATATTCTACAATATGTATATTTTTCATTTTGGATTGATGCTACGGGTTCACTGATCATTGAACTGATGCATCATGGTTGACTGATTTACTGTTACACCCCTATAATTAAGCATCAAAAAGCAGAGTCTCAATTTCGTGGCTCTCTCACCAGGAAGGCTCTCCAGACGGTGTGTTTCGGAAAGTCCTTCGGCACATCTGCGTAAGCTTTGTCCGCTAATAAAAGAGAATACGAAAACTATATACATGCCACTACCTACCATGATAAAATAAAAGCATTTTAGACATAAAATAAATGTGGTAGTTTGGAGCAGGAGACTCATACCGTCACTCTGGGAGTGGAAGAGGAGAACAGACACACTGGTGGATGGGTGGAGCGGTTTGGCCACCTGTAGGAGCTGCTGACTGGAGGCGAGGGAGGCTGAGAGCGATGGAAGCTCCTTCACCGTGACGTTAGTGGGCAAAGCTGGGTCCAGTACCACGGCAGGAGCCATGATGCAGTGCGACAGCAGGCATTCCAGCCTACGGGAGCACATGTAGAACAAAACACCACCGTCATTTCACGTGGCAAGTCAAAATAATGACCCACGTCACAAGAAGAACTGGTACCTCTTGAACATTTTAACCTTGTTGCACCTGTAAATTCAAGCGTAGCGCACAACATTTTAAGAAAAGGTCACTTCCCACCCTTTGTTGTGTACCAAGTCAAATAGGGCGCATATGACACTCCATGTGTACTACCTAGTGCATAGAGAGGGTTTAAGCTACAACCTCGGCTATTTCCTGAGATGCACACTACCACATAGAAAAGTATGATAAGAGCGTCTCACCTACCATACTATTAAGTGCAGCAGTATGCGACTCAGGTTACAGCCCACATGCAAGCTCACATTCGCCAAGTGAGGCAAACATGCAGTTTAGCTATTTTAAAAATGTATGCGTGTGCAGGCAAGTCTAGCACTACCACCGCTAAGAAAGATCCCTATCTCCAAGTCGCCTCATGGAGACTGCCTCTGTATTTGGGAAACGATAAGGGCAACTGATATATGCAGTAAATAAAATAATAAGCATTCCAAGCAAGCCACGGCAAGCAAATAATTAAAAAAAGTATTAATTCTTAATCATTTGAAACCAAAGAGTACTAAAACGTCATCTACATACAGTTGTAAAACAATCAAGAAAGATCAAACCATCAACAATCAAACCTCACTGGAGTCTGTAGATAAAAATCACAGTTTACCACAGACAAAGACACTCATACTATTCAGATGATCATGATGAAACAGTAGGACAGTGAAAGATTGATGCTTTGGGCTAGCAGATTACACATGACCTGACTTCCACACATTCTCTCTTCTGCCAAATCCACATTATGTGCACTGGCCCAAAACGATAAAAAAACTGGCAGCCCTAAACGGGTTTGGCACAGAAAGAAAGAGGTCAACTCTAAAAAGGAAAAAATAAGCAGCCTTGTCACAAACCACAGCCGCACTGACCCTGGCCTCAGTGCAGAAGTACGGCTGAAGTAATCAGTCACAGCTCAAACCGCTCACCTTCCTTTGGGTGCCTCGGTGGTGTCACTCTCATTCTTCCCCAACTTCTCCCTAAAAGGGGGAAACAGTGTATTATTCAATGCACATAAATAAACACTGCATTTAAATAGAAACAACAGTAGACAACAAAGCTGTTAAACTGCTTTAGATTATAATAAGGAAGATCAGAATAGATAATTGTCAAAATAGACAAGCAACTTAATCTAATCTTCAGATCTGATAAATTGGTGAGAGATTGTGTGTGAACTCTTATTCTGATGTGATTAAAGGCACTCGATAGTGTATGGCATGCACACTTTATTACAAACTTCATGTCCAGCTAGGGCTGGGCGATATGGCTGAAAACTGTATCACAATATCAGTGTTTCATATCGGTCGATATCGATAATTATTGATATTTTTTATGACCCATTTAAAATAATGACCAGGAGAAAAATATATTACATTTTCTCAATTTGTTGTTGTGTTTAGTAATTTGTTGGTGTGGTTTGCACTTCAGGGCCACCGTAGTTAGCGTATCACTCCCTACGTTGCTAGGTTACCAGAGAGCGAGCGAACGTTTTATCGAACACATTTTTTATTGATATCGATCATGTGTCTATCGCGATACATATCGTTATCGTTTTATCGCCCAGCCCTATGTCCAGCTGTTCTGCTTAAGTTAAGGTGTGTCTAGGTGAGACTGGTGACGGTGGGCAAGTGCTGGAGAGATCAGTGTGACCTGGTGGTAGACCAAATACATTGGAGACATTAGTTAAAGTTGGAGACTCCACATGTTGGCATGAGCAGGTTGTGTTGTTGAGGCCAGCAAAATCGCGAGACTGGCTAGGATGGTGTGTGGAGAACTGACGGGACCAGATAGACTGGCGTGTGTTGGCAAGACCAGCGAGACCGCAGTGTGTTGGCGAGACTGGCTAGTAAGGCTGTGCAATTAATCGAATTTTAATTTCAATTTCAATTTCAGCTCCAAACAATCACAAAAATAATGTAATCGACAAAAAACAATTATAATTACAATTATTTTGCCACATTACGCTCTGCAAGTATACTCATATTTTGTCTTGTGTTCCGAATGACGCACGCGCACTAACGCACCTTCCGAAGACTGAACGCACGTGTGTGTTCTGGTGGCGGTGTACAGTCTGAGCGGGTAAAGATGGCGGAAGGAGGAGAGCAGCATAAAGTCTTAAATAGTAACACAAAGTAAAGTGTTAAATAATCGTGATTTCAAGATTGACCAAATTAATCGTGATTATGTTTTTTTTCATAATCGAGCAGCCCTACTGGCTAGACTGGCGTGTGTTGGTGAGACCGACGAGACCGGCATTTGTTGGCAAGATCAGCTAGACAGGGATGTGTCTAGACAGGGATGTGTTGGCGAGACTGGCTAGACTGTTATGTGTTGGCAAGACAGGCTAGACAGGTGTATGTTGACAAGACCTTTGTGTGTTGGCGAGACCGGATAGATTGTTGTGTGTTGGCGAGACCGGATAGATTGTTGTGTGTTGATGAGACCGGCTAGACTGCTGTGTGTTAAAGAGACGGGCTAGAGCACTGTGTGTTGATAAGACCGGCTAGACTGCTGTGTGTTGGCGAGACCGGATAGACCGCTGTATGTTGGAGAGACCAGCTAGACTGCCATGTGTTGGCAAGACTGGTTACACTGGCCTGTGCTAGAGAGACCCTAGACTGTCGTGTGCTGGCGAAACTGACTTGATCAGGTTATGTTGGTGGGACTGGCTAGACCAACAGGAATTAACAAGACCATCTAGTCCAGCATGTGGCGACAAGACTGGTTAGACTGATGTGTTGGCGAGACCAGCAAGAATGCCATGTCTTGGCGAGGCCGGCATAGGTTAACAAAACATGCATGTGTTAGCAGGACCGTCTAGACTGGTGTGTGTTAGCGAGACCAGCAAGACAGGCATGTGTTTGCGGTGCTTGAGTGTGTTGGTCAGACTAGCTAAACTGCCTTGTGTTGGCAAGTTGGCTAGACAGCGTTGTGTTTGTATATTCTTGCCAGTACATTCTTGCCCAGAATGTACTGTCTAGACCAACTTGCACTGTGATGTGAGACGGGTGAGACGGGTGTTGGAGCAACCTGAGTTTTCGCTGTTCCTCCTCCAGCTGTTGCCTCACTGAACGCAGGTCCTTCAGTAAGTCTGTATCAGTACCGTTTACCCAGGTGTACACCACATCAATCGGCATAGGCAAACACAGCCTAAAGAACAGAAATCATCAGTATAACAGCAACATTACTCAACACAATTTCTCCATAAAGGTTCAGCAAGAAGGCCTCCGCTGATCTTCTAAATGACCTCACACAAATGAACAGCAACTTCAAGCCAGTTGATTTCGCTCCAGTCCAACTAAGACAATGAAAGTGCCCCAGTCAGAATGACTAAACTGGGTAATAATGCAGCGCCTTCAGTAAAATTAATGCTAAAGGCTCAACAGAACCTCACCAACAGTACATCATACACTGAGGAAAGACTCACCGTGTTTGGAAGGATTTGCCCGCCACATTGTCCCTGTAAGAGTCAAAAAGGACATGGTACTGATCCCGACTCCATTCAACCACCACCTAAAAAAGACAAGAATCTCAGCTTCTCAGATCCAAGAATCAGAAGAAGCTCATAAAAGACAAACAACTACAAATGGGGTTGAATAATACTTTGTTTCATCATTATCACAATAATCACATAAGTCATATGTATTCACTGCAAGTCATGTATAAGTTAAGACAAATTAAATCCAACATGTCATGTAACTTTTTGCTATTTAAAGCAAAATAACAACTCGTCTGGTTCTCATTTTCCGTGACTAATCTACAAGAGACGTCTGATGACATGACAGGGTGATGGTGGCCTAAAAGTCAAATACTCTACCACAAATAATATTTTAAAAAACATAATAATATTGTGGCACCTTATATAGTGCCCAGTCCTACTCAACGGAGACTGTCCATGTAACAAAGTCAGTGATTATGTGTCATTGTGAACAAACCACAGCACAACCTCTGCATTTGACCCATCCGTGAAGGAGCAGTGGGCAGCTTTTTTGGCAGCGGCCGGGGACCAGTGCTTGGGGACAGTTCCTTACTCACAAGTACTTCAGTAGTATCTTTGGTCCTGGGATTCGAACCGGCAAGCTTCCGATTACAGGGCGAACAACCTGACAGTTACAATACCAACTACCCGAAATAACAGAATGTAAGTTCCTCTAAACAAGAGCTTCAGATAAATGCCGTAATGTAAATGTAAAATTTAATCTGGTTATTTCTGGATAAAGTTCAAGACACGACAGTGTGCACTCAGAAGAGGATTTGTGCAAAAAAAAAAAAGCAAATTTCCAGCTTTTATTTATGGTCTATTCCGACGCAAAACATCATTCTAAAATGAATGGGGGGGGGATTAACCAATAGATCTATTCAAGTTATTAAGCTTGCACTTGAACTAGTGTAATTATCACAAACTGCAGATGTCGCAATGTCGACATCTCCCAAAATCGTGAAGCTGTACTTTAAAACAAACACAGTTTCTTTACTGGCGCATAAGCGTCAAGTTCTCCGACCTTCCAGATGAGGAAGACAACGCACACGGCTAAAAAACACAAGGATAGCGAAAGGGAGTTAGTGTTAGTAAATGTGGGCTAATAGCTACTGTCAGACTGACCTCCCCGAACTGGAAGGCGGACACGATCATGAGCACGAGTCCGCCGAAGCACAGGTAAAGTCCGTATCGGTGCGACAGACACGTATAGGTCTGCCGCTGTACGAGTTTCAGCAGCGAGTTGACGATCACCATGGCCCTGCTCGGGAATCACCATCGCACCCTCCGCTCCACCTTAACGCGCGGACATGATGGTACGTGTCTGCTAAAAATCACCTAGACCAAGAATACGGAGCGGGGCGACACAATCGACTCATGCCGTCTGTCACCTGATTGTAACCAGCAGCCTTCACCGCCTCAACACGCCACTTCCGATGGTGCTGACGCAAGCAAGCGAGCGCAGGACGAGGAGGAGGAGGAGAAACGAGAAGCGCGCTCTTTACCCCCCAGTGGCGAGAAAAATAATGACATTCAAGGTGTATGATTTGCCACATGTACTGTACCGTCATGACATGAAAACTAGGTTAATGCAATACACGTATATAAACATATATAATGTATGCATTCAGTCTGTCTTACTGAGAAACTACAAAATTGCGTTAGCACGTCCTGGGTTAAAAGTCTTATGGCGGGGCATAGAAACTGGCTGTTATACTTCTGAAGCATTTACCTCAGCTGGTGAAACGGACAGTTTCTGGGGTGAGACAAGTCTCTGAGGGCCCTGGTTGCTCTGCTTCTGTGTACCTTTAATAAAGGTATTCTTTCTGCTGTGGACTGTTTGGATTTCAAAATTCAAATGGTATTTTTCAGGGACACAATTCCATACTTGGTTCCTTGCGCTAGACCTGGAGAGCTCTTACATCACCAGAATCCCTTCTTGAATTAAACAAACTGTCTGGGTTCACACGAACCTTTTGTTTGCAGGAGCTACTAAGGTCTTGTCATCTGGAACTTTCAGTGACCTAGTTACTCGTCGTTTTTTCTAGACATACGTACTTTAAATGCCCAAGTTCAGAGTCTCATTTCTTCTTATTTACCACAGAAGGAGTTTTTCCTTCCCACTGTCATCCAAAACAGCTGATAGTATAACGGTTATATATATATATATATATATGTTCATGTCATGTCAGTCAGTCATTATCTGAACCGCTTAATCCCAGCTGGGGTCGCAAAGGAACCGGAGCCTATCCCGGGAACTTGTGGGCGCACACACACACACACATTCACACCTTACGGAGGCCAATTTAGAGTCACCAATTAACTTATATTGCATGCCTTTGAACTGTGGGAGGAAACCGGAGCACCCGGAGGAAACCCACGCGAACGAGGGGAGAGCATGCAAACTCCACAAAGAAAAGCCCTAGGGCCGTCCCCAGGGTTCAAACCCAGGACCTTTGTGCTTATATATATATACAGTGTATATATATATAACATTTTTTGCAGGGTAAGTTCCACTATGAGATTACTCAATGTATCCTCTTGTTGGGCCTAACAACATCTCTAACAGCAGTAACCTACCTTTTTTATTTGGCCTCCCATCAAAGCAATGACCAGACTCAAACCTGCTTAGGTTCAGAGAGACTGTGGAGGACGGTCTCCAAACTGCTGATGCAAAGGCTACCAGCTATGCTATTATTCCTGATCTTGGTAAATTCTGCAGAGTCTAAAGGCTTATCATCTGCAACTATGAAAACTTCTTGGTGAGCATGGTGAAACACAGGACACAATGCATTGGGACAATGTGCATTGGTCAAAGCAAATGTGCAAATGATACGTGCTTATGTTGGCTTGTACTTCCACTCTAGATAGCCTATATTAAATTAGACATGAAACACATGAGGTGCTTGGGCATTAAGTCGAGTCATATGTGTTAAAAGAAAGGAAACCACAGCAATATGCACTGCTGCACATCAGGAACACAGCAGTACAAATTTAACAAGATTTACACACAGGTCATAGCTTTACAGCGTTAATGTATAACATCTTAGAAATCTAAGTATAGATGAAACTGTAGACCATGAAATAAACTATTGTTAACATTTTGTCACATTGCTGTCCAATTTTATGTATTTAATTTCTTGTTATTGTTCAGCAGATTAAAAAATCCATTATGAAATGTGATCAAGGCAAGGCAAGGCAAATTTATTTATATAGCACATTTCATACACCGAGGTAATTCAAAGTGCTTTACATAAATCAGTCAGTTTAACAGAACCGGAGCATTACAGCCTTGACTATCCCCAAAGTTGCATTAGACAAGTTTATTAGGCACTGACGTGAAGAATATTGTGATATCTGATCCTGTTTCCCATTAGGGGCCGTCACAGTGAATCAACTGTCTCCACTTTATCCAGTCCTCCATATCTTCCCCTTTCATGACAGCTCCCGCATGTCCTTTCTTACCACATCCATAATCTTCCTTTGAGACCTTCCTCCTTTCCTCCTACCTGGCAGCTCCAACCTTAACATCCTTTCCCCAATATATTCACTCAGGGGTGTACCACCAAATTCTAGGCCCTATACACAAGCAGTCTCCATAGGCCCTATAAACAAACTATAAAAATTCCAGACTTCTCAAGGGTTCCTTCCCCCACGTGGGGCCCTGCTAAGTCAGTCCCACTTTTCATCCCACTATGACACCAATGTATTCAGTATGTCTTCTCTGCACATGTCCAAGCCACCTCAATCTCACCTCCTTGACTTTGTCCAAAAATCGTCCAACATGAGCTGTCCCTCTTATATACTCATTCCTAATTGTGTCCATTCTGCTCACTCCCAATGTAAATCTTACCATCTAATGTGTCGGCAGTCAGTCTAAATGAATTTGTTTAGTTCTCCAAGCCATCATATTGTCTGCCCTTCCTCTTTCTAGCTTTTTGGCACAGAGTGATCCTTATAATATCAGTTCATCATAAAATGTTGACCCATATGCATCAGATTTCTGTAATCTTTAACCAAGTTTAACACTGCAACTTCGCCTTTATTAGGCCTAGAGTCTTGTCAGTGGTTTGAATCTTGTGGTAAACCATTGATGTCGCACAAAGTTTTTTAGACAGTCTTTTATCACATTTATTTTCTACATCCTGTAAAGCATCTTGAATATACTCAACAGCTGTGACGCCTAAAATGTATTACAACGTATTCTTACTTCACAGTATGCCTGATGACTTCTCGTTTCTCAATATGCTATGCTTTCTGTATTTTGAAATCATTTAGACCCAGTAAGGCCTCCATTTTCTCCATGTGCAAGCATTTCGAATCAGGTACAGAATAAGAATAAAATAGACAGTTTTTTTTTTATTATTACACCTTAGTCCGCTTCCTACAGCAGTAGTGAAACTTTATACTTATACTAGATGCTGTTATACTTTTTGTCTGTTCCCTCTTGTGCATGAGCAACAAATACAGTAACACAGAGCTGGACAGGATACTAACATTTCCTACAATTGAAATAACATAAAATGCGATAATGCAAACGCTCCGTGCTGACACTGTTCTTATTATTTCTAAAGCCACAAATACCACCACTCTTCCAAGAAACAAATAGCGAAAGAAAGGAATAAACCTGACACATGGTCTGTCACGCTGTGGGAAAAACAATGAGGAAGAGCCGAGGTTCAACACCGCCAAACACGTGACCTCAGACTGGGTTTAAACGGCAGGTTTTAATGAGATGAAGTGTCATCTGCTCTGATCTGATCTTATCTCAATGGCACAAGACTTTCTTTCTTGATGAGACTAACCTTCGCGCCTTCATTTATGCATTTTGGATGATTCGTTATTTAAGGGTTCGGCTCCGCGTTGTAGGGTGATGCCGATACTTTTGGAGCACAATGGTTTGGTTTCTGGAAGGGGCCAGCTTCTTACCAACCTTTTTGATCATTTGGTCTTCGTGTACCTTTGTAGTCAACTACATCGTAGCAGTTTTCCGTCGCGATGTCGACGTGGTTTTTCCATACATAAGGTAAGACATTGGAGACTTTTTCTTTTTAACTTAACGTCTTCTAGTTTATTTTTTGGCCGGAATGTAAAGTGATGCTCCTGTTTTTTCAAAACGCAGTTTGAAAAGAAAAGAAAGCAAAGAATAGAACACGCAGCAGTTGTCCAGATTCTCCTAAATCTTTTGCTTATTCAGACATCATTCACTTTTTACTCTGCTACTCAAAAGTTGGCTCACTTTCAGCCTTTTCTATCGATCAGTCTTTTTGGTTTCGTTTTCGCGATCCTGCAAGTTGCAGCGCACAGGAGGGAGAGAAGAACCAAATTACAGCCCCTACAATACACAATGGAAATACACATATATTATTAATTGGTTTACCATCCCAATCATTGTTATTAGTTGCGAAGCTGTCTTGCGGTGTGGAAAAAAAATGCATGTACATATAACCCTTATATGGCAGCAGGTAACTGCAGTTACATCGATTTATCGCCTCACAAACGGTAAGTCACTTGTTGCCACATTCTACCTTTTCGGGTCATTGTGAGACCATAAGAACCTAGATAATGTGACTCATCTTTATTATACTACATATATCAAATTATAAATGTTGAAGATAAAGATTCTTCCAGAAAAACATTTCAAACAATGACCGAATGAACTTTTATTCGATTTTCTTTTAGCTTGTATTATTTCTAAAAAGTGTTGACTGTGTTACTGGAGTTTTTATACAGCTCAGTATCACTGAGGTGGGGAAAACTCATTAAGTAATGTGGTAAGAACATGATTGCTAATGTATAGGAAATATAAGATTAACACACTACACTGTGTAAAACAGATGGATTGTAATCATAGCTGTACATCAAGCATTATACAAGAATTGGCAAAAGTTAACAAGTCATTCCCAAGAATAAACAATGAATAATGCCTGAAAAAGACAAGCTATACGAGACTAAAATGAATAAAATAGCCATTAAGAGTGATTACTGATGCCTGATTGCTGTTAAGAGAAGCTCATTGCATTTCCAGAGTCAGAAAGCGGCTGCAAATCTGCACATATTTCACGACAGATGGCTTGCAGACCACAGTATGATTTTCCCCCTCAAAGAATACATTAAAAACCATTTAAGTCTGATTGTAAAATAAATTTAACTGACTGTTTGCAAACTGACAATTAGGGAAAATAATTACATTAATTCATGGCCAATGTGGGAAATTGAAAAGCTGGATCATTAATTGGATTGGCTACAAGTCCTTACAATGTTTTGATTTAGTAAAAATATTTCTGGAAATGTATTGTTTGGCAGTGATACAGGGGCTACACCTCCAGAGAGCTGCATATTTAGCATGATGGCATCGATCTCAGCCTTCGCAGGTGAGAAATATTTTTACTTGGGTTGTTGCACTTTTGGCAGTAGACCTGCTTACCTATTTTGCAATTTCAGAACTAACAGAGAAATATAACACTGTTAAGTTGATAAGCCGATATCTAATTTATGAATGAACAAATCACTTCCTCCAGATGTTCCAGACTCTCTTTCTTTCAGTACTCAACTGGTACAACTAGTTAGGATTGTCTAATTGTCGGTAATATATTCTATAAATTTTCAACCCTTGCTATAGAGGCCCTAGGCATTGTTTTAACAGCTGCTCTAAGAACTATTTACTAATTGGTGTTTTAGCAGTTATTACATATGTTTTGTTAGGTTAAGACCTGCAATTAGGTCTAGTTGTTTTTTAAGAGGTAAGAATTGAGTTTAATATGTTACTTTAAGACTATAAACTGAAGGACCATTGAAATATAACCAACCAAAGCTGTGGTTAGACTGTTCCGCCTCGAAAAAACTTTAGGCTTCAGCATGTCAGGAAATAACTACCTCTGTTTCCTTTTAGTAGATGAAACACTATGAATTTCACTACAAATTATATTATGTGCATAAATCTCAATTTGAAAGAAAAAATATATTTAAGGAAAATCCATCTTCTCTTGACCTTACAGCGCCATGTTATAACAGATTTCATTCACCTTTAGCCACATTAGTGATTTGTTCAAATTTGTTCAGATTTAATTGTGAAACCTGTCAATTTAAGGAAAATCAATTCAGTCGCTTGTTTTCAATATTACTGGCAACTTACAAATGAAAACTGAAAAAATCTTTAATTTCACCTTGTGAAATTAACCTGACGCTGGTGTCATATGTTCCTTAGACGTTCTTAAGCAACAGTGGAATTTCTGCAATGCTGCTGCAGTGGTACCACTTCTCTTTCTGTAGAAGATGAAACTGTAATCTGCTCTGTGAAGCACAGCTGGAATGAGCGCTTCAACAAAGCAAACAGTCAAGCATGACACACTAGGCTAACAGACTAAACCTCAAAAAGTGGCTAAAGAATTGAAACTTAAACCGCCAAATGCCTCACTAGAACAAATAATAAGTTCCCTTTGAGAAATCTTTGGTGTTTCACAAAGGGTTGTATGTAGAGATGTACCACTTTTTTATGTCCGATACCGATACCGATATTGAAAATTTGGATATCTGCCGATACCAATACGAATCCGATACAGTGACAGTCTTTTTTTTAAACATAAAATAATGCTTTAAAATGTCTGAATACATGACTGAGATTATTGTTATGCTTCAGGAAATGCTTGATTTAAATTCTGTTTTCCTACTAAAACAATGTAATAAATACACACACGTATATGCTAAATTATTTGTTCTCAAAAATTGTTCATTTAGACATATAAATATTTCTTCTTCCTCATTGATTACACTATAACATTATAAAATTGAAAAAATTTGATCAGTTGAAAATGAAATACTAAAGTTTGTCATTTTGAACCCATTTGGCCTATAAAATGAGCTGCTTTTGCAGAGAACTACATTTCCCACGATCCTCTGCACGTGCCCCGGCGCCGCGTCACAATAAAGTGTTGGGCGCGCGTTCCAGAATAAACCATGGAAAATCTAAATAAACGGCAGAACTGTGAGTAGAGCGCTGGTTGTTGTGGTTATCCACTGATCCAGCTGTTAGAGCACTTTATCGGACGATACCGATCCACATATCGGATCGACTACATCTCTAGTTGTATGCCACCAGCCCGTGAACTTCATTTAAACAAAGTTGAGAGTTGAGAATTGATACAATATTAAAGGTGAAGTAAATTACATTGATTATCTCATTACAATGGCAACTGTCGGTGGGTGGGATATAGGTAAAATGTGCAAGCTCGATGATCTTTAAGCAGATCGTACAGTGGCAAAAACTCTGATGGATAGAGCTTCTCCAAAATGGAATGGTGTTCTCAGTATAAAGTAATTAGTATCTACTGATACCACTCAGTAGAAAGTGGTCCAAAAAGGAACAACTGGTGAAACTGTGACAACTTCATGGGGGTCCACAGAAGATTACTTGTTACATATACTGTACATGTGTATGCATGTTACATATAGAGCTATTGGTCAAAGTAGACCATCACTATATAAGGATATTATAGCACATCTTTTACACAAGGCAATTCAAAGTCTTTTAAAGAAATAAATTAAAATCTAAAGAGAAATAGTGTAATAATTTAATGATGACTAATGATGATATTTCAGGAAGGTGGTGCAGTGAGCCAGTTAATACACAGTACCTGAAACCCACACTTCATTCAAGAAAATATTCCTCACAAAGAAAATTACTCCAGTAAAGATAAAAGTCACCAATTACTTGATTGAAGGTATTTGTTTAGCAGGAGTTTAGTATTTTGCTGAAATTAGTAAAGGAAGAAAATGAAAGTACCAAGTAAAATAATGGGCACGACAACGAAATACAATTACTCATGTACTATATACGCATCACTAGCTGAGAAGCGTCTACAGATTTAAGAGACATTCTAGTTTGCGTTCATCAGCTATTTCATACATATGTGACCCGATCTGCCGTAATGAGTCGGAAGTCGGCATTCTATTTATTTAGATACGGGCCGATTATGTTGACAAACATCAAAAATATCGATTTTTCTTTTTTGGTCTTATATGAAAGAAAAGGTCTTCAAAATTAATCTGGTCTCCAAAAAAGAAAAATCGTAATTTTTGTGATGTTTTTCAACATAATCGGCCCGTATCTAAATAAATAGAACGCCAACTTCTGACTCATTACGGCAGATCGGGTCACATATATTTAATTGGTCTAAACCACTAAAAATAATGACTAATGCTTTACCATCTTTTTATTTTTAGGACTTGCTACCATGTTTGCCAGATATTTGTTTGTGCAAAGCCTGATTGAGAAAACAGGTGGAGTACCTCACCCTCTGAACAGAGCCGGTCTTATCATTGCTTTTCTCTCTTGTTGCGGCATGTTATTGGTAGCTGCATTTCAGGTGTGTACAATCCTCTGTTTAACATGTTCTCATAAGATATCATTATCTGAGTGACAAGTATACAGATAATGTTACTATGTTTTTAAGAGTCTTAGATAGAAGACTCTTGCTGGTTCTGCAATCTGCAGTTTTCTCTTTTCCTGTACTGATTTAGGAAACAACGGTCAGGATAGTCCATGACATTGGAGCTCTCCTTTTCTTCGTCTTTGGTGTGATTTACATCATCCTTCAGACCGTGATCTCATTCAAGTCTTCTCCTCATGGAACTTCAAAGTCTGTGTGTGCTGTTCGCACTTTCTTCACCTTTCTGGCCTTTGTAACAGTATTTCCAAGTATCCTTTTAATTTTGTCAAATTATAAATGGATTCAATATAAAAAGCAGTAGCAAAGACCCTACTGATTTACTGTATATTTTAGATAGGCTATGTCTTGTGGTCGGTGCATTCTCTTTAACAGTCCTCAAGCAATCATTTGTGGGTTCCTAGTGAAAAAGACCAACTTGCACTGGGACACAGAAGACAAGGTGAGGAATACTTGTTTTTGTCAGATATCACAATGAAAGTGCCGCTCTAGTCATGTAAATTAAGACGTGAAAAAGAGAGAAAAAGACTGTTTAAGTCCCCAACTAACTGTACCAACAGTTGTGTTGATAGTCTAACAGTTAGGGAGTTGACCCTGTGATCAGAGGGTGACCAGTTCAAGTCCCAGACCAGTAAAGGTACCAATGAGGTAATCATGAGCAAGGTATCACCCCTAAGCATTGTTGCCCAGGTGCTGCCCACTGCTCTTTCACGTATGGGTCAAATGCAGAGGTCACATTCGTTATGGTGCACTTTGTGTTGTGCTGTGTTCACAATTATAAATAATCACTCACTTAAGATCCAAATTTTTACAAATTCCCTATAATTTTAAATATTTCCACATTAATATGATCTAGAAATATCTTAAAGTCCTCTAAGTAGATGAGAACACAGCTAAACTAATCCGAAAAAGCATTATAATCTTTTTATTGAGGAAAATTATCCAAAAGTATGTGAACTGTTGCTTTCAGTATGTGGTGTGAGACCCTCATGCAGCAATAACTGCAACTAAACATTTCTGGCATCTACTGACCAGCATTGGGTTTAACTCATTTTTCTGAACAGAAAGCTTCAGCTCTGATATGTTGCTGACTTTCCTCACATCATCTAAAGCTTCAGGTCTTTCATTTTTCTCAACACTTCTCTTGGATTTAGGTCAGGCTTTAATTTGGCCGTTCAAAACAATAACTTTATTCTTCTTTACCTATTAGTACACTCACAGGGTTATAATCCTGAAATTTTCCTTTAGAATTGATTGGCAAAATTCTGAATTGATTTCTTCATCAATGAGGACAAGTTGTACTGGCCCAAATACAGCAAAACAGGTCCAAACCATGACACAACCACTACCATGTTTCACTAATGGGAGTAGGCTCTTATGCTGGAATATGTTTTCCTTTCTCCAAACATAACATTTCTCATTTGAACCAAAAGTTGTATTTTGGGATGGGTTCTTTTTGGAGAACTTGCAAGCATCACTGTAAAAACATGAATTAAATAAACCCTTGATGTCTTTCTTTTTATCCTCCTTTAGGACTATGGCCTTCATGTGGCTAGTTCTGTGTGTGAGTGGATCACTGCCTTCAGCTTCATTTTCTACTTCTTTACGTTTATACAGGAGTTTCAGGTAAGCTCTTGGAAAATTTATAAGATCTATATATGGAAACCACAGCCACAGAATGTTTTAAAATTTGAATTTTAAACAATAAAAATTCATTTTGTGCCTGTAAATACCAATATTTAAAGATATTTCTGAGTAGAATGCTATTTTTGACGGCATGTGACTGATTCTTCTTCTTCTTTTTGTCCCCCTAGAAATTCACCCTGAAAGTGAATGTTCAGTTACTGGAGTTTATATAATTGCATTGTTACACTGTGCCCTTTCAAAGTATTATATTTTTTATTATATTTTTCTACTGACTTTATACCATTTTATGTGTTCTAGAGCAAACATTATCAAATCATTTTTAAGATTTGTGTCGTGTATGTTTTTGATCACACAGACCCATTTAAAGAATATACAGTACTGTGCAAAAGTCCTGAGCCTCCCCTAATTTCTTTATATCATGACAATGGGACAATAGGTACAGCAACCTACTGTAAAAGATACAAACCTACATTTCAATACTGTTTCTTATGGCTATGTTTAAAAAAGTCACACATGAAAAAATTAAGAGTGGCTCTATATCTTTGCTCAGTTCTGAAGTACATTTAAAAAAATGTTCATTTCCATTAATAAACTAATAGGTACTGCACTTTAATCCATGTAATCATAATGACCCCCAGCAGAAAAATTTCATCTGCCAATAAAATCATGTGATTACTCAATGTTCAAGACTCATGACTATTGTGAAATAAAAACACATGATACTGTCATTACTAGGTAAAGGGGAAAAACTGACTAAAACGCTCACAAAATAATAATAATTTTGCTTAATTTTTCAATAAATAACAACATGAAAATACACTTTACACATTGCTGTTAAGAAATATAGCAGGGTGACCAATCAAAATGCAAAAATAATTAACTGCAGTTTATCTGTCAACAATTGATCCTTCATTTTTACTTAAGAAATTATATTAACATACACATTTGCAACATTGTCATATGGAATGAAAAGCAACACATTGGGCAGGTGTAATCCAGGATTTGTAAGTGCCATTGACAATCTATAATCATAAATATAACAATCACACTGAAACAGAGAAAAGACAACAGTAGGTAACATTTTCAGTAGGTTTAAAAAAGATAAATCCTTTAAAAACTGAGTTTAGTATAGTTAGGCATGTCTTTTTGTATTTATGTTTACATGCAACCGTGCGTTTAACCTGATGTTGAAGTCTGTCATTTATATCAATTCTCAAACTATACTGTATTTACTGAACTAACTACAACTGACACTGAATCAGTCGGACAATAAAAATGGGTTAATATTTGCAATTTCCAAATTTCTGTGTGTGACTATCAGTGATGGGAATAACAGCGTTACTCTAAAAAGAAAAAAGTCATTTTTCAGTAACGGGTAATCTCTCCAATTACTGTTTCCATCACTAGAACACTGTTACCGTTATTGACAATAACATATGGCGCGTTACTGTTATTAAGCTGTTTTCATCCGACCAAGCTCTCAGCTACAGGAGCGGCAAAGCTTTTTTCTTTTCTTTGGTGAGGTGCGAGACAATCGCATAAGGGATGATGATTGGCTAAGGTAGAGTACAAGCATAATTTAATTTAGACCTATTTGATGGCCAGTTGCTGCCTGTTGATGTGCAATAAACATGAAAAGTTCTAAAACATCTATTGTTTTATCATTCTACTATTATATACATAGTAATGACCAAATCTACAATGATATATTAAATTTGATAGGTGTCTTGTCTCACATTGTCCCACAGCGATATTAGAATAGTGTAGATTTGTGTACAATGTTTTCTGTTAAAAATGTCATTTTATTTATATTTGAACTTTTATTTATTTTAAGTGTCTATTTCATTAATTACACATTTAATAGTCAGTGTTATTACAAATAATTGAACATACAGCTAAATTTCCATCAAAGGGGGGAGGGGAATCCACATTTTTGACATATTTGAACATTTTTAAAAAATTTAATGCATAAGTTACTTTCCCTGGTAACTAGTTACTTTTATAATGCTGTAACTCAGTTACTTTTTGGAAGAAGTAACTAGTAACTATAACTAATTACTTTTTTAAAGTAATGTGCCCAACATTGGTGACTATACTGCAAGATTCTCAGTTTAAAAAAAAAAAAAAAGACGCTTGAACGGTTTAATTTCTTGTGTCATGTAATAATAATAATAATAATAAGTATTATAATCCCATATGGAAACCAACCACAGAGAAGCAGTACATTTCTAATTATTTGCAAGTTCATTCCATAATGACAAATAATGCATTCAAATTTAGGTCTGAAAAACACCCAACCCAGCGAATAAGAGTACAACAGTACTTCTTCTGAACCATGATGTAATTAGTTCCTATTCCAAAGGGTATTACTTCTACACAAATCCTCTTTAGAAAATGATGACACTTGATACACACCTTGACTAAATGCTTACAGACAGATCTGTCTCTGTCACATCTAAGGCACATATTATCCACTCATATGCAATATGCAGTGACACCATAAGACACTCCCTTGTCCTTCAGTGATGTTGTGTACAGAGCTGAGCAGGACTTATTTCCCATCTGAGCATAGCAGTCCAATACAGTAGTCTCCTGTTAAGGCTGTGAATACGTTGAATCAGTCGCTGAAAGACGATTCACTGTCTGAACTGTCATCTTGGTCTCCAGCAAGGCTCTTGCCACCATCTGGAACCGGCATGTCTGGTGTACTGTGGGGTTATGAACAGACCCGGTCAGCAAGGGATAGCATGGAGGCATAAAATAAGTTATTTGTTAATTCTAATATATTTTCTGATATTTCTATTATATTATAGAGATGAAGGAGGGGAGGTTACTTTTGGAACATTCCTAATTATATGACAGGACAATTCATCAAAAATCACTCAAAACTTACATTCAGAATATCTAAGCAACATAATCTTGCCCATGTTGGTTATTTCAATTACAATTATGAAATTCTAACAATATTCAATCAATTTTGTTAATTCTGCACTGTCCCTTTGAAAATATACCTCTGGGTGTGTTGTTTTGTGACTCCACCCCATCCAAACCTTACAATACAAACCATGTCTGTGAATTAAGAGGGCAAAAACCCCCAAAACAAATGTTCATTAACTGTAATGAAGGCAAAACATTCAACTAAACGTTATACTGATTTGATGTCATAACGCCTGGCCCTACCTAATTATATGCTATATTATAATTATATGCCATAATTTGGAAATTATGGCCATGTGTATATTTAAATTCTTCAAACTTATTATTGTTATTTAGCTGGTAAAATACCCTAATCTTAGTCATTGTATTTGAAGGACTGCAAAGATGGTTAATAAAGATCTACTCTGAAATGAATATTCCTATCTGCTCATCAGCATAAACTTTCAAGGCACAGTGTAATTCATTATTTTTTTCATAGATTATTTTGTTTCATTGATTGACCAAAATTAGAACTGGCACAGATCCAATACCCATTACTAGCACACACAGATGTCAACAAAAAAAATCCAGTTTGGATGCCATGGGACTAATCAAAGCTGATTCAATTTTCCTATTAGTATACCAACTCAACAGTGCACAAAACCATGTCACCTTTAAGGAGCAAACCAGAGCCTTATGCAAAGTAACCTTGCCATTTTAAATCTTATGAGCTGATTACAGATTAAATATTGGATTGGTATCTGTCATAATATCAGACTAGTTTCAGAAAAGAGATATTTTGCCAGAAATACAGATAGGATGGTGGTGCGGTGGTTAACGCTGTCACCGCAGAGCAAGAAGGTCCTATGTTTGATTACCAGATTGGCCGTGGGGTCTTTCTGTGTGGAGCTTGCCTGAGTTTACGTGGGATTTAGAGGTATGAAAGTGAGTGTGTGTCCTGTGGTGTACTGGAGCCAGCCCAAGGGTGGGCACCATCTTGCCCCCAAAGTCCAGGGATAGGCTCCGGTCCCCGTGCCCCCAACAGGGTTTGGCGGTTCAGATAATGAATAAATAAACAATCACGTTGATCGTTAATCTGGACCAACATGGGTGTTTCACTTCATCATTGACATCCACAACACAATCCACAGACTAACAGATGAACTAAATACTCACTCCAGCAAACTGGGATACAACCCTTCCAGGATCATTTTGTTTTTTATTGCCATGACTGGAACCCCCTAACATTGAGAAGAATATAGTGATACCTATTAGTTAAATTCTTAACATTATAAAAGTGTAAAGGTGTAACAGTTAAACAGTAATAAGTTACAAATCATGAACACACCACTTGCACCATTTTGAGGTATCTGGCATATCGTGGATCCTTTGCTACAGTCATCACATTTTCTGCCACTGCTTCTGACTTGGGTTCCTCTTGTCCTTGTTGGGGAACCTGTCAATGATAAAGTAATTACTCCTGAGATAAAAAACAAAAATTGTGTACTTACAGTATGTGTCGGGGTACACTTAAAAACATTTCTTTCATAAGTATGTGATTAATAAGCAATAAATCATTTAAACTGCCAAAGGAGACAAAAGACTTACATTTTAAATATGTATTACACAATACACATTAAATTTACATTTATACATTTTTGACTTCCATTTTCTAATTTCAATAATTTCTTGGAGCAACTTGGAATTAAGGACCTCACTCAGGAGCTCAACGCCAGTTCCTCTGATTCTTCTTTTAGTAAATCTAGTGAGTAATTATTTGTCATTGTGGACACACCGCAGCACAGCACACAGTGCCCCACAACAAAATGTGGCCTCTGCATTTGACCCATCCTTGAAGCAGTGCAGTGCTTGGAAAAGTACCTTGTTCATGAGTACCCTAGTAGCACCTTCACTGGTCTGGGACTTGAATCGGTGATCCTCCAATCCCAGGGCCAACTCCCTTAGCGTTGCAGTACCCACACATGGTTACCAGTCACCAAGACCACTGCGGCACCATAATTGGCCATGTCATGACCTACCTCAGCAGGTGAAGGCCCCGACGTGACAGTGCTGCTTGACTCCACTGATGGACCGTTGGTCTCTGTTGAAGGCCTCTGACCCACGCCAGCCACAGTCACATCTTCCAAACCAGGGATGGAGGACAACTTCAAAGTAACAATACAAACTAAATCACTCAAAGGAAAAGGGCTGGCCAAATGATACTTGTATAACTACATGTGACAAAAAGGAATCTTGAATGTAGGTCAAAACCACAATTATTCTCTGTCAGTGTTATGAAGAGCGGTCATATGTGTCCTGTTAACCTTTGGAGTTCAGATGTGTCCATTTCTACCCACAGTACAGTCATCCGGAAAGTATTCACAGCACTCCACTTTTTCCACAATATCTTATGCTATAGTCTTATTCCCAAATAGATTAAATTCATCTTTTACCTCAAAATTCTACACACAATACCTCATAATGACAAAGTGAACAAAGTTTATTTTAAACTTTTGCAAATTTATTAAAAATAAAAAACAAAAATCAAACATTTACATAAGTATTCACAGCGTTTGCTCAATACTTTGTCGAAGCACCTTTGGCAGCAATTAGAGCCTTAAGTTTTTCTGAGTGTGATGCCACAAGCTTGGCACACCTATTTTTGGGGAGTTTCCCGTATTCTTCTTTGCAGAACCTCTCAAGCTCCATCAGGTTGTCCTGAAGTCACTGCTTTGTTATCTTGACTGTGTGCTTAGGGTCGTTGTCCTGTTGGAAGATGAACCGTCGCCCCAGTCTGAGGTCCAGGGCGCTCTGAAGCAGGTTATCATCAAGGATGTCTCTGTACATTGCTGCATTCATCTTTCCCTTGACCCTGACTAGTCCTGAAAAACATCCCCACAGCATGATGCTGCCACCTCCATGCTTCACTGTAGGGATGGTTTTAGCCAGGTGATGACCAGTGCCTGATTTTCTCCAGACATAACGCTTGGCATTCAGGCCAAAGGGTTCAATCTTTGTTTCATCAGACCAGAGAATTTTATTTGTCACGGTCTGAGAGTCTTTCAGGTTCCCTTTTGGCAAACTCCAGACGGGCTGTCATGTGCCTTTTACTGAGGAGTGGCTTCCGTCTGGCCACTCTACCATACAGGCCTGATTGGTTAGAGTGCTGCGGAAATGGTTGTCCTTCTGGGAGGTTCTCCTCTCTCCACAGAGCAATGCTGGAGCTCTGTCAGAGTAACCATCAGGTTCTTGGTCACCTCCCTGACTAAGGCCCTTCTACCCTGATCGCTCCGAATGGACAGGCATAGAAATGTGTGTGCCTTTCCAAATCATGACCAATCAACTCAATTTACCACAGGTGGACTGCAATCAAGTTGCAGAAACTTTTGAAGGATGATCAGTGGAAACAGGATGCACCTGAGCTAACGCTGGTCAAGGCAAACGCTGTGAATACTTATGTAAATGTCTGATTTTTGTTTTTAATTTTTTAATAAATTTGCAAAAGTAAACTTTTTTCACTTTGTGATTATGGGGTATTGTGTGTAGAATTTTGAGGTAAAAGATGAATTTAATCTATCTGGGAATAAGGCTGTAACATAGCATATTGTGGAAAACGTGGAGCGCTGTGAATACACTGTACGGATGCACTGTATGTTTCATAAGAGATGTGTATTATGCATGAACTTTATGCATTACCTTTGCTTCTAAGATGCTCAGAGTGGTTTCAATTTGCTGTATCCGTAGTGATATCGTGGCAAGTTTCTACAACAGAAGAAAATTGGTCATCTACTGATTGAGGCTAATAATTCAACATTATATATCAATTTACATACAATACATTTAACAATTCTTTGGTAGAACAACTATAGGGTGCCTAGGATGCCTGTTTTGCTCTATGATCCTCTTTTTTTTGCGATTCAGTAAATGGACAGATGTCCGGTCATTTTCTTTTCTTCAACTGTTTGGTGTAATCGCAAATTCAATTTTTTCAATCAATGATGCCAAGCTGCCCTGGCTCAGATGCAGCATAACAGACCCGAACCATTATACTACCACCACCATGTTGTATTTTTGTGTAAACATTCACAAAATAAACCCCAAAAGCCTTCTATAGTTTGTCCACATGACCTTTGGGGAAACTCTGGAACCAACTGTGATGTTCGTTTTAGCGTTTTCTGTGGATTTGTGGAAAATTCTAAAGGTTTCACAAACTTCCATGAAAGCGCTGTCTCTACCTATCTGCAAATTAATCTTAAGGATATTGAGTATTTTTACACATAGTAGTACACGTTTAACCGTATGAGATACCGGTTCTTCTGAATGTTATAAAATAAGAGGTTGCTTTAGTAAATGAGAGGCAATAGTTATAGTAAAGGTCATTGCTGCATGTGCATCATTTATAGGAGGGAAGGACAGGTCACTGGAAAAGTCGTAAATATCTAAAGGGGGAAAAAAAAGGTCTAATAATACAAGCCACATAATATCAAAAGTCCAAGTGCTACTGCAACATGCAAACAGGGAAAAGACATTCACTTGCCTCTTCGCAAACAGTGGAGAAGTGGTTGAGGAATCGAACCGTGTGGACAATGAACTGGTTGAGGAAAGCAATGATCCTCCTTTGCTGAATGGCTGGAACCTGATACAAAACAGACAGAGTTTCTTGTTGTTTGTTGTCGTATTTATGTTTCATAAACAAGCTGCAGGGCGCGCTGGACCCTGAACTGCTCCCAGCAGCTTGAGGAAATGAAACTCACTTTTGTCAGATCGACCCCCGAACCCACGATAGGCAATCCGTCCTCGTCCATGTTAGCAACCTTTCAGTGGCTTTCGATGAGTTGCTAAAAACGCTGATAGTGAACCCAGTTCGATTTCTATTTGGATCATCCGTTTGGCATAACTGTGAAATTCTCTTCACGTGATGTGTGGATGACTTGCGTCATTTCCGCCTCTCCATTATTTACGTGTCGAAATAAAAGACCTCAGGGGTTACGGGAGACTAATTGAAATTTGAAGCAAATAACTTATTTAGTAAATAAATGTAACTTGTCGTTTTGCATCAACTTCACCAGTTTTGGATTATCGTTAAATTCTCTTCGCGTAATAAATAGCTGGACGTCATTTCCGGCGACTGAGGATTTACATGTCATAATGAAAGTCCTTAGGCGTTGCAAAACTCAAGACTAAAATCTGTGCATGAAGTGAATTAATCAGTTTATTTTAAATTTTAATACTTTAATTTAAAATACATTTTAAAACTGTTGAGAAATCTGCAAAGGTACCATCAGTCTTTTCTGGTTATGCTATTTTTTCTGTCAGTTGTAGGTCTGAATTTGGGCAGATTAAACAGAGTGATTTATTTAATAATTGCTTTTGACTTTTAAGCACTATATATTTTGCCAAGCCAGTTTCCCAAACTATAATTAAGCCTACACCTAGACTAACTTTGAGTTTCAATGGTGAGGTTCAATCTCCATTGGTTACTGCAATTTAGTCCAAGACTAGGCTTAATCTTTGTTCAAGAAACCAGCCCTCTAAAATATGCAGAAAGAAAAAAAAAACAAAAAAAAACTAATTAATGGGCCATCACTTTAACTCTCTCCGGGTCAGGAGAGAGACCCTCAAGTGACATGAGATACCGTACCAAACTTAAACAAGTGAAGATATAGTTTGTTACTTTAGACGGTTAGAGACAGAAAACCCCCCCACAAACATCCACTTTCATAACTATTTTTAATAAAGGGCTGGTAAACTTGATAAAATATCAACTTTTCATCTCTCATCCATTCAATTCCTGAAAAGATTCATGTCGAATGGACATTAACTAAACCAAGTAATAAGAGCTCAGTTTTGAAAAAAATTACCACTTTAAAAACATATAAAACACAGTCTGAAAAAGTTTTACTCTAAATGAAACCAATGATTTTGTTGCGTTCTGACATGATCTTCAGTCATCCAGGGTAAAGTCAAAAGGCTGGAAGTCGTTGCGGATGTGTTTGGTCATCTCTTCCTCCTCCTCTTTGCTGGTTTTACACTCCCTCCAGTCTGACCGTGTTGGCATGTTTAACACCTCCTCGCTAGCTAACACTTCCCTGCAGGACACATACGCGCACACATTGCTTGTGCATGTCGAGCCAGTGTAATTGTAGGGAACATTCGTAACTCTCATTATAATTTACCTGCCAAACTGTAAGGGGAAGTTCTTTCTGATGCGATAGAACAGCTTCTCGCCTGTTTCCAGTTCCACATAGAAGTAAGGAGTCCCTGGCTGGGCAATCTTAAATAGAGGAAGGAAAGTGTCAGTTCAACATCCTTACAGTCAATAAACAGATATGACAAAGCATGGTGTCACACACACTTCTCCATGTGACTACAGTATCAGTTTGTTGGAGATAAATGAAGACAAAAAACATATAATTGAACCATGTCATGAGGTTTGCATTGTTTGTCCACTCATAGAGGTACTACCATTGCATTCTCGCCAGTTTTCTCTTTTTTTCCCCACTTTTTGTAATTTTAGGTCTAGTCTGGTACCTGTTTGAGGTCTGTGTGCTCCGGTATCTCCATCAGCTCCATCTGCTGCTCCTGACCCTGCACCATGAAGGCCTCCTTGATGTCCTCCGTACTGCACTTCTCCATGGGCACGGGAACCACCTACCAGCGGGACACAAACATGGCAGTCATAGTAGAGAACACACTGGTTACGTTAGATCTTACACTTACAGGAAGTCACATAAAATACTTCAACAATATTCACTAGAAAAAAATTACAGACATTCATAAGCTCAGTTCTATCTGAATGAATTGAACACAAATCCACAGCCTGAGTGGAGATGGTCATCATTGGGAACAGCTCCCTCAGACTTTGGTGTTCATCAGGATGGAAAATGTTCATCCACTCAGACTTAAACTGATGACTGATAAATGTGAGTGAGCCATGAATGGGGAACAGCTGAACTTCACACATCTTCCCCGTGCAGCAAATACATGCTAAATCCAGGCCCAAAAGTGGTAATCTATGTGGAGCTGCTGGACGGACCCGGGGTCTCAACAGGTTCGTCCGTTGGGCAGCAGCCACAAAGCTGATTAGAGTGCGCCTACCCAGCAGCAACCCAACAGGGCTGCAGAACATATGGTGCGGGACGTGCAATCTCAAGTAAGGCAAATGAAAGCAAGCATTTTGACTTTCATTCCCTAATTACAGGGAGTAATCTGAGATTAAGGGTCTTGCTCCACTTGTAACACTACTGGATAAATGGCTGGTGTTATCGGTATTTGAGACTTCCGTTCATCAGACATGATCTGTGAACAGCTGACGTATTATATACAATATTTACATGCATACACACTGAATATAAACTCAAAATAATAATAATTCGCTTGATGTAACAAGTGACGAGTCGAAAGCACTAATCGAGTTAAAACAATCACCTGCAGATGCTTCCTTGCATGGATCACACTGTATAAGGCTTTTGCTCAACCACATAGAAACTTATATTTGTGGACACAGAACTACTCAGCTTCAGCTGGCAAAAAACGTCATGCAGCAAAAACTACGCTCAGGGTATATTGTGTAGGACCTGTAGTTGGAGATGCTGGCTTCTGTAGTTCCTCTCAAACATGACACTGCGCCGGCCACGGGTCTTGAGGAATTTCCTGATGGCGGTCTTGTATTTCTCCAGTTCTTCCACAGCCTCAGACGGCAGGTCCACCACAGACTGGTAGTGGCCGATAGGCAGCAGAAGCACATGGTCTGGCGTCAGGCAGCCTTTAGCCAGGGCCATGTAACACTGGCGAAGCAAAACGAATGTGGCTCATTCCAGATATATGGACTACAGATGTCACAAATTATAGATATTGCCCATTGAGCTAACATGTAAGCGACTAAAACGCAAGCATCATCACATACAGATCAGGTTATACACTAGGGCTGGGCAATACAAGATCACGATGAACTGAACATTTTACCAGGACTATGATAAATTGACAATTATGTTTACTCATAGTTCACTGACAAGGTTTGTATTGTAAATTGTATTATAAAACTGAAATAAAGATTTTATCGAATAGATGTGATGAATATTAGTTTGGATCAATTTTTGGTTAATTGCCCAGACTTATTACACAAGGTTACTGTTGGTAACAAAATAAACATTACGTAAAATAAAATGATTTAAAATGAAAAAGTATATATACAGTAAGTGTCTAGCATCAGCCTTAGCTGTTGTTAGTATTGTTGTTTCCTCACAACAAACAATCCTGACCAAACAATCCCTATATCCTTATTCATCAGATCAAGAGTGTCTGCTACCGTTTGAAAAGCGTGTTACACTTTAGGATTTTTAGGACGTGTATCATCCAGGTTTAACATAACATGCCACAATTGTTTAAACGTAGGTTTACTTTTAGAACAGGGTTATGATTATGTGTTGGGTTAGGAAGAAATGAGAATTAATTAACTCCTGACACTTTATGCGTCACACTTGCATGTGGTTCTAGTACTCACGTGTGTCCCAATACTGATGACCAGGTGTTTCTCCACCTCAGGGCTGGACAAACAAAACCAACAAGGGCCAGTAGGCTGAGCTGAGAGCAAGAGGAAAAGTGTTACTCCCCAACAGGCTTTGGTGCATGACAGTAATTCTTAAATTCTCCAAAGATTAATGACTAACATTTTATTGCTAGACATGTCTATCAAGTAGCTTGGGTAAAGTTTCCACCAGAGTGTTGGAAACAAGGTTAGTTATGCTAGAGAGACCATAACCTTTAAGGTCAACACTATATCACCAAGATAAATCCATTAATCTGTATCAATGCTTACAGCAAATGAAATGACATTGGAAAAAAATGGACACAACACATGGATCCTTTAACTAAACTGTGGGTCAGTTTATATTATTTCAATCATTTTTTGCTGTTTAAAAATCATTTGATTTGAAGCTTTACAGCAGTCAGAAAAGGGTCCATTTCTTAAATGATTCTTTCAATTTTTTAATTGTTAGTTATTAATCAGCCAATCACTGTGTTGTATGTTTTATGTTTTAAAGTTTATGCCAAGTACTGTCAATCTAAACACATCTTTACATTATGTGTTTACTGTTCAATTTTCCATTAAATCCTCCAATTACACAAATCAGTATCAGGTCGTAAAAAGCTAGCATCAGCTGGTCAAACGTATACATTTAACCCAATACTCAAACTACGCCAAATATCTAGTGTGTGATATATGTGGCTGACAGGACATTTGCTGTAACTCACGAAGTTTGCGTGGCTGTTTGGGCTGGCCACCTCGGTCCCCCTCAGAATATCTCTTCCTCCCTGCACCCTGATGCTGCTGATGCCTGTTCTGGGACTGCTGTTTCTTCTGACCCAGGTCGAAGAAAAATTGAGACGCCGGTTCTTCCTGCTCAAAAGAAGGTTTCACCATTAGTGTGTCTGATCCAACAGGGAAAGTATAAAGATATATCTATAAAGTCTCCCAGAAATAATGCGGGAAAAATCAGAGTTCAGAGATTAGCCCATTGTGGATGGTTTTAATAACTTTCAATAAAGCAATAAATAAATATGAAAGAATAGTGTGTTGCTAACAATGATAGCCCTCTTGTGGACAAAATACGCAAACACAATACTAGGTGTTCATCCATGTTTCCATTTCATTATTATCTTTCAGATGTACACATACTGACATCTGCAATTAGCTTTAGAAACAAAGGGCTTTAGAAACAAGTGTGCATAGAGAGCTGCAAGTTGAAGAGCAAACAAACAAACAAGATCTAACGTTAAGATAAAAATCAAATGCATTTTACATTTTGTCTCTTAATTACACGTGACTTCCATTCCCTAATTACACTGACAGTCTCCCTGGAGAATTTGGGGTTATAAGTGTACTGCTCAGGGAGCTAGTGGTTGTAGTGCCAAAGTAGGGCCCTATGATTTCTGCGATGCGGAAAACGCGGATGGAATCGCGGAATTCAACAAATAAAATGGAATCCGTTGTTAAACGCGGAATGTCGTATAATTCTCTGATATCGGTGTGTGAGCAAAACAAACCAAAGGTCAATTTTGGCCGCTGCAGCCCCCTGTACGTGTTACCTGTTGAGGCAGGACTCAGCTTTCCACACACACAAACGCACAGACACAAGAGGGGGAAACGTCAACGGTCAGCTATGAAACACTCGCTGAAACACAGAAGTCCTCAAAAAAATTACGGCATTCGAGTGTTAGTGCTAAGTTTAGAGCAGAACAATACCCAAATGATTTTTATGAATCGGGAGAACAACTCTTTTGTAAGTTTTGCCAGCACGCGATTCACCCGCAAGAACATGTGACGACCACTTACGGTCAAAAACTCACATCAGAAACGTTTCGTTTTGCACGAAAAAAATGAATGTTTTTTTGTTGTTTACGGGTAAATGTTTTACCAAAGCAGAAAATGTTCTGCTGAACCTCAGCACTTTGTTGAAGTTGAATAACAGTTACTTAATGTGACATTTTTTTCCTATCGCATTGTTCTTTTTTTCCATCCACTCCATAATTAGACATTTTTAAGGTGAATAAATATGATAACATAAAACACGGATTTCAGAAGGATAAAAATGGAAAAAAGGAATTCAGGAAAAAATAAAATGGAATTTAGGAAAAAACAAAACGGATTTCACATGGCCCTACCAGAGGTAAGATTTGAACCCACAACCTCTTGAGTGAGTGAGTGAGTGAGTGAGTGACTATGTCATTGTGAACACAGCACAGCACATGATGCACCAAAACAAAATGTGACCTCAGCATTTGCCCCATCCAAGAAGGAGCAGTGGGCAGCTTTTTGGTAGTGCCCAGGGAGCAGTGCTTGGGGACGGTACCTCGCTCATGAGTACTTGAGTACTACCGTAACCAGCCAGGGATTTGAACCAGAGATTCTCTGATTATGAGGCCAACACCCTCACCGTTACACTCCCAACCCTACCAACTCTTGTTCCAAAGGCAATTATCTTAACCACTAGACTACTACCCAAATAATGAACACTGTTTATGCATAAAATCAATGTATTCCTTTTCATAGTTTTTTTATATTATTTTCTTCTTAAACTCACAAACTTTTACAAATTACAGGATATTGTTACAGGATAAAACCATGTACACACCTCCAGAGCAGCTTCAAAGGTTGAAGGCCTCTCTTTCTTGCCCTCTTTCAAAGGCTTCCTGAAAGGGTTCTCTGTGACATCCTGAGGCTGCTTGACCAGCTCTGAGGCATCCATACTTTTCATTGGGATGATGTTAAATGCATATAAATACTGAGAAGACAAAGCAAATAGGCAGGAAAATTTCAGTTTGTGGACCTCATAACTGGAAACTATGAAATGATCAGCAAAAGACAAGTTTGGTCAACGTCCTACCTTTTTCTTACTGGGGTTGTTGACTGCTGCCAGTGCAATAAATCTACTGACATGCTGTGCATTTTCTTGGAGAACCAAGTGGTTTCTGTCCGAGTACACCGAAATGAAACAGATGTGACTTGGTGGAAAATTATTCATGGATAAGATGTTTGAAAAACTCAGTCATAAGTATCAAATTCTTTTTTTGTAATAACCTGTATGGTAGCCGTTCATAATAAACCCCTTCCACTGCAGCAAAGTGATAGCGAGGTTTCATCTTTTCTGCAAGACTTGCAATGGAGGAAATGCCACAAAACTTTGTGTCGATTTCCTAAAAAGAAAAAACAACAAAAAAATTCATTCAAGTGGACATTCAGCTGCATTCAAAGCATGCAATTGACCAACAACTAAATTGTCTGACTCTTACTTCAGGAACTGACTGTTTGGATGCCTGATTTAAAATGATAGAACTTACTGGGTTGTTCCCGTACTGCCAAACTCCTCGAGGCCACTGCGAGGTGAGCAGAATGTCAACACCTTTAAACTTGGAGTTCGACACCAGAGGACTGACCAGAGCAGTGAGATCTTTGGGGCTGAAGCAGTGCGCAGGCGCAGGCTCCTGCTGTGCCTCTCTGCCACTCACATATGCAATTTGGAGGCCCGAGGCCCCAGTGAAAATGCCCCTTCGCCCTAAAAGTCAAGAATCCCTCATATGAGACCGCATAGTCCCATTTAGGGATGCACCAGTCCAAATTTTACAGTTCCAATACTAATACAGACTTCTGTTGTACCAAGTACTGATCTAATATCAACATTTCATTAATCAATTGTATGCCTTACTGTGATGAAAAGACTAGAATCCCTATTCTATGTCAGGCAACATCACCTTAACTTAAAGAACTGCTTTACCAATATTGCAAGACAAAATGGAACAAACACACAGACATATATGCACACATTTATACAAATATTTTTCATGTTATTAAAATGATCTTTCCAAAGAATACAAACAAATTTGAACAATAAAATCAAAATTCACTCAAGCAGCATAAGTCATTTCAATAGATCATCCCACTTTTACCAATACCCATGACAGATGTCTGTATCTGACCAATTTGATATCAGCATTGAATCAGTGCAACACTAATTTAAGTTTAAGTTAGATGTTACTGAAACAGATGAAGACATGCCTTACCTAAATAGATGATATTTTCAGCCAACTCACACCCATCAGAACTGGGGAAATATTTCACATTCTCTGCGCTTGCAGCTCCCAGAATGTATGTGTGGATGGGAGCTGAAGTGGGAGTAAAAAAAAGACAAATGGTGCTCGAAAATAAATAGATGACGGTGATTTAAAAGCAGTAGGTATGAACTGCACTTTGACATTGACTATATTATTATTAGCTTTTTTTTGTTTTTGCAGGGATATATGCAAAATGTTTTGGACATTGTACTGCTCTGGATTTAACTTGTTCTCCATTTCTCATTTAAATGTTATTTTCTGCATAACTTTTACTTGATGATTGATGACACTTCACTGCAAGTATGACACAACTTCACAACTAAGTATGACATAAATAAGCAATCTAAGGGTGATCAGGCGAACTGTTACCTTTCTTAGCTCCGGACTTGTAAGCCTCCCATTCAGCTTCGGCCTCAGGAGATGCGCCAAAGAAATCGCCAACGCATAACAACAACTGTTGAAAAAGGTGACTGCATGAATTTGCTTCCCTCTGTTGCAGAAACAATGGACGGCTCTTAGACTATTAACATATACAATATAGACTTACATCGAACTGCCCGCTCTTTTTCTGTATTGCGTTTACCCTGGTAAACAAGGCGGTGATTCTGCCTTCAACGTCACCGCAAGCAAGCCTAAAAGAAAACAAGTGGTAAAAAAAAAACAGGGAAAATCAATGATAATGAAAATAAGCTCAAAAAACAAGCAGCAACACGTGGGTTTAACTCAAATTCCGCGCACGCCGTCTTCAGCGAGCCTAGAACAGCGCGTAAAACGCTCTTAGCGCTGACAAATTTAACTAAAGGCGTTATATAAAGTCAGACTTAAACCCACACTCTTAAAGGCTTCTCCCCCATTCCGCGAAAAACAGTGGTGATTTGACCGTAGATGCCTTTTTGTACAACAACCAAGTACAAACGATTTGACTTCCCTCCGCTTGGGAGATGTTTTGGGGTCCGACAACAAAATAAATCCCAACCGAGCAAAGACAAAAACATTTAGTCCGGGCTCTGTGGGAAAATATATCTACATCATTATTCTTTCACATAGAACACTTAAAAAAATCAAACTATTATATCTTATTGAAAATAAAGAACTGTGTAGAACATAAAACAAAGAAAGGGGGTCTATTTGGAGCAACGTTTTTAGTTGTACTAAGCAGCTGACGCATTGTTTCCCAGCCGGAAGAAATATAGGACCGGCACCGTGAGTTGTGTTAAAGGGATCAAGAATGCGCACCTTATGCGCAAATGCTAGCTTTTCGTAACTTGTTTGACATCTTTTAATTGCTTAATGGAATTACAATTTAAAGTGTCTTTATCTTTCACTTATACGACAGGAGGTATCTTGTATAGGACGTTTCTTACAAGCAGTAGATACTGACGAATCGCGAACGCTTAGAGTCACCACAACCTAGTTATGCTAAACTAAAGAAAGTAAAGCAATGTGTTAAATGTCTTGTTGCCTGGCAGCACTTCTTCTAAAAGCGGAAAACGTTCGAGTCATACTACTGCCCTACTGAAACATATAGCATTTGCATGTTCACGGGTCGATTCTGGAAGCCGAGTTGTCCCTGAATCGATGGACTAAACATTTCCATATATAGGCTTTGCAGGAGTCATGGTAAAGCGCATCGTGACCCTTTAACGTTTGCACGATAGGAGACCGGTTCGGAACAAAACACTTGACCAAAGGCAAACATGACATCTCCAGAGGAGATGATTGAGATTGTTATGGATGAGAAAAAATACAACGTGAGTAAGAGAAAGCTGATAGAGAAAAGCGATTATTTTCGGGCCCTGTACAACTCGGGGATGCGAGAGTCCGGACAAGATTCGGTTCATCTGCAGGGTCTGAGCGTGTCCGGCCTGGAGCTGGTGCTGGAGTTTATCAGCACCTCCAAAGTTCAGCTCGCCAACGAAACGCTGGAGGACCTGATCGAGACAGCATCGTTTCTGCAAGTCACCCCTATTTTAAAACTCCTCCCGCTCGAGGTCCAGCTTGACAACTGCGTGGAGCTGTTCAAGCTTTCAGAAGTTTACGGAACCCATGAGCTTCGGGCTGCCTGCCTCAATTTCATGAGCTGCTACTACCATCCCATGCTGCGCAGGCCCGAGTTTAGGAGCTTGCCGGCGGCTTTGCGAGAGCACATCCGAGAGATGCGCATGAGAGGCACGGCCACTTTGGTGGCCATCGGAGAGGTGGTTAGGCTAAACGTTAAGGTGGAGGACCAGGCCAAACCCGGCTTCATGCTGCAGTACAGGGAGGCGGAGCAGCGCTGGACGCAGCTCTACAACAACTTCCCCATGGACATGGTCGGCGTGACGGGTTATGGCTCAGCCGTGCTCGATAACTACCTGTTCATCGTCGGCGGCTACAGGATGACCAGTCACGACATCTCAGCGGCGCACTGCTACAACCCCTGCTTGAATGAATGGACAGACATAGCGCCTCTGAATCAGAAAAGGTACAGTATGTAGTAGGTAGGTACGGCTGAACAATATGACTTCAAATCAAAATCACGAGAACCTCGATTACGATTCATCAACACTGATTTGCCCGGTATATTCTAATAAAGGCGTACACATGTTCTTAGGGTGGGGGTGGTGGTAAAATAATTGCGGGGAAAACACGGTTGTAGTGGCAAACTGGAGGAGCGGAGTCACGTGACAACACACGTGCTAGTGTGTTTTTACTTGGTCCCACGGTGGGGAAAGTATTAAGCTATTTTGCTTAATAATCAAAATAACCAACAGAAACCAGACTAGAGGTTCTGAATGTCAGTTTTGATTATTTGCTCATCTCTAGTAGTGAGGATTCATGATATGTCATATCGGTCTTGTCATCACCATAGTCTTATGGCAGGTTACAGAGGGAAAAAAAAACATTTCCAGGTTTTGAAAGTTACCATTTGAGTTTACTGTGCAGATGCAGCCCCCTACAGATTCTAGAATGATTCCAAACAGAGAGATCAAATGATTTAGTTAGGAAAAGAAACCTTGTCTTTTATATTGCAGAAAAAATGTTCCCTGTCAATTTTGTCCCAATAATGTGCAGCCCTGGTATGTAAGGCTTCCACTGCCACTGACCATTTTATACTGATACATTTATTTAATCTATTTTGTAGGTTAATCATCTTCTAACCTAAACAATTTCTTAATACTGAGTGTATGTTGCAACTATAAGAACAAACTATATTCAAAAGAATGGTAATTTAGGATGGTTTTGCCCTTCTGGTCATCCTCCAGAATAGCACTTCTTTTTTCTGCTTTGTATGCTTTTGTAAAGCGCTGCTGCTCTGGCCATCCAAAATTTGCACAGTGCACTGAACACTTTTTTTTTTGATCATTTGATGTATTCACATGCTTTTGAAGCCTTGGGACTTAAGAAATGTTTACACCTCCGTACAAGCTCTTTAGCATCCGAAGCAGAATAACATTTGTTGCAAGTGTTTTCAAAATCTTAATACTAAACAAAAAGAAAAACAGGTGAGTTGATATTTGTTAATATTTATGTTAATATTTGTTCAGGTTATTGATTAGCGGTTACAGCAGTAGCAGCCCTTTGTAATATGTATCATATCAGGCTTACACAATGACACTCGTGTGCATTTCTCTGTTTAATCCACAAAATTCTTTGTTCCCAGGGCTAAGTTTGTACTGGTAGCAGTAAGTGGTAAGCTCTACGCCGTAGGAGGGCATTGTTTGCGTACAGTGGAGTGCTACAGTCCTGATCAGGATTGTTGGACATGTGTATCCTCCATGCCAAATCCCCTGGCAGAGTTCTCTGCCTGTGAATGCCAGGGCATGATCTATGTCATGGGCGGCTATACAACCAGAAGTAGGTACACTTGATTCTTGGTAGATCAAAATTTGTGCGTTATTGAAGTACTTGCTTAGTTGGCTGTGGTGTGGATTTGGAAAATGTAACTTTATATTTAAACCAATATAGTTTAGTTTCTATAATTTAAACATACTGTTTCAAGCTATGATACACAACAAACAAAAGTACAACCACATATTTTTACATTTTGATAGATAAGAGTAAAATGTATTCACAAAAAACAATAGTGGAGTTGCAGTGTGCATTGGTTGTGATAAGCGCTCAAACTTACTCAGCAATTACAGAAGTTCTTGACAGTTTGTGAAACCTGTACAGTTTTCTATATTTAAACATAAATATGACCTAAAACGTCATTAGAATTTCATAAAGTAACTGTAACTTAACATTTCTAGTGATTTCTGATCAGTTCTGCACATCAGCTTGGAGGGAAATTTAGTCCATTCGTGGGCTTTCTTACATCAGCTGCTGGTTTCAGGTCTTTCCACAGCATTCCTGTTGGATTAAGGTCAGGACTTTGACTTGGCATGGACTTTCTTGTTGTTTAGCTGTTCTTAGATAGAACTACTTGCTGCTTGTTGTTCTTGCCATTTTCTCCTCAGATTCAGTACATTTTCAGATGTCCTGACATTCTCCTTTAGAATTGGTTGGTAAAATTCTGAATACTGTCCTGGCCCAGATGCAGCAAGGCAATCATGATACTACTACCACCGTGTTTCACAGATGGGATTAGGTTCTTATACTGGAATGCTGCTCCAAATATAATGCTACTCTTTTTACTTTGGACTCATCTGTCCCCATGTAATTTTTCCAAAAGCCTTCTGACTTGTCCTCACAAAACTTTAGACGGGCAGCAAGAAAATTTAGAGCTTTGGCTTAGTGTTTTAGCTCATGTTTATGTGGAATTAGGGAAAATTCTAAAGGGTTGGCAAATGTTCAATCACCACTAGCTTGTATCAGCGTGACAATTTATTCTCTGCTTATTTTCTGTCTCAGACAGGAACACAAACATTCTACGCTACTGCCCTGCCTCCAACATGTGGTCCGTCTTCAGCACCTGCACCACCCACGTGCGCAAGCAGCAAATGCTGGCAGTGGAGGACAACATCTACCTAGTAGGCGGCTACACGCAAGAGCTGGAACGCGTGTCCAGAAGCCGGTTGAGGCTTGAGGGTGCGCTGACTGTACAGTCCTACAACATCTGCACGGGCGACTGGCTGCTGCTGAGTGAGAAATCCTCCAGGTCGGGCCTAAACCTTACCTGCACACTACACAACGACAGCATCTACATCATGAGCCGCACTTGCGGCTCATTGCTCAGTAGCGTTTTCCTCAGGTACAACATCTTCTCCGATGCGTGGGAAGCCTTCCGCCCGTTCCCTAACCTAGGGGAAAACATGCTGCTGTGCTCGCTCTACCTACCCAATGTTCCGTGAACCTGAACATGGCTTTTTGGAAGGTGCCATCCACAGAACTGCATTCGCAAGTCTTCTAAAACACAAAGGGGCTAAAGTTGATTACAAAAGCAGGGATCAGTTGTGTTGGGTGAGTGAAGAAGCAATGAAGACGGTTCATGCACATGCACACTACAGAAGATAGACTTTCTAGAAAGCACTACAAAATTGTGGTGACAACTTGAATTAAGATGCAAATTCAGCACTTAAGACCAGACCTTGCGAAAAAGCACTGCTGTCAGTAAATGATTTCCTTAGCATGGTTTCTTAGACTTTGTCAGCACTTTTTTTAAACTTTTACCAGTGGATTTAAGGGTGTAAATGATCTTTTGTGATCATGTGAAGTGCAATTTCAAAGTATAGTAACAAAAAGTAGTGGCTTTTTGTTACAATAACATTACAGTTATTTCACTGTTCATTAGATATAGTTCATTGTCAGAATGGTGAAACATTTTAGGTGGGCCACCTTTTTTCCATAATCACCACCAGTTTTATTAGTAACCTGGAGTTATTTCATTACTTTAGTCTAATTGTGTTTCTTTATGCAAAGAACTGTTCAACAGATTTCCTTTTGGCCATTTTGGTGTGATACTTTTTCAGTAGGTTCTGTTTGTACGTTTAAATAAGGTTTGAAATGAGAAGGTCCATCCAAACTTTAGTTACGTTGGATTAACTACTGGTATAAATGGATGTCAGCATGAAAAAGCTTTTAGTAAGAAAGCACAAACACATTTCCTTTATTCATTCCAATCACAAGCAACAGTTTGTTGCTGACATTTACGAACAAGGCTCATGCTGTGTGTGAACTGAAGAAATTTTATGGTATGGAAGCAAAACAATGTTAACATTTCTTAAAATATAAAACAAAATGTACTACAGGTCTGGACCTAAAGACTGTCAAGAAAAGCCTTTTTGTGCCTATAATTGTGATGGAAAGTTAAGAGTGTGTTCAGACACCATGATCAACCTTAACTAGGGCTTGACCATTATGTTTTTCTGGTCTGATATTGATTATTTCTAATCATAGAGAGAGCAATAACCGATATTATGAACCGATACATGTCTGCAGTAAAAATGAAAATCAACATTTAGAATAACAAACACTTGGACTCTATACATAATTTAAATGCCTTTTAGCAAATATTTAATTCTGCAAACCTGTTCAAAACTGTTCTCAACACAAATGGCCCAGCTTCTCTATGAGACTGCGAAACTTTCAGTGCCTTCATTTTACAGTTTTTTGTAGGCAAAACTCGTGACATCTAACAGATTGAATGCGATGGGCGAGACTTTCCTCTGGGCCGCAATGTGGTGAATTCAGAAACAGAGGGGGCTGAATTAGAGCCTGTATTTTATCAGCATATCGGTTATAAATGGCTGGTACTGATAACGGTAAAAATCCTGCATATCAGCGCTGATAATAGGGTTACTTTTAGTCTTCTCTACTTAACAGTCTTAATCAAGGTCTCTTGACTTGTTTAATTTACACTCAAGGCTCTTATTGAAATGGAACACAAATATTAATGCATTTGACCAAAACGGCTGTGATGTCAGTTTGAGCTTGAATGCAGTGGAGTGAGTAGAATTGAAAAAAGCATATTTTCACTTTTTTATTACTCCTATTATTTTGTATTTTTGTATTCATTTTGTTCTGTTTCAAAGACCTTTTAGTTTGAATGGATGACAGCTTTGGATTTTGAAAATTGAGATTCTGTTAAGTGCAATAAATCTTCAGAGAAAGCCAAAGAGTTGCCTTTTTGTCTAATAATAATAATTATGTTATTAAGTGATGAAACCTTCTAATTTATCAACTAGATATATTCTGACAAATATGTTTTGTTTTGTCATATTAGGGATATGTTTTCAGTTCTGGAGCGAGCTCAAGTTACAATAAGGCCAATTGAGCCTTCCTTTCTTGCTGTCCCCACATTAGCCAGCAGGTGACAACACATACAAGCATGACAACATACTCCAGATTTTAGGAACTCAGTTAGTATATGACAAAATATAGTATTTATCATGTAGAATACAGTACAAATGAGAATATTTTGAATATCAGCTTAGGTTCTTCTAGTAATTAAGCCAATCATGTTTCCATCTGTTTAACAGGAAATGTTAACAAATAACTAACATGACACAGAATGCACACACATTTATTATGAGAATAATAATGCATAGAATAGAATACTATAAAATTGTAGAATATTGTAAGTTAACAATATTAGTTAACATTAAGAATGACAAAGCATAACAGATTCAATAATACTGTACGTACTAAGAGAGAGGATAATGTCTACATATTCATTTGTATGAGAATTTCTAAAAGCTTACATCAAATATAGATAATTAAAACACCATTGTTTTTAAAGTCAATGTTTTTCGTTTTCGAAACGTTTTTAAAAAAAATCTTAATAAAAGTTGCTGGCATGGAGCAATAGTATGGCATTGACATTTTCTTCATATAACATCACATCATGGAATCATGGCAAAGGCCTCATGCAGAACAAACTGCTCTGGATGTGTCCTTCCTCATTTTGTAAAAGTGTAGAAAAATCACCAACACTTACCTATAGCAGAAAAATACAATAAACAGAAAAAACATCAAAAACCAGAATGAACTATATTTATTTTAGAGTGCTATGTAAAAGTTTGGTCACCCCTGATAAAAATGTATAACTTGCTAAGCTTTTGAGGCAGCAACTTTATGTTTAAGGTATAGCATATTTTATACCTTATGGAAACACCAGCACTTCAGTAGTTAAATATTTTTTTATTGAACCAGAACCAATTTAATGTGCATTTAAACAAAAACAGGCTGGTGCATCAATTTGGGCACCCAAATTTATACAAATAATCCTATCCTATCAATATTTAATACAACCTTTTTTGCTAAAATAAAAGCCTGTAGACACTTCCTACAGCCACAGACAAGTCCTTGAATTCTGGCTGGTGGTACTTTGGACTATACTTTCATACAGAATACCTCTAATTCAGACAGCCTACTCAAATCAATCCATACATTTTCACCCACTATGTTCAGGTCTGGAGACTGGGATGGCCATAATACAACATTGTGCCTGTGCCTCTGCATGACTTCTTTGGTAGATTTTGAATGGCGCTTTGGATCACTGTCATGCTGAAACATCCTACCCCGGCGTAACTTCAACTTTGTGACTGACTCTTGAACATTGTCAAGAATCTGCTGATACAGGGAGGAATTCATGCGGCCCTCAACTTTAACAAAGTGACCCTCCACCAAATGGTACAGTAGGTCAGCGTTTCTCAATCCCAGTCCTCGCGGCCTACCACTCTGCACATATTTGGTATTTCCTGCACTGTTGCGTGCTGTTGTCCTACGTTGCTAATTAGCTAATCAGTAGCATCAGCTGTGCTGTGGGTCGGGAATGTCGATTCTGTGCAGTCTGTGAGGACTGGGATTGAGAAACGCTGCAGTAGGTAACAAGTTCTTGATTAGCGCCTCTGGTTGTGACCAAGTAACTTTACCTTAGTCTCATCTGTCCACAGTATTTTTTTCCCCAAAATGTTTCTGGCTTATCCAGATGTGCTTTTGAATACCTAATGTGACTCTTCTTGTGGTGAGTTTTTTGCACATCACCCTTCCACCTAGCTGTTCCCAGTGCAAACTGAGCTGGACTGTGGAACGATGAACAATGACACTGTTAACAGCCAGACGCTGTTGAAGTTCTCTGGAGGTGGTGTGTGGATTGTCTGTGACCATTCTAACCAGTCTTCATGACTGGTTGGATCTGTCTTTGTAGTTTAAGGTCTAATGAGCTAATAAAAGCAATATTGTGCTGCAACTTGTCAGCATTAAATGACTACAGGTCATCAAATTAATACAATTTAAAGGGCGCCCAAACTTCTGCACATCCCATTTTTTACATTTTATTTTATTTCATACTCAGTAATGCTACACTGAGATTTTATCTCTGATAAACATCCCCTTGTCTACATTTCTCTAGTAAAATATATCTCTAATATATTGCTGTGATTATCACTCATGAAAACAGTGCAAATGATCATGCTATATATAAGTATGTATGTGTGTGAGTGTGTGTATGCTGACATTTCAAGACTTACTCTAAGCAACTGCACGTTCATTAGGTCTTCATGTGATTCCAAAATCTTACAAAAGACAGCAGCAGGTGTGACCCTCTCTACCACACACTCATACTGCTTCTCTCCCTGTAGACCCCAAACCTTTATGTCCTCCATTCTAATATTCAGCCTGTCTTGCTTTTTCTGAAGAAGAAAACAGAAAATCAGTCATTTTATTCACCAGCTGTGTGACATCAAAAGAGGTTTTTGCATCACATGTATTAGAAAGATTTTTTCTTCCAAGTGGCTTACTTTAATTGTAACACACAGATCATTAAATTCCTGATATGTAAAGAAATTGATGAATACTGGGTCCGGGTAGTAAGACAGATTATCTGGACATTTCACTAGCAAATGTCTAACTTTGAGAGAGATACTGAATGCAGATGATCCATATTCTCTGAATGCCCTAACTGGAGGGGTGTAAAACATCAGACCCTGATAAAGAGAAAGAGAGAGAGATCAGTTTAAGCTTAACAGAGTTAACCCTGTTATACCAGCTAAAGTCGATCATAAAACAACAGGAAACAAGATTTTTACCTCAGCATTTGGTTTGACACTTATTTCTGTATTGGAAGGATGCATAATGATGGTCTCCACATACTGAAGATTGTTCCCCAGCACTTGTATCTTCCTCCCACCACTGGCAGAAAAAAACTCTAAACTTTAAGCTTCAAGTGATAAAACAATTTCCTCTATAACCATTTTGTGCACCATGTCCAAGTGACTGATTATGCAAATTACCATTATTTTTATGACATTTTATGACATGTATATTCCCTGGCTTTTGAAGGTGCAGTTAAGGTCAAAATGATAATGATGTGACATCTGATAAAACCTTTGATTTATTCACAGAAATTACCATTAACGGAAGTGTTTATGGTTTTTTGTTTGATTCAGATATTTTATTCAGACACTGACTTAAACCATTAAAAAGGCAGAAAGGACATGGCCAAATTTATTAGCTCCCTGACAATTCATAGTCAGTAGTGTACCTTTTCTGAGTAACAACTAACGACAACCTCTTGGGATAGTTTTTTACAAGCTTGGCACGTGTCTCTTGAGGGACAGAAGAGGCCAGATCAGCAACAATTATCTTGGTAGATGTCAGGGGGTTCTTGCTGACATTTTTGATGATTTTTCTCTCTCGAGAAAGAATTTTCACTTACAGAATGTTTTCATGTACTTTGCAATAATGCAACATACAGCTGTTCTAGAGACTGTAAAGCGTTAGAAATGGCACTATAGCCTTCCCTCTTAGTATGAGCATCAACTATCTTCTTTCTGAGCTCAAGACTGATTTCTTTCGTCTTTGGCATGGTGAAATGAGAGAAGCCCGTCCCAATCATGTGTTCACATGCCACTAGTCCTATTCCTTAAGTAAAGTTTAATGCTGATTGAATGCTCAGGTGTGACTTGGAAGCTAATTGACTAGACAGGTGTGGTTTAAAAGTTGATTGGAAAGCAAAAAAGCAAAAGGTTTTTGAAAGGAAAAAAATCACATGGGTGCTAATAATTCTGACCACCTCGTTTTTCATTATATTGTCCATGCTGATTCCAGGACACATTTTTGTAAAATGTCAATTTTGGAATTGAAGATCGACAGATGGTCTTTTAGGACATTGTATTAGTGAAAGTGAGGATCTTATTATGTCGTTACCATTATTTGTGACGCTGTATTTGTATTGTATTTTAAAGGTACCAAGTTGGCATCATGGCATTATTGTGCCTAGTAAGTTTTGTAAAAAGGTACATCATCACGGTTATATCAGGACTTGCTTTTGTAAAGTCAGTTCATTAATTAAAAATCTTATTATGATAAAACATTTTTTTGAGATTCAGACCATGGCTCTTGGAGCATGTACAATCAAATTACTGGTGCAATACTTGACATAAAAGAAAATAGGTGATATGAGAACACTGATATTGTAATCAATGATAACCATAAAATAAAAAACTAAAGTGGTGGGAATCTGACTGTATATGATGTACCTGCCCCAGGAGCTTCTAGATTGTAGTCCACTACATGTGGGTTTGGATAAATAGGTGAATGTGGTGCTGCTGTGACAACGGCCATCTGCCGTCATCACACACATCTTCACTATTCCTTCATGTCTCCTGGGAATATTGAACTTCAGAATATTACTGGAACGTTCCAGCACCTGGATTCTGAGAGTAATGCAGAGGCAAAACCAATGTTCACCATTTTATGCATCAAAAAATACCTCATACTGTATCATACCTTATATCAAATTAAATACACACTGTTGGTAAAACTCACTCCAGAGCACGGCAGTCCATGACCCCTTGAAAACGAATTTTTATCACAGATTCCAAGTTTTTTCCTGTCATCACTGCATTGTCTGTACCATAGATATACGCATGATCAGGACTCAGGGAAATAATCTCTGGCTAATGACAGGAAAAAAAGAGACGAGGCATTTAATACTAATTATGAAACCAATGACCAAGTAGGCTGTACCAAACTATTGTACATAGAGCTTTTAGATAAACAAATCTGTGTATGACTATCTTCTCATTTTTCATTTTAGTAACCCAGCCTAAATTATGGACTGATCCATTTCAAAACCACAAGCACATTCTATTTGAATTTTTATCATTTCCTCTTTGGCAGGCACAGACTATATTTTCACTAAAGCTGTATGAAGATTTGACATATGTGAAGCGAGAAGTGTGTCGTTTCCACTTACAATAGACGTCTGTGTTTGACATGCACCCTACAACAAAACAGCCAAAAGAATTAAAAACTTTTGGCTATGATTGTTAATCAAAATACTGCAGAACATGTCTATACACTAGGTAAATGTACTAATGTAAAAGTAGAGGCATGTGAAATACTGCTGTCACTTCTCATAAATATATATATATATATGTGGGGATTCATTACAAACTGAATGTTATTCACCAACACTTATTACACTGGTGAAGAGCTTTCTGTGCTGGCATAATCAGGCCATTATGGAACTTGGTTTAATCAGCAAGTGAACCTGTCTGCTCATTCCACAGTCATCGCAGTGACATACTGTATATTGTAAGTGCAGTCTTCTACTGTAGATATACTGTAAAATATAGTATGCTTGCTGTAAAAAGGCAGAAAATGGCCAGCAACTCCATTGCCAGTATAATACTGTGCATTTACAATGACATTTTTACAATGTAGGCTACTGCACGTTATTATCTGCATTCTGTGTTTGTTGCATGTTCTCACCTGCATGTGCTCATGTGATTCAGATCCAGTCCACCAGGTGCATTTCTGTTCGCCACTTGACCAGTAACACCCAGCAGAAATGCATGCTAAACACCTGCACATAAAACTAACCATATGAGCAAATTCATGATATGACATTTGTTGTTTATTGTTGTTCTGATGCTGGAGAAATGACCCAAACTGATTAAGCGAGATCTTAAATTTTTTCTTAAGATTAAGGAGGAAGACTGAAATGTTGCCATTTGCAATGTTGAAAAGGCTGCAATTTTTGAATGTTGTAGATGATTTAATTCATATCTCTTTGATTTGATTTGATACTGCATGCTAAGCAAAATATAATATGCTATGTGTACTATGCATGCATACTGACAAACATCAAATGAACAGGTACAGCATGCCATAAATTAATTCACAGACTCTACTTATGTGACAGAAGGAAGCTTTTTTAATGGTTGATGTACTATCTTACTGAGCATATGGTGATTTCTCTATAATATTTGAGCAGTCCCAAACTGTCAGGCTCTCCGTGAGGATCGGATTTCCAATAGAGACTGTCACTGTTAATCCAAGTCCTGCATAACAAAAAACTTCATGTATATAGCTTAATCACATTTTGCAAATTTTGCAAAAATTGTTGCCCTCTCTCATTAAAAAAAGAGTAAATCATAAAGTTGAACATTTCACAGGGTAATAACATGTACTATGAGCTTAAGAAAGTCTTAAGTGATAATAAAACTCACCATCATAAGACAACTGTTTGCTGGAGAAATCACAGGAGCAGTTGGGGAAGTTTGTACTAGACCTTGCACACACATTCACACCTCCTAATTCAAAAGCACAAACTAATGGAGGACTTCCTATGCTCTTCAAATTCAGGTGGAGATTCAGAGTGATCTATAACATATTAAAATAAATATATCAACAGGGGCTGCATATACACCGCCGGAAAAAAAAAGACCACATCACTTTATTTCTGGTCCACATATCCACGGTGTCCTCATTTGCTGAAGTCTGTTTCCTCCAATCAGCAAACTGAATCAGGTGTATAGGTGAACAGAACAAAACTGTAGTTATATATTAAAATATGGGCTGCTTTCTTATTTTTCACAGGCCTGCAACTGCAACATTTTACACCCACAACCACATACTGCAAAGTCAGTGAACAGAAAAAAGTGATGTGCTCTCATTTTTTTCTAGAGCTGTATATTTAGAATACTGCCAACCCAATAAAAGAATGTTACTTACAACTTCCGAGTTATGAGCCACCTGAAAAGACATCAGCTCATTCTGGAGAGAATCTTGAAAATTTATCCAAGCAGAACCTGAACACTCATTCTGTGTACAGCACCTAGAAAGTTTACACCCCTTACTCAACACTATATTGCAGACTTACTTACTATTTCTAATTCACAGAAAAGCAATGAAACATTGTGGGGGTTGTGTGGATTTGAACCTTCTTGGCAAGTATTAGATGACCACCACAGAGAGAGGCTTGAACACAAAGAATAAGAGGAGTTCGCTGCATAAATCACTTCAGTATATGCTTCTCATAGCATTTCCTATAACTTCGTTATGAGCATAGTTTCTTCAGGTTTAAACCCAACACTTCTGACAAATAAGTGCATGCTTATGTACATGAGGTTCTTTTATATTGAAGTGTATGTCAAGTATGTGAAATCAATCTATATTTGTACCTTTACGCATACAAACAAACATCTGTCAGGTTTATTTTTATGTTCTATGTTCTTTCTGTTAAAATCAGGTCAAATGCTGTATGTTAAGCTCGACTCCCTTTTTTTGCCTGTGGTCTGTATGCTCAGGAAATAGAAGCTTAAATAGACCTGTAACCGCTCTGGTTTCGATCTTATCTCAGTCACAGTGTACAAATTGCAGCTTCTCCAACAAGACTAAAATGCTCCAAAGCAGTGAATATTATCTAACAATAATATCATTACTACTAATACTATTACTACTAATACTATTATTACTAAAATAAATAAATACTAATTATTGAGTAAGGGATAAAGAGTCAGCAAGATTAAGGTTTCAGGTCACACAGTGTAAACCCTCTAGGGCTAAAGAGGAAAAGATGGTTCAAATAAAAAACAGTGCCATGCTAAAACAAAGGGAAGGATATAAAAATTAGAGTAGCGCTTACTTGGAAGTTCCCACACACAAACCACAGAAAGGGTCAACCGAAGTTATACATTCCTTTAGAGTGCTGTAGGCATCACACTGAGTCACTGCCACTCGCCTTATCTTCAGACACACACACACACACAAACATGATATTGATATGATATTGGCTATAGCACAATAGAAGCAATAATATACATAATAATATATTAGTATAACAATTTAAGTTCCAAATCTTCCTCACACAACCTTCAAGACTTTCAAATCTTAACCTTCAAGTCTCAAGACGAGTTCCTGCCTAGCTGCATTTAGGATAAAGCAGGTCAAGTCACTGCTTGGAGTTTATCAAGTCAAGGGACACTTACTTGACTATTACCTGGTAGTATTTTTTATTTGTGAGACACATGGTTATTTTCCAGTTTATAAGATGGAAGTTTTAACTAAATGCAGCAATAATAAACTATGTCTTAAGATCACATGCAGGGATCAAACTCACAACCTTGGCGTTATTAGCACCACATGCTAACCAACTGAGCTAACCTGCCACGATTTTAAAAACCCAGCTAGACCCAATGCTTTCCATTGGTGGTTGAGATGTGACTTCAATAAGGAACTCTCATTTCGCTAAAAAGTATGCATTGTTGTTTGGATTAATTCAAGACACAGAAATGGAAATACTCACTTCATTCCTCAGGGCTATGTAGATGTGTTTCTGATCCACTGGGTCAAGATGTAGTGTGGGAAACACTGTCTTGTCTCCATCAGACCTGTAGAGTTCTGTTACACATCTAGATCTGAAGATCTTGTCCAGAAAAAGCTGGAGACAAATACCAACAAATTATAATTTTATCATCATAACTACTAAAACATAAAGACTCTGACTTCAAAGAGCATAAGTCTTCTAGGAGCAACATTAGGTTAAGGGTCTTGCTAAGGGGCTCATTGGTGATAATTCTATCAGTAGGACAGAAAATCATGTCATGCTTTCATGCTGTCAGTGGCAAGATGAACATAGCGGATTAAAAGAAGCCATGTTTACTTGATTTTCACATATATTTTTGCAATCAGATAACTGGATAACACCAAATGTCTTTTTGTTTGCATAATAACTAGACCTACATTTGCAGAATGCTTACCACTTGCTGAATATAAAATGAATCTTTAACCAAAACCTTTTAAACAAGCCAGTCTGGTATATCATATCTAAATCTTAGTTCTAATTGGACATCACAAGTACAGGTTGATATTAGGTGTAATAGAATTCACAAGCAGACCTTCAATAGCTGTCCATGTGAAGTTCCAATGTACAGTACAGTCCACAAATCGCTTTTTACTGCTGCTACAGATGTTATTGAACTGTGTTTGAACACCACAGAATATGAAGTTATAATATGGTCAGTCGACTGTAGAAATACAAAACATAAATGATTACATTAACATTTTATTTACTTTTCTTAACATATTCATATATTACAAATATTTTTATTAAGAATTTGTTTACTACCTTAGCAGTACAAACAGGTGCACAACTGAAACCAGAAGGAACTCCCTCTGTAAATCGGTCGATTTTGAAAATGGCCAGGGCTGTGTTCTCGGGGTCGTTGGAGTTTTGAGCACTGAATATTCCAGTGAAGATAAGAGGAGAACCAGAGGAGATAACAGCAGAGGACAAGAGCTTTCTGCGGGGTTTGTCATCACAGCACTGTAATGTTGTACCTTTCAGGGATCTGACCATTTCTCCCTTTTTGACGCTATTCTTCATCCTCAAGAGCACCACTTTTTGTTCTGATGCAGAATTAATGTTGGCAAATAAAAAAGAGTGTGAAGATGCCTGGAAGCCGTTTACCCATTCAACATCTTTCTCCACTTCAATGTGGGGATCAGCATCGTCAGTACCCATTTTAGTGAAAATATCACCATGCTGAGACTGGAGAGTGTTCCATATAGTTACACCACTATGAAAAGCTTGACAATCCTTCTGATTTTTATTACTCTTTCTGGCTCTTTCTTCATTCTCTCTGCCAACCAACAGAAATGTTCCATTTCCAGCTGAGGGATCATCATCATCATAATCCAGCAGGAAAGCAACAGATGATTCATTCACAAAAGGCGGAATAGATATAGTCTCTCTATAGATACTTTTGGTTATATCATTTATATCAAGAACCTCACAGTAGCCGCATTGTAAAGTTCCACAGATAATCAGAGTGTTATTGGCGTGAAAAGGCAGTAAAATATTCACATTGTTTGGATGTGTACCGTTAGATATGACCATGTACTTATCTTCTGATAGATCGTGATTCATCTGGAGAAGGCGAGAGTCCGTAACAACAAAAACTTTATCGAGTCCCACTGCAAAGTTCCTGATATCACCTTCCAGTATCTGAACATCCTTGCCAAACGCATAGATGAGCACTTTTAAGAAAACAAGCACTCCAAGAAAAAAGGTCCTCATTTTTAAAACCAAAGTGTAAAACCTCACGGCTAAATCCAGCAGGTTAATGAGAGAAGTCGGTGGTGAAATTGAGAAGTGCATCTTTGTGTATAGGGGAAGGAAATAAAGACTTCCTTTTCAAATCTTTTAAACATTTATCTGCATGTGTACATTACCATGCTCTTTGGTGCCAACAATAATTTATGACTCTTGCAGTGACTCCAGCATTTTCTATTTCCAGATTTAAACTTAAAGAAAACAGCTGAATATTAAAGAAAATTTTATTTGTTTAAAAACAAATAAAAATTTCATAATATGCAGCATATGGAATTATTAGGGCTAGTAGTAGGTCTGTTATTTCTGGCAAACTCGTCTACATTATCTACAAACAGTCTCATACTAGCTGATGAGGATCCTCCCCACACCAGGAAGACAAGTGAGCCACTTTGGGTGTATCCCTAAGGTAGGGTGACCAGACCTAAGTTTGTGAAAAAGACGACACTTCTAGGGTTAGGGTTGGAGGGTGGGGGCATGTGACACCATAAGCATGTTACTTCGCTCTCCGCCTACTCACTTCCACTCAATTTATGCAGTAGGGCTATAAGAAAGGCGAATAAGAGTGAGTAGGGGGAGGGCAACGTACCTAGTTTGGGAAAGCTCCAGCACAACACAAATCCAATGTAAGAATGTTTGAGGCTGAGGTAGAATGAAATCCCGGACGATTTTAGAATCCCAGTCCAGATGCATATTTACAGTAAATGTCTGGGGTAAAGAGGACATCTGGTCACCCTACCCCATGGCAATAAGACATCTATTTGACATGAACCAACTGCTAATGTCAAACCTCAAGTTTTGTTTTTCTTTGTCTGTATTGTGCAGGTTACTTTTTGAGTACACACAGTTACAAACAGCTCCAGAAAAAAAGACCACATCATTTTTTTTCTGCTCACCAGCTTTGCGGCTGTGGCTGTAAGTGTAAAATGTACAGTTTTCTATTATTTTATGAGCTATTGCAGTTGCAGGTCTGTGAAAAAAAGGAAAGCAGTCTGTATTTTCTATATATAACTGCACTTCTGTTTTTATAGCAGTTATTCCATGTGTTATATTCCAACACCTATACACCTGATTCAATTTGCTGATTAGAAGAAACAGACCTCAGATTTGTGGACCATATTCTTTCAATTACATCATTGTAAAATAATATATGCGTATATACGTACTTCCAGGTTCAGATTTTGAAATAAGCATGGTAAAGTTATAAAAGAACATTAACTTGTATATTTTACACATACACACAGCCACAAACTGTAAAAACAATCAATCAGAACTAAACTAATTTTTTTTACTCCATGTGTATTTGTGTCTGAAAATTATGTTTGAGAAAAGTGGCATCAAGTCTATTTGGAAACTTAAAACGTCATGGATGCGATGTTGAAGAAGTCAACTCCATACACTGTGCACCAGGTATAATAATTCAAAATCATACATTTTGAAAATACTGGTGATTTTTTTTAAAGTGGTTGGTTTTTGTTACTTTTTTATTGTTGGATCTACATATGAGAAATAATATTATCTACATATGAAATAATATTATACCATTTTATTATACCATCAAACCATTTTTTCTTTAACAAGGTGTTCCACTTTAGTTTTTGTCTCTTTTCCCAGTTCTAGTTAATTAACTCCAGCTTGATTTGACATCACCTCATGAACAGTATAAAATGATTACTATTTGAAAAAAGTTTTTTTCATGAAGGAAGATTTTGATAAGATCAGATCTTTCATAACTTATGTGACTATTGTGAGTAAATCATGTTATAAACATCCCTATCTTTTATACTAAATTGAGTTTCCTAAATTAAAATCTGTTAGATCATCAAGTTCCATGTTTTTCCTCACAAGACCTAAAACAGGATTGGTTAGGTGACTCTTTTTTATGTGTTTATGTGCAATCAGAGGTAAATCAGAAGATACTTAAAATATTAAAGTTTTAAATTTATTGAAAAACTCTTCACCACATCACAGCAAAAAGAATATTTATTGGACTTGGTTGATGACACAACCAGTAGAGGTCAGTGTAACCTTATAACTATATTTTGTAATCAGTTCACATATAAAGTACTTTTCCCAGATTGTTTTATCTTTTGTTGAGAAAATATCATTAACAGCAAATTGTTTGGTCTTTTTACCTTAAGGCCACTCTAGAGTATGAAAAGACATAAATGTAGCAGCGTAACAATGAACAACAGAGGATCTAAAGTAGAGTGCTCCTTTGTCATTTTGTACAAAGGACAAAAAAGTGTTGTTTTTTGTTTATTCATTTCTATTTTAGAGTTTACAAATACATATAAATAGTCTGGTCCCATAACAGCCTCTAAAGCCAACCAGAGCCTTTTAAAGCTCCACCGCATTTTTAGCGTCTGAGGGTGATATCAAATTTAGTTTCAAATTTTTAAAACCCTCTTTCCCTTTAAACATTCTTTTTTTTCTCAAAACGTTCATGCATGTTCCATAGTTTACAAATGCATATAAATAATAAATATAAAAGATAGAAGACAGAAAAGTGCTTTTGGAATAAACAAGGAGTAAAAGGGAGTAATGGAGTAAAATATGTGCCTTAGCTGTTTTGGTGAAAGCAGATTATTGCTGTGCATGTGTAGTATTTTGCCACCATAGCAAAGCAGAAGAAAGGTAGTCAGTAGTTCATCTAACACAAATTATAAGAGTCAGGGTCAAATAAAGGGAATGCAGAAGGTAAGAACTAAAAAGAGAATAGGAAGGTTTTGAGGTTGAGGGCGAAAGACTAAGTGAGAATGTGAAAGGGAGGGGGTGGTGATGAAAAAGAAGAGCGAGGAGAAAGAGAGAGAGTGAGAGAGGGAGGGAGCAGAATGCACAGCTTGCCTCTGCAGCGCTACAAGGACAGTGAACGTTACTGAGAGCCAGCGCACAGACTTGCAGCTCAGCCTCTGAGCCTGAGAGCAGCCTGCTTGAAAAAAGACTCATTGCAGACCACCACCAGACCCTTCATGGCATCTAAGAGAGTGTATCTGCTTCAGTAGGACCCTCGTCTACAAACTGGGACGTAGCAGTGCATCTCAGGACCACAGGAAATCCACAAAATGCTGTTTGTCTTGTAGCAACCTGACCTAGACTTTACAGTTAGAGGGAGTCCACAGATACAAGACTTAATGAGAGCCCACCCATCTCTTGCTGAGCTTTGTGGCCACATCGTTGTGGTCTCTGTATAAAGAAGCACTGCCGGGTCAGGTGCGGGGGAGAAGAAGTCAGAGGGTATAGAATTTGTAGAAGGTTACACCGTCAACTTTGCCGTCAAGACCAAGGTGGACAGCATGAGTGAGACGAAGAAGAGTGAAGCGGAGCTAAGGGACAAAGCCATCATGCATCAGCAGAGGAGGCTGAAGCAGGCCACTCAGTTCACACACAAGGACTCGGCCGACCTGCTGCCCCTGGACGGCCTCAAGAGGCTGGGCACCTCCAAAGACCTGGTGAGTTCCAAACGTACAGACATGAAAGTGAATAGAGGAGGTTTACCTAGTGTTGACATAGTGATTCAATGTGGTGAGATGACTTAGTTTGTGAAAAGTGAGACATAAAAGAAACAATGAAATGAAAGAGGAAAATAACCATTTGGCTTCCATGGTGCACACCAGTTTGTACACCTTCAAGCAGCAGTGGTGTCAGGTCGGAATTGATTCTGGTTCACTACAAACTGACTAGCACGTTTCTTATCACAGTGCATTCTTTAATAGATGGCAAGTGCAACACATGCCAAGAAGACCCCAGAATGATTATGAGTTTGTGTATCAGTATTTGGTAGCTGCCAGAACATGGGGTATGAGTGTGTTTGTGTGTGTGTGTGTGTATGTCTGTTTGTGAGTGTGTGTGATTACAGTGTGTATTTATATCAGCCCCTCTGCACAGTAGGGGAGAACTGAAGCCAGCCGGCACAGTTTACAACAGTCTCTGAGCAAACACACATACACAAAGGCATATTCTCAGAGCACTTTCCTTTCCATGTGTTCATAATTTATAAGATTTGAGCTCCTTTTTATATTATAAGCAAAGACATCACCTTGTGCATACACATGTACACACGCAAACTAAAAAGGGTCTCTGGGTCCCAATGCAGATGCTGACTTTCATTTTCATTCTTAGGGTTAACACCTCCCACATGGGAGTGAAAGATGCAATGTTGACCTCTCACCTATGGAGTCACTTCATGAGGCCATATGGGTAGCTCGAGACATTAAAAAACATTCATTCAAACCAACCCTGCAAACTGTTTTTTAAAAAGGGCTGAGATATGACAGTAGAAAGAAGCAACAATTTAGCAACAACGGAACAGCCTTGAGGACGAAGCGCCGGCCATTGTTACCTCCCCCACTGACTCTCACTCTTCTACTCTGTGTGTGTGTCACTACCAATTACTCCCCGACTCAAACATCACACACACCCAGTCAGCAGGAAGTCAAGGCAAAAAAAATTGATGGACTGAGAGACAAAGAGGCAGATGTACAAATAGACAGCTTGACACAAATGAAAATGAGCTCTCAAATTGTGATTTTGGATTTGTCATCTCGTTTTTCTGTAATCTACATTTCTGCTATATAACTCTTCTTGGGCTGGCTGAAAGGAGGCCTGGCGCGTGCAGTGCATTCTGGGATCCCATACAGCTACGTGGGGACGGTAGCCGTGGCTCGGCGTCAAATGTGTTCCGCTCCACTGCTTCCATTAACGCAGCATGTCACGTGAAGTAGTTCCACTTACGTAACAGGCAGATTTGTTTTTCTGTGCTCTCTAGCCCTGAAGCGTTCTGTCTCTCTCTCTCTCTCTCTCTCTCTCTCTCTCTCTCTCTTTCCCTTCATCCATCCACCCTCTCTCCATCATGTTCCCCATATCCTTCTCCATCTCTCTTTCCTTCTCTAGTCTCTAACTCAGGGGCACAAGCAGTGAACATGAAAAGGATTAAATTCAGTCTTCCTTTGACGCATGATAGAGGGAGGAGTCATGGAGAGACGGATAGAGGTGGACGAGGTGGTGGTGTCTGCCATTGAACTGAGCATGTACAAGCATAGCTGACCCTAGCTTCCAGTGTGTGCCATGATGATAATATAAAGCTAAAACGGGGTCTTTCTTGTTTTCAAGATATGGAAAATTGAAGTGGTGAGCAGAGCTACTGACCTGTCTGTATTTTTTGTGGATGTGTGTGGTAGCTCAAAGCACATACCCTGTTGAAAAACTGCTGTAGATTTGACCAGCAAAACACTATCACAATCATATTCCAGGGAAGGAGGGCTTATAATGGGAAGTGCAAAATGGTCTACCAATATAGACCAGTTTCATGGCCAAATGTGCTAGTTCCCTGTAGCTTCAATCAATATGGCTAGCCAGGTAGCCCCGACTGATGTTTGCAGAGAATTCTGCAAGAGCCATTTAAAGACCAGCTAATGTCCTGATGCAAGGAAAGAACGTGTTCTGAGCTCTGTTGTTTAAGTGTTGTGTTGTCTAGCAGCCAAAGAAGTGCATTAGCTCCCATCGCTAAGGCTAATTAGAGCTGGCTGATGAGTTGAGCTAAACTGAGCCTGAGGTTTTAATGTTTTAGTCCCATTCTCTCTAACCTTCGATACTAAGCCCCTGTCCTTCCAGCAACTACTTCTCTCATCAGAGCTAAAAGTTAAAGTGAGTGATTATTTGTCCTTGTGAACACAGCACAACACACAGCGCACCACAATGAAATTTGACCCGTCCATGAAGGAGCAGTGACCAGCTTTTTGACATTGCCAGGGGGGCAGAAACCTTTATGGTCTGGGACTTAAACCGGTGACCCTCTGATCACAGGGTCTACTCCCTAACCATTATGCTACAAACAAAACAAAAATAAATGAAAGATGTAGTTTATTTCCAAATGTTGCCCAATTGAAAGACAAGCACATTCATTAAGGTGTTTTAAAATGAAGCATGAAGATATTGCAGTGTGAGTGTGCAATAAGTCTATATTTTAAGCATTGTCTAAAGTTGAAGCATGAAGTCTCATTTGGGGCTCATTTCTTGGATTTTCTTCAATTCTACAGTCGTATAATGTTATACTGGTTAAATGGCTAAACTTTCTTAAGAACAAATTAAAGAAAAAATATTGTTCTGAAAATATTGGTGAATAAAGCCCAATGTGACCTAATCTGCATAGAGCCGACCAGATGCCGCTAATATTTGGTTTGTGTTTTTCCCCCTTTCAGTTCAGTTTGCCTATTGTTTAGTTATTTATTCACTGATTTAGGTCTTGATTATCTAGTTAGTGTTTAATTGTTTTCATTGCTCTACACATTTTGTTTTGCTCTTTCACCGTATATTAGTTTGCCTTTTCCCCTGTCTTCCTTGTTGGTCCACTGTTGCTCTGTGCTGGATATCTGAATAAAATTGTTGTTTCAGTTGATGTTTTGTGGCTCTGCCCACTTTATTTATGAAAGGGACGTTTTGCACCTGTGCCTCTTTTCTACTTTTCTTCTTTCGTCTTCATAATTGTTTATAGATAAAAAAGAGCACCTAATGTTCAGAGATCAGCCACTGTAGTATTTATAATAAGGTAAATGCACAAATGACTTTAAGTATAAAGTTACCTTTTACATTTTACTTTAATTCTATAAATGATGAGAATGTTTTATTGTACTTTATCTACAGAAGGAGACAAAGAGGAAAAAGATTTAAAAGGAGAGATTTAAGCACAATATGTGTCACAGGAAGTCTGGCATTCTGGCAACAGAGATCAGGAGGGTAGGGGAGGCATTATGCAGGATCACATGGTTATTTGGAAGAAGCCTGTTGCGGCCTGATAATTAGTTTTTAGCCTGCAATCACAGAGAGAGAGAGAGAGAGAGAGAGAGAGAGAGAGAGAGAAATGTACAGCCCTAAGGCTAATTTGAGAGAATCATTTGGAACACTGTGGTTCACATCAGGATCCACATTAACAGTGCAGGCCATTTAAAAGAGTGTCTTGCGTACATATAAAATATTAGTAATTAGACCACAGAAGCTGAAGAATCATAGTATGCAAAGTGAAGATAGCATACCTCTTCCATTCATCAACTATTTCAACTCAGATGTCCCCCATTTGGACCACACCAGAAGCTAATGTGGTGAAAAATATGTGTGAATCTGTGAATTTTAATTCCTAAGTGTAGGAATTTGTTTAGGACATTTCTGTACCCAGTGCAGATAGCAGATTTAAGATGCTTTATGGCAGTCATTTAAAGGTTATTTAATGCTTGTTTGTTGCTTGAAGCTGGTCAGGGCTATTATAACACCACCTCATCTGCTTTAACACCAAAACTAGCCTGAGCTTGTCTACAACTAGTCAACCTGTTTCTATAGGAGCCATTCTAAGATTTAAAAAAACGTACTGATGAACCATTTTCCCAGAAGTATTTTCACGTATTTGATAGCCACAATAGAAAACACAAGATAAAATCAGCTGTTGCAAAATGCAAATCTACTGTCTTCTTCTAGTCTTGTATTTTGTTTCAGAAGAGCTAGGTAGACATGCTGTTTCTGGTTTAGATTAACCTGATAGGGATCAGCCTGCAAATGTTTGCAGGGACAGAGCCAGGTCTGCTAAGCCATAGTGCATTTTGGATTAGGCGTATGGTTCCATAGTACTGTGTGACTATCTCTCATGCCCCTTGCTGACCCCCCAGGACAGTGTGTGTTCATGTTAATTGATGGGGACAGAGATCCTTCCATTCAGAGCAGGAAAGCCAATTTCTTTCCTCTTAGCTCCTCCATGAAAACATTTCCTATTCACAGTGAAAATGCAAATGAAAAGAATGACACATTGGTGAATAATTCATGAGTGTCTTATCTAAGAGGCTGGTCCACATGTAAAAAAGGAATTATGGATTTTGCCACTGCAGGAACGCAACAAGAACGATTAAGTGGTGTTAAGAGCTGCTTAGCGTTTTCAAAAAACTATCCCGTCGCATGGGCTAGACATTAACGGTTTGCATTTTATTCAGACTTGAGTGGCTCCTAAAAGCTTTGAGTAGAGCACTGCAGGTCTATTATAGACTCTGGGCAACTTCATCTCAACTTTCATTTGATCATAAGTTTTAAAATGGTTTAAATTTCAGCATCTAAACTTTCTTTCAAAAGCACAGTTATGTTTTTAAAAGACTTAAACTACAAACAAAGAATGAAACAAAAAATGTCAAGGGATGGAGGGATGTACAGTATGTATAGATGGAATGATATATGTATAGATGGATGGATAGATAGATTTAAAATTGTTTTCAGACTTTTATTTGGGCTGATACTAAGGGAAATTTTCATTTCACAGCAGGCAGTGAAGACACTTCAAGAGCATCACTTGTGCCCAATAACACAGTAATCTCCTTTTATTAAAGTAATGAGATAGCGGCAATAACCACTGATCAAATAGAGAGGGAGAGAGAGAGAGATCACAAAATTATGACATGCTTCCTGCCAGAATCCATCTGCTCTCTCATTCAGCAGCCAGCCACAAACGATAAAGATGCGAAATGTGGCTAGTAAACCTTGCTTAGTGCTCAAACTTTCTGAGTAATTGCTTTATAATTGTCTATCACTGCCTCACATTAGACACACATTAGTATTGCATCACTGGAACAAATTAAGGGAAGCTCCTCAGGAGTTTAGATAAGGGGAGAATAAAAAAAAATTGTGTTGCTCACAACAAGACATTCCTGCTGCCTTGATTATTAGCATTGTAGTAATTCACAGGGTGATTTGTTGGGTTTTAATTATCTCTCTGTTTGCTTCTGCACACACATAAACACACACACACACACAGACAGAGAGAGAGAGGAAATGGGGGATGAAAGAGAGAGTGAGGGAGAAAGCTTATTTGTTTGATTATCTCGATGAGATTTGTGGAACCCGACTAATCAGGTAGATAAACAATGGCCAAACTCTCGTTATCTAACAGAAGTAACATTAACTCCTTTGCAAAAGAGTCAGCATTCAAAGTTCACGCCGGCAGTATGACATCATGTGAAAGGGCATAAAATATTTACATGGTGTGCATGAAAACTTTAATCCTTGTAAGAGACCTACAGATTGCTCACCTTTACCGTCTCTGTGTGGTTTCAGAGGCCTTGAATGTACACATTATTAATGACAAGTTCTCACCAGCTGTTTCCTGCTCTCCACTACCCTACTGCAGTTTGTATCCTGACAATGCAATGACCAGAAAGAGCTGTTATTATGTCAAAGGTCTTAGTCAGGATGTCTATAAAATGGCTTTTCATGACTCTTCTCAGGACATGAGGGTTTATTGGAGATTGCACACACTCAGTGTGCTTGGCTGTAAACCAAAAATTGCTGCGAGAGTGATGTGAATATGGTTTACTTGTTAGTCAAGGACACATGGAGGAGTGTGACCTTCATTTGAAAGCCATGATGTGCAATTGCAGATAGCAGTCAGTGCAGATTTGCATTGCATGTGTGTGTTTGTGTGTGTCTGCTGGAGAGGGCGACATATATGTGCAACCTGAGTGCATGCAGCCGTGACGGTGCATGAGAATCCAGTGTTACCTTATCAATGATGAACAACAAGAGGTTGGAGGTGCCCTCTTTTCTCTGCCCCTCCATTCTCCATCCCTCTTTCCCTCCAGCTTTGTTCTTACTCAAAGCGAGTTTAATTGGCAGTGGCTCATTTCGCTGACAAAATGTTTCAAATAAGCCTGCAGCTTTGTCAAGCTAAATGATGGTTGAAAGTGGTGAAAACATAAGAAATTGGACTGCTTTCAGCCTTCCAACCTCCATCCGCCCTCGTAGTGTGCTCTGTGCTTAATCTCCGACAGATAAATCTTTCTGGAGCTGCACCTTATTATAACCTACCCACACAGTTTAATAAGAAAACCTATTTTGTGATTATCCTCAATGTCTACTTACTGCACTTAAGTCAACTTGATGCAGTGGCAAATAGCAATTAATTGTACTTATTTATTGACATTAAGTATTATTTTGAGTACCTGTGCTTGGACTGAGTGTTTCCAATACTAGCAACCACACTTTTATAGAGTTCATCTTTACTTAACTATGATTATAATTAATGTACTTTTTACTCCACTACTATCATGGCTACCCCCAGACTGTTCCCCAGCTGGCCACTGGAGGTCACCCCAACCTGTCTTGTGTCTGTCTCGTGTGGTATGTCAGTCATTTCCCTCCGTTCAGTCCCAGTGCGTTCTGACTGATTAGCCTTCCCTTAGTTAGCTGATTCACCTGTCCCTGCTTAGTGCTTTGTTTCTAGTTTAACCTGCTCTTTTTGTTTCATTAGTCCAGCTGTTTTAGTTAGTTTATTTTTTGTGTAGTTCCCACCTCCAGTTACCCCTGCTTTCTTATCTATTGGTTTAATATTTATTATCATGTTTGGTTTAATCAATTTTCTTTTTGTTTGCATCTGTCTCAAATTTGTTAGCCCCCTATTTCGGCATGTCTCTCCCTTTTGTGTCTGTCGGTCCACCATTATTTATGCCCCATGTTGTTTTGCTTTGTTCTGTCTATTTCATGAGAGAAGATTTCTGTGTATTGTTTTGTGACCATCATACCAGATTTATTTTGCTTGCTTGGAATTTTATGGGCTTTGAACTGGTGCCTTAGATTCTTGTATCATGCCGGAGTATATTGTAACTAAGTGTGCACCCATATTTTGGGATTTTATGTAACTGATGGTGCAAAATTCTATACCTTGAGATTATTACCACTGAAGTACTCATGAGCAAGGTACCATCCCCAAGCACTGCTCCTTATTAGGTGCCTACTGCTCCTTCACAGATGGGTTAAATGCAGAGGTCACATTTCGTCGTGGTGCACTGTGTGCTGTGCTGTGGTGTGTTCACAATGACAAAAATCACTCACTTTCACTCATTAACCATGCCTAAGGATATTTGGGAAGTAGTGATTTGTGCCTTAGTTTGGTCCTCATTGCATTTTGAATTAATCAATTTTAAAACATGCTAAACAAGTCCCTAAATGTAGGACTTTTGGCAAAGTATTTCTTGTAAAGGCTAAACTTAAACTAATAGCAGCAAAATATTGTTTTAACAGATATTAACAGTACTTGTAGCTTAAGTACTGTTAATTACAGACACTTTATTACTTTCACTCAAGTAGTATTATGATGGTTGACTTAAAAAAAGAATTGTAAGGTATTTTTACTTAAGTATGGGTTTCAGGCCCTGTGCATTACATTGCATTCTTTGAATTTTTAAACTTTATTTTTTTTACCTGAAACCTATTAGATTAATTTTTAAGTTGATTTTTTTTTATTATTTCAAATTCTAAAGAGTGTCCCAGATTTACATTTCACTATAAATTATAAATCTTCAGTTATGTGTGTGGCAAGTAGATAATATTGAATCTGCAGGAGTTGTAGAAAGATGCAGAGATACTATACATATATATATATAAATAAAAGTTCACAGACAGGCAGCAGAGTCAGTCTGGCAGAGAACCGACAGCAGATACAGAATGGACGAAAATCCAAATAGCCAAGCAGAGGTCAGTAACGGAAAAAGGATATAAATGTTGTAAATGGCAACACAGCTCTTTAAAGCCCTACAAAACCAGAAAGACATGACGAAGCATGTTTGCCATTTTTTTGGCTACTATCAGAATGCAACAGAGGAACTGTTGAGTTTATTGATCAATATGGAGGAGAGGATGAATGCTGCTGGGGCCATGGTTATGGGTGCAGCCTGGGTTGTGACAGTAGGTGCATTATGAGCCACAGTCTGTTGTCCAATCTGCCAGCAACACTTCACCCTCATCAGTTCATCAATTTGTGACCGCATGACCAAAGCGATCGCGTCTGAGTGGTGGGACATTTTCCACTGCAGTGACCCTGACATGGAGTGTGTGTTGTGTAGGTACAAGTGTATATGGGTACTTACATCAGTAAATCTGCTTGGTTGATGAGGACCAATGTAGGCTTAAACATTAGCTTTAGACAAGATGTACCTACAGACTGTGAAAGTAAAATTGAGTGATGATTTGTTATTGTGAAAACAGCACAGCACAGCACACAGTGCACCACAACGAAATGTGACCTCTGCATTTGACCCATCCGTGAAGGAGCAGTGGGCAGATGACACATGCACAGCCTGGGGAGCAGTGCTTGTGGACGGTACCTTGCTTACGAGTACCTCATTAATACCTTTACCGGTTCGGGATTCGAACCGGCGACCTTCTGATCATGGAGTGAATGCCTAACCGTTACGCTGCCAACTGCCTCAACTGGGCTCAAAAACTTTGTTTTCAGTTTGGAAGGCTGTGATTCAAAATGCTCTAAAATAATAACAGGGTTCGACTGAAAATACTAAAGATCACTCATGAAAATAGACTGATTTCAAACTGTTTCAAAGGAATCATTCCCAAATGAAACGTTGATTATTTCCTGTGAATGCCAGCTTGAGATCTCATCCTTCTTTTCCACCTGTGATTTCATGATTGTATAACCTCACAGCCTATTATGTTTTACCCTCCCCATGCCTCACTATCATCAGATGACAGATAACACCAAACATGATACACTTCTACATCTACAGCAGGTGGATGTCATTACTGTCCCTGTAGACTGGAATTGCTTGGTTTTTCAGAGGGTATCCGACCGGATGTCAGGGTGTCTTTGGGGGTCAGTTTATAACTACAGAGGGCATTTATTACAGCTTTATTCTGTCTCTCTGAATTTCCCAAATTGGAGCAGATCTCTTGTGGCTCATGACGACAGAAGCAATCTAATGCCGACTGATTTTCTAATGCGCTTCTTGCAAGAACCTATCTGAAGATTAAAATAGACTGCAAATCAGGCTGTCATATTTGGTCGGGTGTGGGAAGGATTTGAGTACTTGACTGTGGGTTCATACACAGCTGATTCCCTTACTACTATATTGTTAACCCTTTCATACACTGCATCCACTGGAGTGGACATCAATTTCAATGACAACAACTTGACAACAACTGGATCAGAAAATAACCCTTTATTTGATCACATTGTCAGTAATGTCTCAATTAACTTTCAATGTGAACTGGTCTGTCAACTATTTTTCAACCGTTCTATTATCATTTGTATGGTTTTATGGTTAGGAATAAGATAATGATTAGTGTAGTGAAATGCAAAAAGATAAGCAGTAGTTGCAGCAGCTTTTGACAGTTTTTGTTAATTCACTAAAGCAGCATTTTACAACCCTGGTCCTCACAGCCGAATATTTTTCAAACAATCCTTTTTTCCATATCACAGCACCCCTGATTAAAAGTGAATTAAATATTGTTTTAACACAAAAACACATCCTCTGTACAATGCACTGTTAAACTAATAAGAAATCGTGAAGACTCAACTCAGCTATGGAGCTTCCAGTCTAGTCCATTACCAGAGAGTCAGCATTATAATTAAAAAAGGCCAGTCCTGATTGTATCACTGCAGCATCAGCTATGAATAAGTATAGAAAAAATGCTATTCCCTTTAAAAGTCTCAGCAGATCTTTGTACTATTCACAATCCTTTTTACAGGAAACAAAAAGCAAATGTGTCCGTCAAAGACTTACACTAACAGAGGCCGACTCACTAGTGGCTAATGGGATCCCGATTAGTCTCATTCATTATTACTCACACGATTGTCTGTGGGCAAAGCACTCCTTTAAACTTGGCTGGCTGACATCTAATGTTGCTCCATTAGGCAAGGACTGCAGGAGATTTAGACGGAAGATAAGTGAAGCATCTGGTGTCTCCCACAATAGCGTGCTAGAGAGATCAGACAATTCCCGTAGCCGGTCAGTGCTGACAGATAAAGGGCACCTTTCCGAAATTAGAGAAACTATGCAGTTCATCAGTTGCAATGGCTGCATCCTAAAACCACCAGGACAGATTTGACTCTGGGTGACACTTAATATGGATGTTTATAAAAATATTTACAATTTATCATAAAATTCAAGATTTATTCTTTTTATATTCAGAATACAGGAGCAGTTGGTAGTGTAACAATTAGGGATTTGGCCCTATGATCGGAGGGTGACTGGTTCAAGTCCTGGACCGGTTAAGGTACTACTGGCACCCAAGCATTGCTCTCCGGGTGCTGCCTGTCAGCTTTGGTTCAGTCAAAGCATGTTATTATTGACAGTTAATTTTCCCAATCTTTAGCAAAGCAATATGTTCATAAAGTGGAGTTGTCCTTATAACAATCTATTTCTTGTCCATTCAGTGTCCTCTGAACTTAATTCATACGGGATTATGTGGTTTTTATGATGCATGTGATGTATTTTAATGTTATGAGCTTTTGCGGTCTTGGTTGCTGCCTTGGCCAGATCTCTCATGTAAAAGCGAGAAAGAGAGAGAGATCTATACTTCTGGAATTTTACAGTGTTCAAGTGTGTTTACCTCCCATATTAGATGGCAAGAGGAGAATATAATAATCTCATTTTGTTTACTACTGATGTCAGAAATGAGAAGAAGGGTGTGGAAGGTTTGCTATGGTCTGATGGTGATCTATCAATAGCCAAGAGTGTGTCATATTGCAGCACAGCGCATGACTGATCAGTGGGCTCATGGTTGGTCTGGCTAAAGACATAAAAATGAAATGGCAGGCGATCATCAGACAACTCAGATACAGTCCAGACAGTCCACCTGTCTGTTTTTGAAGATTTTTACTGGAGTACTTATCAACATCATTAGTGGAATCATGACACTCAGATGGTGCTTGTTCAAGCGTTAATGAAATTCCTGTCTTTATAGCTTGTGGGCTACAAATTGTAATGTAAAAATGGAATTGGACATTTTTACAGGAATTGGTGCCCCCAGAGTACAATAACATTCATCTTAGTTTCTGCAACTACTGCACCTGTCTCACCTCACCATACTCATGCTGAAACACACAACAAAGGCATAAAAGTTAATTAAGTCTCATGGGAGAGAAAGACAGACTTTAGGACAGGACTTTCGGTAACCCCAGGATGCAAAGCTGGGTTATTTTCAGCAGTAATTAGGGTTCTTTTAGAGACTATGGGGTCTTCGCTAGTTGTATCAGTCATGTTGAACTCTATTGTGTAAGTGACTCTATGTCCTTTTAAAAAGCCTTCACATCTGTCTTGAAACATATCTGTTTAAGATTAAAAGTCAAACCCCACAGAATCAGTAACAGTATACAAAGACATTAGATTAACAACTCTTAATATATTCAACAATTTCCCCACCTTTTTTGTATGTAAAGTGGATTTTGTGACTCCACGTCCTCATCACACAGTCCCATCACACATGATCACCAATCAACTGACATTCATTGTATGTAATTGCTGAAAGGGGTTGGGATGCTTTTATGGTGGAGTTTAATGATGTAGTTGTATTAAGTCACTAGAAAGATATTATGAAAGTGAGTGATTATTTGTCATTGTGAATACACAACGAAATGTGACCTGTGCATTTGACCCATCCGCAAAGGAGCAGTGGGCATCTGACATAGGCTGATAGAGCAGTGCCTGGGGACTGTACCTTGCTCCTGAGTACCTCTGTGGTACCTTTCCACAGGGTGAATGCCCTAACCATTATGCTGCCAACTGCCCCAATTCAGTTTGGAAGGCTGTAGTTGAAAATGCTCTGAAACAATAATAAGGTCCAACTGAAAATACAGAAGACCATTTAGAAAAACTGTCCATCAGAAATGTAAGGATGTTATAAGATATTGCAAATTTGTGGCTGCAAACATTACAAAGTTGCAACTTCCTTAATTTGCCTCAAAGTTGCTGATCCATAGTTCCGCCATCTTTGAAATCTTTTATGTCTTTCTTGTTTCACTTTCATAGCAACCACACAGCATCGTGCAGCGGCGCCTCCTGGAGGGTAATATCCCACGGCTCCGTGGGGAGGCCCGTGACATCCCAGCCCGTGTCCGGTCCCCTCTCGCCGACAACAAGGAGGGAGGTGAGGCGGAAGAGAGGAGCGAGAGCACGGTGGATGACTCCACGGAGGAGAGAGAATCTCCGGAGGAGAGTGAGAGGAGTCTGAGATCAGAGGAGGAGGAAGTGGAGGAGGAAGAGGAAGGTGACAGCAGTGATGCAGGTGGAAAGGCAGAGTTCAAACAGAAGCAAGAAGATGCGACAGAAAGAAAGAACGAGAGGGAAAGAGCGGAAACAGGGAAGAGCGAGAAAGCATCCATCCTGTCGTCCTTGCTGGTGCAGTGTAAGGTATGCAGGCCTTTTACTTCCCGTTAGGTCAGGAAAAAACTCAGAAATCTATTCTCTCTAATGTTTTCTCAGTTCCTTGCAGACAATGAACATGTGCATAATGTATTTAATAAGATGGCATGATGAAACATCCCTATTCAAGTTGCTCTATTTTATGACTCATGAGTTTCTTTTCATTGTCTCAAAGTCTTTTCATTTGAGGTTTTAAAGGTTGACATTCCCAAGATGATGAAGTGTACTGAAGGCCAATAAGCTTCATTAGGAGGGCTGGCTGATGGACTTGTGAATGATAATATGATCGACACTTCCTAAGTGATTCATTAGTAATTAATAAGTGACTTATTAATTACTAAGTGATTCATTAGTAATTAATAAGTGACGAAGTATAACAAAAGAATCAGTTTGGACGTTAAATGCCTCATAGGCAATCGTATAGAAATGACCACTGAATGCAGTAATAATAACTATTCTGCTATATCTTTTACCACCTACATCAATGCTGCATGTCAGTCCGAAAAAGAAAAATATGTATCCACAATGCAGTATATAGTTTGTAGCTCCACACCACCATGCCCCCAGCCTGGTGACTCAGTATTGACGCCATGATTGAGAGTAGCAAAAATAGAGTCTTGATTAGAGCATATTAAGAGAACGGAGCTGCTCAGTTTCTCAGCATTCACATGTCAACAGATGTCTCAAGAGTAGTGACAAACACACTCAACATAAATATTAATGGGAAACTGTGGTAATTGTGTCATTTTGAGGTTAAGAGATTTTCGCATGTCCTCAAAGCAGATATACATTAGGGAACCCAAGTAAATACGTGTATTGTGGAAAATCTAATATTACAAATATTTGACCGGTGAAAATATCTGAACCTTTTCTTTCATGATCTGGTATGAGCCAGTATCTGGTACAAGGTGCAATAACTCTAACTAAACATTTCTGTTGATCAGTCCTGCACTTTGTCTTGTAGGAATTTTAGCCCATATCTCCATACTCTGGGAGAGTTTCCCCTCTGGGATGTTGCTGGGTTTTCTCACATCAAATGCTGGCTTCAGGTCTTTCCACAACATTTCTACTCAGTTAAGGATAGGACATTCCAAAACATAAACATTACTATTCATCAACCATTTTTGGTAGAACAACTTGTGTGCTTAGTATCATTATCTAGCAACCCACTTTCTCTTGAGATTCAATATACAGACAGATGTCTTGGCATTTTCCTTTAGGATTGGTTGGCATATATCAGACATTATAATTTCAGTAAATGATGACAAGCTGTCCTGCAAACTGGAACAACTCACATTACTACCATCACCATGTTTCTCTGATAGGTTTAGGTTGCGGAATGCAGTCCTTTCCCTTTCCTCCAAACATAATGTCCCAGCATCAAAACCAAAAAGTTTTCTTTTGGGCCCATCTGTATATTAAACCTAATGAGAGGTTTATGTAATGCAACCTTACTACGCTGTCCCTCATTACTTGTCTGTTTTTGCTGACTGCTTTTTTCAGCTCATGACCTCTACTGACATTCTCAATCATTTAACTTGCTCTTATGCTTTTCCTGCATCACAGTAATCAAATGTGTACTTTCAACCACAATTTCCGATACTATTTTCTGAAGTCTTTCCAATAGGTCTTATTTTAGTCACTGTTCTTTTTTTAAACACCAACTAGCTGAGTTGACAAAAACATTTGTCTTCCATGACCCAATAATGACCTCTCTTTGAATCTTATTTCTAGAACAATTATGGTTGCATATAAAGGTTACATTCATCTCTAGACATAAACATGTAAAACAGACAACAAAGTGGAAAACAGCACAATGGAATCGGAAACTTTTGTGGGCCTGCAAGGATGACCGACAATCTATGGGTGTGCTGAAACCCACATCCATTGTAGCATACTTCACCACATTTACGTACAAGTCTATGTGTAAAGGTTTGGAAAGACGTTATACCAATGGCTGGAAACCACATTTAATGTGGCAGGAAACTTGCGACTGTGACAGCTACGTATCTTGGGTGAAGACCACTCAGATGAAGCTACAGGAAATGTATGATGGGGTGCAAATTTGCTTATAGTCACTTACTGTACACCCTGCAAAGGGTAAGGTTGTTAACAGCACTTCCTGGACACAGACAATGTAGGGAACAAAAAGGCAAAGACATACTATCCAAATTCACTTAACACAAATGTCTAGAAGCTTATGGAAAACACTTCATTATAGTTGCCTTAATTTAAATTATTTCAATGTTTTGTATTTATTAGTCAGTGAAAGTTATAAACATAAAACAATTAAGATCAGCTCTATTAGGACCATTTTACAATATGCTCATGTAAAAATCAATGTTTACAATTCATTGCGTAAAGATTTTTCAACAAGATGCACCTTTGCATTTAAATATGTCCCAACCTACCTTTATGGTCAAGTAATAAAACTCGTATAATCTCCCAGCTAAAGTTATTTTCATTTTACCCTTGACCCAATTAACAGAGCACTGGTAGTAAATTGTTCTCTTTACTTCTGAACCCAGCAATACATTACCATACATCCGAATTCTGTGAGAATGCTCATCTCTACAGGGCCTCTGCTGTTGTGTTCCTCTCACAACACAAGGTGAAGCAACAGTACTCTCAAAATGTCTTTATTAGTTGTTCAAAAGTAATACATACCGTTTTGCTTACATGACAGAGTTGGACTATTAATGTCCACTTGACTGAGTAGTAAAAGGACAGCTGACATCTTTCTGGTACACCAGTGATTAACTTTTCAGTTATTTATTTACAAGCAAAAACAAAAATTCTAAATCACTGGTTGGCAGATTTTGTTGAGCTAGTTGGAACACAAGGCCAAAGGGTTAAAAATATATGGACTGCTGTGATGCAATAAAAGGCAGCCAAATACCTTTAAATACTATTATCTCATTGCAGTTCATTAGAGAACATCAAATAATTTTACTAATGTTGGCCTACCAATGTAAACAGCAAAGAACGAGTAAAGTCAAGGACGGAAAAAATAGCAAAACTCTTTGCAGGCCTGATTGTATGCTAGAAGCTAGAATAAACTTAATAAACATAGACCACCCTAAGTAGGGACATTAGGGACAATAGGGACATTTTGTAATAAAAGATTTTTACTAGTTTCTAAACTTCAGAAGCTGAAAATGGCTAAAACGACTTCTTGGGAAATTACTGTTGTATCTCATGTATTGACAGCAGTAAAAATGGAGGTGGTCTAGTGGTTAAGATACTCGCCACTGGACCAAGAGGTCGTGGGATCGAATCCTTCCTCCTGTTCTATAGTCACTGGGTCCCTGAGCAAGACCCTTAACCCTAAGCTGCTCTTAGAGAAACTGTCCCTGAATTAGGAAAAAGGGAAAGTGCTCTGGATAAGGGCATCTGCTAAATTTAAGTGAGTGATTATTTGTTGTTGTGAACACACCACAGAACAGCACTTAAATGGAAATTGACCCATTTGATCCATCTGTAAAGGAACAGTGGGCAGATTTTTGGCAGCGCTCGGGGAGCAGTCATAGGGAATGGCACATTGCTCGTGAGGAGCTCTGTGGTACCTTTACTGGTTCAGGACTTGAAGCAGCAACCTTCCGATCATGGGACCAACTTCCCAAATGCTATAAATGTAAATATAAAATGTAAAAGTCATTCAGGAGAAAATGCCAGCCACTAGAAAACAGGTTTCTTCCTATTATTTTATACATCTTAACCTGTGTGTATGTTTAATTAGCCACCTTATATCTGACAGTGCTCTGTGACATCTGCTTATGTTTCAGTGCGGTGATTCTGACATGAAGGTGTCCATCAACACAGGCTGTCAGTACAACCACATCTCCAGCACATGCTGCAGAAGACTGGGGTGAGTTGGAACTTATTCTTTTACACGTCCTTGTATTAGGACACCTGGAACCAACCATAGCTTTGTTGTAATAAATTAAACATAACATAACAATCATAACATATTTTTTAACCCTCAGTATTGGGGGTAGAATTCAATAGCCATGAACATTGCTCATGCATGGAAATTAACGCAACATAGATCTCAAAACTTAAAGGTAACAAGTGAGCAAAGCATTTCATGTGTGTGTTTTGTAGACTTAAAGCCAGTCCAGAAAGTAAGCCTGTCAATGATTCCATGGCTACTAGGCTGACATCACTGAAGCTCCAGTTTGGTAAAGAGAAAGTAGAATGCACTGCCCAGGTTGTAGGTAAGACATCAACACCTTGTTACCACTTGACTTGTTAAAATTTCTGTTTCTATAATCTTTTTCAGAATTTAAACAATATGTTATTTATGGGCTGAAACTGGACCCTTCTGTCTACATTCATAGACATATCATACATGTCATACATGTATTGGCATGTTCTCTGAAAGAAAAACTCATATAAACAGTATTTAAACTTGATGATTTAAAATGACAGATCTTCTTGAGATGCAAATCAGCTAAGACAAAAAGCATTGCATCATGGAGGGAGCTATTAGCCCCAAAAGACAAGGGCACATGCAGCTACATTTGGCATACAGATGCCCTAAAGACCTGCCTAATGAAGCTGTTTAACATCCAGCCTTGTTTTGCAGTCGTCTAATGAGCAAAGGGTGAACAGTACATCTGTCGAGGTCAAACATTCACTCAGTATGTTTTACTCTCCGTTTACAGATGGTGAGACATTTGATTTGTGTCTGGGCCTCCAAACCCTGCTGGAACTCAAGGTAAAGTCCTTTGGTTATTTCTGATTTAATGATGGTCAAGCATTTAAAAAGGTGTTTGATAATATTTGTAAAAATATGTTCACAAATAATATGTCTGTATAGAACATTTTAAGACGGGGACTAATAAAAACCAGACTATGGACCTGACTGTTTTCAGCAGGGCGGATAGCTTTCACATTTTCTTTCTTGGGTTTTTAAAAGCCTGCATACAAGCTGGAGATACAATCTACATTGCTTTTCTGTTGCTAAATGGAAAACTGGCAATTGCATCTATCTTCCTTAATCCAGCCATGGCTGCAATGTGATTGTGACCAATATCAGAAGATCAGCTCTAATGTCTGATTTGGCTGTCTGGTGTCTGGGGAAAGAAAAAACTAAAATAAAGCAGCTTAGATCGTTGAGGTTCTCAGGAGATGGAAACTTTGGTCTGGAAATTTTCACCGGAAGGTCCAAAGAATGAATGACAAACATACAATTGCACACTTATATTCTGATCTGACCACTGATTGTGATGTTAGTATTAAGAATTACTAGGGAATATCTGAAAATCCTGCCTATCCTTCAGAAACTTTATAGATCCTTATCAGGGTGATGCTGTTGGAAGAGGAGCCCGAAGCTACAATTTTCATCCTATTATGTGTCAGTTTCCACCACTCGACTGGGAATTTCATTTCATTTCCAACGTGGCTACAAAGTGCAGAAAGTATACCAAAAATAGACTTGGGAGGAAGAACATTACCACTGATCTCAGTACAGCCATCTGTGAGGAAGAATAGATGCTTTGAAGCCTTAAAAGTGGAAATCTCCACCACTAATGACCATGACTCCAGGGATTTAATCAAAGGATTAAAGTGTTTGATACTATATCAGGCAATGTTTCACACCCATACTGTGATTTATATCATACACCTTTTAAAATGTTGCCTCAGACAATATTGATCGCTAGACGACTATAAGTAACATAATGGAGCATATGAATGTATAGGATAGAAATGTAGACACGCACATTCACATTGAACATGAAACAGGGAGTAAATATGTGAATAATAATTCATAAAAGCTAAAAGGCAATGTGTTTAAGCCAACCTAAAAGCTTTCCCCAATGTTATAAAATATTAATATGTAAAAGAACAACGCTGTCATCTCAGCCATATACCGCTTCTTATACAGTGACAAGAGGTCACTTGGCTCCAGTTATTACAGTTTGAAACAAAAAAATATAAACTGTTGTGATGGTTAGTGCGGTCATCTCACAGCACGAAGGTCCAAGGTTCAATCCCTAGGTCGGTTGTGTGTGCTCTTTCTATGTGGACATTGTGTAGGGTTTTCTCCAGTTTCCTCCCACAGACCAAAAGCATGCCCTGTAGATTGATCTGTTACTCTAAATTGGTCCCATACATGTGAGTGTGTTTGTGTGCATGTGTGTGCCCTGTGGTGTCTTGGCGCCCACCCAGGATTAATCCCTGCCAGTACCGGGAAAGGCTCTGGTTCCCGTGACCCTGATTGGAATTAAACAATTCAGATAATGAATAAAAATGTTGCAATAGGTACAGCAGTTATCTTTAGCAACAGAAAATTAAGTAATAAACCAGGCAACAGTCAGATAAATATCTGTGCTGGAGGTTCAGGTATAAGTGGGGAATGATTGGTCATGATTAATTTGAGTAAACAAATAGTGTAAGTTTGCAGATTAATCATGTTAACATTCTCAGCCTTACTACCACTTTGGGAACCACTTCTATATGTGGATGTATTGTACGCATGTAGCATAAATCAGGATGAGATAAGATGCTTTTTGCCCGCAGTGCTGTGTTGACCTGAACGCCCGAGTGCTCCGTCTCCATAACAGCGGGGAGGAGTTGCCCTTCCTGGATTCACCTGCCTGCAGCCAGTGCCATCAGCATGACAAAAACAAGAACCTGTGACCTTTGGCCTAACCCTCGACCACACCCTCGCCTATCTGTGGAGGGGACACATGGTGAGAGAGTCTGTCTGGAAGTATGTTTGGACAGAAGCATCACTCAGCATCCTCCCAACAACCTGAACCAAGCAGACAGGCATCTCTCTCCTCTGCCTCCTCTCTTCCTCTCAATCTTTCTTCTCTTCTGTCCATCTTGTTGTGTTACTTTGTGTCACAGCATATTTGCCAATGAATATTTTCCCCATATTTGAATTACTTTTCAGTTTGTTGTACAAATGTTATAAAAAGGTGGGCTCATTTGAAATAATTTAAAAAATGTTTCTTTGTGCTGAGCAAAGCAAGTATTATAACAATCACAGAGAAATTATAATTTATGATTTTATGATTTATAATTCAAAATCACCATCATATAAATATGAAGGATTCATAAGGCCAACACAATGATAAACCCTTTGACTTGGTGATACTGGATTGAATATATCACTTAACAAAGATTATTTTGTACACCAGCTTTTGTCTACGAACTATTGATTGAGGGAAAACAAAAATGAGAAAATTTTCTGATCTAGTTTGAAATTGATTTTTTCTTAAATCATGCATCTCTTCAAAGATCTCAAGTTCAAGCATTGCCTGCCATTTATCACTTCCTCTGGCTACTCACGGGAGTCTGAGATTTCCTTCAGTATCACTGCCTCACTGTTTCTTATTACCTGCTCAGACTTTGTTCAGGCCAAAAAAAAGTGCCTGACATGACTTCCTACACCTCAGATTTACTGTGACTAACACAGAGATATCAAGCCGTCTGATTCGGTCCGGCACTCCACACCACCACGATGGGGAAATACGTCAAACTGAAAGTGCTCCTCTGACACTCAGCCCACACGGCTCTTGCCCTTGATCCCTTTTGAACGGTGTGAGTAACTAAGAGGAGAGCACACAATGCACAGTCTGCTAAATCATCTGGCCTCTGTCGCATTACGCTCGGCCTCACATCTCTCATTAGAGGTCATTCACACTTACATTTGCTCCTTCTCTGTGCCCACCTAGGACCTGCCTCGCTTCTTTGTACGCTGCTGATGAAGGAAAATTGATGTATGAGAGTTTATTTTTGGTGTTTTCCTTTTCTCTGAACTGTATTTTCTCTGCCTAAATAAAAAAAGACTTATTCTGGCTATAAACGTGTCCATTGACTTGATGTGATCATGAAGTACAAAGAGAATTATCTACAAATTGTCTAAACAACATTTCTGTGTATTGACTGTGATGCTTCTCATGGATGTGGTCCAATTTAAAGTCGCTTTTCACCTGCTATTTAGGGAGATCGCCAATGCTGGGGGAGCTTATTTTCAACAGTAACTTTTCAAGCTAAAAGCTACTTGTGATTACAAGTAGCTGAGCTAGAGCCAAACTACTGTTTTAGTATAGTAGTTAGCTAGACTACAAGCAGTGTTGGGGAGTAACAGAATGTATCAACGCTACATATTCAGATTACAAATTATGGGTAACAGTATTCCGTTACAGTCACAGTTTAAATACAGTACCTTGAAAAAGTATTCATACCCCTTGAACTTTTACACATTTTGACACCTTACAACCACAAACTTAAATGTTTTTCATTAAGATTTTAAGCAAATAAAAATCTGAAAAGTGTGGCATGCATTTGTAGTCAGGCCCGTACTCAGGCCCACTGCGTCAATACTTTGTAGAGCCACCTTTCGCTGCAATTACAGCTGCAAGTCTTTCGGGGTGTGTCTCTACCAGCTTTGCACATCTAGAGACTGAAATTTCTGCCCATTCTTTGTAGCAAAATAGCTCAAGCTCAGCCAGATTGGATAGAGAGCGTCTGTGAACAGCAATTTTCAAGTCTTGCCACAGATGCTCAATGGGATTTAGGTCTGGACTTTGACTGGGCCATTCTAACACATGAATATTCTTTGATCTAAACCATTCCATTGTAGCTCTTGCTGTATGTTTAGGGTCATTGTCTTGCTGGAAGGTGAATCTCCTTCCCAGTCTCAAGTCCTTTGCAGCCTCCAGCCTTTCGGAAGCTTCTCTGACCAGTGCTCTCCTTGCTCGGTCTGTCAGTTTAGGTGGACGGCCATGTCTAGGTAGGTTTGCAGTTGTAGCATACTTTTCCATTTTTGGATAATGGGTTGAACAGTGCTCCTTGAGATGTTCAAAGCTTGGGATATTTTTTATAACCTAACTCTGCTTAGGTTATGAGACTAAATTATACACAGGTGAACTCTATTATCTAATTAGGTGACTTCTGAAGGCAATTGATTGCACTGGATTTTATTTAGGGGTATCAGAGTACAGGGGGCTCAATACAAATGCACACCACACTTTTCAGATTTTTTTTTGCTTCAAATTTTGAAAACCATGTATTATTTTCGTACCACTTCACAATTATGTGCTACTTTGTGTTGGTCTATCACAGAAAATCTCAATGAAAAACATTTAAGTTTGTGGTTGTAAGGTGTCAAAATGTGTAAAAGTTCAAGGGGTATGAATACTTTTCCAAGGCACTGTATATGGTAACTGGAATATAGTTACATTGCAAGGCTGCAGACAATTTAGCAGCCATTGGCTCCTAAACCCAAAATATTTAGGAGCCAAATGCTTTTTTTTGGGAGCCATAATCTCCATCATATGCCAAATGTGAAATAAATATGCAATACTTACTTGTATTGTTAATTTGTTTGTTTGTTTTACCTCACACTGCCTATTCTTTCTCCTATCTGAGCTATTTGACCTGCCTAATATTGTCTTCTGCACTTATAGTTCTTGCAGCTCTTATAGTTAGAACAGAAGAATAAATGACACGCCGTAGTTATTAAAATAATAAAAATGTATTTTATATTAATATTGTTAATTAATAATATTGTATTACCACTTGCCAGGAGAAAGTAAATAAGGAGGCAAGACCGAGAGCCATCGACCAATAAGATTATGAGTAAAGCTGCAAAACCCGCCCCAAACTGCCCAAAATCCGCCCCACACTGCCGCCCCCCCCACACTGCCAAACCCCGCCCCTATACTGCCAAACCCCGCCCCCACACTGCCAAAACCCCGCCCCTTTCAAACCGCGCGCGCAGAAGTCTGACTCCAGCAAAAAAGCCGCTCGTCGGTAATCTACTGTGCGCGTTTAACACATCGAGAGGAAAAAAGACATTCGCGAGAGGAACAATACAGTTCTTGCGCAATATTATCACAACCGCGCACTCGATTCTTAATTTTGTGCTGTCGAGTTTCACATTTGCGCGGGCGTAAATTTCAAAGAATTTTTTGCGGCAAGCCATTTTGCGCGCTCTAGTTTTGGCATTGATCTGACGCCATATTTTCTCCTCTGTGTTTGTGCGTTTGTGTGTGGTAGTGATGGCCGATTCGCGAACGAATCGTTCTTTTTAACTCGTTTTTTTAGTGAACCGGTCGAACCGATTCGTAATTCTGAACGAATCAATTTTTTAAAATTATTTTAAAACATTTTAAAAACTGATCTTTGGCTATTCAACATCCAAAAGCACCCCCCCCCGCGATTTCGGATTTATTTTTCATGTTCCGTCTGCGCTTGTCTTATCACGTTCATTCTTTAGTTCGTCACTTACGTTCGTCACTTACATTCGTCACTTTTGCGTTCGTAGACTTCCTTCTGGTGCCGAGAAAACCCGAACTGCCGAGTATCTGGTCGTCGTGAGACACGGTTTCTGTATAAGTTAAGGGAGATACGGTCTCTAACTCGGTGACTCCAAAAACCCGAGAACCGGTTCGATGAACGAATCGAACTAACGGTTTTCGGACACTTGGTCGGTGACTCAAACGAACGGTTTGCGAATCGATCCCAAGAGCCATTGTGGCGTTTACTACGGGAATGCTGCTACGCTGATGAATAGGGTAAAATAAACACATCTATTGCCGATTTATGACAGCAGTGAATGATTTAATTTATATTATTTTTATAACATGTTGAATCGATCCCAAGAACCCTCGCAGCGTTTACTGCGGAAATGCAGTTACGCTGTTAAAATGAATAAAATAAACGCAGCTGTTCATCATTTATCACAACAGTAAATTATTGCATTTCAGAGCCAGGGCAGAAATGGATTTATGTCTTGGAAATTTAGACAACACCATCCAAAGTATTCACAATACGTTACTCACATGGAGTAATCTAGTGGAATTTGCTACAAATTACATTTTAGGGCATGTATCCTGTATTCTGCAGTGGAATACACTTTTAAAGTAACCTTCCCAACATTTGACTACAAACTACAGAGAAAAAATAGATAACTACACCGAAACTATTTCACAACCACAGGTTCCTGCTTCCGTCTTGACCAAAGTGGACTCCATCCTTCAACTGCATCTGACAGCTTCCAAGAGTGTGCTGTCTCGGTCCTCTAGGACATGGCAGTCTTAAGAGCTTGAATCAAGGGTTTCACCTCCTACCTAAAAGGCTTCTTCAGTTTAAAAAAAATGGCTGGGGAGTCCCAGGTTTTTAACCCCTAGTAGGGCTGTCAGAGTGAGAGTTGCTGGCTCACGCTGAAAGTGACAGTGAGTGATTATTTGCCATTGCCATCATTGTATTTATTAAGGAAGGGTCATCTGGGTCATTCCCCAAGTCATGAGAGTCATTAAGGTCTCAAGGATCCTTAAGCTTTCCAACAATACAGTATCTACTTGGGATTTCTAGGGGATTCCCAAATCATCCACTCATATAAAACTCTCAATACTCAATTCTGTTGATTTATTTAAGATCATGCAGTTAATCTCATGTTATTTCTGTCACCTAAATGTGGAGGGCATTTACACATACAAAAAATCGCATTTTCTGTTTCTTGCAGACAGAAAGGTATGTAAATGCATTGAGCTTTGTATTAATATTTTCTTCACCCAGCGGGTTTGGCACAAAAGCAGCAGCGTGCTGGTTTACCCAGCAGTGGTGACATCAGAGGGAAGAGCAAAAAGGCTTCTTCTCCCAGCTTGGAAAATGAGACACAGCGTTACGTGCACCACTGCTGTCTAGCTTCCCAAAATGCACTGGGAGGCCTGTGGCGCTTTTTTCTGACTCACTGGACATGCCACATCCTGTCAGGGTGAGGTTCTCGGTCTTATTCAATTATTATTTACAAAAAGGAGAGAGTTCCTCGAAGAGGATGTAATTATAGTTGATTTTAATGCCCATTTGATACTTGAAATCATGATATTTAAAGCACAAATAAGTACTAAGTCTTATTTGTTGCCTTGATTACTATCAGTTAATCATTTTTTCCCCTTTGTTTTTTTTCTGAACGGGGCAGAAACATGCAACTGAATACATTTAAGGGAACAGTTCATAAACATACCCTTTAGCATTAAAGAAAGATTAATCTCCAACGACGATGAGACGGCCTACATGGACAAGGTGGAGAACCTGGCACTCTGGTGTCATGAAAACTGCCTCCAGTTGAACGTCAGCAAGACAAAGGAGCTGGTGGTGGACTTCAGCCAGAGACAATGCAACTACAGACCCCTCACCATTAACGGTGCTCCACTGGAGAAGGTGTGTTTGTTTAAATACCTTGGCGTCTACATCTCTGAGGACCTGACCTGGGCTGAACATATCAATGTTCAAGTTAAGAGGGCAAAGCAGCGTCTGTACCACCTTAGAAAGCTGAGGAAGTTTGGGGTTTCCCCTAGCGTTCTGAAAGCTTTTTATTCTGGCGCTGTGGAGAGCATCATCACACAGAACATCTTGTCCTGGTACGGGAACTGTTGTGTTCAGGACCAGAAAGCCCTCCAGAGAGTGATCCGAGCAGCGGAGCTCTGCTGCATGTCAGCTCTCCCTCCCCTGCAGGACATTTACGCCAAGAGATGTAGGACCAGGGCAATTAGGATTTTAAAAGACTTGTCTCATCCCAGCAGTGGACTATTTCATCTTCTGCAATCAGGCAGAAGGTTCCGCACCATCACTGCCAAAACAGAGAGACTCAGGCCATCCGTTTTCTGAACCAGGACGTGCCTTTTCTCTAAAAGCCTTATTGCCATTCCATACTGGCTCTCAATCATATGGTTTATGATCATTTATACTGTCTGCCATTTTTTCTGTGTCCAAATATTACACACCCCTCCTCTGTTTGCTACTTGCTACATTGTTCACTGCTGTGCAGTTGCACTCAGCACTTTAAACAGTCAATTTAAACAGTCACACTGCACCTGTCAGCTTTGTATATAAGAAACAGTTATTTATTTATTTTTATCTTTCCCTTATCTCCTTTTCAAATTTGTACTGTAACTTTATTTTATTTCAATTTTACATTTTATTTTAATTTTATTTTATATTATTTTAATTCTGCCTAAATTGCAGTCAGGAGCGGATCAGGATACATTTCACTGCATTTTGTACTTGTATAATTTGCATGTGACAAATAAAGAATCTTGAATCTTGAATCTAACAGTGTAAGATTTGCTCGCAGGGTCCACAAACAGACAAGAAACGGTATTGCCTGTAACAACTGTTGTAAAATCTGTATTGTAGTAATACACGTTCATTTGTTGACGAGCCAACGAGACCGGCGAACTTACTGAAGCAGGACAACTAGTGTGTGATCAATATCTTCAGGCCAGGTAAAGTAGCCTTATAGCATTTTATTCAAACATGAATATTGTTTTATATTTTGAAATATCAGAAACAAGAGCTAATTTGACAAAAATGAAAAGATAGTGTTTTCATCTATGATTTCACTAACATGTCTGACACACAGCAAGCTCAAACACACTAGATATAAATGGTGAGCAAAGAATTTATACTTATTAGTCCAACAGTTACAGCGCCTGGTACCATAGGTCCTCCTCTTTCAGGTCACATCAGCGAGTGAAAGTCGGGCCAATATTCAGCCTAGTCTGGGCACTTACTTTATCGCTTTCTCGTTTTCTTTTCTCTGTCTCCTCTGACAGCACTCTTACCCTCTTCGTTTTCCCTGCTGCTTCAGCCATAGCAGCAAGGCTACTTCTAGCTTTCGTTAGTATGTAACTTCGTTTACCTGCCTTGTCTTTTGAAGGGGAAAAAGGGATGTGACGTGTCGGGGCTACCACCCAAACCCTGAAGTTGCATAGTGCTAGTGCAGGCGATGCGGATGCTCTCAAGCGATGGTATAATTGAACCTATTGTGTGCTGATGTACCATCAGAATGATCTTGAAAATATAGTTTGAAGGCTGAAAAACTACATTGTGTTGCTTTAAGATTGAGACATGGCATTACACATGAGTAAGACTACATCAGTCGGAGTTTCTAAATGTCAGCTTTAATACATTTACATTTGTAGCATTTATCAGACACTTTTATCCAGAGTCACTTCTGTTTCATAATTACAGGGACATCCTCCCTGGAACAACTAGGAGGTAAGGGCCATGCTCGTGGGCACTATGGTGGTAGATCAGGCAGTAAGCCTAACAGTTAGGGTGTTCGCTCTGTGATCAGAAGGTCGCCGGTTTGAATCCCAGGGCTGGTAAAGGTACCAAAGAGGTACTCATGAGAAAGGTACCGTCCCCTTCACAGATGGGTCAAATGCAGAGGTCACATTTTGTTGTGGTGCACTGTGTGCTGTGCTGTGGTGTGTTCACTATTACAAATAATCACTCACTTTGACTTTTTTCACTTTCAAGATAGAGTTGGATTTGAACCTATGGTTTCTTGGTCACATTCTGCCACTAGACCATCACCACTCCAAACTTCAAGAAAATTCAAAATAATATTAGTTGACGGGCACTTGAAGCACACTAACAGTGATACTTTACAGCAGTTTAGATGTATTTATCTAGAGTGTAATACATTTCCTAATTACACAGAGAGTCTGCCATATGTAACTTGGACTTAAATGTGTTGATCAGGGCTCAGTGGTGTTAGTGTTGGTCCATAGGTGGTAAAAAAAACTACTAGACTCCTACCTTAAACTCCCCATTAACAAGTCCATGAAATGAGACATGCTTTAATCTTTCAAGTAATTATTACCAGAGCTTCTCCGAATGTGCCATGTCTGTAATCATTATGGACAATGTCAGTAATTACAGGATTTTTTACCTTGTGTAAAAGGGTCCAGTAAAATTACCCCAGGTACCGGAGAGACCAACTGTAAACACGCACATAAACATTCAGTCATCGTTTAATTCTCAAGACCCACTACAGAGGCCATGACAATTGCCAACAGTTATGTAAGCAACATAGCATGCACATGACGACAGGGAGGTGACGTCGATGAGTAAATCTGATTACCCCTCTCACGTCGGGGAATTTTATTGATATTTCTTATCCCGTCAGAATTGGCTGCTAATATTACAGATGCCCTAAGGCAAAATAACATTACCCCATGTCCTTATGTAAAACTAATCCTGTTTGAATAGTACTTTAGTTTACATCTTCATGATCTATATAAAACGTATCATGGAATATATCGCAATGTGAGCAGAATGTCAAAAGGCATACTAAACATTTATCCAAGTCTTAGTAATTATGTAGTACGTTTATGGCTAATTTCAGTTTATAATTTTTCAAAATAATTGTATTCATGGTGACTATGCCAAATTGCTACTTCATGGTTCTTTGTCATTTATAAAACAATAGAAGCTTCATCCTTTGGGACTGCTGGGTAATTTGATGCACAAGCAGGGAGATCTGAGATGAAGAATCCAGCAGTAAGAGACCGTGACAGCCGGGAGATGAGATGCAACACGCTGTTCAGGTGGGGTTTGGAGTGAGATTATGATTGACATGTAGCTCTGGTTCTTGATGTAACAGACCTTGAAAGAGGATGAAAAATAAACAAGACTCCCCCACCATCGCTGGCGAAAAGAGTGCATGTCTGTGCAAGTATGGTGGTGCGACTGTCAAAGCAGCAGAGATCTGGGCAGAGATGATATTTCTGTTGAACTAGAAGGGTTAGAGAGAGAAATGGATAGAGAAAGAAAGCGTGTCTGAGAGAGATACTGAGAAAGAGAGATAAGGAAAGAGAGATAAAAAAAGACAGAGGAGCAAGCAAATGCATTGCTACATCAGATTACAACAATCAAATCAAATCCTAATATCATATATCAAACAACAATATCATATCATTGCATTATACTGTATGACTGACAATATCACTGAAAGATTATGATTGGATATTTTGAACAAGATGTCAGACCTAATGATTCCATAAAATTGTTTTAAGTGTAAAATGATTCAACTGAAAAAGCTACATTATTTATGCCCCTTCACAAGGCACAGTTCAAAATCACATTTCTGAATAGGTGGTGAAGTAGCAGAAGCAATATAAAGTGATGCAGTATGAAGTGAAATCGGTAGAAAATGATTGTGACACTCAGTCGACTGTAGTATTGTACAATATTGTGTATTGAACAGTACTGTAGCGTTACGGTAGGAAGATGTCTGTTTATTGAGGATAATGATCCAATATTACATATCTCTGAGTGGCAAAAGGATGTGAACCTTTGCTCTCAGTCTGGTTTGAGTGATAACTGTAGCTAAATGTTCCTGGTAACTGGTCAGTCTTGCACAGGGAGAAATTTTAGCCCATTCCTCTCTCTACAAAACAGCTTCAACTCTGGGCTGTTGGTGGGTTTCCTCACAGTAGCTGCTGGCTTCAGGTCTTTCACCTACATTTGTATTAGATTAAGGACAGGACTGTGACTTGGCTATTTCCGAACATGAACTTTTTCTTCATTAACAATTCTTTGGTAGAACCACCCATGTGGATGGTTGTCCTTAAGTTGCCACTTTCTTTTGAGATACAGTATAGATGCATTGACATATTCTTTTGGAACTGAGTAAAATGTTTTTTTCCATTGATATGTCCAGGCCCATATACAGCAAAGCAGACCATAATACTACCACCATCACCATGTTTCACATATGGGGTTAAGTTCTTATGTTTTCTTTTCTCCAAACATAACGCTTCTCCTTTAGGTCACTTCTAGAAAAAGTTCTATTTAGCTCTCATTTGTCCCAAAAACATTTTTTCAGAAGCTGGGCTTATCTACACAATCTATAGCAAACTTTAGAAGGAGCAGTAATGTTCTTTTTGGAGAGCAGTGGTTTTGTGTTTTAAGTCACATTTATGCAAATAGGGTTCACAAACTATGTTTTACAGATTGGATTAAGTACTTATGCTGCTTCGCTGATGGGATTAAACCTAACGAATTAAACCTAGCAACCCTGGAATTAAACCTAGCAAAAGCCTCAATAATGAAAAAATATGGCTCTTTAATATGCCATTTTAGGTTGATTTGATTGTCAACAGAAGGCCAATATGGATATTGTTGAGATATTTTGTGCCTACGATGGTAGGTACACTTGATGCACACATACACACACAGCATGCTCAAAGACAAACCGGAAAGTCCCAGAGTGGAGGATGGAGTGATGAGGGAGAGGAGGAGGGGGGAGACACCAGGGCTTCTTCCTGCCAATAATAAGGTCTGCGTTGAACAGTTGGATGTGAATTTGCAGAGAGCAGTAGCGCTGGAACTCCTGCAGCCTCCTATACAGAGCTCTAACAGGCAGGTCTCATATCCCGGCACGAGTCTACGAGTTAGAGCCGAACCCTGCTGCTGTTGTGATAAACGATAGGATTTATTAGGGCAGCCACTTGTGCCTCCACGCACCCCTGAGGAAGGTTCATGAGATAATGAAGTAGCAGGGCATTAAAGCCAGCAGCACATGCAGTGTTACTCACGTAGTACGGCTCAGGAGGACTTTAGAAAAGAGCAGAAATATGAAGAGTTGTTTAATCAGAGAGAGATGATGTAGCTCGGCTGAGCTTTGTGAAATTATGCACTCAAGCGCACACACACGCTCACAAGCTGTGACATCTACTGTATATTCAGTGTGGACATGGATACAGAATGAACATCACAGTCGAGGGGACAAATCGAGTTGTGCCCCTGCTCAATCGGCCAATTGGAACACTACATTTATGTCACGAGGCAGGGAGGAGGACGACTGGACACATGATGGCATTTTTTCTGTATGGAAAGTCCTTGAGGGGTTGGAGATGCGCAGGAGAGATTAATCAGCCACAGCGGTGCAGATAAAGAAAGCAAACTTTACATTATTATAAAAGTGTCAACATTTGACATTCAATTTAAAGCATTAATTAATCGTTCTTATCCAGCTCGCTGGAACAACTTGAGGTTAAGAGTCTTGTTCAGTGACTTAGTGCTGGAGGTAGGATTGAGCCAACTGACCTCACAACTTCTAGGTCCATAATTGTCCTAACATTAGGCCACTACCATCCCTTTGGGTGTAGACTGGCTGTAAATTAAAACAAGTAGATAGAGCCACAACCCTGTTAACATCGTAAAAACGTCTCTGGAAAAGACAGGATGTTCAGATGCCACAGATGACCAAAAAAAGAGAACTTGTTTCTGCTGTCAGATCCAGTCTCCAGCGGTGTTTCTCTGTCTCGACTAATGGCGGCAATGTGCGATGCAAGTGGGATTAGCAAATTACTCATTTGCATTTCCAATTAAATTCATGCATGCTGTTTTAGTGATAATTAAGGGCCCTGCTGGAGATGACGAGCAGAATCCTCCCCCTCAAACTAATTCTATTTATATATATAATTACACATTGTGTACTCTATATTAAATGCTGAGTCAGTTTTATCACTGAAAATGCTAGGCATAAGAATTTACCTTGATGTATTGGAAATGGCTTGTGTTTGCTTGAGATACCATAGACGCAGAAACACTCTCGCACACACATGCTCAGTAGTTGCGAGAGTAAACAGGCTGAATAGCCTCCGGAGAGCTTGGTTTCGTGCTGTCAGTTGCCATAGTCCCCAGCCTTACTGATGCGCGTGGATTACTTCCTCTGGCTAGCACACAGTCTGGCACAATGTTCTGGAGGAGGCTAAGAGAAAAATCACAGTCTCTTTATCTGTATACTTTCTCTTTCATGGGACACAACCACAGCAGAATACACAACAATCCCAAAACTCCTATTAAACCTAAGACTGGTCTCATATGTCCAGATTGTGCTTTTCCTTTTACAAAATGTCCTAGTGCCAAAAAGACTATAGTCTTGCCTTGTTATATAGAATCTATTCCTAATTCTCACAATACTCTCACCCCAGCTGACCATTTTATTAGGAACGCTCACCTTGAGTCACTTGTCACTGCACACTTAGTTAAGAAAAATAAGTGAATATTTTTCACTATAATTACAAACTATGCCATCTGTTAGGCAACCTCTGACTTACCCCCTACTGCTGAGTTTCTCAGTATTGGATTTTAGCTCCCTGGATTCATGTGCATGACTGGAGATTCATGAGTTAAACAACTGTGGGGTTGGTGGCTTAGTTATGGGATATTTGCCTGCGAACCAAAAGGTCGGGTTCCAAATCTATCTATATCTTACCACATGCACTACCATCATTGGGCCCTTTAGAGTGGCTCTAAATCCCAAGTTGCTCAAGTTGCTCCTTGTAGTAAGGAAAAGTCACTCTGAATAAGAGCATCTGCTATTGTCTATAAAATCATGGTATTTTTATTTACATCCGTATCACTGATAAGGTGACGTCAACTAACCCATAAACATCCAGCCAAAAAATGTATGTAGACAAACACCGAACTGTGATTTATGTCTAATGGAAGGTTAAGACACTGTATATGCAAATACATTTACTGTTGCCAGTTTGACTGAAGAACATGAAGTTCTTAAGTCTACCAAGAGAATTTGTTCTTCATATCTATAGTCTCAACAAAGTCAACAACTATGTCAAATCTCAACGTTACTGCCAGTGTTTGCCGGTTATTACATTTACCATTTTGGCATTTACCAGACACTATTATCTGGAGCAATTTACATTTCCTTATAACAGGGACAGTCTCTCTGGGGTTGAGAGTTTTGCTCGGGAGCTTAACAGTGTTTTTCAGGTTCTCCTGGCTTTTGAACCCCTAATATTATAGTCACCAACACAGGGTCTCAGTCATTTAAACCACTGTGGCAACACCAGCCATAATAGCCTTTCACATCATTAATAGACTGATTGCAGGAGACATATGTTCTTTTCTATAGTCTAGTCTAAACAAGATTTGTACCCTTTCAATGTTTCCTTAAAAAAAATTAATTTCAAAATGACCACCTAAAAGTGTTCCCAGACGTCAGTATACACCCCTACATCAGCCATACCCAAAGCCTCTGCTAAGTAGATGTAGATCACTGTCTGGAATGATCCCCATGGGCGGTTATTTCCCAGGGTCGTTGCTACACTGTTCTAAATTAGACATGTGGACTGGGCTGACTGCCTACTATGGGGAAGAAAACAGGGCACAAAGTTCGGTTTTGAAAGGGTCACAGCATGGCTGCACTTTAAGACGGCCAGGCACCGTGGGAAAGAGGCAGACATACCACAGGAGTGTGAAGGGGAGGCCTTATGTACCAGCCATGAAGTAAAGCTAATTCAACAGACAACTCAGACAAGAGTTCTATAACTAGAGCTTAACGTGTTAAGCACGAAGTTGTGTCTCAACATGGCTATCAAGTGGAGCTAATAGTCATAGACAAAACTTTTCAGACTGACAAATTTTGTTGTTCACAAAGTTTGTCAGATGTTTCTATAGTATACTGAAGTTCACTACTAAACATTTCATAAGTTCCAAAGTCTTTATTTGAGAAATGCTTCAGGTTTATGCAAAGAGTCAACATGTTCAGGTCAAACTTTCTTTTTGAAGACTTCTGGAATTCACCTTGGCATAGTGGATATCAGCTTCTAAGCCAAATCCTGACTGATGGTGACCCATTCTTGCTTTATTAGTATTTGGAGTTTGTCACAATTTAAGGGTTTTGCTTGTCCAGATGTTTTTTGAGGACTGACCACAAGATCTTGGGAGATTCCTGGTCATGGATCCAAAATTGCAATCCATGAGTCACTTAGTTATCACTTTTGGCTTGTGACACAGTGTTCCATTGTGTTGCAAAAAGCACTGTTCATCAGCAAAATGTTCTAGGATTGTTGGGCAAAGTTATTTTCGGAGGATACAGTTTAATAATTTTTTATTCATGGTAGTGTTTTTAGGCAAAACCTTTAGTGAGCCCACTTCCTTAGATGAGAAGCAGCCCCACATATGAATGGCCCCAATATGCTTGACTGGCATGAGAAAGGACTCCATGGTAGCGTTCACCTTTTGTCCTCCAGACAGTCCATTTTCTAGATGTCCTAAACAGTATGAAGGGGGCTTCATCAGAGAAAATTACTTTATACCAGTTCTCTGCAGTCTAATCCTGGTACTTCCTGCAGAAAGTCAATCTGTCCTTGATGTTTTTCTTTGGGAGAAGTGGCTTCTTTGCTGCCATTCCTGATCCCAGTCCAGCATCTAAAAGTCTGCACCTCCCTGTGTGCAGCAAGACACACCTGCCTGCTCCCATTCCTGAGCAAGTTCTGCAATGTTGGCAACCCGATACCGTAATCAAATCCCCTTTAGTATATCATCCTGGCACTTGCTGAACTTTCTTGGGAACCCTAACGCTTTCAGTTGAGGTTTTTGTGATCAAGTTAATTTTCATAGGAAGGCCTTCTCATCTGATCACTCTTTCTAACAACCTAGAATCTATGCAAATAGTCACTATAAAAACTGAAACAGCAAACTAAACTTTTGGCCCTGACCGTAGCCAGAGATTCATAATATTGAATACTGGCATTGCAATTTTTACTGATACTGCCGTGTATATAGAGATATTTTTATACAAGTGCATATTTACGCAAGTGGCTTGAAAACATGAATAATTAAGGGACAACTGGGGTGATTTGTAGAAGAGTGCCTCTGCATAGAAAATAAAAAACAACTGAATAAACAACTGAAAGATAACAAATGAAAAATGACTTCTCTTATAGATTAGAAACAGAAAGAAAATAAAAAGTAGGTAAAAAGGCATTATATAATAAATTAATTTTTTTATTTATATTTTGGTTGACAATTGCTCAATGCAAAGACAATGGTGAAATCTGGTGAGAACTTTTGCCAGTTCGAAATGCAGACAAGACAGTTGCGCCGCTGTGGCGACCTCCAACTGAGAAGCCGAAAGAAGAAGAGGAAGAAGAAGAAGAAAAAGAAGAAGATGAAGAAAACTGGTTAAATGATAAACTGTGTAGACATTTACCAATGATTATGCTCAGAAAAAATATTTCCTCCTGTGCAAATTTGAAGGAGCCATGAAAAAGCCAAGTTAAAGTATCATGTTATTGTTCTTAAGATTTACTGGCAAATGTAAGAGCAGAGAAACTAAAACGATAAAGTTGAGGACCGAGAGCATCGTTACTTCACAGGGTTCTTACCATTCACGGTCAGGCAGGATGCTATTGCTGCAGGAATGCTGAGCGTTCCTGCCCTTAGCCTGCCCTGCTCTTATAAGGACAAATGACATTCAGCCTCTCAGCAACATATTTTGTTTTTTTTTTCCCTTTACCGCAGCTAATATCAGCACGAATGCCATTTTGATTTGGAGCAACTGTAACGTCACAATAAAGAACAACAGTATTAGCTTTCTATGAAGTGAGCGTCATATGACCTTGTCCCTGTTCTGATGGATGAAAATGGGCAGGGTGGCGTTTTCTAATCCTATTACCCCCTGCTTTAGGAGGAGCCTGAATGCCAACTTGAATGTGTGAACTTGTCTTTGGTCATGAGATTTAGAGCAGAAAAGACTTATACTGATATGGTCAGCTATATAATATGTCATAGCACCCAGTAATTAATTATCTATTATCATGTCATATACAAGACATATAGTAATTATTTAAATTCTAATGGGATAATAATAGTAATGGAAAACCCAATCACAGGAATGAATAACAAGGAAAATATTCTAAATTAATCATCAAGTGTATCACATCTATGGGTGTAACAAGACATCAATACATTAATTCAATAATCAAGCCCATAGACATCAATTAAATAGCATCCATATTGTAATGTCTCTTAATAATGATCAGGAAGTCAACTTTTACTAAAACAGAAGACTGTTTTTTTACTTAAAAGTCTGGTCAAGCTCTGTTACTACGAATGTCTCGTTATATTTTAGTTGCAATTTTTTGATTTGATGTAATGGTAGTGAAGGTGGTGAATCAACAGATTACATTATTTAGGATTGATCACTGAATTTAGTTTTCATATCAAATCAAATCAAATTTGTATTGTACCACTGTATATTGTATCATCAGACACTGAACCGTTGCTCATCCTAGTCCCACTCATGCACTTGATACACCTCAATATATAGCAACACTTCCGTAATATTATATATTTTCCCTTATAACACAGCCCTGGTTTTAGAAATAATTGTCAGATACCCCCTATCTCAGTGACAGACCACACAGCACACATTCATCCAGGATACACACTGTGCCCTTAGGGAAAAGTGCTGCTATACCAGGACACCTGAGTCCTGAGACACACACACACACACACACACACACACGGATCTAAATACACCGATACATCAAAGTGTAGCTTCCCCAGTTAGTGTCATGTCACCGATGCCTCATGACACCTGAGTCCCAAATTTATTAATTCCCCCGCACTCCCATGCGATTGCATCTGCAGCTACAGACTGAAAAAAAAATCAATGGCTCTTCTTCCAGTCCCCACAGTGGTGGAGTCCCTTGTTTATAATGCATGAAGCTATGGCACTCAGACCAGACCCGGAGACACTGAACCCTCCTTTTGGGCAGCTTCTACATTCTGCCTTTTAGATGATTACACTCTTGCACCCCCACCCGGATAGCAAACTCACCTGTAGCTCAACAGATATGCTTTATCTACATCTAAAAATTTTCTAGTACGAATAAAAAAACAAAAGCTACAGCAGTCAAAGAGTCATGGATTTTTTTAAATGACAAAAAATAAGTCAAGACCTCTTGAATGAACGCAGGACTTTTAACAGGTTTTATTCAGAAACAGAAAGTTGGATGGAGGTGGGCATCTCGAACCTTCAGAAATCTCTGTACAGCAGATTTCCAATGAGTTTCCGAGTGGCATCTGTGTCACTGGGGTCTGTTAGATACAGAAGTAAAGGTAGACACGCACACATTAATGAAATAATACACATTCAATAATTTAGCACAGTTCAACTGGACTTTATGCTTTTCACTTTACACGTTTAAGTAAAATGTTCAAAATAGGGAACACGATTCCTGGCTTCCATCCAAACTTGTCAAAACATGTCATCAGGCTGATCTCCCACCATGCCAGTGGCAGACAGTCAAGACTGATTAAAAAATAAATAAATATGGGTGGATTTAGATGTCACTTTCTTTTAAGATATGCATGTCTTATGAAGCTAGGCCGGAACAGATTCAGAGAATAAAACACATTTTTTATTTATTCTCTATTCTAGCATTGTTTCATAAGACTACAATTAATTCAGGGAAGAAATAATACACTGCTAACAAGGTACAGCAGAGCTTCATCCACACTGCAGTTAAGAGAAAATGCTTGACATAGTATTTGTGAAATGTTGGTCTTAACTTAAAACCTAACGAAAATGCTTTTTAGAAGTTCTGAAACTGAATTTAAGTGATTATTTGTTATTATCAACACACCACAGTCCACCACAACAAAATGTGACCCATCCGTGAGCAGTGAGCAGCTTTTTTGGCAGTGCCCAGGGATCAGTGCTTTGGGAACAGTACCTTGCTCATGAGTACCTCAGTGGTGGCTTTACCAGTCCGGAACCTGAATCAGTGACCTCCCAATCATGAGGCAAAGTGGCTAAACTTTACACCACCAACTGCTGCAAAACGTACTGAAGCTGGTTGTTGAATAGTGGTGTATAATCAAGATTCAAGATTCTATATTTGAGTCACTCAATTCTGTATAATGTAACGGAATTACAAAATTAATGCTCTCAAAATGACATTTTTTGTTTGCTTGATCTTTTTGTCATTTTTTATTTACCTTGATTCATACCACTGCATATTTCTTATTGCACTTGCATGAGTACTCATTCCCCCAAAACACACACAGAGCTTTGCAAGTATAATCACCTTTCCATATAGCCTACAATTAGGAAGGTCTCAGAAAATAGGCCATTATCTTCTTTTTTAAATTCATTCTTCCCAAAGGTGTTAAAGCCGCTAATGAGCATTTATAGCATACGAATGAGGAAGTTGTGCACTATTGTTTTGCAAAACATGAGCATATGTGGTGGAATACCACCATACAGTATGTATTCTGTCTCTGTCCCTTCCTCTAATCCTTCCTCTAATTCTCCTTCATACCATCTGAAGGCAGTGGCAGGTTTAGGTCCACCAAGCTCCGAAAATCCTGTTGAGGTGGCACAGCAGGCCCCGAGACTGAATTATTAACAGTAACCACAGGAAGCGGCTCTGATTTTCCATGAACCAATCTCAAGATATCAGCAGTTTCAGGGTGCTAAAAAAAAACATCATCCACCCCCATTTCGGGATGAGGGCGCTAATCATTAATTGCATTTTCTCCCACAAACGCTTCTGTACTCTTTGTGCAAGTGGCGTGATGTAGAACACGAGGCTGCTTCCTCCCCCCCACCCCCTCGCACCAGAACGTTGCTCTTCAATGCACAAGCTGCCCCTCGCAGGTAAAGACCATCTGGCACCAACCAACAGGGGGGTTAAATACAGCATGGTGGGTGGTGCACAAAAAAGACGAGTATACATGTTTCAAATATACTTGCCGCTTGTGTACGGAGGTTAATGTTAAATGTTAATTTGAGCTGCGCAATGCAGTTTGCACGGCTGACTGGATGAATCAGTTATCGCTCCTCTTGCGCTGACCCCCATCCCGATTCGGAGTGCATCATCCTTGCCCCGAGTGCACAGAGCTTCCGGATGGTTTGACCTCTTTACTTATGAAACAGCACAGTCAGCCTCAGTTAATACTTTGGTTCATACCTAACTGTGACATTTACACATTCACCCGTATCGTAGTCGCAGAGGACTGCGGCGACTACGCCCAAGTCAACTGCACCTGCAACTACACACGTTTATGTAACATGTAGGCAAAAGCAAAGTGGGTACACAGTAGGGCTGTGCAAAAAAAAACACCCCAATATATAGCGGTATTTCCTTTCACGATATACTATATTGATTTCTAGCGCCAAAAATCGATATTTCCGAGGGGGAGAATCACGCAACACAAGCAGCCTCAGATAATTGACTGGGCACTTTAATTACTTATCTTCAATCTTATGCACTTTATCTATACGTTTTTGGTGTCCACTAGTTGAGTGTGTCAAAATGCAAAGATAAAGTTAAAATTCATTTCAGAGTTATGTTGTTTTGGCTGAATTATTAATGTAATGTGACTCATTAAGATCACCCTGATCATACACAGCAACCTGCATTTCAGCTCTGTTTTTACATTTTCAGTGAACCGTAGAATATCGCAATATGTATAGTATCGCAATATATTGTCATATAATCATATTGTGACCCATGTATCATGATACGTATCGCATCGTGAGGTCCTTGCCAATACCCACCTCTAGTACACAGTAGGGCTTGAAGACGTGGCATCAAATCAGTATCACAATTAATTGATCATTTTATCTCGTTTACGATTAATCAACATTTATTTTTTTTGTTTGTTTCTGCAATTATAGTTCATTGATGAGGTATGTACTGTAAATATTTTTAACTATTACAGTGAGTTTTTTTTTAAAATCTATTTTGGTTTTAAAAATAACTCAAGAACACAGAGGTAGTAGCAGACTGGACAGGGCAGAGTCACATGACAGCACACACTAGTTTGTGTGAAGGGACAGTAGATGAACACACAGTATACAAATTCTAACAGAATTACTTTAAAGTCTTAACAGAATTTAAAACAATCAAAACAACAGTTATGGTCAAATAGACGTTGATTAGGTGAATGTTGGTTTCAGTTCAATTTATTGACCTATCCTTGTACACAGAAACACCAACACACACACATAGAAAAAAGGTTCACTCACCCACTCCCAGTTTATGAAGCATGTCTGTATATCCGGGTCTCTCTTGTAAAACCCTCTGGAGGCTGGTGGGCTCCATCCTCTCCAGCTCAACCCTCCAGTAGACGTAGATCTTGTGACTAAAGCTGACATACACCAGGCACGGGCTGTTCTTGCCTCCTTTGCATGCGTACTGTCCTGCAACAGGCACAACACAACTTTGTTTCCCCCCCATTTTTACATTTTTAAACTTTTTCCAGTTTTTGAGACATATGATATTGCCGCTTTCTTGTCAGTAGTCCAACTCGCAGCACCTCTTCTGTCCCCCTTTTGCTCAGGTTAAAAAAAAATCTATATTTTGGCCATAAGAGGTGCCTCCATTAAGGCTGTCATGCCCATCTAAGCAGGCTTTACTATTTTTCCTTTTTAATTTTTTTAACTGCTTTATACCGTTCCATGCTTTTCAGCACATATGCTATGTTCTAAGTAAGAGTCGTTTATCGGCCAGGCTGGTTATCGGGGGGCGATTTTAGGTATTTTACTAATGATCGGTATCTGTGTTTAATTTTGACCATCACAGATGAAAGTGAAGGTAAGTGAAAAAGTGAAAGTCATTGTGAACACACCACAGCACAGCACACAGTGCACCACAACGAAATGTGACCTCTGCATTTGACGCATCTGTGAAAGAGAAGTGAGCAGCTAACAAGGGCAGCGCACAGGGAGCAGTGCTTGGGGACGGTACCTTGCTCATGAGTACCTCAGTGGTAACTTTATTGGCCCTGGATTCGAACCTGTGACCTTTTGATCACGGGGCGAACACCCTACCGTCATGCCACCAATTACCTGTTAAGTAACAGTGACAGTCTCCCTGAACAAGGTGTGCTACTGTGGCTCCACTGCCGACTCCTCTCTCTGTGCCGTTTGCTCTCGACTTACTGCTTCATTTAAGGTGCCACCCACAACAGTCTCTGATTGGCTGTATGTCACGCGAATAGCCAATCATAGAATAGCCTGATGCCTTGTTGTCACTCACACCAGCGAGGTTATCGGCCCCGTTATCTTGCAATAATCAGTATCGATATCGGCCCTCAGAAACCAATATCAATCAACCTCTAGTTCGGAGTCTTGGTTTCTCTCAGGAACTGTTCTTATTTACTGCAGAGGGAGAGTCTTTATCTCTCTCAGTCGGACTTGCTCATTATAGGCTAGGAATCAGTAATATGTAAAGATGTTTTGTGACAAGAAAAAAATAATAATTAAAACTGAAACAAACGGAACAGAGAAATTTGCTTCTGGTGCTATTCTCTTTTCAGTCTACTCCATATTTCTGCAATTAGGACGGAGTTAGGATTTCTGCACCTTAAGATTGGAATGAAACAGAACTTACCAAAAGATGCTATGATTAATATTTTAAGAATGATATTAAATGTAGATTTGTCTGTTTTATCATTGCACTAAGCTGTAATCTGATATGTTTATACAGCTGTGACTTGACTTTTCAATAATGTTTTTAGTGTAGGATCCTTATATCCTCATTATGTCCTTTTATAGGGAGCTATTGCTAAAATGTGATTAGACCACACAAAATATCCTAAACTATCGAACAAACACAATTACACAAAATCAATATAGCTGATCCCTGTACTTCACGAGTGGTCACTTGCGTCAGGTCCGTGCAGGCCCTCTAGTGGTGGAGATGTTGAGCTCCTTGGATTGATTCCGTTTTAACAATAATATATCTTTTACTTGGCTCATGTTCATGTTCAACAGACTGAAAGGTCTTTGTAGGTGTAAATGGAACTTGTGAACTTGGCACAAAACGTATGTCAACGTTTAATACGTAGGTGAGAGTGAGTCTGGAAGCAATAGGAAAGTGTCTGTACAATTGCTGGGGCACGGTTTAAACTATTAATAGCTGAAAATATAAAAAACATTTTTACAACAAAAGCTGTTTGCTTCAAAATAAGAACATCATTTGTAATATTCATTTGTAATATGAAAAGAACACAAGGCACTAAATCTTTATTTTTATCACTATCTTTACCATAAACTAACTGACGATTTATTTATTTTAAATGGAACATTATTTTTCCCCCAATTGGAACGGAAGGGTAAAAGTCCAGGCGCTCAACATGGCCAGCTGTTTTGTCCTTGTCCCCTCAACCTCAGATTGCTCCGGGGAGACTGGCCTTGTTTATATCATACATTTACACTTACATTTATGGTATTTAGCAGATGCTCTTATGTGACTTCTATTTTGCACCTTCAGTGACAGTCTCCCTGAAGCAACATGGGGTACAGATTGTTGCTCAGGGACCCAGTGGTGGTAGTGCCGGAGGTAGGACTTGAACCCACCACCTGCTGGTCTAGAGGCGAGTGTCACCAGCACATAAACGCTGTGAATGTAAATGTATGTTTGTCTCAAAGGACATTACGTTGCTTTGTGAATATCAAAAGGCCACGTAAAAAAGGGCACATTAATTTTACCCAAGAACTCTTCATCATTTGTAAGCTATACAGTCCCTAAGGTGCGCGTGGGGAAGCGTGTGCATGAATAAATACCCTTGCGCTGTTCCGCTAATGCAAAGTGAAAGCCTTGTTAACCGTACATGTAGTTTAGCAGCGCTGAGCGAGCGATTGTGACGAGCGGTGAGGAAAAATAGGCTGTCACAGAGAAATGTTTGCCTTAAAACGCAGCCTCCGTTCCTGCGAATCCTCTACCTATCAGCCAAGGGGAGCCAGTCTGAATAGTAATGAGTCTCTGTGTGCTCCAGAGGCACAGATGAGGAAGAAATAGCTGTTTGAACTTCGCACAGCTTAGAACGAATACCAATGAGCATTTATCCAAAGTCCTACAGAAAACTGCAGTTTGAACTCCAATTTCATTTTTAACGCCCCCAGCCATTCATTTAGTTCCTTACAACGCGTCAATGACGCAATCCACCGCCATTGCGTATGCGTACTTGTTGTATAACCAAAGGAGTAGCTGAGCTAATGGAGGACGAGAGAGGGAGAGAGACAGGGGACGAAAACAAAAGGTGACATTAGTGACAAACACGGTAACAAGGGAGGTTTGTCGGCAGCTCTAGATTCCAATACTGACATCTGGTGGTGATCACCCAGGCCCCGACAATGGCATCGTTTTATAATAACCAAAAGATGCAGGCGGAGAATTCCGTACCAGCACAGAAGGCGTTCACATTCTCATCAAACTGGAAGCGAACCACCATACGGTTATGATCGATGATGTAAGTCTGGCCATCCCAGGCACAGGCCACAACCTCCTCTCTCCCATCACCCTGATGGCAAACACACGCAGAAAAACATTACCAGAAAGAATAAAACTATATGACAACGCAATAGTTATTTGAAAGAAACACAAATGATTTGACCATTATTGAAATAAAGATAAATCTGCAGTCAGATATGGTGCAAGCTGCCAATGAAGCAGATGTCAAATCAAATCAAATCTTTTACATTTATTCATCGTGACTAACATTTTGATCCCTATAATGATTCAAATAATTCCTCCTATTTGCCTGGTCAAGGCAACAGTTTTTAAAAAGTGATGGCAGCTGCCTGACTCACTGAAGGCTTTGAAAGCATGGGACAACTTGAAATGATCAGAAAACTAAAAGGTGTTTTGTAGCAGCAGCACCACACACAACCTCCTGAAGAGATTAATATCATTTGTTGTTATTGCTGCTAAATACAGTGGTGCCTTGACTTACGAGTTTTCCCAACTAACAAGTTTTTCGACTCTCTCGGCCGTTTTTTTGCTTTGAGCCGAGAGCTAAAATTTGGGTTATGAGCCAGTGCGACGTTTGGGTATATAACGCAGTGCGACGACGTTATTTAATGACACTTGCCTAACTCATTTCAGAAACACGCTGAAACGGAGGATGAAACACACCACACTGGACAGGTATTTATCGAAAACCCCTGCAGATGAAAGGGAGGAAAACGGGCAAAAATCAGCGAATAAGATTGTTATTCAGTTCAGCCTTTCTCCTCCACCTTCGTCAGCATCTTCAAGTCGTCTGCTGCACATTATACTTAATAAAAACCAGTCTATTGCAGTACATTCTATTGTATTGTGTTTTTATACAATATTCGTTATTTATAAGCACATTTTTCTTATTTAAAAACATATAACAAAAAATGTGGTGTTTTTTGGGGGTCCGGAACGGATTAATGGCATTTCAATTCATTTCAATGAGGAAAATTGATTTGACATACGAGTAATTTGAATTACGAGCTCCATCACGGAACGAATTAAACTCGTAAGGCACCACTGTACACTTATTATTGCCTGGCTTGTTAAGGTTAATACAGTATGTCAAGGGTTTGAGAAAATGTTTAGGCTAGAATTCAGCATTATTGTACATTGATTGAGGTCAGTATAAGCCTATCTAATTATTTTTAATTTCATTATTTTAATATTGTTTCTTCAATAATAATAACAAATACAATAGCTATGAATTAATAATTGTAATCAGTATAATAACAAAGGAATGTAGTGAATATTCTTAAAATTAATAAATATGTTGAACTTGTTGCCTAAATAAAATGAACACAAATGTGTTTGATTTTAATCAAATAACTAGCTGACACATTATATTGACAGAAAGCAATGGCCATTAGTGGCAACCCTGACAGATGGGAGCGTGAATGCTGTGTAAACTCAAGTCTATTATTGACACTGAACAACACAGCAAATCCTTCCTTCCAGTGCAGTCAAATTCCATCAAATCTAATTCCCCTAATTCCTTATCCCTGCATTATCTGTCAGTCATAATGGCTTCTCCTGTGTGCAGTCACCGTTTATTCATATGAGCACTATGTTTGGCCCCAAGAACTAAGATTTATGTGTGATGGTTTCTAATTCTTTGTAGCGCAAACCTGCAACACTACTGTATAAAACAGGTTATTTTACTAATAAAAGTTAACAATGCATATGCTAACTTACAGTGACATCCAGTTTCTGCAGCGCAAACAGTTGGTGATCCACCTGCACAGACCACAAGAGCTGCTCAGAACTGTCCATAAGCTTCAGAGTTCCTGCAAACACAGTGATATGATCCATTTTACATTGTTCAGACTAAACATATCATTGATGCCTCCTAAATATTGTGTCAAAGTTCTTGTAGTACAATCTGACCATAAGAAATTGAAATGGCTTTTACGAAATCGTATTAATTACGCAAATGAAAGTGAAAGTGAGTGCTTATTTGTCATTGTGAACACACCACAGCACAGCACCCAGTGCATCACAATGAAACGTGAGCTCTGCTTTTGACCCATCTGTGAAGGAGCGGTGAGTAGGTGACATGGGCAGCGCCAGTGGAGCAGTACTTGGGGACGGTACCTTGCTCATGAGTACCTCAGTGGTGCCTTTACCGGTGACCGGCAAACCACTTTCTCTTGAGATTCAGTACACAGACGTGCTGACATTTTCCTTTAGAATTCGTTGGTAAAATTCAGAATTTTATTTTTCAACCAATGATGGCAAATTGTCCTGGTCCAGCTGCAGAAAAACCATGATGCTACAACCACCAAGTTTCACAGATGGGTTTAAACTTTCAACTGTGGTTTGCCATTTTCTGTCCTCTACTACTCTACTGTACTGATGTCTAGCGATACCAGAATATAGAACAAATACAAGAAAGCCTGTTAACAAAAACCTGTTGAACGAAAGCTACTTCAGTTTACTTTATTACAATCATTTGACTTCATTATCGCATTCTCTTACATTTTTAATAAAGTTCCATTGTGTTTTTAAGATGTCAGAAGAAGAGGTAACAAAGCCTGTTACCAAAAATGTTTTCAAATACTGTGATGTAGCACTCATGCCAAAATATTCAGCCCCAAAAACTTTACATCTGGAACACTGTTAAATACTTAAATTAAACTTCAAGCTTGTTGGTTGTTCAAGTTGTTAGCTGTATGTTGTTTGAGATTTTAGGAGCTGATACCACTTACCATCTAAAGTGCAGAGCGCAAATAAGCCTCCTTTAGAGTCTTCTTCCTTTGACCCTAAAGAACAGAAGGGCACATACTGTATAGTTGTTGATATATTTGCATTTTCCAAGAATAACAGTGACGCTGTAAATAATATACAGTACAAAAAGAGGCATAACGCTCAAATAGGTCTTATTTAGAAAGCCTACATACATATAATATCTGCAAAATTTCAGAAAATCAAAAATAACTACAGTTTTAAAGACAGGCTCTGACCCAAACAAAAAGTGTCAGGATTTTTTATCCATTAAATCAACAAGAGAAATCAATTACAAAACAAAAAAGAGTTCTAAGATGCCCTAAAATAATCCCCTTCCTGAGCTTAATAAAAACATTTTTAAAAATTAAAAGCTAAGAATCTGAAGTTTTTTCAATAAGAAAGTCAGCTCCTAAAGCCAACTTCAGTTTTGATTGATCAGTGCATTGCCTACTGTATAAGAGATTAAAAACAATCCAAAGTGAGCGTGTAGTACCCTTGCTGATGCTGCCTATCAAATGCGTGGACACATTCTTGTTATGGATGCGGCCAGTAGTGAGGTGTAGAACCACGTCTCGAGAAGGTCCGTCTCTGGCAAGAGAAACACACACTGCTTTACCCAGTCACTGTTCTGCCAGTCCCACCTTAAAGACCCAGTAAGGTGAAAGACCCGCCCTTGGTTTGGTAACGTGAAATGTTTCAGAAAAGTGTGTCTGAAAAAATTTGGAAAACCCCTGCATTCAGTTTTACATCACTGTGGAGTTATCCAACTTAACAGTTTTTCATGGCTTTTCATGGTAGGTCTAAGCAGGGTGGGACTAAAACGCAGCCCATCTACGTGGCGAGGTTATGTTTAGCATAGCGTCAGAAGCCTACCTGTTAGTCTGGTCAAGTTCGCTAAAAGAGTCTGTCACATGCTAAGTCCGAAGCGATTCATAATTTCTCCACTCCCTCACCACAGGCAGCTGTCGTTGAACCACTAGGTGTAAGTTTAACCCTAGGTGTAATTCTTCGCGTTATTGTGTGGAACGCCATCATGCCAAACAACTCTCGTGTGGAACGCCATCACGTCAAAAATGAGTCCAAAATGAGGTGTAGGCCACCTCAATTAAGGTCAATTAATTAGAAAAACATTTTTTACATTCTACAGTGTTAGAGAGTAAAAAATAAATATAGAAAGATGCATTATTTATCAAATAATTTAATTCTATATCCAGATGGATTCCAAATGACACTAACCGTATCTTTCTTCACAGTACTAAGCCATAGAATCTCTATTCATAATAAAACCAATAAAACAGACGCTGTCCTTATGTGCTAAACACAGCAACATAAGGCACATATGGCTAACTTCTACCCAAACACTACAATGAGCCTAAAAACAAAGGTATAGACAAACAGCCCAAATTCTCTTAGGGCTGTGAAGGTTAAAAAAAAGAAGAAGCTGATATCGGATCTGTACTTGGGATCGGCTGATACCTAAAGCCCAAGTATCGAAATCCGAATCGGGACTGAAAAAGTTGGATCGGTGCATCCCTAGTTGTAAGGCATGGTAAAATGTAAGTTAGCAAACTATCTGCTCTAATCTATCAACTCTCACATTTTTTCAGTGTTCCTCCGTCATTTTAGCCTTTCCCCCGCAGTCCTTCCGCTTAAACATTTCCCCACCATTAACCCGTGTTGTGTTCCGTATTAGCCCAGACTATGCTAACTATCCTATCATAGTTTTAGTTTTAGACTTAATCTGACCTATGTAGCAATGTTCATATTTGCTCAAAATTGACGAGGTGATTAGTGACAACTGTTTCTGTGATAAGAGGAACTTATGGAGCCGATTCTATTTTGACCTTACTGGGTACTTAAGGTATCCATCAATACCAAGCCAAAAATCCTTTACGATTATTTCCCGCTAATGGCTGGTCTATTTCTGCACAATTAGAAAGCTAACTCCACCTATGAGACACTTTTTCTGAAAAGCTTCGTAAGAAGTTCATCATATATATTCAATTTTATAACGAGACATTTCAAAACTATCAGTATGTACTGCTGGGCAAATAAAATGAGGCAAGCACAATGTCTTGCATGTTTTATGATTACTTTTCCTGTTTAACAAATCCAGGTGAAATAAGTAAGTGTTTGACAATATTGTCTGCATTGTCTGTAGCCAGTGTACAGTTTAAAAGGGGACAGCTTTTCTCTTGTTTGTCTTTAATAAACTCAGACGTTTACTGATTACTGTCTGATTGCTTTCCACAACTAGTCAGTGCTCTTAAATTATCTTAATTTACACTAGCTTACTTGCTTAATTGGACACTAATTAAATAGAGGTTAATGACCCTGCAACTAGACACTGCCCGCTCTCATCAGCCATTCCATACTAAAATGTGTATTAGATTTATACGATATTGTGTTACAAGTTTGCTTTATATATAATATCCAGCAAATATTACAATTTTTGAATTGTGAAGTTAAATTTTAATTACGTGGTGCACCCTTCAGATTTTAACTAGATGTTCCGTATTTGATTTTTCTGATTTCTCTCACCCAGCAGAAGCAGCAGAGCTGTCGTCCCCGGGTGCAGCAGCGTCCTCTTGTGTCCAGGAGCAGATCAGAATGGCATAGCCACAGCCAGGCTGGGAGACCATGAGCTCTGGCAGCCCTTCTGGTCCTGGGTTCACAGATAGACTGTCCACCTGGAGAGTGTGATGAGTGAGTGATTATTTTTGTAATCTAGAGCACTGCTTTAGAGCAGGGTTTGGAGTGCTGGTTTCCTGGAAGTTTTCCATCCAACTGGATTTCAGAACATTCTGGAATCATCCTGGTCTGAGGCAGATAACCACCAGAAGAAACTGATCAGGTAAGATGGAAAACCTCCAAGACCGGAGTTGCTTACCCCGGCTTCAGACCCTATGTCACAGATCTGGACACGGTCTGGATCCAGATCAAGATAACGTTCAATACAGATCTAGTCTGATGATTTAATTTTGACAGACCATTTCTATAATTATGAGAACGCCTACAATTTGAATTCATATTCAAAAGTCTGACCAGCGTTTAGCCTGTGTTCATATTTGATTGTTAATCCCCACAGAAGCCATATCATTTTAGTGGAATCATTTTAAAAACCTGGCTTAAGTTCTGTTAACATCAGAACTTTCACTTTTACAGTAGTTGACTATTGTTTCTTTAGTGTAACAGTACCTAAGTACAAATATTCAGTACTCTTTCCACCACTGGTGTACCTGTCCCTCTAGCAGCCACTTCTTCAGGAGCACCAGCTGGCCCATGCTCAGGTCAGTGGCATCGGATGGCTCTTCCCAACGGAACGCTCGCACCACCCGGTCCGTGTAGCCCACAACAAGCTCGCTGCGTCCGTCCCCATCTAACACATGACCGAACATCCACAGAACATGAGCTGTCACATAACAAGCTACATGAGCAGTCACCAAACCTTTTAGTTAGAAAGAATCGTCTTCAGAGAGAATCGTAATTATCTAGCGGTTTTTCGTTTGTGAACTCCAAACTGTGGCGAGCAAGAATGCTGCACATTTTTATTTGAAAGACATTAGGGCCTGAATGAGAAAGGGCCACAGGTAACTGGAGGATTTAAGTCTTTAAATGATACAATCATCACTGACCCCGAGAGATATACGACATAATTTTCTCCCCTTACATTTATTATGCATAGTTAGGAGACCTCCACAAAACCACAAACATTTTGTTTTATCTTACAACACTGTATAACAAAACCACCAAATGCATGAATACGTGTCAGAATCAGAGTCCGAAATAATGAGTTAAATGTATAAACAGTGGCGTTTGTATTGGACAAACTAAGTTTTTACATAGTAATTTATTATAAGTCCGACAAGACAAATTTATCTGCAATTAGCTCAGAATAGTTGGTAATGGAATTAATCAGCCATGCTCTAGAACCATCTAGAAAAAAAAAAGTATTTAATGTAACATTTAATGTAGTAAGTCTTGTAGAAACACTTTTAAATTGCACACATTTTTCAATGTAGGCAATTTACTTTGAATTATTTTGTTTACTGAACTTTCTTAAATGCATATGTTTTGTAACATGTTGTGCAATTAGATGAACACTTTACAAATGCAGTTGTGGTAATGACCTCTGGGCTATCATAAAAAGTGGATATATCAAAGGATAGTGGTTCAATTAAACATTGTTTCTTCTGGTAATTTTTACAAATAGGTCATTTAAAATGATCATCTATTATCAACACAAACTATATTTACATTTATGGCATTTGATTGACTGATTGACTTTACTTGATATTCGAAAGACAATTTACAGAGACCTACTTCTCATTTAGCACACGCTCTCATCCAGAGCGACTTCCATTTCTTAATTTCAGGGACAGTCTCCGTGAGAGCAACTTGTTCAGGGACCCAGTGGTGGTAGAGATGGAGACAGGATTCAAACTCAGGGATCCAGTGGCGAGTATCCTGACCACTTGACCACCACCATCACCACCACTACCACTCCCACTCCCCTTCATCACCCAGTCCTACCTTAAGCCCTTAGTTTACTTTATTAGTATGAGAAACATGTCTTCATGCTTGGACTACAAAACATTCCTGCACCTCTGTTTACAGTACATATAAGTGGTCACATGAATTATTTATTGATGGCTTACGTACCAATGTCACTAATGAGCATAACTTTGGTGTTGGCGGGTATGTGCTGAGTGAAGCATGGCTTCTGCTCGTCCCCGAACAACCCCTCTGGCAGGCTGGATGTCTCTGCTTTGGCAGCTGCGGCTGCAATGTCGAACAGATGGAACCAGCCTTCAGCACCTACAGCCACCACCAGGTTCTACCACAGATGACACAGATGGGATTAAGTTCTTTTGCTGGAATACAGTGTTCTCCTTTCTCCAAAAATTCATCATTTTCAATTTCTGACTTGCACACACAATCTCTAACAAACTATAGATGGGCAGCAGTGTTCCTTTTGGAGAGCAGCAGCTTAGTGTTTTATGGGATAAGGTAAATACTAAAGGATTTGGAAACTTTCAAGCACTACTGTACGGTGGAAAACAAGAGCTAGTCTTACCTTGCCTTTATTGCAGATATCTCCTACTCCCACACATGTTAGCTAGGAACAAAACCCACACTGGTTCATTAGTAGTTTACAGAAAGTTACAGTTCCCATAATGGAAGCAAAAGTATAAAATAAAAAGCAGAAATCACAACTTTGTGAAATGCCATCCACATTTTGGTCATTTGAAGTGTATGTTGGTCAAGAGGCATCTTAGGGCAGGCCTAAAGATGGGTTTTCATTTCTGTATCGGTTGGTGAAAATATTTGCACAATTTTTGTACTGCTGCTACATATTTGCACAACTATTAACCATTGAACATTGCTGTACATATCACTGATCGCTTTTTCTCACTGACTGTATCTGCACAAAGTATTGAAAGTATTGCACAGACTGTAGTTCTCCACTGCTGTTACAATATCTGCACATACTTGATCTGACTTAAATGTTCTCAGACATTTTAAGATATACTGTTTTATTTAATAGACTGTCTGTATAATTTTTTTTCATACTGAAACTGTTACTGACCTCTTGCACATTCAGTGTAAAAGACACCTCCAAGAGCATAATTGTAGCACCGCATCCTAATAGTCTCTCTTTCTACTTCTAGTTTAAAGTTAATATTTTATATTGAATACCTAACATAACTTGAATGTATATTGTGTTGTATATTTTGTATTGTATATAGTAATGTAAATGATGTTTTTGATAATGTCTTGTATATTCTGCTGTATATTTGTGTGTCCATTGTTAGTGCTCAGTGTGCATTGTATATTGGTCCATCTCATAGTATTTATACTTTCTGTTTCATGTATCCACATTGTCTATATTTGGCTAGAGATATATTAACAACCAGAAACAAATTCCTTGTATGTTTTTCTAACCTACAGGGCAATTAAATCTGATTCTGATTGTTATGAACATCGTCATACTGCAGTAGATAACACTTTTTTCCCACTTTGTTGAGTTTCATATATTTGACTGCTATCGAAAAGTACTATTAAGTACTATTTCTGAAAATATACCAAGTCTTATGTCCTGTAATGATCAGGCTCCAGTTTGGTGTTCCATCACTCTTCACACCCTCATCAGGTGTGTGTAAAACGTGGTTTCCACAGTAGAAACATACCATTCCTACACATGTCCGTGTCACCCAGGGCCTGCACTCATCGTTCTTGTAGATGTGCAGCTTTCCACTCGTGTCTCCCACCACCAGCTCATTCAGCTGCAGAAGAACATGTCAGATGTTCACTCGTAAACATGGACATGAACAACCAGAACAGGAGGAGGGCGGGGATATAAAACAAAAAAAGACCAGCTGGGGAGTAGAGAGCGAGAAAGAGAGGGAGAGAAACACACACAGAAGGCATGATGGGGACACAGAGACGGAGAGAGAGAAACACACACACACACACACACACAAACACACACACACACACACACACACACACATCCTTGTACTTATATAGTAGTGAGGACCTCCACTGACTTCTATATTACTGTATCTAAATAACACTACACCTAACCCTCAACATAACCCTAACCATAACCTCAGTAACCAAAAGTTAATCTTTCTACACTTTTAGTTTTGCAAATAAACATTTTTTTTGTAAAAACAGTTTAAAGATGTGAGGACCACTAAAAAAGTCCTCACTTCCCAAAAATGTCCTCACTCTGCTGGTTAAAAACTCATTTTGGTTCTCACTAAGTAGCAAGTACAAGAACACACACACACACACACACACACACACACACACACACACACAGTGAAACAGACCGACAAACTGGACGTGGACCTGGACCTTACAGAGTCGTTATCCGCGTCTCCGAGGCAGACGGCGTGTGGGAACAGCGTCCCGCTGAAATCCAGACAAACTCGCTGCACAAAGCTCAGAGAGCGCATCTTCACTCACTCACACACACACACATTCACACATCTGTTCGGCTTCTAACAACCAAATGGCCATGGCCACATCGCAGTACAGGCCGGTTAACAAGCCACAGGACGAGCGTCTACTACAATCCGTTATAAACAAACCGGTTCTCAATAAACTCTGCACTTCCTCTGTGACACCAGCTACGACGCACAACGCGTCCTCCAAAATAAAGGTCGCGTTGTAAAATAAATATGTAAGTATGTAATATAAAATTTGTTAGAAGATGTTACAAAATAGGTGCATTTTATTAGTGGTCAGTGAACAAAATAATTCAAAGTACATTTCAATGGGAAGTTAATAAAGTTTTGCAAAATATATGCAATTTATGCAAGTTTTGCTACATGACTTACTACATGAAATGTTCTAAAGTATGCACAGCTTAAGTGTTTAGTAAATAAAACAATTCTAAATTCTTCAGAACTGTTAGAAAATGTAACAATTTAAAGTTATATTGTAAACGTAATAACTCAATGTAAGCTAAAAATGTAACAATCGAAAATCTCTAAAATTCAAAAATTAAAATATGAATCATTACAGTATGTGCTCTCCTGTCAGTTTGCCTTTAAAGTGAAACTCTTGAACATTCTATCCAGGAATTTTCTTATTGCTATTGACAGTCTATTGCGAAACATTTTGCTGTTATGTTTATTGTTTAACCAAGAGTCGTTATCAAAGTTATCAAATAAAAATCGTTCTTGTTGTTTTTAGATAAAAATTTTGATTAAAATATTTCAAACGTTGTTTTTTAAATATAGATTCTTAAACTTTTACTGCTCATGTCTATTCTGTAGCTAAGCGGAAGGGGGCGCTGTAAGACCACCTGGATTCCACAGTGTCCACCCGAACGCCAAACATACACTTCATTACATAATAATTGAGCGAAGTGACCCCCTCTTAACCATAGCTTAGGCAATACAGAAGTATTAGTGACGCGCAGGCACACACCCACACACGTCATTTCTGGGAAAATTGCAATATATTTCGTCATATATATGCTTTCCAGAACTCAACATGCTATGTATGTGCATTTTTAATACCTTCGTACAGGAATAACGCACATACGTGAGACTAATCGCTAAAATCCAGCGAAATTACCCAATACGGTCATCTTAAGTTGTGCTGTTGTGAAATAAAGTATTCCATGTGTATTTGATTGTATTCCAAAATACACATATTGTATTGTTTTGTCCTGGAATATTCATGCAGTTGCAACAAAATTAATTTCCCTTGTGATCAATAAAGTTGTACAATTCTGGTTCTGGTTTTAGCCATCTGCTGCTGAGAAATGTCATGTATTGCACGATCAAAGGAAAATGTTTTATGGCGCTAGACTTTTTGCAGGCTCTCTGCAGGATGCTTGTGTTACTGTACGCTAATGGCACACACATGTGAAAAGTGATTGTGAGTGTTAATGTTGCTCACAGCTTGGTGTAGGAGAGAATCTAGGGCACCTCGTCCCAGATGGAAAAATGACAATAAACTGTTCAGAGTCTAAATTGTGCAAGGCAGCAGTGGGGTGTGTGTGTGTGTGTGTGTGTGTGGGTGGGTGGGTGGGTGGATGGATGGGTGGGTTCGTAAGTGTATACATCCTTCCCAACTTCCCAGCACTAACATTTGATCAATTGCACAGACGCTACAGTAGGTCTTGGATTGTGAAAACCACACAATTCATCTGGGATTGAATCCAGATTTTGCATTTAGCATTCATACGGTGTTTGGGAAGCTTTTAAACATTCGCTTTTCAAACTACAAGCCACTATTGGTTAAAAGTAGCTAAACTGCAGCCAAGTCACCGTTTTAATATGGTAGTAAGTTTAATATTTTTTCCTGTGGTTCACTCTTAGAACAGATTAATTAAGCAATATGATGCATGATGGTAAAACTAATCCATATCTGAAATCCTTAGTTTTTGACTGTAATTTCAAATCACAACAAGGTTTCAGTAATGTTTTGATTTTTGGCGTGCAAATTATGCTCAAATTTGCGAGTTTTCTTTCTTTCGCCTTTCATAGTCATACAGTTTCTTGCGTCCACTAAGCAATCATGTGTTACAATCAAGTCTGTACGACTGCTCAGTGTAGCATATCATGTCACACGGTTTGAAGTCAAGTGTATTATTTCAACATAGTTTCTTGTCTGACAAAGTGCAGAATTATAAGACAAAAGTAATTATGTGCTATATATATAGGTTGTGAGGACCTTACTGTCTCCTAAAAGACATTATTGCATGTGAGAACTTTTTTTAAAGAGAAAAGTTGCAGGTTTAATTTGAAAATCTTAATGATTAAGGTTAGGGTCAGATTTTGGTGTAGCTGTAGTATTATTTACTGTATATCTAGAGATTATGGAGTCAGTGGAAGTAGCTCACAAAGACAGCATACCTTTGATAAAGTGATTCTAGTATTTAGAATGATAAAGTATTTAAGTCACATTTTAATCTAACAATATTGTAAACCAAGGCTTCACACAGATGATGGCTGGCCACTGGATTAGAGAATGTTTTCGTGAAGCTCAGAGTCTTGCAGCTTTTTTGCCCATAGTCTTAGAACATAATAGGGTTGAGCCATATTACACATAGGAGAGAGAAAAATGGAAAGCAGTGAGTGCCTGTATGAGAGCGATAAATATAAAGTGGGGAAGAGAGAGAGGAGGAAAAAAACAGACATCCCCTCCTCCCGCAGGAGCTGTACACCCATCTGCTCAGGCTCTGTCTGTTTGGGTCAGAGTCCAAAAGGGCAAAGGTCGCAGACGGTGATCGATGTATTGGTAAAGAGCCCAGAAACTCAGCTGGCCAAGCTCATGTGTGTGTGTGGGTTCACAGGAGGACGTGTTGTCTCTCGTTGTGGGGCGTCTTTATCATTGTCTTAAATAGAAGCAGTCGCAAACCTGCCTTTTTATATCTGCACGAACCACGGCGTCCCGTTTCCACTTGAAAGCGTCTGTCTGCAAAAGGTCTCTCTGAAAGCAAAGACATACTAAATATTTCATTGTACCCTGTTTAAGGCAGGCCTCTGTCTACGTTGTAACCTGCGGGACACAGAGAGAAAAACTAAAGTCTCAGGTACTCGGAAATAAAACCTCATTCTGAGTGTGTGAAAGATTGAGAGACGACCTGCACAGCTCTCCTAAACTGGATATGTGCTCTCACAAACCTAATAATCTTTTTCATCTTATGAGAATAAAAGAAAACAGCTCTACAAAGTCTGAGACCTCTGATTCTGTTTACAGATCCTGGATTACCGGCCACTCTAATATTGAATAGGAAATCCGTCCTTAATATTTTATAGTTAAAGCTTCCATTAGGCCATCATCATAAGCTGACCAGTAGTATAGTGGTACTTGAAAGTTTGTCAAACCCTTAGTATATTTCAATATTTACATATAAATATGACCTAAAATTAAGCAACTTCATTTCAAAAAGATAACTGCTGCTAGTCAAGCATTGCTTTAGATCAGTTTGCTTATGATCTTGTGAACATGGTGGTGGTAGAATTATGATTCAGGTCTGTTTTGCAGCATCTGGGCCAACAAATATATCATGAAATTCTAAAAGTAAATGAGTTCTTTAGATTCAGTCAGTGTGCATACTTTTGCCACTCACAAATATGTAATACTGTATAATTTCCTTCCATACATAAATAAATGACCATTTACAAAATTGTATCATTTGTTTGAATGGTATTTTCCTTTATCTACTTGGACAATCAGATGATGGTTAAACTTGTATTTATGTGGAAATTCTAAAGGGTTCACCAACTTTCAAGCACCACTAAATATAGAAAAAGTTGAATTTCTTTATTATGTCACTAGAGAATAGAAGCAGAGGTGGAAAAACCCCTAAAAATCTGTTCTCGAGATGAAGTACTGTTAAATCTGTGAAATATTATTCAACTACAAATGAAACTAAAAATATTGATGTAAAAAATTAACTGCTCTAGTTTTGGTTAATTTTGACTGTTGTGATCAACACATTATCAGAGGCAGTCATTCAAAAAAGGGATGAAACCCTCTGAAAAGATCAATATCATCTCAATGCATTACTTTATCTCATCAATGCTATTAACACCAAAGAAAACACTGATGGATGAAGGCTTTATTACACATGAGTGTAGCATCTGTTGAATTTCTGGCTGCTACGTGTTTCCTGCCCATAACATAAAAGATTTAGGATCCTTTACTCTCCAAAATCATACAATATTTTCCTCAACTTGCCCCTCCTCCGGGAAAGGGTGTGTAAGCCGGTTTAAGTCTGGATCTGAAAACTACTTGTGAGTCTCACAGTCATTGCACTCATAATTTTTCAAAAAGAAAATATGAGGAATGAATTTTACAAACCTTACAAATAACAATGCTTTTAAGTACAACATCAGATCCATTTCTACCCATCCTCAGAGGGTCAGAGAAGTGGGAACATCATCTCTGACACTTATGGCAACTTGGAAAGAACAATCACAAAGATGAGCAGGAGAAGCGGACCACAATCGTGGCAATGTCTGCCTCTGAACAATGAGTATCATCTCTTTTCTAGTAAAAGTAAAGCCTGAAAAGACCAATCAATCTAATGGAACCATCTGAAACATACACACACAGGACATTGACTACAACACAGAAGCAAGAGGCCATCTGGTTAAAAAAGAAGAGGAGGTGGAGAAGGGACAGAGAGAATAGGAGGAGGCTATAATATGTCCAATAGCAATGTGTGTAATTTTAACAGAAATACATTCTCTACATATAAAGAATAAATTCATACCTTTCGCACCTTTTCACCAGAGAGAGATAGAGACAGGCATGTAGGTTAAACAGTAACATCAGAGAATGAATTAAAATTCAGTTCCTGGAATTAAGCCTTAAACATTTACAGACTCTAAAGGAAGACTTTGTGTAAACAAAACAGTAGGTTATTGAATTATTCATACAAATGTGTGTGTGGGTGTGTATGTGTGTGTGAGGACCATATGCAGTGTGATGCATGTTTTGATGCTGTGTCTCTCCATCAATCAGCTGATAACCCCCCATTCACAACTCAAAATGTGTTTCTCGCTGATCAGATCAATAATGATCAACAATGTAATCTATTGTCATTTAGAAGGATTTAGAAGTTCTTTACGCCACAAAGGCCTAACGACTGATCTACAGACATTAATGTTCAACGTTAATACCAGCTCCATTTTGCAATGTCTTGTTTTTTTTTTCTTTTTACTTTGCTGTAGTAAATTGGAAGGGGAACTGACTTTCACAGTGTTCAGTATCAAAGTGATAAGTAAGTTATCATTGTAATACAAATGACTGTCATATGCTTCAGCTTTTGTTTTAGGTTATATTTAGACTGTTATATTTGTTTGTTCTGCCTCATTAAGATCTGGTTGATGTAATACTGTAATAATATTGTCAGCTTTCTCCAACTTTGAAGCCTAATGTTTGTTACAGGTGTTAAGTGTTCAACGGGAACTAATAGAACACAAAATGAGGTTTACCCATATTTATTATACCAGAAGTTATACAGGCGCCCTACCTAAAGGAAACATAAACTGGCACTTGTGTGTGTGTGTCTGGAGGGGGTTAGGTTGTCGAGACGTGCTATTATATTCTGACAGTCTTCATTTGCACAGATGTGTGTGTGTGTGTGTCGCATGTGGCAAACGGAGTCTCCAAAGCCAAGCTAGGCTGCCTGACAACTGCCCTCTCATTGGCAGACACCGGGAGACATTTAACCAATCACGTATTCCTGAGTAAGGCTGAAAAAACAACTCAGTATTGTGAAAGGGAGGAGAGTCAGAAAGGAGTAGAGAGAGAGAAAGAGAGCGAGAGAGGAAGAGGGAGATGTTACAAAGTTTCACAGACATGTAGAAGCTGTGACCATGTGATAAAGAGAGAAAAAAAAAAAGCAAAAACGGGTAGAGCAGCATATCTGCAATGGTTTTGTCATCTCTTATCTAGACAAGTCTGGACAAGTTAATTTAAGTCACAAAACAAGTCAAGTAACTATAATGGTCGATTATTTCAGTCTTAACGATTATAACATGTGTTTGGCCATGCAGCACATCCAGTAAATTAGCACTAAGCTCACTGGACAGAACATTGTGAGGACACTGAGTTCAAATGCATTATGCACTCTGCTATACAGAGAGAGAGCCGTTCATGCACACACACACACACACACACACACCCCACTCAGAGCAGACTTGATTACTACCCTCTTTACCCAAGCAAATGAAACACAAACACAGCATGCAGAGCAGCTCGGCCCAGCACTTTTCTGTGTGTATGTGTGTGTGTTTGTGTGTGTGTGTGTGTGTGTGTGTGTCTGATTCTTAACACAAAAGGGTCTGTTCGTGTAACACTCAGTGCTTTATGCCCCTACTTAAGCTCATCTACTCAAGACCATCTTTATGTGGACAGGTGTGGAAATAGTTTTGACTTTTCTGAACAACATCCTGATCCAACAAGCTAACTTTAGTTACCTTAACAGGTCCATATATGACCTGCAATAACACAAAAATAACACGAAAGGGTGCCCGAAAAATCTGCATTTCTTCATTGATCTTCATTGACTCTCTTTGGCTGTTAGCCATATTAACTTATTCATGAAGGTAAAGGTTTAATACTGGTGGTGAGTCTGAGTCACCTGTCTAGAGCTTAATTGTGTTAATGTACAACACTGTTACCTGTTTTCTATTAGCAGGAACAGTGATAGGCCTTATAACTTGGCTCAGGATTTAAGATGGTAAACATGGTGCATGAAGTTGTTTTTCATGTGACTACCTTAAGCTGTGTTAGAAATACTTGTCCAGCATGACCAGGACTAAATCCATCATGTTAGAGGCTCCAATACTGATGGTGTGACTAACAATAGATAGAAACTAATGCAAAATTAACTCCAAATGTCTGTAAGTCACATTAACGTATTTCGGAATACAACTTCTTTAATGCTGTTGGTTAGTCTGAGAAACCCTTCTAGCAAAAAGCTAAACAGAGTTGTTGATGAACAATCACGGTTAATATGTAACACTGGGAAAAATACAGAAAACTCACCACTGGGAGAGCTACAGGGGCACAAGATATCCTGCACAAAGCTTTGCCAGGAGATCTCAAGATTCTTTAAGATGAAATAAGGTGCTTTATTTGTCACATCCAAATTCATACAAATACAACATTTACAGTAGTTAAATGTGAATCTTGACTGTACAAATATATTCCAATTAATTTATTGAGTGATTACTGGTCATTGTGAACACAGCTCAGCACAGCACACAGTGCACCACAATGAAAAGGGACCTCTGCATTTCACCCATCCACGAAGGAACAGTAGGCAGCTTTTTGGCCCGGAGCACAGTGCTTGCAGAACCTTGCTCATGAGCACCTCTTTACTGGTCCGGGACTTGAACCGGCAACCTTCCAATCACAGGGTCAACTCTCTAACTGTTACGCTACTAACTGCCCCAGTGATTTAGGATCGAGAGTCAGGGTTTCAAGATAATTTGCTTGTTAGAATTCTTGTTCTTAAGTCATACAAGTACTACATGTACTACCCTTATTCATTGCTAAAGATGGTTCATATCGAAAAAGAACTAAACAGAATTCTAAACAGAATTTTTAAATGATGAAAATAATCAGCTGAAATGTGTAATTAGTGGTAGGGGCAGTCAAATTGGAATTTAACATAAAATAAATAAAATAAGTGTGTTTGCATGTTTCACTCTTTCATGCACTGTATTGACTTGTACAAATAGCTGCTTAAATTAAAATATTTTCTATTTTCATTTGATCAGAAGCCTGGTTGAAAAAATCTGGAATGTCTGAATTAAAATTTGTTATGTATTACTCCTTATTTGTTTACAGCGAAGTGACAGACACAAAGTGTGAACTGACGAATAAGTGTGAACTGCTCTATCCACACATCCACTAAAGCTATCCGGAAATAAATCTGTGAAATGTCTATAGTGTGTGTGTGTATGTACGTGTGGGTGTTTGTGTGTGTGTGTGTGTGTGTGTGTGTGTGTGTGTGTTTCAGACATTGTAATCCAGGCCTTTGAGTGGATTATCATGGATTGTCTGGGACTGGTCTCAAATCAAAATCTTCACCCTTCTGGTCTGCAGACACAAACAATAAATAAAATATATTAATATAATGTAGTGTATTGTCACACGAGTACCTAAAGCTGAAAAACTCACACTATGTCGTACTATCATTTGTAGGTATTTCCACTGACTCCCAAATAGTTAAATCTAAATAATAACACATCTAAGCTTAAGGTTCAAATCTAAAGGCAAAAGCAAATCATTTCACTGTTTTAGTTGTTCACATAAAATGTCTAACATTTCTTATTTGAAAGAATTATTTTCTTACACGGGACTGTCCGCGCATTCAAAAATATTCTTACAATGCCACAAAAATATGACAAATCCCAAGTTTTCCTATTTTGAAGGGAAAACCATGTCATCAAAACCTACGCAACCTGACCAGATACAAATAAACACACAAATACACGTTAAAACAGGGGCAGTTGGTAGCATAATGGTTAGGGATTTGGTCCCGTGATGGGAAGGTCAGCAGTTCAAGGCCCAGACTGGTAAAGGTACCACTGATGTACTCACTAGCAAGGTACTGTCTCCAAGCCCTGCTCCCATCAGCTGCCCACTGCTTTTTCATGGATGGGTCAAATGCAGATGTCTGATTTTGTTGTGGTACACTGTGTGCTGTACTTTGTTCACAATGACAAATAATTACTCATTCACACTTTAAAAAGATAAATGTGCTTGTCACATAGCAAGTTACCTCTCTAATTAGGCAAGACAATCTCAGGCCTCTTTACAGTAATGGCTGTAATTGTGTGTGTGTGTACATGTGTGTATTGTGTGGGTGTAAATCAAAGCAATACATTATCATTTTGCTCCTGCTATTTAAGATATACTATACAGGTATAGTTTAATTATTATTGCTTAACTTATTTGTGAACCTCTATTGGAAACTACCCAGAAAGCAAAGTATTTTGTCTTTGGCGGTCATTGCCATCACTTATTAACTCTGTGCCAAATTCTGTGTGTGTGTGTGGTGTCTGTGTGTGCACCATGGTTACTGATAACTGAGTAGATCAATTTTCCACAAATGAACAAAGTAAAAAGTTTTGGTTCTTTAGATGAAATGTGATAAACTTATGTATTATAGGTGGGTGGCACGGTGGCGTCAAGAAGTTCCTGGATTCAAAACCCGGGGACGGCCATAGTCCAAAGGCATGCGATATAGGTTGATTGGCTACTTTAAAATTGGCTTCATAAGGTGTGAATGTGTGTGTGACTGTGTGAGTGTGTGTGCCCTGCGGTGGGTTGTTCTCAACCTTGCACCCATAAGTTCCTGGGATAGGCTCTGGTCCCCCGTAAACCCAGTCGGGTTTAAGCAGTTTAGATAATGAACTAATGAATTATATGTATATACATATATACATATATATATATATATATATATATATATATATATATATATATATATATATATATATATATACATATATATATATATATATATATATATATATATATATATATATATAATGTATATATATATATATTACATATATACATATATATATATATAATAGAATTTATATATATATATAAGTTTCAAATCCCGAACAGGTAAAAGTGCCAATAAGCTACTTATGTGCTTCGGTGTGTGGTGTGTTCACAAATACAAATCACTCACTTAAATTCACTTAAATATTTATATGCTCTAGCAAATATTTAGGTCTAAAAATGAATGTGTGGGATTGTAGCTTTAATTGGTAGATATAGACACGCTAATAACCAACATGGAGTGAAATGCAACCTGGTACATACCTGTCATTTTACATCAAATACAACTGTAATTGGGAAAGTAGATTCAGACTTAGAACATTAATTTATTATAATTATCCCAAAAATCCAATTTCTGCTAGCTATTAAAGTGTGAGTGTGTTTGTGTGTGAATCTACCTACACGGGACGGTCACTGCTCCTGATGGAACAAATTCAATTAGTACACAGATGGTGTAGGCAGGCGTGGTGCGAGGAGCACACAAGCATGGGGCTAATCTGCTAGCATGGCAGTATGTGCTCTGTGTCACAATATGTAGAGCCCCAGAAGGACAGAGAAGGAGTGATGGTGTGTTATAGTGCTGCAGAAAAGGAAAAAAAGAAAAGAAAACCCGGCTCTACCAACACCAACACGGTGAAGAACACAGTTCAAACCAGACTCCAGCCTCTTATAGTCAGTTGAGCCGTTTATTACCAGCTGACCCAAATTCTCACTGTCATTGTACACACACACACACACACAAACCTCCGACAAGTAAACAAAGGTGAATCCAAGATGGTTTTCTCCGGGTGCTCCGGTTTCCTCCCAAAACATGCAATATAGGTTAATTGGTGACTCTATATTGGCCCTGTAAGGTGTACATGTGATTGTGTGAGTGTGTGTTTGCCCCACAGTGTGTTGGCACCTGCCCAGGGTTGTTCCTCACCTTGCGCTCATAAATTCCCGAGATAGACTCCGGTCCCCCCGCGACCCCAGTTGGGATTAAGCGGTTCGGATAATGAATGAGTGAATGAATGAATGAAAGGGTCACGGATTCAAGGACCGGTAAAGGTGCCACTGAGGTACTCATGAGCAAGCTGCAAGCACTCCGGGCCATGCACGTCAGCTGTCCACTGCTCCTACACAGATGGGTCAAATGCAGTGGTCACATGTTGTTCTGGTGCACTGTATGCTGTGCTGTGGACAAATAAGACAAATAATCACTCACTTAAATTAACTTAATGTGATCTTGCTATTTTGGACAAGCTGTTAGAAGTTGCAGACATGGCCGATCAATTCCAAGATGAAGAGAATTACACTAATTCAGGTGAGTTGTTATAAATTATAATCTCTGATTAAGTCCTGGAACAATAGACTCAAGTTAATTTAAGAAATCGTCCTTAGCTGAAAGAATCTGCTTCTGTTTGTCAAACCTAAAATCACAATTAAAGAGCCCAGACTGTCTCTAGCGCTGTTGGTTAATGATCAGACCGAATAGAATCACTTATTATTTGTCCTTAATTATAAAAATGTGTTTGCATGTTATGCTAATATGGCTGCTTTTTGAACAACCTGTTCCACTTGAAATTGTTTTCCTCTAGCTGCCAAATTAGAGTGTAATCATGTGCATATATTCCATTGCCCCACACAAGTTCACTTTGAAGTGTGATCACAGGGACCCTGATCATGTGCTGATGGCTTTTCCTAAATACGACAATCCAGTCAGGGGAAAAAATCATAAAAGATCCTTTTCACGTTTTACCCCAATTTTCTAACAACACCACTTTTACTTCCAGCATTAGTCTGTTTAGCACCAAATAAACAGATTACAGCGAGCTGCCTTGAATTCTGGCCTGTAAGAAATCTGGTTTCTGGACTAAGCTCTTCATTTGAGACCTTTTCATCAAAACACTCAGGTTTCCCAACAGGGATTTAGTGGAGCTGCCTCTGCTGGACCACTTGCTGCTTAATCTTCACCTGTAGACCAAAGTCAAAACTTGATACGAACGAACACACACACACACTCACATGTGACCTGTGAAGGAGCAGTGGGCAGCTCGATCAGCACCTGGAGAGCAGTGCTCAGGGACGGTACCTTACTCGGTACCTCAGTGGCACCTTTACCGGTCCAGGACCTTTACGCTATCAACTAACCAACAATTATTAGATCTAATGTATTACTAGATCTTAACCTTAGTAAGTAAAGGCAAATCATTTGACTCTTCTCATTTTTTGAAAAAATGCTAGAATTTTTCATTTTCCTAACAAAAACAAAATGCGGCAAACGTGTGTTTAATTTGTAGCAAACAGTGGAACTTTTGGAGTTTTTTGGAGTTGCCACTAATGCCACTTTGTGGCTAACGACACGAAAAAAGGACATCTTGCCCTATTACACACAAACACAGTCAGGTCTAGCAGTAGCTAGCTGACACCAATAATTACTAAACATAATACACTGCATGTAAATCTGAAACTTTCCTACAAATAAATTTGGTCCTCACAGTCAAAAATGTCCTCACAATAGTTCAACGGTACTCACAAAGGTACCTTAAATCTACCATAAGTTCAGTCTTAAAACAAACTTCGAATATGACCATTGAAAATGTCTTCAGTGTAGATCAAACCAATAATAACTAGACCTAATACGCCACAAGTTTATCTTTTGCCAACAAATGCCGGAACCTTTTTTAGAAAAGAATGTGGTCCTCACATCCATAAATGTAAAAAATCAGGTTTGCCCTATCTTTTAGGGGACAAGCAGGTCATCCCATCGTCCCAACCTTAAAATCGTCTCCCTTATCTTAAACAAACAGAATCTTCAGTAAGAAACACTGGATATGGCCACTGAAATTTTTCCAAAAGTTTAGTTGTTTTTGTAAGTCTGCTCTTTTATCTTTGAGTTTTTCCGTTGACTCACAATCACTAGACGTAATAGATCACATGCAAAAAAAAATTTCAAGTAAATGCTGAAAGCTTTTGGTCCTCACATACAAGAGCTTTGGCCACAACAATGAAAATGTCCTCACTACATCAACCTCAAATATTTTATTGTTTTTGTGAGGACATCTTCCCCCAACACACACAAACACGCACACACACACACATTTTTTGTGTCTTTTCCTTACAGCATTTCGTAAGCTTTTCCCATTTCTGTTGCTCACATAAGCTGTGCTGGCCTGCAACCCACTCACTAGAATATTGATGCCACACTGCTTTTAACTGTATTTGATGTCAGCGCTTGACACGGCTGTGTCTTTTATGCCCGGCCCGTCTCTGATGGCAACCCGTCACCAACAGATCAACAGATCGACTTATCATGTGCATTTTGTGTATCAGCAGTGCACATAAGCATGACCAACATAAACAAGCCAAAAAAAAACACAGGCATGTTATGTATTGGTGTTATATAAAGTGTACCATAATGCTTGTTATGTAATGGGTGCAAGCAGACATTTAGTTCTGCAGGCAGCAGTGAAAAGACAAGCACTGAAAAGTTCAACGAGAAGCTGCGACCAAACTCAGTTTGAGATTTTGCAAAAGGAAATGCTTCATTTGAGAAAGTTTGGTCTAAATATTATACCTTCAGTCATTAATTTCCCACTTTAAACTATGTTACTGTCTCTTTTATATTAAGGTTTTGGTATTTTCATTCTTTTGAGTGATTTTTATAAAATTATTGCAATAAAAACAGTTTGAACTATGTGATTTTATTGCAAAGATAATGTCCTAATTATTTATTAGCTCTATGTCCAATATTTCTTAATGTTATATCTGCTTTCTCTTACTTAATGTAAAGCTTCTTTGACAAAATGCCATAAAGATTTTTTTAATAATCTGTAAAAAGAAATGCTTAAGCAACATTCCACCATCTCCAAATACATATCAGGTTTCCTGCCTAAGAGCTAATTGATTCAGGGTGAGTAAATTGCGGAAAGTTGTGAGCTGAATAATCTCAAGGAACAGGCAACTGCATGAAAAATGAGAATTATCAGAATTCTTTGAAGTAAGCAATATTTTTTTGTGGTCATGCTGAATATTTTCATTGGTAAAACATCTTTCTTGCTCAAAGAGTCTAAACATTTCAAAGAGTCAGAAATATAATGGAATTTGTGAGATTATTGCAATCGTAATAAAACCGTCGTACTGATGTTCAACAAATTATTTTAAGCAATAAAACACACACCATGAAATTAGGAAATGTAAAAATACTATTTAAAAAAAACAACTTTCAGTTGTCCAAATACATATCAGTTTTACTGTTTTCCTGTCCAATTTCTTTTAAATATATTATTCAGAATGACTTTTTTGGGGGCATTTCAGGAACTAACTAGCCCACTAGAATTGGGCTACAGGCAGGGAAAATCATTATTGAAGTAAGCATTAAAAATGTCTTTATTTGGACATGCTGAATGTTTTATTAGTGAAGAAATCTTTCATGTTGTACTTCAAAGAGTCAGAAATGTAATGGTGTTAGTCTGGACTGCTGTGATATTTGAGTAAAATATTCAGCCAAACATTAGTAATGTGTTGAGACGCTGCGTGTTGCTGGAAAAAATAAACCAAGGGAACAAAGGGCCTGATGGAGTGAGGAACATATTCAGTCACAAACAAGCACTCAGGTCAGTGAGGTGGACTCTACTCTGATGGGTTATACAACATTTTTTTTGCGTGTCTGTTTGTTCATGACTTGAACCAGCTGGTCAAATTAGGTCAATGGGACCTATCACATGTGCAGTCATATCAGTTCGAGAATGGCATTGACCTATGAGGTGTGTGTGTGTGTGTGTGTGAGAGAGAGAGACAGAGACAGAGAGATAAGTTCTGGTTATTTCAAACTAAAAATAAATTCAAATTAGTCAAAGTTCTCATTTCTCATCTGCTTATTTGCTAAGATATATCAGAATGTAACTTAACTTGAGACACTACAATGTAGTTTTTCAGAACTTTGATGTCAAATTTTCAAAACTTTAGACACAAATGCAAAGCCAATTTCAGAACTTTAAGATGTTTTTTAATGTTGAGCTAACAGGTAAACAAATGATTATTGCTCATTGAACTAAAATCACCACTGAAATCATATGAAGTATTGCCTCATATCAAAATTCAGTTCCATTCCAGTACATTCCGTTTAAGATGATAGTGATATCACTAGCAATTTGAGCATTTGAGACAACTGCTCTAAATGAGAAGTAACTATTGCATTCCTATTACAGCATAGTGTTATGGAAACTATGATCCAATATTCTGTGTTCACATCAGGAAAGTAAGGTGAGGAAAGTTTTGGACATTCATTCAATGGGAATCTATGTTGTGATCAAAGTGTTTGTTAGAATTTCATTAATAAAAATGGGATTTGTTCAGTTATTCCACTGTATCTGCAGTCTTCTCTCTACTGGACTTTTTATAGTGAAACTATGTGTAGCAGCAGGACAAAACAGGTATCACATATTATATGCATCACTATCGAAAGGTTGTAACTAAACTGTAAGACTTTTGGTGTATGGATGAAGTAAACAATCTTATAATATATGCTAAGTGCCATGTTTTGAACATTGAACGGCCTGTTTAAGAAGTGGTGACCTTTTGAATTTTGTGTCTTTTTGTAAGTTATGTAAAATGACATTTTGACAATGACTGTGCCAAAGCACTATAGTTTGACACTGCAAACACTACAGTTCATAAAAAAAAAACCTCCTATAATATTATAATGTGCTTAAATGTGTTTACTGTTTTTATCAGCACTGTAACAATTAAAACAGCTCAAACAAAAAGCTTTACTGCTGACTGATTCCTAATGGTTAATAATTATATCTTGCCTATTAGATTTCCTCCATGTCTGGGAGTCCTGGGACAGGCTGGCTTGTCGAGAGATAAGTAAAGGATAAGGGACAGAGCAGGTTGATTTCAAATATAAAATGTGTCCTCTGTGTCCCTCTTAAACATTTATTAATCAGTCACGGGTGTAACAAATATGTACATTCAAGCACACTGCTATACACATTATATAGCTCTTTTTTTTTTTTTTAACTAATATTCATTTCAGTTTTAAATGTGATGCTCACAGATGGCAAATGTTAAATATGACCCTTAGTTCATTCCAAAGTTGAAAATTTCGAGTCCAGGAAAGAAAAGCTGTGCAAAAAAACAATAAATCCTAATCTCTTTTGGCCTAACATTAGGAAATAATTCCTCTGTTGAAACACAAAAAATGCTTTTCTGAAGCAGAAGTGTAGGCAAGCATGATTTTTAAAAAAAGTACATGAAAACATACAAATAAGAAAATAAGCACCTGCCTGAATTTTTACTGGCAACTAAATGGAAAATGTGGAGGCTGCTTTACAGATCAACTCAAGCGAAGAGGAAAAACTCACTTTCTCTTTCTTTCTCTCTCTTTAATCTAATCTAATTTAATGTTCGCACAGTTCAACCACCCTACGCTTTTTTCCACAGTCACAATCTTACATAAGCAACACAGAACCAGCGGATACAGCCAGCTCACACAGCCACCCCCTCCAAATGGGTTTTACACACACACAGCAACTCACAGTACACCTACAAAACAACAAAATATATTTAAATTACACATCCGTGTCACTTTCCCTTCACACAGAAGCTATTAAAAATGTAATACTAATAAAGTTAAAAGGCAGCTAAAAATCAAACCAAATTGTAAGCAGAAAGTATTCATTTCTAACTCCGACATTTTCAAAAGAACTGTCAGTGGAGCAGCGCCAGGAACTATCACTATCAAATAAAATAAGTTACATATGTCTCATTAGAGATCAGTTCACCCACCCTAAAGAATTTTACAGCCCCCACTCCCACCCCACAGTAAAACTATTTGTTTCTGTGTTTTCAAAAACTGTGCAAAATTACATGCCAGCATAAGTCAAACTTTTCACCTGACAATAATACTGCCAAATAAAATAAGCAAATTTGGTCTCAAAAGAGTTTGATTGCCTCCCACTAATGAGCTTTACACACATGTACACCCACACACACACACACACACACACACACACAAATTAAAAAGCAAACAAATTTTTGAGAACCATAGAGTCATTAGGAAATGTACCAATAATTTTGTTCAAATGTTCTGAAATGTTCAAGCAAAATTACATGTCAATGTCAGTCAGTTTTTTCACCTGACAATACTATTGAAAAATAAAAGCTCTCAGAGGAACACATTGTTCTTTTTCATCTAGCAGTGTTTGGAAGAGTTTTATGGGAATTCTCTTAAAACTCAGAGTAAACTGTTGGCCAGTTATGTGTGTGCCTTGGACGCTTGTCATGTCATCCTGTCTGACCCTGTTTGTTGTGTTTAGAATACTTTGCCATCCTTTTCACAATGGTGTGTATGCTTGCCATTGTGTTACCCTCTTCCTGGGAGGAGAATTTGACTTCATAACAATGGCTGTCAGTGGTGTGATCCTGCCAGTGAAAAACTCTCTTAGATATTTTGGCTCTTTTGACAACTTGACAGTTGGATAAACATGACAGTCATGGATTCAATATGTTTATTTTGGTGCATTCATTTGATTTGGTGTGTCACATGCAGTGGCACTTTGGATTTGATGAATAGTCACTAAATTAACTTAATATTATGAGGGCCTAGTATCTTTGCTCCGACCCTGTGGCACTCCACACCATTCAATAATAATAAGCAAAACAATGAAAGAGATAAGTCGCTTCTGCACTCTATTTATTCTAAAAACACAGTCCCTCTCAGCAGTACACAACAGAACACAAATAACGAGTACATAACTAAATTTGGCAACTGTATACTAGCTATAAATCTTGCCTTTATTGTTCTCTTAAAATTCTGTGCATTTTGTAAATTTTCCAGGGTGTTTTGACCTGAAATGTTGATATTCTTTTCTGTGCCTCAGCCCTTCCTGTAGAAAAATCACCCCTTACTGTTGTGTAATATTACGCTGTCCCAGTAAACCTAATGTAATGTACTCAATGTACTTAACTCTACTACCTGCCACCTGTCCAGACAACATCTACAAGGAACAGGGAAAACAATTGTAAATAAAATCTAGTTATATTCTGGAATAGATTACCATTGTTGTTGAATTCAGAATTTCTCATCACATTCATCTGTGTTAGATTTCGACCTAACTGAGCTTCCAAATATGGAATAATGTTATTATTGTGGTATTCAGAATATATCATTTCTACATTTCAATGATATTTGCCTGTGGAGCCAATAGTTATCACGATGGCGGCTAATAAAGTAAACTTGGGAAGTGGTAGCGTAGCGGTTCAGGTTGCCCCGTGATCAAAACGTCACTGGTTCAAGTCTCGGACTGATAAAGGTACCACTGAGGTACTCATGAGCAAGGTACCATCCCCTAGCACTTCACAGATGCTGCCCTGCATGGGTCAAATACAGAAGTCACATATCGTTGTGGTGCACTGAGTGTTGTGCTGTACTGTTTGGAGGTCACAATAACAGATATTCACTCACTCACTAAACTTCAGGAAATATAATAAGGGATGGTGGTAGCTTAGTAGCAGGATACTTGCCTACCAACCCAGACGTTGCATACTATTTTTTGGAGCAGTTGGTAGTGTAATGGTTAGGGAGTTGGTCCTGTGATCTGAAGGTCGCCGGTTCAGGTCAAGCCAGTTGGTACTCAGGTATGAGCAAGTAACTGTACTATCACCACTGCTCCTACACAAATCGGTCAAATGCAGAGGACACATTTCATTGTGTGTGGTGTGTTTACACTGACAAATAATCACTTTCAAAAAGGAAATCGCTCCGGATAAGAAACTAATTATGCTCATTAATCATATTTCTTACTGCAAATACTTTTTAATGTTCCAGTGTTAAAATCAAAGTTAACTTTATTGCCACCTCAAATTTGTAGTATTATCAGAAAATGTAATTTTTTAGAATCCAAAATGGCATATAGAACCCACATTTGTAAAGAGACTATACATTTAAATTCTATGCTGGTCTTAATGTGCAATAGACACAGCAGTAGAACATGTTTAACAACAGCATAAAACCGAAAGACATAAATTAGATCTAAAATGTACTTACAAACTATAAAAGTACAGTAATTGAGGAAGATAACAAGAAGATAATTATAGAGTCCAATAAGCATTCTGACATTGAAAATAAATATAACATAAATCTAAACATAAAAAAGATCAAGTAAATATACTGTTTGTGCAATGTTTCCATTTTTCTCTTGCGTTCACTTGCGTCACACCATTTCTTCCATATGGTCCATGACCAATTTTGACAATAAATTAGCATTTGCATGAACACCTGTGCCATTGCATCTCAAGTCTGTCTAGTGGGGGTGAGACTCAGAGAGGTCTAGTAACCTGGTGCCAGGTAAAATGACCCCAGAAACTGTAGCCTTTTTAGATAACAAGGGACCTGTAGCCTTTTCCTGCAGGACAGCGTATGATTTGCAACACCTACATTTGCGTTCCCATGGCGTGAGACAAAATTAGCCTAACATTCGCTACTGTTTGCTTTGTAAACATCCATGACCTTGGCAAGTTTTCCAAGCAGCTGTGGCAATCCCAGCATGCCCAGAGGCTACACTGGCCTAGCACGGAGGACACGTTATGCACCACCTGGCAAAAATGGAGCATCCGGTGACTGTGTCTGGTTAATCCATTAATAGAAAATTTTTCTTAGAGACCACTGGAGTGTGTGTATTGCCGGACAAGACAAGTTGTTGAAAAAGAAACACAGAGATGCTCAGAGATTAGTCACACAAATAACTGACTATTGATTGGCTTCCAGTACAGCCTTGCCATTCTGAAATGCATTAGAAATTCTGAACCATGATTCATAATCAGTAATGTAGCTAGATTGACTGAAGTGAAGTAGACACTAATTTGATCACTGGAGGAGAACCACTGCATAACATATTTCATTTATTCACAATAGTACCAGCGAGAACACTTGTTTTCAAAGTGCATAATGTATTCCAAGGTCTGAGTCAGAAACGTACAATGCAAATGTTTCAACATTTCTGTTTGAGCTTATTAGGGCAACTGATTAGTGCTGAGCAAGTCTGCTCAAAATAAATCAGTGAAGGTGAGATGCCCTTGATACACAGAGATGTTTGGATAAGCCATTCTGCTTTTAGACCATATTACGATTTGTAAATTCTTGTAAATGGCAATTGTGTCACTTCCACACACACATACACACAATCACACACAAAAGAAATTGTGCGCGCACACATGTACACCTGCAAAAAACCACACACCAATCATCTTCACATGACTACGCACCCACAGACACAGACACACATATGCACACACAAAAGATCTAATACACCTACACTCAATTTGAGATTTTACCTAAAAATTCAATTTTTTATAAAACCAATTTTTCCTCACAAAGACACAAAAATATAACAAATCTTTTTTTCTATCTTTTAGGAGACACGTGGGGATTCTCAAAACCTCCACAACAATTGTCTTCAAAATAACCAAAAAACGATAAACCTCAGTTTTCCCATCTCAGCCAACTCTCACATACACACGTGTGTCCTCAGGTTCAGAATTTTGAATACCAATGCTTTCAGGGAAATGAAACAGAGGAAGGATATGCGATCACAGGAAGCTGCCAGCAGCTCTGAGAACTCCAATCTAATCAGAACATGCTAATTTCTGTCCCAGTACAACAATCCCTAAGCCTGTGACTTCCAAAAGCATGCAGTAATAATCTTTTTATTCTCTCTCTCTCTCTCTCTCTCTCTCTCTCAAAACCCTGCCTATCCATACTCAAATCCCCCTTGTACTGTATAACAGTTTTAAATACCTCATCTTCTTTTGCATACACCACAGGTGTGACCTCTAGCAAGCTATCTGCCCTGTACGGGGGGCAGACTGAGGGAGAGTGTCGGGGAATATGCAAAACAATAAGTTATTGCATACATAAATTCCACCTACATAACTGCTAAGTGGGTGCAAAATATTCTATGCTAAGCTAGGTAGTATAAGGTTCACTGCAGATCACTCAAATCACATTGGTTTAAATTGATTTTGAATATTTTTGGACGCAGAGGCGAGCTCTTGTATAAAAATGCACCTCTCATAAAAGTTGGGAATGTATGTTAAAATGTTTGAGCAATGTTGGCTTTGCCCTTAGTAATTACCCCTAAAAACTAAAATATTGCTTGATCTTTTTTCCATGGTGCTGAAATTTTAAAATGTTCCACATTTTCTTATAAATGTGTTCAAAAAAAAAAAAAGAGGGGCAGCATCGTGGCGTGGTGGTTAGTCCTGTTACCTCATAGCAAGAAGTTACTGGGTTTTCATCCCTGGTTTAACCATGTGGCCTTTCTGTGTGGAGTTGGCGTGCTCTCCCCATGTTCATGTGGGTTTTCTTCAGGTGCTCTGGCTTCCTACCACAGTCCAAAAGAGTGCACTGTAGGTTGATTGGTTACTCTAAATTGCTCCCATAGTTGTGAATGTGAGTGTATTTGTGTGAGTGCCCAGCAGTGTGTGCACAGTGCTGACCTCAATATGGACCTCAATAAAGCAGTTCACAAAATAAGTGAATGAATAAAATGCTAAACCACTGCTCTCCAAAAGAACATTGCTTGTCACCTAAAATTTGCAAAAGATCATGTGGACATGCCAAAATGTTTTTGGAAAAAATTTTCTGTGGACAGATGACCTAAAATAGGTTTAAAGGAGAAGAGGAAAACTGCATTCCAGCATTGGAACCTAATCCCATCTGAGAAACAGTATCTGAGGTGGTGGCAGTATCATGGTTTAGACCAACACATAGTTTCCCACTCTTTTTCCACTTTAAGGACTTGATAATGATAATGTTTTAGGTCATACTTATGTGAAAATACAGAAAATTCAAAAAGGATTCACAGATAGACACTGTCAGTAGCTAGGTCAATAGACAGACAGAAAGACAGGTGGAGTGGTATCTGTATCTCATTAGTTTAATGGTTTCTCTTTACTTTTAGGCGTTGATTGAATATTCTGACAAGGTTTTAGCTCATATTTATGACAAATTAAAAAACGGTTCAAGGACCACTGCACGTAAATGGATGGATTGATAGATACTTTTTGAGGAGGTAGCTTATGCATTACACGGTTATTTTTTATGTTGTTTTAGAATTCTAGAGCTCTAGAGTTGCAAAAATGCAAAAATGACTGAGATTTAGAAAAAAAGATTATATTAACCATTACATACTGGACATAAAGTTAAGGTCCATTTATCCATTGACCATTCAACCAATCAATCAGTCAGCTGGGGCAGTTGATAGCGTAAAGGTTAGGGCATTCGTCCTGTGATCGGAAGGTCCCTGGGTGCTGCCCTTGTTAGCTGCACACTGCTCCTTCATGGATGGGTCAATTGCAGAGGTCACATTTCGTTGAGGTGCACTGTGTGCTGTGCTGTGCTATGTTCACAATGAAAAATAATTACTCACAAAATATCCATTGACCTATCTATGCTTGATAGTATCTCCAAAATGAATAGGTGACTCAGACATTACACAAACAATGCCAACTGGCTAAGACTGCCGTCTTATCTTTGTGTTCTCCTTATTTATGTGATTTCTTTTATCTGTTCCTGTTTGTTTATGTCTCAGAACAAGATGTACTATCTGCTTCAGCTTCACAATGAGCAGCACTCATGTCAAGTAGACCACAGTCAACAGTGGGCCTGCATATCAGCTAGAACTGCTCACATGTGACTAAAACACAACTTTAAAATGACATAAGATGTTCTATAAACACACTGATGTCAGGCTTGCATGACATCAAGCCTTAGTTTTTCAACTGAATTAGCACAGTTTTGGTTCCATTTCTAGATCCCCTTGTTCTCATGGTCCTTTTTTAACCAAAGCCAGTAATTCAGAAGCAGAACCAGTTTACAGAGCCAGCAGAACTTTCAAGCCATTCCGATTTTAACTAGTTTTATCATTAGGTTGGTTTCATCTGTAATATTGTACAATTAAAAAACAGAGCAGAAAATCTGAAAAATTTGGATGAAACTGCTGTGTTTGGATCTAATATCTACTAGATGGATCCTAAATCAGAGATGCTCTTTATGTAATTTTAAATTTGTTAGCTCACAAACTCAGCTCGGTGTTAAGGGTCTTTCTCAAGAGTGGGGTTTTTCAGGCACTCCTGGAATGTGAAACCCAATTTTAGGGTTAGCAACACAGTGTTTTAAACACAAGACAATTGTGCCATTACCACTAAATGTAAACATCGTTTACATGTATAGCATTTGGAAAACATCGTATCCAGAATGACTTACATTTTCTAGTTACATTTTCTAGTTTCTCCCTGAAGCAAATTGGCATTAACAAACCTTGGTCATTGGATAAGGCGGTAAACTGTGGGTTTTAGACTCTTGGGACCTGAATCCCCAATATTGTGATCACCAGCCGTGAGTTTTAGTCACACAGACCACTGGACCACCCCTGTTTTAGATGCACCCATAACCTATAGATCTATCATGCATGAAATCAACATGTTTACCTCCTACTTTGTAGCTTTATATCCCAAATGGTTCAGATTGACAGTTAATAATGTGCAGACAGATTCTTCGAGTCACAGTTTTCTGTTGACAAACCTATCCAGATCCAAATGAGTTTAACACATGTGCTGAAAGCCTGGTCCTCAAATCTTTTTGTTGTGGCTTTGCATCAAGAAAAAATCAAGCGAGACAAAGAGGATGAGAAGGAGTAAGAATGTTCTCCATGTGACCTACAGAGCATGTTTTCAATTACACTAATAGATTGACACACAGTACGTCATTTACAGCAATCACACATCAGGCACCTCCCACACACCCCACCTGAAATAACAGTCCCGATTCATAAATCAAATGATTCTACAGAGAAATACACAATGACACACAAACAAAGACACATGCACATAAGCAAAACAAAGCCCACTGCTGATGGGATATAATCACATTGCGTAAGGATGTGTATTGAGGTCATTCGTTTCTCAGCTCATGGCCCCAGTTGCCTTTTCACATCTCAATATATTTTGTGGTGTGTGATTATGCATGTGCCTGCCTGGAATACTGTGGATATTTGACTTTTAATGAGAAAACCCAAGTAAATGCATTGTGACATCATAACCTTATTATGATAACACTAATGAAAAAGTTAACTGACATCAGACATATGTAGTTACAGTTAATGTAACTCTCATTATGGCTTCCACAATATCCTTTTATTAAATAAATAAATATATTCAGCAATTATCCAGTATTTCACACATTTCCTTTGGAGTAGTGAAAAAAGAGAATCTACACAACTGATATTTGCAAGGAAAAGAAACCCGGGCAGAGTGTAAGTCATGAGAATGTTAGAGATGTGATTTTTCCACAGCCATGTTGTCATTTGCAAACAGTTTTTCTTGCATTAAAGAAAGGGGTTAACTACTAAGTACACTTGGACAGTTTGAAAATTCCCTTTTAACACCAAATATTCTTATGTTTACATAAGAAGTCCCATTCTTACAGTACTAGAGTTACTCTTCTAACAAAGCATCCTATTAATACAATATGCAACCCATTTCGTAACAAGAACTATTCAGTGAAAAGGACCTTTTAACAAAATTATGGCAATTGGATTCATGCAGTTGTACAAATGTTAGTTGCACATTCTCTAACTGATGAACTGTACCAGACGCTAATGCCAGTCTCCAAAGGATCTTCCTTGGCAATTATTGGTGGAACCCTCAGTGTCATTCATGACTCAGCACTTTGGAAAATCCAGCTCTTACATGTACATCATGACACCTGTGTGGTTTACATGGGACTGCCAGTCCTGTAGATAAAGTCTAGGTTTTCTTTTATACTGTATTTTCCATTGCACCATTTATTCTTTGTTGCCAGGTCTACAGGCTGCAACATCCATCCAAGAAGTTCCATCAGCCTCTACATAGTTGTAAGGTTGAAATGCATAAGAGACAGAATGTTTCTCTCCCACCACAATGTAGAAGAACATGAATTTCTAAGTTATGTCAGTCTGTGAATGCCTATTTCAGAGCTGTCCGTTGTCCATTGAATGGATACAACATTCTGTCACTGGTTTATACCCCTATTGTTTATTTTATTTTTGTTTTATTGGCTGTGTCATCACTTTTACTGTGATATATTACAATGTCATATTGTTGTAGTTTGGAACTAATTAACTTTTCCTGACATTTCATAACACTGTACATGCACATTAAAGTTAATCCAACCCTTATATTATTACAAATATATATTTCTATAATAATAGGAACATGGCACTGTAAAACAATTATATCAGTGTCATTAAGTTGTCACAAATAATACATAAGCAATACATAATTAAAGAAACAAAATATACCAGGGACGCACATATACACACAAACATACACACAGACATGCAGAGAGGCACATAAACAGCAGTGAAGGGGTGCTAGACAGTGAAAATCCCACTTTGCATGACCTGGTTTCTATTTGTTAATGGCTGATGGGAAAAGAAGGGAGTGCAGGCCAGCAGATAAACATGCCTTATCAAGAGCAACAGTGCACATCACATCTTCAATGCAACACAAACAAGTCCAGCAGGAGCCTTGTCTCTTGTCACGCAGTAAAACGCCAAAGGATGCTGCATAGATAGAAGCAAAAAGCCACTCCACTAATTACAGCATTACCCACACCACAGTGAGCAGCACGGATTAGACAAAATAAACGAGAGAAGCAGATAGAAAACCACCATGTGAAAGAAGCACACATCCACACACCCCTTTTCTACACCAACCCCCCAGAACTGTCTGTCTGTGAGTCACAGTTTCTCTCTCTCCTCCTCCTCTTTCTCTAATCTTTGGCCGTTGTTGTAAATGGAAAACAGCGCGGAGGGAATTTGGTTACAGAAATGAAATATAGCACATCAAAACCCACGAGCACAGAGTGAAAAAGAAGGAATGGAGGTTTTGGATGAAACAAGATGTACTTTTTCACATTCCTTGTCTACTTAAAACTGACTCGCATTCAATTAATGATGAGAAAGAATATGCTAGAGAGAGAGAATGCTTGTTCTTTAAACAAGCCAAGGGCAAGAAAGAAACCTAATAGGTTAATGCACCCAGAGGTCAACTTGAATTGACACAGATCCAGCCATACGGCCGCCAAATGCAATATGGATGAGTTTATGCAATGAGGAGGCACATATCATGCATGAATATATATTAGCCACATACCTCTATTTATTCAAGGACGTACCTACATTCACCCGGGCAGTCTACTCTAATCTGAATGTTTAAACATACGGTGTGGACACACACACAGGTTATACATATATCTTCATTGAACGTATATATGCTGAGCCATAACCTTGGTGCAGCTTTTCTAAATGTATCGAATGGGCCTTGTACCTCCTGTTCAATATTCATAAAAATTCTGATTGAAAGTGACAGTCTCTCTCTCTCTCTCTCTCTCTCACACACACACACACACACACACACACACAAACAGATCTACATAATACTAGAACCAACCATAACCCTCATCTTGTACTGTGCAGAGTACACTGCTGCTAAATCTTGAGTACATTTACTACAAAAAGGTAAACTTGTATTCCTTGATTTTAATAGTTCAATTATTATAGTAATTTTGTGAAATATTATTTACACATATATATGATTGTGTTTGACTGTTGTTAAGATACTGGAATGGGTTGTTGAACAATATTGTACATATTGCCTGTTGTAGTTTTCTCCATTTGACTGCTGTCACTATATTTAATAAACCACCTGTTTAGAATTCTCATATTCAACCGCTGCAGATCATGTGCACATTCAATGTAAAAAGATAATCCACATTGCATCGTCTCTTTTCTACCTCTAGTTTGGAGTTTTAATATTTTATAGTCTAGGTACAGTTGAGGCCAAAATTATTAGCCCCCCAGGAATTATGGAACACTTTCCTAAACTTCTTCCCAATGTTTGCAGCATTGATGAAACTTGATATAATCAAACATTCACCAGTGCTATTTAGTAGCTTTTGGTACATTTTGTAATATAAAATACATTTTTAGGCTTGCTTTATATCAAATATAGTAAAAAAAAAAATGGGCTGGTCAAAAATATTAGCCCCATGTGAATGTTTGCTTTCAAGACACACCTACATTAATAAACCAATCAGCTTTGAAACCAGACCTGTGCAATCAATTGGCTTCCTAACAAAACCTGCAGTCAGTTGGCTTCCTAACAACATTCAATCAGCATAAAAAGACTCAAGGAACAGGGCACTTGAACACATGAGAGGGACTACTGTTACTCACCATGCCAAAGACAAAGGAAATCAGTCTGGAGCTCAAAAAGAAAATAGTAGAGGCTCATCATAAGGGGGAAGGCTACACTGCCATTTCCAAGCGATTCACATGTCTAGAACTGCTGTATGTTGCATCATTGCCAAGTACAAGGAGACAAATTCTGTAAGAAACAAATCTGGCCATGGCCGTAAGCGCAAGATTTCAAGAACTCAAGGAACAGCAAGGAGCCCCGGACATCTGCCAAGATGATTGTTGCTGACCTGGCCTCTTCTGGAGTTGATGTTTCAAGGAACACAGTTGTGAGGGCTCTTCATCAGGGCCATCATCCCAGAAGAACCCCTTTACTCAAAGAGCGGCACATCAGAACCCAATTGAGGTTTGCCGTGAACATTTGAAAGGTAAAGATGAGTTTTGGAAGTCTGTGCTTTGGTCTGATGAGACTAAACTGGAACTGTTTGGGCACATGGTTGTTGCTTATGTGTGGCGAAGAAAGGGTTAAACATCGTGGTGGGAGCATCATGCTGTGGGGCTGTTTTGCATGGCATCATGAAAAAAGAAAATTATGTTCACACTTTGAGGGAGAATATGCAGAAATCTGCTCGTAGTCTAGGCTTAGGTCGTCGCTGGGTCTTCCAACAAGACAATGACCCAAAGCATACAGCGAAATTAGTCCAACAGTTCCTCAAGGATACCAAAACCAAGATCCTGGAGTGGCCCGCACAGAGCCCAGACCTCAATCCTATTGAGAATCTGTGGCGTGTGCTCAAAGTGAATGTCCATGCTCGGAAACCATGCAATTTGGACCAGCTAGAACAATTTGCAATGGAAGAACGGGCCAAAATCCAAGAGACCTGTGCCAACCTAGTAAAGAACTACTCTAAGAGATTGTTGTCAGCTGTGGCTCCGAAAGGGTACACTATTGACTATTAATGGCCAGGGGGCTAATAATTGTGGATGTCTCATTTTTGCCCTTTCTTGTTTCAACTCGGTGTATCAATAAAATATCCTAATTAAATTTAGTGGATATTGTTTTTTATAGTGTATTTGTTTCCAAAATAACAAACACTTGTTGTTAATGGTCATTTTCATGGAGAAATCAAGAGTGTTTAATTTCATAAGGGGGGCTAATAATTTTGGCCTCAACTGTAAATGTTTTTGCTTATTCTATGTTCCTTATTTGTATTAATATTTGCTTACTCTAAATGGTTTATTTGTTCTTTGTACTGAAGAAACTGGAGCCACGTCATCTCGTCTCTCTATATACTTGTATATGGTAGAGATGACAAAGTTTACTTTGACTTTGACTTTGAACCTCAGTAGCAAAAAATAGAGTCAACGTAGTTTAACCATTTCTGCCAGAATGCTATAACTTTTCTGTTCAATTTTCTTTTCCTTACATGAAAAGAATGTCCTCACAATGTCACCAAAAACTGACCAATCTTAGCCTTTCCTATCTTTCCAGGGACAGTTAGGTCCTAAAAATCTAAAAAGATGCCATACTGGCTCCTAGGTTACACATCTGTGTTCTGCAGGAATAATTCAAGAATTCTGTCAAACACAGAGCCAGTCCACAAATCCAAGATTGATGCTTGGCTTATGTGTACCAGGACAAAACAGAACGGATCAAGCTGTTTTGTGAATATCTGAGGGGGGTGATGCTTGAGTATGCAATTTTTAGCAATTGCTTTTCATAGTTTCAGATTTTACTCATAGGAGATACTTTTTAAAGCAACATAGTCTATTCTATTTATTATACTACGGTTTTATCTGAGTATTTTTATTTTAGCTTTAACTATATTTTTCTGGGTACTTATTCTTTATTCTTCTGTCCTTGTGTCTTTGCAAATTGTGCAGTCGTGATGTGATTTCCTTCGGAATAAATAAAGTTTTCTGATTCTGATGTGTTTTTGTATGGAAGTCTGCCATTACTGACCACTGACAGGACTAAAAAACCTGATGATGTGAGTGCTTGCATAACCGCTGCAAAAACATTTTCTAAACCTTTAGCACTAGGGCTGTTACTAACAAGTGCTTTTCTATTTTCAACTATTTTATATGAACTATTGATGTTTCTATAGTGATATTAAATTGTGGGAATCACTTTAATCACTAAAGTAGTTAGTAGCATAAGAGTTGGCCCTGTGGTTGGAGGGTCTTCAAGCACTGTTCCCCGGGTACTGCCAAAAAACCCGCCAACTTTCCTTTACAGATGGGTCAAATGTAGTATTCATTCAGATGTCAACTATTGCATTAATGACATTAACTGCACATTAATATAAGATACAACATTATTATAGAGGAAGCACAATTCTTTAGGAGCTTAAGTACATCACTGATGCTGCTGTGGCCAATGAAACTTTACACAGTGAGTAAAGCATCTTTTTCATTATGTGATCATTTGAAGTTCTCCCATGTTCACGATATATTAGGTCTTTGACAACTTTTACACTGACCTCTTTACTGACTGAGTGGGAGTCTGATGTCGTCGCCATGATTTATAAAAATGTAGAATTGGAGCCAAGCAATAGTCAGAACCAAAAGGGACTCACAACATTCAGACTGTGTTTTGCTTGCATCCTGATATTATTTTGAATGTTTTAGAAATCATTGAAACCACTGGTCATTGAATCATTGAAACCACTGGTTTTGTTGTCTACTCACAAACCCCCCAAAAAAGAGGAAGTGTTCTTGGGTGTGTGTGTGTGTGTGTTTGCAGCTGACTGGATGTCCAGTTCAGGCTGTCAGGCTCCTGTTCTGTCTCCACGCCTGAGTGCAGACAAGCCTTCAGAATCCATCTGCACTGACTCTCACTGTCTCACTCTTCCTGTCACTATCTTCTCTCTGTCTCCCCTTCTCTCTTTCTCTACTTGTCTTCTTTTTCGCTCCCTCATTCTCTCTTGTCCCCCTAGGTGGTTGATGGTCCTAAACGCCTCATGGTTCTAAACACCATATTCAATTCCGTCTCCAGCATTTTTCCTCGACCTTCAGACGCCCTTTCTGCCGTTACCATGGCGGCATGTGTTTTTCATTAGCATACACTAACCCTAACCCTGCTCAGAGACCATTGATTTTATGTCCTGAATTGATTTAATTCCAAGAGAGAGAAGGAGAGAGAGAATAAGCATGACTCAATAGTAAAAAGCACACAATTGTAAACAGCACAAAATTGCATAGGACAGTGCAGGAATATAGCATGTTATATATGAGAGTGAAATATTTCTGAGGCATGTTATATATTACAGTGATATTTATGAGGTACATTTCTGTGTAATGGCAACATTTTGAATTTATGTTACAATATAAACATAAAGTAGTACATCTGCAATGCACACATACATACACATGGTAAAATGTATTCGCTTAATTTGCAAATTCACTTTAATGTATTAGTTTGGAACATTTCTGTAGCACACACAAAATCATACATCATACTTCTTAGTAGAGTTGGACATCGATGGTATTCTGGAAGATAATCATATATGGAGAAACAAGCAGAAACAGATCCGCACTTACACAGACAGATCGTCAGACACTTGTCTTTCTCCCTGGCATTTCTGCTGTTTGTCCACATGTCGGTGTGCAGCTGAGATAAAAAGGCAGCCTGTTCCAAAACAGAGAGCTCAACCTTTCACTTCAAAAGTGCAAAAATACGTAGGAGATGAGAAGAAAGGGGATAAAGGGATGGGGACAAAAGGAAAAGAATGGAACTGACGTCAAACCTCAGCTTCTGAGAGAGAGAGAGAAAGCATTTTAATGTTCATTCAAAAATTAATAAGAAAAGTATTATTCTGTTTTGCAGAGAATACAGTCAGTCCGAGAAAGCATCAGACAGAGAAAAATAGTGAGAAAGATGCCATATGAATACAGCAGGGTGGAGTCTGAGACAGACAGCACAGATTACTCCTGTCTGCTTGTCTGGGTGTGTGTGTGTGTGTGTGCGTGTGTGTGTGTGTGAATTGCTCAGGGCTCGGAGCTTCTCCTCAGCCAGAAGTAATGTGCACTATGTCTCCCCAGCACTTTGTCTGTCTGGCCACACACACATGCACACACATTTGTAAAACTATCTTTGTGGGGACATTCCATAGACTCCCATAATGATGAGATGTATATCATTCTACAGCTAACCCTAATCCTAACCCTAACCTTAACCTTAACCTCAGTCACCAAATGCACATCTTTTACCACTTTTAGTTTCTCTAATAAAAAATGTATATTTTCTATGAAGTCATTTTTCCTCATGGGGACCTCTCAAATGTCCCAACAAAGCCATAAAAAATGAATAAAAGTGATTTTAGGGGACAAAAAAGTCCCCACAATGTATATAAACATGGTACACACACACACCTCCCTTCTAGACTCCCTAAATAATCTTAACCTCCTAAACCATTTAGGCCCATAAGTGACTTGTTACAACACAGACAGAGAAAAGGTGACAAGAAAGCACTATAAGCTTTCCTTGTTGATCATAAAAATTATGAATACTGTTTATAATCAGCAGAAATATGGATAGTTCATACCATCACTTTACAGAGTCAAACCAAAGTCAAACAGAGTCAAACCCAAGGTAGAAACTGGTAACGTCAAACATGGAAATTGGTTGATTTTAATAAAATGCAATCAATATTGCTATATTTGATGCAGTGATTCACATTCACACACATATACAGTCACAACACAATACAACAATTACAATATGACAAAGCTTTGAATCTTGCACAGAATTGCTGCAATTTAGAATTTTCCAGTAAAATACAACAAAACAAATTATTTAAACAATCGTAGTTGTTAAAGGGGAAATGCTGAACTGATACCATATTAGTAGAGAATCCATATAGCATTAGAATAGAACATGTGGTAATGTGTCTCCTCTATCACACAGACACACGCAGCTCTATCCAGGTCAGTCCACTCTATAAGCTCAGAGATATTTTCATTTAATCAGTTAATACTGAGTTATAGATCATAGATAAGACCACATTCATTGGTCTGCAGTACAAAGGGCCCCTTTGAAAACACAGAGGACATCCAAAGATTTAAGACAAGTTATAAATGAAGAAAAGGCAGTAAAAACACACATACATATCACACATTATGTTCGCTATGCAAAAACACTTAAAACTCAGAAGTAATATAAAAGCATGCTGCGTAAATAATGAAAAAATGAACTGGATGCTTAATGTTTGTAATTTATTATAAGCAGAAGTTAATAATCCATGTCCATAGTCCATGTCTGATGTCATGGGCAAGTGTAAAGCTAAAAACTGATAAATGATCACTCACTTAATAACTTAATGTTAAAATCTACTTAAAAGACTGACATTGTTAGCTTGAAGTTGATGGCTGTCTATGCCATGGTTTCATTTTAAAAATTGCAAATGAACTAAAATGTTACAAATGTATTTGAGTAAAATATGACCACATTTGGATAAAAGCATATACAATATAATTTTCATTGACTAAATCTGAGATATGAAAAAATATGACATACTGTACATTACAAAAAAGTGACCGCAACAATTATGTATTTTAGCCAACGTACTAAAACTAAGACTTAACCAAAGTCACTTGCTAAAATGATCACTGATATCTTACAATGAAGGTTATGTTCAGCCCACATTATATAACCAAGCCCTATTTAATATAAATTTAGGCCTCCTTCTCGTAGTGGTCAGACTCTGCTAAGGGCTTGGCATAATGTTCCACTAGCAGAACCCCCAAGGCAATTTTGGTTGTGTTTGTGTTAATTCAAGAATTGAAGAATTTTCACCATGAAATTACAAGATTTCTGTTAAAATTGTGATGCTGAAATACTCATGTCACATTTAGGGGTGACTGGTATTCTTTTAAAAAGTCAATTTCAACCAAACTCCAATTTCAACCATGTCAATCAATCATGTGGAGTCACTATCCGTATGTTGAAATAGGGGTGTATATCTGGAGGGAAGAGCTGGTGTGGATTCTGTGGCTGATACGAAATGAAGGAGGTAGGGCTCAGTGTACGAGAAGAGAGATTAAGACATCTGCGCTGCGATCTGATGCAATAAGACGAAATCATGTATCTGTCAGGCACACAGAAAAGTGGCCCAGTCCCATGTGTAATGTGTGTGTGCAAATGTGTGCTTGTGTGTACACTCATTAGACAACTGAGGCCCAGATGTCAATGCTACTGTGGCTTTTAATTGGGATAATTGCTTTCTTTTAATCACTGGCTATTGGGCACACACACATACAGAAGCAGGGGGAGGCAAGGGTATATCTACAAAATTACCTTTCTTTATTAATTATTTCAATAAAACACATCTTCAAACATACATCATGTATCAGACAGTCTGGTCATCCAACACATACACAGCATCCATAATAAACAAATCAATACACATTATTTGAGTTTCTAATAAGCATTCACATTTGAACTGTACTGTATGTATCGGCTAAAAGCATTGAATTTCACACATTTTGAAGCACTTGACTCAAACCCTATGGATGGCTGTTCTCTCAAGAGGGCTCTGTGCATGAAAAGGCTCAATGAACTGAACTAGGATGAACTGGGGGTTTTGAATTCAGGAGTCTGGTCTCAAGTGAGCCTGAAACTGAAGGAGGAACTAAAGCAACTCTGCCCTAGAGCAGTGCCTTGTCCCCTAAGGACTCATGGCACTGACCAGCTTCCTCTTAGCATTGTAATGACAACTTAGTGAACCAAAAGCATATTTTTTCCTAAAGCACAAAATAACGGTCAGTACACAAGAAGGCAGAACAGGAAACCATTCATTGTGCAGTACAAGACATTACAATACTTCATCAAAACACACCTGAACAATGTGCTTTAAAAACAGGAAATCAAGGATGTGGCAAACTGAAACTCAGGTAAATCTGAGCTCGCAATCAGAGACTGTCAAGACCTGGAGCGAGAGTTGGAGGGGTGGTCAGTCTGTCTAAGTTTGGGTTGCAACTTCACAATCATATCTAGTTTCATATTTGGAAACTACATATTCTGTGCTGCAATACATTATCTAATAAAGTGATTTGTCTAAATCACACACATCCCATACGGTCGGCCTGCTGATTAAATTAGGCCAAACTCTGTGCCAGTTGTGGACGTAGGAGGGGTCTGCAGTAACCTGTTGGGTTTTACAGCTGCAGGCTGATGTCTTTCTAAGGGTGGAACTGTCAGAGGAGAGGCTGATGCAGACCACTTCAAACTCATTAATTCAAGCTAGCTATTGTGCTCCAAGGCTAATTCATTACACTATGAATAATGAATAAGGAAACCCACACACGCCTGTCTCACAATGCCTGAAAATTCATATACCAAATTCTGATAAAGGCTAATGAAGAAAATGTTCATTAGACTATTATATGTAGACCCAACTACCAGGTGATAATATGCTTTATGGAACTCATAATACCCTTATAACAACCTCCTAAGCAGCAATTATTTCAACTAAAAGATATGTTTTATGATAAACTTACAATCATATTTATTCACTTTGTTCAGACCTTTATAGTTCAGACCTTTGTTCAGACCTTTGTGTACTTATTGAGTAAATAAATTAAAGAGTTCATATATTCATAATACTTACACTAATGATAAATTCCATGAAATGATGTAACAGAAATCACGAGCACAAGTCATTACGGTAGAAGTAGAAGTCATAGCAGTAGTAGTAGTATCGCTCTCTCTTTGTGCCTATGCAGGTTTGTAGTTGGAACTGATTGCCCTAATAAAACCTGATATTTGTCAGATTTTTGTGACTATGAAAACCATTGCGGACCATTCCTTTATAGGAAGAATTATAGGAAGATGCTTCAGAAAGATTTTCTTTTGGTCATTTGCTTCTTGATTTGGTTAACATTAAAGTTAGAATTAGTATGATTTAGATCTGGTCATGTAGGTGTAAGAGAGGGCCATATGGACAGACCTTTGGCTACTGCAGAGGTGATCATTTTGAGTGTTGCTTGACCTGTTATTTCCGTCTATTTTTCTATAAGTCTGTGTGTTTCCTTCTTTCCTGTTGTTGTCCTTGTCCACCTGTACGAGGTGTGACTTGGACCCAAAGCTAGTTCCTTCTACTCCTCCAGCCTTCACGTCCACCACACCAGGAGAGCCAAACCCAGACACAGAGCGATTAGCGCTGGTGTGTTACAAGCCCAGACAGACCCACAATTAAAGGCAAAGCCCGGGGCTGAGACAAATCCTGGCTAAAAACGTGTCTGCTGCTGCCACTGCTGTATCAGTGAGTGTCGCGCTAATGCTAACACACACACACACACACACACACAGTCACTCTGCCTCGGAAAAACCCAGAACTAGGTCAGTGGCACCAGAGGCTGTGAAACAAAGACATAATAAAGGGAGTTGTAATATTTTAATCATAACTGTTGGTCATTTGACAGAGGAAAGGGTAAGCATTGTCTTAAAGAGAATTGAAGAAATGTAGGACACAGTGTAATCTGTGATTTACTGATGCGCACATGTCCTCTGTACACACACACACACAAAATTATACACTTCCCAGTTTAACACTCCACACCACTAAGCCAAAGCCGAACTGTCTCGACAGTATTAGAGTTATTGAGTACCAGGGTGTCTGACTACTCATTATCCAAATAGAAAGATTAGGCCCAGTCTGGTCAATGTACACCAGACTGGTGAGACTCTCTCTTTTGCTGTCTTTGTTACCCATTTTCCACTAAACTGGTGACAGCATCGAGCTGAAGTTGGGAACCAGCAAGAACCAGCCTGAACTTGCTGGGATTCAGGTGACAAAAAGTTCTCACAAAGCAACAATAGCAGAGAACGTCTGGTGTTTTCAGAGACTTCTTCAAGTGTTGAGAATATATTGAAATGTCAAAGGGCAGCTTCTTCTTCCACACAGTCGAATGAGATATTTCATGTTTTAAAACAGTGGTTTCCAAACTGTGGGGTGCAGCAAAACAAATGAATGACACTGAAAAGGAACTAAGAGTGGCAGTGTCATAGCTGCAACTCCAATTTGACCAAATGTTCAGAGAGCTGGTTTGGTTTTAAAGCCATTTATTTGTGCAGAGAGGCAATTTTGAGAATAAATATGAAATGTAGACTGAGAAAGTTAAGGAGTTAACTGTCTCGATCAATCTGGAATCTGGCGTTATTCATTAAAACATACATTAATCATATGATATCATATATATCTTATCCTAACCCCATTATCCCCAGCATCCAAATTATCCCCCAGTATCCAAAAGCACCTCCGGAGTAAAATCTTGACTTTTTAACTTTCTATAGTAAAACCTAAAATTTCTTATTTCTTTATGAGAAAAGGTCCTTACAAGCAAACATGTCATCACAAAGCCACAAAATCTTTTACCCAGTCTTTTATAAGGCAATCAGGTTCTCACAATTACCTACACCTGCCCATCCGTATTTGTATAACAATAAGCACATGCCATATTTTACGTTTGTACATTATTAAATTGTATTTTGTAGTCTTTAGTGATATATATTTAAAAATAACCATCCCAACACTACATAATATTGGATTGTGAACATGCAACATGAGACAAGAGGTTAATACTAATGACTGTAATGACTGTGTAATGACTGTGTTGGCTGGGATCATTCCTGCTTTCCGAACCTCTATGAGTATGTTTGTGAGATTTAGTTCTAGAACTTAAGAGTATTACAGCCACTGATATCATGGACTTGTGTGTCCTTTGGATGACAATACTGTGATGCGGCAGTGTAGAGCGTTTTATGTATTCTTGGGATGTTTTGGTGTAGTCTGTTTTTGAGAAATGGGGTTTTGAGAAAAGTTGTTAGGGGAAAGTGCACCCGTCTGAGAAAGAATAAAGAGACACGTTGTGTTTATGGAGGATTACACCCAAAGGCTACATAGCTCATTGTTCATGAAGTGTGTGTGTATGTGTGTGTTTGTGTGTGTGTTTTTTTGACATGGCATATTTAGAGTCTGCCAAAAGTCCAGAATGGGTGAGACAGCACTGAGATTAAACAGAGAAAGGTTAGTAAACACACACACACTCACCCACACACCCACACACACTATAAAGCAGTCTAGTAAAGCCCCTGTGAATGTCCAGACTGGGCAGTGTTCCAATCACCCTGGGGTCCTGCAGCTCAGACAGGGCCTGTGGAAACAACAAGCCTCTGAACACACACACACACACACACACACCACATGAATAAGGCTTGATTGCACACAAAAGAGCAAGAGCGGCGGTAGTGAGTGTGCCATGCCTGGATGTGGGAGACACTACAGATGCTTTTGTAAGAGTGACAGGCTGCTTGTTTGCTGTTTGGTTGTTCACCTTTTGTGTCTGTTCTTCTGCCTGTGTCTTTCTGTCTAAATGCAGCCTTTCCCTTATATCACACAATAATGTAGAAGAAATTCTTATGTCATGGAAAAAATAGTATGTTAATTGCAGTATATTGTAATTCAAAGTAAAATTCTACTAATCTATTGTTATTTTGTTATTCTAAATGCAAATTAACAGTAAACATCAATTAATAATATCTCAGCAAACTTAATGGCACCAATATTAACATGTGATGCACAGCATGTAAATGTTTACATAGTGCAGACAGACAAAACAGTCAATTAAAAAAAAAAAAAGGTCATACAGGAAGGCCCTAGATTTTCCCACTTGATGTGCATTAAGGCAATGCTGACTCTACCATACTTAGTTGCTTTACCAATTAACCCTATCAAACCCAAACAAAAAATTTTACACTAATCAAGAGCCATGCTAGACCCCTGAGGGAAGCATTGTCACGCGCACTCCACTCCGCGGCTGGTAATTGGAATGGGACGCGGCCGGTCGCGGTTCAAAGGGTATTTAAGGTTTCACTTCCTTGCGGCGCGCTGCTCTGCCATTAGAGTCCACCCGGCCCTCTTCCAATTCTCATCGCCATCAACTGTGAGTACTCCAGTTACTGGGTTCCTCTCTTTGTTAGAGTGTGTGGGAAGTGTGATGTGTTTCTAACTGCGCTGGATCTTGTGTTTGAGTTTCATTCCACCAGATACTCCACGGACTGCCAGCGCATCGCGCTTCTTATCTCCCTGCTTTCCAGGCCGGCAGCAGAGTGGGCCACGGCTGTGCTGTGTTCCAATTCAGATGTCGGCCACTCCTACCCGGAATTCACCCGCCAGCTCCGCCTCACTTTTGAACATCCCGACAGTGAGGTGGAGACCGACTCGAGGCTTTACCATCTGCAGCAGGGCTCAGCATCCGTGAGTCGCTACACCGCGGACTTCCGCACTCTGGCTGTGCAGACCACTTGGGGGGATGCCGCGCTCCGGACCGCCTACTTCGAGGGGTTGGCTTCCAGGCTCAAGGACGAACTTGCTGGACGGGAGCTCCCAGCCATGCTGCAGGGACTGATCCAACTCGCCCTACGGATCGACCAACGCCTTTTCTCCCATCCAAGGCCAGCTCCTCGTACCCTGCCGCCGGCCCCTTCTCCGACTCCTCAACCCACACCACACTGCTCGTGGCTCACCACCTACTCCCCGGCACTGGCTCACCCCTCGACCACCCTGATGACAGCACCCAGAATTGTCGGTTCTCCACCTTCCGCCGTGGCCTCGGACTCCGGAGCCGGGGAACCCATGCAACTAGGGCGCCCCTCCTTAACCGCCATGGAGAGGGAAAGACATTATCAGGAGGGCCTCTGCACCTATTGTGGCTCCCCCCAGTACCAGCGAGCGGTTTGCCCTCTCCGTCTGGGAAATGGTCCCACCCAGTGAGTCCAGAGAGCAACTCACCAGGCCCGCTCCACCTCCTCTCAACCCAAACCACTGTTTCCCAACTAATGGTTAATGTACAACTCCAGTTTGCTAACAAACGGATCCAAAGTTCTGCCTTCCTCGACTCCAGTGCTGCGGGGAACTTCATGGATCAGGCTTATGCCAGGCAGCAGGGGGTGGAAGTCGAGGCGTTATCCCAGCCTGTTCGGATCACCTCAGTCGATGGTCGGCCCCTCTCCAACTCATCTATCCTCGATTCGCATCCTTGGGGCAGAGGTACCCAGTTCTCGTTGATTGGGAAGGTTACGGCCCCGAGGAGCGGTCGTGGATTCCGGCCCGGTTTGTACTCCACCCGGAGCTGATTCGGGACTACCGTCATTGGGTATCCTCCAAGCCGGGTCCGTCTGGTGCCAGTCCTGGAAGGGGGGTACGCGTACTCCACTCCGTGGCCGGTAATTGGAATGGGACGCGGCCGGTCGCGGTTCAAAGGGTATTTAAGGTTTCAGTTCCTTGCGGCACGCCGCTTTGCCATTAGAGTCCACCCGGCCCTCTTCCGATTCTCATCGGCATCAACTGTGAGTACTCCAGTTATTGGGTTCATCTCTTTGTTAGAGTGTGTGTCACTAGAACGCGGATTATTGTGGTAATCCTTACTCTTCGTGTAAGAGAGTTCTTATATCAACTTGCGTGGCTTTCCTGCCTACTCACGCTCTTAGCCATGTTTGGGCTAACCAGCACGCTACAAGGGCTAATGAGTAGCAATTCATTACATCCTAACCAGATCACTGTCGAATTGTGAAAGTGTGGCATTCGGTTCATATCCTAATCAGATCCCTGTCCGAATCGGAGAGCATTCCCACAGCCGCCTAACCCAGCCGCTGGGCTTTTCGTCTGCTTTTCTTGTCAAATCCTTACCAGATCACTGACGAATCTGACAAGCATTGTTGAATCCATATCCAAAAATTCAGTCCACATCACAGAGTTTACCTAAGTAATGGAAATGTTCCACTCCCTCAATGACAAGCCTTCACATGTATTGCCAAGAACCATAGAGAACTCTGTCCCTTAACTTAGAGTGTTTTCACACCTGTATCACTATTTCCAGAATCAGGAACAATACCGTTACAATGTTGTGTTTATCCCTTGGTTCAGTATGTGTAATATATGTAAATGGATCAACATTTGTAAAGTAGCATCACATACACTGCTGCTCAAAAAAATGAGGCAAACAGAGTTTATCACAATTTATTAAACTGTCAATAACTACACTTTAATTAGTGTCCTATTAAGTTCCACACTGGCACACATCAAGGCCATACATAATGGCAGATAATTTAGGAGCTCTAACTCATTGTGGGAAGCAACCAGACATGAATGGAACAGCACTGATGCAGCACACTGTGAAAGGCTGTAAGACAGGTTGCCCAAATGGCTGAGTTTCCTAAAGACAAACAAGAGAAAAGTCGTCCCTTTCTAAACTGTACACTGGCTACATATTATACATACAATATTGTCATACACTGTTACTTATTTCACCTGGATTTGTTAAACAAAATCATAAGCATGCAATAAATTGTGTTTGCCTCATTTTTTTAGACAGCCACAGTTGTATGTGACAACTGTGCCTTTATTACTCAGAATTTTTTTATCTTAGCAATTTTTAAATTTTATTTACCTTCCAGACCAACATAGGAAATAGAAGGTCAATCACTATGTTTATGAATATCAAGTTTATGATGTTAATGTTCTTTATTCTTTCATCACACAATGAACTAAACATTCAATTGGAATGAATGACAAAGCTGATTTGTTATCACAGACTTCAAATTTATTTAATTCATAATACCAACAAAACAGGTACTTTTTGCTGTTCTTTTGTTTTGTTTTGTTTCGGTGATTTTTTCAAGCATAAGAGTTTTTCAGTTAATGGCGTAACAGTAGGGTGTTTGCCCTGTGATCAGAAAGTCGCAGCTTTGAATCCAGGACAGTTAAAGTTACCACTGAGGAACTCATGAGCAAGGTACCGTCTCCAAGCACTGCTCCCCAGGCGCTGCCAATGTTAGCTCCCCACTGCTCTTCCACCTCTGCATCTGACCCATGTTGTGTGTTCTCAATGATAAATAATCACTCACTTTCAACTTGCAGCTATTATCATGCAGCCAGATTTCAATAGGGATTTGTACTTTGTTTTTGTTATAAGGAAACACACAACTTATTTTCATGTCTCCTTGCTGTTATGACCATCCGTTGTCCATGATACAAAGTGTAACAACCCAGCAAGCACAATGATTTCTGTTGGTTGTTTGGTCTGATGGTTTTGATCACATTCTGCCTAAAAACAAATTGCTCCACAGTTTGGTCTAATTGATCCAAGTTCACCTCATCTAGATGGTCTTGGGTCCCTTGTTTTGGTGTGGGCTCTAGTTTGTTTTGTGTCCAGCATACTAAAAAAAATGCTGAGCAATAATTACATCTCTTTCTGTCTCATTCAGTAAGAAGAAACACTGTCCGCTGGTGCAGGTGAGTAAAGAGGAGTTAAAGGGCAATATGGGCATGGCAGACATGCACTGTCCATTCACAGGTCTAATCCCTAGTGTAAGTCCTCCGAGGAATGTTGCAACACGGCTCTGTCCTCTGACATAACTCCAAATAACACCTTCTGAGAGTTTTCATCTTTGTCCTTCCACCACACACAGAGACATGTGCCTTTATGAGGTTGACAGATAAAGTGAAAGGCTGATGAAGTCTCTCTAAAGGTGAGGCTTTCAAATGAGAAGGAGACTCTTCAGAGAAGACCTTGAGGTGAATTGCACCATTTCAGTGAGAGCAGAATCGTTCCCTTGTGTTCATTCTTTATTCACGCTGGTTGAATGTGGTGTAGGGAAGTAGGAAAAAGAAGTCTTTCTATTTAGTTTGTAAAATTTTGAAACAAAGATCTGAGTCTGGACAAAAGTCTGGCACAGATTTTGAGTTGGTTCACAATGGCAATTCACTTGGTTTGATTTAAAGGGCATTTTGCGGAGCGGCTTAAGTTAACTAATTAAGGGCCCATATTTTACCCATTTCTCAAGTTAAAATAGGTCTATGAGCTCCACTAAACATGTCTCTCAGGTAGTTTGCTGAAAATAACTCTCAGATTAGGCATTTTCGTCTGCTTCTTACCACTCTATTTCAGTCCCTGCTGCCCACACCCGACTCCGGAACTGGGGCGTTGACAGCATGGCGAGTGTTTACCTCACATAAAAATAATCAACATGGCTGCTGCTAACAGACCATCCATACAGTCATACATGTTCAACACAACACCCCTAATTTCAAACGTTTCTTACCTTACTACTACATTATAAATTTATTACAGTTTTTATAAAAAGTAGTTTTTTCAAAGAATGGTTAAAGAAGGAAAAGTTTAGAAAATTCCTGCCCATAATCCTGTAGAAATGTTGTGGAACAGCACCAACATCCCAGAGTTGTTGCTTTTTATGGAGGAATGGCAAAAATTCCTTCATGCCAAAGTGCAGGACTGATCAAGAGTTCATGCAGCTCTTGCTGAACGAACTGCTTATGTACGTTGAGGATGTTTTAGATCATAGTTCTAATTGTTCTATATCTAGCATTTTTTCAAGCATCATTATATAAACATATTGAAAAACTAAATTTTTCAAGAGCAACATGTGGCCTTAGACACATTTTATTAGTTTAACCACAAGTAGTGGTCAGAATTATCACCATAAAACAAATTGAAGCTTGAAATGCACCACATTCCTAATGATCTGTTAAAAAGAAATCTGCATCTATAACAAAGAATCATGATTTAGAGAGATTATTAAGCAGGATGTTCTACTAAAATCAGCTAAAGCTTTACAGCTGGTTTCAGCCTGTTGGGGCTCTCTTTCATCAGACGTGACACTTCTGTATCAGGAACAGAGGGGAGTTTCCTACCGTGCCAGTTATATTCCACTGTAGTGCAGAATTCCCCTGAATTTCCACACCCTCACTGAGTGAAAGTAAAAGGGAAAAAGCAGCGATCACATTAAAGGACATTAAAAGACGGCAACATTCTCTCTCACTCAGTGTCAGTGTTTTCATGAATTTCCACCAACGATGCCCACACACACACACACAAACCCATGTAATCTCCTACATACCGGGAAGCCGTAAGCTGTTTATGTTTATATGTTTAGCCACTAAGTGATTTGCCCACCATTCTGTTGATCATTTGCAGCCTGGTTTACTGAACGCCTACTCTGCTATCATAAAAAAGCACAGCTCTGACGCTCCAACCCCCAATTTAGCAACCCACATAGAGACACAACACACACATCACATACCCAAGTCACCCTCTAATGTCCAGATCTGGAGAATTCTGTTTCCATACCACTCTGGAAACTTCTTTTCAACTTGGTCAGGCACTCATATTTCCTTGGGAAATATATGAATGTGTGTTTGGGTGAATAACATTTTAATAATATAGTAATATAACATGTAACAGTTGAATACAACAGCTTTTAAACATGTCCAGGACCCATTTTGTTGCCCTTTTCGGTTTTTATGTTTTCTATACTAGTGAAAATATTTGCAATCCTCACACACATCTGTCTGAATCACATCAGAATATTTTGGGAGCTTTTCAAATTGTCAGCAGATCTAAAAAATGTTCCAGCTACACTCTAAACTGTTATGTTTTCGAATTACTGGTGGAACTTTTCTATGAATTTTTTTTCCCTTATGAAGACTGATCTTTAGATGCAAAGACGTCGCAAAGCAAGAAACATTAGGCAAACTTTCAGATCTTTTAGGAAACCCAATTAAACACCCCCCATCTCCCCCCTACAACAACACACACTCACACACACACATACAGTATAGTCGCTTGGACAGTGTCCAAAAAGGGTGGTGTAAAACGCATGCTGTATAAGGTAGAGTAGGGAGCTGGTGGAGGGGGCTGAAATCTCTGTGTGTGTGTGTGTGTGTGTGTATGTTTGGAAGGGAGCTCTATTTCTGTGCCCGAGATAGTGAAGACCACAGCACTTCAGAGAACCAAACTGAGAGAGAGAGGGGTACTCACTTTTCCCCTTTCTCTAAATAGCCCTGCTGGGGCAGGCTCATGGTCATTGGGGGTGTGTGCTCTTTACGTAAGAAGTGACATGCTCATATTCAGTGTTACTGTAATGGTCAGGGAGTTGTTTCACAATGATAGCAGTAAATTGTCAGCAGTGTTAAGGAGCAACTGACTACAAGTAGCACTGCTACTAACCTAACAACTTTTTTAGGAGCTAATCAGTAGCAAAGCTGTAGCTTTAAAAGTACTTTCTCTACGAATTGTGATGTAGTGTGGTAAAAAAGGAAAAAAATGACAAACCTACAAGACTAATAGGTGTTTCTGTATTGGCAGAATTGGCTGATTGCATCACAGCGTACTCTTGGCAGATGTGAGACAAAGTCGGTGACCAAAGTCCACCTTGGCGAAGCAAAAATCTGTGGCAATGAAATTAGTAGTTAGTTACTTTTTGAGCTTGTAGTGTACCAAACAACTAACTTGTAGTAGCTTGTACTTAAAATATCAGCTGTAGCTGATCTACATATAAACATAAGTAGCTTGTAGCTTGAAAAGCTGGTATTTAAAAGTATGTCCACCAAAAGTGATCATCGGTTCTAATCCCGAATAGCAAAGGTAACACTGAGGTCCAGTAAGCAAAGTGCGCATAACGACAAATAACCACTCACCTCAAATCGTCACCTCAAAGTGCATTGTACTTTCCACTCAGTCATGGTCTCCCGCTCACTTTCGCACCTTAGTCATGACCAATGCTATCTATAGGTCTAGGACAACTACGTGTTCCATTCCTCTAAACCCTTTTGTGAGGCATTAATCTCTCTCCCACTCTCACTTTCTCTTACCTGCTAACTTACTCCAGTGTTCATGAAGACATTGGCAAATATTAACTGTGCTTTGTACCACCATTGAGAGCAGTTTTTCGTCTGCCTGTTTGCCTCCTGTGTTTTGACTTATCTTATTATTGGACTCATTTTTGGATTACGATTTTGCCCGTCATTTGTTTGATTTGTTTGTCCAACCAACTGCATTTTGCTACGATTCTGCCTGTGCATTGTTCAAAAAACTTTTATTTGGAGCTCCATGTTTGATGTTTGTTTTTTCTTTCTTTCTTTCTTTCTTTCTTTCTTTCTTTCTTTCTTTCTTTCTTACATTCTTACATTCTTTCTGTCTTTCTTTCTTTTTTCACAGTCAACACGAGTCAACACACTTTTTTCCTTTTGTCTCTCTGTCCTGCTTTCATTCCTGTCTTTCACACTCAAACTCATAAAAACAAATCTATCTATCTATCTATCCATCTATCTATCTATCTATCTATCTATCTATCTATCTATCTATCTATCTATCTATCTATCTATCTATCTATCTATCTCTGTCTCTCTCTCTCTCTCTCTCACTCTCTCTCTCTCTCCCCCTCCCTCCCTCCCCAGTAATAGATGTCAACTAGTAAGCAGATTTGCTTTATTTGCACATCCGTGAGTAGCATGTTAATGTGAGCAACTATTTATCTTAAATCTCTTCAAACACCCAACAAACCACACACACACACACACCATAGAAACCCTCTCATCTCACCTCATGGCTGATTATTACACACGGAAATGAGGCTCAAACCCGTTGCTATAGAAACATTTGTGTGGCAACATCACGTTTCACAGACTCAAAAACACCAGCTTTCTCTGAATTTACAAATGAAATGTTTTAGCATTCATTCAACTTCTTTCTTTATGTGAACTTTCTATAATTTTTAACAGATTCTGCTTTTCTCTTCTCACTGTCTTCTAGCTGACTGAAATTTCACTAAAAGAAAGAAATCTGAAAAAAAAGTGTTTAAAAGGATGTTCTATGGTCCAGGCCAACTATCTTTTAGTTTAGAGAAGATGAGGCTAATATCTGCCCTGTCTGCATATATAACACCTTTCTATTAGGTGCTGCATTGTCTACGTTAATTTTGTCTTGGATATACTTGTGTTAGATTGTGCACAGTGGTGGGTTTAACAGTTTTAGGGCCCAAGATGAATACAGGCATGTAGCCATCCTTATGCGTTCTTTACAAAAACAAAACAACAAACAACATATATAACCTTGCTCCAAATGAAGACCAAACAGTGATGATGAAGCTACAGCTTACAACCAGTAATAATGTGCCTAATAAACAATGGTCGCAATGGTCTCCCAATGAAATTAAATTTGTTCAGTTCAGTCTTCACGTCTGACTGCTGGGATTGTTAAAAACATTGTCAGAACTTGACAGAATAAGTTTAAACATGGTTTTGAAGTGTTCATAGCAGGTGAGGGCTGATTTGGGGGGCCCTACAGCTTTGGGGCCCTAGGCAATCACCTAGATTTGCCTAATTACAGAACTGCCTCTGATTGTGCATCTGGTGTTACTGTTATTATTCAAAACTGTGTCAATACCATTGAGTTTGTTAAAAGATTGATGGCAGACCTGCCTTACAAAGTGTGAGTGTGAGATGTACCCTCCCTCCTTTTTCCCCTCCATTTTCACCTGCCTTAGAAATATGTTTGGCCGTGTTGGTTTCTTTAACAAAAATTAAAAATTCATTCACTCATTCATTTTCCAAACCGCTTTATCCCAACTGGGGTCACGGGGGGACCGGAGCCCATCCCGGGAACTTACAGGCGCAAGGTGGGGACCAACCCTGGGCAGGTGCCAACACACCGCAGGGAAAATTAAAAATGTGTAGTAAATGTCTTAAATGTTTAGTAAAATAAAAGTAAAAAGATGCGTTGTACGTAGCAAGATACTATGTTTCCTTCTTCACAAACACACACTACTGACTTTCTTCAGACAAACAGTTGTCTTTCATTTGTGTAATAATGTGTTGGAAAGGATCTGATGCACTAATACCAACTGAAATATCTCCACGTCACAGTCACACACCAAAAGATCTAAAGCCTGGGCATCCATCAACACTCTAGGAGAGCAGGAGACTTGCAGAGTTTGATGAATCTTCTGCTCTAACACACCAGATCCAGATCAGGCCTTCATTACCAGGTTTAGAGGGGGTGTGGAAGCCGTGAAATCACCAGCCTTTGTTGATCCTTTATTCTGAGCGATGTTAAGTTGCCAAGCCCAAGACGACAGATGTGGGGTGGGAGACTGGCAATGAGGTGATGTGCAGAATGGCGTCTTACCTTCAACAGCACCAGGTGAAATGTGTCAATGGGCGCCAGTGAAAAATGGAAGAACCGCAAGCTTTCACTCCTCCAGGTGCAGATTTGTGAAAGAAAACCATGAAAGAACTTGCATGCTCCAACAAATCCCCTTTTTATCTCTGGGTTTTTCACTTTCTTCTCTTCATGATTGTTTTCATAATTCATGAAAATCATCAAAGGCTTGGTACCCAGAAGTGCACACACATACATACACCAGTTACCAGGAACTAGTGTCTAATGAGTGATTATTGTCATTGTAAACGCCACAGCACAGCACACAGTGCACCACAACAAAATGTGACCTCTACGTGTGACCCATCTGTGAAGGAACAGTGGGTAGCTTTATGGCAGCGCACGGGGAGCAGTGCTTGGAGATCATACCTTGCTCATGAGTACCTGAGTGGCATCTTTTACTGGGCCGGGACTTGAATGACCTTCTGATCATGGCGCCAACTCCCTTTAAGTACTCACTTAAAGGACCCATGAGCGACCTCCATTTGCTACTTACAGGCACTGTCTCCTTGAAGCATCAAGGGGTTGAAGGTTTTGTTCAGGAGCCTAATGGTGGTTTTAGGCTGTCCTGGGATTCAAACTCCAATCTGATGGTGTCCAACATAGAGACATTTCTTTTTATGCAGAAAAAAAGTTGCATATTTTTTCAATTTCTAAAAGTTGATTAAAAGTTTGTAAACAGTTTTGCTTGCATTATTTTAGTTATTTAAACTTCAAATAAATATATTTACTGTTCACCATACTCAGTTTTTAAGATCATTTTATCTTATGTCACATATACACATTATATGCAGCAAACACAAAATAAACATACTGTTATTAGAAATTAATCTTGTATTAAAAGGGACATCTTTTTCGCTGCTAGTGATTTAAGTGGGTAAAAGTGTGACTGATGTGTGTATATGAACCAAAAGAGAAACTTGCAGGGAGGGATGGAAAAGTACTGGGTATTTGATTAGTTTGAGCATTTTCGTTTGTTTGTTTCTTGCTAATAGGAACTGTTCCATTGTCGAGAAAGATCCTGCTGCTATGGCAACCATAGTCCGTAATTCTAAATCCCTGCTGATAAGCGCTGTCACAATCCAGCTTGCACAAGTGTAGTTCCTTCTTGAAAAGAGAGCAAGGGTGAATGGGGCAAGCAACTTATACACACCAAATATGCTGGTAAAGGACTGTACCTTAAATAAAACATGTACACAATAAACAAAAGACAAAAATGGCAAAAGTCAGGATCACAGAAATGCTGTGAGAGAGACTCTCTCTTTCTTTCATTAAGTTTGTGAAGGAGCCAGAGTGTGTAACATGTGTGTTAAGAAAATTCATCAGAACATTTGTATCTTTTTTGCTCCATATTTTAAGAGGGTTTAAGGTATGCTGGAAAAGTTGGCCAAAAGGTTCCAGACAGCAGTGGGATGCATGGTATAGGTGTGTGTAGCTCCATAGTTTGCAGCAGACCTTGAAAACTACACATCTTCTATATAACATTTACATTTACAGCATTTTTCAGACGCTCTTGTCCAGGTGGCTTACATGAGACTACTGAGCTGAGATTGTCTGATAGACTGACCTGTGTTTTCCCTATTTAGAAGTTGCCAGCCAGTCCAATCTCTGTCTGTTGTATGTCAAACTTGGTTTTGCAGTGTTAATCATTTGAAGCTTCAAAGACTCTTTTGGGCTTCCTGTTTTTACATAATGTGTGTTTTGTGGGCTTCCTGCCACTTGTCTACGTGACACAAACATCATGGACAGTGCTACTGACCAAACTGTGGTTAATGGGTCTTGCTTAAGAGATCCAGTTGGTGGTTTTGGCTATCCAGGGATTCAAACCCTGAATCCTGGTCACCAACTCCTAGGGGCAGTCATGGTGTAATGGTATGGTGCCCATGAACAAGGACTGCTCCCTGAGTTTCTCTTTTGTCCTTTTACCAGTCCATGATTTAAGCCTGAAAATTGTGGGAAAGATATGATCCCTAGTCACTGCTATCCGGGCACCGTCCATGTAAGCTTCCCACTTCTCCTTTACAGATGGGTCAAATGCAGAGGTGGTGTTTTCCTGTGGTGCACTGTGTGCTCTGCTATGTTCATGATGACAAATGATCACCCACTTTCTCAGGGTTCTCTCATTCTCTCAGGCTATATAATTGGCACTTCATAAATATATATTACATACTTCATCTATGATTTCAATCCCTATATAGTCCTTTTAAGTACCGCGTTATGTATGAAATAATATGTGTACATACAAAGACTTTCGTGACTCTTTGCAAATAACCTCTCCTGTCTCCTCAACTGTAGCTAATTTATAAATCAGTGAACCCTGGAGCTGCTCCGGTAACCATGACAACTCCAATCACCGGCACTTGGTCTGCCAAGATGCTGTGATCCCAATAGAGGCTTCATATCATAGGATTTGTCAACAGCTGTGTGCATGTTTGGGTGATAATTCCCTTTATAGATCTTTGCCATGCACATTCATCGCGTATGACTGAATGTCCATTTGCTTTTTCTGTACAGAGATTAGTGAGTAATTATAAGAGTGACCTCTGCATTTAACTCCTGTAAGATCAGCAAGCAGCTCAGTGGCACCTTTACCCGTTTGGGGTTTGATCCGCCACCTTCTGATCAGCGGAGCACTACCCTATTTTTTTAAATGTAAAAAGCAGAGCTTTTGCCAGAACACGATCCTGTTGGTACTTGCTGTTTGCCATTTATTCTGTTATTAGTATTATGTATGTGTGTTGCCAGGGCTGGGAGTCAATTCCAAGAAGAATCAATTTATCAGTTCCAAGTAAATGGGAATCGAAATCATCAACAAAGCATTGGAATTGACCCCAAACAGATAGCAACTTTAAACGTTGTCCAACACTTTTCTTCCTCCAGCACCACCAACCTTGGTTCAGCAAGCAAGAACCATAATTCCAAGTTGCTCAAGGGAGACTGTCCTTGTAAATATTTTAAATGAAAGTTGTCTGCTATATGACGTAAATGTACATGTTTACATGTGTAAAGTGTTCCTGAATTACTGCTAGGCTGACAATAAAGACTTATCATTGTTTGGTTGGAGGTTGCATCTCAAGTGAATATAATGTGATTCACTGGAAGCCACACAATCAGTTTTATATTGTTTGTTTTATAAGACCTTAAATTTTGTTCTTGGAATCGGGAAAAGAACGTCTTGAGATAACTTCAAGGAATTTTGAGATCTCTTCGCAGGAAATTTAAAGCTGAACAACAACCACCCAAAATGGAGAAACAAACAACTTGATCTGCACCTTGTCTTGTGTGGCCCTAACAATGACCAATCTTGGATTTACTATGGCTCCATTCATTCCTAAGAACTCCAAGTTGAGTCAAGTCCGAAATGTACAGAATCGATCACTATGTGTAGTTGTGTAAGAATGTGCCTTATTGTGTGCCAACACAAGATCCGAGATAATACACAATTTGTGGCAGATGCTATGCTGGCACACGTTAGCACCACAGGACTTCTCAGCTGGATATTTCTGGGGATGCTGACCATTCTTGGCAGCCTACAGGCAGATTAAAATGTCATTAGAAATAGAAATTCAATCAGGTGTGTCCTGATGACTCTAGTGGCTGTAGTCGCATAAATCTATAACTCATGTGGCCCTAATGCGACGCACCGTGTGTTGGTCGTTGATAAGAGTGATCAATGTGCTTCTGTCTCACAACTTTTTAAGACACTGAGGGAAGTGACATTAAACAGAACCTGGCAGCGGACCAAGCTGCTATATATACATTTTATATTTGAGTCATTTGGCAAATATTCTTATTCCAAGAGGTTTACAAAAAGAAGAAGAAGGCAAAATGTCAGAAAATGTACTGAAGAGACAATTATAACCTGGTACTAAACAGATGATAATAAACTTGATTTAATAACTGGGTTAATACATTTCTCACTTTAGTTAAATATCCAATAAAATATTTATTATATATATCATAAGCAGTTCAAAATTAGAATTATTATTAGAAAAATATTAACTGCTGTGATAAATGTTGTCTGCAAGGTGCCAAAAACAGTTGTGGTCATGGACCAAGAGTGACTCATAAACATTCATTAACGAAAGTCTAAAGTGTAAAATGCGAAATATGACACGAGTTAAAGGCAAGCAATGCCTGAAGGAAAGATGACACAAAATATTGTACAGACTTTCAGAAATATGACAACAATGTGACAACGTTTTCATTTCTGTAAATAATGATCTTTCTTTTTCTGCATAACCAGGTGCAAATTTACTGCACAATTCCACTTCCATTATCTGTTGTTGCTGCGCCTTTGAGGATAAAATGCTGAGTGTATTATAGGCATCTAATGACAGTTTTAATTAAAATATTTTTTAAGAAACATATGAGTGGTATTGTGATTGTGATTGTGAATGCATGTGTTTAGTGTGTGTGTGTGTGTGTTTGTATGCTGCTTGAGACCATGTCTAAAATGGGCCATTACTGGCAAAGCAAAAGCCTGAGTGAGTGAGTACACAGGAAGATTGTGGCTGAGCCTCCATTTACATGGTTTCTCTCTCTATCTCTCTGACTCTCCCTCTCTCTCACTCGCTCTCGTTCTCTGCAGGTTTGTGGTGTTCTCTTCAGCAGAAAACAGGAAACAGCTGAGGCGCTGACTCTTTCTCTCGGTTCTCAGAAACCTGCAGGCTTTGCACTGGCGTGTGCGGTTGTTTTTGTTTACGAGCGAATGGGGCTTTAAATTTGCCACGTGTTAAGTTCTGCACAGCTCCTCAGCCATTCTTCCTTCCCTATCTGCCATTTTATGCCTCTTATCTAACTCATAAAGACTGATAATAAACTTTCAATAGTGCATGAATTAGGCCTTTTAGAGGAACATGTTGCTTTTCATATGAGGATCAATAGCACCAGTGTTATGAAGCTTATAAAAATGAATTGTGTTTACTCAGGGGTTGGTTCTCCCCTAAATCCCATTTCCCAATCAGAACAAAGTACATCAACTCCCTCACAAACAAGATCTAATCTCCTCCCTGATTCTGGGCTTTTCTTTTCCTCCCCTACAACTACAATAGCAGAAACTTTGTGGTGCGAAAAAAGGGAAGCTGCATTTTTTAGATGTTTTTACTGTTGCCTTTTTGAGACAAAAATGTTTGGGTGTTTTTTTTTCTCTTGTTCTCTCCTCTTAGGGATTTTTTTTCCTGAGTCAGCATTCAGTCCTAGACACCAAAGGCCTCTGACCGTCACAGAGAGTGGGAGTTCAAAAACACCTGTTGGTTCTTTTTCTTCCGAACGCTCAGCAAGTTCCCTAAAAAAAACAAACCGTAAAGAGAACCGCAACATGGGCGTCTATGCTATGCAGGATTCCTCTCAGTGTAGAATTCCTCCTGCCTATATAAGAGAAAGTCGCTGGCCCAGCCCCAAAGTTCAACAGCTGTTCTAAAAATGGAAGAATTTTCGAACCCAAGTCAGACATGTCTGTACAGTCAGCCTTAATTCACATTACATTTAAGGAAATGTATACCAACCCCCTTCTTTTCTCCCTCTCTCTTTCACACAGACCAACAAACAAACTGCCTCTCTGCCGCTGCCTTTCACATTTATCTCAGCAGAGTATACTGACAAAACTCGGCCCACTCCCTAAGTAGAGATGTCTCCACGTTCCCCCGACTATCAGTCCACACACTCCACCAAACACTCTGTCATGATAAGGCGTAGATAGGGAAAGCAGATAACGACTGACTCCAGGCCTCATTTTGATCTATACCCTGGTTCAACAAGCCCAACTGCCCAACTGAACTGAACATTTTGACAGATTTGAGCTTCCCAAGGGCACACAATTGCACACAAAATCCTCTATGCTTTTGCAATTATGCTTTTAAAACCCATTTCAAAAAAGTTTATTCTTTTCCAAATACTTCTATGAGGTAACTGTGGTTTAGAGAACTATGTCAGATCTTTCTGCCTGTTTTTGCCAAATCTGGTATAAGCATGCAGTGTTGTGGGCACCAAGCCGTAATGCTGTACCCTAGAGCGAGGGAATGAGGAAAAAATTTGCAGAGGAAGGCAGCAGCGTGACCCCGAGTGTCGCTCTAAAGCAGGTGAGGCTCTCCCGCAAAGCAGATGCGCATTCTCAAACATGCATACTCTCAACTCTGCCTTCTTTTTAGCCCCAAGCAAGAGGCAGAAAAAAGGCACCCACACAGGAAACCTGCTGGGTCGCTTCAGCCTGAGAAGAACCTGCTATATGTCACATATGTGCAAGCACACACATGTACACGTACGCTAGCCTGCACCAAACCACGTGCAAAAACATGTAGGTCGAAATCTAGATCTCCTGATAAACACAACTGAGTAGACAATAGCTTTGTTAGATGAACTTGAGGTACAAAACAAGACAGATTTAGTCACACACTCACAAGGCTTCCAGTAAACACACGTCCCACACAGTGAAAGCCATTCCCCGTCAGCATGGAGCTGCAGACCGAGAGAAAGTCTCATTAAAGTGAGCCGATCTGTTGTGACTTTCTGTCTGGTTTTGTCTGTTCTCATATCTTCAAAGGTTACTGGTGTAACTATGTTGTAAATAATAACGACTTGCTACTGGAAAAGTGACTTTTTCTGCTTTTCAATTGTCAGGCCAATGTTTACCAAGTTGGTCAACAGTTGAAACTAACATCTTAAGATGGTTTGTCATTTTCAACAGTTAAAACTAACATCTTTAGATGGTTTGTCAATATGGTTTGGTACCAGAATTATTTGAAAACACAATTTTACCAGGTCACCAATAAACATGTATTTCTTAAGACTAACACTAAAAAAGGGAAGAAATAAATCATTTCACACACAGGAGTCAGAGGTTACAATTAGTTAAAATTGGAGCTCACTGAAAAAAAGGCAAAATTAAAGCTTTTTTCTGATTTTCAGTTGTTGGTTTAATGCATGTCAAGTTTGTAAATGTATCTTAAGCTGGTTTGCCAGACTGGGATGGTACTAGTTGAAAACACAATTTTAGTTGATCACCAGGATTTTTTAACAATTGATTTACTTGCAGTTGAGTAATTTTTCAGTAATAACAGTAGTTCTTCTAGAACAGTACTTCTCTTAGTTTACAGTACTTTAGACATTTTTCATCAAAAGATGAAAGAAATATTCTCCCAGATATTACTATATGGTGCAGTTTTCTGGAAAAGAGACCACTTAAAATTTAAGCTCTTTTTTGACTGAGAGTTGCTGGGTTTATGCTTGTCACATTGGTAAATATTTTAAAATTGATCTTAAGCTGGTTTGCCAAGATGGTTTGGTACCAGAACTAGTATGAAGGGTCCCAAAACAGGCATTTTTAATATCAGTATATTGATTGTAGGTCAGCAATATTTCAGTGCTAACAGTAACTACACAGGCACAAATTTTAAGTACTTCTTAAAGAGTACAGATATTAAGTACTCCATATTCAGCAAGCCACGTCAAGTCCAGAATGACTTTTCTCAAGGCCATCCTTATTGCTAACAGTTGCAAAGCTGATCATAAACTGCACTAAACCATCATGACAAAGCTAGCCAAAATTCAATGAGATTCTTACAATGAAAGAACAGTGGTGGAGTTGAAACTGTGTTACTCTTCTTCCTTTTTTATGCTGCAAAAGGCATTTTCATTTATCATGAAACATTCTTGTAGAAACTGCTACAACCTAGAGTTAAATGGAAATGTCAAGACACCATCCCTGCTGGGAAAATTTGAATTTTTGGACATAATGTAAGTTGCTAACACAAATTATGTGTGAATTCAATTTCTTCATGCCAAATTAAGACGGAAACTGGCCAACTGGCTAATTTTTAAACCAAGCTGGGTACACAAGTAGCGATATCGATCAGTGGGATATTCACCTATGGAAAGAGGTAGACAGCAACTAAGTAAATTTATTTGAGTACTGTACTTAAGTAGAGTTTTTGAGTATCTGTACTTCACTTGAGTAGTATTTTATTTGGAAACTTATGATTTCAACTTCACTACATTTTAAAGACAAATACTGTACTTTTTACTTCACTACATTTCTATCAAGGTTCTCGTTACTTGTTACTTTCAAATCTGTGGATAAAGCAGATGTTATTCCCCCTTTTCTAAAACGTGATTGGTTGTTTGACAGGTGACAGTCTATCAGTAATCAGTAGGGTTACGTCACGCCTGTAGACTGGAACTATAAACCAAGTTCAGACAGTTCTGCTGTTTTCTGTCTTGATTAGAACATTGTTGCTGTTGGAAAGTCATGAAGCTGGAGGTGTAGAGCTGGGTTTTAGGCAGGTTGGAATGTTGATTTTATGTTGTGAGCAGGCTCCATTTACAGCTATTGCACTGCACTCCTGATTACCATACACAGACACAGTATGTGTGCACACACTGCCAGAGCTGGGTCAGAACACTATCATGCTGTTTTGTTTGGTGTGTAGTCACAATTAATTCATAAAATAAACTAAAGACTGGTTTTCTTCATCAGTTTAAGTTGTTTCATTCTGGAACATTCTACCAATTCTTATTCTACAGCTTCTACAAGCTAGTCAGAGGCATTAGGTGTTATAAGTGTTGTGGCAATAATGCGACAATGCGGTGAAAGAAAATGTACTTTTAATACATAAGTATTTTTTAAAACAAGTACTTCAGTACTTTAACTTAAGTAAAAATTGACTGTATGACTTTCACTTGTATTGGAGTAACATTTGACTAGTGGTATCTGTACTTTCACTTAAGTAATGAAGTTAGCTACTTTGTCTACCTCTGCCTATGGACCAAGAGTTTATGGGTGTAACTCCCTTAAGACCCTTAACTCCCTATTTTTTCAGGGAGACTGTAATTGTGCCTGTAATTTGCAAATGTAAGTCTCTCTCAGCATGTAATAAATGCCAACAGTGCACACAATGTAGGTAATCGTTTTAAGAAAAGAACTGAGGTACCAAGATACAACACTTGGAACAGTCTGGTAGTTTCAAAGGTCTCTCTGTAGATCGTGATTCCAGGAATGTGAGATCTAACTGCAAAAATTATCGATGAATAGAAATAGAAAAAATGAGACATGAAAACAACCGTCCTCAACAAACCCATAATTTGTGTGGGAAGCACCATGAATCACATCCACAAAAAAATCTTCCAGTTATGTTTCATGGTGATTCAGCAGAGAGATGTATGTGTGTGTGTGTGTGTGTGTCCATGTATTTATCGCATTGTGGGGACCTTTTTGTCCCCTAAAATCACTTTTATTTGTTTTTTTGGACTTTGTGGGGACATTTGAGAAACGTCCCCATGAGGAAAAATTATTTTTAGAAAATGTGCTTGTTTTATTTGAGAAACTAAAAGAGATAAAAGATGTGCTTTTGGTTACTGAGGTTAAGGTTAGGGTTAGGATTAGGTGTATGTGTAAAATTATATACATCTAGTCATTATGGGAGTCTATGGAAAGACCTCACAAAGTAATACAGTAATACAGAGACTGTGCATGTGTGTGTGTGTGTGTGTGTGTTTGTGTGTGTTTGTGTGTATTTAAGATGTTTGTGCATGTACATCAGTTATGACAAATCTTTAGAAAATACATTTCATCTTATTATATTACTTCTAGTGGCCCAAGACCATAATCACAAGAAACTATTTTACTTTCTTTCACATTTTAATGGTACATTAATGTAAAAAAACATGACAAATATTTAGACAATACTTATATTTTCTGTTATTATATTACAACATCTGGTGGCCCAACACCTTAATCTCAAAAACATCTGTAAATGATAGCTATATGAGTATATGTAGATATATTTGTATATATGTATGTATATTTGAGTCTTTCCCTTAGCTTTTGACTTTATTATAATGTTAAAAACATGGCACAACGAACCTACAGAAAATCATTTGATTTGATATTACAACATATAGCTGCCCAACATGATGTCTTGCAAAATGGATTTGTAAATTTCATAGCACAAAAAAGGCTCCAGATGAGCACTCTGCTCTTAATGGGTAGTTTCCCACGTGTTTATGTTTAAAGTCCGAGGGCTTTCCAGTAAACACAATACGGCTGATTGCGCTCTAAATCTCTAAATGGCTTCCAGTGGGCCTCCGGCTTTTTCCATGTTTGCGATGTTTAGTGGAAAATATATTAGGAAAAGCGCTCCCAACTCAATCCCCCTGAAAGTTGTTTAAATGTAAATGTTTGGAGTGGGCCTGAGGTTTGCTCTGGAATATGCTGCTGCAGTTTTTTTTCAGTTTGGCCGGATTCTTTGGAAACATAAAAGTAAAAATCATACCAAAGACACAAACCTGCCTCTAGTTAACTCTCCCTAACGCTTTTCCTCCCTCTTTCCACTTCTTCCTGTCTCTCTCTCTCTCCCTCCAAGTATTTAAACGCCCATCTCCAGCCCTCCATTGCTTTCAAGCACAGCACAAAGCGCAGCCATCTTCTCCCTTGGAATCAACCAGTTCTGTCATTTATTCCTTTTTTCATCTCCACGTTCCTCAATCGCACTCTCTATGCGACTAGAAATGTTTTCTTGTTTGGGTAGCTGCTAGGCAACCCCTAGAAATCAGGAGCCTGGAAACAGAGAGGAGTTAATCCGCTCCAGTTTTTTTTTTTCACAGGAGTCAGCATTTTGCGATGCCACATTGTGAACGAACCGAAAAGAATAAATGCTTCCCCCACCCCTTACCCACAATGCTTCATTTGATCGGCTTCTGTTGGCACAAAGAGACTGCTCTATTTTGAGAGCAGCACCAGTGTGGGGGAAGGCATTCATTTCCATTAAAACAAAACACACACAAAGATGGCCTTGCTGTTGTCACAGCTGGCAGTTTAACTGTGTGAGAGAAGCTTGTATGATGGATGATGTTATTTCATGACAAGAAATTTGAACACAGAACAAATATCTGCATCAGTCTCCAAGTTCAAATTTATGGCATCTATCAGTCACTTTTACCTAGCGGGGCTTCCATTTCCTAATTACTGGAAGCAACTTTGGGTTAACGGTCCTGCTCAGGAACTGAGTGGTGGTAGCGCTGGAGGTAGGATTTGAACCCAAGACCTCTTGGTCCAGAGGCGAGTACACTACTACTTCACCACCACAAAATAAGAATTGAATATTGAAAAATTTGGGAGTCAGAGGCCAGATGGTGACATTACTACTTGCTGCAAAGCACAACCACCGTCACTTTCCGCGCATCCGTGAATGGCAGTTGGAGGAATTAGATTTGAACCCATGACCGCACCGAGACACTATAGACAGTCTTCACCGCTCTGCACATATTCGGTATTTCCTGCACCTCCGCACGCTGATCCAATGCTGCTAATTAGCTAATCAGTAGCATCAGCTGTGCTGTGGGTCGGGAAACTCGAATCTGTGCAGAGCGGTGTTCTGCGAGGACTGGGATTGGGAAATGCTGGGTTAAGGTACCACTGAGATACTCATGAGCAAGAAACTGTCCCCAAGCACTGCTCCCCGGGTGCCGCCAAAATGCTGCTCACTGCTCCCTCATGGATGGGTCAAATGCACTTCATTGTGGTGCACTGTGTGCTGTGCTGTAGTGTGTTCACAATGACTAATAATCAGTCACTTATATATTGGATTTTGTAGTGTTGGCCTACTTCTAGGATATTAGCCTACAGCCCGGGCTTTTGTATGTTCAAATCCTAGCTTTGGCGCTAGCACCGTTGGGTGCCTTTACAGAAACTCTCCCTTTAATCAGTTGAACCAAATGGAATTCACTCTGAATAAGTGTCTTACAAATGCAGTAAATGTTTTTTTTGTATTGCAGGTGAAACGGAGGCCTTACATTCACAGCGAGCTACCTAAACTGCTAGTGTTTGTGTATTATTTGTATATATCCTTTCTTGTGACAAAGCTAAGCAGCTGCAGAGTCGCTGAGGTCAAGCTGAAACTCCCCCTCAGCGCTCTCACATCCACCGTCTGCCTCACCTTATCCTGCTCTTGAGCAGACTGAAAAGAATGGACCGTTTCCTCGTTCAAAAACAATGACCACGACCCCCTTTTTTTTTTTTCCTTTCTGAGAAGTACAACAAAAGAGAGAGTGAGAGCGCATTCACTGGTAAAAGAATAAGACCAGACCTTACGGGTGAACATTGCCAAGATAGGAAATCTTTTATTACAGAGAAAAAAAACCTCTTCTTCCAAAATATAGAAATCTGTACAACTTCCGCACAATCAATTTACATGAACTGTACAAATTTACAGCAGTTCATTACAACATACCCAAGGAAAAGTGGAAAGAAACACAAGAAATGGTGTACTTACAGATCACAATATAGAGACAGCTTTTCATCTTGGGCAGGTAAGATTTTTTTTTCTGTTTTTATTGTATAAGTAAAAAAAAAAAAAAGAAAGAAAGAAAAAAAAAACAAAGGATACGTCTATCAGCACAGAGCATGGAAACTAATTTTTGTCTTTTACCAAAACAACTTTGGTCCTCGCCAACACTCCTGACACAAATGGCTTCATTTATGAAAGAGCAATTCGTGTTAAAATATGAAGTACAAAAAGGAACACATCGAGACATCTCAAAATATCAATTATTGGCACTTTCCATGTGTAATGTTATGCACGTAGTCGAATGTTTTTACAATTACGATACATTCTGTCAACACCCCAAATGTGAAAGTGGCAATAACGCTAGTCCTGTTTGTTTTGTTGTTGTTTTTTAAAAAAAGGATTGACAAGAAACAAACCAAACTTCCCTTCCATGTTCCACATCTTAACATGAGTTTCTCCACGAGGGTTTTTTTTTTTCTTTTCAACTGAATGTCTTGAGGCCTGAGTTTGGCAATTACATTCCTGTAGAGACTTTCACATCTCAACGTCACATAACTTCAACGTTTCATATATTAGTGCATTTTTATGTGCTCTTTCCTCCGACCATCCAGAACACTTCCTCCGTGATCACCGAAAACGGCTCAGAATCGAAAGGAGGTGGTTTTGTGGGTGGGGGCGGGAGTTATGGCGTCCCGTCGTACTGCCAGGAACGGTTGGCGGTGGTAGTAGTTCTAAAAATAAAAAAAAAAGTAGATCTAAAAACATTCAAATTGTCTACTCTGATTTGGTTGAGATCAGATCACCAAAGTGAGGGGAAAAACCGCTCTTGATATTATGACTCTCTGGATAAACAGCCTTCTGAAAAGTAGGCCAGCGTGCTATGTCCGTCTGTTTTCGACACGGGCCTGAAAGAGGTGAGCGTGGGTTTCAGCTGAACTGAGACTTGCGTGCTGCTGTCGAGAACAAAAAATAATAATAATAATTGGGTCTCGGGTCTCTTCATTGGGCTGGTGAGGAATGCGACAGCAGATAGAGGGAGAGAGAAAGAGAAAGAGAGAAAAGAAGGGAGGGCAGTGCATCAACAACCTGGCTTCATTACCCATGATCCTCTAGGGTCAAAGGCATTAGCACACATTGCAGGGCTGATCATCAGCACCCTGCCTCAGCAGCTTAAGAGCTAAGGCTAGAACCCACTAACGCTCACACACACACACACACACACACAAACAGACAGACACACACACACAAACACACAGCCTCCCTGCAGACTGACCTTCCTGCTGTTTCAAGTTCTCGCACCAGTGCGCATCTGATCTCATATAATCAGATTCCGAAAAGAACCCGATGGCAGCACCAGAAGCCAAGAGGAACCTTTAGCTCCATTCTGTCTTTCTCTCTCAGTAAGACTCGGAGGGTCTGGAGCGCATGCTGGCCTCCTCATCCTCCTCTTTCTCCCGGCTGTTTAAGCGTGCGGGTCGGTGGTGGAGGCGTCGGGGTCACAGAGGTGGGAGGAACTATAGCTGCCCTGGTGTCTGATGTCTAACCCCCCTCTTTCCTCCTCCTCCTCCTCCTCCACCCAGCCTGGGGAGGGAGTTGATATGTGTGTGTCGGTGCTCTACGGCCAGACAGCTCTGCAAAGCTTCGGCTGGGTCTTTGTCTGACTAGAGCACCGTCTCGCTTAGCGGGTCAGCACCAACGCGGCTCGGTAGCTGCCGGATGAACCAAACCAAACCTTGTGCTTGGGCACGCGATGCGAGTTAACAGCCACTCTTTCTGGTCCAGAAAGTAAGGACCAGGCCGACCCTAACCAGCCATAAGTTTTTCGGATGATGGTTCTCTTTCTCTGCATAAACACACAGGCGCACACACACCCCAGTGCTTGCAAGCAGCCAGTGCACGTCAGCAAGACCTCCGTCTCGGCACAGATCTCCCTGACATTTCGCTAGAGAGAGGAGAAAAAGCAAATAGCTCTTCTTGCACCACTTGGTCTGCGTGGGCCTTTAAATAAAACGCCACAGAACGTAGCGACAACCAGTTTTACAGAAGACGTCGAAGAGGGGGAACGATTTTGGTTCTGCGATGACGTTGGGGTACTAGGCCTTGAGTCTAAACTTAAAAAGGTTTTGTGTGCTTTCTGAGGACAATTAAAAAAAAACCTTAAAGAATGAGGGGATGATCTGATGAGAGCTAAGACTGGAATGTAGCCATTTTAAAACAAACCGCCAACGCCAATCTAAATGTCAAAGTGCATTCAGCATCTTTTCGGCACAAGCGAAGCCTGTTCCGAGAGACCTGGACTGCTGCGCTACATCATTCTTTTGGTGTGACAAAGGGCTTAAAAATATCCGTTTTCTTTAAAATGATCTTCACAAGGAAAGGGAGTACCTTCCCTGAAGAAAACAAAAGCTACACGTTTGGAAACCTTTCAGTCACAGTGTTGATTAGAAAAGCCAGGGCAAACTGAAAGATACAGGCATTTGAGAGCAATGTCACAGAGCAGAAGCTGGTCTTACCGAAGCCCAGGAAGTGAAATCATTAGACCAACAACAACAACGCTGAGACAGTGAGGAAAAATAGTGCCGCGTGGTCCAGAAAAAAAACAAAATCACGAGCTTATATAAAAGAGGCTCTTTAGAGGCGGCGGCGGTGTCTCAGCACTGGTGTAGTTGCTAACATGCCTGGGCTTCAGAGACTAGGTTTTACAGGGAGATTTTGTAGGTGGAGGCGAGATGAAATACATTACGTGGGCGAAAAAAAAAGTGCAAATTCAAACATTGACAGATGAAAGAAAAAAAAAGCCCCACGTCGACCGCTTTCTCCCTCCAGGAGGAGCAATGTCTCAGGTCTTCATAGCTGCCCCAGGGTCTGAGACTCTGGTTAGATCCAACACAAAGACAGAACAGACAACCCAAACGATTGAAATTAAACCTACAAGGTTTCCATCACCTGAACACTAGGCCACATCCTCTGCTTTTTTTTTTCCTCTTTTTTAAAAACTTTTTACTTTCATGATTTTTGCTTTGTTTTCCTCTCCTTATTTCATGGTTATCTTAAAAACTGCACAGCTCCTTTAGCTGGACACGGTCATCATGTAGGGTTTGGCCGGACTGGTTCGACCCAACACCAGCAGTTCCTCCTTGCAGCTGATATGGCTGTCCACCGCTCCGGTGGAGGCAGACGTGTTGGCGCTGGCGTTGGCGGGCTGCGATTCGTAGAGCACGCAGATGGAGCCATCTTCCCCGATGCGGTAGGACACCTCGAACGGGTCCACCCAGAGCGTCAACTCGCTGGGCAGCAGCAGGTAGAGCTGCTGGATGCTCAGTCCGATGCGCTGACCCGCCTGCCCCACCAGTGGGTCCATCTTGTGGTTGATGCGGATGCAGCGGTAGCCCGAACCCTTGCAGGGACGGTCAGGGAACCAGTGGTGCTTGTACTGCTCTGTGGAGGAGAAGCAGAAGCAATGGATTCGTATTAGTAAGGAAAAAGAGAAATCAAAAACCAATATAAAAGATGTGTAATCTAAACTGATCAAAAGAACTTGCAAATATACTGTTAACAGAAATTACATCATATATAATCATAGGAAAATCAGCCATAAGAGCATGACCATTGATAGATGATTTTATATATGTAATACATATGCATATTATATGTATCAGTTCATCCGGCCTTTAGGGAACAACATATATGACACTGCTTCTTCCTCAACATCAACACTGTCGCTGCACAACATTAAACACACGCGTTTCCTGAAAATGAGGAATTCCTCCTCCTCATATAACGCCTGATATCCAGGAACACCTCGGTTTACATCATTTCAACAGGCGTCTTTTTTAACGTTACAATGCTAATTCTAAAATTATTATTATTATTATTATTATAACAACAACAATAATAATAATAAAACGATTCTATAAAATTCACTCCGAGCCGTTTCATTCAGGCTATAGCCATTTAAAAACAAGCATATAAAAGTGTAAATAAACCAATACAAGTTAAATATATCATAAAATGAAATGTGTAAAGCCTACACCTTTTAGCTGTTGATTTCCCTGTTCCCTGTACAATACAATAGTTGGGGGCAAAGTCTGAGGAGGAAAATTGTATTTGCAGTGGGGGAGGAAAAAAACGAACCGTTGGCAGAGCGCTGATAAAGAGCCATAAACTCCCTGCCGAGGTCTACGTGACAGACAAGGACAGCGCCGCCTGATTGCACAATCCCCTTTTGGCCAGAGCGTCACAAAGTACTCAATTGATGGTGCTGAACAACATGAGCAAAGGTTCGAGCTCTTGCAGAGCATCTGTAGGGGAGGAGCTCTCCTCTTAAAGAGACGCCGTCCCAGTTTAGCCAGCTGCTCACAAAAACAGGAGCCAGAGAGTTGAGACTGCCGGGCGCTCAAACTGTTTCACGATTCAAATTCATTTCAAAAGCATCCGACCTTAAGAATCTACACACGTGGCAAAAGCAAACATATTTGAAGTATATATTTTAAAGCTATGACCCATTTTTGCCTTTGTGTCACATGTGATTTTTGCTTACAGTACCAAGTGCAGCACAGACATGCATGTCATTGTCTCACAGTCCAGCTCTACAAAAGCTTCATTTATCAGCTTTTAGGTAGGCCAAGGCACTTTCTTTGTGTGCTTTCTGATCCAGGGCTGGGTTACAATGAAAGAATAGGACAGGACAGGGTGGGTCACTTGCTTTTCTACACGCCTAAAATAGGTCAGGCCCCACAGGCCACCTGTAGACCCGGGTTAAACAATGCCTGCTGTGTGCCGCCAGGGACACACTGTCCCATTCGACTAACAACTCGGAGCAAAAGGGACAACCAGAGAATTGCGTTGGCCATCTAGTCCAAATTTCCAAATGTAAGGAGACAATGGACCAAGTATGCAAGAAATGAGGAAAAAAGTTTTAAAGGGGACCTATAAACCAAATGCCCCACAACACAGTTTAAGATCAAAATTTTGTGTATTATCTTGTGATGTAACATCTTAACAATGGAACTTCTGGTTTCTTGCGATATAATCCGTCATAGTACAGATAATCAGTGAGCAAATGATAGTAGGAAAACCTTAACCGGGGTTTTCTCCTGTTAACGTGGCACTTCGCTGTGGCTATTCAGGGTCAAGCTGACACAAATATATCGAGCGTAAAGAGGTCAATGATAAACAAGAAAGAGAGCTGGACCGTTATGGTTCTGGCTAATGTTGTGCAACTCAGATTAACCCACCTACCTCAATATGTTTTCTTTTCCTCTCCCTATATTTTACAAATTTTACCAAGCGACAGCAGAGCTGGTACACAAAGCTGGACTAACATTAATAATCTCTGAAAGTTTGCTTATGTTACAGTCTCGTCCAAGTTTAGTTACAGGAAACAGTAGCAAAATGAATATACCTAAAGCAAGAGCTACAAACTCACTTTAAACTACATTTATTGCAACTCCCTTCCCCCAAACTGAAACTTGGCTCCATCCCCTCCCCCAGCTGCAGCCATTTTGTTTCAGAACAGCCACAAGTACAGCTGTTTACAAACAGTTACTGATCTCTTAAACGAACAAAGTCTAACCTGTTAAACGTGAATATTGATTTAGAAAATGGAAGGTTTTAACATTAAACTTGCAAATAAGTCTAGATGGGTATTCTTTCACCTCAGGCAGAGATTTGCAAGTGTGTACACAGTTATAAAAAGGACTGTTTTTTCTGTGTGGTTTTACATGTATTACGTTGGGTTATTTGAAAATATGCAGTACAAATGAATTACGTTCACTTCACCAGGCAATCTAATTAAAAAAAAAAAATCAAGGACCCCAGAATTTATTTGAAATTTAAAGCGTTGTTTTTCGACGTTTATACTTGGATTGTGGCGCTGAAAATTATTTGTGAATCAAACAATTTATCAAACAAATAATTCCCAAATTGCGCGCGAGTTGCGCGACTGCTGTTACTAAGACGTTATAATTCAGGGTAACACTGTGCCAACTCTATGTACAATTTAAAAAAAAAAAAACTTTTTCGTCTCACTTTTTTAAAGTAAATAAGACAAACTGAATTTGGGTTTCCAAAAAAACATGGTATTTTACGTAGGCTACAATCGATTTAAGTGCTACGCGCTTATTTGTGCTTGCCATTACGTAATGATCCACTTCAGCTCTCATGGGACAGATTCAGAGCATTACGGAGGCGACTAAATGGCAGCCCTGTTTTCAAAAAGTCTTAAGCACGAATAAACAAAAATCGTGGAGATTTGTTTACAAGTGCTCCCACCCCTGTATAGTGGATGAGGGTGTCGTGTTTTGTCTAAGGGTGAGTTGGAGCTGTTTACGTGCGCGCCCGTTTCCGTCTATGTGGCCAGAGCCACGAGAACTCGCATTTCGGCACAGAGGAGCCGACGGTTTTTCCGACATTTTACGCCAAACGGCGCTCAGACCCTTTTCTCCTTCTCTCTCTTTCTTTCTCACCTGCCAGCATGTCCTGTAAGGTCTGGCTGAAGGTCTGTAGCTGTCGTTCGTTCACATGTCCTTTTATCCGCAGGAATCTGGACAGAAATCCCACGGCGGCGCTGATCTCTGGCTTCATCGTTCGCGCGCGCAGAGCGTCTGCATTGAGGAGGCGACGGAGGCAACGCGGCGTTGAGCGCGTCCGGTCGGGGCTGTACGGCCAGCGGGCTTCTCTCACCGCTCGGATACGGATCCTTGTTTGTCGCTTGGTTTATGTCTCGGAGGCCTATGCTGGGCATTTATTTGTCGATAAATCGCGCGCGGTGGAGCGGGAGGGGAGGCGTTGTGTTTCGCCACAACGGCGCGGCGAATGAAGTCCCGCTTGTGTTTTTCTTCTGAGAAGAGAGAGGAAGGAAGAGGGGGGGCTCTTTTCACGATGTGACCACCTCCCGAACGCGCTTCTCCAGCGAAGTGAGGGAGAATGAAAGGGAAGTTGGTTTATGTAGCGCCCCCTCCTTCTCTGGCCCTTACGTCAACGACAACAGCAGCGGCGTCGAGCCAATCAGGAGCGAGCCACGCCGTGACGTAAGCGCGGAGGAGTGGAGTGGTTGCGTCACTCCTCTAGAAATAAACAGAGCATGAGAAAAAAGGGGGCTGGATGAAGAGTTAACCCTTTCCTCTGAGAGAGTCGTTACCGTAATACAATTCAGACTTGTTTCGTCCTAATTTTGGATAAGTTTAAGTGCAATACTATAATGTATACGGTTTTGTGCTTTAATTCATGATATACAGTACTGTGCACAAGTTTTAGGCAGGTGTGAAAAAATGCGGTAAACAAAGAATGCTTTCAAAAATGGAAGTGTTAATCATTTCTTTTCATCAATCAACAAAATGCAGTGAATGAACAAAAGAGAAATCTAAATCAAATCAATATTTGGTGTGACCACCCTTTGCCTTCAAAACGGCATCAATTCTTCTAGGTACACTTGCACACAGTTTTTGAAGGAACTCGGCTGGTAGGTTGTTCCAAACATCTTGGAGAACTAACCACACATCTATAATCCTATAATCCTACAAAATAAAATAATGACTACAAAATAATATAATGACTATAATCCTACAAAATCCCTGACTTTGTGCAAGTGTACCTATAAGAATTGATGCTGGTTTGAAGGCAAAAGGTAGTAACACCAAATATTGATTTGATTTAGATTTTTCTTTTGTTCGCTCATTTTGCATTTTGTAAATTGATCAAAATAAACAATCATTATTTATATTTCTGAAAGCATTCTTTGTTTACAGCATTTTTTCACACCTGCCTAAACCTTTTGCACAGTACTGTATATTTTTTTAGCAACGATTAGTTTTATTGTCAGTGCATTGACATCATTGACTGTATATCTTAAGTGAGACAGTGATTATTTGTCATTGTGAGCACAGCATTTGACCCATCCATGAAGGAGCAGTGGGCAGCTTTTTTGTCGCACCTGGGGAGCAGTGCTTGGGGAGAGTGCCTTGCTCATGAGTACCCCATTGGTACCTTTACTGGTCCAGGACTTGAGTTGGCAACTCTCTGATCATAAGGCCAACTCCCTAACCGCTCCGCTACCAGCCACCCTGATGTTCTTATCCAGTCCGACTTCCATTTCCTAATTCCACAAACACTCTCACTGGAGCAAGGTTAAGGGCCTTGCTTAGGGGCTCAGTGGTGGTAGTTCTAACAGTAACAGAAATCTATAATCTCTTGGTCTGTAGGCAACTATAACGCCACCACCCTTAATAAAAAAAAACTGTATATCGCTTATTGAAATGCCATTTCACAAAGGTGCCTTTCATCAGTTATAGTGCATTTATAAAGAAATAGATGAAAGGAGATTACATGCCAAAACATTATCTAAACAGGTATCTAAACAAGTAATTATCTGTGTATAGTACACTTCTGTCTATCTAATTAGAAGAAACAACATACATGGCCAGACAAAAGACAGGTAGGAAGTGACATTGTTCATGTTTTGGGAAATTGTTTTAAGGCCTTAACCAAGTTTGAACCAAGATATGAACAAGACAGGTGAAAATTTGATTTTGTCTTTGTTTAGTGTGGAAAAACAAGAAAACAGTTGGTCCGGTTTGTACTTTTAACTGCTGTCAGTTCTCTGGTGGTAGAAGAGGGTTGAGGACTCAGATTGCCTGGGGGAAGAAACAAAAGAGTCAGCCTACACTCAATCAATCCAAACAGGCATATTTTAACTCTGTCTAACTTCTACAACATTATATTTGGAATTACCCACATTTCAAAGGGGAAATCCTAAGAACGAGGCCCACAGTATCTTCCTAAAGGTCATTTCTCAGCTTTTACACCTAGTATCATGACAAAGTGCTGCTCTGTTGGTGGTTTTACTTTGTGTTGTCTTGCTGTCTTACGCTCAACAGTATTCATCTGTTCCTGAAAATGGCTAGTCCAGCATAAGAGGTCTATTGTTAGTTGCTGAAACCGAATAGTGGCGCTTCCGATGGTGATTTAAGGGAAAATTTCCAACACAACCTTTTAGGAAAAGCCCAAGGCTGGGACTAAGGCTTTTACTGGATTAATAATTCATGGTGTAAACCTATATATCTTTTCAAGCAGATGCATTTACTTTGTTTTGTGGGCAAAAAATTAAATTGCAGCAAACCGGTCTCTCACTTGTAAAGAGATATTGATACGTTGTAAATAGGTATTATTTAAAAGCCTAAAATTTCCTCGGCTATGTCTCTGTGTATCCACATTCCAAGCAGTGCTTGTGCTGTGCATCCGATCAGCTATGATATGACTTGTTTACTCAGAGGTTCTTTGATTCAGAACAAGTCGCGACTGTAAGCAAGATTATGCTAGGATTGCGCATTCTTAGCTTGTAGAAAAGCATTAATTTCTCTACATTATCTAGTTTTCCTGTAATGAGTTCATTATAGGCCACATTTAGAAAAATGCAGGTGGAGCGCTGTCACTTTGCCATTTCTCCTTCATGTGTTTTTCCATCTGCTGCAGTATTGCTTCATCAGAGGCTTCACCACTTGAGAGGCACGGCACAGAGGCCCCAATCAGGTTGAAGAACACACCAACCTACATATTCATGTTGTTTTTGCCCAGTGCAACTGCAGAGAAACCTCTGTGTACCCTTGCAAAGTCCACTTATTGGTATATTACCCCCCCACTCAGATACTAGATCAGTTTCTAACAGCTATTTATAAACCCCATGCAGGCTAAATCTGTTCACTGAGGCATTAATCTATTAAAACTGTACATTTCTAACAGAGAAATAACATGTAAATGAGACATTTAGCCATTTTGGCAGAGGATATACAGTAGATGAACTATGTCCAACTACACTTTACACTGGAACAGTAGTGTTTGAAACTGTGCACTGTGTATGAAATGTAAAATCAGAGCAGCTAAGTCTGTCATATAGTTACATATAATTAGTTACATGGTATCTGAAAGGATAACGATTAAGAAGGACACTGAAAAAGAGTAGGGGATGATTTTTAGGACATTTTGAATTTCAATTTATTCTGCCATGTTGTATACTATGAGATATACAGAATTTGAAAGGAAAACAACAGTGAACAGGGCATCAATTTTGGAAAAAAAATTCTTTGATATATTTCTTTCTCTGTATTTTTGAGCTTATATTCATGTAGGGGTGTAAGAGTGTTGGTATACTGCATTTAGCAGTAGCATAGGTCACTATTGATAAACAATGCAAAAAGATGAAAGTGAGCATGTGGGGGCACCGATGCTGGTGAGTCAGTCTCTCAGTGTATGTGAGCCATCTCGCAGTCCACATGTACAGACAGCAAAGCAGGCGGGCACGGTCCTGGCACAACCCGAGCCAAGCCTTGGCCATTCACTCACATGTTTAACATTAAGACGCGGGTAGGGGAGCTGGCACCGGATTAAGCTATAAAGGCAGCTACTTATCCAGATCACATGCTGCCCATGAAACGTTCCAAACAGTTCTGGTTCTTAATAACAGGTAGCGTCACTAACCATTAAGGCCCACAACTTGAATATGGAGCTCCTCTCTGCCTGTAATATAATGTGCTAATGCTATCAAGCACTGGGGCACATCATAAAACACAGTGCGTCACTGCATCAAATTGAGCAATAGGCCATTATGAGAGTAACTGTGGCACCCCAACAAAAAATAAATATTCTGTCACATTGTCATCATCGAATAAAACAACAGAACGATGTGCTTATAAGCGAAAATGTTTAGACGCCTCTCTTTCCCCAGGGATGTTATTGCCTCTACCAGCTGGCACTGACGCCATTTTTGTCTCCCTCGAGGCATTGGAGAGCGTGAGTAAACAGGCTAGAAGGTGTGTGCTGGGGGAGGATCTCCATGAAAGAGGTGCTAACAGCACCACAACTTTCCGGGAGTTGGGCACTTGGGAGCAAACTCACTGAACTTGCGATCAGTCAGTTGTCCATTTTCAGCATATGTGAACACGGAACTGCTGGGTGAACAAGCTGCTTTATCTCACCTTACACATGTATGAAAAAGAGAGAGCAGGAGAGAAGGGAGATGGAGGAAAGAAAGCAAGGGAAAGAATGTGGACAGAAAGGAAGTCTGAGAATAGCCCCAAAAATTTTTCCAGTCGCTCACTTGCCACAATACAGACACAGACAGGCACACCTTGCTATCTTTGTGAGGTATTTGACTAATTTTCCCCATGCTCATTAAATGAAAACAAAACGTTATAGCTTTTTACTTTTTCAATAACTGTTAAAAGACTGGTCCTCACATACAATAATGTCCTGGCAAATGACCTGTCAAATTTAAGGTGTTCCTATTTTTCAGGGGACTATAAGATCCTCACAAGTACCTAAAACAGGGGTCTGTAACCTGTAGCTCTAGAGCCTCATACAGCTCTTTTAGGCCTCTGCCACGGCTTAATGCGTGGCAACTTGTAGCTTTGAAAATCTTTTTAAAAAAATAATGGCTATTTTATTTTTATGTCATTTTTCCTGAACGAAATACCTCTTGTTTTGGAGCTCAATGTGATCATGTAATATTACAATTAAAAAGTTTTATTTTAATGTAAATATGCATCCCGTCCTATATGCGTCACCGGTAGGGTGTTCGCCCCGTGATCAGAAGGTCGCACGTTGGGTAATCCAGGGCCGGTAAAGTTACCACTGAGGTACTCATGAGCAAGGTACCGTCCCCAAGCACTGCTCCCCGGGTGCATGTTAGCTGCCCGCTGCTCCTTCACGGCTGGGTTAAATGCAGAGGTCACATTTTGTTGTGGTTCACTGTGCTGTGCTGTGGTGTGTTCACAATGACAGATAATCACTCACGCTCACAAAGTAATTACTTTAAACATACAGTAGCATAACTCTAAAAGCAAATATGCTGTGTTATCTTCATTTTCTGGGGTCAAATAAGTTGTGTGGCTCCACGTGAATTTTATTTGGTGGGAAAGGGGCCAGAATGGCTCTTTTGATGCTGACCCCTGACCTAAAACATGCCCAACTCCCCACACATAAAATTCATACACACAAAACAGAGACATCACAATTTGAACAACCACCCATTTATTCAGACACTGACCACACACTTACTCATTGACACATCAACTCTCTCTCTCTCTGAGTCACTCACTCAAGCATACACACACACACACACTTGCAAAAGAAGAGGGATGGGCAGGATGAGCTGTGGGTTGGTGCAAATCCCAGACATTGCTGGGTAAGCAGTCAAACATTCAACCCTAAGAAGAACCTAGAACTTGATCGCTATCACATTTTACCGTTCCATGTTTTAAAAACTGTCTGAACAAATAGCCACAGGAGTTTCTCCAAGCGTGTGAGCATTGTTGTCACGTTTGTGTGGCGCTTGTATGGCATTAAAGTTCTGCTTGAACTGTAATGATCTCAGCAACATTTTTGAACCTTACAGTAAAAGCTCAAAGCTTATCTCAGCACAGCATGGAGATAATATCCTTAAAAGTTCATCTCAGGCCTCAAAGCAGAACAAGGGTACACAAACAATATGCCAATGGCGCTAACAAGGAAATAATATCATAGTGGCCGTGCTCTACAGGGAAGTAGTCATCCTAATAAATACTGCAGTACTCGTTGGAATAAACACACACCTCTTCCGTCTCTCCCTCCCCCTGCTAATCCTCTCCTCTTTTCTTTCTTCCCCTCCCCGAAGGTGGTGGTTGCTTAGAACGGCTGGAATTAAAGCCTTCCTGTGTGTTGCTTGGCCCACACTTCTGCATTTAAATAACTCGTTACATTCTAGTGGAAAACCCAAAGTTCTGTTCCACTTCAGCTGCACCCAGTCACCCTTGTTTCCACATTGCCCCAAATTACACTGTTGAAGAGCTGACAACTATTCATGACATCGAGGGCAACAGGAGCATACAAGTTCTGGGTTTAGGGGTCAGAGCAAACCTTAAAAGGTCATTACAAAACATTCAATCTAGATATTGCCTGTGTACAACATAACTGATAATGGATGGAAAAAAGACCTATAGGTATTTGAAAAGTTGACAATGTTTTAACATTTGTTTTCAAAGCTATTTATGGCATGGCTCCACGCTATAAACTCTGACTTTTATGATAAAACGGATATAAAACGCTATAAAACGGATTTTAATCTGACTCATTAAAATTTGTTCCACCTCTAAGACCCTCCAATAAATTGATCAGATTTCTTTTTGATGTTCCATGCTCTCCTTTTTCAAT